>CM038681.1:267026805-268326805 GCA_021605205.1 Aegilops longissima
TCAAAGCGAACTGTCAAGGGGGTCCCATAAATCACCCAACCGTGTAAGGAACGCAAAATCAAGGAACATAACACCGGTATGACGGAAACTAGGGTGGCAAGAGTGGAACAAAACACCAGGCATAAGGCCGAGCCTTCCACCCTTTACCAAGTATATAGATGTATTAATTATAGCAGATAAATATTGTGATATCCCCAACAAGTAAACATGTTCCAAAAGGAACAACAACTCCATGTTCCAACAAGGAACAAACTTCAGCTTCACCTGCAACTAGCAACGCTATAAGAGGGCTGAGCAAAGCGGTAACATAGCCAATCAACGGTTTGCTAGGAAAGGATGGTTAGGGGCTGACATGGCAATATGGGTGGCATGATATAGCAAGTGGTAGGCATCGCAGCATAGGCATAGCAAAAGAGCGAGCAACTAGCATAGCAAAGATAGAAGTGATTTCGAGGGTATGGTCATCTTGCCTGCAATGTTCTCAGAGTTGTCGAAAGCTTGATCCTCGAAAACGTTCTCAACAGGTTCCTCGTTCACGTACTCGTCTCCCGGCTCTACCCAAAGCAACAACACAAACAAAGGAACCACAATAAATCACGGTGCAATGCACAATCAACATGATGCAAAACATGACATGATATGCGGGATGTGATATGCAATGCGTATGTGCGCTCCGGAAGGAAAATGATGAACCAGGCATCAACTTGGCAAACCAAGCATGCCACTGGAAAGATGAGATGATTTCGGTTGAAATCGATATAAAGATCACCGGAAACGGATGCACGGTTTGGAAATGACAAGCAAAACAAGAATGGCACAAATCTGCCATTAACAGCATGATGCCACTTAGCAAGCAACAAATAATTAAGCTACGGCACCCAAACGTATCAACAAAGCACATGGCAGTGACCTACACGAGATTCTCGACAAAAGATGAGCACTGAGCTACGGCTAGTTCACATCATAACAGGTTCAAACAAGCATGGCAAAAGTGCACAAAATATCTGGCTGGACATGGCAAAAACAGCATCAGGTTGCAATGTTCAGAGCAACAAAACTACATGCTACAGGAACTTAAAATAGCAAAACATGGCATGGCATGAATCTACTCAAAGCATAGAACAAAAGTCCCTTACTTACCATAAGCCAAAAAGGATCATAAAATATAGTAACACCCATGTCAATATTGAAAGTTCCGTTAACAGATTCAGCAACATGACATGTCAAAAACTGATAACGAGTAGGCATGTTTACAAGCTCAATGCACTCACTACAGAGTCTTATATGAAAAACTAAGCATACATATATCAAGAAGACATGACATAGAAGACATACATGGCAAGAACAATAACATAGCATACATGGATCAACCACAACAAGCTAGGCAAAATTGAATAACATGTAAACAATCTGCCAGGAAACATTTGATAGCAAAAGTAGAGCTCGATTGACTCAAGCTATGGCACTCCATAATTGCAAACAAAGTCATGGATGGATAGAGCAAGACATGTTTTACAAAACACCCTTACTGAAGTATCTCAAAATATGCATAGATCTCTCGGTATCATCAAGTTAACATGGCATCAAAATCAGCTAAAACAGGGCTGAAATCAGTAACAGCAGGACACCTACTTTGCATGCTTGTGCTAGTCACCACATAGATCACAAAAATACATGGCATATATCCCTGGAAAGATGGCATGGCATATTTCAAAACACATGTAGGACTCAAATTCATAGGATGCACACATTAATCATGGCAAAATTAACAAAAGTGCAAGTTCTGTTACGAAACAGAAACTAACATCACATAGCACTCTTCCAACAGCATTTCGGGCATCAAGATGAGCTCAAATGAAAATGATGCAATGAGATGAAATGATCTACTCTTCGAGACGAACATTTTTACATATTATACGCGCAAAATGGATTTACAGATGCAAAGATATACCACTTTGAAAATGACACAAAATAACAAAGATATCAAGACTTAGAAGAAAAAGAGAGGGAAAGAGAAGTCAACGGCGCGGGAACCGAGGCCGGATCGGGGCCCGACCCGATCGGATCTGGGGAGGGCGGTGGAGGAGCTCGCCGGGGGAGGCGGCCGGCGAGGGGTGGCGCCGGGCGGCGGGCGGCGATGGCGGCGCGAGGCGAGGCGTCGGCTCGGCGCCCATGGCGGCGAGGTGGCGGGCGCTGGGAGTTGCGGCGGGCCGGGCGAGCGACCAGGCGCTGGGCGGCCGGAGGTCGGGCGGGCCGCCGGAGAAGAGAGGCGGCGGCGGCCGGAGGCGGCGGCCGAGCGGCGGGGCGGCATGGGCGCGGTCCGCGTCCGGCCCGGAGGCCAAGACTGGCCTCAGGCCGGGAAGCAGCGATGTGGGGCCCCGGCGGCTGGCGTGGCAGCCTGCGATTGGCGGCGGCGACAGGAGCGTCAGCTCGCCGGACGTGTCCGGCGGCGCGGAGGGGGAAATTTGCTAGGGTTTCGGGGGGATGATCCGGGATTTTCGGGGGAGGTGCTTAAATAGGCATAGAGGGAGCTAGGAGAGTCCAAATGAGGTGTAGTTTTCGCCCACACGATCGTGATCGAACGACGGAGAGCATGGGAGTGACTTAGATGGGTTATTGGGCTGTTTAGAAGGGGTGTTGGGCTGCAACTTAACATAGGCCTTTGCGAGAGTGCGGTTAACCGTTGGAGTACCAAACGAGCTCCAAATGACCCGAAACTTGACCGGTGGTCTACGGGTGGTATACTAAGGCCACTAGACAAACCTCGGTCCATTTCGAGAAGGTTTAGTACCCGCACACGAAAAAGCGTAAAAGGACCGCCCGGGGAGATAGGAGTGCCGGATTGCAAAACGGACAACGGGAAAAATGCTCGGAATCATGAGACGAACACGTATGCAAAAGCGATGCACATGATGACATGATAAAAATGCATGACATAGACAAAATGCAAAAATAAGAAAAACCCAACCACGGAGGGAATATCATATAACAATGCCGAAAATGGCAAGAGTTGGAGTTACAAATATGGAAAGTTACTTCCGGGGTGTTACAGCACCCTTCCCGGCAAGGAGACAGGCAGTGAGTGGATTATGTACTTTGACGAAGCTTTCTCATTCCAAGGTGCTGGTGCTGGCGTACTACTCGTCAGACCCACCGGGGAGCGCCTCAAGTACGTAATCCAGATGCACTTACCCCGGGAAAAGTCAATGAACAACACGGTGGAGTAAGAGGGATTGCTGGCCGGTCTCAGGATCGCGGCAGACCTCGGAATCAGGTGATTCGCAACTCGTCGTCAAGCAAGTGAACAAAGATTACCAGCGCTCGTTGATGGAGGCCTATGTGGATGAAGTGAGGAAGTTGGAAGAGCGATTTGACGGATTGCAAGCAGAACATGTTCCCCGAGCGGAGAACGGCATTGCTGACGACCTGTCAAAACGCGCTGTTCTCAAGTTGCCTATGGAACCAGGTACCTTTGTGCTTCAATTAACTCAGCCATCCATTGAACCATCAACAGGACAGAGCAAACGAAGGAAGGCGGGCCCCGGCAAGTACTTTCCCGCTGAGCTCCCACGAGCCGCCGACAAGGACGTTGCCGGGTGTCCCAAGCTTGCCGCAGAGCAGCAACCCCCGGCAGGACCTCAAGCCCTGGCCGTAGAGGCAGCTGCCCTTACGTCCAAAGATGTGCCTTTAGTCCTTGCCGTCAAGGCCCAGCCTCCAGCATGGGCGCAGCCCACCGTCCGTTTCCTCCAAACAGGAGAGCTCCCCGAGGAGCAGGAAGAAGCAGGGAAAGTAGTCTATCAGTCCAGCATGTACCAGTTTGTGGATGATGCCCTATATAGAAGGAGACCGAATGGTGTGAAGTTGAAGTGCTTTCCTCGGGAAGACGGACTAAGGCTGCTGGCAGAGATACATGGAGGCACGTGTGGCTCCCACATAGGGCCGAGAGCCCTTGCCGGCAAGGCATTCCGGCAAGGTTTCTTCTGGCCCACCGCTCTCCAGGATGCGACGGCACTACTAACCAAGTTTGAAGCATGCCAGTTCCATTCAAAGAAGCATCATCAACTAGATCAACCTCTTCAGACCATCCCTCTTTCCTGGCCATTTTCAGTCTGGGGGCTCGATATACTGGTCCCCTTTCCCCATGCTGTCGGGGGCTTTGATTACTTGTACGTCGCAATCAAGAAGTTCACAATGTGGCCGGAAGTGGAGCCGGTGAGAAAGGTGATGGCACAGTCAGCCGTCAAGTTCTTCAAGGGGCTAGTCTGCCGTTTTGGTGTGACCAATAGGGTCATCAACGACAACGGCACACAGTTCACAAGCCACACTTTCATGCATTACATTCAGGATCTTGACAGCAAGGTTTGTTTTGCTTCTGTTGCTCATCCCAGAAGTAACGGCCAGGCTGAGAGAGCGAATGTAGAAGTGTTACGAGGCCTCAATACCAGAACTTTTGACAAGCTGCACAAGTGCGGAAGGCGCTGGATTGATGAATTGCCAATGGTTCTTTGGTCGATCAGAACGACTCCAAATCGAGCCACTGGCCAGACACCCTTTGCCCTGGTATATGGGGCAGAAGCAGTTCTCCCCATGGAACTCATATACAGGTCACCTCAAGTGCTCTCTTATGATGAGCTTGAGCAAGAGCAGTTGCGTCAAGAGGATGCGATGCTCCTCGAGGAAGATCGTCTTCGGGCTGCTGTGCGAGCCGCTCGCTACCAGCATGCCCTGCGTCGCTATCATAGCCGCAAGGTCTACGCCTAAAGCCTTGAGGAAGGCAACCTTGCTCTTCAGCGAATTCAACCCGCCAAGAATTCAAACAAGTTGACGCCAAAGTGGGAAGGCCCTTACCAGGTAATATGAGTCACCGGGCCCGGTGCAGTCCGCCTGGAGACCGAAGATGGCATTCAGGTGAGCAATTCCTAGAATATCGAACATCTTCGAAAGTTTTACCCCTAAGGCGCTGTTGCCAGGATCCCTGACAACTCCCATTTTGTACTAGCCATGCCGGAAAGGCATGTAACCGTATGTATAGAGCCAGGCGCAGACCTGAGCATAAATAAATGAAGCGATGGGACCCTAAGTTTTAGCTTGCATGCTAGGTTGAGTCTCTCACTTTGTGAGGACCATGGTTATTATTTCTGTTATGGACTAACCCCATGATTATTATTTCTGTTATGGACTAACACCATGATTATTATTTCCGTTATGGACTAACCCATTACATTATTTATCGAGTATCTCTCGGATGGTTCTACCTCCGGGATATTCATTGGGAATATTTATTTTCCTTTATAAGCCCTTTATGTGGTGTCGCCGGGCCTTGATTATTAGCATTACTTGTTATTTATTTATTTATAAGCCCTTTATGTGGTGTCGTTCAGACGCCCGAATGTGGCATTGCTTGTTATTTATTTATTTATAAGCCCTTTATGTGGTGTCGCTCAGACGCCCGACTGTGGCATTGCTTGTTATTTATTTACTTTATAAGCCCTTTATGTGGTGTCGCTGAGACGCCCGACTGTGGCATGCTTGTTACTTATTTTACTTTATGAGCCCTTTATGCGGTGTCGCTTAGACGCACGACTGAGGCATGCTTGTTATTTACCATCAATTGAGGCGTCGATTCGGACATCCGAATGGTGCATTTATTCCTACCGTCATTACATATTCGTTGTTTCATATTAATAACCTGCCTGCATGCATCAAGGATTTTATTTTTATGACTGACGTGGTGATCATAGAATATTTTCAAAGCTTGATTATCGGTTGTTATATTATACCTGTGTTCATAATGTTTGCGAGTACATTCAAAGTACTCACTGGCTTATCCCTGGCTATTGTCTTGGCCAGATTTCCTGCTTGGAGAGGAGCATTGCGCCGACAGCCCCGGAAATTAAGCAATCGGCGATAGCAGCTTCGCGAAGATAGGAGTTAACCTGGTCAGCTGTTCCCATGGGAAATGGAGTCCCATAGACGCTGATGATCCCCAAACCGCTTCCGCCATTAACCACTAGAAACCTTATGTTGTACTCTCAGACCAGAATGGTCTTGTACCACATATGTTGTATTTTGCTTGGAATTTCTGTATCAAGTTGGTGCCTCATCAGCTAACAGTAATCTTGGGGCTGGTGAGCACGACGGCCATTTTCTGGAATTTAATACCCGGAAAACCCGGTCGCCACAGACTTGGTATCAGAGCCAGGCTGACCAATGGCTAAACCTATCTTAGTCAGGTCAATAAACTCAGGCAAACCAAACCACCAGACCACAACCGAACCCCAGCCAAGCTTCTCGTGCAAGATAGCCACACAGTGACCCGACGCCTTTTGGCAGTCGGTGCCCAACCTATCAACCTAGCCTGTCGAACACGCACCCGTAACCAGCACCCAAGGTGTCTTATTCGCAAGCGTGCGAAGGAAGACTCCGTCCCCTTTTACTATAAAGGGGCACGCTAGCCCCAACACAGCACAGCCGCTACCCCAAACCGAGCCACAATGCCTGGCCCCGTCGTGCACAACGAGACCACAGCAACCAACCTTGGAGGTTTTGTGACCATACTCTCAAACCTCACCCGTCGTGCCTATGCGTTAGAAGAGCCACCCGAGTATGTTGTGTACCAAGGACCCATGAGTGGTGAGAGCCGTCAATTCTGGGCCACTGTACACATCTACGGTAGGGGTCTAGCACCCTAGCGCCCCTACAGGTTCACCAGAAGAACAACTTCCTTTGAGCCACAAGCCATCCAACTTGCTGCTCGAGAGGCTATAGTTCATCTCGGGCACTTGTCGCCCAGAGTTAACTGTCGCTCGTTCCACTACTACCCCAGACGTGAAGGGTATGGTAGACCACCCCAAGTTGCCAACGGAGATCACGAGACGGATCCTGCATTGCTGCACCTAGTGCGCTATGTAGGTGCACTGGAGGAACTGTTCGATCAAATCACCATTGATCTGATCGCAGCTCGTGGAGAGCTGGTTCGCCGAGCCCCGGCGAGAGAAGGAAATGAGCCTGACGCCGACAACCCAGTCGTGCTGTTCGGACACCCGATCGAGACCCTGAGGTCAGCCCCAGCCGTCAGCCAAGGTGCTTTGATGACCCCAGAAGTGCTTCGTCGCCTCTTGGGAGCACACTCCAACGGGGTTGTGGTCAACAATCCCCGCGATGGTCATCATCACTACCCCGAGCCTGCAGCCCCTCAACCCTCTCCAGCTAATTCCGACGGTGAGAACTGTGGAGAAGCCTCGACATCCACCAGGCACGCCCACTTGGATGTAAATGAGGTAGACTAAGTCACTCGAGTAGTGTCAAGTCCCAGTGTATTCTCGCTTTGTAATCCTGTTATCACTTAAATTAACGCAGCCTGTCGTCGTGCCTCTATTTTAAATAGTAGCCTTGCATGGATATATTAGCATGCAGTGTGATTTTTCTATCCCAGGCACAACTACCAAAACCACCCCGACATTTCCCACAGCGATACGTCACTTTGGTGAGATATGTATTTGTAGCTTTGACCCCGACCCTTGGAGCTGAGCAGGCAAATTGCATTACCTTTCACCATGGTAGAATGACCCAGCTCCAGTGCTATATAAAGGCCACTGCATGACCTTGCCAAGCATCCCTCGCCTTGTGCACCCTCCTCACAACCATTTCTTGCCATGCCGAGCCCTAGTATTTATCTGAGAACCCCAGATGCAACCCCGGGTAGTTTTGTCAAAATATTGTGGGATTTTACCTGCAGTACCATGGGCGCTACCCAGCCACCCCAGTACGAGCTGTTCAAATCAAGGATCACCCCTTCCACCTCGAGATATTGGGCAGCAGTGCACATCCCCCCTGTAAACCCAAACCAAGACCCAACGGAGGTCTCCTTCGTGGGGAAATCTATGCCGACCCCACATATGGCCGTAGAAGCTGCGGCATACGGAACGCTTGCTCGCCTTCGATTTGCAGTACCCTATGCCAGCGAACGAGGGTATTATTACTTTCCGAGCCGTGCAGCACCCGGAGGAGTAACATCTTTTCCAAGTGGACGAATTGAGAGAGACCCAGTCCTTGCCAACCTCGTCCAGTACGTCATCGCTCAAGAGCGTTTAACCCAACGCGTGATGGGTTATCTCAGAGTCTCGCAGATTTAAATCCTCAGATCGCCATCGGCAGATCACTGAGGCCCGACCAGGAGAGGCACATTCATCGTCTGGTCAATCCACTTTCCCCGATAGAAGAAGAGTGTATCCCAGTACCAGAGACGTTTTCTCGGGACCCCGTCCAGTTACTGTTTTCATTTTAGATGTCACTGCTGTGTTCATTGCTGCAACAATTGTTTGTGTGTTGTAACTCATGCGTGGTACCCCGAGTTTGCGCGGCGAGCAAATCTTTTAGTTTCTGTTAATGTGAGTAGCTCTGTTGCAATTTGACTCTAGTGTATTACTGTTTTCTCTCGCAAAAAAAACCTGGAGTGAGATTTCTTTTCTCTGAATTACTGCATCATACATCTCCTCAAGACATGGCTTATTTTTATTTCCCGCAGCACCAAGGCAGCAGACTCACCACCACAACTACTCGATCACACACACACTGCTTGCAAAATTTTTTTGCAACGGTGTTACATCTTACTGAGCACCTCCCGACAACAGTCAGCGCCCGACACACCCCACCTACTCCTCGTGATCACCACCACCACAGAGAGCCAACACCCGAGTAGCAGCATCGCGACGATCATCGAGGATCATCGCGCCTGAGAGCACGGAGAGCCCCAAAGACCGCTGCCAGCCCTCCGCACAACAGATCACGTACCAGTCCGGCACCACCGCCGCCATTAGAGCCCCGCCTCGAGCTTCGGCAAACGGAAACAGAGGAGAAGGAGGAGGAGAAGCGAGGCCAGGTGTGAGGAAAAGAGAAGAACACCTCGGCCGTTTTATAGCTCGAGCTCGGTGTACGGTGGACGAGGTCCACCAGCGCTGCTCATCGCTTGATCGCCGGTGTTCGGAGGCGAATCCTCGAGCAGTGCCGACATCACACTGGCCCACGAAGTGAGTGCACGCTGCACCAACAGCTAGCACGCCGCGCACTACCGCAGTATGGCCTAGATGCCCTACGCGCTAGGCGTCACCGGTGGAGAAAGCGCGGGAAAGCACGCGGGAGAGAGGAAGAAGAAAGAGCCGGAGGAAGAAGAAGAGGCTGACAGTGGGCCCGGGTCCACCTGTCAGCCAGAGAGAGCACTGTGCTCTTGGGTGCGACCAGCATATTTTGAGATTTAGAATTTATTCTAAATCTATATCCAGCATAGAAATCTCTCGTTTTTGCTCCTAACCATAGATTTTTCCACACAGCGCCAGTGTCCCCACACTGTATTTTTGCACCACTTATTACCCTCTCACTGTAGCCGCATTTGTTTTAATGCATATATCTCTATTAAAGCAACCCTTAGCAAATCTCGAGGACGAGATTTTTCTGAAGGGGGGTAGAGTTGTGACACCCCAAAAATTTTAACCTTGTTTTGTTAATTAAAATCTTGCCAGGAAATTTAACTTTCCTTTTTCTTAGTTTTTCTTGATTTCAAAACCATTCTTTTCTTGGTTATCTTGGAGTTGTTCCCTAAGATGAGAACCTTTCACTTATGATTTTGGACTTGTTTACCCTCTCAAGAAAATCTTTTCTTTTATCACAAGAATTAATTATATAATATTCTTCCTGATCTTCATTTTCTTGAAAAAAATGGTTTCCCATAGTTTTATGGTCCCATTTGTACTACAACCCTTTTTATAAATTCATTCAAAAATCCGACCAAAATTTGGAGATGTCATATGGAGTTTTTGAACCACTTTTGTGCAAAAATATCTTCTGCCCATTAAATATTTTGAGCTCTACACCATATTTTAAAATCTGGTCCAGAGAGCATTTTTACACTACAACCTATTTATTTATTTCTTTAGAGTTTCCACCAAAATTATGGGAGATCAGTGGTAGCATGCAATTCAACTTTATGCAAAAACCCAGCCTTGTCCTTTGAAAATTTTGAGTGAATCATCCTCTTTTCCATTCTGGTTCAACTTGAGGTTTTGTACAGCAACCACCTTTTTAGTTGCTCCTTGATCCATGATTCCTTTTCCTACTAGTAGTCCTCCTAGCCAAACCCTTAAGTCCAGGAGAGTGGACCCATTGGATGATTCTAAGTGCTTGCAACAATGCAATTGCTTTCTGTCCAGAATTGTAGTTTTGCAAAACTTGCACTAGAAAGTTTGTGCTTTGGACGAACTAACCTTACCACCCTCTTTTCCATCTAAGGAGACCCCACTCTGGAAGTTTTTGCCACTCCAAGAAATGCCTAAGTGCCCTTGGCATTTTATAAAACACCTTATGGACATGATCTGTTTTGGCATGAGTTTTTGTTTACACTGTGAACTTGACCCCCTGACCAGACCAGCATGTCCAATGGTTTTGCCTTAGACGATAACCCCACCCTGCTATCTTTCTTGTGGTTTGGAGTCCCCTAGCATGCCATAGCATTTCGTCGAGCATGTTCCGTGCGTGCTCTGGGCACGAGCAGAGCATGCGTTATGCACATGCCGCGCCCGAGCCGACGCGTCGCGCCCCTGATCGCTGCACGCCCTGTGGAGCCACGCCACTCACTAGCCTTCTCCCCGCATCACGCCAAGCAGCCCCTGGTGCCCTACAGCACCGCCGTCAGAGCGCTTGGCGGCACGCCGGCGTCCGCAGCGCGTCTCTGCCAGGTCGGTGCCGCCCAAGCCGCCAGCGCTCGCCACCTGCCCCCTGGAACAGCGCGAGCTCATCCGCAAGCGTGTTCCCTAGCGCTCGTCGTCGCCACGTCGCCCAAGCTACAGAAAGACGGTCGCCGGCGACCTTATCCGCGGCCGCTGCTAAACCTCCTTCACTCGCCTATTTAAGGAAGCCCCGAGCCCGTACCCGCACGCATGCAACATCATGCCACCCCAATGGCGCTTCCCTAGCTCGCAATCGACCCAGGGAGGTCTCCGTCCCCATCTTCGGCGACCGCAGCCGCCGCTACTGCCTCGGCCATTCCGGGGCCACCAGGGCCTCCCCCACTCCACTCTCTTCACCAGGAACTCCCCCTCCCTCTCATGAGTCCATCCCCCTAATCAATCTCGACCGGGACTCGCCGTGGGTAGAATTTCACTTTGCCCGACGGCCACCGTCCGCCGCGAAGCTCGCCGCCGGCAGCTCCGTCCACCCCATAGACCATACCAACCACCGGAGTTACCGTCTTGATCCCCTGAGCCCGTAGATGGCCTCCGTTTTCCGAATGGTGCCGTCATTCGCCGGCGAGCCTCGTCGGAGCTCCGCCTCTGTTTCGGCCGGAGGAGGCGACGCGCGCGTGGACTGGTCAAACCTGACCAGTGGGCCAGGCAGGTCCACTGTCAATGACCCAGTACCGATCCACGCAGGCATAAGTGGAAGCGTATTTTTAGAATACGCCTTCGACGTGGTCAGTTCGAATCGTTTTCTTTTTATTCTGTTTTTTTAAACAGATTTTGACACAGCTTTGACTACCTATAACTTTTTAATGACAACTCCAAATGAATTGATTCTTTTTCCTACCTCTCCCAAATTTGGTCTAGTTTATTTTAAGATTTATTTGAAAAAATTTCAGACAACTTTTTTGTGCTGTTTTTAAAGTATGTGTTGTTTGAATATATTTTTTTAAATAGGATTTTGGAGGAGATGAGGAAACTTCTAAAAGTTGTGGAGTGCACCCTGCCTTTCCACACATTAAAGGCAAGCATTCTGAACCCCGGCATAATACTTTTGGTGTGTTAGCCGACACGTTTATAACACCACCTCATTTCGAAGAGCTCGTTATTTCATGTGATATGATCATTTGCATGAATGCATATTAGTGATCTCCTTGTTGTTGGAAATGAATATACTTGTGATGGTAACCATTCTCATGTGCCTTGCATGCATGCCGGAAAGGAATCCGGGAAAGCCTCTGCGTTGGGTAGGCGTGAGCTTGTCGCCGGTCCCCGTCGGGACGGTTATGTCCGGTATGGTATGGTAAGGTATAGTGAGTGGTGACGTTGTTGGTTGAAATATATTTGTTATATATATATATCATGTTGGGAATTTATAAACCTCCTGAGTCGACCGTAGATCGAGTCTTGCTCCAGTAACCCCCATACTTGTTTCGTACTACCACTTTTCCCTACAACAAGTAGGGTACGGTTCAGTCAGTCGTCAACCCCTTTCAAGCACACACCGTACAGAGAGGCCATGGTGGAAGATATCGGTTGAAGCCGGTAGGCATGCCACCTGGTCCGGGGGCATGGGTGTTTCTGGTTGAGACCGAGAGGGGAGGCCACCCCTTAGAGCGCGCGATATAAATTTGATCCCATGCTACGCGAGGTTGTAGCCTCCCCACTTAGAGTTTTAACAAGTGTCATGGGTGATTCCAGACACCGGTAAGTTAAGCTGGTGTGTGCAAGTCAGGTGTGTTTTCAATTAAAAGACCGTAGACGGAATTAGTTCCGATGGACTAAAGGAATCCGTTACTCGTGGGTAAAGAGTACACCCTCTGCAGAGATTAAACCTATTCGTAAAGCCGTGTACATGGTTAAGGATTACAGTCTGGGATGGGTCAAGGGTTGGTCCTTGTGTCGATCTTCGAAGGAGAAGCGGTTAGTATAAATTCGGATACCGACTAGTGACTTGTGAGGACCATGGTTATTATTTCTGTTATGGACTAACCCATGATTATTATTTCTGTTATGGACTAACCCCATGATTATTATTTCTGTTATGGACTAACCCGTTACATTATTTATCGAGTATCTCTGGGATGGTTCTACCTCCGGGATATTCATTGGGAATATTTATTTTCCTTTATAAGCCCTTTATGTGGTGTCGCTCAGACGCCCGACTGTGGCATTGCTTGTTATTTATTTATTTATAAGCCCTTTATGTGGTGTCGCTCAGACGCCCGACTGTGGCATTGCTTGTTATTTATTTATTTATAAGCCCTTTATGTGGTGTCGCTCAGACACCCGATGGTGGCATTGCTTGTTATTTATTTACTTTATAAGCCCTTTATGTGGTGTCGCTGAGACGCCCGACTGTGTGTAACGCCCTCGATGCAGCGATATCTCCCACGTGTCGAAGCACGACTTAGAGGCATAACCGCGTTGAAAGCAATGTCGCAAGTGAGGTAATCTTCACACAACCCATGTAATACATAAGGGAAAGAGATACATAGTTGGCTTACGATGCCACTTCACACAATACATAAATAAACATCCATCATCTAGATTACACTCAAGGTCCGACTACGGAACCAAAATAAAAGAAGACTACCCCAAATGCTACACAGATCCCCGATCGTCCCAACTGGGCTCCACTACTGATCATCAGGAAAAGACACATAGTAACGACCACGTTCCTCATCGAACTCCCACTTGAGCTCGGTTGCGTCATCTGCACTGGCATCATCGGCACCTGCAACTGTTTTGGTAGAATCTGTGAGTCACGGGGACTCAGCAATCTCACACCCGCGAGATCAAGACTATTTAAGCTTATAGGAAGGACAGAGTTGTGAGGTGGAGCTGCAGCAAGCGACTAGCATATATGGTGGCTACATTCGCAAAAGAGAGCGAGAAGAGAAGCAAGGCACGGTCGTGAAGCTAGTAGCGATCAAGAAGTGATCCTGAACTACTTACGTCAAACATAACTCCAACACCGTGTTCACTTCCCGGACTCCGCCGAGAAGAGACCATCACGGTTACACACGCGGTTGATGTGTTTTAATTAAGGTCAACTTCGGGTTTTCTACAACCGGACATTAACAAATTCCCATCTGCCTCATAACCGCGGGCACGGCTTTGAAAGATAATACCCGCAGGGTGTCCCAACTTAGCCCATTATAAGCTCTCACGATCAACGAAGGATATTCCTTCTACCGGAAGACCCGATCAGTCTCGGAATCCCGGACTACAAGACATTTCGACAGCAATAAAACAAGACCAGCAAAGCCTCCCGAATGTGCCGACAAATCCCGATAGGAGCTGCACATATCTCGTTCTCAGGGCACACCGGATGAGCCAGACGTCGGGTTGGCATAGACCTTGATTGCCCAAGGGGCGCCGGACATCGCTCAAGTTGGACCAGCACTCGAAGGAGAACTGGCCCGGGGGGGTTAAAATAAAGATGACCCTCGGGCTCGCGAAAACCCGGGGGAAAAAGGCTTAGGTGGCAAATGGTAAAACCAAAGTTGGGCCTTGCTGGAGGAGTCTTATTCAAAGCGAACTGTCAAGGGGGTCCCATAAATCACCCAACCGTGTAAGGAACGCGAAATCAAGGAACATAACACCGTATGACGGAAACTAGGGTGGCAAGAGTGGAACAAAACACCAGGCATAAGGCCGAGCCTTCCACCCTTTACCAAGTATATAGATGCATTAATTATAGCAGATATATTGTGATATCCCAACAAGTAAACATGTTCCAACAAGGAACAACATCTCCATGTTCAACAAGGAACAAACTTCATCTTCACCGCAACTAGCAACGCTATAAGAGGGCTGAGCAAAGCGGTAACATAGCCAATCAACGGTTTGCTAGGAAAGGATGGTTAGGGGCTGGACATGGCAATATGGGAGGCATGATAAGCAAGTGATAGGCATCGTAGCATAGGCATAGCAAAAGAGCGAGCATCTAGCAAGCAAAGATAGAAGTGATTTCGAGGGTATGGTCATCTTGCCTGCAAGGTTCTCAGAGTTGTCGAAAGCTTGATCCTCGTAAGCGTTCTCAACAGGTTCCTCGTTCACGTACTCGTCTCCCGGCTCTACCCAAAGCAAGAACACAAACAATGGAACCACAATAAATCACGGTGCAATGCACAAGCAACATGATGCAATATATGGCATGATATGCGAGATGTGATATGCAATGCGTATGCGTGCTCCGGAAGGAAAATGATGAACCAGGCATCAACTTGGAAAACCAAGTATGCCACTGAAAAGGTGAGATGATTTCGGTTGAAATCGATATAAAGATCACCGGAATCGGATGCACGGTTTGCAAATGACAAGCAAAACAAGAATGGCACAAATCTGCCATTAACAGCATGATGCCACATAGCAAGCAACAAGAAATTAAGCTACTGCACCCAAACGTACTAGCAAAGCATATCGCAGTGATCTACTCAAGATGCTTGACAAAAGATGAACACTGAGCTACGGCTAATTCACACCATAACAGGTCCAAACAAGCATGGAAAAAGTGCAAAATATATCAGCTTCACAGACTTAGAGAAAATACTGAACATGGCCGAAACAGCATCAGGAAGCAATGTTCAGAGCAAGAAAACAACATACTACAGGAACTTATAATAGCAAAACAGGGCATGGCATGAATCTACTCAAAGCATAGAACAAAAGTCCCTTACTGACCATAAGCCAAAAGGGATCAGAACATATAATAGCACCCATGTCAAAATAGCAAGTTTCGTTAACAGATTCAGCAACAGGGCATGACAAAAACAGATAACAAGTAGGCATGTTTAAGAGCTCGATGCACTCACTACAGAGCATTTAACGATAAACTAAGCATACATCCATCAAGAAGACATGGCATAGAAGCTATAAATGGCAAGAACAACATCATAGCATACACAGATCAACTACAACAACCTTGGCAAATTTGAATAACATGTAAACAATCTGCCAGGAAACATTTTATAGCAAAAGTAGAGCTCGATTGACTCAAGCTATGGCACTCCATAATTGCAAACAAGGACATGGATTGATAGAGCATAACCATATGTTCAAAACATCCTTACTGAAGTATCTCAAAATATGCATGGAACTCTCTGTAGCATCAAGTTAACATGGCATAAAAATATCAGCAAAACAGGGGCTGAAATCAGCAACATCATGAAGCCTAGTTTGCATGCTTGTGCTAGTCACCACAGAGATCACACAAATACATGGCATACACCCCTGTAAAGATGGCATGGCATATTACAAAACACATGTAGGACTCAAGATCATAGGGTGCACACATCAATCATGGCAAAAATGACAAAAGTGCATGTTCTGATAAGAATCTGAAGCTAACATCACATAGCCCTCTTCTAACAGCATTTCGGGCATCAAGATGAGCTCAAATGAAAATGATGCGATGAGATGAAATGATCTACTCATCAAGACGAACATTCCGGTATGCTACACGCCCAAAACGAAGCCACGGGTGCAAAGTTATGGCATGACGAAATTGCAACAAAATATATCACAGATGAATGACTTGGACGAAAATTCGGGGGGAGAAGAAGTCAACCCTCTCGGTGGATCTGGATCCAGAGCGCGCGGCTCGAGGCGTGGAAGGCGAGGACGGCCGGCGGAGACGGAGACGGCGGCCGGAGCTCGGGGGAGGAGCTCGGGCCGGGCGACGGCGGCGGCGGGCGCGGCTCCATGGCCGCCGGGCGCGGCGGCCGGGCGGCTTGGCGACGGCGCGACCGGCGGGCGGCCGAGGGCGCGGGCGCGGCGGCGGCGGCGGAGCGCTGGGCGCGCCCGGCGCGGGTTGGAGGGCCCGCCTGGGCCGGCGGGCGGCGGCATGGCCAGTGGGCGCGCGCATACGTGGCGGCCCCGGATTGGCGGGCGGCGGCGAACGGACGCGTCCGGCCCGATCCGGACGTGTCCGGCGGCGGAGGAGGATTTCTTCTAGGGTTAGGGGTGGAATGATCCGGGAATTCGGGAGGAGGGTGTTTTTATAGGTAGAAGGAGCTAGGAAGCTCCAAATGGAGTGTAGTTTTCGCCCACACGATCGTGATCGAATGGCGATGGACATGGAAGTGACTTAGATGGGTTATTGGGCTGTTTTGAAGGGGTGTTGGGCTGCAACTTAAAAGAGGCCTTTGCGAGAGTGCGGTTAACCGTTGGAGTACCAAACGAGCTCCAAATGACCCGAAACTTGACAGGTGGTCTACCGGTGGTGTACCAAGGCCACTTGACAAACCTCGGTCCATTCCGACAAAGTTTTGTACCCACTCACGAAAAAAATAAAAGGGGACGCCGGGGGACATAGGAGTACCGGATTGCAAAACGGACAACGGGGAAAATGCTCAAAATTATGAGACGAACACGTATGCAAATGAGATGCACATGATGACATGATATGAGATGCATGACATGGACAAAATGCAAAAATGAAGAAAAACCCCAACCACGGAGGGAATATCATATCACAATGCCGAAAATGGCAAGAGTTGGAGTTACAAATATGGAAATTTACATCCGGGGTGTTACAACACTCCACCACTACAAGAGGATCTCGTCCCGAGATCTAGGACTGAAAGAACTCCGGATATTCGTAACGGAGGTGATCCTCGCGCTCCCAGGTGGCTTCTCGGTCGGAATGGTGTGACCACTTCACTTTCAGGAATTTGATTGACTTGTTGCGAGTCTTGCGCTCGGTTTCTTCAAGAATAGCAACGGGGTGCTCATGATAAGAGAGATCTTCTTGGAGGTCAATTTCTTCGAAGTTGATAGTGCGAGTCTTGAAGCACTTGCGAAGCTGTGACACATGAAACACATCGTGCACGTTCGCGAAGTTGGACGGAGGCTCAAGTTGATAGGCGAGATCGCCTCTTTTGCCAATGATCTTGAAAGGACCCACGTATCTAGGGGCAAGCTTCCCTTGATACCGGGGCGAGTGCCTTTCATTGGAGAGACGCGGAGGTAGACATGGTCTCCGATTTCAAAAGCCACATCACGGTGCTTGTCATCATAATAGCTCTTCTGACGCGATTGCGCGGCTTTGATATTCTCACGAATGACTTTGCACATTTCTTCGGCTTCTGTGATCAAGTCGTTGCCAAGAAGTTGGCGTTCACCTGTCTCGGACCAATTGAGAGGAGTACGGCACTTTCTGCCATAGAGAATTTCGAATGGGGCCTTGCCCGAACTCGCTTGGAAGCTGTTGTTGTAGGAGAACTCGGCATATGGAAGACAATCTTCCCACTTCATACCGAAGGAAATGACACAAGCCCTGAGCATATCTTCAAGGATTTGATTGACTCGCTCGACTTGGCCACTTGTTTGAGGATGGAAAGCTGTGCTGAAACGAATGTTGGTGCCCATGGCCTTCTGAAAAGAATCCCAAAACTTGGAGGTAAAGATGCTGCCACGGTCTGAAGAGATCAATCGTGGAATGCCGTGCAAGGAGACAATTCTGGAGGTGTATAGCTCTGCCAACTGAGCTGCTGTGATAGATTCTTTGATAGGAAGAAAATGAGCCACTTTAGTAAGCTTGTCAATGACAATGAAGATAGCATCATTTCCACGCTTGGACTTTGGAAATCCAGTCACGAAGTCCATCTCAATATGATCAAACTTCCATTCTAGAATAGCAAGAGGTTGGAGGAGACCAGCTGGTCGTTGGTGTTCTGCTTTCACCCTTCTGCAGACATCACACTCATTCACGAATTGAGCAATTTCTCGCTTCATTCGAGTCCACCAATATGACTGCTTGAGGTCATGGTACATCTTCGTACTTCCAGGATGAATGGATAGAAGCGAATTGTGTGCCTCATTCATAATGACTTTACGTAGATCACCCTTTGGAACCACAATCCGGTCCTCGAAGAAAAGAGTATCTTTGTCATCAATGTGGAAGCACTTGTACTTGGAAATGCCCTTGTCGATACCACGTTTCACCTTTTTCACCATGGTATCCAGGAGTTGAGCCTCACGAATTTGATCTTCCAAAGTAGGAGAGACTATGAGGTTGGCAAGAAAGCCTTGAGGAACAACTTAAAGATTTAGCTTGCGGAAAGCTTCACAGAGATCCGGTTGGAAGGGCTTGAGGATTAAACTGTTGCAGTAAGCCTTCCTGCTCAACGCATCTGCAATCACATTGGCCTTGCCCGGAGTATATTCAATACTTGGGTTGTACTCTTGAATCATTTCGACCCATCGAGTTTGCCTGAGGTTGAGGTTGGGTTGAGTGAAGATATACTTGAGGCTCTTGTGATCGGTGAATATGTCCACTTTCCTTCCCAACAAGAGATGTCTCCAAGTTATTAATGCATGGACAACTGCCGCCAACTCAAGATCGTGAGTGGGGTAGTTCTTTTCGTTGGGCTTCACCGACGAGAGGTATAGGCCACAACTCTCTTCTCTTGCATTAACACAGCACCGAGACCTTGAAGAGAAGCATCACAAAAACTTGAATGGCTTGGATTCATCGGAGGAGTTAAGGCAGAGTTGTGACGAGTTTCTCTTTGAGAGTATTGAAAGCAACGTCACACTCAGGAGACTAGACATACTTCACATGCTTCTGGAGGAGGTTGGAAAGAGGGTTTGCAATCTTAGAGAAGTTCTCAACGAATCTTGACAATAGCTTGCAAGACCAAGAAAACTATGAAGCTGCTTGACATTCGAGGAGGTTCCCAATTCACAACTGCAGACACCTTCTCGGATTAACAGCTATGCCCTTGGCGGAGATGATGTGACCAAGGTAAAGCACTTCATCAAGCCAAAATTCACATTTGGAAAACTTCAGATAGAATTGATGCTCTCGAGCTTGTCTAACACCAATCGCAAATGTTTGGCATGATCCTTCTTATTCTTGGAGAAGACCAAAATATCATCGAGATAGACCAAGAAGAATTCATTGGTGTAGGGGTTGAAGATGAAGTTCATCATTCGAGAGAATGTTGGAGGAGCATTGACAAGGCGAAAGACATGACAAGATATTCATAAGAACCAAAGCTTGTTCGAATGCTGTCTTGGGAATATCTTGTTCACGAATGCGAATCTGATGATAACCCATACGAAGGTCAAGCTTGGAGAACACTTTAGCACCTTTGAGTTGCTCGAAAAGCTCAATGATGTTGGGAAGTGGATACTTGTTCTTGATTGTCTTCTTATTCAATGGACGGTAATCGATCACAGTCGGTCCGTGCCATCTTTCTTCTGGACAAAAAGAACACCACAACCCCAAGGAGATGAACTCGGTCTGATCAAACCCAGACGCTCTTGTTCATCGAGCTGCTTCTTCAATTCCTTCAGCTCATTAGGTCCAAGCTTGTATGGACGCTTGCAAACATGTTCGTGCTGTGCTCAAGATCGATAACTAATTCAACCGCGGTGAGGAGGCATTCTGGAAGCTCTTACGGAAAGACATCTTGGTACTCACAAACGATCGAATCGAGAGATAGCATCCAATTCGCCCTTCTCATTGAGAGAAAACAACCAATGGTTTCATCACGAGCGGCATAGATGATCACATCATTAGAAGAGTGAGTCAATTGAATTTCCCTGGCAGCACAATCAAGCTGAGCTTTGTGCTGAGAAAGCCAGTCCATCCCAAGAATAAGATCAATATCCGAGTCACCAAGGACAATTGGTTTAGCCAGAAATCTATAATCGCCCATCTTGATAGAAACATCCGGAACCAAGGAGCTTGCATGCATGAATTTACCCGGAGAGACAACTTATAACGGTTTAGGCAAATCTTGAAAAACCAACTCATGCTTAGATGCAAAAGGTCTTGAAATGAAAGAATGCGATGCACCAGTATCAAATAAGACTTTTGCAGGAATATCATTAACTGAGAGATTACCCATTATCACATCAGTAGATTCCTCCGCTTGAGCTGCATTCATCATATTCACCTTTGCAGACTTGGGATTATGCTTGACCACTGCATTGCTGGAAGATCTCACAGGAGGAGGAGACGGAAGGCGCCTTTGGTTGAAGCACTTGTTCTCATAGTGACCTTTCTGCTGACATTTGTTGCAAGTCACCTCTGAGAGCGGACGGTGGTAAGGAGCATTTGACCTTGGAGCTTGAGAATTTGACTTGTTCTGATAGCCTGGGTTGGGCGGGTGGGAAGATCCACGACCACCTGAGTTCTTCTGGCGATAAGGCCGACGGAACGGAGGAGGAGGAAGGTAGAACTTCTGCTGCTTAGCTGCCACTTGAGAGGAAGAAGAAGACTGAATCTGCATCCTGATTCTCTTCTTAGAAGCCTCACATTTGAGCTGGGCAGCTTCTTGCTTCAGGCCATGTTGTAGAATTCATCATACTTTTACGGCTCAAAAAGCACGAGAGCTAATTGCAGATCTTCTCCGAGACCACCTCTGAATTGATAGATCATACTCTTTTCATGAGGGACGTCTTGCTTAGCGAAGCGGCGAGTTCTGAAACTGGATATTGTATTGATACACGACATGTTGCCTTGCTTGAGATTGCGGAACTCCTCACGCTTGCTCTCAACAACACTTTTCGAATGTGGTGAGCTTTGAAGTCTCGGCGGAACTCATCCTGTAATTACACGACCTCCTCTGGAATCTTTGTATTCTTGGTACCACTCAGCAGCTTGGTCCTTGAGTTGAAACGAAGCAAACTTGACAAAGTCCTCAGGTCTGACATTGCTACATTCAAAATGTTTGCAGATGTCCACAAGCCAATCGTCGGCGTCTGTGGCCTCGACACAGAAGCTGAAAGACTTCGGCTGATTAGCGAGGAACTGATTGAGGGTAGCAAAGTGCGGCTGGTTGTTGCCTTGACCTTGATTTCCTTGATTGCCTTGCCCTTGGGTACGCTCTTGCAAGAGTTGCAAAATCATCTGAGCATTGGCATTGGTGGCTGCCATGATAGCTTGCCATGCCTCAGGAGGCGGAGGTGGAGGTGGAGGTTCGATGACTCCCATCATTGTGATCCGGATTCGAGACCGTTGGCGGAGCCATCCTGAAGAGGGTGACATCCGTTAGCACTTTGATAGAGCAGATAGACAAGTTGAATCAACGGATAGAAATTGCAACATATAGTCTTCACAATAAACATTCAACAAGGATGAGCGAATGAATTCCAAAGTTAACATCACACGTCCATTAAGGTGAGAAGCCACTTGATTAAGGGTTGATGAAAAAATAACAAGGTACAATCGGAACAAATAAGTGGTAAGGATTACCCAATCACAAACCAAATATCTGCGGGAAGAAATGCTAAGAGCTACTTGAATCCCACCTATAAACTCCCAAACTTTACGGTTATGCAATCTGGTGTTGGGGATACAGGGACACAAAATATATCACCCAAACTAACAATACCTAGATCCATTTGTATCCATCCGTCAACACATAACCAAGAAACCTTCGAAATCGTGTACCTCAACCTTGAAAAGCATCCGTTATACGAGTCATGGCAATACTCGAGCTCGCCCAAAGATCTTTGGGTTATCGGGTTATCTCACCAACAACTGCACAAAAGAGATTTTGATGTCGGCAAATCTCGGTATTCGAACTGCAACGATAAAATTGTGACGACAACACCTCGGAGCTCAACTCCCGGGACACTACCACAACCCCTAAATGTCGAGGCACCAAGAACAATGTTCTCGTCACAAAACCATCGAACGATTCCAAGATACCCGCATGATCCTAAATTTTTTTAGTGAAATTTGAGGAGAGGAGAGTCAAAACTTCTCGTCGGAGACCTCACAAGAGCGACGAAGGGACTGGGGAGTAAAAGAATCCTACTCTCCGATATATATAATCCTAAGACTCAAAACATTTTTTTCTAGACTCAACAACGCCAGACAAACAATCAAGCGGGGGCTCCTAAGTCGGGAAGGCTCGATTACCAACTTGTAACGCCTCGATGCGGCTATATCTCCCACGTGTCGGCACGACTTAGAGGCATAACCGCATTGAAAGCAATGTCGCAAGTGAGGTAATCTTCACACAACCCATGTAATACATAAGGAAAGAGATACATAGTTGGCTTACGATGCCACTTCACACAATACATAAATAAACATCCATCATCCAGATTACACTCAAGGTCCGACTACGGAACCAAAATAAAAGAAGACTACCCCAAATGCTACACAGATCCCCGATCGTCCAAACTGGCTCCACTCATCGATCATCGAGGAAAAGACACATAGTAACGACCACGTTCCTCATCGAACTCCCACTTGAGCTCGGTTGCGTCATCTCTGACCGCATCATCGGCACTGCAACTGTTTTGGTAGAATCTGTGAGTCACGGGACTCAGCAATCTCACACCAGCGAGATCAAGACTATTTAAGCTTATAGGAAGGACAGAGTTGTGAGGTGGAGCTGCAGCAGCGACTAGCATATATGGTGGCTACATTACGCAAAAGAGCGAGAAGAGAAGCAAGGCACGGTCGTGAAGCTAGTAGCGATCAAGAAGTGATCTGAACTACTTACGTCAAACATAACTCCAACACCGTGTTCACTTCCGGACTCACGAGAAGAGACCATCACGGTTACACACGCGATTGATGTGTTTTAATTAAGGTCAACTTCGGTTTTCTACAACCGACATTAACAAATTCCCATCTGCCTCATAACCGCGGGCACGGCTTTGAAAGATAATACCTGCAGGGTGTCCCAACAGCCCATTATAAGCTCTCACGGTCAACGAAGGATATTCCTTCTACCGGGAAGACCCGATCAGTCTCGGAATCCCGGACTACAAGACATTTCGACAGCAATAAAACAAGACCAGCAAAGCCGCCCGAATGTGCCGACAAATCCCGATAGGAGCTGCACATATCTCGTTCTCAGGGCACACCGGATGAGCCAGACGTCGTGTTGGCACAGACCCTGATTGCCCAAGGGGCGCCGGACATCGCTCAAGTTGGACCAACACTCGAAGGAGAACTGGCCCGGGGGGGTTAAAATAAAGATGACCCTCGGGCTCGCGAAAACCCGGGGGAAAAAGGCTTAGGTGGCAAATGGTAAAACCAAAGTTGGGCCTTGCTGGAGGAGTCTTATTCAAAGCGAACTGTCAAGGGGGTCCCATAAATCACCCAACCGTAAGGAACGCTAAATCAAGGAACATAACACCGTATGACGGAAACTAGGGAGGCAAGTGGAACAAAACACTGGGCATAAGGCCGAGCCTTCCACCCTTTACCAAGTATATAGATGCATTAATTATAGCAGATATATTGTGATATCCCAACAAGTAAACATGTTCCAACAAGGAACAACATCTCCATGTTCCAACAAGGAACAAACTTCATCTTCACCGCAACTAGCAACGCTATAAGAGGGCCGAGCAAAGCGGTAACATAGCCAATCAACGGTTTGCTAGGAAAGGATGGTTAGGGGCTGGACATGGCAATATGGGAGGCATGATAAGCAAGTGATAGGCATCATAGCATAGGCATAGCAAAAGAGCGAGCATCTAGCAAGCAAAGATAGAAGTGATTTCGAGGGTATGGTCATCTTGCCTGCAAGGTTCTCAGAGTTGTCGAAAGCTTGATCCTCGTAAGCGTTCTCAACAGGTTCCTCGTTCACGTACTCGTCTCCTGGCTCTACGCAAAGCAAGAACACAAACAATGGAACCACAATAAATCATGGTGCAATGCACAAGCAACATGATGCAATATATGGCATGACATGCAAGATGTGATATGCAATGCGTATCGTGCTCCGGAAGGAAAATGATGAACCAGGCATCAACATGGAAAACCAAGTATGCCGCTGGAAAGGTGAGATGATTTTGGTTGAAATCGATATAAAGATCACCGGAATCGGATGCACGGTTTGCAAATGACAAGCAAAACAAGAATGGCACAAATCTGCCATTAACAGCATGATGCCACATAGCAAGCAACAAGAAATTAAGCTACTGCACCCAAACGTACTAGCAAAGCATATGGCAGTGATCTACTCAAGATGCTTGACAAAAGATGAACACTGAGCTATGGCTAATTCACACCATAACAGGTCCAAACAAGCATGGCAAAAGTGCAAAATAAATCAGCTTCACAGACTTAGAGAAAATACTGAACATGGCCGAAACAGCATCAGGAAGTAATGTTCAGAGCAAGAAAACAACATACTACAGGAACTGATAATAGCAAAACAGGGCATGGCATGAATCTACTCAAAGAATAGAACAAAAGTCCCTTACTGACCATAAGCCAAAAGGGATCATAACATATAATAGCACCCATGTCAAAATAGCAAGTTTCATTAACAGATTCAGCAACAGGGCATGACAAAAACAGATAACAAGTAGGCATGTTTAAGAGCTCGATGCACTCACTACAGAGCATTTTATGATAAACTAAGCATACATCCATCAAGAAGACATGGCATAGAAGCTATAAATGGCAAGCACAACATCATAGCATACACGGATCAACTACAACAACCTTGGCAAAATTGAATAACATGTAAACAATCTGCCAGGAAACATTTTATAGCAAAAGTAGAGCTCGATTGACTCAAGCTATGGCATTCCATAATTGCAAAAAAGGACATGGATGGATAGAGCATAACCATATGTTCAAAACATCCTTACTGAAGTATCTCAAAATATGCATGGAACTCTCAGAGCATCAAGTTAACATGGCATAAAAATATCAAGAAAACAGGGCTGAAATCAGCAACATCATGAAGCCTAGTTTGCATGCTTGTGCTAGTCACAACAGAGATCACAAAAATACATGGCATACACCCCTGTAAAGATGGCACGGCATATTACGAAACACATGTAGGACTCAAGATCATAGGGTGCACACATCAATCATGGCAAAAATGACAATAGTGCATGTTCTGATAAGAATCTGAAACTAACATCACATAGCCCTCTTCTAACAGCATTTCGGGCATCAAGATGAGCTCAAAATAAAATGATGCAATGATATGGAATTATCTACTCATCGAGGCGAACATTCCGGTATGCTACACGCCCAAAACGGAGCCACGGGTGCAAAGTTATGGCATGATGAAAATGCAACAAAATATATCACAGATGAATGACTTAGACGAAAATTCGGGGGGAGAAGAAGTCAACCCTCTCGGTGGATCTAGATCCAGAGCGCGCGGCTCGAGGCGCGGAAGCCGAGGACGGCCGGCGGAGACGGAGACGGCGGCCGGAGCTCGGGAGGAGCTCGGGCGGGCGGCGGCGGCTGGCGGGCGCGGCTCCCAGCGGCGGCCGAGCGGGCGAGCGACGGCGGACGGCGGGCAGCCGAGGGCGCGGGCAGCGGGCGGCGGCGGCGGAGCCTGGGGCACGGCGCGGGCGCTGGAAGGAGGGCCCTTGAGCCCGGCGGGCGGCGGCGGGCGGCGGGGCGCGCTTACGTGGCGGCCCAGATTGGCCGGCGGCGGCGACGGACGCGTCCGCCTGATCCGGACGTGTCCGGCGGCGGAGGAGGGATTTCGTCTAGGGTTAGGGGTGTAATTATCCGGGAATTCGGGAGGAGGGGTGTTTTTATAGGTAGAAGGAGCTAGGAAGCTCCAAATGGAGTGTAGTTTTCGCCCACACGATCGTGATCGAACGGCGATGGACATGGAAGTGACTTAGATGGGTTATTGGGCTGTTTTGAAGGGGTGTTGGGCTGCAACTTAAAAGAGGCCTTTGCGAGAGTGCGGTTAACTGTTGGAGTACCAAACGAGCTCCAAATGACCCGAAACTTGACAGGTGGTCTACCGGTGGTGTACCAAGGCCACTTGACAAACCTCGGTCCATTCTGAGAAAGTTTTGTGCCCGCTCACGGAAAATGTAAAAGGGGACGCCGGGGGACATAGGAGTACCGGATTGCAAAACGGACAACGGGGAAAATGCTCGGAATCATGAGACGAACACGTATGCAAATGAGATGCACATGATGACATGATATGAGATGCATGACATGGACAAAATGCAAAAATGAAGAAAAACCCCAACCATGGAGGGAATATCATATCACAATGCCGAAAATGGCAAGAGTTGGAGTTACAAATATGGAAAGTTACATCCGGGGTGTTACACTGTGGCATGCTTGTTACTTATTTTACTTTATGAGCCCTTTATGTGGTGTCGCTTAGACGCCCGACTGAGGCATGCTTGTTATTTACCATCAATTCGAGAGGTCGCTTCAGACATCCGAATGGTGCATTTTATTCCTACCTGTCATTACATATTCGTTGTTACATATTAATAACCTGCCTGCATGCATCAAGGATTTTATTTTTATGACTGACGTGGTGATCATAGAATATTTTCAAAGCTTGATTATCGGTTGTTATATTATACCTGTGTTCATAATGTTTGCGAGTACATTCAAAGTACTCACTGGCTTGTCCCTGGCTATTGTCTTGGCCAGATTTCCTGCTTGGAGAGGAGCGTTGCGACGACAGCCCCGGAAATTAAGCAATCGGTGATAGCAGCTTCGCGAAGATAGGAGTTAACCTGGTCAGCTGTTGCCGTGGGAAATGGAGTCCCATAGACGCTGATGATCCCCAAACCGCTTCCGCCATTAACCACTAGAAACCATATGTTGTACTCTCAGACCAGAAAGGTCTTGTACCACATATGTTGTATTTTGCTTGGAATTTCTGTATCAAGTTGGTGCCTCATCAGCTAACAGTAATCCTGGGGCTGGTGAGCACGACGGCCATTTTCTGGAATTTAATACCCGGAAAAGCCGGTCGCCACAATAACTGATGTTCCCTGAGCTTCTGGAGAACTAAACGCAACTGCTCCATGTGTTCCTCTTCGTTCTTCAAGTATACCAAGATATCATCAATGAACACCACGACAAACTTATCCAAGAACTCCATGAACACCTTATTCATCATACTCATGAAATAGGCAGGGGCATTAGCCAATGGAAATGAAATAATCGTGTACTCATATGGCCCATACCTTGTGGTGAAGGTTATCTTAGGTATATCCTGTTCTCGAATCTTCAACTGGTGGTATCCTGATCACAGATCGATCTTGGAGAATACTTTAGCTCCTTGCAGCTGGTCAAACAAATCGTTGATCATCGGCAATGGGTACTTGTTCTTGATCGTCACTTCGCACGATAATCAACAACCATTCTCAAAGATACATCCTTCTTCTCAACCAAGAGCACTGGGGCTCCCCACGATGACGAACTTCGTCGAATGTAACCTTTCTCCAATAACTCCTTAATCTGCTTCTTAATCTCCTCCAGATCATTTGCAGGCATCCGATATGGTCTCCTCGATATTGGTCCGGTGCCTGGCAACAGCTCTATCAAAAATCAATGTCTCGATCCAGCGGCATACTTGGTAGTTCCTCTGGAAATACGTCCGGATAATCCTTCACTATAGGCACTTCCTCCTGAACAACACCTGTGAGGGAACTTACTTGGGTTCTCCTAGATGCCTGCCTGGATACATAATTGATCCTTTTTCCCTCCAGTGTAGTGAGCAGAATTGTCTTACTGGCGCAATCGATGTTTCCCCCATACATCGACACCCAATCCATTCCTAGTATCACATACAATCCTTGTGACTCCAAAATTATCAAGTCTGAGGGAAAAACATGCCTACCTATGGTCAATGGCATTTGAAAACATCCTTGACTTTCCATATACTCCGCTCCTGGCGACCTTACTAACGTAGGGGTCCTAAGAACTTTGGTCGGCAACTTATACTTATCCACAAATCCCCTTGAAATGTACGAATGCGATGCACCAGTATCAAAAAGAACGATTGCAGTAAATGACCTAACCAAAAACTTACCTATAACTGCAGCAGGCTGCTCTTCAACCCCTCCTCCCTGTTCACACGGTTCACTTTCCCTATTGAAAGGGTTGGGCTTCTTCCCAGAGCTTCCATTGCCATTACCATTATTTGCTTCAGGACACTCGATGGCGTAGTGTCCAGTCTTCCCGTACTTCAAACAAGTAATGTGACTTAGATCCTTCTTGGCGGGTGTGGCTGGGTTAGAGCGGTTCTGATTACTGCCTGCTCCATTCCCGTTTCCATTCTTGGGCCCACTGTGGTTATGTGAACTGCCTCCATTGTGGTTATGGCATCCATGGTTATGGGTATATCCTCCCGAGTTCGGGGTAAAACAGGGCTTCTATTGAGCTCCTGAATTGTACTTCCCTTGTCCATACTTCCTCTTGCGGCTCTCAATCTACTGCTGCTTCCCTTCAATCATAAGAGCCTTGTCTACCAACTCCTGGTAGTTATTAAATGTTGCCACCATCAACTGCATACTCATCTCATCACTCAGCCCTTCCATAAACTTCTCCTGCTTAGCAGCATCTGTGGCCACATTATCTGGGGCATAACGAGCTAACTTGCTGAACTCATCCACATACTGCCCCACAGTACGGTTTCCTTGGCGTAAGTTGCAAAACTCACGCTTCTTCATGCTCATAGCACCAGTTGAGACATGTGCAGTGCGGAATGCGTGCTGAAACTGCTCGCAAGTGACATTGGATATACAGAAGGTGGCTGTGTAATTCTCCCACCATGAGGCTGCGAGTCCATCCAATTGATGTGCGGCAAAATGCACCTTCTCTGCATCTGTGCAACCTGCGGTGGTCAACTCCGTTCCAATCCTGCGTAGCCAGTCATCAGCAACTATTGACTCGGTGCTACTAGAAAACACCAGAGGCTGTAACCTGGCTAAGTTGTCAACTGGAGGTGGTGGCGGTGGGTAGTTGTTGTTGTTGTTGCCTTGGTTCTGGACTAGCAGCTGCATCAAGGCATTCTGCTGTTGTATCAACTGAGTGAGCTCCGGTGGGAAGGCAAATCCGGGGTCATGTCTCGGAGGCATCTGATGGGTCTAGAGGGGAGAGATTAGAATAGAATGAGGTCTAGTGAGAAAGCACTACCCGCATGCACATGAGACAAACACATACATATCACACCAAATCAATTCAAGCAAGTGCATACAATCGATCTAACTATCGTTAGAGTGCTCGGACTACTACTATATACATGAGGCGAAAATACTACTGATCATATGGTGGTCTACTAAAAATTTTGATCAGTGGAAGACTCCATGATATCTGCTCAAGTTTCTACTTCATAGTCATCGTCACTACTGTCGGGGTCGGAGTCGGTGTCGTTGATGATGTTGTAGTCTTCATAATGGATGTCATCAGGATGGTCGTCATCTCCTCCTGGCGCGGGGTCTCCCATGAACACTCCTAGCTTCCTTGTCAGGTCGTCATTCTTCTCCACTAGTATTGCGATTTCCTCTTCGTATCCGTCGCGTGTAGACTTGAGTTCCTCTTGTAGATCCATGCTCCGGGTCATCACCTTCTTCAGGTCTATCATGCTTGCACACCTCTGGTTCTCCTGTCGACGAATGTGCTGGTTTAACTCCTGGATGAAAGCTGCAATGGACTTGTCTCTCCTGGTGCTGATCATCTCCCATTGCTCATCTCGGCGCCCACATACCTCGTAAATGGTGTCCTTACGTTCCTTATGATAAACTTCGCCGATGCGTCCCATGGTGATGTGGGCTGCGATGCTCTTACCTAGACTCCAGGTTGGTGCCTCCAAGGAAAACTCTATGGGCTTAGTGATTGGCGCGAATGTCCTTCCTAGAACTTGAACTCGAATCATCGAACGCTCCTCTTTAGGTAAAGTGGCGGTGTAGGTCCCGGTGAAGCTTGGTATTCTGATGTTGTCGGCGTTCTGGGAACGGGTGTCCTAGACTTGCCTGCCTGCGGCCCACGGCGCAGCTCCAGTCGCGGCCCAGTATGACCCGTCTTCACCAGTAATCACTCAAGACCCTCGCGAGGGGCCAAGCCTCACGAGGCGGACAACACAAGACCTCCTCGGGGGAAGCCTCACCTCGCGAGGGGCGGAGAGATCAAGGCAAGACAAACCTCGCGAGGTTCCAATGACGTAAGCCATGACGACCAAGACAAGGCGGGCGCCAGCACGCACAGTGTCCTTGCTTCCTATTTGGTGCTAAGGAGGCAAGCGCAGGCGAGGAGTACCGAGGCATCAGGCAAAGGTTTCCATATCGGTGCAACGAGACCAAGACCGGCAGGACGGAGGTCACCGTGGAGCCCAAGACGGCGTCACCACCAGAGCCTTTGGCAGGTGAAGACCACCTTTAGTCAGGATAGCTTGTACTAGCTGCCCCCCTTCAAATTGGCCGTTGTTGGCTCCCTTCCAACTCAATATTTGGGGAGAGGACTAGGGCCTCTATAAATAGGACTAGCCACCACAGTAGGAGGCAACTCACCTAGAACTCACTTCGAACTGATAGAGATCATCCTCACACCCACCAAGCACAAGAACACCTCACCTCAGGAGGATGTTCTTCCCCTTGTACTGTTTATCCTCAGCCCGAGAGGCAATCCACCACACCACACTGGAGTAGGGTATTACACCACAACGGTGGCCCGAACCAGTATAAATATTGTATCTCTTGTGTTGCTAGTTCGCCGAGCTAGGCTTTGAGATCGCGGCGAGGTTGAGGGTGAGATTAGGTAGGGGGAGATCTTCATGCGCACCCCAGTGTTCAAACCTCAAGGGTTTTGCCGAAACCCGAAATCCGACATTTGGCGCGCCAGGTAGGGGTGCGCCGAAGCTTTTGTTCCGTCGATCTGCGTCCCGTCACTTCGTCGCATCCATGGCGGACGCTTGCCGAGCTCGCGCTGAGCGCTGGGCCGCCCTCTTCGCACGCGTTGCTCAGACTGTTCCCGTTGGCGGGCCTCCCCGTCATTCTCCGTCACCTGCCGCCAGAGTCGCCATCGGCCCGGCGGGGAACGAGCAGTAAGCGTCGTCGCTGCACCCCTCGATGTCGCAGGACGGCCGCACCGCCACTCCGTCGCTGACCCGGGCGGCTCGTCGGCTCACACCCGTCGGGCTCCCACGGACGCGCAGGCCACTCAGTGCATGGCACGCGAACTCCTGCGCTACTACCATATCAACGACTTCTACGAGGACTGGCTGGACCGCATCGCCGAGCTCGTCAGCGCCGCAGGGGGCTCCCTCGCGCCGTCCCTCTCGCTGCATCGCCCTCCGCCAGCTGTGGGCGACGTGGCTCATGGAGCGCCACTGCCACCACCTCCACACCAAGACGGCGTCCTGGCGCTAAGGTGTGCGGCCCCTCGGCGCAACCCTCTGTGTCGAGCGCCCGTGCGCGAAGAAGGAAGCTTCCAAGAAGTTCCTTGTCCACAAGAAAACGCTCCTGCACTGCCGGCACCACTACGACAAGACCGTGCATCACCTATAGTGGCAGTGCGCGGGCATCAAGGCCAGGCTCCACATCAGCAAAGGGTCCCGGAGGCCACCGTTGGCTGTCGCGCCTTCACCCGTGAGCTATGTAGTGTCACATGGCCGGGCAAGCTCGAGCCAGACCTGCCTCACGCTACAACGGTAACCCCGACCCCGCGGAGTTCCTGCAGCTCTACGAGCTGAGCATCGAGGCGGCCAACAGCAATGAAAAAGTCATGGAGAACTGGTTCCCCATGGATCTCAAGGATGGCGCCCGCTCGTGGCTCCTGAACCTGCCCCCAGGCTCCATCTCCTCCTGGAATGAGATGCGCGACCGGTTCGTCGCCAACTTCCAGTGCACTCACGACCGCCCTCCGGTCGCGGGTGAACTGCGTTATGTCAAGCAACAGCCAGGAGAGACCCTCCAGAAGTACATCCAGTGCTTCAACAACGTTCGCCTTAAGATCCCCAAGGTGACGGACAAGCCATCATCTCCATGTTTTCCGATGGCGTCCGCAACGTCGAGATGAAGGAGGAGCTCGCCATCCACGACGAGTTGTGCACGTCCTTGGACTTGTTCAACCTGGCGACCAAGTGCGTAAGGGCTGAGGAAGGGCACCTTTCCCTCCTCGAGCTCCCAGCTGCTGACCTGGAGGAGAAGAAAGCCAAGGCCAAGGACGTGAAGCGTAAGGGAGCGGTCGTACTCGCGGCGGAGCCAAACACGAAGCGCGGCCGCGACCAGCCCGAGTCATCCAAGAGCAGCCGGGCGTTCTGCGCCTTCCACAACATTCACAGCCACAACACCAATGACTATCAAGAGCTCAGGGCCATTCGAGATGGACGCCTAGGTCGACGCCCCGAGCGCAACGACCGGGGCTACGGCCGAGGAGGACGACGTGGCGGAGGACGCTGGGACGATTGTGGCCATCGCCAGGAGTGGCGTGACCGGCCTCGTGAGGACCGCTGGCAAGATCAGCCTCGTGAGGGCGCCTGGAGGGATCAACCTCGGGAGGACCGTCCTCAGCATAACGCTGGCCTTCCTCCACTTCAGCCACCACCAAGAAGGAACGACGACCATCATCAGGACGAGGGGGCTCGGGGCTTCCAGGAGCCGCGAGCTATCGCCTGCATCTTGGGTGGAGCTCAAGCCCCAGCCTCTCAGCGAATCTTCATGCAGTTTGCTCGCGAGGTGAACGCAGTCTTCCCCAGGCTCGAGGCCACACGCCCGCTTGGGTGGTCCAAGTGCGCCATCACCTTCAGTTCTACAGATCAGCTCAAGTGCGCAGCCACTGCTGGCGCGCTACCGATGCTTTGCTCACCCGTCATCAGCAACGTACAAGTCACCAAGACCCTCATCGACGCAGGCGCATGGCTCAACGTCTTGTCCATCAAGACGTTCGACGGCCTTCAAGCACCCTACGATCAGCTCCAGCCTACCTAGCCCTTCTCAGGAGTGACCGATGGTTCCACCACGCCGATAGGGCAGGTCCGCCTCCCTGTCGCCTTCGGGCAGCGCAACAACTACCGCACCGAGCTCGTCGACTTCGACATCGCCCACATCCATCTGCCATACAATGCCATCCTCGGGTATCCGGCCCTGGCCAAGTTCATGGCGGTGACGCACCACGGCTACAACGTCCTCAAGATGGCACGAAGCAGCGGGATCATCACAGTCCCCTGTGAAGAGAAAGATGCGGTGTGCTCCCTCGAGCGCGCCTTCCAAGCAGCGTCAATCGAAGACCCCGACAACAATGCTTCATAGTACCCTCCTGAGATCGTCCCCAATAAGAAAAAGCAGCTACTCTGCACTGGGCCTCAGGAGAACGGCGCCGCAGGTGGGGCCACGTCAGGATCAGCGCCCGCGCCTGGGGCGCCTCCCTGCCTCTCATAGGAAGGCGCGCTCGGGACCCTCCTCGGGTAGGGCTCGGGGGCTCTCTTCTGGAGGGCCTGTGACCTTGCCAACATCACGAGGGAGGCGCTCGGGCACCACGTGGAGGCATGCTTCGCAGCATGTTTCCCTTAGGAGGACACCGGGCAAGGAGCGCCCGGCGCTCAGGGGTTCATCACCGAGACCACTCAGGAACTGCAGGATGCAAGAGCCATCCGTGACGATCGCCGCTCACCTGGCGCGGCTCCCCATCCAGGCGAGGATGGCGTGTCGCGCGTCTGCATTGATGTCCCAGGGCTCAACAGGGCCGCATCTCAGGAGCTTTTTTGGCCTTCACGCATGGGACGCTACGAGGGCCCACCTAACAGCTAGTTCGCATGCCCTTCGGCCTGCTGAGAGTGGCGTCCGCCTTCCAACGCAACCTGCAGAGCATCCTGGCGGCTCAGGAGGCCAGGCACCACGCAGTCCTGGTGGAGACGGAGACGGTCCTCAAGGAACCGCCTGAACCACAGACGCTCCCGAGGCTCAGGGCCCTGGTGGCTTGTGAGGAGCAACCCCTTCATCATGCGTCTTCAGTTGCCTCAACATTCCTTCAACAACAAAACTAGGTGACATTTTCCAAGTTTATTTAGCTGGGAGCGCCCCTCGGGCTGCATCATTCCTAGGCCGCATGGGTCCGTCCTTGTGGCATGTATCCCTTTACATCTTTAGCTTACTTTGCCGGGGGCGCCCCTCGGGCTGCATCATCGCCAAGCCGCTCGGGCCTAACCCAGTGGCGTGTATCGTTCTTGAATTCACCTAAGCTATTCTGCTTTTCATGCTTAATCTACCTATGGTTATAAACTGCTTGACTGTCACCCACCGCGGGAGCCGCGCGCCGATCGTCTTTCTTTAGGACCCTTCGCGTGAGAGGGTTAGGCACGGCGTCTGTGCTCGGGCCCGTCCCTGCAGCGTCAATAAATCCAACGGCTCGAGCTCTGCCTGGCGGGCCGGCCCCATTCACGTCATCTCCTGGGGTCGTTGGTGCTTGGCCTTCTCACTCGATAACCTCAGGAGATTCGTTCGACGTAGGTTGTCTAACCACCTCGCAGGACCACCACATCAAACAAGAACCAAGACCAGGCGCAACCTGCCTTGAGGTAGGGCCTCGTGAGTCCCGCGCTAGCTCACGAGTGCCTAGACACACCTCGTCTAGCCCCGCCGTGCAAGCCACATGTCAGGGCGGGGCTGTACACGCCCCGGGGGCTCTCTGCAGTAGGGAGTCCCCTCCCACGTACCAGTGGAAGCACCATGCTCCGCGCTAGCCGTCGACACTGCCGAGGAGCGGCTATGCCCGAGCAAGTGTGGAAGCGCTATGCTCCACCCTGGTGATAAACAACTGAGGGCGGCCCCGCGGCCTTATCAACCTCAGGCAGCCCTTGAGCTCAGTGTCCGGCCTCATTGCAACACCTCCCCTCGGGAGATTCGTGTGAGGGGGATGGGCATGGGGGCGGCGCTCGGGCCACGCCCAAGCGGACACCACCCAGCCAGGTCTCCTGGACCTGGTCGTCGTGCGCCCTTCCCGAGCCGAGCCTCGGCGATGACAAAGGTATGAAGGTTGTTTGCACGTCAAGGGGGACTCCTGAGCATCGCGAATCGGGAGCCTAACTGGTCATGTAGCTCCTCACTCCTTGGTCTCGTCCTGGTCTCTCGACGACCCAACGGCAGCTGAGGTATGCGCGCGACCGGGCCTGCCGACGTAGAACACTAGGCCTATTCTTGCGTCTCCTTCTTATAAGCTATTTGCACATCAAGGGGGACTCCTGAGCATCGCGACTCAGCAGCCTAACTGCACACGTAGCCCCTCACTCCTTGGTCTCGTCCTGGTCTCTGGACGACCTAACGTCGACTGAGGTATGAGCGGGGCCGGGCCCTGCCGACGTAGAACGAAAAGCAAATAGGAAGAAAATCGCAAAGTCTCAAGCAAATATTACAAGACATATTGTTCTCACAATACCAAACGCAAGTTTAAACGCCTCCACGAGGCATGATGCATGTTGCAGGAGTAAAATAGGAAAGCAGCCGCGAGCAAGTCATCCCTGGAAGTCGCTGTCGGCCACGAGGGGTGCTCCCTCCTTGGTGGCATCGCCTTCACCTGTACCACCGGCCGGAGCTGCAGGATCAGTAGCACCGCCAGTTGAAGGCACGGGAGCGAAGGCGTGGAACTTCTTTAGCAGGGCCTCACCTGTTCCTTAACGGCTGCGGCAGTGGCTGCCCAGTGGTCGTCGTCCACAGGCTCCAGCAGCTCGTAAATGCGGGCGGTAGGATCACGAAGATGGAGATGGTTGAAGACGCGCGTCAGCGCAGCTGAACAAAAGACGCGAGCCACTTCCTCCGCCATGGGGCCGAGGCTGCTCACGACTTCTTCAAGCGCCTCGACCAAGTAGGGAAGCAGCTGGGCGGGGCCATCCTCGTTAGTGGTCAGCGGCTTCTCCAAGCCCTTCTCATAAAGTGTCTTCAGTGCCACGCGAGACCTCTCCTCGAGGAGCGCGAAGGCCGCATGGTCCTCGGCCAGAACCTTCGCCTTGGCGTCAAATTCGGCTTCCTACGCCTTCACCTTCTGCTCCAGCTCCTCCAGCCGGCCGCGCTCAGTGGCATGCGCCTACGCCGACTGCTCCAGCTCGGCGTCGTGACCCTTGATGGCATCTTCCCGAGCCTTCATCTTCTCCTCCTCCGCCTTGCGGCTACGAGCTTCTTCTGCACGCTTGTTGCGCAGGGTCTTCAGCTCAGCCTCCAGCGCCCGGCAGCGATCCTGGGCAGCCTCGACATCCTTCAGCGCCTCCTCACGAGCAGCCACTGCTTGGGCGGCGGCCCGCTTCTCCTTCTCGGAGGTCGCCGTGTCGGGCGTTTCAGGAACGGGGTCCCTGAGACTTGCCTACTGCGGCTCAAGGGGCGTTGCTCAAAGGAGGCCCAGGACATCCCATCTTCATCAACACAAACTCAAGACCCTCGCGAGGGGCCAAGTCTCGCGGGGCGGATGACCAGGAGTTTCCTTAGGCACGGCCTCGTCAGGCTGGCTCACGAGGAGGCGGAGAGTTCAAGGCAGGGTACCTCGCGAGGTGCCCGTGACGCAAGCCATGACGACCAAGGGCGCCAGTCGGCCGCCAGCCCGCGCAGCGTCCTCCTTTCCTCTTTGGTGCAAAGGGAGCAAGCGCAGGCGAGAGCATCAAGCAAAGGCATCCGTTTCGGTGCAAAAAGTCAAAGACCAGCCCCAACGGCTGGAAGGGAGTCATCGTGGAGCCTAAGCAGGCGTCATCAACAGAGCCTTTGGCAGGCGAGGTCCCACTTTAGTCAGGATAAGTGTACCCGCTGTTCCCCTTCAAAATGGCCAATTGTTGGCGCCCTTCCCGCTCAATATTTGGGAAGAGGCCTGGGCCTTCGCCTATATAAGTAGAGCTAGCCACCATAGTAGAGGGACGATCGGATAGAGGCAGATCCGCACTTGGAATCCGTAGGAGAGAGACCCGATCCTCAAGCTAGAGCGACGGGATACCACTTAGCAGTTCATCACACCCACCAAGAATGACCGCGAGGCTGTTCTTCCCTCGCATCGTTTCTTCATCAGCCCGCAGGCAATCCACCACACCACAAACTAGAGTAGGGTATTACACCACAATGGTGGCCCGAACTAGTATAAATCTCGTGTCTCTTGTGCTGTTCTTACGTGTAGTTTAGGTTCCTGTGATTCGGCGAGGTACGAGACGGTGGAGGGTTGGATCTCTGCGCGCACCCCAGAGTTCGAACCTCAAGGGTCTGCCGGAACCCAAAATCCGACATTTGGCACGCCAGGTAGGGGTGCGCCGGAATCTGCCTTTTGTCACCTCGTTCTTCCCCGACCACCGCAACCATTTCTGACGCTCGTCGGGCCCGCGCCAAGCGCCGAGCCGCCCTCGCCTCCCATGTCGCCTAGACAGCTCCTGTCGGCGGGCGCCCTCGTCGTTCCTCATCACCGCCGTCCAACACCGCCATCGCCCGGCGGGGACGGGCAGCAAGCATCGCCCTGCGCCTGGGCGACCTCACGGGAGGGGCAGCTGCTCCCAGTCGTCGCCCCCTCGCGGCCGCTCCCCACTCGTCCGCGCCCTCCTCGGCTCGCAGCGCCGCCTTCCAGCTGCCATGTCAAGACATTCGTCCGCCGTCGGCGCCGCCCACGCTGTAGGGGCTCCCTCACAGGGCGGAGTCGCCGGCCGGGCTGACCTTTGACTCTCAAGACCACCCCGCCAACTCGGCCGGCTCGGTGCGCCCTTTGCTCGCGACACCTACCATCTGCCAGTCGCCGCCACCAGACCCTCATCGACGGCAGCGCCGCCTCAACGTGTTTTCTGGTCGAGGCCTTCAACCTCCTCTCAGCATACCCAGGGAGCGGCTACTGCCCAGCCGGCCTTTTCGGGCGAGGAGGAGGGTCGCCCAGCTCCTTGGGGCAATCCGCCCGGTGACCTTCGACACCTCGACAACTTCCGCACGGAACTGGTCGACTTCGACATCGCCCCATCAGCCTCCCCTACAATGCCATCCTTGGCTATCCAGCATTACCAAATTCATGGCCGCAACCCACCCGGGTACAACCTCATGAAGATGCAGGGAGCAGCGGCGCCCTCACCGTGCCGGGGATATCAAGGTGCGCCGCGAAGCCAGCTCACCCGCAAGACGGCGGCGCAGCACAACCCGCTGATCGCGAAGCCCCAAGCTTCAAGGGGGCTGCGCCACCAAGAAGAAGCAATTGTTCACTCAAGACAAGGCGGAGACCAAGCAGATACCTGTCGATGAGGACGGGTCCACAAACGCCGCCTTCACCATAGGCGCCAACCTCGAGCCCGAACAGGAGGAAGCCCTCATCAAGTTCCTGCGTGCGAACAAGAAGGTGTTCGCCTGGGAGCTCGATCAGCTGGCGGGGATTCCACGGGGTGTGATCGAGCACCACCTCAACGTGTGCCCTAACGTGCGTCCAGTGAAGCAGAAAACGAGGAGGCAATCCACTGAAAAGCAGGCCTTCATCGTCCAAGAGACCCGCTAGCCAACCCCGTGGTGGTACCAAAGAAGGGAGGAAAGGAGCGCATGTGTGTCGACTTCGCCAACCTCAACAAAAGCATGCCCGCAGGATCCGTTTCCGCTCCCTCGCATCGACCAGATCGTCGATTCCATCGCCGAGTGTGACCTGTTGTGCTTCTTGGATGCCTTTTCCGGGTATCACCAAATCAAGATGGCGGTGGAAGACATGGATAAGACGACCTTCCTAACCCCGTGTGGGGTGTACTGCTATACATGCATGCCATTCGGGTTGCGCAACGCGGGGGCAACCTTTCAGCGGCTCATGCACATCACCTTGGGTCCATAGCTCGGGAAGAATGTCGAGGCATACGTCGACGACATCGTGGTGAAGTCTCGCAAGGCCAAGATCTTGATACAAGACCTAGAAGAAACCTTCGCGAGCCTCAACGCAGTGAGCCTGCGACTCAACCCGGAGAAGTGTGTGTTTGGAGTTCCCTCAGGCAAGCTCCTAGGTTTCCTCGTGTCCCACCGGGGCATTGATGCAAACCCAGAAAAGGTCAAGGCAGTGGAAGACATGAGCCCACCAAAGACCCTCAGGGAAATGCAGAAGCTCACGGGACGCGTAACAGCGCTGGGCCGTTTCATCTCCCGATTGGGGGAGCGGGCGCTGCCTTTCTTCCAGCTGATGAAGAAAAAGGGGCCCTTCGAGTGGACTGAAGAGGCCGACAAAGCGTTTCAAGACCTCAAGAGGTACCTGACCAGCCCTCCAGTGATGGTGGCCCCGCGCCCTCAGGATCCCTTGGTACTCTACCTCGCCGCCACTCCCTACTCCGCTAGCGCTGCTCTGGTGGCAGTTAGGGAGGAGCGTCAGGCCAAGACCACAGCAGCCGCCCGAGCTAAAGCAAGACCGAATCAGAATGAACTAGCAGAAGCTAGCACCGTGATGGAAGAAGATCAGCCGTCACAGCAGAGCGCACCAAGGGCAGGGGAGGCCTCCCATCCAAGCACCCAGCTTCGGAGGCGCCGCCTCAGAGGCACCACAGCTTCGGAGACGCCACCAAGACCGACGCCTCAACCTCGCCGAGCACCCGTGTACTTCGTCAAGACCATGTTACGAGATGCGAGGGCACGGTACCCCATGCCGCAGGCTCCTCCTCGCATTGTTGGTGGCTTCTTGCAAACTGCGGCACTACTTCCAGGGTCATCCAATCAAGGTTGTCTCGGAATACCCCCTGGAGAGGGTGCTCAGGAGCCCCAACTCGGCTGGAAGGGTCGCCGAGTGGAACATTGAGCTGCAAGCATTCCAGCTCGAGTTCAGTACGATCAGAGTCGTGAAGGGGGCCACGCTGGCAGATTTTGTGGCCGAATGGACAGAAGCACCGGGCCTCAGGGCCGGCGAGGATCGGTCCCTCTCCCCAGGGAGCGAAGCGCCAGAAGGTTGGCTCATGTACATCGACAGAGCGTTCTCCAGGCAGGGCGCTGGGGCTGGGGCGGTACTCATATCTCCCTCTCAGGACAGGCTCTACTATGTCGTGCAGCTCTGTTTCCAACATGGCGAGAAAGTCTCCAACAACATAGCAGAATACGAGGGGCTGATAGCGGGTCTGAAGGCTGCCGCTGCCCTGGGGGTGAAGCGCCTTACCATCAAGGGCGATTCGCAGCTCCTAGTCAATTTCTCCAACAAGGTGTATGAGCCAAGAGATGAACACATGGAAGCCTACCTTGCGGAGGTCCGTAGGATGGAGAAATAGTTCTGGGGTTGAGCTGAAACACGTGCTTGCGACACCAATCAAGAGGCGCATTTACATCGCCAAACGAGCCTCCGTGAGGTTACCCCAGGAGCCGGGTGTCTTTGAGGAATGGCTCTTCAAGCCCTCAGCCCTGCCGCCGTTATCAAGCACAGCACAGCATCGGGAGGAGCTCCCTCAGCCGCCTGCCTCGGGAGCCCCAGCCTGTGGCCCGGCCTCAGGAGCACGCCTGCTTCTAACGATGGAACCTCAAGAGGAGTGCTGGATCACGGAGATCAAGAGTTACTTAACGCATGGGGCTTTGCCGGATAAGGAGGAGGAGGCAGAGCGTGTGGCGCGGCAAGCCACGGCATACAGCATCATGGATGGAGAACTCTACCGGAAACGACCGAACGACGTATCCCTGCGCTGCATCACCAGGGAACAGGGGAAGGAATTGCTGGCAGATATACATGGCGGAGATTGTGGGCACCATTCATCATCGCGGACCCTTGTCGGCAAGGCGTTCCGAAGCGTTTCTATTGGCCCACCGCTACCACCGACGCCATCGAACTCGTGAAGGCTTGCGAGGCTTGCCAATTCCATGCCAAGCAGATCCACCAGCCAGCAGGAGGTCTGCAAACCATCCCCCTCACTTGGCCATTCGCGGTCTGGGGGCTGGACATTCTGGGCCCTTTTCCTCGGGCGCCAGGGGGCTATCGCTACCTCTACGTTGCCGTGGACAAATTCACCAAGTGGGCCGAAGTCGAGGCCGTCCGCGCCATCCCCGCTGGTTCTGCTGTCAAGTTCATCAAGGGCATCGTGAGCCGGTTCGGAGTGCCAAACCGCATCATCACCGACAATGGTTCGCAGTTAACCAGTAACCTTTTTAAAACGTACTGCGCTAACCTTGGAATGCAGATATGCTACGCCTTCGGTGGCACACCCCCGCAGCAATGGACAGGCCGAGCGGGCCAATGCAGAGGTCCTGAGAGGCCTCAAGACCAGGACGTTCAAGAAGAAGCTGGAATCCTGCGGCAGAGGCTGGTATGACGAGCTTCCATCCGTGTTGTGGTCCATCCGCACAACCGCGACCAAGCCATTTGGAGAGACCCCCTTCTTCCTGGTCTCGGAGCGAAGCGGTCCTCCTCACGAGGTCAAGCGCCGATCTGCGAGTCCCGCGTTCGATGAACGCTGCAGGGCGCCATGCGGGGGCGGCTCTTGTCTTTGGGGAGGAGCGCCGTCGGGAAGCTGCACTGCGGCGGCAAGGTACCAGCAGCACTCCGCGATACCACCGCCGCAACATCCGCCTCTGAACTCTCGAGGTAGGAGACCTCGTGCTTCAGACAGGTCCTCTCCAGGGAGGGACTGCATAAGCTCTCTCCCATGTGGGAGGGCCCATTCAAGGTTGTTCATGTTTCCAGGCCTGGCTCCGTGCGCTTGGAGATGCAAGACGGAGTACCTATACAGAACGCGTGGAACGTCCAACACCTCCGGAGGTTCTACCCCTAAAAGGCCCTGAGCCTGTGAAGAAGGCGAATGCCTGTGAAGTTCCTCTTTTTGGAAAAGGCCCGGAGCCTGTGAAGAAGGCGAATGCCTGTGAACTTCATCTTTTTGGAAAAGGCCCGGAGCCTGTGAAGAAGGCGAACGCCTGTGAAGCTGTCGCGTTTTGGAAAAGGCCCGAAGCCTGTGAAGAAGGCGAACACCTGTGAAGCTGTCACGTTTTGGAAAAGGCCCGGAGCCTATGAAGAAGGCGAACGCCTGTGAAGCTGTCGCGTTTTGGAAAAGGCCCGGAGCCTGTGAAGAAGGTGAACGCCTGTGAAGCTGTCGCGTTTTGGAAAAGGCCCGGAGCCTGTGAATAAGGCGAACGCCTGTGAAGCTGTCACGTTTTGGAAAAGGCCCGGAGCCTGTGAAGAAGGCGAACGCCTGTGAAGCTGTCGCGTCTTGGAAAAGGCCCAGAGCCTGTGAATAGGGCGAACGCCCGTGAAGCTTGCTTCCTAGAAGAAAGGCCCGGAGCCTGTGAAGAAGGCGAACGCCTGTGAAGCTCGCCGTCCGTGACACTCTCACGTAATAATGAGTTGGGGCTGTACACGCCCCGGAGTCTCAGGAGTGCCAGCCTTAGGCCCTGGGGCTCCCTCCCATGCCCAGTGGCAGCACTTAGCTCCGCGCTGGTGAGAATACGTCGAAGACTAGACTAGGTGCCGGACGCGGCTTTTTCATTTGCTTTCTGCAGTTGACTGGTTATTCCCATTTGAAGTTTTTTGTCGAAACTATCGCCCTTTTTTGGCCCGTGGTTCTTCGATCTTTTTCACCCTCCTGCCTCGATTTCTCTTGCGCGGGGACTCACGAGGCGGAGCCTGGAGCCCATGAGCTGCCCTACCCCTATCGCCAAGTTTTCACGGCCCTGGTCCGCAGCCTGGAGCACCCTCCGACCATGCCTCACGGGCAGCACAACGCAAACACGGGCCAGGGTCGGTCGCCCCTTGCCACGGCCGGGGGTTCACTTACTGAATGGGCGACGCAGAAGGGAACAAGATCGAGATAACAAAAGCAAGACAATAATTAACGGCGTTGTTCTAAACGCTAGCCCACGGGCCACACATTGTTCCTTTTTATGCAGGAGAAAAGGAAGGAAAGGATGTAAGCATGTGAAGCACGCCCCGCCGGCTCTCTTGAAGGCCCAAGCCCGCCTCCGGAGCTCAGCCGGACTCCATCTCGCTTCACAGGGCGTGGCGGCGAAGGGACCGCTGCCACCCCCAAGCAAGCGCGGCATGGGGGCTGGCCGTGGCCGCTGCGGGAAGAATCGCCACCCGAAGAAGAGCTGGTGAAGCGTGAGGAGTCGCGGGCATCGCCAGCCGCCCGCACGCTGCCCTCTCCGCCCGCGCCGGGGCTGAGTCCTCGGCGCGGTCGTCGTCCTCAGGGCAGCACCCCATGCGGCGGCCATCTTCCCCAAACACCCTCACGTAGAGGGTGGTGTCGCCATCATACATGAAGTGCAGGGAGCACCGGCGGCGGAGACCACGCGTGGCTGAGCGTCACGCGGCCAGCGGGCGAGAACAGGTTCCTCGCAGCGGGACCTCCAAAGAAGCCCACGAAGTTCGGCTGCAGCAGCCATCTGCCTGGAGCCAGAGGCCACTCAGGGCGCCATCTGGGAGCTCACCCAGGAGGAAGCACGGGAGCTGAAGCCGGACGCCGGACGGCTCCTCCGCCCTCACCATGAACTCCGGCAGCGCTTCAGCAGCATGAAGGCGCGACCTCGGGGGACGCGCGACTGGGGCACGCCCTCCGACCATGGCCAGCCGCTCGTCGCCATGCTGAGAGCCTCCCCCACGACCGTGGGGGACCGCCGTGGAGGCCACGGGGTGCTTGCGAGGGCGACCTCTACCATGCTTAGGCGGAGGAGAGGAAGATTCGACCTGGCATCCCTTCCCCTTCTCTGCGGCCGAGAACTTCCTTGGTGGAGCCATGGAGAAGAAGGAGAGACAAGAAGGATAGACTGGGAGGGCGCACGCCGTTCATATTTATAGCCGGCGAAGGCCAACCGCCGGCCTCCACAATCACGAGTAATCATGACTGACCATGCATGCAGGGACTTGTCGAATCGGGGCGGTTACCGAGGCGTCGTGGGGATGCAGTCTTACGCGTCAATCACCCGCCACGCCGTCGCCAAAGGCCGCAGAGCTGTTAGGGCCCACGACCGCAGACTTGCCCTTTCGCCTCTCGCTCGCCATGTTCGGTGCGCCGTGGCCAGGGGCTACTGTCGGCGCTCGGGAACAGGGGTCCCAGACTTGCCTACCGCAGCTGCGGCGTGGCTCAAAGGAGGCCCAGGACAGCCCATCTTCATCAACACAAACTCAAGACCCTCGCGGGGCCAAGCCTGCTGGGCGGACGACCAGAGCTTCCTCGTGCACGGCCTCGCTGGGGTGGCTCACCAGGGGCGTAGAGTTCAAGGCAGGTACCTCGCAAGGTGCCCGTGGCGCAAGCCATGACGCACCAAGGGCGCCATTCGGGCGCCAGCCCGCAAGCGTCCTCCTTTCCTCTTTGGTGCAAAGGGAGCAAGCGCAGCGAGAGCATCAAGCAAAGGCATCCGCTTGGTGCAACAAGACCAAGACCAGCCCCAACGGCTGGAAGGGAGTCATCGTGGAGCCCAAGCAAAGGCCATCACCACGAGCCTTTGGCAAGCGAGGACCAACATTAGTCAGATAAGTGTACCTGTTGTTCCCTTCAAAATGGCCAATTGTTGGCGCCCTTCCCGCTCAATATTTGGGAAGAGGCCCAGGGCCTTCGTCTATATAAGTAGAGCTAGCCACCATAGTAGAGGGACGATCGGATAGAGGCAGATCCGGCACTTGGAATCCAGAGAGAGAGAGAGACCGGATCCTCAAGCTAGAGCGACGGGATACCACTTAGCAGTTCATCACACCCACCAAGAACAGACCCTCGCGAGACTGTTCTTCCCTGTACTATTCTTCATCAGCCCTAGAGGCAATCCACCAAACCACAAACTAGAGTAGGGTATTACACCACAACGGTGGCCCGAACTAGTATAAATCTCGTGTCTCTTGTGCTGTTCTTGCAAGTACTTTAGGTTCCTGCGATTCGGCGAGGTACGAGACCGTGGAGGGTTGGATCTCCGCGCGCACCCCAGAGTTCGAACCTCAAGGGTCTGCCGGAACCCGAAATCCGACACCATGGCCTGGCTCAGCGCTGCCCAAACAGACACGTCGGAATGGAGCCCGCCAGAGACCAGCTCCAGGCGCCCAGCCACCAGGAGGGGGTCGGCACCCTGAAGATCTTCTCACAGTCGGGTCATCTCAGAAAGAGCGTGCTCCAAGTCTTCAGGGGAGGCAGAATGGCCTGGAATCAGCGGTGCAGCAGGAGGAGGAGGAGAAGGTATCGTCACCATAGCCCGGGAGACTGGGGGCTCCTGAGCCTTGGAGATCTCAGCAGCCGAGCTGGACACCGGTGCCTCCAGAGCTAGCGAAGCCACGAGGGATGACTCCTCCCGAGGATTCTCCCCCAGGCCTCACGAGGACAACCGAGCTGGAGAGACATGAGCACCAATGTTGCCCTTCTCCACGGAGCGAGACGCAGCCGGAGCAGGCACGCTGGTCCCGAGGAGCACCACCGCCTCCTCCTTCCTCTTCTTCGCCGCAGGCGCTGGCCTAATCCGGAGAAGCGTCAATGTCAAGCAGTACGAGGAAGGACGAAGCAAGGCATAAGTACTTACTGGTCTACCGCGGTGTAGTCCACCCTCCTCTTGTTGAGCTTGAAGCCCGAGAGCCTCCCAGCCTGGGGCACAGGCACACAGGCTCTAGGGGCAGAGGCAGGAACAACAGACGGGCTAGAAGCAGCCCTAGGTGGCGTCAGAACAGGGGCTTCATCTCGGGAAACCAACACCGACATACCCCTCGTTGGGATCACGGGCGGCTCCCTCCTCCAGAAGTCAGCGGTCTCATCGTCGTCGTCAGGCATGGTGCGGAGGATTTCAGCCTTGTGCAAGGGGGAGGTCTTCCCCATCCCCTCGGGGGTCGCCTCCGAGTCGCGCTCCTCGTCGTCCTCCTCCTCCTCCTCCTTGCGAGATTCGTCAGAAGACACCTCCACCAACACCGTCGCAGCCGAGACCACAGGAGGCGCTGGCGGCACCAGCCCGCGCCCATCAAAGGTTGGCCTGGAAGCCACGACCTACGTCCCGTCCTCGCGGCGGAACAAGGGAACGAAGGCGCTCAGCGGGTATTCCTGGTCGTCCCCGACCAGGAGGCGGAAAGCCTGTCAGGACCCCGATTCCAAGTCACATCGATCTAGCCGGTAACACCTCATATCACTTTGCGGCCTCACGCACGGTATTCCCACGGGTGTCGCCTTACCATGGCCCGGGACCGTTTGCGTCTTTTGGCTCACGTATATGATAGTGTCGCTAGCATCCATATGACAGAGAACCCGGGCCGACATGGCTAGTCCTGAACCCAAAGCGGCGCTAACCCATGGGGACAGGCATACATGAATCACATCGAGCATGTCGGTCATCAACGCGTGAATCCGGGCTGTAGCACTGGGCTAACAGGACTCCGGTATCCCGGGCTGTAGCAGGCTAGGCAGGACTCCGGATGTCACCGCGTGACATTTCCCCGAAGGGACAGACACAAGAACGAAGTGAAACACATGCCGGCCAATCAAGTGTCCAGAGCAATAGTGCGGGGCTAGCAGGACTCCGGTGAACCGGGCTGTAGCGGACTACTATCGCTCAGGAAGCACTAGGCTACATTTCCCCATATGAGAGGCTGCCAATGATAAACAACTAGATTGTCGGATCCCACACATACCAAGCATTTCAAACATACACACAATATGCTCAATATGTGTAAATACAACATGGCATCACAACATAACTCTACGACTCAAATATTTATTCATTAGGCTCCGAGGAGCGAGATATTACAAACATGGGTCTCATGACCCAACACTCAGAGCATACAAGTCAAAGCACAAGCGGAAGCTTAACATGTCTGAGTACAGACAACTACAAATGAAAAGAGGCTGAGAAGCCTGACTATCTACCAGATCCTGCCGAGGGCACAAGATCGTAGCTGAGGTAACAAGCTAAAAGTCGAAGTCCAAGCGGAACTACTAGCGAGACTGACGTCTCTCTGCAAAACATAAAATAAGCAAACGTGAGTACAAATGTACTCAGCAAGACTTACATCAGAACTAACTACATATGCATCATTATCAACAAAGGGGTGGTGGAGTTTGACCGAAGCAAGCCAGCTTTGACTCGGTGGCTATCCTGAACTACGACTGCAAGTAACTCTTTGAGGTGGCGCACACGAGTCCACATATTCACCATATCAATACACCACTATGGACCCGCTCCCGTCTCCCCACGAGAACGCCATCCATAGCACTCACGCTTATCTTGCGCATTTTAGAGTATCCACTTTCACTTGTCTATGAACTGATATAGGCAACCCAGAAGTCCTTTTCCGTGGACACGGCTATTCGAATAGATCATATTAACCCTGCAGGGGTGTACTTCTTCACACACGCTCTCACCACTTACCGCCGTTTACACGACATGTACTTGGCAACCTTCAAGCGGAAGCCCAACGTGGGTGTCGGCCACAGCCTACCTAAACACTCAAGTCCCTAGTCCAGGTTTATCGCCTATTCAGGTTCCATCCGCAGGGAGTCCGGCCGAGGTTTCCCATACAGCCCCGAACGATGTGTGCAGGGTTCCCGAGATACCAAACGGGCATTCGGTACACCGGGCCATGGTGTATCTACCGCATCATAGCCCACCCCTAGGGTCAGCGCTACGCACGGCCTCCAACACATATCCTCAAACACCAGAAACTAGTTGCAACTCCTGGACAGAGAACAAGGGTGGTTAAGAAGCCAAGAGGGTCCATTGGTTTCGGGCCCAATGCGTGGTAGTAACTGTTTCATGGATCACAAACACAGAACTCAGTTCCTGAGGACGGCTGCAATGAGACAACCCACCATGTACTCCTACATGGCCTCTCACCGCTACCTTTACCAAATCGTGTTCACACACTTAGCTCACACACAGTAGGACATGTTCACACACCTCCGATTCATCCCCGATGAATCAGACCAGACTCAACTCTAAGCAGTAGCAGGCATGACAAACAAGCATGAATGAGTAGGCACAACAGGGCTCAATCAACTCCTACTCATGCTAGTGGGTTTCATCTAATTACTGTGGAATGACAGGTCATGCAGAGGATAAAGGGGTTCAGCTACCACAGCAAGTAACACATGAGTCGTTGTTGTCCTAATGCAGTAAAATAGAGCAGGAGCGAGAGAGTGGGATTATATCGGAATGAACAAGGGGGTTTTGCTTGCCTGGCACTTCTGAAGATAATATAGTTCTTCATCGGTGTCATCGAACAATCGTCGGAACGTCGTCTACTGAGAGGGGACAAACACCGGCAACTGAGAAAGAACACAATCAATGCAATGCACATACACATGAATGACATGTCATGTTAAGGTACTGAATTGACCTAATGCAGCAGTAAGCCAAGTTAATTGAAGAGGAATTCAAACAAGGTTAAACTCCAACTCCAAATGCTAGTTCATAAATTACCCTAATCATAATTCATCCTATTCAGTGAGGTTAACTTGTTCAGACATGCATGATCATGGCATAAACAGATTCTTCATATTTTTCTGATCATTTTTCATATATAACTTATTTGATTTGGAGCTATGGTTGATTTTCTATGAATTTTAGAAGTTAGCACTATTTTATGGAATTTCCTGAATTAAAATAAATCCAGAAAAAGAGTTATTTCATCAGCATTAGGTCATGCTAACCTCAGCAGGTCAACAGGCGGGTCTAGGTCAAACCTGACGTGTGGGATCCACACGTCAGTGACACAGACTGGTTTGGGTGGATGACAGGTGGGCCTGGTCAACTGCCACGCCAGCAAAGTCAACCTGACATGTGGGCCCGGTGGGTTAGTCTAATTTAAACAGAAATTTAAACTGTGGTTAACTAAGGGCGTGGGGTCCGTGTGTCAGTGGGTCAGGGGGTAATTAAGTTGGTAATTAGCACCTAATGACGATGCCACATCATCACCACCGGCGTGTGATCGCGGGCGACCAAATCCGGCGGTGTGCCCGGAGTGGCTCGGTTTTGCCCTCTGAGAGCTGCTTGGGTCATGGCGTGCCGTTGGAAAGCTGGCACTCGGCCGCATCCAACGGAGGTGGAAGGAGGCCCTGGGGTTGCCGGAGCTCACCGGAACGGAGCTCGCGGCGGCGGCCGGAGTTCGGGCGTCGGCGGAAACGATGCTACAGCGAACGGCAGGAGGGGTCGGTGGGGGTTTTGGGCTTATGGCATCACGCTGAGCACGGTGGTATGCTCAGACGCGACGTGCGTGTGCTCTAGCCACGGCGGCGACACAGCCGGCGGCGACGGGTTCTCGGGATCGACGGAGGCGACGGCCATGCGGTGAAATCGAGCACGGGGAGAGAGAGGGGAGGCGTAGGAGCTAACAGTGGAGAGGAAGAGGTGGTCAGCGGGCTCGGGGGCGTCCGGAGTTCAACGAATCGGGCGATGGCGACCGGCGGGTCCGAGGTAGGAGACGAGCCCGGTGAGGACGTTCGGGGGCTTCTGGAGGGGCGTGGCTCAGTGAGGGGGTCGAGGACGGAGTGGCGGAGCCTCTGGGCTGCTCGGGAGGTTGAGGGAGAGGCGTTGGCTGCGGTGATGGCGAAGGGGCGACTCCCGCTCGGTGGGAGAGAGAGAGGAGCGAGGAGGGGATGGGGACGAGAGAGTGAACAGGGGTTCTGAGGTGCGTGGCGTCGCGGGAGACGTCCGAGCGTCGAGGGGAGCGGCAGCAGGAGGTGGCCCGTCTGGCAAGGCACGCGCCTCGTCCTCCCCGCAAGGAGGAAAACGACAGGAGGCGGCCTGGGCTGGGCCAGCTGAATTGGCCAGTGGGCGAGAGGTGAGCGCCTGTAGTCCTTTCTTAATTGCATTTTCTTTCTGTTTTCTATTTTCTGTAATTTGTTTTGATTTAGTAATAATACCAAACCATTTCAATAAATCCTGGGGACAATTATGGGTGCTTTCTGAATTATTTCAGGGACCCTTAACAATTTCCAACATTTTTGGAGCATCTAAAATATATATAGCATTTAAAGGCCCCAATTCAAATACAATATGAGTTAATTTAAAAATCCAGAGTGGCCAGAAAAATAAGTGCATTATTTATGGCAGAGGTTTTCACCTTCATCAAAAATAATGAATTTTTCTAAAGAGCATTCTGAGTTCATTGAAAATATTTTTATTTTGATCCTAAATGCATTTCATTTAGTGCTAGAGTTTGTCATCCCCATTTCAAATTTCATGATAATTAAACATGATGCATGGATGCAATGCCACTAGTTACAAGCAAGCTCTAGGGCTGTGACAGAGCCACAGCCAACTCTTCGTCAGGCAAGGCTTCCGAGCTAACGCGAACCTTGTCTTCTTCTCCCCAAGCCTCCACAAGGGGCGCGTAGGCGCCTGAAGCGGGGCCACGGGCAGCATCAGGAATTCCCTCAGGAGCATGGCCCCTATCACCTTCGCCGCCTTCGCGTTGCCCGACTTCAGGTTGGCGTCCATCTTCTCCAGCACCGACGTCGCCCGGTCATCAGTGAGTTCGCACGAGACCACCCTGTGTCGGACTGGGGCATCTTCGTTGGCAGCACCAAGCGTGGGTGGACGCACTTGGCGTCCATCATTTCCCACCTGCTCCTGAAGCCGTCGGCCTTCTTCCCAGTCTTTGAGTTCGAGTTGGCCTTGCCGGCCGCGATGAAGTTGGGGCATCCGGAGGTACGACCCTCGTTGATGCGGAGTAAGAAGCAGTGGCGCAGCAGAGCCACAGATGGCATCACGCCGAGATACGCCTCGCAGTAGAAGGCGAAGATCGACAAGAGAAGGACAGAGTTGGGCTGGCGATGCAGCGCCTGCAGCCCGTAATGGCCAAGGGCCTCATAGAAGAAGTCGGCGAAGGGGGGAACCAGCCCCGCGACGATGCTGCTCATGAAAAATGGTAAGAAGGTGCTTCCCTCAGGCTCCGGCATGGCAGAGCCAGCTCGGAGCTTGGTATTCCCCCTCTCGTTGCTCTCCCGCCGTCAGTAGGCGCGTGACCCGCGAGGTTCTTCTCTGAGACTTTGGGCGCATCCAGAGCCGGCTCGTACCAGGCGGGCGGCGAACAAACCTTGACCTTCCGGGGCGCGATTGGTCGCTGATGCGGAAGGGGATGAGAGCAGATCTGGAGATTTCGGAAGTGAGGGGCGAGAAAGGGGTTCTGGTGCAAGACGGAAGAAAGCAATGAAGGCAAGCGTAGCCCGCGCCAGCCTTTTGTCAGGTGGGCAGTTGTCGAGGCAGCGTGGGGAGGCAGAGACGCCCACGTCCAATCAATCGCCACGCGTCGACCAAGGCCACAGGCTGTTGGGGCCCGTGGCGCTCCGTAGTTGCCCTTTGGCTTCGCCACGAAGACAAGTCCAAGCGCGTCTTGGGCCCTGGGGCTACTGTCGGTGTGCTGGGAACGGGGTTCCCCCAGACTTGCCTGCCTGTGGCCCACGGCGCGGCTCCAGTCGTGGCCCAGTACGGCCCATCTTCACCAACAATCACTCAAGACCCTCGCGAGGGGCCAAGCCTCGCGAGGCGGATGACACAAGAGTTCCTCAAGGACGGCCTCACTTGGCTGGCTCGCGAGGGGCGGAGAGATCAAGGCAAGACAAACCTCGCGAGGTTCCAATGCGTCAGCCATGACGACCAAGACCAGGCGGGCGCTAGGCGGGCGCCAGCGCGCACAGTGTCCTGGCTTCCTCTTTGGTGCTAAGGAGGAAAGCGCAGGCGAGGAGTACCGAGGCATCAGGCAAAGGTTTCCATATCGGTGCAACAAGACCAAGACCAGCAGGAAAGTAGGACGGAGGTCACCGTGGAGCCCAAGACGACATCACCACCAGATCCTTTCGCAGTAGAAGACCACCTTTAGTCAGGATAGCTTGTACTACCTGTCCCCTTCAAATTGGCCGTTGTTGGCTCCCTTCCCGCTGAATATTTGGGGAGAGGACCAGGGCCTCTATAAATAGGACTAGCCACCGGGCAACTCACCTAGAACTCACCTCAAACTGATAGAGATCATCCTCACACTCACCAAGCACAAGAACACCTCACCTCAGGAGGCTGTTCTTCCCTTATCTTGTTCATCCTCAGTGGGAGGCAACCCACCACACCACCTTTGGAGTAGTGAGGAGTCTGGATTAGGGGTGTCCGGATAGCGGACTACCATCATCACCGAACTATCATTGGCCGGACTATCATCATCGACCGGACTCCAAGACTATGAAGATAGAAGATTGAAGACTTCGCCCCGTGTCCGGATGGGACTTTCCTTGGCGTGGAAGGCAAGCTTGGCGATACGGATATGTAGATCTCCTACCATTGTAACCGACTCTATGTAACCCTAGCCCTCTCCGGTGTCTATATAAACCGGATGGCTTTAGTCCGTAGGACTAGAATCATCAACAACCCTTACAATCATACCATAGGCTAGCTTCTAGGGTTTAGCCTCCTTGATCTCGTGGTAGATCCACTCTTGTAAACATCCACAATATCAATATCAATCGAAAGGGCGTAGGGTTTTACCTCCATCAAGAGGGCCCGTACACAGGTAAAACATTGTGTCCCTTGTCTCCTGTTACCATCCGCCTAGGCACTTACGATTCGGGACCCCTACCCGAGATCCGCTGGTTTTGACACGATATTGGTGCTTTCATTGAGAGTTCTTCTGTATCGTCACCGATAGGCATGATGGCCTCTTCAATCAACAACGACGCAGTCCCTGGGTGAGACTTTTCTCCCGGACAGATCTTAAATGGCGGCGGCTTCAAGCTGCGGCCAACTCACTTGGCCATCTGGAGCAGATCGAAAGCTCGCCCTGGCCGTCGAGTCAAGTTTGAAGCCTAAACTTCACGGCCGATATCCGGGGACTTGATCTTTGATGGATCTGAGCCACAGCCAGGCGTGCCGCGCTGTCACGATGGGCATGACCTAACTCTGCGCCGGACAGCACCTTGGAGCCGCACGAATCCTCTCCGACCCATAGTCCGGGCGATCGCTCGGATCGAGGGCGGATGGCTGGACACCGCCTCGGGCTGCAACTTCTGGCGATGGGCGAATACTTACCTTGTCCCGCATAAAGCTCATGACTCGAGGTGCGGACTCTCCGCGGACTCCGAACCTCCTGCGCCCTGCCATCGAATCCGATTGGCGCCGATCATGGAATTCACCGCTGCGGACGTCTTTCCTTTTCGCCCTTCAGCGATATCATAAATTCACTGAAGCATCTCTCTCTATCCGGAGAGCCTGGCGAACTACGGCCGGGGCGATTAGGACAGCAGACGACGAAGAAATTGAGCCCACCCACCACCCGCCCGTAGCCACCGTCGGCGATTTAACCGGCGTGCTCGACTACGACTCCGAAGACATCGGCGGTATGGGCGGCGATGCGGAGACTACCAAGAACCAAATGCCTACAGGAGACCTTTGGAAAACCACCTCGTCATCGACATATACATGGTGGACACCCCAAAAGATGGGGGCGGCGAAGAAGCGGCGAGGCCGATTCCTTAAAGAAATAGCCTAAGCGCCGACGGCGTCGGTGGCGCGCTCTAAATCCGCCACGGCAAGAATGGAGATTCCGGCACAGAGATAATAACACCCCGAAAGTGCGAAGACAACTCCCTCCAAAGACGATCCAGCGCGAGGAGGCGAGTAAGCCCTCACGAGAGGCGGCGGGGCGAAGAGGTCGAGGATGACAATTACTTACCTCCCTCCGGAGGCGAGGCAAGCCTCGGCGGCGATGAATCGTCGTGCACGAGGATCCCGTCGAACAAGAGCGTTTGAGCGCAGGCTAATGGCCACGGCAAACAGCCTAAAGAAAAAGCAACAACAACTTCAAGCTGATCAAGACCTCTTGGCCGACGGATGGACCGAGGTCCTCGCGGCGAAAAGTATGAACTCGAGCGCCCCTCAAAAGTTACCCAAAGCGCAAGTTGCTCCCCGATTAGAGGAGGCGTACAAACCCACATCACCGGCGCTGTCTGGCAGACCGGCCACCTCGTGGCGCGGCGAGAGCGTGCAAGCCCTCCACCAAAACCGTACCCGGCATCGGCCAAAAGCATGAAGCCATGGGGGGCAGCGCCGGACTTGCGGGATATATTGGAGGACAAGGCAAGACAATCCAGATCTATCTATGGATCACGTGGGCCCCCAAGACCCACGACGAATACCGTCACGCCGGATATAACTACTCCGGCGGGCGAACACAGCGAACAACGCTCTCTCGAGCTACGTCGCGATATTGCTCAATCTGAGGCGCCGCACACCCACTATGCTTCAGCGAAGTAATGGATCATCAAATCCCGAAGGGTTTAAACCCGTCAATATCGAATCCTCTGATGGCACAACAGACCCAGCGGTTTGGATTGAGGATTATCTTCTCCATATACACATGGCCCGCGGCGGCAATCTTCACGCCATCAAATATCTCGCTCAAGCTTAAAGGACCAGCTCGGCATTGGCTTAACATCCTGCCCGCAGAGTCAATTGGATCTTTGGGAGGACACGGAAGCCGCATTCCTCGACAACTTACAGAGCACGTATAATGCGACCACGGACGCAGATGACCTAAGCCACATAATCCAGCAGCCAGACGAATCGGCCAGGCAATTCTGGACACGGTTCTTAACAAAGAAAAATCAAATCATCGACTGTCCGGATGCAGAGGCCCTAGCTGCCTTCAAACATAATATCCGTGATGAGTGGCTGGCCCGGCACCTAAGACAGGAGAAGCCGAAATCCATGGCAGCCCTCACATCACTCATGACCCGCTTACATGCGGGAGAGGATAGCTAGCTAGCTCGCAGCAACAACCTCAAAGAAAACGCTGGCAGTCCGGATACCAAGGACCGCAATGGCAGGTTGCGTCGAAACAAAACAAACGCCGCGTGCGGCGACAGCAATGAGGATCGGCAGTCAACGCTGGATTCGAGGCTCCAAACCCGTCAGCGGAAGAAGCCATTCAAAAGAACCACTCCGGGCCCGTCAATTTGGACCGAATACTCGACCGCTCTGTCAAATACATGGAACTCCCGAAAGCCAGCTAACCACACCAACAGAGATTGTTGGGTATTCAAGAGCAGGCAAATTAATCACCGAAAGCAGTGACAAGGGCCTACAGCGATGGCGAGAAGAGACCCGACCGCCCGAACAACAGAGGACAAAAGGGATTCCCCCTCAAGTTCGGACGGTAAACATGATATCATAGCGCATATTCCAAAAGGGAGCGAGCGTGCACTAAAGGGCGTATCTGCGATGGAGCGATCGCCCCAAATTCAACCCATGGTCCTCTTGCCCGATCACTTTCGATCGAAGAGACCATCCGACCAATATCCGCCATGGCGGATTCGCGCGATGGTTTTAGACCCAATCGTTGATGGATTTCACCTCACGAGAGTCACGATGGATGGCGGCGTGCTTTGAACCTGCTTGATCGGGATACAGTGCGCAAGATGGGCATAGACCCTTCAAGTTAAACCTACAAAGACAACCTTCAAAGGCGTCATACCGGTGTCGAGGCCAATTGTACGAGCTCGCCATACACTGAAGTGGTCTTGGATCCCGGATAATTTCCGAGCGAGAGTTAATCTTGACATAGTCCCGTTTCGCGGCGGCTATCACGCTCTGCTTTCGGACGAACCGCGTTTGCAAAATTCAGCGCGGTGCCGCATTATGCATACCTTAAGCTCAAGATGCGAGGCCCTCGTGGAGTCATCACGGTCAATGGAAACATGGAACGCTCCTCCGAGCGGAGGAACATCAATGCTCTCGCGCAGAAGTCTGAGCAGCCTTTTAAGGCAACTCTCGAGTCCGGCCGTTAAGCGACGGACCACGACCAAACAACGCGAGCAACATCAACCAAGACCACATGGCACGTTCCGAGCAGCGTAGCAATGCGGCCTCAACCCCAGCCCTCGCAAAATTGTAAGACAAACTCTCCGCGTACATAATTACGCCTTGGAGATACCATGGGCATAGGGGAAAGGCACAACCACAACAGACCCAGTGCGGTTCGACCACACAGGGCTCCCAAGTGTGTCGCTCTTTTTCTTTTATTTTCTCTTTTTATACAGAACTCAGTCCGTGGCGAACCTGCGAAGTCATGATGCAACAGCCGAGGAAGGACAAAGGCCACGGCGAACACTCAGGTGGTCTCCATCACGAGCATTAAATTTATTAAATACAACATTCCGCGGCCTACCCCTGGAGGGAGACGCCTTTAATTCGTCCAATCCCTTGCTTTCCGCACTATTTGTATCATTCCGCACTCATAGAATATCTTGTTGAATAAAATTCAGCACCTTTTTGCCTATAATTGCATTACCTTATATATACATATATGTTCATTTATGACATTTTGCATCCGTACACTTTAGTGCGGCCAAATACCTGAGGGCTTATGTTCTCCGCATTATGGTGTGATAAAGTCCTTTTACTTTCACAAGTCGCCACCCGAACTTATAGCATTATATGAGTCGGCTCCGAATCATGTCTTGGGTCAATAGTTGGGTTTGCCCGGCTCCCATGTTTGGCACCTTACGTTCCGTTCTATTGTCTAAGGTAGCAGGGAGAACCACTGCGATTGCGCCCGGTTGAGCAGGTTAACGCCTCGATGGAAAGCTAAAACTGATTGTCATGATAAGGCGAGAGACTGGTCTCTGTTCGAGAGGTCCTTCGGGTCCTTAAAGACCTCGCCGCTTGACGAAGTTCGAACAATGTCCGATGAAGGCGTGGATAGCGCCCCAATTCGGTCCTCCGAATACTAGGGCTTCACCGAAATTTAAAATTATAGAATTCTATGGCTAAGTGAGAGTGTTCAAGCACTATAAGTCCGGTTGCCTTGTTACGTTGTGTTGGCGCCTCCTCGATGGACCCAAAATGGGAACTAGGCGCTCAAGTTTATCCCAACACCCCACACTCGTGGCATGGGGCTGAAGCCAACGACTTGCCATCTCTCAGATTTAATAAGCGGCTGCACAGAAGGTAATATTTTAAATTAACAAGCGTTGCTTAGCGCATATGAACAAAGTTTTCAGCGCCGCGGGATAACACATTGCGAATTTACTCAAAATTACATCCACAGGGCACTCATCCGCAATCTTACGGGCACCCTTCAGACAGCCTTATAGTAGATTTGGGCGACGATGTTCCTTGCCCTTTGGTGGCGCGTCGGTGATTAGCTTCTCCGCATCCAGCTTGCCCCAACGCACCTTTTGCGCGGGCAAGGGCCCGACGAGCACCTTCAATACTGGCGGGCGCTTGATAACCTCCACCCGAGGGCACGCATCCACCGATCCGTCGTCAGCGAGGCCGAAGTAGCTCCGTGCATGGCCTCTCGAGGCCACACGGACTATGAGGCCCTTCATGGCCTGCTTTCGGCCACCTTGTGGCTCGACCAGCTGCTTCAGCTGGTCACTAGAAACACCGGATGGCGGCCTCAACTTCATGAGACCAGAAGACCTTCTCTGTTGAGCTCCCTCCTCGGCTCGGTAGAATCTGGCGGCATCGAGACACGCTGCGAGGCAGATCTGCCAGCCTACAGAGCTCGAATTGGGTAAGTAACCGTAATTTACATTCACATGCTTGCTTTGCATGAAAAATGCCTTACCGCTGCTATCTTCCTCATCAACTCAATCTCTGAAGGACTTATGGGCCTCGGCCTTGGTGGTTTTAGCACTTTCGAGAGCGAGGCAAGCTCGGACTCTCGAGTCTTTGAGTCACGCTCCAAACTCTCATGATTTTCCATGAGAGCACGGAGCTCTTGCTGAACCACCGCCACCCGCCTCCTTCTTTTCTCCTCTGCCCGTTCCGTGGCGCATTGCGTTGACGCGGAACACGGCCTCCTTGAGGTCGCCACCTCGTTCGTGGCCCTACAGTACCCACGTTATCCTTGTTATTTTTTGTTGCAACCTAAATCCTTTTCTGTAAGGTACAAGTTCAAAGTGGTGTTACTCACCTTCTTTGTCCTGGAGCTGCTTCCTGGCATGGCCGAGCTCTTGCTCGGACCGCTCGAGCTCCTGCTTCAAAGCACCGACCTCCGCAGTCAGTGCGGCAGAGGTCAGCAGCGCAGCCTGCAACCCATATTGACATAATTTTTTAGCAACCCTGCGTATATCTTCTTTTTTAGATCCTCAGTCCGGCTTTTCTTTCCGAACACCGAACCGAGCATCAGGGGCTACTGTCTATGCGGTATTACATTGCATATTTTTAACTTCTTACCTCAAAGCCTGATAGAAGGCTCTGCGAGCTTCAGTCAGCCCGCTCTTGGCGAGCTGCATATACGGATCTCCACACTCATAATAGTGCGGTGTTCTTCCTCAATGGAAGCGCTCTGCAGCGCCTCCAACAAATTGCTCGGCGCCTCCGGTTGGACGGAAGCCGCCGGCGTCACCGGTCTTGCCCTTCATTCGAAGGGGTCACCGGCCGGACTCCGAAACCACTGCGGGATCTGATGTGGAGTCCGGCGCAAAGTCCGGGAGGACGCCTAGTGGCGCCTCCGGAGCCTCCCCCCGATGGGTCCCTTCTTGGGATCCCACCTCGGCGTCCTCGGTGTCGCGGGGCGGAGGCGGTCGGGATGGAGTCTACATCCGGCGGAGCCAGCGACCGCTTCGATGAAGCGGGGAGATCATCACTGCTGGGACTACGGGCAGCATGCGGCATCGAGAATGACACTATGTGGCGCGAAAAAAAATTATAAATCATTCAGAATCCGGATACTTACGATCTCGCGGAGGCTGGCCCTTGAAGGCCATTCTTCCTCGCCAACATTGATGTTGGCGGAGCTGTCGAGGAATAGTCCTTCCCTCTTGGACCCTTCGGCCTCCCCTGTTGGGGAAGCCTTCCTCTTCCTCTCTCCTCCTCCGGGAGAGAGTCCTCTTCCTCCTCCTCATTTTCGGGAGGAGTCTGCCCCAGTCGTCGGACACCTGAAAACGGACACTCTTCGAGCACCGTGGCCTCCTTCTTGGCCTTCTTCTCGGCACCACGTGCGGTGCGGAACCAGAGCCCGCTAGACAGGCGTCCATTGGATTTTCCGGCATAGGAGGCAGGCAGGTAATCTGCTCCGCCTTCCTCATCCAGTCTGTCAAAGGAGAAGGGAAATTAAAACCGCATAGAGTCAAACTATGAAAAACAAGTGTCCGTGCAGGGTAGAACCACTTACCTCGTCGGCTGGCGCTGCGGCGAAATCCGCGATCTTGATCGCGGATCGAAAACTTCGGCGCCTTGAACAGCACCTTCGAGGCGCCTTTGACGTCGTGTCGAAGAGCACCTTTCGGCCTGGTGCTGTTCGGATCGAACTCCACAGATTGAATGCCCGCTCTTGGCATGGGAGTATCCGGTGGACGAGCATGACTTGGACCACGTTAACCAGCCTGAGCTTCTTCACCAGCTTCTTGATACAGGCTTGGAGTCCTGTCAGCTCCTTCGAACTACCCCACTGCAAGCCCTTCTCTTTCTAGGAGGTGAGCTGCGTGGGGATACCAGATCTAAACTCGGGGGCCGCCGCCCATTTTAAGTCCGCTGCGGCTCGGTGATATAGAACCACCCGATTGCCACCTTGACGGATTCCACGAAGGCCCTTGAACCAAAGGACATTGGGCATCTTGCCCAACATGGCGCCTCCGCACTCGCTTGAGTGCCCTTCACTACCTTGACTTGACATTGAAGGTCTTGAGCCATGGCAAGTGGGGCTGGATGCAGAGGAAGGCCTCGCACCACGACGATAAACGCCGAGATGTTGAGGATGAAGTTGGCGCCAGATCATGGAAATCAGGCCGTAGTAGAACATGAGCCCCGGACAAAGGGGTGAAGTGGAAAGCCAGTCCAGCGGAGGAAGTGGGGAAGGAAAACGACCCTCTCATGGGGCACTGGGGTGGGGATGAGCTGCCCCTCGTCGGGCAGCCGGTCTGTGATGTCGCGGGAGAGGTATCCGGCGCTGCGCGGTTTGGCGATGTGCTCCTCCTTAGCGGTGGAGGCCAACCATTTACCTCCGCTCCGGACATGGTCGGAGAAGGTTGAGACGAGATCTGCGAACTTGGGCGCTGGAGCTCGAGTCTTGTGAGATGGATAAGCAAAGGACGAAGAAGGCGTGGGTGAAGGTGAATCCTTATCCCTTATATGGTAGGGCGAAGTCTTACGTCCCCACCGGCCTGTAAAACTAAGCTTATCTCCCAAGCGTCACCATCAATGGCGCGGTTGGGTTACCCACCCGTATTGATGAGAATCCCAGATTAAGGGAAACACGATCTCTGCTTCGACAAGGCGTGCCAAGGAAACCGCTTAGCTAAATGTGCTGAGGTGGTAAAGTAAAAACAATTGAGTAATGGCTTGGTAGTGGTATGACGTCATGCCACAAAAACGTCGTGATTGAACTTGTGTATATACTATTATTCTCTCTACGGTGGAATGTGGAATTTATTTTGCGAGCGGACACTATCCTGGTGTTCATAATCTTCTATCATTTGGAGGAGGAACCCGCCTTGCAATGCCAAGCAATATCTGCTGCCGGACTTATCGTCATTGAAGCCTGGTTCGGGGCTCTTGAGGAGTCTGGATTAGGGGTGTCCGGATAGCGGACTACCATCATCACCGAACTATCATTGGCGGACTATCATCATCGACGGACTCCAAGACTATGAAGATAGAAGATTGAAGACTTTGCCCGTGTCCGGATGGGACTTTCCTTGGCGTGGAAGGCAAGCTTGGCGATCTGGATATGTAGATCTCCTACCATTGTAACCGACTCTATGTAACCCTAGCCCTCTCCGGTGTCTATATAAACCGGATGGCTTTAGTCCGTAGGACTAGAATCATCAACAACCCTTACAATCATACCATAGGCTAGCCTCTAGGGTTTAGCCTCCTTGATCTCGTGGTAGATCCACTCTTGTAAACATCCACAATATCAATATCAATTGAGCAGGACGTAGGGTTTTACCTCCATCAAGAGGGCCCGAACCTGGGTAAAACATCGTGTCCCTTGTCTCCTGTTACCATCCGCCTAGACGCACAGTTCGGGACCCCTACCCGAGATCCGCCGGTTTTGACACCGACAAGTAGGGTATTACACCACAACGGTTCCAAACCAGTATAAATCTTGTGTCTCTTGTGTTGCGAGTTCTCTGAGCTAGGCTTTGAGATCGCGGCGAGGTTGAGAGCGAGACTAGGTAGGGGGAGATCTTTGTGCGCACCCCAGTGTTCGAACCTCACGGGTTTTGCCGGAACCCGAAACCCGATAGATGTTCAGGTACCTAGTGACTTCCTTCAAATGTCTCCCAAAAGGTGTGTCTTCATCCGGTTGTGCAAACTTGTTCCTTGAGTCCGCCATTCTATAGAGTAGAAAATGGAGTGGAGTCTAAAATGAGTAGAGAAGAGTGACATATGGCTCATCTTAGTGGTCGTGTCCTACATTTAGCATGTTCTCTGATACCATCTTGTAGCGATCCAACCTCAAACGGTCGAATCTCTGTGCTTAAGTGTCATTCCTGGATCGGTAATGCTGACACACACAGTACTTGAAGGATTTATAACAGAGTAGCAATCACACACTTATTACATCGATAGTCTCAAGAGAGAACTTATTACAATAAATATGGCTTAAGGCCATCTAAATAAGATAACAGCGGAAGGCTTGGAAGATAAAGTGAGTCCATCAACTCCAACGGCATAGCTGAGTGCACGAAAACGACCTAGCGCATCTTACTCTTCGTCTGAAAAGTGTGCAACATGATATGTTGCAGCCTGAAACAGGTCAGCACAGGGAATATGCTGGCAATGTAACACAGTAGAGCAATGAACAAGATAACTGCTATCACTACATGCATATATGGTTGGTAGCGGCTCTATGGTTATAATGTTTTGCGAAAAGCCAATTTTTCCCTATAACAAAGGAATATACTTCATTTAACTATCATGGTAGTTGTTAAACATTGAGAAGGTTCCTCCAACTCAATCCCAATTAAGCAGTATTAATAACTCAACAAATTAATTTAGAGTGATGAGATCGACATGATAATCCAAGAACCAGATACTCAAGATGTCCATAACCGGGGACACGGCTAAACATGATTACTTTGTACACTCTGCAGAGGTTTGCACACTTTTCCCCACAAGACTCGATCTTCTCCATTGGATTTCTCGCACTACATGGTGTTTGAGAAACGGATGACCGAGACACAGTCTTTCAGAAACATTAACTCTTTTCTTTGGGTGGACAGTTACAACTACTTTCCCCTACATCTGCTAGGCCACCACTGGAAGAAGTCATGCAACATACTCAACTATGCTAGAGCCCATAATAGCTTGTGGATGCACACAGAAGTTTCTAGCATGAATAATCTTATGATCCCTTTGAGTCTAGGTGGCGAACCATAGGATGATCACACGGGTACTCCGGGATATCCTAGGACAACACTGGATTCTCCAGGTGCCTGCAACCAATCCACCCAGATGTTTATTTAAGTAGCCACCTTAGGTTAACCATTAATTAACAACCTCACATCTGTAATGGAATACACTCAAACCCAAATCCACGTCTACGAGCATAGCATGGCAATATAAGCATAACGTAGAAGTAACTCCCAAGGGTTTGAGAATAAAAGGGCAATAGGTTCTACCTCATCATCTACTTCCCAAAACCAACATGTTAAGAGATCCTACTCATGCAATGTTTGAGGGTTGAAATTAATGCATAAAAACTGGGTATGAAAAGAGTATGATCATTGTGTTACTTGCCTTGCTGACGATCTGCAGACCCTAGAGACTCGTAGTAGCACGCTTCGCACTCCGGGAATTCTATCGCAAACAAACAATAGCTTACATAAGCACTCAAGCAAATATGCACAGTTAAAACTCAAATAAGAAGATCAAAACTGAAAGTTCAACTGAAGAGATTCGATCTACAAAAAGAATCAATCGAATCGGAGCTACGGAACTGAAACTACGGTCAACAGAACTTCGAAAACAAATCTCCTTGAAACCAAATTTTAAATTATCAAAACCTTGTTCAAGTTGATTAAACAGAAAGAGGGGCTCGAGACGAAGATTTTGGCATTGGTTTCACCGGATTTGGACAAACGATTTAGAAACGGCGAGGGTTTGAAGATCAGGGGCTAATCTGCGATAAAAAAAATCGTGGATAAGTCCCTAGCTAAAAATAAAATAAAAAGAAAGGACTAACGAATGAACGTTCGCTGTCTGAACCTAACCGGCGAACAACGTTCGTTAAAACGAACGAACGGATGAAGGTCCGCTAAATAAAATAAACCGATGAAAACCGATCTAAGAAATTAAAGCGGAAAACTAAAAAAACCAGGGTTTAGCCGAGAAAAACCCACCGGTCAAATGGGGTCAACGGCGGCAGCTCCGGCGAGACCCGCGGCGGCGGCGAAGGCGGTCGACGCGTCAGCGGCTGCTGGGCGTGATCTTGGCAGCAGCGAGTGGCTGCGTTGGCGATCTTGTTGGCGGCGCTGGCGAGGAAAGCGGCGGCGACGACTTTAAAGGGGGCAGCGGCGTTGCTTGGGAAGGGGCCGGCTCGGACTCCCCTCGGCGTCCAAGTGCGGCACGATGGCGGGGAGGCGGCGGTGGCGCTGGGCTTCGGCCCGCTTGGTTGGGCCGTTGGCCCAGTCGGGCGCGCGACTTAAAAAAAACAATTCCGCCGAAAAGGAAAAATTCTAATGAAATATTAAAAAAGTTCTAAAAATGCCAAAAACAATTTTCATCATCTCAATAAAATATTTAGAACAAAGTGAACATTTTCTTGGCCTAAAAATGCAATTTTGAAAAATGTATAATTTTCTAATTCAAATAAAATAGCAATAAAAATCCAAATAAATTTATTTATTTGATTTTAACATTTTTCCTCCAGATTTCTTTTATTTTGGAGAAGTCATATTATCTCCTCTCATTTATTTTTATATTGGAAATATTATTACGAGAGAAAAATTAATTAAAACCAAAATGATCCTCTTTTCAATATATGAGAAAAATTCAAATATGAAAAGAAAAGAAATCCCCAACTCTCTCCGTGGGTCCTTGAGTTGCTTAGGAGTATTAGGATAGCCAAGAAAAAGGCAACGAAATATGATATGCATATGATGACCTATGTATAACATTCCAAATTGAAAATTTGGGATGTTACAATCGCGACCCGAACCTAGATAAACCCCCCGCGTTGATCTTCTAAACCCGCTCTTTCCACAACCCCGCGCCCGCCAACCATAGAAGGGATTCCCCGTGATCCCATAGGTGTCGTTTCCGTCGACAGGTTCGACGCTTAGTCTCTTGGACAGTACAGTCTCCCTTCCTTTCCTTATTCAACCCAAACATGGATTAGTCTGCATGAAGTAGGGTTTCCTTTAATAGTGCAAGTTAAGGTTTTCGTCTACGTGACCAGCAGAGCAGAGGATAGCAAATTGGGATGATGGTGGAGTGGAAAAAGATCCAAATGCAGCTACCTGGCAGATGGGGGAATAGAACAAGGGTATAGTTCAAAAAGAGGTAGCATACCTGAGGGTCGGCGGGAAGTGGCTTCGTTCGAGGTCGTCGTCCTCCGCACACGCTACGGCAACGAGCTTGGGGAAGGAGGCCATCCTGCACGGGCACTAGGTCTGAGAGGACGGCCTTGTCATCAGTGTGTGACCTCGCTCGCCGACGACGAGTGTGTCAACGCTGCATGTCCTTTTCTTCCCCGGTGGATCTGTGACCACCAGTGAGGAGGGAGAGAGAGGCCGTCCTTTTAGATCTCGAGAGAGGGTGATAGTGTGAGAAGCAAGTGGGCAACCCTTAGCAAGAAAGCATTGAAGCTCCCGCCTATATATCTTTTTTATACTACTAGTACTAGAGGTGGAGTAGTGGTAGAGTAATTTATATTTTCTCTGCATACAATAGCAGTTAGTCGTGCTTCAAAACTGAACGACACACCATAAAAAAGTATAAGGTCGATAACTAATGCGGCACCTCGAGCCAACACGGCCAGATCGCATTTTGCACGAAAAATTACACACCATGTTTCGTTGACATGTGGTCCCGTTCCCACATGTCAGTGACACTACGGCGAGTCATTTTGTACAATTTCCGAACAAACGTCTATGTAGGCCAGGGCACCTCTTCGTGTACCATGGCAACCGTCCACCGACTCTTCACCTTTCCCTCTCGATTTGGAACTGCTGTCGCATGCTCTTCCTCCCTCCTCCATTTGCCTTCACCCTTCCTTCTGCCATTGTTCGATCGTCTTCTCCATGGAGGGAACAGGCCGGAAACGACCCAGTTATTCTTCTCCTGATCTGAAAGATGACGTGGTGGAGGAACTCATTGATCGGTGTGACATCATCACCTGGCTAGCATGGCAAGTTCATTCAAGACCATTCTCGACTCAACTAATAACATCATTACATGGAACCCAAGGGTCCAGGAGCGGTTTGATCTCCCCTATCTTCTTCACCATGAACCTGGTCACTGGTGCATGGACGACGCATGCCTCGCCTTGTGCAAGTTGATGTCGCTTGATAATGATAGTGTGATGTTAAGATGCCATAGCTTGAGGGTAAGGCTTGGGCAGGCGCAAATGGATATTGGATTTTTTATATTGGGTACAACTGCAAGTGGGAACTTGTGAATGTGTACACTGGTCACCGGGTTCCACTTCAAAAAATCTCAGACTGCCCAGAGGTTGAGCACATCGGTATTCTACGTACATTTAACTACGATCATGGTGACTGTCGTCTATAGAAGATAGCAATTTGTCGAGTTCCCGGCCGCTCTTCGGGTTATAGGAATGCTTGTGTTGTCGCTATCTTCGACACGCCTGTTGCCGTCCTTCATGGTTCGACTCGATGGATATTGCTCAAAAATCAGTTTCTATACACGGATGAGTACTGTGATGCAATTCAATACGAGGGTCTTGTGTTTGCTGCCACCACTCGTGGCAATGTTTTTGCACGGAATCCTTATGCTTTCGGTATGTTTGTCTTCCACCGTAATTATAATTGTTTCATCCACATGCATGTGGGTTAGCTAGTTTCCCTTAACTAATTAACCTCCTTGTCTTTCCAAGGTGCTGTGAAAATTCCACCACCTATACTTGAAAAAATTTATAAGCAAGGGGGAGATGACGACGATGATGATCACGAGCACGAGGACCCATATACTTAGTGGCGCCTGGCAACTTATTCCGATGGATCACCTCTTCTTGTCTGTATACAGGGCACTGCTCATGTTACTAAGGAAGCAGGTGTTGTCTCCCATGGTCGCACTCTCCGGGCCTATTCCAACATCCGTTGTAGGGTATTCGGGATGGATACTACTGTGCTAGGGCCAACACCTTCTCCCTGGCTTAGTATTAATACTCTTGGAGGAAATGCGCTCTTCCTTGGACAAAAGTATTCAATGATGGTGAAAGGCGATCCAACTGTTGTTGACACATCATTACTACCATTTATGAGAAGCAACTGTATCTATACCTCGGACATTGCTATTGTTCCCTACCGTGGCTATCACAATATGCGTCCTGACATAGGCCGCTTCAGCCTGGATGATCAGTCCTGCGTTGGTCTCGAGATTGATAGTAGCTGCCCCTTCCCAGTGAATCACTTCTGGTTCAAAGCAAGCGTTTCTAACACCAAGGATTGGTTGAGCTGAAGTTCATTTCATTCCTCGTTATTTGTTGTGTGATGAAAACTTTAGTAATTACTAGAATGTATCGTTGTTGTTGTTGTTGTTGTTGTTGTGGGTTCATGACCTGTTGTATGTAATAAAATGATATGCCTATGATAAACTTACTAAATTTATGAATGGCTTTCGAGTCGCTTCTCTGAGTGGGTGTTGCGATGAGGCAAAAAAAATATTTTCCGAATACATAATTGTACGTGCATTGCAACAGGTTATCGGACGAGTCCAGTCAGCAATAGTACTACTACTATTTGTACTAGCTTCACATGCTTCGCGCCTCGGGCGGGTGTTTTTACTGTAGCTGCGAATCCCATCATCCTAGGTCCTCGGATGAGTCCACTAGAAATTGTACTCTGATGTTTGGGTTCAAACTTTCAAAACTGTTGCACTATCTCTACGTCTACGTATACGTAATACACCAAGGTTTAAACTTGAGACCAGCCACCCACCCTCACAAAGAACACTTTTTAACCTAGAACATACTCCAGGAAATTTGGCCACAGTGTGAGGTGGGTCATATGTTAATGTGTTCGCTATATGTAACGAGCACCTCGAATCCTCGATATATGTAGTAGGGTGGCATGGGCCAGAACAAGCATGCACGTCCAGGAGTACGGCACACGCCACTAGCACGACTTCCATCTGACACCATGTTTCTTGGAGTCCGTGCTACACCTATCTCTTCAACCTCGTCGTTTCTCTAACTCAGCCATGGTGCGGCGGGCGGGGTGGGGGTTTGCCGATAGTCGGTTTCCTCAACTGCGGTCCCACTTGTAAGGCCAACTACAACGCACGTCCGTAAACGGACCTCCGTTTTGCCCGGATTCTGTCCGTTTGGGTAGGGCAATGGGGTCGTGTCCGGGCCATTTCTCGGATGCGGTGGTCGTGCTCCCAATGCGCGAACGCATCCCGGCTGCGTACATTTTTCTTTGCAAACACATATCTTTTTTTCATCATTTGATTTTTGGTACATGGGAATACATCACCAAACTTTGACTAGAAAAGCAAGACCAAAGAGAACAAGAACCACAAGAATACATTTTAGAAGATATCCAACTTCCATAACTGCTCCTGTACGTTGGATTAGTGCCTTCTCGATACATTCATTGATGATCTGCGGAGGCTCGATCTTGGGTGCTTCTTTGTTCTTCGAGTGTAAAGAAGTAGACGTTACTTCCTCGCATCTAGTCTCATGTCTAGCCTCTATTCTATCAATGAGTGCACTAGTCTCATCTCTAGCCTCTATACTAGCTAAAAGTGCTAGAACATCTACTAAATTGGGCTATATCAATATATCGATGTACTCTTCTTCCCATTCTACACAATAAAATTTTAAGTTAGCACAACTAGTCTAATCCGAGAGCACAACCGAAGCTAAAGTAGCACATACCCCATCGGTTGAGCACTTGATGAACACCCATCCGGGATGTTCCGGCGTTGTAGACACGCGGCGCAAGACCTTCTTTGGGCAGTCGTCCCACATAATGAGTGGCAACGGTGCACCGACGAGCTTTTGGGCCAGCATCGAGCCCGGCTGACCGCCATTCATGTATCTGTCGGTGGACCGCCGACAGTGTAGATCCAAGCGACTAGAGGAGGATTTAGTACCTACATGCGGCCTTGCGGCCTTACCGGGGCCTTCCGGCCTAGTCCCCGACCAGTCCATGGCGCGGCACGGCCTCCTATAGTCGGGCGAGCTCAAGCCCGAACGGATCCACTCCAAATCCGGCCGCCGGGTGTGCAAAAAACATAGCCGTGTTTGGTAGCTCCGAGGTGTCGATGGAAAGGGGGCTAAGCGAGCGCGCGTCCGAGCTGCACGCGCTGGAGTTAGCCTAGCAGCGTGGCTGACCAACCGTGTGGGGGTGCGAAGTGGCTTCGCTCGTGTGGGGGATGGAAGTCATCCCGCGTGGGTGCTAGGTATGATAGGACGGCCTTGTCGTCAGTGTGTGACCTATATGGTAACCGTCCGCTCCCCACTAGCCTCTTCGTTGACAGGTGGTCCCGTTCCAACATGTCAGTGAGACGACAGCGAGTCCTTTTGTACAATTTCCGAACGGACGTCTATGTAGGCCGGGGCGCCTCTTCGTGTATCACGTCAACCGTCAAACCGACTCTTCGCCTTTCCCTCTCGATTTGCAACTGCTGTCGCACTCTCTTCCTCCCTCCTCCATTTCCTTCACCCTTCCTTCTGTCATTGTTCGATCGTCTTCTCCATGGAGGGAACAGACCAGAAACAACCCCGCTTTTCTTTATCCGATCTGAATGATGACGTGGTGAAGGAACTCATTTATCGGTGCGACGTCATCACCTCAGCTAGCATGGCAGGTTCATTCAAGACCATTCTTGACTCAACTAATAACATCATTACAATGAACCCAAGGGTCCAGGAGCGGTTTGATCTATCTTCTTCACCGTGACCCTGCTCACTAGCGCGTGGACGACGGAGGCCTCGCGTTGTGCAAGTTGGTGCCGCTTGATAATGATACATGTGATGTTAAGATGCCATCGCTTGAGGGTAAGGCTTGGGCAGGCGCAAATGGAGATTGGGTTGTTTATATTGGGTACAACTGCGAGTGGGAACTTGTGAATGTGTACACTTGTCACCGGGTTCCACTTCCAAAAATATCAGACTGCCCAGAGGTTGAGCACACCGGTTATGACCGTACTTTCAACTACGGTCATGGTGACTGTCATCTACAGAAGATAGCAATTTGTCAAGTTCCCAACCGCTCTTAGGATTTAATGGAATATGTAGTTGCTGCTATCTTCGACAAGCTTTTTTCTTTCCTTCATAGTTCGACTAGATGGATATTTCTCAAAAATCAGTTTCTATACAGAAACACTTGCTTTGAACCAGAAGTGATTCACTGGGAAGGGGCAGCTACTATCAATCTCGAGACCAACGCAGGAGCAATGGTAGAGAGTGAAATAGCCACGGTAGAGAGTGAAATAGCCACGGTAGGGAAGCATATTGTGATAGCCACGGTCTGTTTCCCTACCGTGGCTATCACAATACGGGTCATAAAATAGACCGGTTCAGCCTCGATGATCAGTCCTGTGTTGGTCTCGAGATTGACAGTAGTTGGCCCTTCCGAGAAAAACTCTTCTGGTTCAAAGCAAGCGTTTCCAACGCCGAGGAGTGGTTGAGCTGAAGTTCATTTCATTGCTTGTTATTTGTTGTGCGATGAAAACTTTAGTATTTACTAGAATGTTTTGTTGGGACTAGTCTATAATCCAACATGTATCCTGATTGTCGTTGTGTGTTGATGACTTGTTGTATGTAATGAATGGTACATTTGCATATGCATGTCATAAACTCAATTTAGAAATGGTTTTCAACTCACTTCTTGGAGTGTTAGTGTCGTAGTAGTATAGCCAGCACACGTAGTAGTATGAAGTTGCCACATCACGTAGAGCCAACCAATAGTTAGTTCTAGTTAGATCAACTAGAGCTAGGTGTCGCACGGAGGCCGAGAAATATGGCGATAGCATGATTGCTTGAGGTAGGCTTATATGTAGTATGATGTAGGCACAAGGCTTGCCGTGTTTCCTACTCCTCCGGTCTAAATGTGGAGAAGATTTGGTCGAGTTCTTCCTCCTTTTGCCAACACTTGGGACATCCAGCATCCAGGTCAAGTCATGCAAGAAAATTGAGTGGTAGTTGAAGCCACGTGATGTGCATCTTGGGTTAAACTGTAAATAGAATCTTACTACTCTTGAGTAACTCCAAAATTGGCCACCAAAGATCTTTGTTGGATTTGTTTTTCATCACCAGCACGTCGAGGTGAAAGATGTGTAGGTTCAGTGGGTCCTCTTGCGTTTTCACTGACATGTGGTACCGCATGTGAGCAGACAGATGATGGGGTCCACACGTCTGCTGGCTGCCTGAGAAGAGAGATAGAGGAGGGCTGAGCACGGACTCCAGGAAATTTGTTCTACGTAACCAACACCTCGATATAGGCTTGATATATTGGGGTGGCATGGGCCATAACTAGCATTCACGTCTAGTAGTACGACACACGCCACCCACACGAGTCCCATCTGACACCAATTTTCTTGGAGTCCATGCTACAACCATCTCTTCTCCCTCTTGTTTTCTCAGCCATCGCACGGTGGGCGAGGTGGGGGTTTGCCGATAGTCGGTTTGCTCAACTGCGGTCCCACTTGTAAGTGAAATGCAACACAGCACGCATTCCCGGCATGCCATACCAACCGTGTGGGGGTGTGACGCGAACACGGAAGGCTTTTCCTTTTGAACTTGTAACTTGTAAAATTTGGTTCTGCTCCATGGCGTGACCGATAGATAGAAATAATGATTTTCCCTAGAGTAATGAGAAGTTTAGTTCTGGTGCGGTTCATGCATGGAGTACGTACGAAAATTATGAAGTTGATGCGATAGGTAAGATAATTACTAGTAGTAGCATATACTACTACATGGATTTAACAGAAAGATAAAGATACATACAGATCCATCAACGACATCCTCACGCCCTAGTGCGCCGGGTCACCAACCGACGTGTGAGCAACAGTGGCGTTAGCAGAGAGCTCAACGTGCTTCTGAACAATGCCGTCCAAGGTTGCTTTGCAGCTCAAGAAGGCCAGCGACCTATTGTCCTCCTCTTGCACGTAGTAGTCCTTGTGGACGATTTGCGCGTAGACGTGGGTGATTATGTCGATGGTATCTTGCTACCCCAGGCGCTGCGCGGCGAGCGCGACCTCGAGGTGGACATTCTCCAGCGCCACGGCGGGCAGTCGCAGGGCCACCAGTGCGTCGAAGAGGTTGTCACCATAGAGGCCGTTAAGGGTGGTGGGCATCGCAGAGCCTGGGCGCGTGGGCTGGAAGCGTACATCAAGGTCGTTCGCGAGCTTCTTGACGAGGATGAACTTGTCGAGGAAGCCTACGAGGACCTTGTCGAACAAGGAGATGAAGCTGTCGTCCAAGCGGCCTATCGCCCTGGCGGCCTCAAGCACGACCTGGAGACGTTCCTCAGTGCCGGGCCGCAGGCCGGCGTCATGGACCATCTGGCACAGTCGGCTAATGCTCGCACTCATCGCCTCCACGGGTGTAGCTTCTAGTCAACTGATCTTGCGATTAGAGTGATCACTCTTGCCCTTGGTTAGGGTGCGTAGGTGCATAGGATTTCGTAGATTGGACTGGCGAGGAGCCTTTTTATGAGAAGTGCAGACTGCGTTGCATTCACGTGTGTGTTGGCCATCTACTCCTCGGCTCTCTACTGCACCTGCCTTTGGTTGTATGACTTAGACTAGCCACAGTGGGAGTAACTTCAGCAGTAACATCGAGTCCAACTCAACAAATTTTCTTATGTGGCAATGCGTTAATGAGGAGAGAGGTAGTTTGAGTAACTTAGCTAGTTATTACTATAACATCACGTCTCACAATGCAATATGAGTCTATAACCTAATAAATGAGGCTTTGCATGTTACCATACTTATGTTACTACCCACTATAAAGGTAGTAACAAAGTTTAGGGATATGTGTATGTTACTAGTGTATGTTACTCTTCATTGTGCCTAGTCATACACCTAGACGAAGGAAGTAGTCTCAAGTCATTGGATGCATACGCACCCCACGTCCCGTCTTTTTATTGGGTGATTTCTTTTTTCATGGCAAGAAACAGGGAACGAGGTGGGTAGTTAATGCACCGCGCCTAAAAGTTTTGGGATTACTATTTGGTTTTCGTAAGGTGACTAATGCACCAGTACGGAGGGAGTACAATAGTAGTCTTTGATTGCAATTTTTTGTTGGTAGCTTACAAAGGCCTTGTTTGGTTCCATGAGTTAGAGTTAGTTTGGGTTAGTTCGGACTCAACTAACCCAAAAATATCCAAAGGGGAGGGTTAGTTTGGGTTAGACGCCAAAAAATCTAACCCACCCAAGAGGTGCTTATTTGGGTTAGTTCTCCTTGGAACCACTAGAAAAACACCTTTTTCTCCCACTCTCCCCGTAGCATACCCCCTCGTCTCCCCCGGCCCGTCCAGCCTGCCGATAGCGATCATGACTCCTTCTTGTGACCCGTCCTGTCGGCCTTGTCCAGCTCAAAACCTTGGGTAGGGACGGCAGATTCGGTCGGAGGGCTGCGAGAGGCCAGCGCGGCTCCTTGCCGGGCGCGTCCCCGTCTACCTCGGCCAGGGCTCGCTCCGCCAAATCTGGCAGAGCATTTATTATCAATCTAACCCTGCCATCCAAACACCTCTTTGGTTAGAGTAAGTTCAGGGTTGGTTCAGGGTTAGAATCTAACTCTAACCTCTTACTGAGTTAGAATATCCAAACAGGGCCAAAGCTGAGCGCTCGATGAGTACAATAGTAGCCTGATTGATGAGACTTCAGATTTGAGCCATCTACTGGAAGGAATAAAACAATACACCATGTATTTATTTACATAGGGAGTAGTACATTTTTTGTGACATGCATTACTAGATATTCCTAGTCAAATACTAAATCCAGATGGGCGTGGTAGTACTACTAAATCCAGACGGTTGTGCTAGTACTAGTAGTAGTACTACCAGTGTAGTAGCATTGTACTACCCGTTTGTCAAATTATTACGTGCTGCTCGTCGCAGTGAAGTGATAAGACCCTGCGCTGGAGATGACACCTGAGTATAGGCGCCGTGTTCGGCATAACATAAGTCAGCCTCACAGTCTGCAGTCACTATCATCATGGCTAAGCTAGCCTTCTTACAACTAACCGTGTTTGACATAATTTCCCATGCGTAGATGCCTGTGCATTGCACGAAACACCAAGATTGGGGGTGGACGGCGCCGGCAACGGCCATCGTGCCAGATTTTTGCATGGCCTTCTAGATGTGGTGGGAGGAGATAAGGCTGATTGTGAGAGACAAGGAGTTTTTTGTAAATATGGAACAAGTGCGGGCATCTTTTTGCAAAACTGGAGAAGTTTGGTTTGTATGCGTCAGATCTAGATCCGACGGCTATTGGTGAAAGATGGCAGGCACAACATCATCACCAACAGGACCTCTTTGATTTGCAGGATTTTGAAAACACAGGAATAGGACATGGCAATATTACATGTTTCAAACTGATACTACAAATGTTAGCAGTAATGCTACACCTACGATGAGGGAATCTAGGAAGTTTACGTAAGAACTTTCGTTACTTTAGGTGGATGCAACATTATCGTACAAACTAAAATCCACCGCCCTGACAAGTCACTAATGGACAAATAAATTTTCGAGTCCTTGGCCACTTGATGTTTCAAAAACAAAATCAGCTTCTGTGGAGACTTTGTCATTTAGGCTTAGACACTTGCAGTGATAAGCACGCCATTAATTGTTGCGCCAGAGAACGCCAAACCTCATTACCTTGAGCACACTTGCCTCCGGAATAAAGAACCTAGCCAATTTAATCTCATATGTGCTGTCTCGGTAGTCGATCAAATCAATTTCTGTAAGATGGAGATCAAGGCATTCGATGAGATTGTTATAGTGCAGCACATTTTTCACTTTCGGGTCTTTTTTTATCTACAAAAGAAGAGAACATATTAGAGCAGCTGGCTGTATAAGATTGTCGTGTCATCAAGAGGTACCAATATCATTCGCTTATACGATAGGGTTGGCTGGCTAATGATATTTTTTCACTCTCTTTCTCTTTCCTCTCATTTACCTAGGAGCACGTGAAGAGCTTGGGCATTTGTTGCCTTCCACTATGTGGCCGATGCCATATTTCTCAAAAGTATGTCACATAATACGCATCGATGTCAAATACAAAGATTTTGGCACTGCTCTCACGATGTGAGAGAGTTGGCACCGCTATGCACACAGACCCACATGTATAAACAAATAAATCAAACCAACTACACCAGCCTCTCACTCTCCCAAACAAGTGTTTTTATTGCCTCAGTCCTCTCTCTCTCTCTCTCTCTCTCTCTCTCTCTCTCTCTCTCTCTCTCTCTCTCTCTCTCTCCACGCAAGTGTTTTTTCATTGCGTGAGTTAATTTGGCACCGGAGAAAAGTAGGTGATCTAGATTGGGGCACCAGGTGAGCAATGGAGGGGCATCAATGCCAAATGCATCACAAGTGAATTTGGCACGTGTTTTGGCCTACATAGTGGAGGGCCGTTATAGCCCACTTTTGTACTAAATCATATTTAGTGTAAATTTTTGACCATAGATTTACCTAAGATGCCAAGATGGCAGATTCAGGCATATTGTTTTTCTACTTTGTAAGGTCCTCGAGAATAATCAATAAAATGGCCGCATGCATCTCCTAGATGCAGAGGCCGGGGGTCATCCTCCTTTTCTAAAAAAATAGATTTACCTAAGAAAATTCCAATGCATGTCACCATAAATTATACCATTTGAACTTATGTTCAAATATGAATCCAACGATATAATTTTTAATGACATGCATTAACATTTTGTTTGTTAAATCTATGGTCAAATTTTGATACTACAAAATAGGAAGAGTAAACCAGGACGGAGGTAGTACTTGCTCTTAGGGTAACCATAGAGTTACTAGTCTAAGTTACTTTCCACTATGACTAGCCTAGGCTACTATAGTAGTACAACAAACAAACGATGCAAGTGATCAGGTGAGAAAAAATACTAAAAAGATTTATTTCGGTGCAGTGCGTAGATGCAGTTTTGAACACTACACTTTGTCATCGCAATTTGGGAAAATTATGAAAAAAATTGAGCTACAGTGTGATTATTGTTTACTAATAGGAAAGAAGTTTCACCTCGATGAGTAGCTTATCCGTGCACGGAAAGCATGTAAGGAATCCAACAACTTGATCCAGATTGGGGCCGATAGATTTTATTGCCAAGATCTTCACTGTGCGCATAGACTGGGTGAAGCTTGTGGGAATCATTTTCTGGAAGACGGTCGTAAATACATCAAGAAGAAATTTAAAAATGTGAATTTCATGAAGACGGAGAAGAATATGAGTGTTGTACCTAAACGATTACGGATCCAATAAAGAGTTCGGAGAATTTGGCAAACGATTACATTACCACTATCAATTTCGGCGCGTCAATGACCCTGATTTTTGTTGGACCTTCTAGATCATATGGAAGCAATCTTTCAAGGGAAGGCACATTCTCAATGACCATAATGTGGAACAACTGGAGTGATCTCTTCCCAATTGATGTCTTGTTGCGGGGCCAGCAAGACACATAAATTCATCGGAGATTCATCGAGGCGATGTGGAGGCTAATGGACCTGTGGATCTGCTCAAGACGAAGGTACTCGAGTGCAGCACAGCTGCGGAGCAGGTGCTCCATAGCCAGCTTCAAGATGTCAACGTCGAAGAGGTCGAGATGCTTGAGTTGAGGGAGAAGAAGGGCGGGCGCGACATTAATCTGGGAAGATAGCAGGAGCTGAAGCTGGCGTGGCGCAGCGTTGGCGTGAGGCCGAGCGCGGACAGCTGCAGAGAGCGACATCGTCCAGCTTCAAAGCTGAGCTCCTCGAGATCATCTAGGGCGAGGCATAAGAACCAGTCGTCGAACTTGGCTTGGACCTTGTAGTTGGTACTAAACATGCGGATGTCAAGGCGTCTTGCTGGCCCAGGGTACGATGAAAGGATCTTGGAGACTACGGCCATGCGTTTGTAATCTCCATCGTAGAGGCAGCTGTCGACGGTGAGATCGAGGGGGTCTCGGCGCCAGAGGGGGCGGCACCGCCGGGAGAGCAGGGCGGTCCGCACGGCAGATCTGGTGGGGTGGAGGCCGATGATGACGAGCAACATGTCGTCGGGGAGGCTGCTGATGAAGTCCAGGCTCGCCGGATGCGGTTTTGGCTCGAGCCGTCTCACTTGTTGGCTGCCTCGCCGTCCATCTCAACCGGAGGCGATGCCGGTGTGCACGTAGATGGTGTGTGTTGTGTGCTGGCCTGTTGGGTGTGCGCGAGTGCGTACTTCTTGGCATGCCGCCACACAGTGGTGAATTGTGCGCGAGTGCGTCCTTCACGCGGAAGAAGTGTGTCTTCAATGCACCCTCAATTTACTAGCATGCGGGGTGCTACCCCTAGTGGTTCCAACTTTGTTTACTTCACTGTGTGTCAGATGGGCCTCTAGTTTACTTATTTTGACCCACTGCCACATGGGCGAGCACACGAAGATAGAGAACACGAGCTGACAAGGCAGCATGTGGACTGGTTGACCGGTCAACTAAACAATATACGGAGCTATACGCTGAGATAATGAGCGTATAATCCGTCGGTATAGAGAGTTCGAGTGAGAGGGGAGGCCCATGAGAGATAGCAGAGAGAGAGAAAGAGCTACTCCCTTCGTTCGATAATGTAGTGCCAACATTTTTTTAAAGTCAAACTTTTGAAACTTTGACCAAGTTTATAAAGAAATTACTTATATCGACAATACCAAAGATAAATGATAGTATGAAGTAAGTACATGTTATGATGAATCTAATGATCGTTCCAGATGTAAATGTTTTCTCCACATATACCTGGTCAAACTTTTATGAGGTTTGAATTTTCAAAACAACCATATGCTTATGGATGTGAGAGAGTCCCTAACTAGAGAGAGAGAAAGAGAGTGAAATAGAAAGAGTGAGTGAAAAAGTGTGTGTGCGTGTGTAAAATAGACATGGACAACACACGATAAAAGTAGAGAAAAGGCGTGTGTGTCTTATACAAACATATCCCACATGCATCTTCGACAACGGAAGCAAGGTTAGGAGATAGTGTGTGGTTGTGTGCAAGCGAGAGAGAAAGACCCCTAGCACGTGGCTAAGAGGGGTCTAACAAACAAGGGAGAGAGGTCGTGAGATACATACGGAGAAAATGCACACATGGGGAGGAGAGAGTGTATGTTTTTCATAGAGAGATCCCCTGGAGATCGTTATGGGACTACATGGGTGGGAGATCGAGTGACAAGGTGTGTGCGCGATAGAAGTTACCCCGCGAGATATCGAGATAGACGTATGGATGGAAGGAGACAATACGTGTGTTCCATATGGCTAGTGAGAGATAATCATACTTAGGGGGGGAGTGCGTGCGCCTATGATGGAGTGAGGGATTATGGTACTTAGGGGGGTGCGCGTCACATAGAGAGAGAACAAGGGCGGAGAGTGTTGGATGGGTCTATATGTAGCGCGAGCAAGACATGTGTATGTCTGAACCAGGGAGATATAAAGTTTGAGAGAGATAGAGGAGCCCCGATAAGGCTGAGTGGTGCGTTTGATAGCTAAGAGGGGGAAAGAGATATTCCATCCGCTCGATAAAGCGGTGCATGTAAATTTTTTAGAAGTCGAACTTTGGAAACTTTGATCAGGTTTACGCAAATGCTATTTATATCTACAATACCAAAGATACATCATACAAAACTACATCTCATGATGAATCTAATGGTATATGTTTGCCATTCTAGATGTAAATGTTTTTCTCCACCTACATGGTCCAGCTTTGTGATGTTTGACTTTTCAATAAATCTATATGCTATGGACCGAAGAGAGTGCCTAAGTCGAGAGAGATCAAGTGCGTGTGAAGGAGAATGAGTGAGTGTGCAAAAATAGTATGTGTGATAAAGAGAAAGGGACAACAAACGATAAATTAGAGAGAGTGTGTGTTTTTTCGTTTCTTATGCAAACATATCATGCATGCATCTCCGAGATAGAAAAGCAAGGTCAGGAGATACACGAAGATAGCTAGTGCGTGATTATTTGCAACGGAGAGAGACACCCCTATAGCACATGTCCAGTAGAGGTCTGGCCAACAAGGAACAAAGGTCGAGAGGGACACATGGAGAACATGGACGCATGGGGAGGTAGAAAGGGTGTGTTTGTGATAGAGAGATCCCCTCGAGATCGTGAGGGAACTATATGGGTGGGAGATCGAGGGAGGTGCATGCGTGATAGAAAGATGCCTCGAGAGAAACTGAGATAGACCATGCACATGTTTGTGATGGAGACTAAGATTAGCTAGTCATACACATATAGGGGGGGACTGCGTGTGCCTACATTTGAGTGAGAGACCATCATACTTGGCTAGGCATGAGATTGTGTGTGTCTGTGCGTGTGAGATGGAGAGAGAACGAGGGAGAGAGATTGAGTTTTAGATGGGTCTATCGAGTGCGAGTGAGATATGCATGTGTATGTGTGATCCAGGTAGATGGAGAGTTTGAGAGAGAGAGGAAGAGCTCCGAGACGACAGAGTGGTGCGTGAGAGAGTTACGGGCAACGAGCCAAGGAATTTGTGTGCGTAGGATGAGTGCACCCAAGATATTTAGCTTGGACTAGAGAATCATACATAGTGTGCGAGAGAGACCTATAGATGGAGTATATATGCATGCGAACTATAAATACCCCCCACACACACACAAAGAGAGAGAGAGAGAGAGAGAGAGAGAGAGAGAGAGAGGGATAGGGACCAAAAAGGTCTATGTGTTGGATGCGTGCGGCAGAATTGAAGATTGTCGGAGAGAAAGAGAGAGAGAGAGAGAGAGAGAGAGAGAGAGAGCAGGTGTCCGGAAGAGGGGGAGGTCGCGTTTTATGCATCAAAGACCGATATAAACAATGTTTTAATATATACTTGCATTCAAATATTTAAATTGGAGAACATGTTGTCTGCAATCCACACATGAACGGATATATGCGTATATCAAACAAGTTCATTAATTTGACTTTCAACATGTTCATGGGGTACTGTACTACTATACAACATGCTACTCGATTGAGGTGTTCAATTTTGGATTTAGTTCACTATTTTGACCTGGTGAACGAGCTATTTCATTGAATTGAGATATTTCATTTTGGGTTTGATTCCCGTTTTTGAGTGGGTCAACTATTTGTCATATAGTAAATCACTATCAACGAGCATGTAAAAACACATTACTCCCGAGCATCATCTCTCCATCTAAAAAAGAAGTGGCAAGCTAATATTTCAAAATTTGATTCGAATCGACTTGGTAAGGTAGACGTGGATGCTCGTTCTCCCAAAATTTGAACGAACCGTTAAACACCCTCTGCTCGGTGGAATTTGCCTGAGCAAATAAATGGGAGACGCGAAATTATCGGCCTATGCGGGATACACACCAATTGGCCCGTTGTACATCGAGGGTAGGTTCGTAACTTCATCCAAGCGCGCCTTCTCCTCGGCCGATATGACATGTGCCGAATAATTCATAAACCATGGTCGGAAAAACACCCTCTCCTCACCCGAAATAGCTCGCGCCCACTATTTCGAAACACGCGCTCCTCGCCCGAAATCGCTCGGCCCACTATATTTGAAAACACGCCCCCTTTCCCGAAATCGCTCGCGCCCACTTTATTTCAAAACACGACCTCCTCGCCAGAAATCGCTCGCGCCCACTACTTGGGAGAAGCAAAGTTACTTTACTATCCCTGACCCTCATTACACAGACCCAAGCCGAGAAGCCTAAAGGCATGGGTAGAACAGTAACCCCCCCCCCCACACACACACACATTTCAGACAAATGCATCCGTATGACATGGTTCCCCCTCCCAATTCCCCATTCATACCTCGTGGGCTCCAAATCACCTTCTCCTCAGAAGCTCCCTTCTCCTGAGCCGCGAAACCTCAGCCCCACCTCCATGGTGACCCCACCGCATCAAATTCACAGCCGCCCTCTCCTCTAATCCCAAAGACGCTGCCCATTTGCCGTCATGCACTTGGCCGTGTGCCTCTTACTCCGTGCTGCCGGAGCTTCCTCGAGAATGGTCGCATGAACCGTATCGGAGCCGATTCACCCCCGCCGTTGTTCACGATGCCGGAGCGGCTCCATCTTTAGACCCATCTAGAGCCCCGGCGCTGCTTCCCCGTAGCCCTCGACCATCGCGACATCTCTGCTTCCATGCCGCCGCTAGCCACCGCAACCGTGTCGGCCTCACCGACTGGGCAGCTGGAGCTGCCTACTTCACCGGGCCACCAGATAGGTCGCACCCTCATCTCAAATCACTTTATTTAGGTGTTAGTTGTCTGAATTTTTATTCTGGGCCAATCAATTCCCAATGGGAAGCAGCACCCCTCGAGCCGGCGGAGCTCCTAGGTTGTCGGTTGGCTGGTGTCTAATGTAAGTGTGCGGGGGTGCAAGTTCGCAGCGGAAGCAGTGCTTAGATGGCTATCTTAGAGTTGCGTGGGTTGAAGGTACTACCGCCGCCGGATCTGGATGACGGAGAGTCTTTGTGGATTGGCCCGGAGGTGGCGCAACCACGGCAGTGCGGTGGGGCAGGGAGCGGGGTTTTCGTCAGGGCCACGGACGACAGAGGCAGGCTGCTCTACCGGTGTTCCCTGGCTCTTCGGGGAAGATTCCGAATAGTGTCAGCCGGAGGCACAAGACGGCCATCAAGCCATCCGGCGTAGATCGGAAAGTACCAAAAAAATCGCGTGACCCAATTTAGTCTTCAGTCAACAGACGTGTGACCACTCTCGTACCTTTTTATTGATCTCTTAAGGTATTTCTTCATATCAGAGAGATGTGTCGTTCTTAACATTATGCGTTTTATGCATCTTCAGCCACACAGTCTTCCGACTCACCGCAGCTTCTCCAACAAGGGAAGCATACGCCAGAAGGGAGCTATAGTCCCCACTCAACAGTTCCGTGCATCGAATGCGCGTGCCCGACATGGACAACCACAACAACTGGAGGGCCATCTACAAGTTAGCACATGATGCTCACTCCAATGGATGGCAGCCAGATAGGTTGTACCCTCATCTTACTTATGTGCAACATTTGTGGCTTTGTTATTCATCTAAGCATGGAAAATAGATTATCACATTTCACTGTATATTCATGTTGATCTCTTATGGGTCTTGTTCTGTGGCACCCCGGTTCAGAGAAAACCGGAACGCCCCGTATTCCAGCGTAGAGATCAAGGTGAAGTCTTTGGGAATACGGCACTTCTTACTATAGAACAAACCAGCTCTCTATTAGAACACGAATATGAATACAAGGGTTCTAATATTACAATGAATAACATCGTTACAGCGACACTACGCCAACCACGGTTGCTCTATACAAGTAGCATAACAACTCGAAGCAGCGGAACAACTACTGGCAGCGGAACAACGAACGATGATGATGGACTCCAATCCATAGGGATTCTGGCTGGAACGTTTATCCTAGCTCGCGAACACGGGAACAACACCAAACAAGAAAGCAATCTAGGCACGACCTGCAAACTGGCATGACACGCCAGGTCAGTACATTGAATGTACTTGCAAGCTCACAATAACCAGAACCATTCAAGACAAACAACAGCATGGCAATTACAGGTTAATCAGGAATTATCAGGATAACATGGCATGAAACAACATGAACATAATACTGCTAGAACAATATGATCATGGCATGAACAACATGAACATAATACTGCTAGAATAATAGGAGCATGACATGAACATATAAATCTGACGATACTAGCATGCAACATGATGACACTATATGCACCATTTATTCTATTCGGGTTATCTCGTAACCAAACGGTGATCCTTCTGGCGATCACAACCATGACCAATCACTTGGTCTCAAATAGTGATCCTTCCGGTGATCACAGCCATGACCAATACCTGGCCTCAAACGGTGATCCTTCCGGCGATCACAACCAACTTATCTCCTCATCAAACAGTGGTTGTTATTAAGCACATTATTATTATTATTATTATTATTATTATTACTATTGACTCATAGTGTGACCAATTACGAACTAGGACCTTATCCGCGGGCGCGGCTATCGATAGATTTAGTATACACTCTGCAGAGGTTAGTACACTGTACCCACACTACGGAACCCATGGCCTGGCACTCCCATTCGGGTGGACCAACGGCGTTCCGACAAAACCGATCTACTGCCATGACACTCTCCCGGCCACTCCGACTCACTCCCCACTAGGCTAGTCCTAGGTGCCCCCGTGTCTACCAAAGACACAACGACCACCGTCGTGGCCAAACATAAACGGTACCAAACGGGGACCCGGACGTATAACAACAACAACGGGCACACAAGGTTATGTCTGCTTACCGGGCCAGGGTATCGCACGCCCATAACCTTCCCTCATTGGAGGCACCGGCGAGAGGCACGACAATAGACCCAGTTAGGACCTTCCCATAAAGGTAAGCGTGGTTGCACTAGTCAGTTCGATATGGTGGCGCCATGACTCAGCCAACAGTTTTTCAAGTTCAATTTAATCCAGTTAAACTTGAATGCAAATATACTGAGCCATGATAAAATACATAATGCATCATATACAACATATACAACTGAATGGCTCAGGGCAAAATGGTCATTACGATACATAATGAAACATAGACATAATGCAAATATACGGTTCTTTCTCGGAGGGGGCTGATTAGAGGCAAGGGAAAAATGGTCATTTTCACTGTGAGAACACCTAGTGAAAATGCTACCAATAGATAGAGCTCGACGAGACGAAGAAGTGAGCCCTGGTTTCACCTTTATCGGAGGTACGGTTGCGGAGTTATGAGGTGTGGAAGAAGAAGGACCAATCTGTGAATATTTTCATCACCAACGGGTCCCTGAGTGGATAAGGCAGAGGCGCATATTAGAAAATACGCTTTCCGAGCAGAGGAAGCGCATTCCTAGCTGATGAAGGAAAGAAGTATGCTTTCGTGCAAATGAAAGCGTACGAATGGAAATACGCCTTCGGGCAAATGGAAACGTACTCACTCGGGGGCGCTTCCACTTGCCATGTCAGCTGGGCCGGCTGGGCCACTGACGGCGGGGCCCAGGCGACAGGGAGGAGGGCCAGGCGCGGGCGTCTTCCTTCCTCTGTTCGCTCGCGCGAGGAACAGAGGAGGAACGAGGCCAAGCAGGGGCGCTCAGGCGAGGGGGCCGGCCGGCTCCGGCCGAGCCAAGGCCACCAGCGAGTGTGGGAGGCAATGGCGCACCCGTTCAGAGGGTAAGCGGCGCCGGGGAGGAGTGGAGAGAAGGGGAGGTCGCAGCGACGGGAGGCGCCAGGAAGCTTCGGGAGGCGGGTTTCTCCGACGATGCGGGTACTCTGGCGACGAACGGAGGAGATGGGGAGGCTGGCGGAGGTGTGGGGAGTGCCGTGGTGGAGACGATAGAGGGGGAGGAGCTCCGGATGGCCGAGTTGGAGTGGTGTCCGAGAGGAGGGGCGATGGCCGAACGTGGAGGCCACGACCAAGGTGCACTCCGGCGAGGGGCGAGGTGGTGGGGCGGCTCACTGGGACGAGGGGGAGTCGGTGGACATGGTAGGAGGAGGAGGGGAGGCTCGGGTTGGTCGGACCAAGCCGAGGCCGAAGCTTCCATGGAGGACAGAGGCCAACTCCGGCTAGATGGGGCGATCCGGGTGACCAAATGAGGTGAGGGAGAGATGGCTGAGCTGCTGGAGGACTCATGGTCCTTATATAGGTGCGGGGAGGGCTCTAGAGCTCACGAGCGAGCTCCCAAACGAGCTTTAATGGCGGGCAGAGGCTGGACGCGACACAGGCATGGCGCTAGCGGCTCATTTATGGCGAACCACAACGAGGCACCGATGCAGGGCGACGCAGTCGAGCACGGGAGAGCTCCAGGACATGAATGGAGGTCGAGACGAGGAGGGAGGAGACGAGCACAATGGCCGGACCGAGCCAGAGCTTGCACTGTGTGTGATGCCAGCGTGATCACCACGGGCATTGGTGCAAGCGGCGTGCTCTGGCCGGGCCGACCATGTCCAGTAGATAGACCGACGTGCCCTTAGTCAAAATGAGGAAATAAATCGGTCCAGGGGCAAAGAAGAGATTTGCACTTAGCTCCAAAGTAAATCAACAGGAAGGTACTTGTAACTTGCTATGGTTAAACCAGCTAAGTAACGTGGTAAATAGTTTATCTGATGATGATCACCAAAAATCAATCTAAGAGGAGGAGTTTAGATGAGGGTTGCTGTGGAAAGTGCAAAACTGGCCAGAATTAGGGATTTGAATGATAAACTCACATACTTGATTGTCATGAGCTGAAATTTGGAAGAGAGGGATTATTTGATGATATGAAGCTGCTGTAGAAGTTTCATGCCATTTTAAAATACCAAAGTGGCACTTGCTTCACACAGCTTCATTCTGGACAGAAACTTGGAAAAAGCGCACAGGGAAATTGGATTAACTAATTGAGCTAAAACTTGGTGGAGGGAGTTTGTATAGGTAGAAGCATGTCCTGGTAAACTTTCAGCTCAATTGAAGCAATATAAAATATAGTTGCTTCACAAACTGAAAAACTGACCAGAAACTAAGATTTGGGGCTGGGCTCACATAGATGAGTTACATGAGCTCATATTTGGTGGAGAGTCATGATTTGACCATAGGAAGGACCTTGCAAAATTGCAGCTCATTTGGATATGTCTAGCTTGTACTTCCTTCACAATCACTTCCCTCAGACAGGAACTTTGAAAAATTGCTCAGGAATATTTACTAGGCAAATTGAGTTGAATTTTGGCATAGGTCAATTATTTGGACAGGAAAAGATGTCCAAGAAGTTTGGGTTGAATTGGGCAAAGATAAATGGAACTTGCTTAACAATGTGCCATTTAGGACATAATAGGAAATGAATTATTGGAGGATTATTTTAACATGGCAATGAAATATTTTGCCATATTTGAGCAAGATAGGACCCAAACAATTTATGAGAATTATTTGGGAATTTTAGGGGTGACAGAAGTATAGGTTGCTTCACAACCTATGGTTTAAAGGGTTATTCCTTTATCAGAAAAGTTATATTCCCAACAAAAGAATATTGGGATTAGGTCAACGATGAAAATGAAATGATCTTGGGACAAGCCACTAGAAATCCTAGGAAGACATGATCTTCCCAAGTTTCAGAACCACATAGCCACGGAAAATCAAAACAAAACAGGAAATCCAAGAAAATCAAAGGAAAAAAGAAAAGGGCAAAAATCTAGGCTGTTACAAACCTTCCCCCCTTAAGTAAATCTCGTCCTCGAGATTTGGTTGCTCAGGGTTAAATAATCATTATGACTTGAAGAAACTGTTTCCAACTCAGGTTTCTTTTATTCATTCTAATATAATATTTCCACTGAATTGGACCTAACTGACTGTCTTGATCTAGGGTGGTTTGCTTCGCCGTATCTGACATTCTGACAGGACGTACCTCATATGTTCCTGTTTATACTGACTCAAATTTTCTTTTCATATCTGTTGGCTGAGCTAGCATCCGAAATATTATTTTTATGGACATACTTTCCCTTCTTGATATTGATCCTTGCTGGAAATGTTATTCTTGTATCGAGTACCGAGAATATTCCACGGAGTTGGGGAACATACCTTCCCGTGGAACAAAGAATCTCTTCTATCCAGGCATCGGGTTCCTTGAATATATGCATGCCTTCTAGGTTCAAAAACAGTGATGTGGATCATATCTGTTTTGCTAACAAATGATGTCATCTTGCAGGACTTCCTGACTTATCTTGACTGGCTTCATAGTCTTGAGTATCCAAGTTGTACAAAAGGTTTGACTGTCGCTTGTCGTGATTGATAGAAAAATGTCACATCCTAGCTAGTACATGCATTAGTGTGTTGCATCATGTTTAACTTTCATCAGAAATTTGAAATGGGGAATACAGAACCCCCAGAACCCCTTTGAATCCAACTAGGGCTTACTAAAAATTATTTTCAATGAACCTGAAATGTCCTTCTAAAATGTTCATCACCTTTGCTTTGGTCCTAAACCACTGTCAGAAGTGATGCACAGATTTCTAGGTCACTCTAAGGTCACTGGATTAAATCTCTAGCTATTTGAATTTGGGCATTTAAATTATATAAAATATTTCAAATGCTCAAATAATCCCAAACTAAAATGTTCCATGCTGGATATATTCCAACTAAGGACCAGTGCAGTTTAGTGAATTTTGGAGTTGTCTAGGTATTTTAGAAATGCAACAAAGTTCTGAAAAATAGAAAAAAGCAGAAATGAAAAACTTTTACTTGGCGCCACCCAATGGCCCACCTGCTGCCCAGCCCGCCCAGCCAAATGAAGCTGCTTGGATTGGCGAGCGAGCAGCAGTGTGCTCGACGGCGAGCACAACATGCGTGCCAGGCAGCTGGCCGCCGCCTCGCCGTCTCCCTTGCTGAGCTGTCGACGCGGAAAGCGCTCTCCCCCCCCCCCCCCAGCCCGCAGACACCTTTCCTCCTCCCCAGCTCCTCCCCCTCGCTCTCCCACGCCATGGCCGATGCCACCGCAGCCGCACCGTCGCCGTTGTCACGCTCTCCGTCGTCCATGCGCCATTCCGTCGTGTCTAGAAGCTCTGCCGCCCTCCTCTTCTTCGAGCTAGCTGAGCCCCGAGCGCTCGCGTGGCCCGAGGCCTCTGCACCGACCTCGCCCGACTCCGCCGTCGCCGGAGATCCCCTTCGACGTCATCGCCACACCAGCTCGTCCCCGACCGCACCGTTTGCTTCCTCGAGATCGCCTTGAGCCCAGCTACCTCCCCCTCCTTCCCTTTCTCGCTCCCGAGCCTCGTAGCGACTGCACGGAGCTCACCCGCACGCGCCGCCGCGAAGCTCGTCGCCGACGTGCTTCCGGCCATCCACCGGTCACCCCACGGTGTCTAACGTGCTCACCTCGTCGCGTAGAGTCTAACCCACTACTTCAGGCACCTCGCCATACCCTGTAGCCATGAGTTCGTCATCACCCGAACTCCGGCGACCGCCAAGGTTGTCGTCGGCGCCATTTCCGGCCACCCCGAGCCCCAGCCAACGCCACCAAGAGCTGCGGCTTGCTCCCAACCACACGTAGACGCCCTCCGCGGCTCATTTGGTTGCCGGAACGCTCAAAACCACTCCCGCCGCCGCGTCTGGCTCGCCGGCGGCTAAACGCCGGCGCAGATGACCTGACTTTGACCGGTATGAGCCTGGTTGACTCTCTGAGTCTATGACAGTGGCCCCCGCTAATTAACTTAGTTAGTTTAAACTAATTCTAATTAGTTAAATTAAGTGCTGACATGCGGGACCCACTGGTCAGTTTGACCTGGACGTCCCCGTTGACCTCTGACATCACCCTGACGCATTGCTGACGCAGTAAATGAATTACTGGAATTATTCTGTTATAGGAAATTCCAGAAAATAGTTCAAACTTCCAAAATTCATAGAAATTAATCTGTAACTCCAAATGCAAAGATTTACATATGAAAAATGATCAGAAAAATCCATTCTATCCATTGGTAAAGGTTTCATGCATGACAGAACAAGTTAACCTTGCTTTTTAAGCAGATTAAGATAATGCACCTTTATGGCTATGTTAAATGAGCTAACATTTGAATCTTTGATTCAAATGAGTTCATCCCTTTTTGTTCCAGCTTGCATTAGGCCAACACACATTCATATTGCCATGTTATAGCATGCATCATGTTGTTGCATATTGTCATGTGTTGTTTATGTTCGGTGTGTCTTTCGTGATAGGTTCTGCCTCCGAGGATAATCCCGAATATCCGTCTGAAGGGCAGAATCCTACCACCACTACATCAGGCAAGCAACCCATTGATCATTCCGATACAAACCCATGTTCTCGCTTCTGCTCTTGTTTACTGCATTAAGACAACGCGATTCAAACTGTTGTGTGCTGCGGTAGTTGAACCCACTTCCTTTGCATGACCTGTCATTGCCACAGTAACTAGATGAAACCCACTAGTATGTGTAGGAGTTGATTGAGCCATGTTTGTGATTCCCACCATGCTATTGTTGCTATGCTTAGAGTTGTGTCAGGTTTGGCTCATCGGGATGATGAACTGGAGTGAAAGGTTGTGTCGGGTTCGAGAGTGAAAGTGTTGAACACGTTTTGGTAAAGGTATCGATGAGAGGCCATGTAGGAGTACATGGTGGGTTGTTTCATTGAAGCCGTCCCTAAGAACTGAGTTCCCAATGGATCAAACCTGACACAACTCTAAGCAATAGCAGGCATGGCATGGTAGGAACAGAACATGGCTCAATCAAGTCCTACACATGCTAGTGTGTTTCATTTATTTACTGTGGCAATGACAGGTCATGCAGAGGGATGGGTTCAACTACCGCAGCATAAAGTAGCAGTTGAATCGTTGTTGTACCAATGCAATAGATGAGAGCAGGAGCGAGAGAGTGGGATTGTATCGGTATGAACAAGGGGGTTTTGCTTGCCTGGTAGATCAATAGGGGGGGCACTGCTCCGCAGACAGGTACTCTGGATCGGTCTCCGGAGCAGGACCTATAAAGAAGGAACGATGTCGACAATCAATACACAAGCATATGCAACAATATGATGCATGAACATGGCATGAAGATGTGATGTTGTTTGAGGTAATGTAGATAGCATTCATTTGGTTGAAGTCCATTTGAACCAAATGTCCAAATGCGTCTCCAAAATAAGCTCTTATAAATTACATTTATATGTTTTCACTTATATATTAGGTATAAGTTGGTTTTTCATGCATGACACAAGTACAGATGGATAGATTGGATTTTTCTGATAATTTTTCATATATAAATTACTTCAATCTGAGCTACGGTTGAATTTCTGTGACTTTTTAAAGTTTTGAACATTTTCTGGAATTTCTGAATTATTTTAAATCCAGAAAGTCAAATAATGCGTCAGTACTGCGTCATGCCTGTGTCAGTAGGTCAACTGCGCTGACTGGTCAAACCTAACATGTGGGGACCACACGTCAGTGTCATAGTTAACTAGCAGAGTTAATTAATCCTAACTCCAAACCTAACTAAAAAGGATTAGTGGGTGCTGGGGCCCAGTGTCAGTGTCTCTAGGGGGGTAGTTAGTGCCTAACTAAGAAGGCCACGTCAGCCCGCTGGAGTTCTGGCCGGCGGCGACCAATAGCGCGGCGGCGACTCGCCGGACTTGCGCTACGAGCGGCGGCTGGACGCGCGGAGACCACCGGGGCGTAGCCCGTCATCGTCCGCATCCAGGGGAGCAGGTGGGAGGCCGCGGGGTGATTGGAGCTCGCCGGAGCGGAGTTAGCGGCAACGGCCGGAGTTCGGCCTCAAGCGGAATCGCGGCTACACCGTGCCAAAGACACGGGGAAGAGGGGATTCGAGGTGGGAGCTCACGGTGAGTCGAGCAAAGGCTATGGCGGCTCGGGGAAGGCTCTGCAGGCGACGGACGGGCAGTGGAGATCCACGGCGGCCGGGGTTGAAGATGACGGCGGAGACGGCTCCACAGGGCGTCCGGTGACGCGTGGCTTGACGGAGAGGTAGCAAGCGACGTGGCAGAGCTCGCAAGCAGGACGGGCGGTCGAGGGGACGGCGGTGAGCACGTGGGCAGCGAACGGTGGCAACGGCAACGTTCGATTTCGGGAGAGAGCGAATGAGAGGGAGGGCTCGATCCAGAAGGCAGTGGCAACGTCAGCCAGCTCATCACGCTTATAGGGAAGGGCAGGCAGACAGCTCGCGTGGCGCGCAGAGCGCGCGCGCGCGCCGGCACGCTCCTCGCCTACTGGCGCGAGGTGGGGGACGGTGCGGTGGCCAGTTAGGCTAGGCCAGAGCGGCAGCAGGCCAGGCCAGCAAGTGGCCTAGGTAAGTCCAAGTAAGGGTTTTCCCCCTTTTTGTTTTTTGTTTTTCTATTTTTGACATTTGTTTTAATTTGGTTTGAACCAAATTAATTTTGCTACTTCTAATAAATTTTGTAGGGGCTACATGAAAAATTCCAAATCCCCTCACAAATTAACAGAATTATTGGGCATATATAAAATATATAACACATATACATCCAATGCAAATAATTATTGTATTAGTTCCAAATTGCCAAAATAAATATTTATGAGCTCCTAAAAATATTTGTCTGAATTTTTCCTCTGACCAATATTTTCAGAGAGCAACATGAACATTTTGTTGGACCTTTTTGGAGTAATTTTTATCTGGATTATTTCCAGAAATGATTTCTGAGGGTTTCACTAATCCCCATTTCAAATTTAGATGAAATTTAAACATGATGCACACATGACTAGCTAGTCTAGGTCATACCAGAACTAGGGATGTGACAGCTAAATACTTGGCATAATGTAGGGGGCGGGGCACTGTACTTTGCGTGATAAACGCGGTGTACGTATGGAACATGGTTTAGATTATGAATATGTAGTTAGTACATCAAATGTACTATTATTTGGAATCAACATCAAGTGTATTCAAAAAATTGAATTCGAGTTCATATAGTACACATAGTTCATATCTATCTCTACAGTAATCATGTTGTATGTTGTTAAGGTAATACACGAATGATGATTTAAGTTGGCAACAATCATGATTGTAGATTCTTATTCAAATAGAGAAACAAATTCAAATTTAGTTCGAATTGCAGCGGTAGTATAGGCATTTGGAATGCACTAAAATGTTGGTATGAGTAGGTAACATGCATTATACAGCCAGCGAAACAATTTAATTGGACATAGCATGGATTCATAGCTTTGAATAGCATTTGTATAGTAAAATGGGACAAGACTCTCTCTATGTGTGGTGTGAATAGTTTTATTTTTTTCGTTTTTTTTCGTTCAAGGAAGTGCGAATTGATTTGGTACGTACAATATTACACGTTAGGCTTGTCCCTAAAATTCAACCCGCGCCTTTTTATAACCCGAAAATTCAGATATCTTGGCCCCAAAACGTTGCCTTGCTATCCTGAAATTACAACGCATGTGAAAACTCCCTCCAGCCACCAAATCCTGACACGTGAGATTCCCCTTCTAACCCTGAGCCGAAAGGTCCTCTAGTTCAAATCGGTGGGGGTACTTTTGTAACACACCCTAAATTTTGGACAAGCGCGTCCCTAAGTCATGGTTCCCCCTCCCATCGCCTCCTTTTCACCATTCGAAACCCCAGGCCGCCATAACCTCTCTGTTCCAGGTGCGAATCCCCACCCTCCTCCGTTCGCCACCTCACCGCTGCCCAGCCAGAGCCTCTTCCCTGAAGACGTCGTCCACCGCAATAGCTCGACGTCCCTCATCCAACTCCCCGGATGAGGATCCGTCGTCCATCTCATCGTCCCGCCGGTTCAGTCGCCCCGTCCTCCACCTCCAAGGAGCTGCTCCAACGATCGCCTCGTCTATCGCGGCTGCTCCATCCCCACAGAGCCGCCTTAACTTGCTCCACCAGAACCACATGATCCTCACCAACTCCTCAGACAAAGCCAAGGCCTACTCGGCGCCACTAAAGAGGTTGTACACTCATCGCATCGCACCTTCTCCTTAACTCTACCTACCAGCACCGACGGTGCTCCATCCCGCAACCCCATGGCGCGGCTACCTCGAAGACGGCGCCGCGGGCGACATCTCCATGACGTCTCTCCCCCTGTATGAGGCCCCTTCGGCGGTCGCGTCCATACCAGCCGGATCTGCGGCTACTGCTCCGGCCCTCTCTCGCTCGCTCATGTTGCCGCTGCTGTTTCGGCTCTCGCTTGCTCAGGCTGCTGCTCTGCTCTCCCCCTTTCTCGTGCTGCTGCTCTACTCCAATTTAGCTACACTTCGGTCAACTAAATCGACTTTTGGGTCAGTCAATTTTCAGGGGGTGGGGGGGCGGAGGTTCGCCGGAGTTAAGGAAGAACCAGCCACAGCATGGAGGGTGGCTCTCCGGAGAGGTACCCCACTATCTACTCTTAGGGTTCAGGGTGGGGGCAGTGGTCGCCCGTGGTGGAGGGGCGCGGTGGTAGGGCGGTGGTGTGGGGATCGCCGGAGAAAAAGCTCGGCTTGGGGGGCTAGAGGGCTGGCCGGGGCGGCGACGGACTGGCGGTGGGGAGTAGTTTCAGGGTGGGCTGGGCGGCGAGGCAGCGCGGGAGCTCCGCCGGCCGCGTTCGGTGGGGGCCAGGCGGCTGAGGGGGGTGGAGATTGAAGATGAACTGCCGGCCCTCGCTAAACTACATGTGAAGTGCCTCTCTACTATCATTGTGTTCAGTTTCGACAGTAACATTTCAAATTCCACAATAAATTTCAGTTTCGACAGTTAAGTTCAGAGTCTATAGTTTTTACCTCATCTGTTGTATTCAGGTGTTTTTTGGTGATGTAAAATTTACATCTATCACTTTTTGGTAATGTATTTTACATCATATATTGGAGATGCTATTAGAATACCACTTGAGATTAATGATGTTTGTCTTGTACTACTTCAGCCTCGACGTCTTACGGCTCGCCGGAGCTGCACCAACGACGGAACCATCCATCACAACAGAGCAGTGCCCTCAACATCTGTAGTGACCAACCCAATGATGCCGAGGTCGACACGACTATGGCAAAGAGGTTGTGCACTTTTCGCATCACTTATTACTCTACATTCATGTTGATCCATTAGGGCTATTTTGGTTCAAAGGAAAAAACAAAGGAAAAACATAACAATAGGAAATTTTCCTATGGCACTCTACTATTCAATTGTTCATGCATTTTGGTGAAAGGAATGGAGCAAAACATCCACCTGGACCTACTTTTCAAAATCCTATGCATGAAAATAAGACCAAGTGCATTAGTGGCAGAATAAAATTTTAGCTGTACACAGTTTCATATGGTTTCACTTTAATTTGGCCATGTTTCTTTGCATTCCTCTGCTCTTCCAATTCCTGTGAACCAAACACCCAAGTTGACAGAAATCATGTGTTTACAAATGCTTTGTTTCCCACGTGCATTTCTATCCTACTCCGGTGTTTTTCCTATCCCTGCATTTTTAGAATCCTGCAAGCCAAAGGAACCCTTACAGAATTACTTCAGTTACAGGTATGTGTCGAAGAAAACTTTGTGTGGTTTGTCCTGCTCCCGCCGCGACGTCGTCCACATCACCTGAGCTGTTCCATCAACAGAAGCATCTACCCAACCAAACATTAAGACTCCTGACCGTCTTTCGCCGACTCAGATCTCCTTCCCTACCACTGGCACCCACCGCAATGGCATCACCATCATCGACTCAACAGATGAACATGAGGAGTACACCAGTCTACAAGAGAGGTCGCACTCTTTTGTTTGTGCTTATGTAATGCATTCCTTAATACTACTTGCTGCTTTATCATCTAGTTCACCTCTTAGACTCCAAGTCAGGTCCAAATTAATGTTCAAACTTGAGTTTTAAAATTAGTTGTGGGGCACATATTGAGGCAGCAATGAATAGTATCTCTGTCTAATATCTGGTTGACCTAGGGTATGCCTATGTTGTTCATCTTGGGTGGGAAACAAATAGTAAAGCAATCATCCTCTATCTTTTTATTAAATTAAAGCAGTCATCATCCTGCTATCATTATTTTTGGATCCATCCACTGGTTGTTGCCATCACCCTAGATTTCTGCAGGCTCTCCTTACATAATCTCACTTTATTTTTTTCGTATGCATGTCAGATATTGTACACAGTGATGCTGAACATGTAGAGAAAAAGAGAAGAGTTTCTCGCGGCAATACAATGTCATGCAGACATCACTCCATGGTGGGTTCAATGGAAAACCCTCGCCCCCCCCTCTCCAGATTATAATCCAGAGGAAGATATCTGTTCTGAGGCGAATTCAGACGCATCTGACCGCTCCTATTTACCCCCAAGGTGTTAGCTCTAACTTGAGATGATGATGTTAGTCATATCATGCATATGTTGCCTTGTAGTGCCTACTTTCGACATCGTATATGTCATCTGCTTAGTTTAGACATGTTCTGTAATGCCACCTGTTTAGTTTCTAAATCATATATGGGAATTATGCAGTCTCATCTCTTTTAGCCAGCCATAATATTTGTGAAATATGCAATGTCATTCTGTTTAACCAGGCATCATATATTTGAATGATATCTTGCCAATTCTTTTCTTCATTACATTTCCATTTGTCGACAATGTTTGTACATTAAACTACTCTTCTTGTGAATCAGCCATTTGAGTGGGTGATGGAAAAAATTGGAGTGAAAACAAGGCCTTCAGAGCATACAGTGCTACCTGTCGAAGCAGATCTCTTGTTGGGTCCCGGTAGCTCCTCAGAGATGGATTCTAAGACAGATGACCAGTTCTAACTTGGCACGGTTATACTGCTCATATCACGCATATGGTGTCTTGGATTGCATAGTTTAAACATCATATACACAATATTCAACACCATGTTCTTAGTTCAGACATCATATATATGAATGCCCTCTACTTAGCATATAAATCACATATGTGAATTAAATCATGTGATCCTGATTACTTATAACATGTATGTGAATTATGTCATGCGAACCTGTTTACTAAAGACATCATAAAATTATCTCATGCCATCATGTTTAGTTAGTCATCATATCTTTGAATTATGTCTATGCTATCCAGTTTAGATATACATCATATATGTGAAATTATGTCATGCTATCCATTTTAGTTAAAAAATATACATGTCAACTATTTCATGCCATCTTTTTTCCACACTATCTATTGCATCTGTCTCTCATATAATATCTGTACATTCAACTATGTTTCTTGTTTATCAGCCATTTGAATTGGAGCGGGTGGTGGCAGTATCTAGCGGAGTAAAAACACGGTCTTCAAATAAAGCAGTGCTACCTCTTGGCGGAGATAGCACCCCGATTGTACATGCACGATAACCAGCCGTACCACACATAACCCAGACTCTCACAGATTGTACCCCTACTGCGACGGACATAGAACCCGTTTCACCCAATCTAACCCCAACCCCAGAAGATAGTAACCTAGTTCTTGTTGACACAAACACCATCTCCACCTTAGAGCTCCCAAACAAGAGCAGTTAGTAAGGCAGCTCCAGTGCCCAGAGCGCTAGTACTACCACGACGAACCCCAACTCCACTAGTTAATACACCTATTCCTGTGGAGGAAGGACAACCAGCCATTAGTAGTTTAGCATCTATCGCAATTTGATGTTGTTAAATCCTATGTGCGTATCTTCCCATCATGGAAATATTATACTGAAGATGAAGGTAAATGCCAATTGCAGGTGTTTGTCCAAGAGTTATGTGTAAGTAATGTTATTCATGGCAATTACTTTGCGTTCTCCCATACATTCTACCTCCATGATGGTTATAATACAATAAATTTTCCCATTTTTATCTCTAGAGAAGGACCGATTTGGAAATGCGGGATGAGGTAACCTGTGCTAATACCTCTGCTATCTTTAAGAATGCTTGGTGGCAGTATTGGAATTACCAGAAGAAAACATACTTCACTGGCAAAGAAACTCATCAAATTCCCTTACGTTCTCCTGAGACACATTCTTTGGGCGATGTGAGGCACGCCTTGTTATATCTTGGTCCCAAACCAAGAATGTGGTAAGGTCTATGAGCTCATTTTTATTTTTAAGTGCTATATACTTGCGGCTTACTGTACTCTGCTCATGTAGTAAAAGTGCTTAAACCTGAAGAACAAATGTTCTTATTTAAGATTCCATTCCTATCGTGCATACTGCTTTGCTCTTGTATCACTGTATTTACTCATACAAACTTATTTTTAAATTGAAGGATCCAATCGAAACTCCAATGGCACAACAGGTATGTTTACGCATGTTTCTTTAATAGGTTTGCTCTTATAAATAGCTCTGTTGATTTCAGTTGCAATTGTGTATAAAATTGACTTCTCGTATCATGCAAATTACTAGCATCACAACAGAGCCAATAGTGTTGTTGTACATGTAGACCCGTGGTACCCATCTGAAATCGTGTGGTGCCATGTAGTTTCCCACGCTTTGTATTCTTTCAGTGCTGCTTTGTCTTGAACAGATATGATTTGAACCGTGTCTCTATTTTGATTTGGCAAGACAATGCAGTGACCGTAGAACATAGATATATGTTTGCTTGATGCTTTTATAATGTACTACTTGGCAATAGAAGACTTGGTAGTTTAATCTTGTCCACCTTACTAATGAACTGGTTCACCGAAATGATTTCCATATACTAGTACATGCTAAACCTGTTATGTGTCTGCTTGTTTCTTCTTTTAGAATGCTGACAGAATATTGGGGAAGAGTGCCTTATTAAGAAATGGAAAAGGAAGTAATGCAGATATGGTTCAGGATAGTGACACATCCTTGTTGGTCTCCAACAAAGCAGATAAAACAGCTAAGGAAAACTATCTTGAAGAAAGTGAGACAGCCCCAAAGTCCTGTCTTGGTTTAGTGTTCGAGTTACTGGGCACTACCACTAGCACAAGCTATTCAAACTCATTGTCGGAATCATTTTGGTTTCTTGAGTCTCAACTACAAGCTGAAAGACATCAATCAGCTGTGCTGCGACAAGAAGCTGAAGACTGCGGAAGTCCTTGGAGCACTCAGATGCATACTTTCTGGTGCATCGGCAAGCATTGGAGGATTTTAGCGCCAAACAGGACAAAGCTAATAAGCTTGCTAAGCTTATTCCCAGCATGGTGGATACCCAGGATAAAGTTTCTTGAGCTCTTCTGAAGTTGTTTCAATTATGGACTTGTTTTGCTGCTATAATTATTTGCACTGGTGGCCAATTTAGATGGCCAGTATATGTAATATGCTGCTTTGTTCCCAATATTTGCACTGGTGGCTAACTTTGATGTCCAGTGGATGTAATATGTTTAATAGCCATAATAGCCTAGCGTTAGTTGCTTGCTTATTTATTTCCTTATTGTCTTGTTTAGTTCTTTGCTTGTAGTCACTGCAGTTCTTTTTCCTCGTTTTCTAGTGGCCACAATAACCTATTTTTGGTAACTAGGCCACAATAACCATGGCAACAAACGGATTGTTGTAACCATGGGCCTCCTACGGGCCGTAGGATCCAGGGGCCTTCTACGGGCCATAGGATCCATGGGCCTTCTACAGGCCGTAGGATCCATGGGCCTTCTACAGGCCATAGGATCTGTGGCACTCCAAAATTTTTGTTTTGGTTTTTAACAAAAACTTGGTTGGTTTTAAAGGAGGTCATTTAAACCCTTCCAAAAATCTCTTTCTCTCAAGAATTTTCCCTTTGACAAAGGATTTTACTTTGGCATCTTCTTCAACTATGGAGTTGGTTATTTAAAAACCTTTCTTCTGATTCTCTCCTTCTCAAATTTATTTTTTTGGATTTATTTTTTCTTTTAGAAGAAAACCCTAGAAGTTTTGGTTCTTCTATTATTTTAAAAAAACCACCCATGGTTTTATCTTGCCTCTTGTGGTAAATCTTCCCAAAAACCCCTCCTTCCACTTTGAGGCAATCCAAATATTTTGACCAAACCAGTCCAACTCATTTTTGGATTCTTTATTTCATTTATTTCTTTGCCCAAAACAATTATGTCCATATTTTTGAGCCTAGGTGATTTGCAAAGCAAGTACCTTAATGCCTTTGAACTTCGATCTCAAATCAACTCCTCTGGATAGTCCCTAGCACCCACAACCTAGAACCATCAAGATCTACTCTCCTTCTTTTCAAAATTTTCAAATTTCAGCCTCTGCAAGTTTGGACCAGATTTGTCAAATTTGGTGAAATTCATATCTACTCTTCTCCAAAAATTCCACCAAAATTCAGGCAGCCCCCAGATGCAATGAGAGGCCACACTACCAAAGATCAGCTCAAGGAAAAATACCCACATGCCAAAAACATTCAGCGAACACCTAGCATGCCTTGTCACTTTGCACTTTCGAGAAAAATTCAGAGATTGAGAGAAGTTCGAGTGTCGTTTCTTCGTCGGAGAGTTGTCACTTGTCAATCTATGCGCCTGGCGCGTTCTTGCGCACCCCTCCTCCTGGCGAGCACCGCCGCGCCCCTTGGGCGGGTGCAGGCGTCGGTGGCGGCGTCGCCGGTGTTGGCGATTCTGCGGTGGCCGAGCCACCCTTGGCGGCCAGCGAGGGCCTGAGCCAGCTCGCCACGCCGTCCAGCGCCGCCCAACGCTCCCCTGCCTTCCGCGTGGCCTCATGCACGCCAGCACACCCCGCGGCACCGTCGCCGTGGCCGGCAAGCACAGGGCGCGGCCTCTGCCACCGACGGGCCCGCGCCACCCCGTTCCGTCGAAACCCACTCAAAGCTCCTAATCCAAGTCCGTTTAGCGTCTGAATGGAACCAGTGGGCCTCCACGATGACGCTCAACCCCCTAAACCTCCCCGACCAAGCTCTGCGCCGCCGTAACCTTCGCCGTAGAACTCCGTTCATGGCCACCGCCTCGGACCGCCTATAAAAAGGGGCCCCGAGCTCGCCCTCAAGCACGCACCACCTCTGGACCTCACCAACACCCCGCCAGGCCACTAGGAGGACCTCGAGGAGGTCTCCTCCCCCAACTCCGGCCGCCCCATTCCGCCTCGGCCACCACCTCGTTTCACTCCGGTGAGGCCGTCCCCGACGCCCAAATCTCGTCGATAGCCTCCTCTAGCACCCAGTAAGCTAACCCCCGCTTCAATTTGGCCTTCGCCGCCCTCCCCGATGAGATCACACTCCACCCGAGCCGCCGTCCGCCGGAGCAAGGGCCGCCGTCGACGTGGTGCTCGCCGGCGACCACCACCACCACCCACCGACGCGGAATGACACACCGAGCACGGAGGTACCACCCGATCCTCCTGCCTCGCCATGGATCGCCGCCAGCGACCACCGCAGCTCTCTGGCGCCGACGAGCTCCGTCCCCTCGTTTGAATTTTCAAACCTGACGAGTGGGACCCGCCCGTCAGCCTCTCTGTTCTTTTTTTGAACCGTTTTCTGAAAGCGTATTCGACAAATCGCTTTCCAATCTGAATCGTTCCTGAACTTTTCTGTTCTGCCCCCTGAGTATTTTCTGTTTCATTACAGAAAGGTCCTTGGACCAAAACACTTATAACTTTTAAACAGAAAAGGATTTTTGAGTGATTATTTTTCTGTCCTCTTCAAAATTTTGTCTAGTTTTTTGTCAGATTTATTTGAAAAATATTTGGAATATTTTTTGAGCACCCCTTGGTATTTACGTTAGTGCGTATATTTTTGTATACCGTAGATACCGAAGGAGGTGACGGAACCGCGATCTTCACCGAGCTAGGCCCCGACTACTCCGAACCAGGAAAGCATGTTTGAACTTTTGATATGATGAGTGTTTGGGCATGTCATTAATTAGTATCATGGCATGTTCATTAGCATCTTGATGAAAGTTTTATCACGTAAAAAGTTGAGGCAAGTGAGTTTCGGAAATCCATGAGTTGTTGGAAACGAGTTGCATGGCCATGAGTTGGCATGAGAATGGGTAAGATGGCAGTGTTGTAGCATGCCGGTCTTATGCCAGACCGTTGACCCAGTGTCATCATAAATCAGTCCAGTTCCCGTCCGTCTCCCCTTTTGTACTACCACACGTTTTCCGCAAGGGATACGGCTTGGTAAGTTGCAAACCACTTTCTGGTACACACCAAATTGAGAGGCCGGGATGAGGGTTCCATGGCCCTGGATTAAAGCCTATCATCCGGTCAGGGGGCATGGGTGTTTCCGGTTGGGACCGAGAGGGGGGAACCCCTTAGAGCGCGCGTATATAAATTTGATCCCATGCTATTTGAGGTTATGATCTCCCCGTCTCAAAGTTTTTCTTGAACATTGTCTAGGGTGATTCCTGGCAACGTGAGGTAGGATGGGTGTGTACTGGTTAGCTGTGTTTCCTCCGAAATACCGTAAACGGAACTAGTCCCCCGTGACTACGGAAATCCGTTGGCTGTGGATAATTTAGTACAAACTCTGCAGAGTCAAAAATCCTTGAAATCATCTTATTCAGATCCATGTGATGTGTTCATCTTATCTTGTCAAATGTCGGTCCGGAGCGAAACTCCCGAGAACCACATGAGTGTTAAAGGTTTATTTCTGTGGATGGACTAACTTTCGTTCTTGTCTTGTGATGAATATTTTCCGTGAGTACCATTTCTTGTAAAATGAAGTATAAGCCCTTTACGTGATGTCGCTCGACGTCCGACGTAGCATTGTTATTTACTTGTTTCGATATAAGCCCTTTCTGCGATGTCGCTCGGGCGTCCGATCGTGGCATTGTTATTTACTTATTCTTGATATAAGCCCTTTCTCGATGTCGCTCGGACATCCGGCTCTTGCATTGTTATTCGTTTACTTTTGATATAAGCCCTTTCTGCGATGTCGCTCGGACGTCCGATCGTGGCATTGTTATTTACTTATCTACGATACAAGCCCTTTACGTGATGTCGCTCCGACGTCCGGTATGTACGCGATGTATTTTCTTCGATATAAGCCCTTTATGAGGTGTCGCTTAGGCGCCCGATCGTAGCATGCTTTACTTATTTGTTTGCCCTTGAGGTGTCGCCTGCATACACCCGATCGGTTTTAGTTTATTTTCTTTGGGTTTTCGGCGGACTCTGCGATTCCTTTTACTTACCTTGCTATACTGATTTGATTGTGCATTGTTAAATTACTCATGGCGCATTCGTGCATACATTTGTTATATCTTTTGTCCGAACTGTCTTGCAGTACTTTCAAAGTACTCACCGGCTTATTGATTTGGCGGATCTTGTGAAAGCGATCTCATGGATGAAGAGTTCGATAGCGAGTCCGGCGCCTAGAGAATCCCAATCGGTCTCGTCGCACCCTGGATTAGTCACGGTGTTATATTCGCTTCCGCTACCCAAATAAATTCACGAGCCTCACCTCGGCGCTCGATGAGCCGCCAGTAAAGGAGTCATATCATCCACTCCACTGTGTTATTCCACTACTTTACCTCGAGTCAGTAGTATGCCACCGCTCCACTGTGTCATATCCGCCACTATGTATAATTATTGGCGTGCTTGTAATAAATTGTTGAGCAAGATCAGCTCGACCCTGTAATATATTAAATGCTACTGGCTTATTGTATCAAGGTTTTGTCTACCAGAGAGGAGGATTTTCTCACACTGGAATTAATAGATCGGTTTCTCAATAAATATTTTTATTGGAAAACCGGTCGTGACAGGATCCATGGGCCTTCTATGGGCAGTAAAATCATTTCGCCAAACATGGGTTGTACTATTCATGGACCATAACGGGCCGTTAATAGGCCGTATTTGATAACGCTATAAAAAGATCCCAATGGGTTAACGGGCCACAAACGGGCCGACTGTAACCACGGGCTAAATTTGGCCCACAAATGGAACAGGCCAGTAACGGATCGTAACTAACCAAATTCTAGAAATGAGCCCTAGAATAAATGGGCCATTAGAAGGCCGAAAGTTAACACATGCTGGAAATGGCCGATGGAATAATGGGACGTTAATGGGTATAAAGCGATACCCTATTCATTATGGGCCAGTTTCATCTCGGGCCTTTAATAGGCCCAGAGTTACAAAGGGCCTCCTATGGGCCGAAAGACGTCACGGGCCATACACGGGCCGGAAGTTACAACGGGCTGGAATCATATTGGACGGCTCAGATGACGCTACTGGGCCAAATTCCGGTAGGCCGTGAGGGGCCATGAGTTAGTGGGCTGTAAATGGGCTATATGCAACAGGCCGTTAACAGGCTTTCCGTGGGCCGGCCCGCTACCTTTTGACCAAGTCAAACGGGTCAGCCTTTTCAATGGAATGGACCTCTATTGGGCCATGCCACGTGTCGACGAATCATAGGCGCCTTCGGTCCAATGAGTAGATGAAATTTGTCCCAACGGTGAGGCAACACGTGGTTCCTCTGGCCATTCAGAATTTTACACGTGGAAAATCCCCATTGCTCCGGGCTGTTAACGGGTTATCGGATCCAAACTGGAACCTGATAGCTTAACGGTGACCTGTTATAGTGGATGCCATGTGTCGGTCACCCTTGACGAAAGAACTTTTGTGACGCGTGATTTATCGTCATGGAAGTGGACACTTCCATGATGATAATTTTGGTAATTTCATGGAACACTTCTACGACAGCACAGGTATGACTATCATGATTCGTTCATAAAATCGTCATGGGTGTACATGCATGACAGAAAAAGTGACCTACTATGACAAACATGTATCATCACGGATGTGTATTTTTTTGTAGTGTTTGCATGCACATTTAGATATTGGAAAGCGAACTCCCTGAATAAGGAATTTCATAGATAGAGAAGGACGAGCAAAAAGAGAGAGACTGACTAACTACCCGGATCAATGCTGATTGATGACTAAATAAATAGCCGGAAGCAACAACTGCATGAGAGAGAAAGAGCAGATCCAACTAAGGAAATGCAGTACCTGTTCTGTCAGAGCTAATCATGCAAAGCTAGCGTAGCGCCAGCCGTCGAAGTGAATGACTTCGAAAGAACGCAGAAGTAAGGAAATGAGATGACTCTTTCTTGAGCAATTTCATAAGCAGATCTTCCCATCCACACCAATGACAAGCTTTTTTATTCCTCTCGTATATCTTCGTCACGCCCTTAGTGATAGGTTTTGAAAAAGATTTTTCATGTCATTCCCATTTAGGTTCGATTCGGATCGCTCTGTTGTTTCCCTTTTCTCCCGAACCTTTTCCTCGAAATGATAAAGAATCTGGTACACTCGAATCATACTATTTAAGTGATTATATCTTGCCAAAAATACTACTTCTACAATTGGTAGGTCTCAAGGTTATTCAAATAAGTCGTGTTTTCTGTGCTCTTCCCATGTTACAACTTCTGTACCAATTCGATCGATCTAGAATGGATCGGTTAAACATTTCATTAGGGAGCCCGCTCTTGACTCTTCTGTGTGGTATTCATTCTCGTTCGGATCTTGGAATCACATCCAGCAGTGGTTGGAACAGCTCGCAAAATCCAATCACTTCACCTACTTTATTGCCCCAACTGTTTCCCATACCTCTATAGAAACAGAAGGGTTTCATGTTGTTTCATCGATTGGGTATTCCTCTCCTTTTGTATCTCTTTATCAAATTTCGGTCTCGATTAGTTCACAAGATTGAATGGCCAAGTCATGGAAAAGCCGTTATTCGACTGTTTTAAAAGAATGTTGAGTCAGGCCCGGGTAAGTAAGTTCAGCGATGTACAAACAAGGATTTATTTTACTTCCGCAACTAGGTTGGGGGGGTTCTATTTAGGAAGAATAAGGAAGAGGAATAGAATCTCATTCATGTGTTCATGCTAACAGAAGAGCGGACCCAATACACATAAGGCATCGGTTGCTCTTAACAATGATGGCTATTGATTTAATTCTTCGGGTAACACCACCAGATCTTCAACAAGGTGGAAATTCTTGTATTTCATATGTACATGTTCCTGCGGCTCAGATGAGTATAGTTATTTCTATCGCGATAGCTATAAACTGTTCCTTGTTCCCATTAACAAAACATCCCCTTTTTCTTCGCTATTCCGGAACCGTTAAAGTAATTGGTGCTTTTTCTACTTTGTTTACGTTAGTGACTGGGGGGTTTCAGGAAGGCCTATGTGGGTTACCTTTCGGGTGTGGGATGCTTGTTTGACTTCTGTATTCATCTCTTTCCTTATTTACCTGGGTGTACTGCGTTTTCGAAAGCTTCCTGTCGAATCGGCTCCTATTTCAATCCGTGCTGGACCGATCGATATACCAATAATAAAGTCTGCAGTCAACTGGTGGAATACGTCGCATCAACCTGGGAGCATAAGCCGATCTGGTACATCAATACATGTTCCTATGCCCATTCCAATCTTGTCTAACTTTGCTAAATTCCCCTTCTCTTCCCGTATCTTGTTCGTTCTGGAAACACGTCTTCCTATTCCATCTTTTCCTGAATCTCCCTTAATGGAGGAAATAGAAGCTCGAGAAGGAATACAACTAAAAACCTAGTTTGCTCCCAAATAAAAACCTAGTTCACTCGCTAAAGCATCCATGGCTGAATGGTCAAAGTGCCCACCAACCTAGAACGGTAAAATGGATTCAAAAGTTGGTACGATTCCTGCCAGATGCACTTCTTCTTAAAGACAGAAACAAAGGAGGGAAAGAAGGTAGTATAGGGAACTTTCTTTTGGATTCTTATCGAAAGTGAATCCCTCTAACACTTCTGTTAGTGTTTTATGAGAAAATATTTTATAGACCCAACAAGTGTGAAAATTCTTAGTCACTAGGCAAGAAAGCTCGATAGGAACAAAAAGGATATATCTATTACATAATAAAAAAATTACAATTCCAAAGGAAAGAAGGAATGGCAAGTTTCTCTCCATTGAACATCAATCAATCTAGAAATAGGTAAAGGAAGGCGTATCACAGCGGCATTTTTATTTTTTCTATTCACTTTCGTGGGTTCTAAATTGAAAACATGAACACAAACAATATCGTATTGAAATTACATAAAAAAAGAAAAGGGACGAGTAGCTCTTGGTTTAAAGAAAAGGGAGGAATGTATCAAATTCAATATTTTTCCTTTCTTTGATGATCTTCAACACATCTATTTAAATTCCCTTCGAGTGAAGGATTTCTCTTATGGAGAAAAACCTCTTGAGGGCTATCTGATCTTATTTTTGTATTTCAAATATGGGACCTGTCTTTTTAATGGGATATCTCAGCAACAGGCCTACTCATGCATGTGGCCAAGTACTCGACCAATCCTCGGAGTGAAGGGATGAAAAATTCTCGAGGTCTGGTTCATAGAGGTCAGCATCACATGAAGCCTTTAGCACTTCTGTTCGATATTGGATGGAGTATGCCTGGAAGGTTAGCCTAGCTAGTCTTGTCAATCGGCCCTGACTCGTCTTCTCCTTGGTACCTATAGCTATTGAACTTCGGTACCTATATTCCTGAAACAAGACAGACCTTCATGAAGACCTTCTATGTTGGAATAAAATCGGACATTTCCACATTGAGGTGAAATTACATATGAGGAATATAATCCTGGACTACGAAAGCTGCGCTTGTGTGGTAGAACCAGGTCTTCCACCAGGCGGTCAGTGTCAGAGTAAATGACGACGGGTAGCCTAGTCGGCTTCCCCTGGCTCTTCTGAAAAATTACGAGCCGATCGAGCCCTCAAGCATCCAAGACGCGGGGCCGCCTTCCCTTGGCCGGTTGTCTCTCAGGTTGGCTACCGGGAGGCGGCCCGGCCCAAAACCCACAGGAGGAAGGCCACAAGAGGGCCGACTCCTAGAAGCCGGCCACGAGAAGGCCGACTCCAAGAAGCCGGCCCCCCAGCAGGCGGCCAAGACCGCACCCTCAAACTTTGCACCCTCATAACAGCGATGAGATGGGGCGTGGCTACAGTGAAGCCTACCACCCCCGAATCCCGGAGCGCGCATGGCCATAGTGCGCCGTACGGGGCGGCCATCACCCGTCCGGCGCGGCACTGTTGCCATGTTGACCATGATGTCACCCATGAGAGGTTGTCGATCGGCCCAGACGGCGGGCCCCTCGATCGAGAGACACCCAGGCGGCGGGACTCCTCCAGTTGGCCTGGGATATGGCCAGCTCCCAGTAGCCGGCTTGCTCCCTCCCTCGAAGGAGGCGCCTCATTAAGGAGACAAGATGAGGTAAGGCTACAGTGATCGCCGCCAACGCGGCGGCACTGTAACCATGCTTACCTCGACAAAGCCCTCATCATCAGGAGTGAGGCAACAGTAACCAGCCCCCGACAAGGTCCCCGAGTGGTGGGACCAGCTTGTCAACCAGAAAGCCGGCAACCGGCGGGACCCACCAGCCGGCGGGCCCCAGCGACCGGCGGAGAAGCCGGTGAACATAGACACTGACGGCTAGGGACCGTGCAAAGCCGGATTACCATTGTACCCCTGGGGGGTAGGCCTATATAAACCCCCCAGGGCACCCATGCAAAGGGTTGATCTCTTAGAGTTTTAGACACCACATAGAGGGAAGAGGAGAGCTAGCCGTGCCCTTCTTCCTCCTCTCACCGAAACAGCTCAAAGAGCCTCTTGTAGCTACTTGTTCACCTAGTGATCATGCGGAGACCCCGCAGAGCAGCGTTAGGGGTGTTATCTCCACGGAGAGCCCCGAAGCTGGGTAAGATTCGCCGGCGTGCATGTCTTCGCCTCATCCTGTTTCCAGGCACCGGCGACGTCTTAGTGGCTCCCACGATGATAAGCCACCCGTTGGCATATGTCACACCTACCACCCGACATTTGGCGCCCACCATGGGGCCAGGTGCATCGTCGTCCGGAGACCTGTTCTGGACGAGAACCCTCTTCCTTCCCAGCGAGTGTAGCCAGCCCGGCACGCCCGATGGCGCTTGCCCCGACGCGCTGCAAGGCGTCGCTGACGCCTGCGCGGCGAGCTGCCTCCGCCGATCTTCACGAGAGCCACCTCGTCAGCCTCCTCGACCAACTCCACGTCTCCAGCGAGCCTGCTGTGGATTTGGAGTCGGTTGGCTCCACCGACCTGATGCTTGTCAACTCCGACACGGCATTGCTCGACGCCTTCCCCACCAACATTGTGATCTTCAACGACCCGCTCCCTCGAGCCGACAGTTGTGGCAGCGCCATCACCGAGGTGCTGGTCATCAGCCACGGTGCCGCCTCCGGCGAGGACGCCCACGATGCCCTGCAAGTGGCGCTTCGTGACTTGTCCGTCCCCATTCCAGCCGACGCTGAAACGCTGGAGGCACGCCGCCTCGCCCTCATCGCGGAGGGCCATAAGATCGCCTCCATGAGACGCCTCACTGAGGCTCACCAGCGTGAAGTCGACCGCGCCGCCTTTGGCACGCCGCCTCCTGACAGGCCGAGCCGACTCGGCGCCATCAAGAAGCACGGCGCAGCCATCGCCGACATGCTGGGAGCAGACCGCCCAGTCTACGCCACTCCCCTCGAGAACCTACGAGCCGCCCAGGCGGCCGTAGACGAGTTGAATGGACCGGGAGCCGAAGAGCTCCCCTACATGACCAGACGCATCCAGCAGCTGATCGATGCAGCCACACGGCGGCACGAACCCAGCGTCCATGCAGAAAGTCCTCCCCCACGCCGAGAGCACAGCGCGACATCACGGACACCGACTACAGGCAACACCCGCGCACATCAAGAAAAGGAGCCGACAACTAGCCGTAGCCGGACTCGGATCTCTATCGAGCGCGACGTAGAATGCCGCCCTCGAGACATGGAGCGATGAGGCAATCCGCATCCTCCTCCACCTCGTGGGGAGAGATACCCCACCCCGCCGCCTGTCACGCATCCGACTCTCAGCGGCCGACTAGGCCGCCGCGAAGGAGTCGGTGAGAACAATGCCCGCCATCGGATCAACCGCCTAGCGTGATCCCTGGCGCTAGAAGAAGAAGACAATGTCGGCCCGCCCTGCTTTGGCCCCCGCATCCGTGACGAGCCATTCCCCAAAGGGTTCTCGATCCCAAGAGACACGCCCAAGTACAGCGGCTCCGTGAAGCCGGAAGATTGGTTGATCGACTACTCCACCGCAGTCAGCATAGCGAACGGCAACAGGCGCGTTGCCGTAAAGTATGTCCCCCTCATGCTCCAAGGCACGGCGCGTACCTGGCTCAACAGCCTCAATCCTTACAGCATCAACAGCTGGCTAGACTTCACAGAAGCTTTCATCCGCAACTTCATCAGCACCTACAAGCGGGCTCCCAAGCCCCGACAGCTCTCCTTGTGTATTCAAGGGCCCACTGAATCAACTCGTGACTACCTCACGCGCTGGGCCGAGCTCTGCAATTCCTGCGAAGGGGTGCACGAGGTTTAAGCCATAGAGTACTTCACTGCCGGGTGCCGAGAAGGCACCCTCCTCAAGCACAAACTCCTCTGCGACGAGCCAAATACCCTCGACGAGCTGCTAGTCATAGCAGACAAGTACGCCACGGCCGACTCTTCAATGAAGATCGAGCTTCGGGTAGACGCCTCTGGGAAGGTGCTCAATCCGGCTCCCAAGGCGCCGTGGGGAGTCCAGTCGGCCCGTGCGGAGACGACAACAAGCGCAAGAGCCCCATGCCGCCTTCAACCAGGTCGGCGGTGGCCCTGATCGAATGAACAACGGAAGGGCGGCCCGCGCCAAGCGAAGAGGCGGTAGGCGGCAGCAGCCGCTTTCTCCTCTGACGAGGCCCTTGGCGCCTTTGCAAGTTCCACAGCGGCGCGAAGCCGTCCAACCACACAACCGAAATGCCAGCGCTCACGCGAATCTCTAAAGGCGAAGGGCTTGTGCCGCCTCCGCCTGCTGGTCAGCCGCCTCCAGCTCCTCAACAGCCGGCCGCTCGGCCAGCAGTCGGAGCCATTCAAGACGAGTTCCCCGACGAGCATGCCGCCTACGTCGTCTTTACAAGCCAGCCCGAGGATCGGCGCAGCCGGCGCCGATGACACCAAGAAGTCAACACGGTCGCCTCCAACAACCCTGAGTACATGCATTGGTCGGAAAGGCCCATCAGCTGGAGCCGGGCTGACCACCCAGAGGTGATGCCGTCCCCTGGCTCTTATGCATTGGTTTTGGACGCCACCCTCACGTCAGACAGGCGTGCTACCCGTTTCTCCCGCGTGCTGATAGACGGCGGGAGCAGTATCAACATCCTGTACCATAACACCATGGAGAAGCTGAACATCAAGACGAAGCAGCTCATGCCTAGCCGGACCGTGTTCCATGGCGTCATACCTGGCATGTCCTGCTCACCAATCGGCAAGATCAAGAGAGATGTTCTCTTTGGGGACAAGGATCATTTCCGCCGATAAGCAATATGGTTTGAGGTGATGGACCTTGAGAGCCCTTATCATGCACTGCTTGGCCGACCTGCTCTGGCCAAGTTCATGGCTGTGCCCCACTACGCCTACCTCAAGATGAAGATGCCGAGTACAAGGGGCATCATCACCATAGCCGGCGATTACAAGAATCCTCCGAATGTGCAGCTGCTAGCAGCCGGCTGGCCGAGTCCCTCGTAATTTCCAAAGAGAAGAAGATGCTGGACCGAGTCGTGGCCATGGCCGGCAAGCAGCCGGCCCTTTCCCCCGACGCCAAGGAGTGTGATGCCCAAGGTTCTTTCCAGCCGGCCAAAGAAACAAAGAAGATACCCCTAGACCCGGAGCACCCAGAAAGGTTTGCTGTCATTGGGGCAAACCTGGACAGCAAATAGGAAGGCGAGCTCGTCGATTTCCTCCGTGAGAATCAGGACATCTTCGCATGGTCCCCCAAGGACATGTCGGGTGTTCCGAAGGAATTCGCCGAGCACAAGCTACACGTCCGAGCAGATGCAAAACCATTCAAGCAGCCCCTCCGCCGATTGCCGGAGGAGAAGAGAAGGATTGTAGGAGAAGAGATAGCCCGGCTTCTGGCAGCCGGCTTCATCATGGAGGTGTTCTTTTCGGAATGGCTTGCCAACCCGGTCCTCGTGCTGAAGAAGAATAACAAGTGGCGCATGTGTATAGACTACACTAGCCTCAACAAAGCCTGCCCCAAAGATCCTTTACGCCCTGCCAAGATTGATCAAGTGATAGACTCCACGGCGGATCTGAGCTGTTGAGTTTCTTGGATGCTTACTCAGGCTACCACGGATAAAGTTGGATCAGTGACCGCTGAAGACCGCCTTCATCACACCATTAGACTTTACGCTGCGACTATGACATTGGCGAGAAATGCGGTGCCACCTTTCAGCGTTGCATGCGAAATGCCTCCTCAAGCAACTTCGGCAGAATGCCCGTCTATGTAGATGATATTGTGGTGAAGAGCGGAAGCGCAGCACCTTGCTTGGAAGACCTCAAAGAGCGTTTGAAAACCTGCGCGGTTTCAGATCAAGCTCAACCCAGAAATGCGTGTTGGAGTACCAGCCGGCCAGCTTCTAGGCTTCCTGGTCTCGAGCAGCGGCATCGAATGCAACCCGGTGAAGATCAAAGCCATTGAGAGAATGGAATTCCCACCAAGCTCACGAGGCGTCCGAAGTTTACGGATGCTGGCCTCCACGAACGCTTTATCGGCCGGCTCGGAGAAAGCTCTCCCCTCTACCGACTCATGAAGAAGACCACTCACTTGAGTGGAGCGACCAAGCCGACCAAGCTTTCCACGAGCTGAAGAAGATGCTGTACGCCGCCTTGTCTTAGCGGCGTAGCGAAAAGAGCCCATGCTCCTTTACATTGCCGCTACCAGCCGGGTGGTGAGCACCGTCATCGTGGTTCAGGCCCGGAAGAAGGCCGAGCTCAGCCAGTCCAAAGGCCAGTGTATTATTTAAGTGAAGTACTGTCCACCTCGAAGCAGAACTACCCGCACTACCAGAAGATGTGCTATGGTGTGTTCTTCACCGCAAAGAAGCTCAAGTCGTACTTTCAAGAGCACCCCATCACGGTCGTGTGCACTGCCCCGCTCGCCGAGATCATAGGAAGCCGGGATGCATCTGGCCGGGTGGCAAAATGGGCCATTGAGCTGGCCCCTTACACGATCTTCTACCAGCCTCGTACCGCCATCAAGTCCCAAGCATGGCCGACTTCCTCGTCGTGTGGGCCGAGACCCAGTACCTGCCGCCGGCTGCCGACTCCACTCATTGGCGGATGCACTTCGACGGGTCCAAGATGCACACCGACTTCGGAGCCGACATCATCCTCATCTCTCCCAAAGGCGACAAGCTCAGATACACATTGCAAATTCATTTTGCCGCCTCCAACAATGTGGCCGAGTACGAGGCGCTCGTACACAGGCTCCGGCTAGCCAAAGAACTTCGGCATCCGCGGATCACATGCTATGGCGACTCGGTTTGGTGGTTCAACAATCATCTGGCGGCCGGGATGCCAGGGCATAAACACGGCAAGCTACCGCTTCCTCGTTCAGCAAATTAGCGGGTATTTTGAAGGATGTGAGTTTCTCCACGTGCCACGAGCCGACAACGAGCAAGCAGATGCCCTGGCACGGATAGGCTCCACTCGACAAGCTATACCAACCGGCGTCTCTCTCCAACGCCTCGTCAAGCCGTCTATCAAGCCGTCTCCAGAATCCGATTCCATCTTCGTACCACCTAACCCCGACGCAGCCGGATCCGGCTTGGGGAACCAAGCAGGCGCCTCGAGGACTTCGATAGGCGGCTCGGGGACTTCGACAGGCGACTCGGGGACTGCCATAGTCGCACCCGGCCCGGGGACTTCAGAAACTGGCCCGGGGACTACGGCAGTCGGCCAGGGGACTGCATCGACACAACAGACGGTGGCCGGCTCCAGCTCTTAACCAACCAGCCCACCATACAGTCGCGATGGCCGTGTTGGCAATAGAAGAAGTCATAGCTCCATCATGGGCCCAGCCATCCTCAACTTCTGGTAAGCGAGCTGCCGGTGGCGAGATCGCGGCAAGACAAGTCAACGCCGAGCAGCATACACAATTATTAATCGAGAGCTCGTTAGGCGCAGCGTCACTGGAGTCTTCTAGCGCTGCGTCGAGCCAGAGAAGGGCATAGCAATCCTCAAATACATTCACCAAGGCGAATGCGGCCACCACGCGGCCTCAATATCACTCGTCGCCAAAGCTTTCCGCCATGGTTTCTTCTGGCCGACTGCTTTGGATGACGCCAAGGAGTTAGTCAAATACTGCAAAGAGTGCCAAGTCTTCAGCTCCAAGAAACACTTGCGGCTTCGCACTCAAGACCATTCCCTCACGGCCTTTTTGTCGTGCAGGGATTGGACATGGGGCCCGTTCAAGGCAGAGCGGTGGCATGACACACCTGCTCGTCGCCGTGGACAAATTTACCAAGTGGATTGAAGCGAAGCCGGTCAAGAAGCTGAATGGGCCGACTGCCGTAACATTCATCACAGATATTACAACTCGGTACGACGTACCACACAACATCATCACCGACAATGGCACGAATTTTGCCAAGGGAGCATTGGCACGTCTCTGCTCGAGACAGGGCATCCGGCTGGACTTAGCGTCTGTTGCCCACCCGTAGTCAAACGGCCAAGTCGAGCGAGCAAACGGCCTCATCATCTCCGGCATCAAGCCCCGACTGGTCATGCCACTGGAGCGTTCGGCCAGCTATTGGCTCGACGAGCTGCCGGCCGTCCTCTGGAGTCTGCGCACTACCCCGAACAAGTCAACCGGCTTCACCCCTTTCTTCCTTGTATATGGTGCGAGGCCGTCATCCCAAGCGACATCGAGTTCGACTCGCCTCGGGTCACCATGTACGGAAGCGGAGGCCAAGGAAGCACGATAAGGCGGCGTCGACCTGCTTTGGAAGAAAGCGGCTGCTAACCACTGCTTGATCCGCCATCTACCGGCAGGGTTTGCGCGCTACCACAGCCGGAAAGTCAAGCCAAGATCCTTCCAAGAGGGTGACCTTGTGCTCCGGCTGATCCAGCGGACAGCCGGCCAGCACAAGCTCTCGACCCATTGGGAAGGCCCCTTCGTCATCAGCAGAGCATTAGGCAACGGCTCCTACTACGTGATCGACATGCAGAAGCCGAAGGCTCGCAAGAGAGATGATTCCGGCAAGGAGTCGGAACGACCATGGAACGCCAATCTCCTCCGAAGATTTTACAGTTAAAAAGCAGTATGTACCATGCTACCTTTTGTACTAAGTATGAGACAACGGGCCCCCCGAGGAACACTCGGGGACTACCCTCCTTTATCTATGAATGATGAGTATCATGCCTATGATTATGTTACTACATTCATTTTTCTCGTCCGGCACCGGGTTCGACCAGTCGGCCCGGGGACTTACCATATGAGTTATATTCAAGTTCCACTGCGATCGGACAAGTAGTGTGCGGCACCCAAGCCCTCCCTTGTCGGAAAGCGCGGCTTCGAAGAACCGGCTATGCAGGTGGCAAGAAGTCAAAAGCGGGAAAGGATGCCCACATGAGCGGCGGCTAGGACTAACGAACTTATATAATGGCCGGCTTCCCCCTCCGCCGACCGGCTGCCGAGCAACCCGGCTGGCAACTTCCCATTCACCTTGCTATAATCTAAAAAGCTCAGTACTTGTCTTCCCAAAGCGGCTAAGTTCCTCCCCAGCTCTGATTGCTGAGCAGCTGTCCATTTGGGAAAAGCGGCGACCAAGGGAAGGCAAAGAAAACAACCAAAAGATAAAAAGCAAACACGAATGGAAGCCAAACACATGCATGATTATATTTACACAAAAGGCCTCCGAAAGGCCAGCATTCAACATAGTTTGAATACACCCCCAGTGGGTGGAACTGCGCGAATTTAGTAAATAGTTGTTCAAAGGGTAACAAGCAGGAAAGTAAAGACGGAAGATCAGGCCAAGGGAACAACAGGCGAGTCGGGCAGGTCGGTGGAGACGGCAGTGCTGGCTGGAGGAGTGGCCGGCTCGTGGGTCTCGGCTTGATCATCACCTCTGGCAGACGGCACGCTCGCGCGTGCCTCGTTGCTGGAGGCACGATCAGGCTGAAGCTGGCTGGTCGCTTGCCGTCTGGCACAACGTCTTCGCCACCCTCCCTTTCTTCATCTTCGCCCTCATCGCTGGAAGCGATCTCCTCCGCCGAATCTTCACTCTCTGTCGGGTTCAACCCGAACCACTCCTCCGTCTGAGCGACACCATCATCATTCACCTCAGGAGCAAAGACGCTGGTGTCAATGTGGTCGGCGATCACCGGCGTCTTGGATGATAGCGGCCGCACGCCACCAGCTCTTCGTCGGCTTCACGCGCGGGTGCTCGGTAGGTCAAGCTCAGCCGAGGATACCAGGCTCGGGCGAACTCCAGCGCCGCTGGCGCGGACCGAGCTGCGAAGCCTTCCGGGCCTCGGCGGCCAGCGCAACTTCCAGCCGGTCGGCAATCTGGTAGGAGTGTGGGGAATCGCCTCGCCCGGGCGAAGCGGCCAGCCGTGTGCCTGGGCAGCGAAAACGGCGGAGCATCGGTGAGCGGCTGCAAGCGAGCCTAGATAAACTAAAGCTACTCCTCAAGTATCCCGCTAGCATCCGGCGCAATCTCGACCCCGGCCTGCCGGCGTGCTTCGTGGTGGACCTCGATGGCTTGGGTTGCGGCGACGGAATAACTAGGAAAGTAATCTGCACAAAAAAGAAAGAAGCAGCACAAAGTCAGAAGATAAACCAGAGGACAAGGGGCAAGCAAAGGGACGAAGAGGAAGGCGGCCCACCGTCGATCAAATCCTCAACCCGTCCATAGCCCTCTCTCAGTGCTTGCTTCGCCTCGGCCTAGCCTGCCGCCTCAGTCTAATATTCGGCTTTGAGGGTGGGCTCGCTGTCCTGCGCCTTCTTCAGGGCTGCCTTATGGCTCTCCTCCTGGCCGGCCGGCTTCTTGGCCAGGCGGTCACGCTCTTGCGCCAAGGTGTTGCACTCAGCTTCCTTGGCATGAAGGGAGGTCTGGACCCCGCCTAGCTGCTCCCTCAAGTCGGCGTTGGCCCCTGCAAACATGGAGAAAAAGAAAAAATCAATAAGGATGAAGTCGTCAGGAAAGATCCGACCCAACTGCTCAGCAGTCGGCTCGAATCTCGGGGACTACACCCAGTGGGTGCAGTGACGCGCTCCCACGTGAGATAAAAGAAACAAAGCACTCACTCCGGCTATCAGTCAGATCAGCGGTCTTCTGGTTCAGCTCACGGGCACAGGAGTTGAAAACAACAGCGATGAGATTATGATATTCACTGGAAATAGGGCCGGAGGCGAATAAAACGAAACAACAAATCGAGGCTTACTATAAGTTCAAGCCGCTGCTTTCGGCAACGGCTCGGAACTTCGAGGACTACACCGGTGGGTCTTGTTGGCCTTACCCTTGCGGAAAAATCAAAGAAAGCAATTGACCAGATCTGGAGGACTGCCCGAATGACCGCCAGCGTCGAGAGGAACTCTTGAGTGTACCCGCTTCAGGCGGCTGGAGCTGGCTTGCTCTGGACCTCTGCGCCGCCACGTTCAGCTCGGCCGTCCACACGCTGGTGTCGATCAAGCGTCTGGCCACAGCGCCTCCAGATCTTGAGCCGTTGAGCTGGCTCGCGCGACCTTTGCGGCTCGTGGCTGAGTCGCCTCCCTGCCAGCGCCCGGCAAGGTGGCGGCCCGAACCAGAGATCCGCCCCCAGCCCGGCTGCTCGGGCGGCGCGACAGGTCTGCCACCTTGGCCCGCTCCAGTCGGCACCGACAGCACCGCCTCTCCCTCCAGGACGATCACGTCGCCCTCCTCCCTCCCTTCACCGGCCGGTCGTGGCCAGCTTCCTCCGACTGAGGCACTGGGATCTTGGGGGCCACGGTGCGGAGGGGGATGATGAGCTGTGGAGGTTGGTTTCACAGGGCCTCCGCCTCCCTTTCCGCAGCCGCGGCCTCCACTTGAGCCTTGGCCGTCGCGTCGTCTTGCGCCTCGGCCGACTTCTCCTTCGCCTCCTGGGCGGCCCTCCGCTCCTCCGCTTCCCGCTCCTCCCGCGCCTCCCGCGCGTTCCGCTCGGTTGCCTCCAGGAGGTCGGCGTGGGGATCCACGCGGCGGGAGCTCGAAGACCCTCCCGCCGGTCCGACTATGGAGGCGGCAGGAACCCGTTCGAGGGAAAGCGGCGCCCTGATTGACCAGTCAAGAAAAAGGCTCAGAAGAGCTTCAACCAAAGAGAAGAAAGAAAAGTGTGGGAAAATTGATACTCACGCCGAAACCGCCTGCGGCTGCTTCACCACCTTGCAGAAGCGGGCCGCCTTCGCGGCCACCTCGTCCCGCTTGGTCACTGCCGTGGAACCCTTGGGATTCTTCGGCCGGCTGCCAAAGTGAGTCGGCGCGCCCCGGTGTTTCTGCGCGCCACCCCGGGCAGCCGGCGCGGCAGATGGGCCCGCCCCTTGCCGATCGGCATCGTCGTCATTCGGCCACTCCCCGAAGCCGGCTCCGAGCTCGGGGCCGCCTGCCTCGCCGCCTCCTCCTACGACGGCGTTGTCCATGGCGGCCGCCCCCAAGTCCGGATCGTCCACGTCGTCCACCACGAGGTCGGGCATAAACTGGCGCTCTGGCCCCGCGGCTCCGGCCGCTGGTCGAAGAAGGGGGCTCTGCCAAAAAATAAGCCAGCTGGGCAAGAGTCGGCCATTCTGAGCACGGCAACAAGAGAAGAAGAGAGGGGAAACTTACCGAAGGCGGGGGATCGGCTCGAGAATACGGCTCCTTGTCGTACTGCCATTCCGCGGTGAGCTTGCAGTTGGAGATGTAGTTCACCATGTACGATACCTCATCATGAGGCATCTCTTTGGTGCTCAGCCGGCTTGGGTCGAAGCGGCCGCTCATCTGGCAGATCATGTGCGGCCGGCCTTGGAGCAGGAGCACCCGGCGCTCCATGAAGGCGGCCACTAGGTCGGCCCCGACCAGGCCTTCCGACTGGACCATCACCCAGAGCCGGGCGACGACAGCAGCCCCAGCCGGAGACAGCGACCTGGCTCGGTAGGACCAAGAAGGCTGCCTCCCTGCCGGCGGGCTGGCTACGTAAGCCGGCAGATTGACGAAGTCGCCTTGCGGGGCGACGTTCTTCACGTAGAAGTAGGATTGCTGCCAGAGCTTCACTGACTGGATCAGCGGAATGGGCGGAAAAGGGTTGTTGTCGCTCGACCTCCGCATGGCGATAAAGGCGCCACAGGGGGCGGGCACGCCCGCGGTGACGGTGCCGAGCTTGCATTGAAAAAACTCTCCCAGAGCTCGAGGGTGGGGAGGACGCCAAGAAAACCTTCGCACAGAGTGACGAAGGCCAACAGCAGCATCATCGTGTTGGGGGTGAGGTGATGCGGCTGGAGATGGTAAATTTCGAGGAAGGAGCGGAAGAACCCGCTCGTCGGCAGGCCAAGGACGCGCAGGCAATGCGAGTGGAAGATTGCCCGCTCGCCCTCCTCCGGCGCCGGCGAGACCTCCGTCTCTAGCACGAGACGGGCCCTCACGTAACCCTCGCCCGGCAGCTGCCGCGTCTTGCGGAGCCAGTCGATGTGGTCCTCATGGACGTTGGAACCATCCCAAGAGCTGGATAGCGCCATGAGGACGAGGAAGCGACAAAGGATGCACGGCCCAACTTCGGCGGAACTATGGCGAGCCAAGAAGGTTGACGGCGAGATGACGCGGTGGTGAGGCGCTGCGGCGGCGGAGAGGAGAAGGAACAAGAAGAAAGGGTGGAGTGAGGGCGAGCGTGCGAGGGTCTGCCGCTCCCCCTCCTCCCCCTACTTATAGGCTCGTGCGGTGAAGCCGAGGAGGCGAGGCGTGGGGGACGTGGGATTAACTGCGCCCACTCCCCCATGTCATGCGATTATCGCGCCCTAAAGGCATGCGGAAACCGCCGCGAGAAGGTGAGCGGTCCGTTCGGGCCGCAGAGGATCTGCACATGGGCCGAGGCATAGGAGTGGCGGGCCCCGGCCTGTGGCGACGTCCCGTCGCGCGCGTGGGCTGGCAGGCCTTCCCTGTTGACGGCTGCCATGTGGCGTGCGAGTGGTAGGCGGTCAACGCGCGACTCGGCTCGCATGCCCTCTGGTTCCCGTTTTAAGCTGCAAAGCCTCCCAAGGACGGCGCACCTACTCGAAGCCAGCTCCTAGCTGCCGGCTCTTCAGGATAGGAAGATGATCGAGCTTCGTCCTCTCTTCAGCCTCGAAGCCCAACCAGCTTCGGGGACTACTGTCGGAGTAAATGACCACGGGTAGCCTAGCCGGCTCCCATTGGCTCTTCTGAAAATTACGAGCCGATCGAGCCCTCAAGCATCCAAGACGCGGGGCCGCCTTCCCTTGGCCGGTTGTCTCTTGGGTCGGCTACCGGGAGGCGGCCCGGCCCAAAACCCACACGAGGAAGGCCACCAGAGGGCCGACTCCAAGAAGCCGGCCACGAGAAGGCCGACTCAAGCCCGCCCCGGCAAAAGTGCCAAGACCGCACCCTCAAACTTTGCACCCTCATAACGGCGATGAGACGGGGCGTGGCTACAGTGAAGCCTCCCACCCCCGAATCCCGGAGTGCGCATGGCCACAGTGCGCCGTACGGGGCGGCCATCACCCGTCCGGCGCGACACTGTTGCCATGTTGACCATGATGTCACCCACGACAGGTTGTCAGTACGGCCCGCAGGCGACGGGCCCCTCCGGTCAGAGAGACACCCGAAGGCGGCCAGGCCTCCTCCAGTCGGCCTGGGATATGGCCGGCTCCCAGTAGCTGGCTTGCTCCCTCCCACGAAGGAGGCGCCTCATTAAGGAGACAAGATGAGGTAAGGCTACAGTGATCGCCGCCAAGGCGGCGGCACTGTAGCCATGCTTAACTCAACAAAGCCCTCATCATCAGGAGTGAGGCAACAGTAACCATCCCCCGACAAGGTCCCCGAGCGGTGGGACCAGCTTGTCTACCAGAAAGCCGGCAGCCGGCAGGACCCACCAGCCGGTGGGCCCCAGCGACCGGCGGAGAAGCCGAAGAACATAGACACTAACGGCTAGGGCCCGCGCCCAGCCAGATTACCATTGTACCCCTGGGGGGTAGGCCTATATAAACCCCCTAGGGCACCCATGCGAAGGGTTGATCTCTTAGAGTTTTAGACACCACATAGATGGAAGAGGAGAGCTAGCCGTGCCCTTCTTCCTCCTCTAACCGAAACAGATCAAGGAGCCTCTTATAGCTACTTGTTCACCTAGTGATTATGCAGAGACCCCGCAGAGCAGCAGTAGGGGTGTTATCTCCACGGAGAGCCCCGAAGCTGGGTAAGATTCGCTGGCGTGCATGTCTTCGCCTCATCCCGTTTCCAGGCACCGGCGACGTCTTATTGGCTCCCACAATGATAAGCCACCCGTTGGCATATGTCGCACCTATCACCCGACAGTCAGCCAAGTACTGATGCCCCTATCTTGATATAGAATAGAAGTGAGTTCAGACTAAAAATAGAAGAAGCCCTATGATTTTTTAGCCCTGCTATCAATCACTTCGGTAAAGGGATGAAAGATTATGGTCTGAAATAGAGATTTGAGAGTCCCTCGTGTGAGTACGTGCTGAAGATCAAGGAGTGAAAGTGCATTCATCTTTCTTTCTGCTAGTTGTTTCCTACTAATAGTGATTAGTGAGGGCCCCATACATAGCCAATGTCCGCTCGTGTTCACATCCAGTCTTCTCTGTACACTAGTGCAGGTCAGCTCTATGCTATGTATGGTAGTCGTTTGACTCGGGAATCCCTGATAAAAGCTTTTAGTCCGTGCCTCACAGTTTCAGCCGTGGTCCAGTCCAGCAGCCTCTTTTTGACCCAAGAGTCACATGAGAAGAAAGCTTCTGGTTAGCTTCAGTTAGTGTTAGTTAACTAGAACGGGAACCTTGTAACTATGCCAAGCCCGATCTTGGCTCCGGTGCTGCAAAGAAAGGTTATGGGTAAAAGAAGGTCTTTACCTAGTGCTGCGGAGACCGGTGTTGCCGATCAAACTCATTTTCTTTCGAGGAGATCGAAAATCTCTGAATTTCTACAAAATGAATTTACATATTTATTGTGAGGGGCTTTGAAAAGCGAAAGGATGAAGACTGATTTAGATCCTCTCAAAGCGCAGCAAGTATGCCTTTTGAGCTTTTTCTCCACCCACCTCTGAGCATCCTGTTGGAATGGTGCTAGGAATGACTACGTACGAGAAATCATTCTCACAACCAACTTTCCTTCTTCTGAGCAAATAATGTAGTATTTAGTCCAACCAATCATTGGTGAATCTATGTCCCTCGCGAGCCTGCTTGGTGAGGCCGCTCCCGAGGAGGTCTTGTGTCGTCCGCCTCGCGAGGCTTGGCCCCTCGTGAGGGTCTTGAGTGTTTACTGGTGAAGATGGGCTGTACAGAGCTGCTGGCCGCAGGCAGGCAAGTCTGGGGACCCCCGTTCCCAGGACGCCGACAGTTTACCCTGGCGGTTCGTATGGTGTTATCACCGTATGAACGCCATCCGGATGAAGGGGCACAAGATATGCGGGCGCGAGCTCGTTCCTTCCTGTCTGTCCACCTCGTCAGCAGTTGATTTGTTTCAGCCTCGGTATCATCGGTGTCGATGATTACCATGTGACGCTCAGTTCAGCATTTTCCCCACCATGGTAATCGTAAGAAGAATGCTGGTATGAGTCCATCGATTGATGGCCCGGCAAGCACACTTCAGCGAGGCTGCCTGCACTGGCACAATCCATGCGACGGCAGCCGCTGCACTGACTCGAGGGGGGAAGCAAAAAGGAAGGAGATCGGAGAAGCCCGACGCCATGCCCCTATGCCTGCCAGCTAACAAGAAATACATGCAAACCCTTGCCGAGAGCAAGGGAATCACCCAATTGCCTTCTACCTCTCCAGGCGCTACGGGCGCGTCGAACGCGCGCGGCCTGACAGGCGAAAAAGAAGCTCAAAACAAAATGTAAGTCGATGTTATCGCTTCTATTTGATGTGTTTCAAATTTCTGCAGTCGTTTATCCCTCGACTCCAGCGAGTGTTCATATCGTGAAAGCCCTCATGCGATGGAAACTTGGCTAGTTTCTTTGGTCGGTCCATTGTTCTGTCCAGAGCCATGCTCGCAGGACGAGAGGCTGCGCCGAGAGCTACCTAGGAAAAACCTGTCGTGACGCATCCATGCCAAGATGACTGTTAAGGGACAGCCCCTTACAACAATCACGGCAATATGATATCGGCAGGCATCCAGAGCATACATAGGAATTGATCATACGAACACAAGCATATAGAGTTAAAAGGGATAAACACGCATTTAAAGATCCAGCTAGAAGTATCAACCTCACACAAATACTAGGGATAAAGCGACCTAACACAAAGTATGCATTATGTTCTGTTACGGGACCAGAAGGAATAGCTTAAACACGGAGAACCCTGTCAGCAAGGGGAGCGGCCTTCTTCTCGGCGGCAGCAACGTCAGCGCCCGCTGGCGGCTTCTTGAAGCCGTCACCAAGGTCGAGCTCTGGGTGGCGAAAGGCGATGTTGCTCAAGACCATGAAGAGGGAGTCGTGAGCGAGCCTCCGCGGCTTGGTCGTGAAACACTCGGCCCTCCCCTCTTCATGCACCTTCAACTTTTAAACCAAATCGTCGAAGAAGATCCCCAGCTTAACACTCGGGACCTCATACTCGTTGGCTGAGCAGACTGGGTCGTCCATGCCCATCATTGCGGCTTGGGCCCCAAGACGTTCAGCAACATCAATCAGGCTCTTGATCCAGAGGTTGCCCATGTCGACCCGATTCTTCAAGCTGTCCTCCGCGTCTTGCCGAAGGAGCTTGGCGTTTTCCAAATCATTAGATAGTAGCTGCTACCGGGATTCGAGGGACTCTACCAACTGCTCCAGCGAGCCGATCCTTGCCTTCATATCATAGATGTTGCTGTTGGCGGTCTCGAGGCTTTGGGTCTTGGAGGAGAGCTGCGATTGCACATCAGCCAGGTGAAGCTCTGCTTGTCGTGCCTCTTCTTTGAGTACCTCCACCTCCTTGGCACTCCCGGCAAGGTCTTCATTCAGTTTGGCCACCTGCCGGTCGAGTTTAGCCTTAGCAGAGGATGCGGCATCCAGATCATCAACAAGTTTCTTCAGCTGGGCAGCATGGTCAGTGGTGAGGGTGTCTAGAGCAGACCCATGCTCATCCTTCAGTTCTTGGGTGCATCGCTGCACCAAGGTCTCCAAACTTTCATCCCTGGAGCGGAGTGTTCCTTCAAGATTCCTCTCCCTAAGGGAGATCTCTCGCTCCCTGGCATCCAAAGATGCTTTGTGATCCGCCAGGCGCCCCTCCTGAGCCACGACATCTTACCTCATCATCTGAAGGGTCTCTTGCTACCTCATGAGCACCTTGAACTGCTTGTCATGCCATTCACGCAGCTCCAGGCACTTGTCCTTCAGCTTTGGATCCACTTTACTGGCGGATTCACGCCACTCCTTGAGCTCCTGCCACTACTGGTTGTGACGGGCCTGCATCTCCTTCAAGCCCACCGCCCTAGACTCGATGAAAGACAAATCCTTGGCGATGGCGGCTGAGTCATCGACCTCCCCACCTCCTAAACGAAGCGGTGCCAGAAGGCGCTGAAGCTCTTCATCAAGCTCTGTGTCTGTTAAGGACGGCCCGTGGGCTCCGATATCAGGCAATAAATGGCGCCATGGCTAGCGTGTTTGAGGAAGATGGCAGGGCATCCACCGCCTCCCCGGAAGAAGGGAGTGGACCCATGGTTTGAAGAGGAATCTTTGCCTCGGTAACCACTTCCTCCACTGGGGCGCTTTCCAGAGAACGTTCCATCACTGCCAAGGAACCTTGTGTTCCTCCAGCAGTGAGATCCTGCCCCTCAGTAGCCGCGACCTTCGCGGCTTCATCTGCGGCGGACCTCCCTATGTCCGCCACCACCTCTAACAAGTCTGGTTCTTCGGCCTAGGAGTCTGCAGATGGAAGGGGCCAGTGAACAAACGAAGGGATAGAAGTCTAGAAGCAAACAAAGAATCTAGTGGAGGCAGCCAGAGTATGAAAGAAAAGAGAAGTTAAGCAAGATACCTGGAGAAGTCTGTCGGGCAAGAGTCTCTGTTTCCCATCGTTGCCGGGTCGCAAGCTTCATCCTCTGCCGGGGTAGACTCGTCAGCCTCCTGTGCCATCTCTGCCGCAGAAGATTCCATCTCGACATCTTCGGCTTGAGCGGCAGGGGAGACATGCTCCTGAAAAAGTGGTCTGTCCTGCGTTACCTCGCCCTTTCCTTCGCGTGGAGGGGCTAAAAGGTTGTCTCCGCTCCCTGGCCGGGGGCTGAGTTGGGGGCTCGGCACGGGATCTTCTGCATCCCTACCCACTGAAGCCGAGCCCTCTACGCCTTCAGCGACCCGAGGCGCCGGAGCCTCTTCCGGGAATGATGGACGAGGGTCTCTGTCTCCTCTTCCACTTCCCAGCAGGCAACAACAAGAACAAGAGGTTAGTCGGTGAAAGCATTCAAATTTGCTTCAAAAGATATCTACCACGAAGAAAAATACTCCTTACTCTCCTGCAAGGAGCATGGAGGTCAAGTTGAACTCCGAGGGGGGAGGTGACTCCCGCCCTCTCTTTTGAGATAGAAGGGTGGAGCTCCCCGGCAGCTTGGGCGCCTGCTATGAGATCAAGAGCTCCGGGGAAGGCGAGCTCTACGAAGAGCTCGAGCCGGAGCGAGGGCTGGACTCCTCTTCCGAGGTCACTAGCCATTTGGCGGAAGGTGCCTTAGCTTGAGCGAGGCGAGGAGATTGGCGACACGCCACCTCGGCCTTGGTAGCCTTGGTGGAGATCTTCTTCACCTTCTTGGTGGGTGGCGCCAGCTTGGAGGTCGTTGTTCCCCGGGCCGCGACACGCCTACGAGAACGCTGGTCTGGGTCTAGTGCAGGGGCTTGCGGTCCTGCCGCAAGCAATTCCTCTTCAGGGGCCGCTGCAGTGCTCCCGTCTGAGGGAGTCCTGGATTAGGGGGTGTCCGGATAGCCGGACTATAACCTTTGGCCGGACTCCTGGACTATGAAGATCCTTGGTAGCCTCTCTTATGGGTAAATGTAGTCTTGTGCTTCCATGAGCCATAGTAGTCTGGTACAACCCGGTTCATTGGAGTCTTGCTAGCCCAGCACTACTGCTCCAGAACACTTGACTGGCCGTCATGTGATTCACTTCATTCCTATGTCTGTCCCTTCGGGGAAATGTCACACGGTGACATCTGGAGTCCTGCCTAGCCTGCTACAGCCCGGGTTCCCGGAGTCCTTTTAGCCAGAGCTACAGCCCGGATTCGCACGCTGCTGACCGACATGCTCGATGTTGATTCATGTATGCCTGTCCCCGTAAGTTAGTGCCACTTTGGGTTCATGACTAGTCATGTAAATCACAGGTTCTCTGTCATATGGATGCTAGCGACACTATCAAATCGTGAGCCAAAAGGCATAAACGGTCCTCAGCCATGGTAAGCGACACCGTAGAATTCCGTGCGTGAGGCCGCAAAGTGATATGAGGTGTTACAGGCTAGATCGGTGTGACTTAGAATCGGGGTCCTGACAGTGTTGGTATCAGAGCCTCACTGCCTGTAGGATTACCAAGCCAAACTGGTCGAAGTCGAGTCTAGAAATGCTTAAGTTATATAAGGGAATTGACTGTGGAAGGGAACGTAGGGCTCTTTTTACTCCTTTACCTTCTGGCTTCTCATCTTTCTATCAGGATCACGTGTTATTAATCTGTAGACTCGTAGGATTGTTGGTTCCAGGCCACAATTCAGTTTCTACTACTTTTAGTATGTTGTCAGTTGAACCAGAACCTTGATATGGTGATGTTAAGTGGTTATGCCACCACTTTGCAGGATGTCTCAAATCTTTTTGAGCATTTACAGCCGTTATGCTGTCTGAGTCATCCCAGGTTTCTAAATAGTCCGATGCATTTGGAACTTCCTTCTTTCTATTCTTGATGTCCTTTTGGGCCAGATTAAGCACACCAAACGGTCTGTTGAGGTACTCCGTTGCCTCGGCGTATATGTTGAAGCCATTATTATGACCCCAGCCATCTTAGAGAACCACCAGTAATCTAGAAATGATTTATATTCCTAGTGTGATGATTCTGGCCATCATTCCTGAAAGCATCCCGTGATGCCATTTAGTTAGTAGGTATCCTATGGTGGGTTCTTGAACCCAAGATTCACTCTACTTACTTCCTGTTGGTAGTGTTTGCTAGTTCCTTTAGGATATTAGTAACCTTTGCGATAGTCCTCGAGGTCTGTGGTATTTCCTTGTTCCAAATACCATGAACTACTTATGGAAGAAGTTCCTTGTTGAATCGAGAGATCACAACAAGAGTGCTCTTGATGAGTTCTCCATTCTATATTGTGACTCTGCCAGTTCAACCTTTCTGGATGGGTTATCCGGAAGAAATATGTTGAACTCCTTCGACATGCTAATCCATGCATCCATAACTCAGAAAATCATATGTTCTTTGAGTTCTCCCTCATTAGTTTTTTTCTAACCTCCGACTATCAATTTGTAGTCAGGAGTAGTCGTGCATTCATGTTATCGGTGCCTATCATTCTTGTGGTCTGTCAAGCCATTCTATTCTAGAATGACTAGGAGAAACAAACTCCATCACCTCATCCATTTCTTGGACTGGTCAAAGTAGTTGTATTTCGCAGATCAAAATGCCAATCCAGCTTTTGTTCTGTTCCACCTTGGAGTGTTACCCTCTTTATGTTGGGATTGTCATCAGAATTGCACCATCTCTTATGAATTCTTGATGCAGTGATACTTCTCACCATCATTTTTCATTCCTAGGTTCCGTGTTGTCGCAACTGGAATGCCGACAAGTGAACCATGATGTGTGAAATCAATACTCCTAGCAACCATGTTTCTTGGTAGTTAATGGACATTAATATCATTCCTAGCGTGTTGGTTATCGAATCACTATACTAGGATTGATCGTGCTACCTTGTCCTTAGTTCTGGTGCACTCTTCAATCTTTGAGTTAGGATTGAATCCCTTGCTCTTATGATCATGTCGTCTTGCCTTGAAAAGTAATATTGTTCTCGAGCTTAGGGACATATCGGTGGTTCGTGATTTTCCGGATATCTTCTCGGAAGTGTTACCAGGTTGTCACTTGACCGATATGTTGAGTTCGTGATCAAGTTGGTTTTCCAATAAACCACTCTTTCTCCAAGAATCTGTGTTGGATACCCCTGAGCTAGTTGGTTAAGCCAAACAACAACTTGGAGAGTTGGAAGATAAAAGCTTGTCTGACTTAGTTCATGTTAGGGGATTTCTTTTTGTGTGTGTGTGTGTGTGTGTTGAAGAAAGATGATATATTCATCGATTGGTCCTCGTGATCAGTTGTTGGACCTGTTGTTGTATCAAAACTTTGATTTGAGTATGGGCTATTGTAGCGACCCGACCTCAGACGGTCAAGCCTCTGTGTTTCTATGCCATCCTCGGATCGGTATCTTTGGCACACGGTACATCAATGTATATATCAAAGTGCAATCACATGTATAAATAACGTAAAACTGATATATACCTCATAAGTCATAGTGGAAACAATCAATCGGGTGTGGAGTCCCATCAACGCCATCAACAGGTTGAGTGTAGACCGTAACCCTGTACCATACTCTTACTCGTCGGAGAAATCCTGCAACATGATACGTTGCAGCCATGTAGGTCAGTACATTGAATGTACCGGCAAGATCAAAATAAGAGAAAACAGATGATAAACTTATTCTATATGCGATATGTATTTGTGGCTCTGTGTCTGAGTTTTGTTTGCGTAAAAGCTGAATTTCATTTTCCCCACAACAAAGGGATAACAGGAGCCTGTACTACAGAGTTTTCTATCATGACATGGTTCCGCCAACCGATGTCTCATAGCACAAAATCATCATAAGTTGCCCACAATTAAGTTATCAATCCGGTGTTGAGAGTTCCGAGATAGATCCAAGTACAGATGCTCAAGTTGTCCGTAACCGGGGACACGGCTAATCAATTAGGTTTTAACCCTCTGCAGAGGTTTGTACACTTTACCCGCAAGATTCGATCCCTCTTTTGATGTTCTCGCACTTCAGGCTGTTTGAGAACAAGATGTCCGAAACATGGTCTTCCGAAGAGTTCCTCTGACCACTGTCCGGTGCTCATCCAATCCTACCGTCGTTTTACATCTGCTAGCACCGTCCCAACCAGAGTCACCACTAAGGTCAACCAAGACAGAGCCCATAATGACTTGCAGTTGCACAGGTAAGCTTCTGGGCATGAAGTATTCTTCCGTCTCTTTGAGTCTGGGTGAAGCTTTCCGCAAGATGTCATGGCGCTTCTCCATGCATCCCGCCATCCTTTGGTTTCTCCAGGTGCCGTCAACCGCCCTTCACCCAGATGAGTGTGTATTGAATTCTTGTCTCGAGTCTTGAAGTCTTACGCCTTGAAGATGCAGTCCTTGCAGATGCCATCATGAAGTTGTCGTCATTGACGTAGAGTCCTTCATTCTCACACCACTCCCGAGCACTCATACCAAACCCCGTCTACTATAGCATAGCATTAAAACTATATAACGTCCCGGGCTTGGTAACAGGGAGATGGGTTCCTACCTCATGCATTCTACTCAACTACAAGATTCAATAACACTACTGGAGGGATTGTTGAAAGGGTGCTACTACATGCAAATAAAACATAGGTATGAAAATCATGGTCAAAGTGAACTTGCCTGGTATGTCGATGAAGATAATCACACTCAAATAAAGACTTGGTAGAACTATTCGTCACTCCGTTGAAAATCTATATAGTCAAACATAGCATTCATATAAGCAAACATACTAGCAAGCAATTCTAACACTCATAATAAAACCAACGAATAAATTGCAAAATAACAAGGGACACCAAATAAGAATAAAGGAAAAACTACAACAAAACTACTAAAGAAACTCTAAGACAAAACACAAAACAGTTTTGTCCTAAGTAAAAACTTAACAAAATAAAAACACTAAACTAATAAATTAACAGAAAATAAAATATAAATCAACTAAGTTACCAGAAAATATATTTTTTCATAAACTTTTATTTGCAAAAAGAAACAAATAAAAAGCTTTTATGAAACACTAACTATGACCTATACAAGTTTTCATCTGAAACTAACAAAATAATTTTTAAAATAGGAATAAAATTGTCTACAGTTAAATAACAGAAACAAAACTAAATTTTTCAAAAGTGACAAAAAGAAAAATTTAAAAACAATTAAAACTATAAAGAAAAGACTAAAACAAAACTATAACTAAAACAGTACTGTTTTGCTAAAAAAATAATTCAAGACAAACTAAAAATAAATAACTATATTCTACTGGATAAACAATTCAACTAGTGACCAGGGGCAAAAAGAATGAACATAAAATATATTACCAAACTCAAGTTACGGCCAAAATAGTGATTTGAGAAAATTCATGCAAAATTCAAATTTAAAACTTTCAAACATAACCAAACTTTGAATCTACAGAAAATAGACAGAATTACGAACAAGGGCAATTGGAATCACTCAAATTGGATCTAAAACGTAAAAGGTATAAGCAATCTAAAATCAGAACTATTCTGATTTTAAAACAGAGACGAAAAATAAATTAAAATAAACAAAATGGGCAGGTGCTACGTGGCCTACTGCTATTGGGCTAAGAGATGAGCGTTCGGTAACTGAACTGCGCTCAACCGCTACTTAACAAAACCACACGTGCTAGTAAAACAAAAACCGACCTGGTAAACCGATTAGATCTAAACCGTAAATAAACCGAGCTAAACCGATCTAGTAAAAAAACCTAACTATTCGATCTAATCTAATCACGACCGTATAATCTAGATCGAACGGATGTGGAGGGAGAGGGAGCTCACCGCGGTGGTGGTCGATGGCGAGTGCGTCGAGCGACGATGGTGGCGGCGTTTCGATGATCTTCGGCGTCGGTGGGGTGGCCAGGGAGATGAAGCGGGCGGCGGCGAGTCCAGCGGTGGTCGTGGCGTCGGTGGAGGTGGTCGAAGATGGTCGGCGGCGAGCTCGAGGCGGCGGTGGCGTTCGGGTGGTCGCCATTGCCGATGTTCCAAGGGCGCAGGAGCTCGGGCGAGGGGTTAGGAAGGTGAGGGTGAGAGAGGAGGGGTCGGTTGTGGGTTCGAACGGCGACGAGGTGGTCGGGGTGGAGCGCTGCAGCAGCAATGGCGGGCGGCGGAGCTCGGGCTCTGGCGAGAAATGGCGGCGAGCGGAGAGGGGTTCAGGGTCGGGAAGGAGGGGTATTTATAGGGCGGGTCGACTTGGAGGAGGGGGAAGATCGGGGAGAGTATCCCGAGGATCACGGGATTGGCGGTGTGGCGGCGGGTTTGGCATGGAGAGGAAGAAGAAGAAGCGGGCGAGGCAATCGGGCAGTGGGGCCCAGTGATCGATGCTAAAGGGCGAGAGAGAGAGCAGGCGACCAAGCGGAGGCAGCTCGAGCGTCTTGTGGCTGGGCTCTGGCTCGGCTCGGCTTGGGCAGCGTCGGGTGGCTGGCTGGGCAGCGTCGGGTGGCTAGTCTGGGCCGGTTGGCCTGGCCAGCTCAGGAGTTTCTTTTATTTATTTATTTTGAAAATCATAGAGAGAAAAACTAAATATAGAAAACTATATTATTTATATATCGATGTATATCTATCAATAAAATCGAAAAAATAAATCCTACACGTGTACATTTTCCGAGGCAAAATCCAAACTTAAGGAAAAACATTTTTATATAAATTCCAAATAAACTCCAATTTGAATTCAAAAACTTTTGGCATTGATTTCTCCTGACTTTTTTTGGAGTGTCATGTTAGCTCCTCTCATAATTTTAAACAAGTATTTGTCAGGGGTATATGAAATAAATTTCGAATGCCAAGTTGAATCCAAATTCAAGTAAAATTCAAATGCCTCTGAAATTTCCAAATGCCACTCAATTTCACACAATCAGTCACACAACAATCAAACAAACAATCGTAAATATTTATTTAATATAACATTCCAAAATTTAGAATTTTGGGATGTTACAAACCTACCACACTTAAAATGAATCTCATCCTCGAGATTCGGAGAGGCTAGCAAGAAAAGGTTAGGGTTTAGGGTCTTCTAGCAATTCCTTTGATCGGAATGGTCTAGTGTGCTACCACACTTAAAAGCACGGTTATGTTTCTGATTGAACTCATGTAATCCGTCCCTTTGGGTTGACGGTGTCGGTCTTCTCATACTCTCTGGAATAACTCCTTCATTGAGGCTCTTCCGGTATGGTCACAAACTTTTCCTCAAACACGTGTCCTTTAATCCTGGTGAGGTTCTTCCGAGATTGGGTCTTCAGATCTGATAGGTGTGTCGCCAATACTAAACAACTATCGAAAATCTCGTGGCGGTCAACCATGTATGGTTTCTTCTACAGGAAATGGGTCTCGGCTAAATCTCACCGTATATCCTACGATTGGCAACGGTTTCCTGTACATGGATCAACCGTCCTACCATTCTAGGGTTAAAACAAGGCTTTGACATCGTCGTCACTCTACTATGGGTAAGTCACTCAGATTTACCATTCCAAATAGCAAGAGCGAATGATACGAGTAAGTCGGTATGGTGATCAATCCATTCCGCACCCAGATCATTACCCTGTATAAGGTTTAGCGAATCTCGTATTTCTAACACTCGGGCATCCTCACAAGCTTTGCAGAATTTCTCTCGTCCTTGAACTGGGTTCGAGTAAATCCATTGATTCTGCAAGCTGAACAAAACAAGTATCGTTCTTCACAACTCTTAGGTTTTTGCGTAATCTCCTATGACACGTTTGCTGACGAAATCACAGCTTCTTCCAAAATTTCTTCTTTCATCAAGGTTACATCTGTTCCTTTTTCAAATCCTAGGCCTGTGGGTTATGGCCCACTTCCACACTAGTGCAGCTTTAACTCATCCTTGGAGTAACTCTCTTGTTCCATATTACACCTCCTTTAAATCCAGTAGTACTCTGTTTCTTCATACCATCATATCAAAAGCAAAACTCCAACTTTTTTTTCGAACTACAGTCCATGGAATATATACTTTCTTATCCATTAGTCTAGTCTTCTTCACAGGGTACTACCACCCTTAAAATGCACAAATTCTTCCATAGACCATATTTTTCTCATATCCTCGAAAATGGCCAACATCTGTGTTCATAGCGTAACAACTCATACAATTCAACATATGGAATTAGGACACTTTAACTTTATTGATTTCATGAATCCATTACAAACTCTGAGCACCCATTACATAACTCAACTTATTGTACTCATGAATTTTTTTTGCTTTCTAGCACTCTTATTATCCATATCCAAATCTCAACTACTTAGCTCCAGCCTTCATCTGATCTGAACATTCTCTAGCAAAATGTCCCACTTCCTTGCAGCAAAAACAAATGACTTCCGACATGTCTCGGGGCTTCTTTGTGATTATGTAGGCTCCTAGGGTTATAGGCTTCTTTTCTGGACATTTACTAGCGTAATGACCTAAATCCTTGCACCTGTAACAAGTGATGTGACTCAGGTCCTTCTCTACAGAAATTAGGTTGTTCTGGGGATGCCTTCGCTTTCTCTTCCTAGATTTCTCCGTAATGACCAGAGCTTCTATTTCCTGAGGGTCAAACTTCACTTCTGCTGTCGGGAAGTCTCTGAGATCCTCTTTGCTTTCCTTCATGCAATACACTGAAAAATGTCCTTCTTCCCCACATGAATAGCAGACTTGGGCGAAAAATCTGTTTAGGCCTTCACCATCAGGGTCTTCAATAACTTCCTTCATCATAGATTCTTCTAAATTTCCCTTGAAGGCTTCTTTCTGCTGCTTGGTAATTTCTTGTACCTTGGGGTAAAAGTGACATTGAGCAGGGTAGTGCGTGGTTCCTTCACACAGGAAACAAGTAACCTGCCCAGTCGGGCATTCTTCCTCTGGGTGATTTTCCTCACAATAAGGGCATCCATCCTTGTGTTCTTCATTGGTGTGTCCTATTTCTCCATAAATCTTGCAGGCACAAGGTTTCTTCTTGGGTTATCATAGTGCTTCGAATAAGGCGTGATCTCAACAGGTCTTTTGAATTCCTCCCAAGTTCTTGCTCCATTCGTCCTTGTATGGCTTGATGCATTTTCCACCAGTTGCAGCACTCTCGGTAAAATCTTTGAAGAGCATATGGAACCTCATACTTCCTTGAAATCCAATTTTTCTTGAGTTGATTCTCCATGTTTTGAATCCATAGCTCTGCCTCCAACTGAGTCATCGGTCCAGAGAAAACCAGTCCTTCTTCATTCATCATCTATTGGCTCCAAGGGTTTTAGGGTGAGATAAGAGAGAGCTGGATAGAGAGAGATACACACAATACAAAAAATAGTTTTGAAGAAACGAGTTTTATGTTGGGGCTGTCGGAAAACATCAAACAAATGACAGCTCACAAATCATCGCATCTAACGTAGGTGTATAACAGGGGTTTGGTCTCTAAAGGTCAAATAATTCTTCAGGAACTTCAAATTCTTCAAGTCTTCAGAGTCTTCAATTGTTGCAGCTGCAATTCTTCCAACGCATGGGGAAATCCTCTTTACTCTGAAATGGCCATCAGTTGTCCGATATCTTTAATTCTTGGAGTGACTTCAGTTGATCTTCCGTGTGGTCCAAAGGGAAAGGTGTATATTCTAACTATTTGAGGTCAGAGGAACTACTTGATAAAATCAAAAAAGACGAGAAGTAAAGGATCCTTTTGAAAATAATGTTTTTTGAGACATCCTGTCCTAGGGGCTTTCCGATTTCTAGGGTCATGTTCTACAGTCAACATGTGCTCTGATACCATATCTGTAGCGACCCGACCTCAGACGGTCAAGCCTCTGTGTTTTTATGCCATCCCTGGATCAGTATGCTGGCACACACAGTACATCAATGTATATATCAAAGTGCAATCACATGTATAAATAACGTAAAACTAATATATACCTCATAAGTCACAGTGGAAACAATCAATCGGGTGTGGAGTCCAATCAACGCCATCGGCAGGTTGAGTGTAGACCGTAACCCTATACCATACTCTTACTCGTCGGAGAAATCCTGCAACATGATACGTTGCAGCCATGTAGGTCAGTACATTGAATGTACCGGCAAGATCACAATAAGAGAAAACAGATGATAAATTTATCCTATATGCGATATGTCTTTGTGGCTCTGTGTCTGAGTTTTGTTTGCATAAAAGTTGAATTTCATTTTCCCTACAACAAAGGAATAACAGGAGCCTGTACTACAGAGTTTTCTATCATGACATGGTTCCGCCAACCGATGTCTCATAGCCCAAAATCATCATAAGTTGCCCACAATTAAGTTATCAATCCGGTGTTTTGAGTTCCGAGATAGATCCAAGTCCAGATGCTCAAGTTGTCTGTAACCGGGGACACGGCTAATCGATTAGGTTTTAACCCTCTGCAGAGGTTTGTACACTTTACCCGCAAGATTCGATCCCTCTTTTACGTTCTCGCACTTCGTGGTGTTTGAGAACAAGATGACCAAACATGGTCTTCCAAGAGTTCCTCGACCACCGTCCGGTGCTCATCCAATCCTACCGTAGTTCTACATCTGCTAGCACCGTCCCAACGAGTCACCACTAAGGTCAACCAAGCGAGCCCATAATGACTTGCGGTTGCACAGTAAGCTTCCGGGCATGAAGTATTCTTCCGTCTCTTTGAGTCTGGGTGAAGCTTTACGCAAGATGTCATGGCGCTTCTCCATGCATCCCGCCATCCTTTGGTTTCTCCAGGTGCCCGTCAACCGTCCTTCACCCAGTAGTGTGTATTGAATTCTTGTCTCGAGTCTTGAAGTCTTAGGCCTTGAAGATGCAGTCCTTGTAGATGCCATCATGAAGTTGTCGTCATTGACGTAGAGTCCTTCATTCTCACACCACTCCCGAGCACTCATACCAAACCCCGTCTACTATAGCGTAGCATTAAAACTGTATAACGTCCCGGGCTTGGTAACAGGGAGATGGGTTCCTACCTCATGCATTCTACTCAACTACAAGATTCAATAACACTACTGGAGGGATTGTTGAAAGGGTGCTACTACATGCAAATAAAACATAGGTATGAAAATCATGGTCAAAGTGAACTTTCCTGGTATGTCGATGAAGATAATCGCACTCAAATAAAGACTTGGTAGAACTATTCGTCACTCCGTTGAAAATCTATATAGTCAAACATAGCATTCATATAAGCAAACATACTAGCAAGCAATTCTAACACTCATAATAAAACCAACGAATAAATTGCAAAATAACAAGGGACACCAAATAAGAATAAAGGAAAAACTACAACAAAACTACTAAAGAAACTCTAAGACATAACACAAAACATTTTTGTCCTAAGTAAAAACTTAACAAAATAAAAACACTAAACTAATAAATTAACAGAAAATAAAATATAAATCAACTAAGTTAACAGAAAATATATTTTTTCATAAACTTTTATTTGCAAAAATAAACAAATAAAAAGCTTTTATGAAACACTAACTATGACCTATACAAGTTTTCATCTGAAACTAACAAAATAAATTTTAAAATAGGAATAAAATTGTCTACAGTTAAATAACATAAACAAAACTAAATTTGTCAAAAGTGACAAAAAGAAAAAATTGAAAACAATTAAAACTATAAAGAAAAGATTAAAACAAAACTATAACTAAAACAGTACTGTTTTGCTAAAAACCTAATTCAAAATAAACTAAAAATAAATAACTATATTCTACTGGATAAACAATTCAACTAGTGACCAGGGGCAAAAAGAATGAACATAAAATAAATTACCAAACTAAAGTTATGGCCAAAATAGTGATTTGAGAAAATTCATGCGAAATTCAAATTTAAAACTTTCAAACATAGCCAAACTTTGCATCTACAGAAAATAGACAGAATTACGAAACATGGGCAATTGGAATGACTCAAATTGGATCTAAAACATAAAAGGTATAAGCAATCTAAAATCAGAACTATTCTGATTTTAAAACAGAAACGAAAAATAATTTAAATAAACAAAACGGGCAGGTGCTACGTGGCCTACTGCTATTGGGCTAAGAGATGAGCGTTCGGTAACTGAACTGCGCTCAGCCGCTACTTAACAAAACCACACGTGCTAGTAAAACAAAAACCGACCTGCTAAACCGATTAGATCTAAACCGTAAATAAACCGAGCTAAACCGATTTAGTAAAAAAACCTAACTATTCGATCTAATCTAATCACGACCGTATAATCTAGATCAAACGGACGAGGAGGGAGAGGGAGCTCACTGCGGTGGTGGTCGATGGCGAGTGCGTCGGGCGACGACGGTGGCGGCGTTTCGGTGATCTTCGGCGTCGGTGGGGTCGCCAGGGAGATGAAGCGGGCGGCGACGAGTCCAGCGGTGGTCGTGGCGTCGGTGGAGGTGGTCGAAGATGGTCGGCGGCGAGCTCGAGGCGGCGGTGGCGTTCGGGTGGTCGCCGTTGCCGATGTTCCAAGGGCGCAGGAGCTCGGGCGAGGGGTTAGGGAGGTGAGGGTGAGAGAGGAGGGGTCAGTGGTGGGTTCGGACGGCGACGAGGTGGTCGGGGTGGAGCGCTGCAGCAGCAATGGCGGGCGGCGGAGCTCGGGCTCCGGCGAGAAATGTCGGCGAGCGAAGAGGGGTTCGGGGGTCGGGAAGGGGCGGAACGGGGTGAGGGGAGGGGTATTTATAGGGGCGGGGTCGACTTGGAGGTGGGGGAAGATCGGGGAGAGTATCCCGAGGATCACGGGATTCGACGGTGGCGGCGGCGCGGTTTGGCGTGGAGAGGAAGAAGAAGCAGCGGGCGTGGGCGATCGGGCAGTGGGGCCCAGCGGTCAGTGGCACAAGGGCGAGAGAGGAGCGGCGATCAAACAGCGAGAGGCAGCTCGGGCGTCTTGGCAAGGGTGAGGTCTTGACTCGGCTCATTCTTGGGCAGCGTCGGGCTGGCTGGTGGGCAGCGTCGGGTGGCTAATTTGGGCGATTAGCCTGGCCAGCTCGGGGTTTCTTTTATTTATTTATTTTGAAAATCACAGAGAGAAAAACTAAATATAGAAAACTATATTAATTTTATATATCTGACGTATATCTATCAATAAAATCGAAAAATAAATCCTACACCGTGTACATTTTTCCGAGGCAAAATCCAAACTTAAGGAAAAACATTTTTTATATAAATTCCAAATAAACTCCAATTTGAATTCAAAACTTTTGGCATTAATTTCTCGACTTTTTTGGAGTGGCATGTTAGCTCCTCTCATACTTTTAAACAAGTATTTGTCAGGGGTATATGAAATAAATTTCCAATGCCAAGTTGAATCCAAATTCAAGTAAAATTCAAATGCCTCTAAAATTTCCAAATGCCACTCAATTTCACACAATCAGTCACACAACAATCAAACAAACAATCGTAAATATTTATTTAATATAACATTCCAAAATTTAGAATTTTGGGATGTTACAGCTATCGTCAAATCAAATCAGAACCAACGATGTTCATAATGTTGTCTTACTCGTGGTTGCCCTTGAGCATACACCATTATATCTTTTGGGTCTGACCAATGCTATCACTTGTTCACATAATTATGGAATTCCATCTCCATGGAAACCTGGATGAATTGTTGTTGAGCCCATCAGGAACACTGCTACCTTCTCCATGATTCGTGTTGAACATCCAGCTAGTATTGGAAACTTTATAAGCATTATCTTCATGTTCCGTTCATGAAGCATATGTTCGGATGAAAGAAGTGACTAACTTTAATTCATGTGCATTTGATGCAAGTTGCCGCCGTCAATTCGAGAAAGCTTGTTTTTGCTTCCTCTGGAATCATCCCAAATCGGTCATGCATACGTGCAAAGTATTCTGTGATTTGGAGAGTTGCAACCTTCATGCTATATGTATCCTTAGCACACAAAGCCACTGATTGATTTGTTCAAGGATAGTAAGTTCTAAGTGCTAGTCCTGAAGGTACCAGACGGATTTGTACAAGATTCTGTTATCCTTGATGATGGTTCCGAACCAGAACTCGGTAGTGTTTTTGTCAGGACCCCGATCCTAAGTCACACCGATCTAGCATGTAACACATTATATCACTTTGCGGCCTCACGCACGGTATTCCCACGGGTGTCGCCTTACCATGGCCCGGGACCGTTTGCGTCTTTTGGCTCACGTATATGATAGTGTCGCTAGCATCCATATGACAAAGAACCCGGGCCGACATGGCTAGTCGTGAACCCAAAGCGGCGCTAACCCATGGGGACAGGCATACATGAATCACATCGAGCATGTCGGTCATCAACGTATGTATTCGGGCTGTAGCACTGGCTAACAGGACTCCGTAATCCGGGCTGTAGCAGCTAGGCAGGACTCGAATAACACCGCGTGACATTTCCCGAAGGATGTACATAAGGAACGAAGTGAAACACATGCCGCCAGTCAAGTGTCCAAGCAGTAGTCTGGGCTAGCAGGACTCCGTGAACCGGGCAGAAGCGGACTACTATCGCTCGGAGGCACGAGACTACATTTCCCCATATGAGAGGCTGCCAAGGATAAACAACTAGTTTGTCGGATCCCACACATACCAAGCATTTCAAACATACACACAATATGCTCAATATGTGTAAATACGACGTGGCATCACAACATAACTCTCGACTCAGATATTATTCATTAGGCTCAAGAGCGAGATATTACAAACATGGGTCTCATGACCCAACACTCGAGCATACAAGTCAAAACACAAGCGGAAGCTAAACATGTCTGAGTACGCACAACTATAAATGAAAAAGGCTGAGAAGCCCGACTATCTACCAAATCCTGCCGAGGCACAAGATCGTAGCTGAGGTAACAAGCTAAACGTCAAGTCAAAGCGGAACTACTAGCGAGACCGACGCCTCTCTAAAAACATAAAATAAGCAAACGTGAGTACAATTGTACTCAGCAAGACTTACATCAGAACTAACTACATATGCATCATTATCAAAAGGGGTGGTGGAGTTTGACCGCAGCAAGCCAGCTTTGACTCGGTGGCTATCCTGAACTACATTGCAAGTAACTCTTTTGAGGTGGCGCTACGAGTCCACATATTCACCATATCAATACACCACTATGGACCCGCTCCGTCTCCCTACGAGAACGCCATCCATAGCACTCACGCTTATCTTGCGCATTTTAGAGTATCCACTTTCACTTGTCTATGAACCGATATAGGCAACCCGAAGTCCTTCTCCGTGGACACGGCTATTCAATAGATCATATTAAACCCTGCAGGGTGTACTTCTTCACACACTCTCACCACTTACCGTCGTTTACACGACATGTACTCGCAACCTTCAAGCGGAAGCCCAACGTGGGTGTCGGCCACGGCCTACCTAAACACTCAAGTCCCTAGTCCAGGTTTATCGCCTATTCGGTTCCATCCGCAGGAGTCCGCCGAGGTTTCCCATACAGCCCCGAACGATGTGTGCAGGGTTCCCGAGATACCAAACGGGCACTCGGTACACAGGCCACGGTGCCTACCGCAACACAACCCACCCCTAAGGTCAGCGTTGCGTGCCCCAACATGCTACAAACACCGAAACTACTTGCAACTCCGGACCGAGGACAAGGGTGGTCAAGAAGCCGAGAGGGTCCATTGGTTTCGGGCCCAATGCGTGGTAGTAATCTGTATCATGGATCACAAACACAGAACTCAGTTCACGAGGACGGCTGCAATGAGACAACCCACCATGTACTCCTACATGGCCTCTCACCGCTACCTTTACCAATCGTGTTCACACACTTAGCTCACACACAATAGGACATGTTCATAACAATTCCAATTCATTCCCGATGAATCAGACCCGACTCAACTCTAAGCAATGGCAGGCATGACAAGCAAGCATAAATGAGTAGGCACAACATGGGCTCAAACAACTCCTACTCATGCTAGTGGGTTTCATCTAATTACTGTGGAATGACAGGTCATGCAAAGGATCAAGGGGTTCAGCTACCGCAGCAAGTAACACATGAGTCGTTGTTGTCCTAATGCAATAAAATAGAGCAGGAGCGAGAGAGTGGGATTGTATCGGAATGAACAAGGGGGTTTTGCTTGCACGCACTTCAAGATAATAGTTCTTCATCGGTGTCATCGAATAATCATCGTCGGTACATCGCTCACCGGAGGGAAGATTACCGGCAAACAAGAGAGAGCACAATCAATGCAATGCACATATATGATGCATGATCAGGTTAAGGTACTGAATTTACCTAATGCAATAGTAATCCAAGTTAGTTGGAGTGGAATTCAAACAAGGTTGAATTCCAACTCAAAATGCTATTTCTAAGATTACCCTAATCATGATTCATCCTATTCAGTGATGTTAACTTGCTCAAACATGCATGATCATGGCATAAACAGATTCTTCATATTTTTCTGATCATTTTTCATATATAAATTATTTCCATCCGAGTTACGGTTGAATTTATATGATTTTTAGAAGTTTAGGACATTTTCTGAAATTTTACTGAATTAAACTAAATCTAGAAACCGAATTATGGCGTCAGCCTGACGTCAATGTGACGTCAGCGGTCAACTGGGTCGCTGTCCAGGTCAAACCTGACGCTGGGACCCACGTGTCAGTGTCCTAATTAATTAACAGAGGCTGTTAGTGCTAATTGTGTCCTAACTAAAATGTCAGTGAGGCACGGGCCCACATGTCAGTGACCCGGGGTGGTCAAACCCCCGGTCAAAAGGGTCATCGCCACCGGCGGCTTGACGCCGGCGACGTCGAACGCGGCGGAGCAAGTGCAAATGGCCATTCCGGCCACCAAAAGGGCCGGGGAGAGTACCTATGGACAGCTGAGAATGCGCTGAGGTTCTTGGTGGGGTAGTTGGAGCTCGGGGCGGCCGGGGTCGACGCCGGCGACGAGCTGCGCGGCGGCCGGAGCTCGGGCACGCTCGGGGTTGGCGCTAGGGGGCACCGCAGGCCGAAAGGGTGGGTGCTACGGGCTCCTACGGGTACGGTGAAGACGACTGCGTGCTCGGAACCGAGCCATCGTGGCTGTGGTACGCCGGCGACGTCTTGATGGCGGCGAGTTTGATCACGGGGAAGTGGTAGCTAGAGGGGAGAATGAGCGGAGAAGAGGGGATCGACTCGGGAGCTCACCGTGGTTGCGAGGAGGCCGTCGGTGAGCTCGGGCGGGCACCGGAGCCGGCTAATTTGGCGACGGCGACCGGCGGGTCCGAGAAGGGGGAAATGGTGGGGGCGGCGCCTCGGAGTGCTCCGGCGTCGGGGGCTTGATGAGGAGGGAGGAGAGGGGCTAGGCGGAGGCCATGGGCACATCGGCGAGGCGAGGGAGGGCCGGTGGCCACGGCGGCGAGCGGCGGCGTTCTCGGTGGCGTTGATCGCGTGAGGGGAGAGAGCGAGAGGAAGGGGAGGTTCGGGAGAGAGTGAGGGAGGGTCGAGGGGGCGGCGTGGTACGCGTGGAGGCGACCAGGCGGTCGAGGGGGCACGTAGGCAGGGAGGAGCCGGCGTGGCTCGCCTGCCCATCGGGCACGCAGCTGCTTCTCCTCCTGGCAGGAGGAAGAAGACAGCGCTGCCCCTGGTGGGCCGGGCTGGCTTTCGCCAGTGGGCCACTACAGTGGTGGGCTGCACGGTAAGGTTTCCTCTCTCTCTCTTTATTATTTCTGTTTCTGTTTCCTAATTTTGCAGTTTGTTTTGATCCAGTTTTAAAAACCAAATCAATTTTATAAATCCTGAAAATATTCACAGGCACTTTATGAATTATTTCTATGGCCCACAAATACTTCCAACATTATTTGAGCATTTAAATTATTTATAGTGTTTAAATGCCCAAATTCAAATAGGGTAAGATTTAATTCAAAAATCCAGGAAGGACCTATAAGATATGTTCATCATTTTTGGAAGAGGCTTTCACCTTTATCCATTAACCATGAACATTTTCACAGGGCATTGTGGGATTATTGAAAATGATTTTATCTGAACCTATTAGAATTCAATTGGTGCTAGGGTTTCAGCAATCCCCATTTCAATTTTCATGGAAAGTAACATGATGACATGAATGCCCTAATGCAACTAATGTCAAGCAATTCTAGGGATGTGACAACTCACCCCCACTAAACAAGAATCTCGCCCCGAGATTCAAGACGTGAGTAAGAGGAAAAGGGAGGGCACAAACTATTACAATCTCCATGATCCAATCGCCTTCTCGAGGATGTTGGTTCACTCCATCTCCTTGGTCTTGGCGTCTTGAGATCTTCACCCAACACGACAACGAAAGAAGGGGAGCCCTACATGATTCGATCTTCACGAAGATCAAGCAAACATGATCGACATTCGGATCGAGACGGTGACACATCTCGAGTTGAGACATAAAATGCATCGAGAGGGATGGAAGAACAACAACGAGGTTTGATTAGTGGCAACAATTCCACGCTTTAGGAAGATGGTGGATGGTGTCAAGGTGGCGAGGAAATAGTTATCATGATCCCGTAACAGGACACCTCGAGAAAGGTGGCGCAAGGAACTATTCCCTTAAGTGGCAAAAAGAATTACTTTTGATCCATAGATCATTGGAACTCTTTATACCAGCCTAAGGCAATCACAAGCGATCATTTGGTGGAGTGCAAAGGAATGGTATACCCGGACTAGAATGGATGATGTGGACTACCTTGTTGAAGACAACGCAATGGATGATTTTGCTTATCATCGAAGGTGGGGGGGGGAACCCATGGTAAGTCCACTTTTGAAGATAAACCTGGACAAGAATTGCTAAGAAGACAGTCTATAGTGAGATAGTACAAAGACGGTGCAAGCTTGGAACGGAATGCAACTGCTCGAAGGTTCCAACCATCATATCTGCCTGAGATTCAGATCTGGCTGGTGTTAGGATATTTCAGACTTAGCACGTCTGGAAAAGAAAGGTTGCAACACAATTTGACGAGATAACATTGCGAGATTCTCGGGAAGTGAACTAAGGTAGCAAGCTCCAAAATATGAGCTGGTTCCGCTACAAACCCGTGGACACGCTGTCCTAGACAAGCATGACCACATGGTAGTCTTATAATAAACACTACCGAGTTCAGGTTGGGAACCATCATTGCGGATAACGAAGTCCTTACATAAGTCCGGATTAGCTCTTAGGAAGGAACTTCTTCTCCTTGAACAAATCAATCAGTGGCTTGGTGTGCTATGGAATCCATATGGAATGAAGATGATCAGTCTATCAGACCATAGAATACTTCGCACATGCATGACTGACTTGGGATGATTCCAAAAGAACAAAACAAACCTTTCTCAACTTCATGGCGGCAACTTACACCAGATGCACATGAATTAGAGGAAGTCACTACTTTCATCCAAACATATACTTCATGATCGAAACACGAAGAATTGCTTACACAAGTTTCCAATACTAGGTTGATGCTCAACATGACTCATGGGGGAGACAAAATGCTACTGATGGGCTCAACAGCAACTCATCGGGATTTCCATATCACTGGACTTCCACCATCATGTGAACACGTGATAGTATTGGTCAGACCAAAGAGGTAATGGTGTATGCTCGAGGGATCAACCACGAGTAAGACAACATTACGAATATCGTTGGTTCTGATTTGACTTGACAATGGCCCATACTCAAGTCAACGAATTGATAGGACAATAGGTCCAGCAACTGATCACAGGGACCAATCGATGAAGGTATCATCCTTCTTCAACACACACTACACAAGAATATCCCTTTGGAACGAACTAAGTTAGGCAAGCTTTTATCTTCCAACTCTCCAAGTTATTGTCTAGCTTAACCAACTAGCTCAGGGGTATTCAACACAGATTCTTGGAGAAGGGGTGGTTCACAAGAAACCAACTTGATCACGAGCGCAACATAACAGTCAGGGAACAACCCGGTAACACTTCCAAGAAGATATTTGGAAAGTCACGATCCACCGGTATGTTACTAAGCTCGGGAGCAATCTTGCTTTTGAGGGCAATACGATATGATCAAATGAGTGAGGACTTGCCACAATCCTAACTCATAGATCGAAGTGTGCACCAGAGATAAGGACTAGGTAGCACGATCAATCTTAGGATGATGGTTTAATGACCAACACGCTAAGAATGAGAATATTGTCCATTCACTACCAAGCAACAAGTTGCTCGGGGTATTGATTTCACACATCACAATTCACTTGTCGGCAATCTGGTTACAACAACACGAAGACCGAGGAATGAATGATGATAGTGAGAAGTATCACTACGTCAAAAATTCATGAGAGTTAGTGCAATCCTCATGACACTCTTGACATAAAGATGGTAACACTCCAAGGTAGAACAGAACAAAAGCTGAATTGGCGTTTTGATCCGCGGGATACAACTACTTTGACCCAATCCTAGAAATGGATGAGGTACTGGAGTTTGTTTCTCCTAGTCATTCCGGATTAAAATGGCTTGACGGACCACATGGGTAAAATGCATCGATGAACACAAATGCACACATACCCTTGGCTATCAATTGATAGATGAAGGTCGGAAGGCATCTAAGAGAACAACTCAAAGGAACATATAACTTTCTAAGTTGTGGATGCACAGATTGGTATGTCGAGCAAGCTCAACATTTCTTCCGGATAACCCATGCAGAAAGGTAGAATTGGCAGAGTCACAATTATGAATGGAGAACTCCTCAAGAGCACTCTTACTGTGATGTATTGGTTCAACGAGGAACTTCTGCCATAAGCGGTTCGTAGTATTTGGAAGAAGGAAATACCACGGGCTTCGAGGACTATCACAAAGGGCACTAATATCCTAAAGGCACTAGCAAATACTAACAACATGAAGTAGGATGAATCTCGGGTTCAACAACCCAGGAGTAGAATACCTACTACTAAATGGCACCACGGGATGCTTTCGAAAATGATGGCCAGAATCATCACACTGGGGATACAAAAGCATAGCTAAATTGCTAGGTGACTTCCTAAACACCTAGGGTCATAATAGTAGTTCCAACATATATGTCAAGGCAATAAATTACCCCAACGCACCGGTTAGTGTGCTTATTCTGACCAAAGAGGACATCGGAAACAGAAGGAAAGGATTGCAAATGCATCAGACTACTTAGGGACCTGGGGTGACTCGGACAGCATAACGGCTGTAAATGCTCAAAATGATTTGAGACATCCTGTAGAAAACGGTGGCATAACCACTCAACAACATCATAACAGGATTCTGAGATCAACAGTTATCATACAGAAATAGTAGGAACCGAACTGGGGATTAGAACCAACAATCTTATAAGTCCATGGATTAGTAACACGTCACCCTAATAGATAGATGAGAAGCCTAGTTCTTAAACCCCGTAGAAGAGAAGAGGATGACTCGATCGAAGGCCATGAGGTATAAGGAGTAAAAAGAGCCTTACGCTCCTTCCACAATCAATTCCCTACATATAACTAAAGCATTTCTAGACACAACTTCGACCAGTTTGGCTTGGTAATCCTACAGGCAGTCAGGCTCTGATACCAACGCTGTCAGGACCCCGATCCTAAGTCACACCGATCTAGCATGTAACACATTATATCACTTTGCGGCCTCACGCACGGTATTCCCACGGTGTCGCCTTACCATGGCCCGGGACCGCTTATGTCTTTTGGCTCACGATATGATAGTGTCGCTAGCATCCATATGACAAAGAACCCGGCCGACATGGCTAGTCGTGAACCCAAAGCGGCGCTAACCCATGGGGACAGGCATACATGAATCACATCGAGCATGTCGGTCATCAACGTATGTATTCGGGCTGTAGCACTGGCTAACAGGACTCCGTAATCCGGGCTGTAGCAGGCTAGGCAGGACTCGAATAACACCGCGTGACATTTCCCGAGGGATGACATAGGAACGAAGTGAAACACATGCCGCCAGTCAAGTGTCCAAGCAGTAGTGCTGGGCTAGCAGGACTCCGTGAACCGGGCAGAAGCGGACTACTATCGCCGGAGGCACGAGACTACATTTCCCCATATGAGAGGCTGCCAAGGATAAACAACTAGTTTGTCGGATCCCACACATACCAAGCATTTCAAACATACACACAATATGCTCAATATGTGTAAATACGACGTGGCATCACAACATAACTCTACGACTCAAATATTATTCATTAGGCTCCGAAGAGCGAGATATTACAAACATGGGTCTCATGACCCAACACTCAGAGCATACAAGTCAAAACACAAGAGGAAGCTAAACATGTCTGAGTACAGACAACTATAAATGAAAAAGGCTGAGAAGCCTGACTATCTACCAAATCCTGCCGAGGCACAAGATCGTAGCTGAGGTAACAAGCTAAACGTCGAAGTCCAAGCGGAACTACTAGCGAGACTGACGTCTCTCTGCAAAACATAAAATAAGCAAACGTGAGTACAATTGTACTCAGCAAGACTTACATCAGAACTAACTACATATGCATCATTATCAAAAGGGGTGGTGGAGTTTGACCGCAGCAAGCCAGCTTTGACTCGGTGGCTATCCCGAACTACGATTGCAAGTAACTCTTTTGAGGTGGCGCACACGAGTCCACATATTCACCATATCAATACACCACTATGGACCCGCTCCGCCTCCCTACGAGAACGCCATCCATAGCACTCACGCTTATCTTGCGCATTTTAGAGTATCCACTTTCACTTGTCTATGAACCGATATAGGCAACCCGAAGTCCTTCTCCGTGGACACGGCTATTCAATAGATCATATTAAACCCTGCAGGGTGTACTTCTTCACACACGCTCACCACTTACCGCCGTTTACACGACATGTACTCGCAACCTTCAAGCGGAAGCCCAACGTGGGTGTCGGCCACGGCCTACCTAAACACTCAAGTCCCTAGTCCAGGTTTATCGCCTATTCGGGTTCCATCCGCAGGAGTCCGCCGAGGTTTCCCATACAGCCCCGAACGATGTGTGCAGGGTTCCCGAGATACCAAACGGGCACTTTCGGTACACCGGCCCACGGTGCCTACCGCAACACAACCCACCCCTAAGGTCAGCGTATGCGTCGGCCCCCAGATGCTACAAACACCGAAACTACTTGCAACTCCCTGACCGAGGACAAGGGTGGTCAAGAAGCCGAGAGGGTCCATTGGTTTCGGGCCCAATGCGTGGTAGTAATCTGTATCATGGATCACAAACACAGAACTCAGTTCGAGGACGGCTGCAATGAGACAACCCACCATGTACTCCTACATGGCCTCTCACCGCTACCTTTACCAAATCGTGTTCACACACTTAGCTCACACACAATAGGACATGTTCATAACAATTCCAATTCATTCCCGATGAATCGAGACCCGACTCAACTCTAAGCAATAGCAGGCATGACAAGCAAGCATAAATGAGTAGGCACAACATGGGCTCAAACAACTCCTACTCATGCTAGTGGGTTTCATCTAATTATTGTGGAATGACAGTCATGCAAAGGATCAAGGGTTCAGCTACCGCAGCAAGTAACACATGAGTCGTTGTTGTCCTAATGCAATAAAATAGAGCAGGAGCGAGAGAGTGGGATTGTATCGGAATGAACAAGGGGTTTTGCTTGCACGCACTTCAAGATAATAGTTCTTCATCGGTGTCATCGAATAATCATCGCTTGTACATCGCTCACCGGGAGGGAAGATTACCGCAAACAAGAGAGAGCACAATCAATGCAATGCACATATATGATGCATGATCAGGTTAAGGTACTGAATTTACCTAATGCAATAGTAATCCAAGTTAGTTGGAGTGGAATTCAAACAAGGTTGAATTCCAACTCAAAATGCTATTTCTAAGATTACCCTAATCATGATTCATCCTATTCAGTGATGTTAACTTGTTCAAACATGCATGATCATGGCATAAACAGATTCTTCATATTTTTCTGATCATTTTTCATATATAAATTATTTCCATCCGAGTTACGGTTGAATTTATATGATTTTAGAAGTTTAGGACATTTTCTGAAATTTACTGAATTAAACTAAATCTAGAAACCGAATTATGGCGTCACCGACGTCAATGTGACGTCAGCGTCAACTGGTCGCTGTCCAGGTCAAACCTGACGCTGGGACCCACGTGTCGTTGTCCTAATTAATTAACAGAGGCTGTTAGTGCTAATTGTGTCCTAACTAAAATGTCGGTGAGGCACGGGCCCACATGTCGCTGACCCGGTGGTCAAACCCCGGTCAAAGGGTCATCGCCATCGGCGGCTTGACGCCGCGACGCCGAACGCGGGCGGAGCAAGTGCAAATGGCCATTCCGCCACCAAAAGGGCCGGAGAGTACCTATGGACAGCTGAGAATGCGCCGAGGTTCTTGGTGGGGTAGTTGGAGCTCGGGCGGCGGGTCGACGCCGGCGACGAGCTCGCGCGGGCGGCCGGAGCTCGGGCACGCCGGGTTGGCGCTAAGGGGCACCGCAGGCCGAAGGGTGGGTGCTACGGGCTCCCTCGGGTGCGGTGAAGACGACTGCGTGCTCGGAACCGAGCCATCGTGGTTGTGGCCACGCCGGCGACGTCAAGGGCGGCGGCGAAGTTTCGATCACGGGGAAGTGGTAGCTAGAGGGGAGAATGAGCCGAGAAGAGGGGGATCGACTCGGGAGCTCACCGTGGTTGCGAGGAGGCCGTCGGTGAGCTCGGGCGGCACCGAGCCGCTAATTTGGCGACGGCGACCATGGTCCGAGAAGGGGAAATGGTGGGGCGGCGCCTCGGTGCTCCGGCGTCGGGGCTTGATGAGGAGGAGGAGAGGGCTAGGCGGAGGCCATGGGCACATCGGCGAGGCGAGGGAGGGCCGGTGGCCACGGGCGGCGGCGGGCGGCGTTCTCGGTGGCGTTCGATCGCGTGAGGGAGAGAGCGAGAGGAAGGGGAGGTTCGGGAGAGAGTGAGGGAGGGTCGAGGGGGCGTGGTGCGTGTGGAGGCGACCAGCGGTCGAGGGGCACGAGGCAGGAGGAGCGGGCGTGGCTCGCTCGCCCATCGGGCACGCAGCTGCTTCTCCTCCTGGCAGGAGGAAGAAGACAGCGCTGCCCCTGGTGGGCCGGGCTGGCTTTCGCCACTGGGCCACTACAGTGGTGGGCTGCACGGTAAGGTTTCCTCTCTCTCTCTTTATTATTTCTGTTTCTGTTTCCTAATTTTGCAGTTTGTTTTGATCCAGTTTTAAAAACCAAATCAATTTTATAAATCCTGAAAATATTCACGGGCACTTTATGAATTATTTCTATGGCCCACAACATTTCCAACATTATTTGAGCATTTAAATTATTTATAGTGTTTAAATGCCCAAATTCAAATAGGGTAAGATTTAATTCAAAAATCCAGGAAGGACCTATAAGATATGTTCATCATTTTTGGAAGAGGCTTTCACCTTTATCCATTAACCATGAACATTTTCACAGGGCATTGTGGGATTATTGAAAATGATTTTATCTGAACCTATTAGAATTCAATTGGTGCTAGGGTTTCAGCAATCCCCATTTCAATTTTCATGGAAAGTAACATGATGACATGAATGCCCTAATGCAACTAATGTCAAGCAATTCTAGGGATGTGACAGTTTTATTATAAGACTACCATGTGGTCATGCTTGTCTAGGACAGTGTGTTCACAGGTGTGTAGCAGAACCAGCTCATGTTTTGGAGCTTGCTATCGTAGTTCATTTCTCGAGAATCTCGCAACGTCATCTCGTCGATTTGTGTTGCAACCTTCCATTTTTCTTTCCAGACCCGATGAGTCTGGATTATTCTGACACCAACCAGATCTGAATCTTAGGCAGATATGAAGGTTGGAACATTTCCCAGGAACTATCATATTGGTCTCTCTGTAACCCGATAAAGTGGATGTCGTGGCCATCACACCCAGCCGGAAGACCTATTATTGTGGTATCCTGATTGAGTAAGTTGGCCACCTCCCCATAAGGATTTCGTAGGATTTACTCCAGTAATTATTCCTTATGGATTCCTAAGCTCTCGGAGTCCGACCTGCTACTTGATGTTCTAGATACCAAACCATTTCAATGAATGGGTTACGCTAGCACATCAAGGAGAACATTAGAAGCGGAGTGCTAAATGTCTCTCGGTCGATCATCCAGATTTTGATTCCTTGGCCTCGTTAAGGTGAAATCTGAGAAGGTGTTATCTTCCTTTACATATGCATCCTCCACCATCATTCATCATGGTAGTATGTTGTGTTTCCAGGATCCTTGACACGGATATTGGTAAAACTTGATAAATATGAAAATGCTCAAGTTCTTGAGAGCACACGCAAGCACTAGGACATATCGTCGGCATTAGTTGGGATCCGCTCTCAGTTTCTTCGATCATGCAATAACCTTTTAAACAATGGAATCACTCTCTATTGTTGAGTTTCTCCCCAGTTACTAGAATCATTCCCATCATTTGCATTTTGTTCCCAGCTTGCACCGCCATTGTGCCATCCTTTCGTACCCCACCAAACGATGGTTGGTGAATTGCCTCAAGGTGGTGTAGAGAATTTCAATGATCTCTGAATCAAAAGTAATTCTTTTTGCCATCTCAGGTAATGATTCTATGAGTCACCTCCTCCAACATGTCCCGTTAGGGTATCATGGCAACTCAACTCCTCGCTACGTTGACAACCGTTCACCACCTTCTTAAGTATGGAATTGTTGCCTACCTAGTGAACCTTCGTCATCCGTTTCACTCCATTCCTTTGGATGTATGTTTCATGTCTCAGCTAGAGAGATGTTTTAATGTCTCATTCCGTGAGTTGATCATTAGCTGTTCGATCTTCGAGAAGATCGATCCTTCTAGAGTTTTCCTCTTCCTCGCGTTGTCCTGTTGGTTGGAGTTCTCAGAGCAAGACATCGAGACAAAGATGATGATTGAATGAACGTTCTCACGAAGTGCAACCTGGATCATGAAGATTGTGTTATTTTGTGTCCCCCCTTCATCTTATCCTACGCTTGAATCTTAGGACGAGATTCTTGTTTAGTGGGGGGTGAGTTGTCACATCCCTAGTTCTGGTAATGCCTAGTGCTAGCATTTGGAGTTGCATCATGGTTACTTTCCACAGAAAGTTGAAATAGGGATGACAGAACCCCCAGCACCCCCCTGAAACCAACTAGGGTTTACTAAAATTATTTCCAATGAACCTGAAATGCCCTTATAAAATATTCATCATCTTTGCCTTGGTCTAGAACCTCTGACAAAATGGTGCACACTTTTCTAGGACAACAGAGGGTCATTGAATTAAATCATATAGTATTTGCATTTGGGCATTTAAATGCTATAATATATTTTAAATGCTCAAATAATCATAAACTAAAATGTTTACTGTTGGATATATTCTAAACAGTAGCCATGATTAGTTTCATGATTTTTGGAAATGCCTTGGCATTTTTAATAAAGCCCTGAAGTTACAGAAATAATAGAAAACAGGAAATAATAAAAAGAAAGGAACTTACCTGGCGGAGCCCACCTGGCCGAGTACTGTTGCAGCGAGCTGGGCAAAGCCAGCCCAGGCCACCAGGGGCTCCTCCCTGTCGTCTTCCACCTCCTGCCAGTAGGCAGGAGGGCGTGTGGCCGCCATGCGCGCACATGCGCCCCGGCCACCTCCTGCTTGCCGCTCCCCCTTGTCGCCCTGGACCTCCCTCACGACGCCACGCACCCCCTAGACCTCTCTCACTCTCTCCCGTGCTTCTCCCCCCTCCTCTGCTCTCTCCCGCGCCACACCCGAGCGCGCCCGTCGCCGCCGTTCGCTGCCACCACGGCCGCCGACCACCCCTCGCCCTGCCGATGAGTCCAGAAGCTCCTCCGCGTCGTCCTCGACCTCCTCGCTGAGCTACGGAACGCCGGACGCCTTGAAGCCTCGCCAATGCCGCCGTGTCTGACCTCGGTTGCTGGAGATCCCCGTTGTCGTTTCGCCGGACCCCGTGCCTCCCCTGCCTCGCCAGAAGCACCAGAAGATCCGCGGTGAGCCGCTGTACCATTCTCCCCATGACTCGTCGCCTATTTCGCTCTCTAATCGAATCATCCACCGGAGCTGAACGCTCCCCGCCGTCGGCCATGTCGCCGCTGCTGTTACAACACCCGCACGTCGCACCAGAGCACGTAGGCATGCTTAGCTCTTCCTCCGGAAGCTGCAGGACCCACCGGTTCATCTCGAAACGCACCGTAGCGCCTAACCCGCCGATGCCCGAACTCCGGCGGCCGCAAAGCAGCTCGCCGCCATCAACTCCGGCCACCCCAGGCCCAACCGCCACCACTACTCGATGCGGATGTGCGTCCGCATCACGTAGAGGCCCTCCGCCGGCCGTTTGGTCGCCGGAGACGCAAACCCGAGGCTCGCCGCCGCGGGCTGGCCTCGCCGGCGTCAAGTCGCCGGTGGGGTTGACCCCGCTGACCAGGGGTTTGACCTCCCCAGGGTCCCTCACGTGTGGGCCCAGGCCCCTGGTTAAGTAGTGTTAGGTTTAATAAGTGTTAAATTAACTTAGTTAATTAGATGAGCCACTGACATGTGGGCCCAGGCCCTAATTAACCTAGGTTAGTGCTAACCTAACACTAACTAACTCTGTTAGTTAGTTGTTACACCAACATGTGGGTCCCAGCCATCAGGTTTGACCTGGGCTGGCGCCTTTGACCTGCTGACGTCACCCCGACGTAATGCTGACGCAGTATTACATTTTTTGAATTTATTTTTAATCAGGAAATTCCAGAAAATGGCCAAAACTTCAAAAATTCATAGAAAATAATCTGTAACTCCAAATGAAATACATTATATATGAAAAATGATCAGAAAAATCCAATCTATCCATCTATACTAGTTTCACGCATGATAAAGCAACTTAACCTTGCTGTTTAGTGCAAAACATGATAAGGCACTATTTAAATTCATAAATTGAGTTTGGGATTGAACCTTTCGTTCAAAATGACCCAAACCCGTTTGGTTGTAGTTGCATTAGGCCAACACACCCATATTGCCATGTCACATTCATGCATCATATTGTTGCATTACATTGATTGTGTTCTTCTTTGTTTGCCGGTAACCGTCCCCTCTCAGCCGACGATGTTTCCAATGACGTGATCGATGACACCGATGGAGAACTATATTATCTTCAGAAGTGCCAGGCAAGCATAACCCCCTTGTTCATTCCGATATAATCCCACTCTCTCGCTCCTGCTCTCTTTTACTTCATTAGGACAACAACGATTCAACTGTTACGTGTTGCGGTAGTTGAACCCCTTTCCTCTGCATGACCTGTCATTGCCACAGTAAATATATGAAACCCACTAGCATGAGTAGGAGTTGTTTGAGCCCTGATGTGCCTACTCATTCATGCTTGTTTGTCATGCCTGCTACTGCTTAGAGTTGAGTCAGGTCTGATTCATCAGGGATGAATTGGAATGGTGATGAACATGTCCTACTATTTGTGAGCTAAGTGTGTGAACACGATTTGGTAAAGGTAGCGGTGAGAGGCCATCTAGGAGTACATGGTGGGTTGTCTCATTGAAGCCGTCCTCAGGAACCGAGTTCTGTGTTTGTGATCCATGAAACAGCTACTACCACACGTTGGGCCCTGAAATATGGCCCCGCTCGACTTCTTAACCACCCTAGTCCTCTGTCCAGGAGTTGCAAGTAGTTTCTGGTGTTTGTAGTATGCTGGAGGCCGTGCGCAGCGCTGACCCGTGGGGTGGGCTTTGATGCGGTAGGCACGTGGCACGGTGTACCGGGCGCCCGTTTGGTGTCTCGGGAACCCCGCACACATCGCTCGGGGTCAGATGTGGAAACCTCGGCCGACTACTCATGGATGGAACCTGAATAGGCGATAAACCTGGACTAGAGACTTGAGTGTTTAGGTAGTTCGTGGTCTACACCCACCTCGGCTTTCGCTTGAAGTCTGCCGAGCACATGTCGTGTGCAGACGCTAATTGGTGGAAACATGGGTGAAGAAGTACACCCCTGCAGGGTTATAAATGATCTATTCGAATAGCCGTGTCCGCGGTAAAGGACTTCTGGGTTGCCTAGCAGCTCATAGACAAGTGAAAGTGGATACCCTAAAATGTGCAAGATAAGCGTGAGTGCTATGGATGGCGTTCTCGTAGGGAGACGGGAGCGGATCCATACTGGTGTACTGAATGGTGAATATGTGGACTCGTATGCGCCACCTGAAAAGAGTTGCTTGCAGTCGTAGTTCAGGTTAGCCACTGAGTCAAAGCTGGCTTACTGCAGTTAAACTCCATTACCCCCCTTTGTTGATACCGATGCATATGTAGTTAGTTCTGATGTAAGTCTTGCTGGGTACATTTGTACTCACATTTGCCTATTTTATGTTTTCGCAGAGAGACGTCAGTCTCACTAGTAGTTCCGCGTGGACTTCAACGTTTAGCTTGTTACCTCAGCTATGATTTTGTGCCCTCGGCAGGGTCTTGTAGATAGTTAGGCTTCTCAGCCTTCTTCATTTGTAGTTGTCTGTAATCAGATAAGTTAAGCTTCCGCATGTTCTTGTTGCTTGTATGCTCTGTATGTTGGGGTCATGAGACCCATGTTTGTAATACTTGGCTCCTCGTAGCCTAATGAATAAATACTTGAGTTGTAGAGTTATGTTGTGATGCCATGTTGTATTTACACATATTGAGCATATTGTGTGTATGATTGAAATGCTTGGTATGTGTGGGATACGACAACCTAGTTGTTTATCCTTGGTAGCCTCTCTTATGGGGACATGTAGTCTTGTGCTTCCATGAGCCATAGTAGTCCGCTACAGCCCGGTTCACCGAGTCCTGCTAGCCTAGCACTACCGCTCCGAACACTTGATCAAGGGCATGTGATTCACTTCTGCTCTCGTGGTTCCGTCCTTCGGGAAATGTCACGCAGTGACATACGGAGTCCTGCCTAACCTGCTATAGCCCGGGTTCCCGGTGTCCTGTTAGCCCAGTGCTACAGCCCGGATTCGCACGCTGCTGACCGACATGCTCGATGTTGATTCATATATGCCTGTCCCCGTAAGTTAGTGCCACTTTGGGTTCATGACTAGTCATGTCGGCCCGGGTTCTCTGTCATATGGATGCTAGCGGCACTATCATATACGTGAGCCAAAAGGCGCAAACGGTCCCGGGCCATGGTAAGGCGACACCCGTGGGAATACCGTGCGTGAGGCCGCAAAGTGATATGAGGTGTTACAGGCTAGATCGGTGTGACTTAGAATCGGGGTCCTGACACTGAGGATGAACAAGTACAAGGGAAGAAAAGCCTCTTGAGGAGAGGTGTCCTTGAGCTTGGTGAGCTTGTGTGGTTAAGGATGATCTGAATGGTCCAAGATCAATTGCCTCCGACTATGGTGGCTAGTCCTATTTATAGAGGCCCTGGTCCTCTTCCCAAATGTAGGCGAGAAGGGATCCAACAACGGCCAAATTTGAAGGGAGACAACCAGTACAATTTATCCTGACTAAAGGTGGTCTTTGCCTACCAAAGGCTCTGGTGGTGACACCGTCCCGGGCTCCACGGTATCCTCCTTCCTGCCGTCCTGCTGGTCTTGGTCCTGTTGCACCGATATGGCAACCTTTGCCTGATGCCTCGGTACTCCTCGCGTGTGCTTGCCTCTTTAGCACCAAAGAGGGAACGAGTACTCTGCACGGTCTGGCACCCGCCTGGCCTTGGTCGTCTTGCCTTGCTTCATAGGGACCTCGCGAGGTGCCCCTCGCCTTGATCTCTCCGCTCCTCGCGAACCAGCCTAGTGAGGCCGCCCCCAGGAGGTCTTGCGTCGTCCGCCTCGTGAGGCTTGGCCCCTCACGAGGGTCTTGAGTGTTCGCTGATGAAGATGGGCCGTACAGGGCTGCTGGGGGAGCCATTGTCGGTGTCAAAACCGGCGGATCTCGGGTAGGGGGTCCTGAACTGTGCGTCTAGGCGGATGGTAACAGGAGACAAGGGGCACGATGTTTTTACCCAGGTTCAGGCCCTCTCGATGGAGGTAAAACCCTACTCCTGCGTGATTAATATTGATGATATGGGTAGTACAAGAGTAGATCTACCACGAGATCAGGGAGGCTAAACCCTAGAAGCTAGCCTATGGTATGATTGTTGTTCGCCCCACGGACTAAAACCCTCCGTTTATATAGAGACCGGAGAGGGCTAGGGTTACACAGAGTTGGTTACAATGGGAGGAGATCTACATATCCAGATCACCAAGCTTGCCTTCCACGCCAAGGAAAGTCCCATCCGCACATGGGACGAAGTCTTCAATCTTGTATCTTCATAGTCCAGAGTTCGCCAAAGGCTATAGTCCGCTATCCGACACCCCTAATCCAGACTCCTCAAGAGCTCCCTTAACCAGGCTTCAATAACGATGAGTCCGCGCGCTTATTGTCTTCGCATTGCAAGGCGGGTTCTTCCGCAAATTCTGTGTACCGTTGAATAGTGTCCGCTTCGTGAATATTGTGCTCCTTGGCTTCCACGCCCAATAATGGCCGCCTTCCACGTGTCAAACGAATGCGAAAAGCCAGGTGTTTTTACATTTACCCCTAGCTACGCAAAATGAGCTGCCTATAAAAGAGACGAGGATTCAGATCCGAATCACACCATCTTCCCTTCGCGGGCGTTCATCGAAGCGCATCCGACAGAAATTCATTCCATCATGGCCAGCCGACGCAGCTCCTCCTCTCGCCCTCCCAGCCCTAAGCCTGGAGATTGGGAGAGATGTTCCGTCCCGCACAGCGAGCTAGTGACGCTCCAAACCAAGGGATTTCTTCCCCCAGCCTTCATGGTCCCGGTTCGAGCCGGACTCGCCACCGATAATGGCAGAAAGCAGGCGGAGAGCGCCCCCAATCACTCCAAAGGAGAGCGGGTATGCCTTGTCCCTTATTTTATAAGAGGGCTCGGATTTCCAATTCGTCCTTTTCTCCGGGGGCTCCTGGAGTTCTACGGCCTCCAGTTGCACAACCTTACGCCTGCCTCCATTTTGCATATTGCGGGCTTCGTAGCCCTTTGCGAGCTGTTTTTGGGCATCGAGGCTCATTTCGCTTGTGGAAGAAACTGTTCGCCTTGTGCCCCGCTCTCGGAGGGGTCGAGATATCAAGTGGGCGGAGCCAACTATGGCGCATCGCCGGACCGGATATCTATCCGAACCCCAAGGAAGGCATCCAAGACCGGCCTTCGTAATGGTTTTATATAGAAGATGTCCTCGCCGGACCTCGTTCGGATCGGCCTCCCGAGTTCAATAATGCTCCCTTGAAGAAGCGCCTAAGTCAAGGCCCACGGAGCCCCCCAGAGGGAAAATGACAAGGACATCCTTTACCTGATGAGCCGGATAAGGTTGTTAGCTCATTCCGGACTGACCATGATCAGGGTCATGGCCACATGCATTATGCGGGGGCTGCAGCCGCTTCAGTATAGAGGCCACCCCATGTGGGATTTCAACAGGGAGGATGATGCCACCCGCTGCGGCCGTAAGGGGCCGGGATTGGTTGCTGCTCTGACGAAGGCGTTGTCCGCATTGTACAAGGGAGAAGAGGAGGAGTTCCTCTGTGTCAATCCACAGGACGGATTTTCTATGTAGAATCCTCCAAGCTGGGTAAGCGGACACTTCTTTTTGCCCATCCGTTCCATATTTCCATAGTTAAGTACCTTATCTTGTCATTTCGATGCAGGAATTGCGCCGGGCCGTGAAGGATATAAACAGCCCTCCTCCACAACCCGAGGATCTAGAACGGTCCCTCGATCCGGCCTCTCAAGAGGATCCGGACATATCCGTGGAGCTGATCGATGGGGTATTTTACCAACTGAGCATCGACAATGCCTTGGTCGCCATTATGGCCGACACCCGAATACTTAGCCTCACAGTAATCGAGACCAAGTCCCAATACTTTGAAAATGATCCATCCATGCTTATTTTTGATCACCGTATACCAATGGTGTTTTGTAGGGGGAGCCCTTGAGGCGGAAGGCCGAGCCTGCGGTGGCTAGCCAACAAGGGGCAGCAAGGCCCAGCAGGTTGAAAAGAAGCGCGGTCCGGACTGAGACGCCGGCGCAACGGTATGGCGTGCCATCTTATCCCCATGTTTTATTCCCGGAAGGCATACTAACGCTCGTGCTCTCTTCAGGAAAAAGAGCGCTCGTCGGACTATATCCGAAGAGGTTGCCAATCGAGCCTCCACCAGCCAGGCTCCAAAGCCAGGTCCGTAAGCGGAGGCAAACACGAGGCGCAGGCCGGACGCCCTCCGACAGAGGATGCCGACAGATCGTCTCGCCACCAATTCCGAGGTGGAGAGTGCCATGAATCATAGGCGCGCCGACAGTTCTTCGTGACGCATGTTTCTCCCAAGAGGCATTGGATGCATTCAATTCGAGATGCGCACTCCGTGCCGCCAAAATGGTCTAGCGAGAGCCACGGAGCAAGATGTGAAAGACATACGGGTCGAAAATTTGATGGTTATATATGCCAAGAGTCTCGAGACTTGAAACAGCTTAGAATAACTGATTTAAGGATCATTTGTCATGCAGGATCTTACAAAAAGAATACCCAACTGTCCCAGAGCTGGAAGAGTGCAAAGCCCAACTTGAGGTCAAGACTAGCAGCTGCAGGGAGGCCAAGGAGGCCTCCTCTGGTAATATACGCTTCGAAAGATAAGTATGTTGTGCAGTGCGGCGTGTGTGTAAATCTTACAATATCATTGCAGATGGAGCCGGAGTAGATCCGGACAAGCAACAACTATTGCGCCGGTTAAAGGCCGGCGAGAGCATGCTTACGAGGGTGAGGCAGAAGAAGAAGAATCTCCAGGATGCCAACACCTGGCTGGGCGAGGAACTAAAGGATGTTCGTGCCCAGCTGTCGGACTCCATGAAGGAGAATCGATGGCTTTGACACGACACTTTTAGTAAGTGCTTGAACGAACTTTGAAAAAGAGTTCGGCGAGCAAGTCGACTAACAGAGTTATGTATGTAGGTATGCTCACAGTGTCGTCCCGCAGAGGAAATGCCCGGTTCTCACGGGTGACCTTCTTCCCGAAGTTTACAACCGCATTTAACGAGTTCGGCAGTGATGAAAGGCGCCCAGTGCCTTGTGGCTATCTATCTCCCTGCCCAAGGCCTTGGAGAGCTTGCAGAGAGGCTTAAGGAGCGCGTGGCGCTCCGATTATGGAAGATATCGGCCTGCCGCCAAGGCGCCAGGGAGGCTCGGGCCATGGTGAAGACGCTGTACACGGTTGGCTGACCCAAACCACATGGCCGAGGTCGGCCTGTGGGGGCCGGCGGGAAGGAGATCCCGTGAGTTTAGTGTACGCCAAGTAGAGTTGGTCATTAATATTCCCAACAGACTGTAAACTAGACAGCCTGTTGGATGGTATTGAAGAGGAATATGCCCACCAAATTGACTATGTAATTTAAGATGACATGTAAAATGCCTTCTAGCCGGATTGTAGATCGCTTGTCATGGCGGACCTTTTTCGCTTCAACCTCGGGACCCGACAGTCCGGAGTGTGTCTCAATACCCTCTCTGTTATGTAGGAACTGGGCATGCATGGAGACCAAAGGGGGGTCATTAGTGCTTGAATGCATAAGTGCCCAACTAGTTATGTTATATTACATGGTTAGTAAGAAACATCTTCCAGGAGAATAGTTCCGTTAGGGGTTCCTTTCTCGGAGGCATGCCCTAAAGTGCATGTCCGGACTGCATAAAAGTAGAAAAGCATCTGGGGCAGATAAATAAACAAGTGAGAAATCATCTTTAGTTCACCGATCGAATATTCCCTTAAGAACGCTTAGCTTTCGCTTCACCCGTCCTGAGGTATACATCCGCTGACCCGCAGAATAATCGCAGAGGTGCTCCTTTATCGCCTAGCCGAACAATCGGGAACATAGGGTAAGCACAGAGCCAGCAACCCAGCTTGGCCAAAACTTAAGTCATATCGATGCATATAATGGTGAATAAAAGGTACATGCGGAAGTGTGACACATGTGTTGGGCATGAAGCCCGTATAAATAAGCTTCTGTTAAAGGAGCCCCCAGGTATAACGAGCGTGGATAGCGTGTCAAGTGTGTGCGAACAATGCGCGAACGAGACTTTAAAGGTTGTAAGAGAAAATGAGGGAGAAGGAGAGAAATATAAGACAGCTAATGTGTAAAAAATAGACATAGGAAGGAGACGAACTCAGAATCCGGCGCTAGGCGTAGAATCTTCGGAGACGGGCTGCGTTCCATGGGTTCGGCTCGAGTCGGTTATCCGATGCATCTCGCAGACGGTACGCTCCGCCGGTCAGGACTTGGTCGATAATAAAGGGACCTTCCCATTTGGGCTTGAGTTTGTCCTTTTTATTGTTCGGCAGGCGTAGAACTAACTTGCCAACATTGTAAGTTTTGGCCCGTACTTCTCTGCTTTGATATCTTCGGGCCTGCTGTTGATAGAATGCGGAACGGGCTTTTGCCACGTCACGCTCCTCCTCCAAGGCGTCCGAACTATCCTGCCGATCGAGCTCGGCTTCTCTTTCTTCGTACATGCGCACGCGAGGTGAGTCATGAATTATGTCGCAGGGCAGAACTGCCTCTGCACCGTATACCATAAAGAATGGTGTGAATCCGGTGGTGCGATTCAGCGTGGTCCGCAGCCCCCAGAGTACGGAGTCGAGCTCCTCTACCCAGTGGGTGTTAGATTCCTTGAGGGATCGCACTAATCAGGGTTTGAGGACGCTCATGATTAGACCATTTTCTCGCTTGACTTGACCGTTAGTTTGAGGGTGATAGACTGAAGCATAGTCGAGCTTGATGCCCATGTTTTTGCACCAGAGTTTGACCTCGCCGCCATGAAGTTCGTGCTGCTATCGCGATGATGCTGGGGGACGCCAGAACGTGTACGACCCCTCGATATGAAGTCTATCATCGGTCCAGATTCGCCGCCTTAACAGGCTTGGCCTCTATCCATTTGGTGTATTTATCCACCATGACCAGTAGGTATTTTTGCTTGTGGGTTCCTCCTTTAAGGGGTCCAACCATGTCAAGCCCCTGCACGCCAAGGGCCAGGTGATGGGTATAGTTTGAGGGCGGTGGGTGGCATGTGGCTTTGATTAGCAAAGAGCTGGCAACCGACGATCGCTGGACTAAGTCCTGAACGCCGCCTCGGCCATCGGCCAATAAAATCATGTACGAAAGGCCTTGCTTACAAGGGCCCGGGCTGCGGCGTGGTGCCCGCCGAGTCCGCATGAATTTCAGCCAAGATTCCGCCGTTCCTCTTCTGAGATACACCTTTGAACGACTCCGGCGATGCTTTTTTTATAAAGCTCTCCTCATGGACTTTATAGGATCTAGATCGCCGCACTATGCAGCGTGCCTCGCTTTTGGTCCTCGGAAGTTCCTGCCTGGTTAGGTAGGCTAGGAATGGTTCCGCCACGGGCAATGACTGCCATTATTACGTAATGAAGATGTTACTTCGCTGGCGAGCCTCAATTGTGTCAGAATGTTCGGTGTCGGGCAGTGTTGTTGGGTCCGGGCTGTTATTTCCGGAATCTCCTTCCCATAATACGGATGGCTTGAACATCCTCTCTAAGAAGATATTGGGGGGGACGGCATCGCGCTTTGCGCCAATGCATGCTAAGACGTCTGCTACCTGATTGTTTTCCCGAGCTATATGGTGAAATTCGAGCCCTTCGAACCGAGCTGACATTTTTAGGACGGCGTTGCGATAAGCTGCCATTTTTGGATTCTTGGCATCAAAGTCTCCATTTATTTGGCATATCGCGAGGTTTGAATCCCCGCGCACCTCTAGGCGTTGAATGCCCATGGATACTGCCATCCGGAGACCATGTAGAAGGGCCTCATATTCGGCTACGTTGTTGGAGTCTGTATACATTATTTGGAGTACGATTGAATCTGATTCCTATTGGGGACGTCAGAACGACGCCAGCCCCCAGACCAGCCAACATTTTGGAGCCGTCGAAGTGCATGATCCAGTTGGAATATGTGCCGTACTCTTTAGGGAGGTCGGCTTCTGTCCATTCGGCAACGAAGTTGGCCAAAACTTGCGACTTCATGGATCGCCATGGCTTATAGGTTATGTCGAACGGGAGGAGCTCAATGGCCCATTTGGCAATCTGGCCCGTCGCGTCGCGGTTGTTTATAATGTCGTTAAGAGGTACTTCGGAGGCTACCGTTATCGAACACTCTTGAAAGTAGTGTCGCAGCTTCCAGGATGCCATAAACACCGCGTACGCTATCTTTTGATAATGCGGATACCGTGACTTGCATGGAGTGAGGACAGTAGACACGTAGTAAACTGGTTTTTGAAGGGGGAACTTGTGTCCGTCCGTTTCTCATTCGACAACGAGCACCGCACTTACAACTTGATGAGTTGCCGCAATGTATAATAGCATTGGTTCACCCATGTTGGGCACGGCCAGGACCGGGTTTGTTGCCAATATGGCTTTTATTTCTTTGAGTCCGGCCGTGGCGGCATCCGTCCACTCGAAGTGTTCGGTGCACCGGAGGAGGCGATAAAGGGGTAATGCCTTTTCTCCCAAACAGGAGATGAAGCGGCTTAGAGCCGCCACGCATCCAGTCAATTTTTGTATTTGTTTGAGGTCCTTTGGGATATCCAATTGTGACAGAGCTCGGATCTTGGCTGGGTTTGCTTCGATTCCTCTATCGGATACAATGAAGCCCAAGAGCTTTCCGGCTGGTACGCCGAAAACGCATTTTTCCGGGTTAAGCATGATGTCATATGTTCGGAGATTATCGAATGTGAGCCTCAAGTCGTCTACTAGAGTTTCGACATGCTTGGTTTTGACGACCACATCATCTACGTATGCCTCCGCTGTTTTGCCGATATGGTTTGCCAGACATGTCTGAATCATGCGTTGATATGTTGCACCGGCGTTTTTGAGCCCGAAGGGCATTGTGTTGAAGCAGAATGGGCCGTATGGGGTGATAAATGTGGTTGCGGCTTGGTCAGGCTCTGCCATCTTAATTTGATGATAGCCGGAGTATGCGTCGAGGAAACACAATGAATCGTGTCCTACGGTAGCGTCGATAATTTGATCGATGCGGGGGAGGGGGAAGTTATCCTTTGGGCAAGCCTTGTTGAGGTCCTTGAAATCGACGCATAGGCGCCAGGATTTGTCCTTCTTTGGTACCATCACCAGGTTTGCTAGCCAGTCCGGATGTTTTATATCTCTGATGAATCCGGCCTCCAATAGTTTGGCTAGCTCCCCTCCCATGGCTTGTCTCTTAGGTTCGGAGAAACGCCGAAGAGCCTGTTTGACTGTCTTGAATCCTTTTAGGATGTTTAGGCTGTGCTCGGCAGACGGCGTGGGATTCCCCGGCATGTCTCAAGGGTGCCAGCAAAATGTCCCAATTTCACAGAGGAATTCTCGTAGTCTGGCGCGCCTACATCAGGGTTTAATTGTGCCCCGATGGAGGCTGTTTTTGTAGGGTCCATTGGGTGGACTTGGAATTTGACTATTTCGTCCGCTGGTTTAAAGGAGGTGGACTTGGATCTTTTATCGAGTATCACATCGTCCCTGTTCACCGTGGAGCGCAGCGCAGTCAGTTCCTCGGCCGCTAGGGCTTCGAATAGTGCCTCAAGGGCTAGTGCGGCTGTCTTATTTCGGGGCAGAGTGCTATGTCCGGGTCACTAGCAAGAGTGATGATTCCGTTGGGCCCGGGCATTTTGAGCTTCATGTACCCGTAATGGGGTATAGCTTGAAAAATTGTGAATGCCTCTCGCCCTAATAGAGCGTGGTATCCGCTGCTGAACGGGGCCTCTTGGAACCTGACCTCCTCAGACCTGTAATTATCCGCGTGCGAACACCACATCCAAAGTGATTTTTCCCCAGCAAAGACGCTTCCCGACTGGGTATTATTGCTCTAAAGGTTATGCTGCTTCGCTCAATGCGGCTCTAGTCTATTTCCATTTTTCGAAGGGTTTCCTCATAAATGAGGTTCAGTCCGCTGCCACCGTCCATGAGTACCTTGGTAAGGCGAAAGCCGTCCACTATTGGACTGAGGACCGATGCTGCTGGTGCTCGGGCTGTTCGGAATTTAGGTTCATCGGTGGCATTAAAGGTAATAGCCGTGTCACTCCATGGATTTATTGTTGCTACTTGGTAGACTTCGGCAAGGCTGCGGAGTGTTCGTTTCGATATTATTTGATGCAAAAGTCTCAAGATCAGTTAATATCATACCGTATCCTCGGGCTGGTGCTCGTGGATGTCAAGTTAGAAGCTCTTCGCCACTTTTGGCCACCGCCGAGTATCCAACATGCTCTAAGGCTATGAGTTGGTGTGGCGCCTCTCAGACTATGAATTTTACAGGGTCCGTTGAGCCATCCCTCCAGTACGGTTCCATGCCCCATAGGGGTTTTTTGTTTTTTGGTGTTTAACTAGGTTTGTATTCAGGACCGGATTGTCCCAAAATCTTACTTCGGTTTTCCAGGCGCTTTCCATCGCACAGTACTTTCGTACTATGGACGCCAAGTTAGCAAAGCGTGTAATTTCACGGCGACCTATGGCGTTGAGGATTCCCTTGTCTATGCAATTATTGCAGAAGAATGAATCTGCGTCTTCCTCGCGGCAGTCCTTTATCCTGTCCATAACCAGGAGGAATCTGGCCGAGTACTGATGTACTGTTTCCTCAGGCTCTTGCCTAATTTTGGATAGATCGCCTATGTTCGGGTGGGTGGGAGGAATTAGATCCGAAACCTCACCCAATCTGAGGCTCAAGGGCCAAGGAGTTTCCGAACTCGAAGCTTGGATTTTTGGATGTTGTCCAATGAATCTAGCCTGCTGCACGACTCTAAGTTCAGGTCTTGAGTGACGCCCTCCCTCCACGGGTATCCGCATGGAGGGATCGGGAACCGGACATAGCTAGTCCTTAAGATAGATGAAGGGTCGCCAGATTGTTCCTCCACCACAGCAACGTGATGGGTGACCGGGAGAGTTAATCTCTCAGATTGGGTTTAGGCCCAATCGATATTGGTCTGCATCCGACTCCTGTATGGCGGCGCGATCCAGAGCTTGTTTAAGGAAGAGAGCTCCGTCGGATCTAACTGCTTTCGGCGAAGTTCCGAGTTGACGTGAAGATTGCTTTCGATGACCCGAGAATTCATCGTCGACGCGGGCGGCGTAACAGGCGGTCATAAGAAAACTGGCTAGCCGGAGAGTTTGGCCGATAACCAAAGCTCCTTTAGCAACAGTGCCGTCTTTAAAGACGAGATGAGGCATCCTTCCTGATGGCGACGGCACAGAGGAACTCTCAATGAAAGCACCAATGTCGGTGTCAAACCGCAGATCTCGGTAGGGGGTCCCGAACTGTGCGCCTAGGCGGATGGTAACAGGAGACAAGGGACACGATGTTTTTACCTGTGTTCAGGCCCTCTCGATGGAGGTAAAACCCTACTCCTACTTGATTAATATTGATGATATGGGTAGTACAAGAGCAGATCTACCACGAGATCAGGGAGGCTAAACCCTAGAAGCTAGCCTATGGTATGATTGTTGTTCGTCCTACGGACTAAAACCCTCCGGTTTATATAGAGACCAAAGAGGACTAGGGTTACACAGAGTCGGTTACAATGGGAGGAGATCTACATATCCGTATCGCCAAGCTTGCCTTCCACGCCAAGGAAAGTCCCATCCGGACACGGGACGAAGTCTTCAATCTTGTATCTTCATAGTCCAGGAGTCCGGCCAAAGGCTTTGTCTGGCTATCCGGACACCCCCTTATCCAGGACTCCCTCAGCCATGCTGTGGGCCGCAGGCAGGCAAGTGTGGGGACCCCCGTTCCCAGGACGCCGATAGTAGCCCCGGGCCCAAGGGGCAAGTGCAGAGCGCCGCGGGCCCCAACAGCCTGCGGCCTTGGTTGACACGTGGTGATTGACGGGACATGGGCGGCCCTGCTTCCCCACGCAGCCTTGATATCCGCCTAGCTAGGCGGCCACCGTGACCTACACAGTTATTCCCCCATTGCTGGCGACGCACTCCTCTTACTCTTCCGCCTTCCCGAAACAATAACCTCTTCTTCCAATCCAACCTGAGCTCTTCCCTGCTTGTCGCCATGGCGCCGCGCCGAACGGAGAAGGGGAAGAAGAAGTCCCAGTCTTCAGTCGGGCCACCTCCGACCGTTGAACCTGCAGTGGGTCGGTCGTTGGTGCTCAACCAGGAAGCCATGGACAAGGTCCATCGAGCGCTCACCGCCGACTTCAACGAATGGGGGAGGACGGTGGCCTGGCCTGCATCTCGCCCCTCTGTTGACAGGACAGCCACCGAAGTCCAATTCTTCATTGACGCCCTGTGGGCCGACCTGGTTCCTCCTTTCTCCACCTTCTTCAACGTCGTGCTCTCCCACTATCTGATCCATATGCTGCACCTAGATCCCCAATCCATCTCCCTTCTTACCGTTTTCGCCTTCGTCTGCGAGGCCATGGTGGGCATTGCCCCTTCCGTGGCCCTACTACGCCATTTCTTCTCGCTGCACCTGGCTGATCCTCTGCAATGCTCGGGATGCCTGAGCTTCCAGGTTGTGGCTGTGATGGCCGGCTCGGGGATTGACTTTGAGCTCCCACCATCTGCGAGTGGGTTTCGGACATGGTGTGTGTTTGTGGACGTCGGCGTGCTCAGCCCCCTGCTCTCGCCCCCTTTAGCGCCCACCATCCCCAGCTCCGGCTGGGGCCACGAGAGGCTCGTAGACCCATGCCTTGCCTTCGTATGGCTCCAGTTGAAGAGGTTGAAAGATCTCGGTGTGACCACACCCATGGTGATGAAGGAGTTCCTCCAATGACGCGTCGCTGCACTCAGGCGCCATTCTCGAACGATGTGGGCCTTGTCCGGAAGCAAGAATCATATGAGGCTCCATTAGTCTGGGCTTCCACCCGAGGCGCGACGAACGGTGCTCGCGGTCCTAACGGGCGTCCCTTTGCCAGCCGACATATCGCAGGAGGGCTGTATTTTGTACTGCTGCTCGAACATGGTGGAGTTCGCGGGGCAGATGCCCCCTTTCGACGAGTGGGGGCTGCGTCCAGTCGGCCTTGAAGGGCCTCGCGAGAACCCTGTCTGTGTGTTTCCCCTCCTTGCCGCGAGTGCAGAGCTCTCCCCGCGAGTGGGCGCGGGCGGCGAGCGCTGCCGAGGGCTGGAGATGCGACTGTTGCGGTGTCGACCCCGCTCGAGGCTGACGAGGCGTCATCTCTCGGGGCTCATGATCTTCGACCTGAGGTGACGGTTGAGGGGGCGACACGATCCACTGAACCTGAGGTTGAAGCCCCCAAAGCCCCGACGGGTCACCCTGAGGCAAAGCCCGAGGGCTCCCCTAAGCCCAGCACTCCCGAAGTCGTCCCCTCAGGAGCCTCACCAGTCATGCCTAGCGTTGGTGGCCGCGTCCAGGGATTCGGCCGGCTCCGACTAGACTTTGATGCACTCCGCAAGAGGAAGGGGTCTCTAAGCTGCAACGGTGATGCCTTCTGGCCATTGAAGCAGAGGAAGTATATTGTCATGGATGAGTGAGTACCTTGCCTTTGTAATTTCTTGGGTGCCATCTTCTCTTCTGACCATGGTTTCTCAGGCCCCCTTTAGCCAGGGTGACGAAATCTCCAGAAGAGGAACGTCCTCCTACCTCGGACCCTCTGTTGACTCTGAGTGTCTCGCGCTAGGTCGCAGTGCCCGGCGCAAGATCAGCGGGGGAGATGGGCGTGCTAGCTTGATCTTGCGCTCCTACTGCCCTTCCTTCTCGGCCCGGTCCGGGCGCGGGGGGTGTGCCAAGAGCTCCACCCCTGGTCGTGGACGGTGGCTGGATGACCTCGATCCAGGCTTCTTCTTCGAGCAACGGGCCCTCACCCATCCAGGCCCCCGCCGAGGCCTAGACGGCGACTGGGGAAGCGCCGGCCTCCAGCCCCCTGCTGGGAGGGAGCGAGCCAATTCGGATCCCCTCGGCAACCTCTGCTGTGGGGGATGGACCTGGTCGCGCACTCAAGTTTGCGCACGAGCGGGTGTTGTCCGCCACGAGCTCTTCTAGGAGGCAATGGGTGCGCTGAGCCGACTCGGCGGAGAACTCGTGGATGTTGACGCTTGCCTTGAAGCCGAGGGTGTCCGACAGGTGGAGGAGTGGCATCAACTGAAGGTGGCTATCAACCTCGGGTGCCTGCAGCGTGACCACGCCAATGCGAAGGCTGAGGCATCCCTGGCAACCTTGCGGGAGGCTAGCGCCCGGGCCTTGGAGGAGGCCAGGGAGGCGGAGAATCGTTGCGCGACCACCGAGGAGCGCAGGCGGGAGCTCCAGGCCTTGAATGCCTCCCTGGAGCAGCAGGTGGAGGCGTGCAGAGCTGTCTTGGCGTCGATGAAGGGCGCACCATCCGATGAGCAGGAGATCTCGAGGCGCGAGGAAGCACTGTTGCTGGAGGCCACGGTGCGTAGCCTCGAGCTTGAGCAGTTGGAGACGAGGGAGCGCCAAGTCACGCAAGCAGAGGATGTTGTCGGCGCGCGTGAGGCCGGGGCCCAGGAGGAGGTCGATTGCAGGGTGGCCGAGGCTTGCATGGATCTCGCTGGCAGGTACGACCTGAAGCTGGATCTTGTGGAAGCCGAAGCTGTGGGCAGGACCGCTGCCCTCAGGTCAGGGCTGGCTGAGGTGGAACAGCGTTAGAAAGCCGTCGTAGCCGCCCTGATCTCAGTGCAGGCTGAGCTGGCCTCCGCCTGTGCCGAGCTGCTCTCTCTTCAGCAGCGGGTTGCCAGCGTCAAGTCCTTCGCGCAGCAGAGCAGGGAAGAGGTGCTTCGCCGGCAGATGCTACTGCGCGAGCATGTTCCCATGCTTCGGGACCTCAGGATGAGAGCTAATCAGGCGCTTGGCACCATCCGCGATGAGCATGCTCCCCACCAACATGCGGAGGACTATGCCGGCCATCTTCGCTTCTTCGCCGACGTCGTGACACACCTGCAGAACCGAGCTGAGAGGGCTTGCGAGCTTGTGGCCGAAAAGAGCCGGAGCCTCCTCGGGCGCGCATTCTCCCGCGTCTTCAGCCATCTCCTAAACACCAATCCTGACTTTAATTTTGACACCGCTATTGCTCCCATGCCTGAGGTCATCCGGGACAACCTAGCGCGCTGGCAGGACAACAATGTGGATGCCCTAGTTAGGGCCTTTGCTTCTGTTGACGACGCGGTGGTGGTCGCTGCGGATGAGGACGACGCGGTTGATGGCGGTGAAGATAGCGACAGCGACAGTGCCAGCAGCCTGTCTGGAAGTGATTCGGGAGATGAGGCGAGCGACATGTCCGACTGAGCCCGCGCTCCTTTATTTTGAACCTGCACGCAAAAGCTTGGGTACGGCCCCTCACAACGTGAGAGCATTTTGGGGAGGGGGAGCCCCTCATGTAAATAGACTATCTCTTTATTCCCTAGGCTATGCTTAAAGCGCGCTTTTGTGTGCTCGCGACACCCCTTGCGGGCTTGCTGCCGTAACTTACTTTGGTTCAGTTGAGCTTCAAACTGATTTGGCAGCTACGGATGTGCATTCCTTCTGAGGGGAGCCCCTCACGAGCTCGCGAGGTTTTGGTTTCCTGAGGGGTCCGCCGGTCCACCCGAGAGGGCCTCACAAGAAGCGAGCGCCAGTAATGGGGAGGTGCGCGCGTAGTGCGTGTACGCTGCTGCCAGCCCCCGCTCATGAGGTGCTCGAAAGGAGGGAAGACAACAGACACAAATCTCAAACAAAACACGAATCCAGAAACTCACGAAATCAACACGAATGAGAGAAGGGTGCCGCCCACGATTTCCAATGGAAATACAACTTCAAATTCAACATCAAAAGCTGCAAGTCTGAGCTACAGAAAAGAGGTCAAAAGAAAATGGCCGCGTCCAACACCTAGCTAGTCTTCTTGTCTTCCCACGAGCGCGGAGCTAAGTGCTTTTCACTGGCTGTGAGCATAGTCATTGGGGGACAGTGTCAACGGCCAGCGCGAAGCATGGTTCTTCCTCTAGGACAGGGCGGGAGCCCCTGAGGCCCTAGGGCGGCGCTCCGGAGACTCCAGGGCGTGTACAACCCCACTCATTATTACGTGAGAGTGTCACGAGCGGAGACCTTCACAGGCGTGAGCCTTACTTCATATTGCCAGAGGAGGGCCCCGCCTTGCGCCGCCCTCGACCACCGTTGGGGCGTCCGGAAACCAGGACGATGCCAAGGGGCAAAGGGGATGCTAGCGGCGCCCTCGACCACCACGGGCCCTCTGCCGGTGGGAAGGCTCGCCAGTGCCTCCCCGGCAGAGGACCTACCTCCGGGTGATGCCTTGCTCCATGCAGCGCGGGGAGGGGCCTTGCTCCTGACTCCTCCCACGCAGACCCCAATGCGCCTCCCCTGGTGGAAGGGGGGTTGCCGTGATGGGGATCCATCGCTGCGCCGTTATTCACTTGTGACTCATGGTTAGCATAAGCCTGTTCCTAAGAGTTTAGTGATACCCTGCAGCTGTTGTCGCCGGCGGGGTCAGCGAGGCTCCCGAGTTGCTCATGGAAGGACTCAACTTCCAGCGTCTCCTCTTCCCAACCCGGCTCAAGGAATGAGCCGGGGTCATCTTCCGATGTGTACTTCTGGTCCATCATGCGGGGCACATAGGCCTCCGGAGCCGTTGCCCCAGAAACCCCGCCGAAGTGCCCCGCGCTCCACGCTATCGGGCCCAGCACGCCGCCCCGAGGATGGAAGGGCGGCATCCTGCCGGGGCCGTAGGGGTCAATACCCATGACCGTGCCCACCGGGTGAGGCACAGGTGCAGCTGGGCTCCCGACTCCACCCCCTGCGTCGCTGCCGATGAACCCTCCTGATGCGCCTGGGAGCGTGCGTGCGCGGCGAGGTCCACCATGTGACCCGGGTGTAAGTGCATCTAGTGCCCCCTTAGTGATTTTGGTGTACTGAAGACTTATAGGTTAAGGGAGTAATGTGTTTATGAGTGTACACAAGTCTATAAGTCTATGAGGAGTTTGATATTTACAAAGAAAGTCGACCCCTAAAAATGAAGTTCTTCGACTGAAGACTTTGATATTCTGAAGACTTTCTGAAGACTTTGAAAGTGAAGAAATTGGTGTGACCTTGAAGACTTGATATTCATTTGATGAACATGAAGAGTTAAGACTTTTGTTTTCATAGTTTCGTTTTCTCTTTCTTGAGTCATAGGAAAAATTTCCATGTGATGCTCAACTCAAAATCCTACACCTACCAATCCCTACGAGTGAAGCCTTTGGAAATCTCATACAGCTTCACCAATTTCTTCAAGAATGAGACGAAGCTCTTCCGTCACGAGGAATTTGTTCTGATTGAGGAGTTAGGAATTCGCCAGTGCGGATTGCCTACACAGTGAGGAACATGATAGCCCTGAGGAATTTGAAAATCAAATTTCCGACCGTTGGTGTCCTGCGCGCCAGCTGTCCCAAAATATCTTATCCACCTAACGGTCATATCATTGAAGGGCATTTATGTCCTATCATGTCGGGCTGCTCCCTAGGCTATAAATTGCCGCCCCCCTACAACCACTAGCTGGTTGGCTGCTCCAAGAGAAACTTGACACTTGTCATTTGAGAGCAACCCATCCTCCGAGGACTTTGAGCGAAAATCATCGAGTGAGGAAAAACCCAAAAACCAAACCCCTACAAACCCAAAGTGATTGAGCGTCACTGAAGAGATTGATCCTGCATGGATCCGACGCTTGTTACCTTTGAAGACTGTGCTTCTTCCAGACGGTTAGGCGTCATGGTCTAGAGCATCCAAGAGGAATTGTGGATCGCCGAATGACCAAGTCTGTGAAGGTTTGGAAGTCGCTCAAGACTTACCACGAGTGATTGGACGAGGTCCTGTGACCTTAGTTCAAGGAGAATACGGTGAGGACTTGGTGTCCCGAGCTGCGTGCTCAGCGACGGGTGTCCGGACTGTGTCCTCTAGTTTAAATACTCACCGCTCCAACCGCAGACGCATAACTGAGACAGCAGTTGGAACTGGTCTACCAAATCAATGTCTTCACCAACCTAACTAGTTCTTTTTCCTCAACCCTTTCATTTCCTCATTACTGTGTTGAGTGTTCATTCATATCTGTGTTTGAAGACTTTGATCAAGACATTCTCAATTTCTTCACCAATTTCTTCACCGCTTGTCTTCATCTTGTGCTATCCTCGTTACGCTTTCAGACTTCTTGATTGTCCTCATTTCATCATGATGACCATGCCCGCATTCTCTTATGCTTACTTCTGAGTACTTATTCCGCTGCAAGTAGTTCTTCACTTAGGAATTTCCACACCGGCAAATTCCTCAGTGAAGATTTCATGAAAATCGCCTATTCACCCCTCCTCTAGTCGATATAACGTACTTTCAATTGGTATCAGAGCAAGGTACTCGCTTGTTCTGTGTTATTTTGGTTTAACCACCTGGAGTTTTAGTTATGTCGACCGCAGGTATGATCAAGGTCTCAGCTGGGTGTCCTACCTTTGATGGGACGGACTACCCCTACTGGAAGAACAAGATGAGAATGCATCTTGAGGCAATTGACAACGATCTCTGGTATGTTGTGGAAAATGGTGTTCCCTCTGTCTCACCCTCACTGAACGCTGCCGATGTGAAGAGATTCAAGCAACTCGATTCTCAAGCGAAGAATATCATATGTGGCAATCTGAGCAAAGGACAATATGGAAGAGTGAGTGCTTTGGAAACTGCTAAGCTCATCTGGGACATGCTGTCCAAAGTAAATGAGGGAGTCTCAACTCAGCGTGACTCTCGAGTTGATGTTCTTCGGAATCTCTTCAACCGCTTCAAAAGACTCGACAATGAAAATGTTCAGCAAACCTTCGATCACCTCACTGACATCTCAAATGAGCTTCAAGCGCTTTGTGCCACTGACATCACCAACCATGAGGTGGTGAAGAAATTGTTGAGATCACTTGATTCCTCATTTGATACTCTGGCACTGATGATACAAGAGCGTGCTGACTACAAGTCACTTGATCCAGCTGATATCCTCGAGAGGCTAAATGCTCATGAGTTCCAGCTTGCTGAAAAGGGAGATCTCTATGGTTCTAGCTATGGAAAATCACGTGCCCTGAAGGCCAAGGCTGTGTCTGAATCTGATTGTGAAGACTCTGGTAGTAGCCTTGGAGATCCTGAAGAATTGAGCCAGGAGCTAGCACTGCTCGTGAAGAAATTCCAGAAGTTCTCAAGACGTGGTCGCTGGAAAATCCTCAAGGAGCAAGTGATTCCTCATCCAAAGGACTATAAGAGAAGACTTTTCCACAAATGCAAGAAACCTGGTCACTACATCCAAGATTGTCCTCGTGGGAAAAGGAATTAAAGAAGAAGAAATACAAGGATTACAGCTCGATGACGCTAAGAAGAAGAAGAAATCGTCAAATCTTCATCATCAAAATCCTCAAAGCCTTCTTCTCACAAGAAGAGCAGCTCCAAAAAGGCTCGGGCATTCATTGGCAAGGAAATGGACTCAAGCTGAATCGAGGAACATGAGGAAGAGGAGGCATCCAAGAATCTGAGTCCGGTGTGGCAAGTCTAGCTCTCGCCATCGCTTTCGTCAAGAAGTCCATCTTCAACTCAAGAAAATGACCTCACCAACAAGGCTGATGAAGATAGTGATGACTACGCTCCCACCTATTGCTTCATGGCAAAGGGTGCCAAGGTACTCAAATATACCTCCTCTGAATCTAGTGAAAATGAATCTGATGAAGATCTAAAGCCCAGCTACTCAAAACTTGCTAAGATTGCTGTAAAACAACAAAGGGCTTTTGAAAAGGTTCAAAACATGCTAGATAAAAGTGATGATATGTTAGGTGAAGAAATGGATCGCACTAAAGCCCTGACTGAAAATCTTCAGAGACTTCACCTAGGTTTGATACCTTCAAGGTCATCATAACACTCTCTTGTCTGATCATGAGAAACTTTCTTATGAATTTCTTCAAAGAAAGCAAGATCTTGAGAAGCTAAGAGTGAGTTATGAAGATCTTCAGAAGGAGCGCGATTCATTACTTGCTCAACAAATCAGCGCTTCTCAGGAAGAATTTGTTCCTCCATGCTTAAAGTGCATTGAACGTGAATCTGCTAATTCTTCACCTAAATGTTCAAATGCTTCAACTGTTACAAATTCTTCACCTGCTCCTGCTATCACTAATTCCTCATCTAAGGACATTGCTAGTATCACTGATGATGCAGGGCTGAAGGAATTGTACATGACAGGCATGTACAAAAGCCTCAAAGGGCATCAGACTCTTTGTGATGTGCTTAAAAAGCAGATCCTCAACAGGAAACCTAGGAAAGAGGGTATTGCTTTTGAGAGGAAACTCAATGCTGATGGAACATATTGGAAGCATGAGCAGTATCCCAAAACCTCATGGGTTGCTGCAAAGGGACCTCCAGTTGATCCATCTAACTTATCTGGCTTTACATGCGAATCTCCTCATTCTTCTGATGAGTCATTTGACTCCAACTATAAATTATTCAAAAATCAGAATGGTGAAGTATTTGCTAGATATGTTGGCACTAACTGCAGGAACGGTTCCCCCATGAAGAAAATTTGGGTTCCCAAGAAGTGCCTTGAAAGTCTTCAGGTGAATGTCCTCATGACACCACCTGTGAAGAAAAGGAACCCTAGATCAAACTCTTCATATGGATCCAAGTCCTCATACGGACCAAATTCCTCACGTGGATCAAATTCTCAAAAGGATCAAAGTCCTCATATGATTATCATCGTGCTAACAACTCTGCTTTCGCAGGTAGAGCTAAGGGCTATGAATATGTGCATTATTCTTCAAACCAATATGTTCATAAGTCCTCAAGAATTTCTCCTTATTCATATGCTTACCCTAACCCTCTTATGTGAAACGAAATGGTTTGGCCTCTATGCCACCATTCTCATATGGAGCTCGCAGAGTGATGAACTCTTGCCACCCCTTCGATGTGGGTGGTGAAGAAAAGAACTAACCTCTTCTCGAGGGTCAGTCTCCGCACGTGCTTTAAACGTCTCAAGAATTTGCTTGGGGCCCGACAAAATGCTCGAAGGACGCAGGCTAATCATGAAGAAATGAACTTTCATTTCACACGCCCTCATACTACTTATCTGTTATATCTGCTCGATGAAATTCATCTGATGAACTTGATATCATATTTTCACCGATGAAGTATATGAGATCGTAAGTTGCACTAATTCATCTGCAGGATGATCAACCCAAAGCCAATGAGTGGGTCCTCGATAGTGGATGTACAAATCATATGACTGGTGACAAGAATCTACTGATGGATACTCCCTTATCACCATCACATCTGAAGCATATCATCTTTGCTGACAAAAGCAAAAGTCAGGTATTGGGTCTTGGTAAGGTTGCGATCTCTAAGGACATACACATGGACAAAGTCATGCTTGTTGAGTCCTTAGGATACAACCTCATGTCAGTCTCAATGCTTTGTGATCTTGATATGGTTGTTGTCTTTGGCAACTATCGTTGTGTTGTGATCATGGAAGCTGGCAATTCCAAAGTCTTCGAAGGCTTTAGGAGAGGAGACTTGTATATTGTTGATTTCTCTACAGGACCACAACCAGCCGTATGTCTACTTGCAAAAGCTTCAGAAGGCTGGCTATGGCATCGGCGACTTGGTCACGCAGGCATGAGGAATTTGCACACTCTTGCGAAGAAGAAGCATGTCATTGGCATTGAAAATGTCAATTCCTCAAGGATCACTTGTGTCGAGCCTGTGAAGCTGGAAAAATGACCAAGGCCAAGCATCCAGCGAAGACTATCATGACCACTACTCGTCCCTTCGAATTGCTTCACATGGACCTCTTCGGTCCTAATCATTACTCAGCAGTCACTAATGATGCATCTTTATATGGCTTTGTTATTGTTGATGATTACTCTCGTTACACATGGGTACACATTGTTACTTACAAAAACGAAGTGCGGTAAGTCTTCAAACGATTTTCCTCGAGGGCTTCAACTAACTTTGGTGTGAAGATCGACACATCAGAGTGACAATGGAACTGAGTTCAAGAATTCGGTCTTGATGCCTATCTTGATGAACTTGGTATTACTCATGAGTTATCTGCTCCCTATACTCCTCAAAGAAATGGCGCCGTGGAGCGCAAGAACAGAACTCTTGTTGAGATGGCTCGACTATGCTTGATGAATACAAAACGCCTAGTCGCTTTTTGGATTGATGCAATTGATACCGCGTGCCACATCATCAACAGAGTATATCTTCACAAATTCTTCAAGAAGACCGCCTATGAACTCCTCAACGACAAGAAACCCAATGTGAGTTATTTCAAAGTCTTCGTGCTAAATGCTGGATTAGAGATCCTCATCACAGTTCTAAATTTGCACCGAAAGCACATGAAGGTTTTATGCTTGGTTACGAAAGGACTCGCACACCTACAGAGTCTTCAACATCGCTCTTCACAAGATTGTTGATATCAGAGATGTGCGGTTCAATGAAACTAATGGCTCACAAAGAGAGCACCTACCTTCCGTGTTAGATGAACCAGCCCCGAGGAATCTATCAAGTTCAAGGCAACCGAGGATGTCATTCCCATCAAGAATCTGCTGAAGAATTCATTCCTGACGCCAAGAACGCCGAGCTGATGCACTCAAGATAATGTCAAGACAATGGTGTCAAGAAAATGATCAAATTCCTCGACGACAACCAGCTCATCCTCGCCGCAAAAGAAGTGCAAGTTGACAAGATCATCGATGACATTGAAGCGCCAGTCCTCTCACACGCCAAAAGCTTCACATTTATCTAACTTTTGTGGGCACTATGCTTTTGTCTCTATCACAGAGCCCACTAAGGTAGATGAAGCATTTCTGGAGCCTGAGTGGATTCAGGCCATGCAAGAAGAATTACATCAGTTCGAGCTCAACAATGTCTCGGAACTGGTCAAACGTCCAGATCCTCGTAAGCATAATATCATTGGCACAAAGTGGATCTACCGCAACAAGCAAGATGAAAATGGCCTTGTGGTGAGGAATAAGGCACGACTTGTAGCTCAAGGCTACACACAGTTGAAGGAATTGATTTCGATGAAACTTTTGCACTGTTGCTAGACTTGAGGCTATTCAGATATTACTTGCTTATGCTAACCATCATAATATCACTTTATATCAAATGGATGTGGAAAGTGCATTCCTCAATGGTAAGCTTGAGGAAGAAGTATATGTTGCTCAACCCCCAGGTTTTGAAGATCCAAAGAATCCTGACAAAGTCTTCAGACTCAACAAGGCCCTCTATGGTCTCAAACAGGCCCCACAGCGTGGTATGATACATTGAAGGAATTCTTCGTGAAGAATGGCTTCACACCCGTTCACTCGACCCTACTCTTTTACTAAATCATATGATGGTGAACTGTTTGTGTGCCAAATATATGTTGATGATATTATCTTTGGCTCATCGACCAACGTTATAGTGATGAATTTGCCTATATGATGAGTGAAGAATATCAAATGTCTATGATGGGAGAGTTGAAATTCTTCTTAGGTCTTCAAATTCACAACAACACAATGGCATATTCATATCTCGGAGAAATACCTCAAAGATGTCCCAAGAAATTGCATGCAAGATTGCAAAGGCGCTAAAATTCCTATGCCCACAAATGGCCATCTATGCAATCGATGAAAATGGTATTGACTTTGATCACAAGGTATACCGCCCATGATTGGTTCTCTATTGTACTTATGTGCATCTAGGCCAGATATAATGCTTAGTGTTTGCATGTGTGCCCGATTTCAAGCTACACCAAGGAATCACACCATAAGGCTGTGAAGCATATTCTTCGATATCTAGCTCACACACCAACACTAGGATTATGGTACCCCAAGGGCTCTACTTTTGATCTCATTGATATTCTGACTCGACTATGCTGGTGATCGTGTGGACCGCAAGTCAACATCTGGTACTTGTCATTTCCTCGACGATCTTTGGTCCGTTGGTCCTCGAAGAAACAGAATCTGCGATCACCGCTTCATCGTGGAAGCTGAATACATTGCTGTTGTCTCTTGTTGTGCTCAATTGTTGTGGATGAAGCAAACTCTCAAGGACTATGGCATCAACGTGAAGAATGTGCCTCTCAACTGTGACAATGAGAGTGCCATCAAGATTGCTCACAACCCAGTTCAGCACTCGAAGACAAAGCACATTCAGATTCGGCATCATTTTCTTCGTGATCATGTGTTGAAGGGCGACATCTCCATCGAGCATGTGAAGACTGAAGAACAGCTAGCCGATATCTTCACAAAGCCCTTGGATGAGAAGAGATTTAGCAAGTTGCGGTGTGAGCTAAATATCTTAGAATCTTCGAATGTTCTTTGAGAAGGACACACATCCTTACACTTATGCAAAATTGATGACTTAGATGTGCAACACATGAAGAAACGTTTTTCTTCAATCAATGAAGAATAACACTCTAAGTGTGAAGAAATTAATGAAGAATTTGATACTCAGAACCCTACGACAATTGTACGCGGTGTCTGAAATCATCATTCTTATACGGTGGGTCACGCCACCACCAAAGTTGAAAATCTTCAATTTGAGTTTTTCCTCGGTTTTTGAAATTCTTCAGTTTTTCAAATTCTTCAACTTTGCAAAATCTTCACTTATTCCGTCGTTTTTCTTCGTTAGCTATATATATATATGGGTTTATGTCCTCTACAGCATTCACTTATGGCTATTTCTTCAAGTCGCTTTTTCTGCTAAGTGAATGTGATCGGACCCTTCCCCCTCTATGCTATACTCAACCCAATCTATTCACAAATTCTTCATGTGCGTTCTATTTGAAACTTGTTCAAAATCTTCACTGTGTCCTCATCAGCTGAAGAAATTGCGAACGGAACTTTAAAACTGATCTTATCCAAACTTTCGTTTTTGTCGCTCAAACCGTTCTGCATCCCACGATAGATTTATCTATTCACCCACGATCTAACACTATCTCCACTTCTCAGTACGTGGGTGACACATGTCAAGTTTAATGAGAAGGGTCAGGCACGCTCGTCCCAAATCTTCGGGCGAACAGTTTTTCAGAGTGGATATATATACCCCTCTCCCTTCCTCACTTCCTTTACTCCGCCGACCACTCTCTCTCGCCGAGCTTCTCAAACCCTAGCGCCACCGCTACTCCATCGTCAGCCGTGAGGAAAAGCTTCATCGCTTCGACCTCGTCATTGACGTACTTTCGCTACCGATCATGAAATCTTCACTCCGCCGCCACCGTAGCTGTCTTCCTCCGCCGAGTTAGGGCGTGGAAGATCTAACCTGACGAACTGCCCATCTGTTCTTCTCAGTTCGTCGTGTTCTTCACTTCGGGTAATTAGAAGTTACTTTTATTACTCGCTTTGATTCTCAAACCTTCCTGAAATCTTCAAAGGTGTTTATTCTTCAAATCTTCACACATATGAACACGCAAACAAAATATGCTCTTGATTCGTTTCTCTAATCCATGATTTTCTTCAAGATTCCTCAATTGTGTGGATCCTTGATCTATACAACTCTGGAACCTAAGACAAAGATCGCTTAGTGAAATTCTTCCAGGCTCATCTGGTCAAATTCCTCAAACTAGTTCTTTTGAAAACCTTCGAGAACGATATGACCTCTCCAAATTCCTCGCAACTATACTCTGCTCACAGTACTCATGTCCGCTGCTGAATCACTAGGTTCTCATCAACTTAACTCATTTGCAGCTTCCTCGAAGAAAAGTTGCATACTTCTTCAGAGAATTCGATTGTTCAAATTCCTCACCAAGAATATGGCGTAAGGAAAGAAGCCACGAAAGGAGGAAGAGGCCTGAGGTCATGACTACGTTTGAGATTCCTGAGGAAATATATGCTGATTATTGCACACTGATGAAGCCGAGTTCGCAAAGAGAACAAAAATCAGCGTAAGGTGCGATTCAAAGGATTGAACGGAGATGGGCAAGGGAATGGAGGGAGTACATATGTAACTCCAAAGTACATGAAGAAATTCGCCTCAACCTCCATGCCCAAGAGCTCCATTGGCACCTGGTCAAGAAGCTGACCCCACCAGTATCAAGCGTGGTGAAGACTTTCCAAGAATGGGCCAAGCGCCAAGCCAAATTGGCAAGACAAGCCAATGAGGCAGTGAGGAAATTTAATGAGGACTCTGCACATCTGCCGCCACCGAGGCCTCTCACAAGCCAAGAAAATCTATGGCAAAGAAGCCCGCACACAAGCCTAGTGCTTCACCAACAGGCCCTCACGGCCAAGTTCCTCAGCCAGCCCTCACAGCCAATTCCTCATGCTGCTCCTGCTCCTCCCAACTCCTCAAGCAGCTCCTACAAAGTCCTCAAGAGTTCCGACAAAGTCCTCAGACTTGTGCATCCGCCACGTACAAAGGAATGCTGCATCTCCATTGCCTCTGTGTTTCAAAGATGTTCCTCACCTGCACCAAATCCTTCATCCGCCCAACTCTGCTGAAGACTAAGGCCACAACTAGACGAGGTCCTCGCCAAGTCCTAAGAAAAACAGGTCGCCTTTCAAGAGCCAATTCAAGATGATGAGGCTGATGATGATGAACTTATGGAAATCATCGAGACCGCCAAGAAAGGGCTGTTAGAGCCAAAGGCACACCTGCGCTGCTTGCTGTTGGATCCAAGAGCGATCCTCGACTACATTGATCTCTCGCACAAGGACCCAAACACTCCTATGCCTCGACTTCAAGTTGACACCGCCAAAGTCACATGTCGACTCATTTCATCCAAGAGGAGAAATAGAAATTTGATACGGCCAGAGAGATCAAGAAATCGCAGATCTGAAAGGAGAAACTGCTGAAGAAAACATTGTCAAGATGACAACCAAGAACTTATCAAGATGCAAGCTGACATCAAAGCCCTCAAATACAAATTTAACTCCTATTATGCTGATTGGCAAGGAGCCAAAGTCGATTCACAACCTCGATGAAGAAATTCACCAATGTTGCAGCCCCAACGCAACAAGAAATTCCTCAGCCGGAGCCTCACCAGCCGATCGAAGAACATGCCAAGACCACGATGAAGTTCAGCTGTCAAGACAATGCTAGTTCCTGGCTGATGATCCCATTCCAGCCACCAAGAAATTGCCGTGGCATCCATTAGTGGTGCACCAAGAAATCGAATAAGTCAGGCAATCGCATCGCCATACCGAGGAAAATCAACCAGATTCCTCACCCTCCCACGCCAACACAAACTCCAATTCTTCCATCTGCATCTGATGTGAAGAAGACCAAGGCTGTAGAACGAGCTACAATGAAGAAACGGAAAGCATCAGCTGCGTCAAATTCTTCGGCTGCGAAGAAAATGAAGCCAATGACCAGCTCTTTTGAAAATCCTATTGATGTTGTTCCAATTTCCTCAATTCCATCAAAGGACCTTGTTCCTTTTGGTGAAGATTATGAGATCCCAAGCGGATCTGATGAAGAAGATCATTCTGCTGCTTCGTCAGAGCAGATTGATGAAGAAATTGAAGTGGAAGCTATCTCTTCAACTCCAATCATTTCCTCACCTATGCCTCAGTTCACAGCTGAAGAGGTCGGTGTTGAGGAAATTGAAGAAGATGTGGACATTGGAAGCACAACGCCAGTGATGAACGGTGACTTTTGGGAAAGTCAGCATCCAAATTCTCCACTCTTCACCCCAATTCAACAGATTCCTCGGTCCCTGCTCCCTACAGCTCAAATGGGCTCAAGAAACTCATCCCACTTCATCTGTCAATGAAGAAATTCCAGCCACTAGCGCCGATGAACCTCGCTGCCGATCCTCGATCGCACTCAGAGGAACAAGAAATTCCTCACCAAGAACCTGAGATTGCGATTCCAGAGGTCGTGATGCAACTCATCGACACTCCACCGCCAAAGCCAAAGAATCCTTCTCAACAAAGCAAAAGTTCAAGGCTTAAGATTTCTTCACGAGCACGTATTCTTCACTAATTACAATCCATATTATTCTGCTCAGATAAGGAAGAGGCGCTTACGACTGCCACCAAGACAATTTCTATTCCTCGGTGCTTTCAACAAAGACAAAGTCTTCGATCATGCACATATTCCTCATGTGGACATGGAGTCTTTGCCAGGCTTCGAGCCAGTCCTCAGTGTTCTTCACGATGCAGGAATTCTGAATTTCTGCACTGATATCTGTGATTGGAATGAAGAACTCATTCTTCAATTCTATGCAACTCTGCACATCACCGGAGACGCTGAAGATGTGAACTCATGGGTGTTGGACTGGATGTCTGAAAATACTCACTACAAGGCACCAGCAACTGAATTGCTTCGTGCCCTACCACTCAGTCCTCCACTTGATGGTGCTCGTTGTATCTACAACGAACCTGAGCTTTCAAATCACTATATGCAAGTGCTGATGAAGCCTTTGAAGCCAGGGCAGGCCCCAAGAACCGAATTCCTCGTCAAGGAATTATTGTATGTGCCTCGGACTGTCTATCGGATTCTGACGAAGACAATGAGTCCTATCAAAGGCCACGACTCAAATGATGAAGAAGTCATTGGCATCATGAAGAATATTCTTTTCAATATCATTCATGGCGTTCCCGTCAACTTCCATGATTTCTCCATGAGGACTCTGGCAAACATTGCTATGTCACCATTTGAGCTGAAGCCTTATGCGCCTTGGATTATGAGATTCATCAGGACAAGGTCTTCACTCAATTACAAGGCTAATACTCTGAACCACTGCAGCTACTTTCCCCCGATTGAAGTCCTTAAACGGACGTTTTCCTCAGCTGATGACAAGGGCAAGGCAACTGCTGTGATCGATGAAGCCACTCGTCCATTGGATGGTCAGTTTCGCAAAGCTGCATCCTTCTGCCACACATGACTCTGCCGCAAATACCTCAGCCAAGCAAAGTCCTCACGCCACAAAGACCTGTGGTGATGATGATCGTGAGTTACTCCTCGCCTTCATCGGAAGGTTGACCGCAATCATAAATGGGTCAAGCGCCGCTTTGGTTCTATTCTTCACAACATGACCTCTACACCCAATGCAAAGAAGAAAACCACTACTACCTCCATGAAACCTTCAAACGCACTGGCTGTTCTTTCTAATGTCTACAGCGGAAGAATCGACGACAATGGGTCTCAAGGAAGAATTTGACTGGTCTGCACCTCCTCCAAGAAATACAAGAAGGTCAAAGTTCCTTCCTTGATGGCTAGCTCCTATTCTTCATCACGAGACACCGATGAAAATGAAGACTTGATGACACGCTGCAGGCCCTACTACAACAACCGACCCCAACAACTCTGGCGCCCTTCATCAACTTGAAATTCTTCAGGCGTTAGTCCTCGCCGATCCTTTTGGTCATTTGATGACAAAGGGGGAGAAATGTGAGTTAGTCTTCAAGCGGTTCTATTATATGGGCAATTTTTTTGTTAAGTTACAACTCTCGTTCTTCTGAAACTTTTATTGGATCGAGTTGTAATCTTAAACCCGATGGTGCTTTGATACTTTTGATGCACTGTGCTCTGATTGATGCACTGTGCTGCTCTGATACTCTTGATGCGTTATTTTGCATGCCTGTTCCTCATTAGTGTTATTGCACGCATGCTGAATTTCATCAAGCACCATATTTCATCATGCATTTTCAAATTCTTCATATTATATGTCAAATGCGTGTATGAATTACAAGATATAGGGGGAGATCTCCATGATTCAACTCTTCAAATGTGCATCGCCTCAAAAGCAAATTCCTCACTATGCACATCTTCAGGGGGAGTTCTTCTATATCTTGTAATCAAATTCCTCAATATCAGTTGTTACACTTCATATGTTTATCCCCGTTGAAAACTTAACCTATATTGTCATCAATCACCAAAAAGGGGGAGATTGTAAGTGCATCTAGTGCCTCTTAGTGATTTTGGTGTATTGAAGACTTATAGGTTAAGGGACTAATGTGTTTATGAGTGTACACAGGTCTATAAGTCTATGAGGAGTTTGATATTTACAGAGAAAGTCGACCCCTAAAAATGAAGTTCTTCGATCAAGACTTTGATATTCAAGACTTTCTGAAGACTTTGAAAGTGAAGAAATTGGTGTGACCTTGAAGACTTGATATTCATTTGAGGAACATGAAGCGTGAAGACTTTTGTTTTTGTAGTTTCGCTTTCTCTTCTTGAGTCATAGGAAACACCGTCATCGTTAAAGGGGTCGAGGAAATACTAAGGAAAAATTTCCATGTGATGCTCAACTCAAAATCCTACACCTACCAATCCCTTCGAGTGAAGCCTTTGAAATCTCATACAGTTCACCAATTTCTTCAAGAATGTAGACGAAGCTCTTCCGTCACCGAGGAATTTGTTCTGACTGAGGAGTTAGGAATTCGCCAGTGCGGATTGCCTACACAGTGAGGAACATGATAGCCCTGAGGAAATTGAGAATCAAATTTCCGACCATTGTTGTGTTGCGCGCCAGCTGTCCCAAAATATCTTATCCACCTAACGGTCATATTATTGAAGGGCATTTATGTCTTATCATGTCGGGCTGCTCCCTAGGATATAAATAGCCGCCCCCTTACAACCACTAGCTGGTTGGCTGCTCCGAGAGAAACTTGACACTTGTCATTTGAGAGCAACCCATCCTCCGAGGACTTTGATCCTACGTGGATCCGACACTTGTTACCTTTGAAGACTGTGCTTCTTCCAGACGGTTAGGCGTCATGGTCTACAACATCCAAGAGGAATTGTGGATCGCCGAGTGACCAAGTCTGTGAAGGTTTGGAAGTCGCCTAAAGAGTGATTGGACGAGGTATGTGTGACCTTAGTTCAAGGAGAATACGGTGAGGACTTGGTGTCCTGAGCTGCGTGCTCAGCGACTGGGTGTCCGGGACTGTGTGTCCTCGAGTTTAAATACTCAGCCGCTCCAACCAGACGGTCAACTGAGACAGCAGTTGGAACTGGTCTACCAAATCAATGTCTTCACCAACCTAACTGGTTCTATTACCTCAACCCTTTCATTTCCTCATTACTGTGTTGAGTGTTCATTCATATCTGTGTTTGAAGACTTTGACTGAAGACATTCTCAATTTCCTTAGTTCAATTTCTTCATTCTGTTTGTCTTCATCTTGTGCTATCCTGTGTTATGCTTTCTGTACTCCTTGATTGTCCTCATTTCATCATGATGACCATGCCCGCATTCTCTTATGCTTACTTCTGAGTACTTATTCTGCTGCAAGTAGTTCTTCACTTAGGAATTTCCTCACCGGCCAATTCCTCGGTGAAGATTTCATAAAAATCGCCTATTCACCCCCCTCTAGTCGATATAACGCACTTTCACCGGGCACGACTTGAGGAGTAGGTAGGGAGCAGAAAGGCGGCGTACCCCTGGTCGCGGCATCCAGCAGCTCAGTGACGCGTTCCAGTAACGCATCGCGGCCGCTCTCCATTAGTCGGCACCGCAGCAGCTCCCTTGCCACTATGAGTGCGGCCCTCATGTTTGCTCTCTCCCGTTGGGAATGCGGCGTCGTTGCAGCAGCATAGCTCGAGCACGGTGTAAGGGTGGAAGGCGTCAGACCACGCCGCCCGCGCCCCGCGGTGTTTAGCGGTGTGTGTGCCGCCTGGAGCGCGGAGTTGAGGTCTTCTTGGGTGGATGATGCCGCCCGGGCTGGCCAATCTTCCCAGTGGTCGGCGTTGGCCCTTGGGTCGCCGGACATCGGCGCTGCAGAGCGTTGGCAGGTCTGCTGATGGAAGAGAGGCTTCGGCGCACCCCTACCTGGTGCACCAAAGGTCGGATTTCGGGTTCCGGCAAAACCCTTGAGGTGCACACGAAGATCTCTCCTCCCCCTAGCTCATGCTCTCACCGCAATCTCAAAGCTCAGCACCTCGAACTCGCAGAACAAAGGACACAGGGTTTATAATGGTTGGGGCCACCGATGTGGTGTAATACCCTACTCCAGTGTGGTGTGGTGGATTGCCTCTTGGGCTGAGGATGAACAAGTACAAGGGAAGAACAGCCTCCTGAGGAGAGGTGTCCTTGAGCTCGGTGAGCTTGTGTAGTTGAGGATGATCTGAATGGTCCAAGATCAGTTGCCTCCTACTATGGTGGCTAGTCCTATTTATAGAGGCCCTGGTCGTCTTCCCAAATGTAGGCCGGAAGGGATCCAACAACGGCCAAATTTTAAGGGAGATACCCAGTACAAGTTATCCTGACTAAAGGTGGTCTTCGCCTGCCAAAGCATCTGGTGGTGACGTCGTCCTGGGCTCCACGGTGAGCTCCATCCTGCTGTCCAACTGGCCTTGGTCTTGTTGCACCGATATGGCAACCTTTGCCTGATGCATCAGTACTCCTCGCGTGCGCTTGCCTCTTTAGCACTAAAGAGGGAACGAGTACGCTGCGCGCTCTGGAGCCCGCCTGGCACCCGCCTGGCCTTGGTCATCATGGCTTGTGTCACAGGGACCTCGCGAGGTGCCCCTCGCCTTGATCTTTCCGCTCCACGCGAGCCAGCCTAGTGAGGCCGCCCCCGAGGAGGTCTTGCATCATCCACATCTCGAGGCTTGGCCCCTTGCAAGGGTCTTGAGTGTTCGCTGATGAAGATGGGTCATACAGGGCCGCTGGTGGAGTCACGCCATGGGCCGCAGACAGGCAAGTCTGGGGGCCCCGTCCCCAGGACGCTGACACGGCCTCCAGTAGTTTTCTATGGAACCATACCACTATGGTCATCTATATGATTAGACTGTGCCTCTTCACTAGACTTTCCCGAACCATCTATTTGATCCCCACGGTCATAACACAACTTTCTTTACAAAAGTTTCCAAAATCCAATGTGGATCCAAGCAACAAGAGAAATTCATCGTGGTAATTATTAGTCGAAAACCAAAGTGGAATGGAGAGAACGGAGAATTAGTTACAATGAAAAAATTGTTGAGGAATCATGTTGAAAGAACAACATTCAGTGTCATGAATATCACATATATATATTTTTCATGTACCGACGCTTTTGATTCAATTACGAAAGTATGTTGTACTAGACTTGCACCATAGTTAAGCAGAAGTGCAAGCACAGAAGTGGATGACCGGACCTTACTGTCGGATATCGGGTTTCGGCAGACCCTTGAGGTTCGAACACTGGGGTGCGCGCGGAGATCTTTCCCCTACCAGCTCACGCGTCGATGGTTTGCAAGGGATCTAAACTACGAACGATGAACAACACAGAGGACAAGAGGTTTATACTAGTTCGGGCCACCATTGTGGTGGAATAACCTACTCTAGTTTGTGGTGTGGTGGATTGCCTCGGGGGGTTGATGATAAACAGTACAAAGGACGAACAGCCTCGCGAGGGGCTCTTCTTTAGCTGGTGCGATGGACTGCTTGGGTGAGTCCAGTCGCTTCTCTCTCTCTCTCTCTCTCTCTCTCTCTTTCTAGGGGGTTCGACTTGTCTCCAGTCTGTCCCCTTTCTTTGTGGTGGCTAGTCCTACTTATAGAGGGAGGCCCTGGGCCTCTTCCCAAATAATGAGCGGGAAGGGCGCCAACAATTGACCATTTTGAAGGGGAACATCTAGTACACTTATCCTGACCAAAGTTGGTCTTCGGCTGCCAAAGGCTCTGACGGTGACGCCGTCCTGGGCTCCACGATGACCTCCTTCCTGCCGCTCTGCTAGTCTTGATCTTGTTGCACCGAAGCGGTAACCTTTGCCTGATGCCTTGGCCTGTGCTTGCCTCCTTTGCACCAAAGGGGAAATGAGGACACTACGCAGGCCGGCGCCCGCCTGGCCTCGATCGTCATGGCTTCTGTCACAGGGCACCCTCGTGAGGTACCCTGCCATGATCTCCTCGCCTCCTCGTGAGCCTGCCTGACGAGGCTACTCCTGCGGAAGGTTCCAGTCGTCCGCCCCACGAGGCTTGGCCCCTCGCGAGGGTCTTGAGCTTGAGCTGATGAAGCTGGGCCGCGCTGGGCCCCCACTTGAGCCACACCGCATGCCGCAAGCAGGCAAGTCTAGGGACCCCCATTCCCAGAACGCCGACAGTAGCCCCCAGGCTGTGACACTCAAAAACTTTGTTGGTTTTGAAGAGGGTCATTTCAATTCTTCCAAAAACTTCTCTCTCAAAACTTTTGCCTTGGCAAGGATTTTTTTATCTTCTTCAACCCTGGTGTTTGGTTAATGAGAACCTTCCTTCTGATTGTTCCCTCCTCAAATATTTTTTTCTTCTTTTGATAATTATTTTCTTTTAACCAAAAAAAAGAGTAACCCTATGAGTTTTGGGGCTTCTTTCATTTTGAAACCACCCATGGTTTTACCATGCCTCATGTGGTAAAACCTCCCAAAACCCTCCTCCCTCTTTGGAGCAATCTAAACTTTCTGCTCCAACAAGTCCAACCCATTTTTGGATTTTATTTCATTTATTTTATTTCCCAAAACAATTCTGTCATTTATTTTAAGCCTAGGTGATTTACAAAACAAGTACCTAATTCCCTTTGATTTTTGACCCAAGCCAACTCCTCTGGATAGTCTTTGGCACCCCCAACCTAGATCCATCAAGATCCACTCTTCCTCTTTTCAAAATTTTCAAGTTTCATCCTCTGCAAGTTTGGACCAGATTTGTCAAATTTGGTGAAATTCATATATCCTCTTCCCCAAAAATTCTACCAAAATTCAGGCAGCCCCCAGATGCAATGAGAGGCCACCCCACCAAAAATCAGCTCAAGGAAAATCCCCCACATGCCAAAACCATTTCGTCGAACACCTGGCAGGCATTGTTCCTGTGCACTTTCAGAAAGTTCAGAGTTTCAGAGAGTGCAGTGTCGTTTCTTCGTCAGAGTGTTATCATCGACCACCCGTGCGCCCTAGCGCGTTGTGCACGGCCCCTTCTCCTTGACCTGAGCACTGCACGCACTCTCGGACGGACGCAGGCGTCGGTGGCGGCGAGCATCGCCAACGCCGGCAGCCTCTGCGGTGGCAGAGCCACCCGTGGCGGCCAACAGAGCCAGCGCCGGCTCGCTACACCGTTCTGCGCCACCCAACGACCCCTAGCCCTCCGCGTGGCCTCATGAATGCCAGCGCACCCCCGCAGCACCGTCGCCGTGGCCCGGCAAGCACAGGGCAGCCCTCTGCCTCCGACGGGCCCGCGCCGCCCCGTTCCGTCGCAGCCACCCAGAGAGCCTAATCCAAACCTGGTTAGCACATAAATGGAACCGGTGAGCCAACACGTTGACGCCCAACTCCCTGAACTCCCCGACCAAGCACTGCGCCGCCGTAACCATCGCCGGTGATCCCCATTCACGGCCACCGCCTCGGATCGCCTATAAAAAGGGACCCCGAACTCGCTCTCGATCACGCACCACCACTACACCTCGCCAACACCCCACCAAGCCACTCGGAGGACCTCGAGGAGGTCTCCTCCCCCAACTCCGGCCGCCCCGATCTGCCTCGGCCACCAGCTCGAATCACCCCGGTGAGGCCATCCCCGACACCCAAAACTCGTCAGTTACATCCTCGAGCACCCAGTGAGCTGACCCAAGCTTCGATTTCAACTTCGCAGCCCTCCCCGGCGAGATCCAACTCCACCCGAGCCGCCGTCCGCCGGAGCAAGGGCCGCCGTCGACGTAGTGCTCGCCGACGACCACCACCACCCACCGACGCGGAAGGACACGCTGAACACGCAGGTATCGCGTGATCCCCCTGCCTCGCCGTGGATCGCCGCCGGCGACCGCCACAGCTCTCGGGCGCCGGCGGGCTCTGTTCTTCCCCGTTTGAATTTTCAAACCTGACGGGTGGGACCCGCCTGTCAGCCTCTCTTTCTTTTTAAACGAACTGTTTTCTAAAAACTTATTCGGGCAAATACGCTTTCAATCTGAAGCGTTTTTCTGGTCTTTTCTGTTCAGCCCCCTGAGAAGTTTCTGTTTCATTACAGAGAGGTCCCTGGATTAAAACTCTTATAACTTTTAAACAGGAAAGGATTTTTGATTGATTCTTTTTTTGTCCTCTTTAAAATTTTGTCTATTTTTTTATCTGATTTATTTGAAAAATAATTATAAATTTTTTTTGTGCACTCACGGTATTTACGATAAGTACGTATTTTCTTATACCGTAGATAACGGAGGAGGTGACGGAACCGCGAACTTCGCCAAGCTAGACTCCGACTACTCCGAACCAGGCAAGCATGTTTGAACTTTTGATATGATGAGTGTCTTGACATGTTTGCATTAAGTAGTCCATGGCATGTTTATGAGCATCACGATGAATGTCATATTGCATGCAAAATTGAGGTAAGTGAATTTCGATAATCCATAAGTTGCTGGATGTGAGTTGGCATGGCCAGGTGATGGCATGAGGATGGGTAAGATGGCAGTGTTGTAGCATGCTAGTCTTATGCCAGACTATTTGACTCCAGTGTCAACATGAATCAGTCCAGTTTCCGTCCGGTTTCCCTACCTGTACTACCATATGTTTCCCGCAAGGGATATGGCTAAGTAAGTTGCAAATCGCTTTCCTGGTACACACCAAATAGAGAGGCCGGGATGAGGGTTCCATGGCCCTGGATTAAAGCCCGTCATCCGGTCAGGGGGCATGGGTGTATCCGGTTGGGACCGAGAGGGGGGCACCCCTTAGAGCGCGCGTATATAAATTTGATCCTATGCTATTCGAGGTTGTGATCTCCCGTCTCAAAGTTTTTCTTGAACGTTGTCAAGGGTGATTCCTGGCATCATGAGGTGGATGGGTGTGTACTGGTTAGGTGTGTTTCTACCGAAATACCGTGAACGGAACTAGTCCTCGCAACTACGGAAATCCGTTGGCTGTGGATAATTAGTACAAACTCTGTAGAGTCAAAAATCCTTTGAAACAATCTCATCTATGTCGGAGTTCTATGTTCAACTTATCATGTCAAGATCGGTCTCGGTGGAAAAACTCCGTAAACCACATGAGTGATGAGTTCGGTTAAGTGTTTTTTCCCGTGGATGGACTAACCCGTTTATTATTGTGTGCCGAATATTTCATATGAGTATTATATCTTTGTGAATTTATCAGGCATGAATGATGAAATATAAGCCCTTTCTGCGATGTCGCTTAGACGTCCGACTGTGGCACACTTGTTGTTTTCTTTTGATATAAGCCCTTTCTGCGATGTCGCTCATACGTCCGACGGTGGCACACTTGTTGTTTTCTTTTGATATAAACCCTTTCTGCGATGTCGCTCAGACGTCCGACTATGGCACACTTGTTGTTTACTTTTGATATAAGCCCTTTCTGCGATGTCGCTCAGACGTCCGACTGTGGCATGCTTGTTTTCTACTTTCGATGTAAGCCCTTTCTGCGATGTCGCCCCGACGTCCGACTATGGCACGCTTGTTATTTTACTTTCGACATAAGCCCTTTCTGCGATGTCGCTCAGACGTCCGACTGTGGCATATATGTCTTTTATTTTCAATATAAGCACTTTATGTGGTGTCGCTTAGACGCCCGACTGCGGCATGTTTATTTATTCGTTTACCCTTCGAGGCGTCGCTCCAGACACCCGATCGGTTTTCACTTATTTTGTTGGGATTTCGGGAAGACTACCGCCCGACTTCCTTTTTACTTATCAAGTTGTGCAAATATTTATTATTTGAATGTGCATTGTTATTTGCTCATGACGCATTCATGCATGCATTTGTTATATCTTATGTCTGAACTGTCTTGCGAGTACTTTCAAAGTACTCATCTGGCTTGTTGATTTGGCTAGATGTTGATGAAGGCGATCTCATGGATGAAGAGTTCGATAGCGAGTCCGACGCCTAGAGGAGTCCCAGTCAGTCTCGTGCGACCCTGGATTGGACATTGTATTACATCCGTTTCCGCTACCCAAATAAATTCATCTAGCTCACCTCGACGCCGATGAGCTGCCGCCTAGGAGTCATTTCCACTCCACTGTGTTATTCCTCTACCACTTTATTCTCAAGTCAGTAGTATGCCACCCCACACCATTGTGTCATATCCGCCATTATGTATAATTATTGGCGTGCTTGTAATAATGTGTTGAGCACCCTCAGCTCGACCCTGTAATATGTTTTAATGCTACTGGCTTTATATATCAAGATTTTATCTACCAGTAAGGAGGATTATTTCCTTATACTGGGACTTAAAGATCGGTTTCTCAATAAGTATTTTATTGGAAAACCGGTCGTGACAAGCTTGGTACCAGAGCCAGGCTGACTGTAGGAATCCACTAGGTGCGATCGCTAATCGGTTATTAGCATAATAGAGTTTGTTCATATTTTTGCAAAATGTAGTCATTTTCTGACAGTCAGCATAAATTTATGATCTGACCATTCAGAATTTTTGCCTACTTTTGTAGATGGCTGGCAATGACTGTGAGTCACAGTGTTAATAACGCGATGCTCGAGGGGTTCGTCAAGCTCCTCTCCTTCATCGTCCAGGTCGCGATGGGGCCATCAGTGCGCCCAGTCTTCACACTCTACGCCGCTTCAGGTTCTTGGGGAGAGCCATGCCTACGGAGAGGCATGCTATGCAGATGGCTGCCCGTGAGGCGATAGCTCGTCTCTGGGATGCTCTTCCTTTAATGAAGACTCGTCGCTACCGGTACCTTCCATGCCACGTGCCATACACCTGTCACTACTCATTCGCTTGCCCTAGAGGAGAGCAAGATGAGGCTATTGAGATGCTTGTCGAGTACCTCCGAGCCCCGGAGGCAGCCTTCGACAGCCTGGTGGACAACCTTGTGGCTGCCCGCATGGACTCGATCCATGGCTGTGCCGCCAACAGAGGGAGCTCCTGCACACCGCACCACCGCTGACTTTCGCCTCATCCTCGGCATCTTATTCTACTACCATTCTCGCCATTGCTCATCTCCTGCCTACCACCGAGGAGTTCAACCAAGTCATTGCGCCCACTCCAGTTAGCTCGCACCACCTATTGCGCCTACTCCTATTCGTGTCGCCCGCCTATGGCACCAACTCCATCAACTCAGCGCAGCACTTCACGCCTGGAGCCTATTAGCGAGGAGGAGGTTGAGTCCCCACCTCATCACGCCTCACCCTCGGCAGGCCAAGGGAAATCCTTACCATCTCCATCGAGTACGCTTAGCAGCCATGCGATGTACCGACTTATACGATATGTTTATATGTACATAGGTTGTGAGAAGTAGCTTGTTTGCGCATCATGTAGGAACTAGGAGAAGTGCACTAGCCTAAATAACATGTCAGGAATATGTATGCATATCCTGAGTGATGTATTGTATAATTACTGCTTGCGTGTAACATATGTAATGAGCAATCCTTCTCCGTGCGCAAACGTTTATTCTCTTCAAAAAAATCTTGGAGCATTTAAAATTTCCCGTCTTTATGAATTTGTTGACTTTTGTGACTCAATTTATTTCCTTATGAGTCTTACAAATATATCCCCAGAGTGAAAAATGTCTCATCCTTGGACGCGCTCCATGCCAAATCAGCCAGAGGAAAATTATGGCACACCACCAAACAACAATTTCACACAGGCAGTCAAGTCAACAGGCGGTGAAACAGCATTTACCCAAGTATGCCGCCTTCTGACAGAGTCAGCAACAACATCAGGAAATGATAAACCAAGTCATCAATATGGGAAATCACCGTGGACAGTATTAGCAGCAATCCAAGTAGTCTGAGCTGCAGAAGACGCGACCCCCAACATTTTCTCATACTGACAACCCTCTTGAGGCCGACGACTGGCTTTGAGACGTGGAAAGAAAATTAATTATTGCACAGTGTTCAGACCATGAGAAAGTACTATATGCACCGCACTATATCACTGGAGCAGCTGCATCATGGTGGGAAAATTTCCTACACATGCACCCCCAACGAAAATGAAATAACATGGGAGGAATTCAAAGAAGGTTTTCATGGGGCTCACATTCCTAAAAGTGTTATGAAGATCAAGAAGAGAGAATTTGATGACCTCAAACAAAGGACCATGACGGTGTCAGAATACAACAACCAGTTTACTCTGTTGTCTCGCTACGCCAACGAAGAGCGTATGACTGAGAGAAAGAAGATGGATAAATTCTTGGAAGGGCTGACACCCACACTTAAATGCCAGTTGGTTGTGCACACCTTTCCAGATTTCAAGACGCTGGTGGATAAGGCCATTACCTTGGAAAATGAGAGACGCAGCTTGGAGGATTTTCGCAAGCGAAAAAGGGACCGGACTATTCTTGCTCGCAACCACCGAAGCAAGACGGATTTTCAGAAAGGTGGGACACACAAACCCACGACAAGCGTCTCACGCCCAGTCAAGAATTTTCATGCGAGGGACAAGGAGTTCACATATCGCCCAGGCGTTAGTTGCTACGCGTGTGATGAAGAAGGGCACTATGCCAAACAGTGCCCCAAGCCAAGTAACTCGACCCCAAAACCGAACAACGGTGGCAATAATTCAGCACCCAAGCGGAAAAATTTCAACCCCAATAACAACCACAGGAAGGGTCATATGAACCACGTGACCAAAGAGGAAGCATAGAATGCCCCAGATATCGTACTTGGTACGTTCCCTGTCAACACAATACCTGCCATGGTTTTGTTTGATTCTGGAGCTTCTCACTCATTCATTTGAAGAGTTTTGCTTTGCAAAATAATTTTTCGATGCTTCCCCTGGAAAAATCCATGATCATCAAGTCCCCTGGGATTAAGCAAGTGACTCAGAGTTACTGCCAAGGTGTGGTTATTGAATTTGAAGGATTGAAGTTTCACGCCAACCTTATTGTATTAGAAAATAAAGGACTGGATGTCATCCTAGGGATGGATTGGTTAACCACGAACAAAGGTTTTATTGACTGTTTCAACCGGACCGTAATCCTCACCCACCACCACGGGAAGACAATAAGAGTTTCAACCAAAGAGAGGAAAATGTCGCGGCAACCGAGATTGAACAAGTTGGACATTTCTGAATTAAGAAAAGTTCCAGTAGTGTGTAAATTTCCAGATGTATTTCCCGAAGAGCTACCAGGAATGCCACCAGACCGAGAGATAGAATTCAGCATTGAGCTAGCACCCGGAACCGCTCCCATTTACAAGAAACCATACAGAATGGCACCATCTGAATTGGTAGAATTGAAGAAGCAAATAAAAGAATTACTGGACAAAGGATATATACGAGCCAGTTCCTCACCTTGGGGTTCACCAATTTTATTTGACAAGAAAAAGGATGGGACACTGAGATTGTGTATAGATTATCGAGCACTTAACATGGTCACAATCAAAAATAAATACCCAATGCCAAGGATAAATGATTTATTTGATCAGCTCGCTCAGGCCAAGGTCTTCTCAAAAATTGACTTAAGGTCGGGATACCATCAATTAAAAGTACGGACGGAGGATATCCCCAAGACGGCCTTCACCTCCAGATACGGACTGTATGAGTTCACAGTAATGCCGTTTGGACTAACAAAAGCCCCGGCATATTTTGTTCACCTCATGAACAAAGTATTTATGAAGTTTATGGACAAGTTTGTTGTAGTATTCATCGACGATATTCTGATATACTCCAAGACACCAGAAGAGCATGTTGAACATTTCCGAATCGTACTAGGAGAACTAAGGAAACATCAATTGTACGCCAAGTTCAGCAAGTGTGAATTTTGGTTAAGACAGGTAGCTTTTCTGGGCAACGTACTGACCCAAGAAGGTATTGCCGTAGACCCGGAAAAAGTCAAGGCCGTACTTGGGCTGAAACCACCAGCCAGCGTAACAGACGTACGAAGTTTCTTGGGAATGGCAGGATACTACCGAAGATTTATTGAAGGATTCTCCACCATAGCAAAGCCAATGACGCAGTTACTCAAGAAAGACAAGAAGTTTGAATGGACGGAAGCTTGCGAGAAAAGTTTCCAAGAGCTAAAAAAATAAATTAACGACAACACTAGTATAAATTGTGCCAGACATACACAAGAATTTTGAGGTATATTGTGACGCATCCCCAAAGGGCCTCGGATGCGTGTTGATGCAAGAAGGCAAGGTGGTCGCATATGTCTCCAGACAACTTCGCAAGCATGAAGAAAATTATCCTACTCATGACCTAGAATTGGCAGCAGTCATCCATGCACTCAAGGAATGGAGACACTTTTTACTTGGAAATCATTGTGAAATGTACACGGACCATAAAAGCCTCAAGTATATTTCCACCCAACCGGAACTCAATTTACGGCAACGACGCTGGTTGGAATTAGTGAAGGATTATGATGTTGGAATCCACTACCATCCAGGAAAAGCAAATGTAGTGGCAGATGCTCTAAGTCGGAACCCTAGCCCGAATGACGACAACCTACCAAACCTGAGACCTGAATTTCGGCAGGAGTTTGCTAAACTCAACTTGCTGGTGGTTACCGAAGGCAGCATATCGAATTTAGAAATGCAGCCTACCTTGATAGAAAAGATTAAAGAGGCTCAGCATGGGCACCCCAGCATTGAAGGCATTAAACGGAAAGTGAGTTTGGGCAAGGCCTCAGAGTTCATTATCGATGAGCAAGGAATGTTGTGGTACGGAGATAGACTTTGCGTACCAAATATCGAGGACCTTAAACCGCAAATCTTAGCTGAAGGCCACACCACCCCGTATTCGATCCATCCTGGAGGAACAAAAATGTACAAAGATATTCAAGAAAATTTTTGGTGGCACGGTATGAAAAGGGACATAGCCACGTTCATCGCATGTTGTGACTCTTGTCAACGCATCAAGGCCGAGCACCAGAAACCAGCCGGACTTTTACAGCCAAATAAGATACCCGAGTGGAAATGGGACGAAATTGGAATGGATTTTATTATTGGACTACCTCGGTCACGACACGGGAATAATGCCATATGGGTCATCACTGATAGACTGACTAAGGTAGCACACTTCATCCCCGTAAATACAACCCACACCACTCAGAAGCTTGCCAGGCTTTATCTTTCCCGTATCATCTGCTTACATGGAGTCCCAAAGACGATAATATCAAACAGAGGCACTCAATTCGTCTCCCAATTTTGGGATCACTTACAACAAGCTCTGGGAACTCAACGGGCGTTTAGTACCGCATACCACCCCCAGACTGATGGACAAACTGAACGCGTAAACCAAATTCTAGAAGACATGCTAAGAGCATGTGTCCTCACCTATGGAACCAGTTGGGAAGAAAGCTTACCATACGCAGAGTTCGCATACAACAACAGTTACCAACCAGCCTGCAAATGGCACCATTTGAGGCTCTGTACGGGCGAAGATGTCGTACCCCGCTAAATTGGTCAGAAACCGGAGACAGCCATATCTTCGGCCCAGACATGCTTAAGGAGGCTGAAGATAAAGTTAAGGTGATTAGGGATCGACTCAAGACAGCCCAAAGTCGACAGAAGAGTTATTATGATCACAAACATCGGGGGGTCAGTTTTGAACCCGGTGAATTTGTGTACCTGCGAGTATCTCCTATGGAGGGGCCTGCAAAGATTCAAGGTTAAGGGAAAGCTAGCACCAAGATTCATCGGACCATTCTGTATAGTGGCACGGAGAGGCACGGTAGCCTACCAGCTGGACTTACCCGAAGATTTATCCGATGTCCACGACGTGTTCCACGTCTCACAGTTGAGGAAATGCGTAAGCAACCCAGAGAAACACGTATCCCATAGAAACATTGACTTGCAGTCAGACCTCACCTATAGGGAGAATCCAATAAAAATCTTGGAGGAGTCTGAAAGGAGGACCCGACAGAAAACCATCAAGTTTTAAAGAGTTCAGTGGAGGAATCACGCCGAAAGTGAAGCAACTTGGGAAAGAGAGGATTTTCTTCGGACAGAGCACCCCCACTTATTTGAGGATCGGCTGAAATCTCGGGGACGAGATTTTTCCTAAGGGGGTAGGTGTTGTGACACTCAAAAACTTTCTTGGTTTTGAAGAGGGTCATTTAAATTCTTCCAAAAACTTCTCTCTCAAAACTTTTGCCTTGGCAAGGATTTATTTTTTTTATATCTTCTTCAACCCTGGTTTTGGTTAATGAGAACCTTCCTTCTGATTGTTCCCTCCTCAAATATTTTTTTTCTTCTTTTGATAATTATTTTCTTTTAACCAAAAAAGAGAGTAACCCTATGAGTTTTGGGGCTTCTTTCATTTTGAAACCACCCATGGTTTTACCATGCCTCATGTGGTAAAACCTCCCAAAACCCTCCTCCTCTTTGGAGCAATCTAAACTTTCTGGTCCAACAAGTCCAACCCATTTTGGATTTTATTTCATTTATTTTATTTCCCAAACAATTCTGTCATTTATTTTAAGCCTAGGTGATTTACAAAACAAGTACCTAATTCCTTTGAGTTTTGACCCAAGCCAACTCCTCTGGATAGTCTTTGGCACCCCCCAACCTAGATCCATCAAGATCCACTCTTCCTCTTTTCAAAATTTTCAAGTTTCATCCTCTGCAAGTTTGGACCAGATTTGTCAAATTTGGTGAAATTCATATTCCTCTTCCCCAAAAATTCTACCAAAATTCAGGCAGCCCCCAGATGCAATGAGAGGCCACCCCACCAAAAAATCAGCTCAAGGAAAATTCCCCACATGCCAAAATCATTTCGTCGAACACCTGGCAGGCATTGTTCCTGTGCACTTTCAGAAAGTTCAGAGTTTCAGAGAGTGCAGTGTCGTTTCTTCGTCAGAGTGTTATCATTGACCACCCGTGTGCCCTCGCGCGTTGCGCACGGCCCCTTCTCCTTGACCTGAGCATCGCCAACGCCGACAGCCTCTGCGGTGGCAGAGCCACCCGTGGCGGCCAACGGAGCCAGCGCCGGCTCGCTACGCCGTTCTGCGACGCCCAACGCCCCCTAGCCCTCCGCGTGGCCTCATGCATGCCAGCGCACCCCCGCAGCACCGTCACCGTGGCCCGGCAAGCACAGGGCGCGCCCTCTGCCTCCGACTGGCCCGCGCCGCCCCATTCTGTCGCAACCACCCAGAGAGCCTAATCCAAACCTGGTTAGCACCTAAATGGAACCGGTGAGCCTCCACGTTGACGCCCAACTCCCTGAACTCCCCGACCAAGCACTGCGCCGCCGTAACCATCGCCGGTGATCCCCGATCGCGGCCACCGCCTCGGATCGCCTATAAAAAGGGACCCCGAACTCGCTCTCGAGCACGCACCACCACTGCACCTCGCCAACACCCTGCCAAGCCACTCGGAGGACCCCACTCGGAGGACCTCGAGGAGGTCTCCTCCCCAACTCCGGCCGCCCCGATCCGCCTCGGCCACCAGCTCGAATCACTCCGCTGAGGCCATCCCCGACGCCCAAAACTCGTCAGTTACATCCTCGAGCACCCAGTGAGATAACCCAAGCTTCGATTTCAACTTCGCAGCCCTCCCCGGCGAGATCCAACTCCTCCGGAGCCGCCGTCCGCCGGAGCAAGGGCCGCCGTCGGCGTAGTGCTCGCCGACGACCACCACCACCACCCACCGACGCGGAAGGACACGCTGAACACGCAGGTATCGCCTGATCCCCCTGCCTCGCCGTGGATCGCCGCTGGCGATCGCCGCAGCTCTCGGGCGCCGGCGGGCTCTGTTCTTCCCCGTTTGAATTTTCAAACCTGACGGGTGGGACCCGCCTGTCAGCCTCTCTTTTCTTTTTAAACGAACTATTTTCTAAAAACGTATTCGGGCAAATACGCTTTCAATCTGAAGCGTTTTTCTGGTCTTTTCTGTTCAGCCCCCTGAGATGTTTCTGTTTCATTATAGAGAGGTCCCTGGATTAAAACTCTTATAACTTTTAAACAGGAAAGGATTTTTGGTTGATTCTTTTCCTGTCCTCTTTAAAATTTTGTCTATTTTTTATAAGATTTATTTGAAAAATAATTAGAACAATTTTCTGTGCACTCACGGTATTTACGATAAGTACGTATTTTCTTATACCATAGATAACGGAGGAGGTGACGGAACCGCGAACTTCGCCAAGCTAGACTCCGACTACTCCGAACCAGGAAAGTATGTTTGAACTTTTGATATGATGAGTGTCTTGACATGTTTGCATTAAGTAGTCCATGGCATGTTTATGAGCATCACGATTAATGTCATATTGCATGCAAAGTTGAGGTAAGTGAATTTCGATAATCCATAAGTTGCTGGATGTGAGTTGGCATGGCCAGGTGATGGCATGAGGATGGGTAAGATGGCAGTGTTGTAGCTTGCTAGTCTTATGCCAGACTATTTGACTCCAATGTCAACATGAATCAGTCCAGTTCCGTCTGCTTTTCCGTACTGTACTACCATATGTTTCCATAAGGGATATGGCTAAATAAGTTGCAAACCGCTTTCTGGTACACACCAAATAGAGAGGCGGGATGAGGGTTCCATGGCCTGGATTAAAGCCCGTCATCCGGTCGGGGGCATGGGTGTTTCGGTTGGGACGAGAGGGGGCACCCTTAGAGCGCGTATATAAATTTGATCCCATGCTATTCGAGGTTGTGATCTCCCCGTCTCAAAGTTTTTCTTGAACGTTGTCAAGGGTGATTCCTGGCATCGTGAGGTGGATGGGTGTGTACTGGTTAGGTGTGTTTCTACCGAAATACCGTAAACGGAACAAGTCCTCGCGACTACGGAAATCCGTTGGCTGTGGATAATTAGTACAAACTCTGCAGAGTCAAAAATCCTTTGAAACAATCTCATCTATGTCGGAGTTCTATGTTCAACTTATCATGTCAGCATCAGTCTCAGTGGAAAAACTCCGGTAAACCACATGAGTGATGAGTTCGGTTAAGTGTTTATTCCTGTGGATGGACTAACCCGTTTATTATTGTGTGCCGAATATTTCATATGAGTATTATATCTTTGTGAATTTATCAGGCATGAATGATGAAATATAAGCCCTTTCTGCTATGTCGCTTAGACGTCCGACTGTGGCACACTTGTTGTTTTCTTTTGATATAAGCCCTTTCTGCGATGTCGCTCAGACGTCCGACGGTGGCACACTTGTTGTTTTCTTTTGATATAAACCCTTTCTGTGATGTCGCTCAAACGTCCGACTGTGGCATGCTTGTTGTTTACTTTTGATATAAGCCCTTTCTACGATGTCGCTCAGACGTCCGACTGTGGCATGCTTGTTTTCTACTTTCGATGTAAGCCCTTTCTGCGATGTCGCCCCGACGTCCGACTGTGGCACGCTTGTTATTTTACTTTCGACATAAGCCCTTTCTGTGATGTCGCTCAGACGTCCGACTGTGGCATATATGTCTTTTATTTTCAATATAAGCCCTTTATGTGGTGTCGCTTAGACGCCCGACTGCGACATGTTTATTTATTCGTTTACCCTTCGAGGCGTCGCTCCAGACACCCGATCGGTTTTCACTTATTTTGTTGGGATTTCGGGAAGACTACCGCCCGACTTCCTTTTTACTTATCAAGTTGTGCAAATATTTATTATTTGAATGTGCATTGTTATTTGCTCATGACGCATTCATGCATGCATTTGTTATATCTTATGTCCGAACTGTCTTGCGAGTACTTTCAAAGTACTCACCTGGCTTGTTGATTTGGCCAGATGTTGATGAAGGTGATCTCATGGATGAAGAGTTCGATAGCGAGTCCGACGCCTAGAGGAGTCCCAGTCAGTCTCGTGCGACCCTGGATTGGACATTGTATTACATCCGTTTCCGCTACCCAAATAAATTCATCGAGCCTCACCTCGACGCTCGATGAGCTGCCAGTCTAGGAGTCATTTCCCCCACTCCACTGTGTTATTCCTCTACCACTTTATTCTCAAGTCAGTAGTATGCCACCCCACACCATTGTGTCATATCCGCCATTATGTATAATTATTGGCGTGCTTGTAATAATGTGTTGAGCACCCTCACCGACCACGTAATATGTTTTAATGCTCTTGGCTTTCTACATCAAGATTTTGTCTACCAGTAAGGAGGATTATTTCCTTATACTGGGACTTAAAGATCGGTTTCTCAATAAGTATTTTATTGGAAAACCGGTCGTGACAAGCTTGGTACCAGAGCCAGGCTGACTGTAGGAAGCCACTAGGTGCGATCGCTAATTGGTTATTATCATAATAGAGTTTGTTCATATTTTTGCAAAATGTAGTCATTTTCTGACAGTCAGCATGAATTTATGATCTGACCATTCAGAATTTTGCCTACTTTTGTAGATGGCTGGCAACTCTTGTGAGTCACGGTGTTAAACGTGCTGAGGGTTCGTCAAGCTCCTCTCCTTCATCATCCAGTTCGCGATGGGGCCATCGGTCGCCCGATCTTCACACTCTACCCGCAAAAGATCAGCGACAGTCTGACCATGCACCAGGCCGCGGTGCAATTCAAGGGAGGGCGTGTTGAGTTACGCCGCTTCCGGTTCTTGGGGAGAGCCATGCCTACGGAGAGGCATGCTATGCAGATGGCTGCCGTGAGGCGATAGCTCGTCTCCGGGATGCTCTTCCTTCAATGAAGACTCGTCGCTATCGCTACCTTCCATGCCACGTGCCATACACCTGTTACTACTCATTTGCTTGCCCCAGAGGAGAGCAAGATGAGGCTATTGAGATGCTTGTCGAGTACCTCCGAGCCCTGGAGGCAGCCTTCGACAGCCTGGTGGACGACCTTGTGGCTGCCCGCATGGACTCAGTCCATGGCTGTGCCGCCAACAGGAGGGAGCTCCTGCACACCGCACCACCGCTGACTTTCGTCTCGTCCTCGGCATCTTATTCTCCTACCATTCTCGCCACTGCTCATCTCCTGCCTACCAGTGAGGAGTTCAACCAAGTCATTGCGCCCACTCCAGTTCGTTCTGCACCACCTATTGCGCCTACTCCTATTCGTGTCGCTCCGCCTATGGCACCAACTCCATCAACTCAGCGCAGCACTTCACGTCTGGAGCCTATTAGAGAGGAGGAGGTTGAGTCCCCAGCCTCACTGCGCCTCACCCTCGGCAGGCCAAGGGAAATCCTTACCATCTCCGACTGAGTACGCTTAGCCGCCATGCGATGTACCGACTTGTACGATATGTTTATATGTACATAGGTTGTGAGAAGTAGCTTGTTTGTGCATCATGTAGGAACTAGGAGAAGTGCACTAGCCTAAATAACATGTCAGGAATATGTATGCATATCCTGAGTGATGTATTGTATAATTACTGCTTGCGTGTAAGATATGTAATGAGCAACCCTTCTCCGTGCGCAAACGTTTATTCTCTTAAAAAAATCTTGGAGCATTTAAAATTTCCCTTCTTTATGAATTTATTGACTTTTGCGACTCAATTTATTTCCTTATGAGTCTTACAAATATATCCCCAGAGTGAAAAATGTCTCGTCCTTGGACGCGCTCCATGCCAAATCAGCCAGGAGGAAAATTATGGCACACCACCAAACAACAATTTCACACGGGGCAGTCAAGTCAACAGGCGGTGAAACAGCATTTACCCGAGTATGCCGCCTTTACTGAACAGAGTCAGCAACAACATCGGAAATGATGAACCAAGTCATCAATATGGGAAATCACCGTGGGCAGTATCGGCAGCAATCCAAGTTATCTGAGCTATGAAGACGCGACCCCAACATTTTCTCATCTTGACAAACCTCTTGAGGCCGACGGTGGCTTGAGACATGGAAAGAAAATTAATTATTGCAGTGTTCAGACCGTGAGAAAGTACTATATGCACCACACTATATCACTGGAGCAGCTGCATCATGGTGGGAAAATTTCCTACACATGCACCCCAACGAAAATGAAATAACATGGGAGGAATTCAAAGAAGGTTTTCATGGGGCGCACATTCCTAAAAGTGTTATGAAGATCAAGAAGAGAGAATTTGATGACCTCAAACAAAGGACCATGACGGTGTCAGAATACAACAGCCAGTTTACTCTGTTGTCTCGCTTCATGTGAAGAGCGTATGACTGAGAGCAAGAAGATGGATAAATTCTTGGAAGGGCTGACACCCGCACTTAAATGCCAGCTGGTTGTGCACACCTTTCCAGATTTCAAGACGCTGGTGGATAAGGCCATTACCTTGGAAAATGAGACACGCAGCTTGGAGGATTTTCGCAAGCGAAAGAGGGACCAGACTACTCTTGCTCGCAACCACCGAAGCAAGACGGATTTTCAGAAAGGTGGGACACACAAACCCATGACAAGCGTCTCACGCCCAATCAAGAATTTTCATGCGAGGGACAAGGAGTTCACATATCGCCCAGGCGTTACTTGCTACGCGTGTGGTGAAGAAGGGCACTATGCCAAACAGTGCCCCAAGCCAAGGAACTCGACCTCAAAACCGAACAACGGTGGCAATAATTCAGCGCCCAAGCGGAAAAATTTCAACCCCAATAACAACCACAGGAAGGGTCATCTGAACCACGTGACCAAAGAGGAAGCACAGAATGCCCCAGATATCGTACTCGGTACGTTCCCTGTCAACACAATACCTGCCATGGTTTTGTTTGATTCTGGAGCTTCTCACTCATTCATTTCGAAGAGTTTTGCTTTGCAAAATAATTTTTCGATGCTTCCCCTGGAAAAATCCATGATCATCAAGTCCCCTGGGATTAAGCAAGTGACTCAAAGTTACTTCCAAGGTGTGGTTATTGAATTTGAAGGATTGAAGTTTCACGCCAACCTTATTGTATTTGAAAATAAAGGACTAGATGTCATCCTAGGGATGGATTGGTTAACCACCAACAAAGGTTTTATTAACTGTTTCAACCGGACCGTAATCCTCACCCACCACCACGGGAAGACAATAAGAGTTTCAGCCAAAGAGAGGAAAATGTCCCAGCAACCGAGATTGAACAAGGTGGACATTTCTGAATTAAGCAAAGTTCGATGTGTGTGAATTTCGGGCGTATTTCCAAGAGCTACCAGAATGCCACCGGACCGAGAGATAGAATTCAGCATTGAGCTAGCACCCGGAACCACTCCCATTTACAAGAAACCATACAGAATGGCACCATCCGAATTGGTAGAATTGAATAAGCAAATAAAAGAATTACTGGAAAAAGGATATATACGAGCCAGTTCCTCACCTTGGGGTTCACCAATTTTATTTGCCAAGAAAAAAGATGGGACACTGAGATTGTGTATAGATTATCGAGCACTTAACATGGTCATAATCAAAAATAAATACCCAATGCCAAGGATAAATGATTTATTTGATCAGCTCGCTCAGGCCAAGGTCTTCTCAAAAATTGACTTAAGGTCGGGATATCATTAATTAAAAGTACGGACAGAGGATATCCCCAAGACAGCCTTCACCTCCAGATACGGACTGTATGAGTTCACAATAATGCCGTTTGGACTAACAAACGCCCCGGCATATTTTGTTCACGTCATGAACAAAGTATTTATGAAGTTTATGGACAAGTTTGTTGTAGTATTCATCGACGATATTCTAATATACTCCAAGACACCAGAAGAGCATGCTGAACATCTCCGAATCATACTAGGAGAACTAAGGAAACATCAATTGTACGCCAAGTTCAGCAAGTGTGAATTTTGGTTAAGACAGGTAGGTTTTCTGGGCAACATACTGACCCAAGAAGGTATTGCCGTAGACCCGGAAAAAGTCAAGGCCGTACTTGGCTGGAAACCACCAACGGTAATGACGTCTGAAGTTTGTTGGGAATGGCAGGATACTACCGAAGATTTATTGAACGATTCTCCACCATAGCAAAGCCAATGACGCAGTTACTCAAGAAAGACAAGAAGTTTGAATGGACGGAAGCTTGCGAGAAAAGTTTCCAAGAGCTAAAAAAATAAATTAACGACATCACCAGTATTAATTGTGCCAGACATACACAAGAATTTTGAGGTATATTGTGACACATCCCGAAAGGGCCTCGGATGCGTGTTGATGCAAGAAGGCAAGGTGGTCGCATATGTCTCCAGACAACTTCGCAAGCATGAATAAAATTATCCTACTCATGACCTAGAATTGGCAGCAGTCATCCATGCACTCAAGGAATGGAGACACTTTTTACTTGGAAATCGTTGTGAAATATACACGGACCATAAAAGCCTCAAGTATATTTCCACACAACCGGAACTCAATTTACGACAACGACGCTGGTTGGAATTAGTGAAGGATTATGATGTTGGAATCCACTACCATCCGGAAAAGCAAATGTAATGGCAGATCTCAAGTCGGAACCCTAGCCCAATGACGACAACCTACCAAACACGAGACCTGAATTTGGCGGGAGTTTGCTAAACTCAACTTGCTGGTGGTTACCGAAGGCAGCGTATCGAATTTAGAAATGCAGCCTACCCTGATAGAAAAGATTAAAGAGGCTCAGCATGGGCACCCTAGCATTGAAGGCATTAAACGAAAAGTAAGTTTGGGCAAGGCCTCAGAGTTCATTATCGATGAGCAAGGAATGTTGTGGTACGGAGATAGACTTTGTATACCAAATATCGAGGACCTTAAACAGCAAATCTTAGCTGAAGGCCACACCGCCCCGTATTCGATCCATCCTGGAGGAACAAATGTACAAAGATATTCAGGAAAATTTTTGGTGGCACGGTATGAAAAGGGACATAGCCACGTTCATCGCATTTTGTGACTCTTGTCAATGCATCAAGGCCGAGCACCAGAAACCAGCCGGCCTTTTACAGCCAATTAAGATACCCGAGTGGAAATGGGACGAAAATGGAATGGATTTTATTATTGGACTACCTCGGTCATGACACGGGAATAATGCCATATGGGTCATCACCGATAGATCGACTAAGGTAGCACACTTCATCCCGTAAAGACAACCCACACCACTCGAAAGCTTGCCGGGCTTTATCTTTCCGTATCGCCCGCTTACATGGAGTCCCAAAGGCGATAATATCGAACGAGGCACTCAATTCGTCTCCGATTTTGGGATCACTTACAACAAGCTCGGGAACTCAACGGCGTTTAGTACCGCATACCACCCCGGATCGATGGACAAACCGAGCGCGTAAACCAAATTCTAGAAGACATGCTAAGAGCATGTGTCCTCACCTATGGAACCAGTTGGGAAGAAAGCTTACCATACGCGAGTTCGTGATACAACAACAGATTACCAAGCCAGCCTGCAAATGGCACCATTTGAGGCTCAGACGGCGAAGATGTCGTACCCGCTAAATTGGTCGAAACCGAGACATCCATATCTTGCCCGACATGCTTAAGGAGGCTGAAGATAAAGTTAAGGTGATTGAGGATCGACTCAAGACAGCCCAAAGTCGACAGAAGAGTTATTACGATCACAAACATCGGGGGGTCAGTTTTGAACCCGGTGAATTTGTGTACCTGCGATTATCTCCTATGAGGGGCCTGCAACGATTCAAGGTTAAGGGAAAGCTAGCACCAAGATTCATCGTACCATTCTGTATAGTGGCACAGAGAGGCACGGTAGCCTACCAGCTGGACTTACCCGAAGATTTATCCGATGTCCACGACGTGTTCTACGTCTCACAGTTGAGGAAATGCGTAAGCAACCCAGAGAAACAGGTATCCCATAGAAACATTGACGTGCAGCCAGACCTCACCTATAGGGAGCATCCAATAAAAATCTTGGAGGAGTTTGAAAGGAGGACCCGACAGAAAACCATCAAGTTTTTCAGAGGTCAGTGGAGCAATCACACCGAAAGTGAAGCAACTTGGGAAAGATAGGAATTTCTTCGGACAGAGCACCCCCACTTATTTGAGGATCGGCTGAAATCTCGGGGACGAGATTTTTCCTAAGTGGGTAGGTGTTGTGACACTCAAAAACTTTGTTGGTTTTGAAGAGGGTCATTTAAATTCTTCCAAAAACTTCTCTTTCAAAACTTTTTCCTTGGCAAGGATTTTTTTTTATATCTTCTTCAACCCTGGTGTTTGGTTAATGAGAACCTTCCTTCTGATTGTTCCCTCCTCAAATATTTTTTTTTCTTCTTTTGATAATTATTTTCTTTTAACCAAAAAAAAAAGAGTAACCCTATGAGTTTTGGGGCTTCTTTCATTTTGAAACCACCCATGGTTTTATCATGCCTCATGTGGTAAAAACCTCCCAAAACCCCTCCTCCCTCTTTGGAGCAATCTAAACTTTCTGTTCCAACAAGTCCAACCCATTTTTGGATTTTATTTCATTTATTTTATTTCCCAAAACAATTCTGTCATTTATTTTAAGCCTAGGTGATTTACAAAACAAGTACCTAATTCCCTTTGAGTTTTGACCCAAGCGAACTCCTCTGGATAGTCTTTGGCACCCCCCAACCTAGATCCATCAAGATCCACTCTTCCTCTTTTCAAAATTTTAAAGTTTCATCCTCTGCAAGTTTGGACCAGATTTGTCAAATTTGGTGAAATTCATATTTCCTCTTCCCCAAAAATTCTACCAAAATTCAGGCAGCCCCCAGATGCAATGAGAGGCCACCCCAGCAAAAATCAGCTCAAGGAAAATTCCCCACAAGCCAAAATCATTTCGTCGAACACCTGGCAGGCATTGTTCCTGTGCACTTTCAGAAAATTCAGAGTTTCAGAGAGTGCAGTGTCGTTTCTTCGTCAGAGTGTTATCATTTCCCACCCGTGCGCCCTGGCGCGTTGCACACGGCCCCTTCTCCTTGACCTGAGCACTACACGCCCTCTCGGACGGACGCAGGCGTCGGTAGCGGCGAGCATCGCCAACGCCGACAGCCTCTGCGGTGGCAGAGCCACCCGTGGCGCTAACGAGCTAGCGCCGCGCCTTCGCCGCTCTGCGCCGCCCAACGCCCCCTAGCCCTCTGCGTGGCCTCATGCATGCCAGCGCACCCCCGCAGCACCGTCGCCGTGGCCCGGCAAGCACAGGGCGCGCCCTCTGCCTCTGACGGGCCCGCGCCGTCCCATTCCGTCGCAGCCACCCAGAGAGCCTAATCCAAACCTGGTTAGCACCTAAATGGAACCGGTGAGCCTGCACGTTGACGCCCAACTCCCTGAACTCCCCGACCAAGCACTGAGCCGCCGTAACCATCGCCGGTGATCCCCGTTCACGGCCACCGCCTCGGATCGCCTATAAAAAGGGACCCCGAGCTCGCTCTCGAGCACGCACCACCACTGCACCTCGCCAACACCCCGCCAAGCCACTCGGAGGACCTCGAGGAGGTCTCCTCCCCCAACTCCGGCCGCCCCGATCCGCCTCGGCCACCAGCTCGAATCACTCCGGTGAGGCCATCCCCGACGTTCAAAACTCGTCAGTTACATCCTCGAGCACCCAGTGAGCTGACCCAAGCTTCGATTTCAACTTCGCAGCCCTCCCTGGCGAGATCCAACTCCACCCGAGCCACCGTCCGCCGGAGCAAGGGCCGCCGTCGACGTAGTGCTCGCCGACGACCACCACCACCACCCACCGACGCGGAAGGACACGCTGAACACGCAGGTATCGCGCGATCCCCCTGCCTCGCCGTGGATCGCCGCCGGCGACCGCCGCAGCTCTCGGGCGCCGGCGGGCTCTGTTCTTCCCCGTTTGAATTTTCAAACCTGACGGGTGGAACCCGCCTGTCAGCCTCTCTTTTCTTTTTAAACGAACTGTTTTCTGAAAACGTATTCGGGCAAATACGCTTTCAGTCTGAAGCGTTTTTCTGGTCTTTTCTGTTTAGCCCCCTGAGAAGTTTCTGTTTCATTACAGAGAGGTCCCTGGATTAAAACTCTTATAACTTTTAAACAGGAAAGGATTTTTCATTGATTCTTTTTCTGTCATCTTTAAAATTTTGTCTTTTTTTATCACATTTATTTGAAAAATAATTAGAACACTTTTCTGTGCACTCACGGTATTTACGATAAGTACGTATTTTCTTACACTGTAGATAACGGAGGAGGTGACGGAACCACGAACTTCGCCAAGCTAGACTCCTACTACTCCGAACCTGGCAAGCATGTTTGAACTTTTGATATGATGAGTGTCTTGACATGTTTGCATTAAGTAGTCCATGGCATGTTTATGAGCATCACGATGTCATATTGCATGCAAAGTTGAGGTAAGTGAATTTCGATAATCCATAAGTTGTTGGATGTGAGTTGGCATGGCGGTGATGGCATGAGGATGGGTAAGATTCAGCTCAATGCAAATCATGGACATAACAATATCCAACCACATTCAAAGTGATCCAAGCGCATTCAATCATTGTAGTGACGACAATAGTCAATGACCTTAGACGAGAATCACTGAATACTAGACATGACTCACAATTATACGACACGCATGCAAGCACGAGCAGCTGAAATGAGAATTACTGCACGATTACATGACTACACATGCACAATTAGATGGAATGTAAGATGCACAAGAGATTCAGAGCAACAAGCACGAGTTATGACGACTGCAGCAATCAAGCGAGTATGTCGGAATATGTGACCAATATACAAACATAGCTATGAAGATACGAAGTCAACGACGACATGATCACATTGGCCTGACTAAGGTAAGTGAAATCGGAATGAGCGATACAATAGGACAAGTGCATCTCGACATTGATACTACTCGAAGGTGACGAGACCGATGTGCAGCTAGAAAATAGACGATATTCCATGGATTGACGAGTGACGCTATGCCATGTATTTTATTTCCAATGTAAGCCCTTTATGTGGTGTCTCTTAGGCGCCTCGATCGCTGCATGTTTATTTATTCGTTTACCCTTGAGGTCCGCTCCGCACAATTCGATCGGTTTTCACTTATTTTGTTGGGATTTCGGGAAGACTACCGCCCGACTTCCTTTTTACTTATCAAGTTGTGCAAATATTTATTATTCGAATGTGCATTGTTATTTGCTCATGACACATTCATGCATGCATTTGTTATATCTTATGTCCGAACTGTCTTGCGAGTACTTTTGAAGTACTCACCTGGCTTGTTGATTTGGCTAGATGTTGATGAAGGCGATCTCATGGATGAAGAGTTCGATAGCGAGTCCGACGCCTAGAGGAGTCCCAGTCAGTCTCGTGCGACCCTGGATTGGACATTGTATTACATCTGTTTCCGCTACCCAAATAAATTCATCGAGCCTCACCTCGACGCTCGATGAGCTGCCAGTCTAGGAGACATTTCCCCCACTCCACTGTGTTATTCCGCTGCCACTTTATTCTCGAGTCAGTAGTATGCCACCCCACACCATTGTGTCATATCTGCCATAATGTATAATTATTGGCGTGCTTGTAATAATGTGTAGAGCACCCTCAGCTCGACCCTGTAATATGTTTTAATGCTACAGGCTTTCTATATTAAGATTTTGTCTACCAGTAAGGAGGATTATTTCCTTATACTGGGACTTAAAGATCGGTTTCTCAATAAGTATTTTATTGGAAAACCGGTCGTGACACAGGCCCAAGGCGCGCCCGGACTTGGCTTAGCAGAGAAGCGAAGGGGCTAGTGCGAAGCGCCGGGGTCCCCAACAACCTGTGGCCTTGGGCGCTGCGGGGCGATTTGTAGGTCGTGGGCGTCTCCGCTTCCCCACGATGCCTCATTACACGCCCGGCTAAGCGGACCCGGGGTTGCACACAGCCATTCCCCTTTCGCCGTTCGTGCACTCCCGGGCAATCCTTCTTCCTCCGGCTCCAACTTCCGCCCTCAATCCATCTCGGACTCTCACCCTTCCTGTCTTCATGGCGCCAACGTAGAAGGAAAAAGGGGAATAAACCCGCGTCTTCGTCCCGTTCGCCTCCGGCGGTGGCCCCCGCCGTCGATTGATCTATCATACTCAACCCGAGGCCTTGGGCAAGGTTCGCTCTGCTTTTGCCACCATCTTCAACGAGTGCGGCAGGACCACGGCATGGCCTGCGTCCCATGCCTCCCCCGACAGGATTGTCACGGAGGTCCGGTTCTTCGGTGATGCCCTGTGGGCGGGTCTGGTTCCCCCCTTTTCCGCTTTCTTCAATGCGGTGCTCTCCCACTATCAGATCCACATGATGCATCTCGGGCCTGAGTCCATTACCCTCCTGGCTGTCTTCGCCTTTGTTTGTGAGGCAATGGTGGGCATCCCTCCTTCCGTTGCTCTGCTGCGTCACTTCTTCTCCTTGCTTTGGTGACCCTACTCAATGCTCGGGGTGTGTGAGCTTCCTTGCGGCGCCAGAGACGGCTGCTTCAGGGATTGATTTCGGACTCCCTCCCCCTGAGGCCAAGTTCAGAGAGCGGTGGTTGTATGTGGATGTTGGGGTGTTCAGCCCCCTGCTCTCGCATCCTACCTCGCCTGCTGTTCCCAACTCAGGCTGGGGTCACGAGATGCTCGCGGATACCCGTCTTGCATTCGTCTGGCGCCGCTTTGAGAGCATGAGGGCGCTCAAGGTGACGGCGCCCAAGGTGGTGAAGGAGTTCCTCCAGTGTCGCATTGCTCCTCTCGAGCGCCACTCTCACCAGATGTGGGACTTTGCGGGGCACAAAGGCCGCATGCGGCTTCAGGAGGGGGACCTAGCGCCTGAGGTGCTGAAGACGGTGCTCAGGGTCTTGGTTGGCTATCCTTCCCCAGGAAGACTTCGACGTGATGGCGCCCTCTTGTATCTCTGTTCGGGCAGGGCCGGTTTCATGAAGCAGATACCTAGCTTCGACGAGTGGGGGCTGCGCCCGGTTGGCCCCAGGGGACCTCGCGAGAACCCAGTTGATGTGGTAGCTCTTCCGGTCGCCCAAAGTGGCTCTGTCTCAGTTGATGAAGCAGGGAGACGAGAACCATCGGGAGTTGAAGGGGATGATGTTGAGGTGGTGACGCCGCGTGAAGCCCCAAGGGCGGCATCTCCCGGAGCTCGTTCCGGAACGGTGACAGGTGAGGAGTCGCGGCGTCCGGCTCCCGAGGTTGGGGCTCCCGAGGCCCCGGTCGTCCCTCGTGAGGCGGCGCCTGGCGGCATCCCCCAGGCTGGTCCCATCGGTGTTGATCACCTTACGCCTCCTCCATGCCACAAACCAACCCTTGCACAGAGCGCTTAGGTCGGTTCTGCGTAGACTTCGTGGCCCTCCGCAAGAGGAAGGAGGCCTCAGGCGGTGGCGATCGCCCTTGCCGCTTGCTGAAGTGCAGGAGGTACTTCGCCACAGACGAGTAAGTATTCTTCTCTCTCTGCTCCTCTGCTTCTCGGTTCTTGCAGCTGACTATAACCCTTCAGGGCCCTTCCTGCCGAATTCACGGAGACGGCCAGGGAGCCATCTCCCCAAGCTCCATCTTTGTTGCTGGTCCTTGGTGCGTCGAGTTCAGGCAGCGCCCTTATCACTCAGCCGGTCGGAGAGGTGGCCCGTTCAGCTGAGCGTCCCGAGCCTGCGAGCCTGCTGTCTTCCCTTCACGAGTTCTCCCGGTGCATAGCCAGCTTGCCCCATGGTCCTTCCTTGGTCGTGGACGGCGATTGGTTGAAGTCAATCTTGAGCTCTTCCCCTGGGGACGGACCGGCGCCAGGCCCTGCTCCTGGCGTGGCCCGTCCGACTAATGTTGGGGCGCCAGCCCCCTGCCCTGCGGGAGGAGGCGCCTCACCTCCGCCCCCCCCCTCCGCATACTCCAGCAGCTGAGGGGGACGCGGAAGACGTGCTCAGGCGTGCTCGTGAACGCCGTGCCCTTCATCAAGAACTTCTCCAAGGGGCGACGGCCGCGGTGAACCGGCTCAGGGCGGAGCTCGCTGGCAAAGATGCACGTCTTGAGGCAGAACGTTTGCGCCTTGCTGAGGAGAGGTGCAAGCTGAAGGTAGCCGTTGCCCTCGCGCGTCACCAGCGTGACCTTGATAATGCGAAGGCTGAGGCGTCGCTGGCGGCCTTGCGAGAGGCTTGCTCCTGAGCCGTCGAGGAGGCCCTGGAAGCAGATCGGCGGCGCAGGGACGCGGAGGAGCGTGCGTGGGATCTCCAAGCCTGGAGCAACTCTCTGGAGCAGCAGGTGGAGTTGCGCCAGGCTGCACTTGCATCGCTGAAGGGGGCTTCCATCAACCAGGCAGAGCTTCAGAAGCGCGAGGAAGCGCTGTTGCTGGAGGCCACCGAGCGCAACCTCGACCTTGAGCGGTTGGAGACGAGGGAGCGCCTGGTGACTCGGGCGGAGGACGAAGTCGCCGTGCGCGAGGCCCGAGCCCAAGAAGAGGTCGACCGCTGCGTAGCGGAAGCTCGCTCAGGCCTCGAGCGCCAGTATGAGTTGAGGTTGGAGTTGGTCAGGGCGGAAGCTGAGGGCAGGACCGCGGCCCTAGAGGCAAAGCTGGACGAAGTGACGCGGGGTGCGGACTCCTCCGCAGCTGCCCTTCGCGCAGCGCAGGCAGAGCTGACCTCCTCCCGCGCCGAACTGCTTCTTCTTCGACAGAGGGTTGACGGCGCCGAGGCCAATGCACGGCAGAATGAGGATGAGATTCGTCGGCGGCGGGTTCTGGAGCACGAGCACGCCCCCATGCTCCGGACGCTCAGGGAACGGGCTAACACGGCCCTGGGCAATATTTGCGAGGCCGCCGCTGAGGAGCCGCATGAGACCAACTACGCCGGCAATCTCCAGTATTTCGCTGATGTGGTGACGCTCCTGGATAACCGCACCGAGAGGTCTCGTTGGCTCATTGAGGAGAGGAGCCGAGCCTTGCTCGGGCGCGCTTTATCCCGTGTCTTTAGTTATTTGCGGGACAGGGATCCTCACTTTGACTTTGATGCCGCCATCGCAACGGTGCCCATACCCGTCCGGGGCGACCTGGCGGAATGGGTGGATGGTCACGTGGATGACCTTGTCAGGGCCTTCACGTCTGACGATGACGGCGTGATCGTGGCCACCGATGAAGGTGGCATGGTGGACGGTCCTGGCGCTGGCAGAGGTGTTGGTGACGGCGACGATTTCAACGACGCCAGCGACGCCTCCGGAGGTGACCCAGAAGGCGCAGCAAGCGACATGTTCGACTGATTGTTTGTCACCATTGTTTACCATATACAAAAGAGGTTCGGACTTGGCCCTACTGTGAGAGCATTTTGGGAGGGGAAGCCCCTCATGTAAATATTTGTGATAGATTCCTTGGTAATCTTAACGTTGCGTGTGTTTAACGGCCGGCCCGGTGGTGGTTCGGCTGGCTCATTTACCTTTTGGCCCTGGTGAGCCCCGTGCGGGGCTGTGGGGGCCATAGCGCCATATGTGTCTTCTGGGTGAACCCATTGATCCTGCGATAAGAACATCCGGAGAGGGAGTGGCGACAGCGGTCCGAGCTGTGGACGCGGTTGGCCCGGCCCGACTCGCGAGGGTATCGCGAGGGGAGGCAGTTGATGCTAGCTTTAGACGCAAAGCCGAAACCAGAACACAAGAGATTGCTCGAACGAGACTAAACACCCCTTCCCCAAATGCACGCAAGGCTCAAACACAGATTCAACTTATATTCAAATCGAAGAAACTCGCCAACAGAGAAAAAAGGCAAAAAAAGCAAAAGGCCGTGTCCGGCACCTAGTCTAGTCTTCGACATCTTCTCACCAGTGCGGAGCTAAGTGCTGCCACTGGGCGTGGGAGGGAGCCCCAGGGCCTGAGGCCGGCGCTCCTGAGACTCCGGGGCATGTACAGCCCCACACATTATTACGTGAGAGTGTCACGGGGCGGCGAGCTTCACAGCACCGGCCTTCTTCACAGTACCGCCTTGTTTATATCGCCAGATGAGGGCCCCGCTTGCACCACACTCTACCGCCACTGAAGGCGGCCGGAGACCAAGGACGACGCCAATGGGGTAGAGCGGTCGCCAGCGGTTCCCCCGACGACCACGGGTCCTCTGCCGGGGCAGGCCCTGAGGCACCTCCCCGGCAGAGGGCCTACCTCCTGGGAACATCTTGTGTCGAGCGCCGTGGGGACGAACCCGGATCTCGACCCCTCTCCTGTAGCCCCCTATGCCCTCCTCCTGTGGGGTAAGAGGCTGCAGCGTTGGGGCCACCACCTGTTGCGGCGACCTGTACCTCCTGCGGCACATGGTTAGCGTAAGCTTGCTCCTGAGGGATTAACGGTACCAGATAGTTGCTGCCACCGGCGCAGTCGTCGAGGCCCTCTTGGGGTTCCTGAAAGAGCTCAGCTTCTGGTGTCTCCTCGCCCTAGCTTGGCCCAAGGAATGAGCCATGGTCTTCTTCTTGTGCGCACTCTTGATCCATCATGCGGGGCACATAAGCTTCTGGGGACGCCGCCCTGTAGGCCTCGCTGTAGGGCCCCATGTGCCACGCAGTCCGGCCCGGAGCACTGTCTTGAGAGTGGTGGTGCGGTGGTCCATCGAGGCCCAAGGTCACGGCGTGTGCTCCTTCACCGGACAGAGACAGGGTCTGCGCGGCTTGCCGCCTGGTGCTGCTGGCCAGGTTGGCGTCGAGTAGGCCCTGGAGCCCGCTTGAGGTTGCATGAGCGCGCATGGGGCCGCCATACGGCGCGCTCTGGGCCAGAGGTGGTAGCCGGACGCAGAAAGGAGGTGCTCCCGAGGCGGCGGCGTCCAGGAGCTCGGCCACCCGCTCCAACAGCACGTCGCGGCCGCCCTCTAGAAGCCGGCACCGTAACAACTCTCGGGCCACCGAGAGCGCGGCCCTGGAGTTCGCCTGCTGCCGTCGGGTGTGCGGCGCCGTGGCTGCGACGTGGCTTGAGGCTCTGGCCGCTGACCGCGGCATGAGGGCAGGCGGCGTCTGGCCGCATCGCCCGCGCCCTGCAGCGCCTTGCGGAGCGCGAGCTGCCTGAGGTGCAAGGTTGAGGTCGCCTTGGGCTGGCGGCACGATGTGGGGGGGCCACACCGCCTAGGGGTCGGCGTCGGCCGCCAGGTCGCTTGACATGGAACGACGAGGCAACGAAACGTGAGGAGGCGGAGGAAGGATTCCGATGCACCCCTACCTGGCGCGCCAAATGTTGGATTCCGGGTTCCGGCAGAACCTTGAGGTTCGAACACAGGGGTGCGCGCGGAGATCTTTCCCCTACCAGCTCACGCGCCGATGGTTTGCAAGGGATCTAAACTATGAACTATGAACAACACAGAGGACACGAGGTTTATACTAGTTCGGGCCACCATAGTGGTGTAATACCCTACTCTAGTTTGTGGTGTGGTGGATTGCCTCAGGGGGCTGATGATAAACAGTACAAAGGAAGAACAGCCTCGCGAGGGGCTGTTCTTGAGCTGGTGCGATGGACTGCTTGGGTGAGTCCAGTCGCTTCTCTCTCTCTTTCTAGGGGGTTCGACTTGTCTCCAGTCTGTCCCCTCTCTTTGTGGTGGCTAGTCCTATTTATGGAGGGAGGCCTTGGGCCTCTTCCCAAATAATGAGCGGGAAGGGTGCCAACAATTGGCCATTTTGAAGGGGAACATCTAGTATACTTATCCTGACCAAAGTTGGTCTTCGGCTGCCAAAGGCTCTGACGGTGACGCCGTCCTGGGCTCCACGATGACCTCCTTCCTGCCGCTCTGCTGGTCTAAGTCTTGTTGCACCGAAGCGGTAAGCTTTGCCTGATGCCTTGGCTCAGGCTTGCGTCCCTTTGCACCAAAGGGGAAATGAGGACATCAGATAGGCCGGCGCCTCACCGGCCTCGATCGTCATGGCTTGCGTCACAGGGCACCCTCGTGAGGTACCCTGCCTTGATCTCTCCGCCTCCTCGTGAGCCTGCCTGACGAGGCTGCCCCGAGGAAGGTTCTGTCGTCCGCCTCATGAGGCTTGCCCTCTCGAGGGTCTTGAGCTTGAGCTGATGAAGCTGGGCCGCGCTGGGCCCCCACTTGAGCCACGCCGGAGGCCGCAGGCAGGCAAGTTTGGGGACCCCCATTCCCAGAACAGCGAAACTTACCAACATACTCAAAAATGTATTATATACTGTGGTCTGTGCTCTTCACAAGCAGTGTTTCCAGTCTAGCTGTGTCAAATCGGGTAGTGTCCTTCTAGGTTCTGGCTTGTAGAGCAGATGACTGAAAATCCTCTTTGGGTTCACGCATGGGACTCTAAATCCCAATTGTGCTAGATCTCTGGTTCGATTCCACAACAGAAGGAACAATGAATGAATGTGGGCAGTGAAACAGGTAAGCCTATGCCCAGGAAAGAAAGGACTAGGGAGGGATTGAGAGAAGCTTTCAAAGTGGAAAATGAAAAAAAGCATATCGTTCTTAGAAATTGTTGAATTTAACTCAGTTAAAGCTATGGTTTAGCATCAACAGGGAAGTTTTGTAAAAGAAACAAGAAGGATTGTTCAGATACCCGTGAGAGTATATAACTTGGGTCGTGTTATGAATGATGTAGCTACACCTATTGATGGGAGAGGCCAAATTGTAGCTTCCGAATCTCGCTTAATTGAATCTTCTGCTCTAACCAGAATGTCCAGGTGTTCCATATATGAACCTCTTCAAACATGGCTTATTGTTATCGATTCGATGATCCCAATAGGGCGCGGTCAGCGAGAGTTCATTATTGGGGACAGACAGACTGGCAAAACAGCAGTAGCCACAGATACAATTCTCAAGAAAAAGGGAAAGGTGTAATATGTGTTTATGTAGCTATCGGTCAAAGTGCATCCTCTGTAGCTCAAGTAGTAACTACTTTCCATGAGGAGCGGTCCATGGAATACACTATTGTAGTAGCTGAAATGGCGGATTCACCTACTACATTACAATACCTCGCTCCTTATACGGGAGCAGCCCTGGCTGAGTATTTTATGTACCACGAATGGCATACTTTAATAATTTATGATGATCTCTCCAAATAGGCAGAAGCTTATCGCTAAATTTTCCTTCTATTAAGAAGACCTCCCAGTCGTGAGGCTTATCCAAGGGATGTTTTCTATTTGCATTCACGCCTTTTAGGAAGAGCCGCTAAATTAAATTCTCTTTTAGGCGAAGAAAGTATGACCACTTTACCAATAGTTGAGACTCAATCTGGAGATATTTCTGCCTATATCCCTACTAATGTAATCTCCATTACAGATGGACAAATATTCTTATCTGCAGATCTATTCAATGTCAGAATTCGACCCACTATTAATGTGGGTATTTCTTTTCCAGAGTAGGATCTGCGGCTCAAATTAAAGCCATGAAACAAGTAGCTGGCAAATCAAAATTGGAACTAGCTCAATTCGCAGAATTATAAGCCTTTGCACAATTCGCCTCTACTCTCGATAAAACAAGTCAGAATCAATTGGCAAGGGGTCAAAGATTAAGGGAATTGCTTAAACAATCCCAGGCAAATCCTCTCCCAGTGGAAGAGCAGATAACTACTATTTATACCAGAACAAGAGGATATCTTGATTCGTTAGAAATTGAATAGGTAAAGAAATATTTCAATCACCCTAGAATCATAGATATCCCCTCGAAATGGAGAGTAGCACAAGTCTCACACTCTTTCTCTCACTCTCTAGCCTCTATCTTTCAAATTTTCCCCTCGTAGCTGATACAGTGAAATATTATTATGTAAGGGAGCTGATCCACAGGATTCAATGGTGAATTCTGATTTCCCCACAGATTGAACCAAAGGAGAATAATAGAATAATTCACTGGTGTAGGTGGAGCAACAAACCTTCATAGAAAAGGGAGAGGGTATACCTAGAAATGATGAAATCAACCAGCATTGCCTTGCTAATTGAATAAAGGAAGATGCCGCCTACTTTCTGTACAGAACAATGAGAGTCCCGAACAAGGGGAGAACAGAGCTTCCCGTCTATGAGCTAATCGCTCGACTATATCGTATCGAGCTCAAAGGGTTGTGCAACTTATCTATCAAGCCACACTTCTTTACTTCGAGATAGCGAATTCCACACTTCTTTACTTCGCTATAGAAGTAGGATCCCAGCCCACCATACAGTCAGTAGTTTACTTAACTGATATAAAGAGTTTACCCTGCGTGCCCCTACTATCAATTGATAATACATAAATGATCCGGGGCTAGTGTTGGGTAGTCGGGCCCACTACAATTCAAGTGCTTCTTATCGATTCAATACGCCCTTAACGGATCCCCGTGCTTTAGCTCCATTGGGTGGAGGAAGACCCTTGTCCTATCTTTTCTTTACAGAGCAATAGAAATGATGGTTGCCCCTCGCTGCACTGACCAATGATATCTCAAAAGAGAGAAAGACTTCTATAACTTGCCAATGATATCTAGTGGGCACTACGAACTCCAGGCATACTGTACTTGACTACCTACTTTGCTTTGTCCCTATTAGGCGAAATAAATTACTTACTTTCAATTGGTAGAGAGGAAGAATAGAACTGACACTAGTAATAGGTTGATGACATCTCTTAACATAACTGACAATAGTAATAGGTTGATGGCTTCTCTTACTTAATAGCTGGCCGACTTCTCTTCATGGATCACCGTTCTATATAGTTAGGTGCAGCATCACGTTTAACCACCTATCCCTATTCCCTCAATCGATACCATCCAACTATCCTGTTATTGGGATAGCAACATACTTCTCGTTAGGGACAATAGTTCCTATACTTAACTAAACTCTGTGTGCAATCACTGTTTGACACATCATTCTTTCAGCTTCTCGTTCTTGACGACTCTGTTTGATGGAGCCTGGCCTTGAACTAGCTTTTTGCAACACAAACCACTATCTTTACTTTCCTTTAGCAATAGTATCTAACTAACAATTCATAAGAGCCAAATGGGTGGGTCCATCCTAGCTATCGACAGGTCCTGATACCGGATCTGGGAAACAAGCAACTTGCCGCAATTCCTTAATGGAAAACAAACCTATCTTCTCTTGAAAGACTATCCTTTCCTCGATTGTTATTGTGATATCAATGAAAGAAAGCTGGATACTGAATTCTTCCCAAGAGCTCTATCAGCCCTGAATTCCTTAGCCATATGACTGTTCCTTAGTTTCCTATTGCTGGTGGCCCTAGCTAGTTGTGAGACAGGGCATATACTATTCTCGATCTTTTAACGAAGAGGTTGCCTAGTTTGAACCGAACACTGTACTTGATCTCTTGTCCTATCACAAACAAGTCTCTTCCCCCGAGTCCTAGTAGACTAGTCCAGGTAGTCCGGGACAATAGCGTCCCGTCATTTCGCTGACCCCTAGAACATAATCACTATAAGACAAAGCAAGACAAACCTCTCTTATCCTTCTCGGCTAGAAGTTACAACTTTCATGTTCCGATTTCGGCTTTGAGGGAAGTGCCTGAAACCGATTCAATTCTTACCTCCGATTTCGAAATCCGGCTGGATTGTATGACCAAGAGCTATTTTATTGGTGAGAAGAATGGAAGGACAATGAGAAGATGGTTCAGTTGCTCCTACTGGAATATTCCATTTATTTAATACCCTGACTCGCGTAACCTCGAATGGCAATGTTGTTATTGCGGTTCGTTAGATCAATAAGACAAGAAGTGAGTCAGAATATTCTGATAATAGCACACAGGGCTTTGGAATCTATTGAAGGAGCCTTCAATGCTTCTCCAGTGTCAACCATTAGTCGATAACAGAATGAACTGCCACAATTAAGTTAAAAAAGAGAGGCATGCTTGAAAAAGAGTACAAATAATATGTTATGGATGTGAGGAGCCTCACCCAGTACTTTTCTTACTAAACTAAAAAACTCTACTCTCCTTTCACAACCAACCCACCCATTGCTTTTTTGATCTCGATAAAAAGAAAAGTTCACGTGCCAATCCTGACCATTGGTAAATGTAATTACCAAGCCTAATCTTTCACTGAATACCAAGTAAAGCAAGCAAGAAAGAGGGAAGGAGCAGCTGTTTTCGAGATAGGCTCGATCCCTTTTTCATCCACTTCTCGCTATTTGTAATTCTACTTGAATTAGATCTTCCTAAGTTTAATGAGGTGAGTACTGCATCCATAACCAGAGGACTTGCTTTTCTGCTTGGCTCCCAAGGGAAGTTGGATTGGATAAGAGGAATTGAAGCGCAAGGAAGGCAGTCAGTATTCAAGCAACTATTTAGAGTTCCCAACACTGGGTAAAGGAAATATGTACTTGACGACTGAACCAAATCCTTTGCCTTTATTTATTCTATTATTTTTATACAGATCAGCTGAAAACAAAACAAAAATACGACTACGTTGGGAAAATGACCACCTTTCTCTACTCAACCTATCATCTTCTCTCCTCACTCCCTGGGACAATTAAGACTATTTATTAAGTGATAAACAAGAGAAACTAGTGATATTATCTAAGCTTCTGGCCATGTCTGATTGGCATGCAAGTTTGCCTTCCATTACTGAAAAGGCCTAGCACCATAAGTAGCAATTGGCTATGTCCAAGCTCAAACGTCGTATTTTATCTAAGCACTGGAGTCGTAATAAGGAAAGAAGACATAAGAATGCGAAGTATCCGCCAGTTATAACATAGTATAAAGAGAGTTATTTCATGGATCCTGGTCACAATAAAAAGAATCCAATAATGATCTATCAACTAAATGAGTTTATTATATAATCCTTTATAGGTTGTTAAGATGATTTAGTAGATGTGTCGGTATCGTTTTCATCTGCCGTTGGGAGTGACTGCTTTGCTAATCTATCCTCTTATCCTTATTTTCGGAGACAAGCACATATTATCGTAACCTAGTGATCAATATATCATGTTGGTACTACTTCGTCGAGCAATCAATCCTTTTTCGATTCTTGTTCTGAGGTTGTCAGCTTCCTCTGATGGCCCCACTTGTACTCTCTGTCGGAATCTGTAGACATAGTTTCTGGGCGTCTTTAAAAACTGATCGACATTGTCACACACAAACCTGCGCAATGGCTTTGGAGTAAAAGAATCTCCTGCCCGATCACACACATGATCTCGAGCGCGGAATCAACTACTCAAACAAGATACTCGGCTCGGGTAAATCATGCTTTCGTTATGCGAGGTAAGTGAAAGGAAAGAGGGAAAGGGAGACACTAGGCAATCCGGAATCGATGAAATCACTATTTTTTCGCCTGGTAATATGTCCGGTTGCACTCCAAAGATGAATCAGACCAGGATATAGATAAGTGCTATGGCTGACACATGAAATGAGAATTTTAAAAGTAATGATAAACTTTATGGATCCATAGGTAGATTCACTTGTGAAGCTATCTGATGGGACAAGATTCAAAAGTACCAAAAGTAAGTTAAGTGGGATGTTGAGTTCATTGTTGCGATCAAGGGTCCAAAGCCAGCCAATTTGACGTCCATGTAGGAATGGGTTCCGAATGCTCACAATAATGTAGTTGGAAATGACAAAAGGCTCCTAAATTGATACCTGTTAATAGCTTAGCATCTCCTTCATTTTAATAAAGAGCCAAGTTCGGACAAGCAACTCGGAAGGAGGCATGTGTTGAGATGCCTATGCCTAAGAGAGATAAGCGGAGGACGTATGATAGCCGAGAGGATGTCGGTAAACGTCGGAGTTTAAGGAGTTGTCTCTGAATTCGGCATGGAATATTTCAATTTTTTAATGAGAACGTCGTCTCCTTGCTTACCCGCCTGGCCAATGGAAGGAATTAATTACCTTGGTCAGTCAGCGAAAGAAAGAATCTCACCAGTTCATCATCCCAATCCTACCTATTAGTTTCATTAATTAATTCAGCCCCAGAGTGTTGGAAATCAAGGGCCAAGAAAGAATCCCTAGTCTATCCTATCTCGCCACGATCGAAAGCACAATCCCTTTCTCTTCCTATACCGAAATTGTCGTGTCATCCCTCCGCAACTTCTGTCGCGGACATGATCCAATCTACCTTGCAAGACAGATTAAGATATAACTTAAGGCTTTTCAAACCTGGCGCATAACCTCTGGTAGAGGCATTCATGCAAAAACAGAGAAGTGGGAAACCGCGAATGAGAAAAATACCAAGGTCTTTGATAGCAAACTTCTACGCGAGCTTTCTAACTAAAAGGAATCTCTTATTCATATGGCGTAAAATGGAAAAACTTGATGGAGATTTCTTCTCAATTTCCATGGTACAGTCCCTTTGCAAGCTATAGTTCCATTACTTACTACCTGAATTTGCTAATTCGAAATTATGACATCTACGGTACTTGTCGTCTACTTCTGATGGAAGCAATTCCAAAGGTGAAGATAATACTGAGCAGAATAGTAATGAGGGGAATGCAAAATCTAGCAAAGGAAAGAAGGGTCAAGGAAGAATAGCAGTGACTTATAGAAGGAAAGCACCGAATAAAAGGAAGGATATCCGGCTTGATTTTTTGCATGTGGTCAATGCGTTTGCTGATTGGTATCTGTCTAATCTTAAGGTGATTTTGTGGCATGTTGCAAACATACATATACAGTCGAAATATAGTTGCGTTGAGTTAGGTAGAAGAATTTTTACCATAAAATGAGATATCGTGCTTTCTTTGTTTGATAGGAGATTTTGCACTTTCATATTCTAGTTCCTCATTTGAGCGTTCTTTTGCTCTGTTGGTGGGGCATAAACTCATAAATAGTTTTTGTTTTTTTAAGTAATAGTAAAGTATGCATTCAAGTAGTAGCTTTTTCTAAATAGTCGAGTAAAGTCGAGTAGGGTTGGCAACAAGGACTAGGAAGATACTCGCTAGTTGGTTTTTCTAGGGGAAGGCTTTATGCAAGATATGCACGTGAGTAGGTCATATTATCATATATAGTTATCGTTTTTTTCTGCGCTTTCATAAACTCATAGTTAGTGTAGTTTGGTGTAGTCTTTGTGGCGGGGGCGAACTAGATTCGAACTAGATAAGACCCGTGCATTCCCTTCTTTCCAAGTGTCCCTTTTCAAAAGAAACTATGTGATAGAAGCCCACATGCCCACTCTTCTATCCCCCCTCTACCCTACAGGTATAGGGTATAGGGGGCCTCGAGATCTCCATGAATAGAGATCACTGCACAGGAAACAACTTATGTTTCCCCCAAACTCAACATATTTCATCTCTTTTGCGTGAGTGTAGATATTTGTTAACTATTCCATGTAGATAATTGAGTTACCTACTCCATTAGGAACCGCAGATTTATTAGTCCATCACATTCATGCATTTAACCATACTTGTGACTACACTAAACATGTTACACTACTCTAGGTTGCTGCTAACGCGACACTATGATCAGAGACCCATTGACCAACTGTGTGTGATGCATTAATTGCAAACGGTGATGTAAAAAAACCATCAAAAAAGCCGCAAAACATTTGCGATGAATGATACATCAAACACAGTTCCGATTGTAGTTGTGTGTGCGATCCTGGGCATATGGTTGATCCATACGAACTGATTGTGATGAAACAGAACAACAGAAACGGGCAGCCAGATCAAGGTGTGTGCAATATAGGGCATACAGTTCGATCTGATGAACCATTTGCGATGATCAAGGTAAACACAAACTATTTGGCGTAAAAAGATGTGTGTAATACCGGGCAAACAGGTCGGTAATCAGAATTGTGTGTGAACGTTATAGACAGCCCATACGGTCTTTTTTGTGAATTGTGTGCTTGTCAGGGCACACAGTTCAACAAACCAGCCTGTGGGCAATAATATAGAAGATCTATGTCGAATATGTATTACTAACCGTCTGCGATGAGATTGACAGGATAAACAGAGATAACAAATGAATATGAGCGAACAGAAACAGAGATATATACAGTCTGCTTAATTTAGTCCTTGTTGTTGTTGTTGTTGTTGTTGTTGGATGGCCCTGTGACATCGTCTTGGCGAGGACGCTTCTTGGCGCTAACCGTTGGCTTTTCATCGCCGTCACCATCATCATTGTCTTTGTTGTCGTCCTTGTCCTCCTCGTTCGACCATTCCTCCTCCTCCTCATCATCGTCCTCTTCTTCGTCCTCCGACTGCTCCTCATTCGTCTGGTTGTCGTCTGACGACTCCGGAGGCGGCGTCCCTTCAATGATCCGGATATAGTCAAGGTCTGGGCTCGACGCCGGAATCATGGAAGACGAGCTAGATGATTTCGATGTTGACCTTTCATCGGGTGCCTGACTGCTGGTTGAACTATCGTCCTCATTGTCGCTCGACATGGCTGCAGAGTGTGTGCCAGTGTGTAGCATGGCCTGCCGGGGACGATGAAGATGGTGGACACTTAAGTGGGGTATGCAGATAAGAGGAAATGCCAATTGAAGCGGGGGTTGACGTGTTATCTAACCGCTGATATAATCAACCGCAATTATTTGTACCCAGTCGCTCCAAATTCTCGGGGTTGTGCATGACTCCTATTGGCTATTTGGCTAGTTTCTTTTTTTAGGACAAAAACAAGGAATGAGTTTGGGATTATGCACCGGTACCGGTATGAACGGAGTAGGAAAGTTGGCAAGCAATACATTGAGCTCTTCTTATTGAAAAATCAGGTAATAATCAAACTAAAAAGAGAAAGAAAAAAAGACAAAGGAAAATATCTGCACGAATCATCGCGTAACATCAATGGCATAAGACCTAGATGTGCATTACTTAGAGCACATCTAGATGTGCTTTAGAAATACTGTCAAACAAAACCCCTAATCATCGATGCAAACAGCACATAGAACATGGCTAATGCGACAACCACAACTACACATGCTAGTTCCTTCTTGTCTCTTGCTTTCATCTGTTGCCTATGATTGATTCTTTCTTGCTTCATCGTATTGATTTTACATTCAAGTCAGCCAGTTTCTTCTTTAGCTTTACGTTATCTTCTGCGAGCTTGGTGATAACACTTCGAGCCCTGCCATGCCATTCTTCATCCAACCAGTTAACAAAGGCACAAGCCTCATATCCCTGCCAATGTTAAATAGTATTCAGGATGAGCGGTGGCATTAACTCAAGTAAAATGATGAACTTAGCACTAACCTCTAAGGGGAAATTAAGAAACTGCCTGCCAATGTCGAATCCCTCCATGCATACACGTCGAGCGGGAGTGTGCCCGTGCACACAACTCAGCTTTTGGTACTTCTCGGTGGCGCAAAACTCGGAGTCGAACTCGTGTTGCGGGAGTCTAGAGTCATGCTCCGGATCCGGCGGCAGATCACTTTCATGGGGGGGGGGGGGTCATTTAGGACGGATTTAGCAAGGAGCAGCTTTGGACATGCTAAAAAAATCGGGATAGATTGGCACCTGATTGGATGATTCAGATCCGTAGTACACCTGCCTTCTGATGACCTTAGGCAAGTGCTTGGTGGCGACCACCATCGTGGCGGCGATACGAGCAGGAGCAGCCGCACCAAAACCATTAGCACCACTCATCTGCATTCCCCCAATGTCAGCTCCACGCGAGGAAATTTGTGGGCTATCTAGGGATTCGGGGGAAATGGGGAAACTGTGGGGATAAGCTAACGGCCGGGAACTACTTATGGCACTGTATGTTGTATACGGCACACTGTTTATACATGTCGTTTGTGTTAGGTATTACAACGTCACACACGATTCCCACACCAAACAGTGTGAGAAGACAACATAGGTGAGAAACGGTTGCCGTTACATAACCGTGTGCGATGTACTACCCTGTACATATAATTGAGTTACAGTGATACTATGTAAACAACCGCTCTGCGGATGTCCATAAAAAAACAGCGGCTCTGCATATAGAGATGGCGGCGGCCTAGGCAGCGGCAACCGGAGAAGAGGTCAATCCTTGGTTAGTGGGCGGTGGCGGCATCATAGGAGGTCAATCCTTGGTATGCGGCGGGAGAGAGGAGGAGCTCAACCATTGAGGTCGGCGGCGGCGTGATTCGAGCAGATTCGTCATGGTCGATGGTGGGATAGTGGAGGACGAACTTCAGGAGGCAGCTGCACTAAGATTTGCTCCTCAACCCTGTTGTGTCAGCGTGCCGCCGCATCGCACTTCTCTCTCTGCTGGGTGGAGGTCGCTGCGTGGCTAATTAATTAAGGTATTCTTTTCGTGAGTGGCTTAATTAAGGTATTCTATTCCTAAGGGTAGTATTGTACTGGTACTTTGCGTGTAAATTGACTGGCCATTAATTTTTGTCATTGCATGTCTGGATAACAATATGGAGCACCCTCAGTAATTATGAAAATAAAACCTTGTGATTTATGCATGCATCTTTGGGCAACAGTTAATCCGTGTATTAATGTTGTTGTTTTGTTTTTAATTACCATTCATGTGGTGTAGATGGAACAATCTCGATGGATGAATAATCGGAAAACCACATAATTTATCAGTGGAGTGACAAAGTTCATGAATTTGGCTGAAAGTACAAAGAGGAGAATTGGTGATGCGGATTACAACATGTGTCCATGTGCTGATTGTGCCAATACATAGTCACATGTAGTTGGAGATTTCCAGTGCCACTTAGTCTCTCGGGGATTCATGGATCGATATACACATTGGACCAGACATGGTGAAGAGGAGGTCATGGATGGAGATACCCAGGGTTGTGAGACGCCAAACCCTGATCAGTGTAACATGGATGTTGAATCTAAAATCAGGGCAGAGGCGTCAAGCTACCAATGGAACACCGGAAAGCCAAAACGCCCACTTGAAAACTAAGACGTTGACGCAGATGACGACGATCTTGATATGCCAGATTTTGCTGCTATGATTGCAGATTTTGAGGGCCCAAAAAAGGATATGATTGGGGACAAGGATTTGCCAACCATTTATGCGGACTCCAAGAAAGAATTGTTTACAGGTGGCAAAAAGAAATATTCCAGGTTGAGTGCCACCCTGGCGCTTCTCGGATTTAAAGCAGCAAACGGTCTATCAAACAAGGGCTTCACACAGATGTTCGGTCTTTTCAAGCGCTTTTGTTAGAACCGGAACCATCTAGAGGCAAGCATCCTACAAGGTTATACCGCGGAGGAGGTGGTTGAGTTTTGCACCAAATACATGAAACAAAGACCTATAAGTTTTCCCTCTCTCGCCACTAGGGAAGGCTGAAAGGTAAGCCGGTCCTTGATGGCACACAAATGGCTGCACCCAGAGAATTGGTAGAGAAAGCCCATTTGACGGTACTGCTTAATAGCCCAGTTGTCAGCGCATCAGCATGTCGGAGAGGTGACCCGTTGGACTGAGTGTCCCGAGCCTGTGCGCCTGCTGTCTTCCCTACACGAGCTCTTTCGGGGCATAGCCAGCTTGCCCCGTGCTCCTTCCTTGGTTGTGGACGCCGGTTGGTTGAAGTCAATTTCGAGCTCTCCTTCTGGGGACGGACCGGCGTCAGGCCCTGCTCCTGGCATGGCCCGTCCGGCGATTGTTGGGGCGCCAACCCCCTGCCCTGCGGGGGGAGGCGTGTCACCTCCGCCCCCCCGCATACTCCAATAGATGAGGGGGACGCGGAAGACGTGCTAAGGCGTGCTCGCAAACTCCGCGCCCTTCGTCAAGAACTTCTCCAAGGGGCGACGGCTGCGGTGGACCGGCTCGGGGCGGAGCTCGCCGGCGAAGATGCGCGTCTTGAGGCAGAGGGTTTGCGCCTTGCCGAGGAGAGGCGCAAGCTGAAGGTAGCCGTTGCCCTCGCGCGTCATCAGTGTGAACTTAACAACGCGAAGGCTGAGGCGTCCCTAGTGGCCTCGCGAGAGGCTTGCTCCCGAGCTGTCGAGGAGGCTCAGGAAGCAGATCGTCGGCGCCGGGACGCGGAGGAGCGTGCGTGGGAGCTCCAAGCCTGGAGCAACTCTCTGGAGGAGCAGTTGGAGTTGCGCCAGGCTGCACTTGCGTCGTTGAAGGGGGCCTCCGTCGACCAGGCGGAGCTTCAGAAGCACGAGGAGGCGCTGTTGCTGGAGGCCGCCGATTGCAACCTCGACCTCGAGCGGTTGGAGACGAGGGAGCGCCTGGTGACTCAGGCGGAGGACAAAGTCGCCGTGCGCGAGGCCTGAGCCTAAGAAGAGGTTGACCGCCGCGTAGCAGAAGCTCGCTTAGGCCTCGAGCGCCAGTATGAGCTGAAGTTGGAGTTGGTCAGGGCCGAAGCTGAGGGCAGGACCGCGGCCCTCAAGGCCAAGCTAGATGAAGTGATGCGGGGCGCGAACGCCTCCGCAGCCGCCCTTCGCGCAGCACAGGAGGAGCTGACCTCCTCCCGCGCCGAACTGCTTCTTCTCCGCCAAAGGGTGGATGGCGCCGAGGCCATTGCTCGGCAAAAGGAGAACAAGATCCGTCGGCGACGGGTTCTAGAGCACGAGCACGACCCCATGCTCCACACGCTCAGGGAACGGGCAAACGTGGCCCTAGGCAACATTTGTGAGGCCGCCGCGGAGGAGCCACACGAGACCAACTATGCAGGCAACCTCCAGTATTTCGCTGACGTGGTGACGCTCCTGGAGAACCGCGCCGAGAGGTCCCGCTGGCTCGTTGAGGAGAGGAGCCGAGCCTTGCTTGGGCGTGCTTTCTCCCGTGTCTTCATTTATCTGCGGGACAGGGATCCCCACTTCGACTTTGATGCCGCCATCGCACCGGTGCCCATAGTCGTCCGGGGCGACCTGGCGCAATGGGTGGATGGTCACGTGGACGACCTTGTCAGGGCCTTCACGTCTAACGACGACGGCGTGATCGTGGCCGCCGAGAAATGCAGCGTGGTGGACGGTCATGGCGCTGGCGGAGGTGCTGGTGGCGGCGACGATGTCAGCGACGCCAGCGACGCCTCCAGGGGTGACCCAGAAGGCGCAGCAAGCGACATGTCCAACTGATGGTTTGTCACTGTTGTTTATCCTGTACAAAAGAGGTTTGGGCTCGGCCCTAAAGACTGTGAGAGCATTTTGGGAGGGGAAACCCCTCATGTAAAGATTTGCAATAGATGCATTGGTAATCTTAACGCTGCGTGTGAACTTAACGGCTGGTTCTTTTACCTTTTGGCCCTGGTGAGCCTCGAGCAGGGTTGTGGGGGGCCATAGCGCCATATGAGTCTTCTGGGTGAACCCATTGATCCGGCAATAAGAACCTCCAGAGAGGGAGTGGCGATAGCCGTACGTGCTGTGGACGCGGATGGCCCGGCCCGGCTCGCGAGGGGCTCGTGAGGGGGGCAGCTGATGCTAGCTTTGGACGCAAAGCCGAAACCAGAACACGAGAGATTGCTCGAATGAGACTAAACACCCCTTCCCCAAACGCACGCAAGTCTCGAACTCAAATCCAACTTAAATTCAAATCGAAGAAACTCGTCAACAGAGGAAAAGGCAAAAAAGCAAAAGGCCGCGTCCGGTACCTAGTCTAGTCTTCGACGTCTTCTCACCAGCGCGGAGCTAAGTGCTGCCACTGGGTGTGGGAGGGAGCCCAGGACCTAAGGCTGGCGCTCCTGAGACTCCGGGGCGTGTACAGCCCCACTCATTATTACGTGAGAGTGTCACGGGGCGGAGAGCTTCACAGGCACTGGGCCTTCTTCATAGGTACCGGCCTTGCTTCATATCGCGAGATGAGGGCCCCGCCTTGCGCCACACTCTACCACCACCGACGGCGACCGAAAACCAAGGACGACGCCAATGGGGTAGAGTGGTCGCCAGCGGTTCCCCTGACGACCACGTGTCCTCTGCCGGGGGCAGGCCCTGAGGCGCCTCCCCGGCAGAGGGCCTACCTCCTGAGAATATCTTGTGCCGAGCGCCGCGGGGACGAGCTCGGAACTTGGCCCCTCTCCTGCAACCCCTGATGCCCTCCTCCTGAGGGGTAAGAGGCTGCAGAGTTGGGGCAGCCACCTGTCGCGAGGGCATGTACCTCCTGCGGCACATGGTTAGCATAAGCTTGCTCCTGAGGAATTAATGGTACCAGATAGTTGCTGCCGCCGGCACGGTCATCGAGGCCCTCTTGGGGTTCCTGAAAGAGCTCAGCTTGCGGCGTCTCCTCGCCCCAGCTTGGCCCAAGGAACGAGCCATGGTCTTCTTCCTGTGTGTACTTTTGATCCATCATGCGGGGCACATAAGCTTTTGGGGACGCCGCCCCGTAGGCCTCGCTGTGGTGCCCCGCGTGCCACGCAATCCGGCCCGGAGCACCGTCTTGAGAGTGGTGGCGCGGTGGTCCGCCGAGGCCCAAGGTCATGGCGTGCGCTCCTTCGCCGGCCGGAGATTGGGTCTGCGCAGCTTGCCTCCTAGTGCTGCTGGCCAGGTTGGCGTCAATTAGGCCCTGGAGCCCGCTTGAGGTTGCATGAGCGCGCATGGGGCCGCCATACGGCGCGCTATGGGCCAGAGGTTGTAGCCGGACGCTGAATGGAGGTGTTCCCGAGGCGGCGGCGTCCAGGAGCTCGGCGACCTACTCCAACAGTACGTCGTGGCTGCCCTCTAGAAGCCGGCACAGTAGCAGTTCTCGGGCCACCGTGAGCGCGGCCCTGGAGTTCGCCTGCTCCCGCTGGGTGTGCGGCGCCATGGCCGCAGCGTGGTTTGAGGCTCTGGCCGCCGACCGCACCTGTCGCGGCGTGAGGGCAGGCGGCGTCTGGCTGCGTCGCCCGCGCCCTGCAGCGCCTTGTGGCGCGCGGGCTGCCTGAGGTGCAAGATTGAGGCCACCCTGGGCTGGCGGAACGACGTGGGCGGGCCACACCGCCCAGCGATCGGCGTTGGCTGCCGGGTCGTTGGACATCGAACAACGGGGCGATGAAACGCGAGGCGGCGGAGGAACGATTCCGGCGCACCCCTACCTAGCGCGCCAAATTTCAGATTTCGGGTTCCGGCAGACCTTTAAGGTTCGAACACTAGGGTGCGCGCGGAGATCATTCCCCTACCAGTTCATGCGTGCATGGATTGCGAGGGATCTAAACTACGAACGACGAACAACACAGAGACACGAGGTTGATACTGGTTCGGGCCACCGATGTGGTGTAATACCGTATTCCAGTGTGTGGTTGGTGGATTGCCTCAGGTGCTGATGATGAACAATACAAATGGAGAACAGCCTAGCGAGGGGCTATTCTTGAGCTGGTGCGATGAACTACTTGGGGGAGTTCAGTCACACCTCTCTCTCTCTCTGCGTGATCTCGATGGACCGATCTCTCTTCTCTCTTTGGGGTGGCTAGTCCTATTTATAGAGAGAGGCCCAGGGCCTCTTCCCAAATAATGAGCGGGAAGGGCGCCAACAATTGGCCATTTTGATGGGGAACATCTTGTACACTTATCCTGACTAAAGTTGGTCTTCGGCTGCCAAAGGCTCTGACGGTGACGCTGTCCTGGGCTCCACGATGACCTCCATCCTGCCGTTCTGCTGGTCTTGGTCTTGATGCACTTAAGCGGCAACCTTTGCCTGATGCCTTGGCCTGTGCTTGCCTCCTTTGCACCAAAGGGGAAAGGAGGAAACTGCACGGGCTGGCGCCCACCTGGCGCCCGCATGGTCTTGATCGTCATGGCTTGCGTCACAGGGCACCCTCGCGAGGTACCCTGCCTTGATCTCTCCGCCTCCTCGCGAGCCTGCCTGACGAGGCTGCTCCTGAGGGAGGTTCCTGTCGTCCTCCCCGCGAGGCTTGGCCCCTCGTGAGGGTCTTGAGCTTGAGCTGATGAAGCTGGGCCGCGCTGGGCCCCCACTTGAGCCACGCTGCAGGCCGCAGGCAGGCAAGTCTGGGGAGCCCCATTCCCAGAACACCGACAACAGTAGTTCTCATGGTGCCACCTTAGCCGATAGAGTGGAACATAAGGTAGCAAAACACAGGAGCCGGGCAAACCCAACATTTGACCAAAGACATGATTCGGAGCTGATGCATATAAGGCCAAACTCGCGACGCCGAACACTCCCTAAGATATTCAGTCTTTATAACATATGCCGGGCTGAACAGTGCCCTTGATAATGAACCCCGAGTGTCCAGGTACAAGCAATATTCTGACGTGGCGAAATGCCAATAACGTCAGCATCCTTCTCGGTTGTACTGAGTATCCGGGGGATGTGAACAACAAGAGACAGTAAAAAAGGTTTACGCAGGGTCTTAATCTAAAAAGAAACCTGGGAGCGGGTCCCTGCTGCTCGTCTGCGCCTGTGTCTCCGTTGTGCCGTATCCTGGACGGGTGTGGCGCGATTGTCATCTATAAAAGAGAGGAACTTAGGTGAAAGTTGTCGTGCCAAAAAATTGGTTATGCTCAATAAACCATTAAAATTCAAGATAAGTCAAGTTGAGCCAGACTAGCCCTGATTATATGCGTGAAGCCGCAGGTACCGTCTATGAGGGTACAACTGTCAAACCAATGTCAGGCATATCTAGTGATGCGCCAGACTCGTCTAACCGTGTCCGCGGTCTTGACGACCGGTCATTTATTCTGGTTGGTGAGGCCGTCTAGTGTTCAGCTGTTAAAGTCGCCGCACGTTCTTCTGCGCGTAGAGAACGCTCAATATTTCCACGGACTGTGATGGTGCCACGTGGGCCAGGCATCTTAAGCTTAAGAGAAGCGTAATGCGGCACTACATTAAAACGAGCGAAAGCTATTCTTCCGAGTAGTGCTTAATAGCTGCTTCAGAATGGAGCGATCTCGAAGGTTAACTTTTTGCTTCGAAAGTTGTCGGGAGAACCGAATACAACCTCTAGTAATAGAGAGCCCTTACAGCGCGCCTCTGGGCCTGGTATTACTCCCTTGAAGGTAGTATTAATGTGGCTGATTTTTGTCGGGTCTATCCCCATTTCGCGGACTGTGTACTGATATATCAGATTAAGACTATTGCCGCCGTCCATAAGGACTCGTGTGAGATGGTGTCTGTTTATTATTGGGTCTAGCACCAAGGCAGCCAATCCTTCATGCCGGATGCTTGTCGGATGATCCCTGCGATCAAAAGTGATCGGGCAGGCCAACCAGGGGTTGAACTTAGGGGTGACGGGCTCTACGGCGCGTGTGTCTCGGAATGCATGTTTGCTTCTCCTCTTTGTCACGTGGATCATGTTTACTGTTTTAACCTCTGGTGGGAATTTTTTCTATCCTCCAGTGCTTTGCTGGCGAGGTTCGTCCTCGTCTTCGCTTGGTGTCTCCCTCCCCTTGTGTTCGGTGTTTAGCTTACTGGCCTGCTTGAAGACCCAGCATTCTTTGTAGGTATGATTTGCAGGTTTATCGGGGGTGCCATGAATCTGACATAGTTTGTCTAGAATCTTGTTTAGGCTGGACGGTCAATCTCTGCTGCCTTTGAAAGGCTTTTTCCGCTGACCTGGTCGACAGCCCCTAAATTCGGTGTTTACCACCATATTATCTGTGTTGTCTTCTTTATTTCGACGCTTGCTTTTACTGCGTTGTGGTTTTCCATTGTCATCCCTGACTTCGGATGTGCTTGGGTCGCTGGTGCTACTGTGGGCTAACCAGCTATCTTCGCCCGCGCAAAAGCGGGTCATGATGCTTGTCAGGGCTGCCATTGTTCTCGGTTTTTCTTGGCCGAGGTGTCTGGCGAGCCATTCGTCTTGGATGCTGTGCTTGAAAGCCGCTAAGGCTTCGGCGTCCGGGCAGTCGATGATTTGGTTCTTCTTAGTGAGAAACCTGTTCCATAGCTTTCGGGCTGACTCTCCGGGCTGTTGAATTATATGACTTAAATCGTTTGCATCTGGAGGTCTGACATAGGTCCCTTGAAAATTAGCCCGAAAAGCATCCTCGAGCTCCTCCCAACTTCCAGTTGAGTTTTCAGGGAGGCCTTTCAGCCAGTGCCGAGCTGGTCCTTTAAGCTTGAGGGGAAAGTACTTGATGACGTGGAGATCGTCTCCATGAGCCATATGGATATGGAGGATAAAGTCCTCAATCCAGACCGCAGGGTCTATGGTCCCGTCATACGCCTCTATGATCACTGGTTTGAATCCTTCTGGAAATTTGTGGTACAACACCTCATCGTTGAAACATAGGGGGTGTGCGGCACCCCTGTATTTGGATGTATCATGGCATTTGGATGGTTGTAGTACTCGGTTTTGATTTTGTGTCGGAGCGCGCTTCCTAGATCCAGAGATTGATCTGGTCATACTAGATTTTTGGCGCAAGTCCTCACGTAGATCGTGTGTTGACTTGTGTGCGGCCTTGTTAGCCGCTCTAGCGTGGCCACAAGGTGGTTAATCCGACTGATTGGCTATTTTATTTTTGACTGTGTGGGCTCTAAGGCCTCATCGTTGAATTCAGGCAGTAGCTTGTGCTTTGGATAGCTCTTTGTGTGGTAACTTCCACCATACTTTTCTTCATTGTCGAGCACTTTGTTCCACCTGCTGTTGAGCATATTTTGAGCGGCCTTAAGCCTTTGCTTCTGCTTCTTCAGAATTCTCGTTGTGGCAGTAAGCCTTCTGCGGAGGTTCTCTTGTTCCAAGTGCCTTTCCGGGATGATGTGTGCATCTTCGTCTAGACTGTTTTCCTCCCTAGAGGGGGGTTGATGAGCTTTATCCTCGGCGTCGCCGTGTTCGGACATCAGATCCGTACTATGTTCGCCGTTTGCAGTTTCATCGTGCTCTGCCGCTGGGTCAATGTGGTTGTCATTTCCTCTGGAGTCGACTGGAGTGTTATTTTCTCTTGCGCTGTTATCGCTGTTTTTGCCGAGGCGGGATTTGGAGCGGCGCCTACGCCGTGTGGGGACCCCGACTCATAAGTCGTGATCACCGAATGCACGTGTACAGTGATCCCAGAGATCAATGCTCACTGAACACACAGAAGCTGAATAACAAGAGTCTTACATCCATACATACCGTATTACACAAGTAGGACCATTATGGTCAAGTCTTGAGTATAACATTGCAGCGAAATCTTAAATCGATAACTTGGACCCATGCCATCTGCCTTAACCCTACGGGCATTCACCGGAAGCGTCCTAGCTCGCATGTTCGTCACCAAGTATTCTTCATCATATCCTGTTCTTTCATGCACGGCCAATAAAATAACCAGTGGCAAGCCAATGAGTACTTTGAATGTACTACAAGCAACCCATGTTTTGGTTCGAGATACAACAATGCATGATATAGGTAAATTTTTTGCAGAAAGCTAGTTTTGAGTGCAATGACATGTTCAACAACTTGGAAGACATGCATCATGAGAATTCAAGTAAGCATGAGGATAGGTTACAGATATCAACATAAATAGAGTGGGCACCAACCCAACTCTATCATGTCAAGTCCTTTGACTTGACCCAGGTAGTTTTATCAACTCACACACACGGTTGTAAACTCTGGACGTAGTTTAAGTAGCACCGCCCAACTGTCCTTGACTCTGGACACGGCTATTCGAATAGTTTTACACTCTGCAGAGGATGCACACTTTACCCACAAAATCCGATGAACTTCCGTGTCATCCACGACCCGCGATACCTCAAGTACCCGGGGTAAGCACCCGATCACTACCTTTCCCTAGACGACACTAACAAGGAGTCCACTCGTTGTTCCGTATCCTCACGATGTACATCATACGAGACTCACTCGAGATCGTAACATCTGAGAGGGGACACAACGGTGTATCCGTGCCTGTAAAGACAGTCATGGCCGCCCTACAGCACGACCCGTCCCCGAGAGAGAGCACCAACTCTCCCCCGTCACTAGTAATGCGGGCTCCAAGCTAGTATCGGCCTAGGTAATCAATAATACCCTTTCCCATATAAGGGTAGAGTGGTTGCGCATGTAAGGTTGGGACAGTTGACAAATCTTAAATCTAATCCGTTTTTGAAAACAACACACACTTGCCTCGGTACACCACTTCGTCATCAAGTGGTTACCCATCTCATCATCTCCCTCGGGCATAAGTGGCACCCGACGGGGTTATCGAAAAGTATTTTGAAAATGCTTTGACTCCTTCACCATGCATATACCCGTCCCATTTTGCGTAGCATCTACTTTAGCATCCTATCTACTCCCACTGGCATAACCCTCATAAGAAGGTAGGGTCATGCGCAATGCAAGTATCAACGAGGAATTACGGTGGCAAACCATCGAAGTGGTTACCACCTCATCATGATTCCGTTGCAACAACAATATGGTGTTATATGACATGCATAAAAAGGGTTTCATAGACATGGTCAAAGGGCTGCTTGCCTGGTTCATCAGAGTCTTGAGATCGTCTGGTCCTTCTCCAAGTACTCCGTCTACTTCGTCAACTAACGTCGAAACAATCATAATAAGCAACACAACAAGGCAGAAAATAAAAGTGCTCTAAAATATGGATTTGACTTTTCTAGGACTTCCTGGTCATATGAAAATAACCAGGGTGGTTTCATTGGAATTGGATTAGTGAATATTTCTGAACATTTCAATATGATGGAATCAATGGATTTAATGGATCTGCAGGTTGTCCACAGAATGCCTTTTTATAAAAATGAGTAAAAGTACCCACTAAATAAGGCATGATTTTAGAAACATTTAGAAATTTGTTTCACTGGATTTGGAGTTCAAATTAATATTCTATGCATTTGCAAAGTTGACAAATATGAAGAAATGGCTCATTATTTTGTGGGGTACAGAAAGTATTAAGAAAAATGTTCATAAACTAAGTTATGAACTTAGAAGCATCTAGGAATTTGAATCATGGCATTTGGATCAAACATGAGCTCTCTGTGATTTTCTAAAGTTTATCACAGAAATGGAAAAATAAGACTTTGATAAATATTTGTGAAACAAATATCTCTTGGAAAATGTGACAGTAGTACCATGTGATAGAGAGTGATTTATGGAGTCACTAGAACTTTGAATCAACAAATTTGGAGTTAAAATGAATTGATTATGGATTTTAGAAGCTCACTGGAAAAAGAAAAAGAAAAGGTTTACGTTTATACCTAAAGCACGCATCGGGCGAAGGATAGCCACTGGGCCAGCCTAGTGGCTCAGCTGCCTGCGGGAAGTGGCCACGCCAAAGGCGTACTTCACGGAGTACGTCTCCCCGCGATGGAGAGGGCTTCCCTGGCCCCGCCTCCACTTAACCCGGCCTGTGGGGCCGGCTCGGTCGCCGCTGCCGCTGACAGGCGGGGCCGGCGAGCTGACGCGGCATCGTCCTCAACCTCCCGCCCGAAGCAGAGGAGGCGAGGTAGAGGGACGTCGACGGCGACTACCAGCGTTGTCGGCCATCGTTTTGGGGATCCGCCACCGCGCCTTCGGAGACGAGCGCATCAGTCCCCCATGCGGCCCGTCGGAGGCGGAGGTGGCGGGGCCATAGCCACGGCGGGCGGTGCTCGGGCGAGACTCGGGCAGGGGCAGGGCAAGCACGGGAGGAGGGCCAGTGCTTGGGGGATTCCTTGGTGCCACAGGTGTCCTCTCGGCGTTCGATGGGAGCGGGAAGCGATGGAGGTTCGGGTTGGTCCAGGGGCACAGCGGCGGCAACCCAGCCATGGAGGGGGCGGGAGACCACGAGGGGGAGAGAGGGAGTGTCCGAGAGGTTGCTGGGGGAGAGGGGGTTCGAACCGAAGCGAGAGAGAGGGTCGGGGTGGCTTAAAATGGGCAATGCCGTGGTGCACCGTGGGCAGCATGCACGGACGCGCTCGGGTGAGCTCGCGGAGGGGAGGGGAGAGAGATTCTGGAGGAGGCTGGCAGCGTGCCGTGTCCCGGATGCCGAGGCCACCTCGGGAGACATCACCCCGACGCCCAAGGCTATCGTATGCCCTTGGCATGGGTGAGCTACAGTGCGAGAGAGCAGCATGGCGTGCTCTAAGCCTTGAGCTCTGCAGCACTGCATTGTTTATCGCCATGAGCATGTCCTTTTGTGTCTGGGGTTTTGGGGTGAGTAAACAATGTAGGAGTGGCATTGGATGCCCTAGAGAGCCAGTAGGAGAGGAGGGAGGTTGAGGGAGAGAGGGAAATGGGTTGTCCAGAGAGAGAAAGTGGGGTTTAACCCCTCCAATAATTGAGCTATGGATTTGCCATTGCTCTTGGAGGTGCAAGGGGACTAGGAGGGCTGTGGTAAAAGTTGAGGCCATGGAGAAGAGTGGAAGTGGTCAAAATGATGATTTTGGAAAAATGGCAGAAGGTGTTTGTTGTTGGTTTGGGCTAGAAAAATAATTCCACTTGCCATGAGAATTAACAGGATGGAATGGCACATAGAAGTAGGGTGTTCCACCAGGTTTGAGCTCATTTGGGCAAAGTAGCCAATGAAACTTTGGTAAACCCTAGAAATCAGCAGAAATGGCTTTGCCAAGATTTAGTCATGCAAATCTATTCTCCTTGATGCACCACATGGTGTAGTGTCATCATTTGAGGTTATGAGCATGTCCACAAAAGTTGAGATCAAAAGGAGAAAGTTGCCAATGTAGAGTTGTTCAAATTTGGTTCTGGACAGGAAGGGTTTTGGGGCACTTTGATCAAGTTAACTTGTTCTCCAACTTGTGCCACTTGGTCTAGATGCATTATTAGACCATTTGAGAATGTTCAAAAAGTTTGAGAACATTTGGACATGTTTGGCAGTGCAAAGTTGTTCAAACTTGAAAAAGGACAGAAGTGGTTTTGGGAGGGTTTCATGGGGTTATACTGTTCTCCATGACATGAGACTTGGCAAGACCATCAAACATTTCATATGTGATATGCTAGAATTTTCTTGGAATTTTTGGAGAATATTTCCCTTGTAAATATTTCAAAAGCTTGAAATATCCAGAAAGGGTTTTTGAGGGATTTGGCCAATATTTTGAACATGACCATGTGTTGAAACTCTTATATATGGACAATATATGTCCACTGAGTTTCCCTAGGTTTTTGTCAAATATTTTTAAAGCTTTAAAATAAATTTAACCTATTAAAGACCATTTCGGACTAAAGAAAAAGCCTTTAATAAAATAGGAAAATAACCTTTAAAATTATATTTTTGTGGTTTCTGGGTATCCTATATTTAATAGGAGTCAAATAAATTTTAGGAAAGATTTTTACTGCCCTTAATTAAGTACTTGCAGTGCAAATCTCAATTCAGGGGTTTTTGGAAAACAAAATTTTGAAAATACTATTTGGCCAAATTATTTTTGTAAGAAATTATTTTTATGTCCTATACACATGGCATGATCATTGGGAAAGGTTTTTGGATCAAGGAGAATGAGTATAAGAGTTGGAGGATTTATTTGATTTTTAGAGCACTTCCAAACAGTAGACAAAATCGAATCAAGCAAAGACCAAAACACACAAAAGTTTTTGTCAAACCACAATTTATCATGATTTATCATCTTAAGTGTTGTGCCATGGAAATCAGGGTGTGACAGACCTACCCCCCTTACAAGAATCTCGTCCCCGAGATTCCCAGACTAGGCTCGGGAAGGAATACGGAAACTTGGATTTGGGGTAGTCTTCACGTCCTCATCTGCTTCTACTTCCATTTGGTGCTCCATTGAATCTTGAAGTACCGGTGTTGTAACCGTGTATGACGCTCTCGGTTGATCCAGGTTGCTAAGGGGTCTCTCGCGTTAGATCAGGTTGGATCGGGCTGGAGGTCGATGGCTCGGTGATCGATGTCCTTGTTAGTGATCGGGCTAGTTAGGAAGTTGAAAACACTTCCGGAGTTGTGTCATGTGGAAACATTACACACAGTGGGTAGCTCAGGTGGTAACTCCATCTGGTAGTTGTCTTCTCTTCATCTTGTGGCGATCTCTGAGGGGGTTGTTAAATCTTGGAGTGATCTCGAAGAGGGCCGATGAATCTTGGTGTGGGTATCCTTGTCATGGAAATGCTTGGTTCCTTAGAGAGGAGTGGTTTGCAGATATGCCTGGTCTTTGATGCGGAGGTATACTTCTTGAAGATGGTGGTTGGCGTAGTTCTTCCTCCTAGGCATGATGATCTTCAGATGTTCTTTGACCAGCTCAACGATTCTTCTTCCGTCTTCGGGTAGACAAGTATGTCATCAAAGAAAGATGACAACTAACTTGTCCAAGCACTCCATGAAGTCTATGGGGTACGTAAAGTGGGCTGGGGCACTGGTGGTGGTAACGGTTGAGTGTTGGCCAGGGTCTACTTGTCCTAGAGCCAAAGCCCATGGTCATGATCGTATCATGTTGTGGTTTGGTAGGGTGTAAGGGTTTCAAGGATTCTAGTGTGCGAGTGAATGTTTATCATCCCATCCTTGAGCACAGTTTCTGAGATGCCAATAGTCCTACCTAGTCTTCACCTCATATTACCAAAAGAATCATCTCGTATAGGTCAACTCCAATCATCAGTCATGTTATTCATATCCTCATGGCTCCCGAGGGGAGGTCTAACAAAATCATTCATGACAACTATTCCCAAACTCATATCTATGCAATAGTCCAGGGGTAGAACATACAAGCTGCTAAGCTTGAATTTAATTACCACAACCCAAGTGCTCAGTCTATTGATCCAAGGTCTATTTTAGTGCATCTCTATCCCAAGGAAACACGTCGTATGCCACTCCAAGATCTAGTTTCCTTTCCTATGAATCAACTCCAAAAGCCCATTAGTTACATAATTCATTAATTCTACAAATCCAATGTCTATGGTGTTCCACATGATCTTCTCATGTCCTATAATCCTCAAATACTTGAAACGGGTTATCTTTACTATAGTCAGTCCACCAATTTCCATTATCATGGTCATGTAAACTCCAAGGTCAAGCATATATAGATCCCTAAATAATCTCTGACAATTAATCCAATCTCCTAGTTTATGGTCCACCGAGAAACATGGTATCATGACCAAGATCATCAGTCTAACTCCAATTTACTCTGAACCATGTAAAATTACTCTTGCATCCATACTCCACTAGGGTAACCTATTTAATCCAAATCTCATGCCCCGCGAGAGTTTCCAAACGTTCCCCCAAGTCATTATCGTAATATCAACTATCTCCTATCAATATCCCATGGTTAAGCTAAATCCATATACTACCAAGAATTCAGCTTGCGATCTTAATTGTCCCACTAAATCCAATTTATCCAGGGGTAATGAAAGCTATGCTACTCTATATTAATGATCCCACCAAGTTCATGTACCAACATGAAAGCCTCATAATCCACCAAATAGTCTCATATAATTTCTCAAAGTCATTGATATAAACTCATCAAGTCATTTGTCCTCTATTCCTATATCCTCAAACTGGTCTTCCTTATGGCATCGTTAGTCCTGGTTCTATATTAGGATGATAATGTGCTTGTTCACTATGTCCACTAGTTCCATAATGAACCTGTGATGTGCAAGGTTCTGAGAGGCTTAGCTGGTTCTCTTGCAATCTGTGGGTTAAGCACATGGTTAAGGATTCGAGCTGGGGTATCTCATGAAGTCTCGAAGGGTCTAGGAATGGGTTTCTAGTCTGGAGGGTTAAACATAACTCTACGGGGTTTCACTTGGTCGAGGAGGCTGCAACAAAAGTCTTGATGCTAGTTGGTGCCAAGTAGACTCCTTGGTGCATCTTGTCTTGCTGGTCTTCAGTTGAGGAGAGAGATGAGAGGGATAAGTAGCATAAAGGGGGATGCCTAAAGGGGGTTCTATAGTGCAGGTGCAAACAAACAAGTGCCAAAAAGGGCCAAACACAAACAACAAAATAAGGCAGGTGATATAGTTGCGTACTTGTTGCCTAGGGCAAAAAGGGCGACTGATATCAAAACACAAACAAATAAAAGCAAGCAACACACAATCATGGTTCTATTCGAACCATCATATGGACTCGACTGCGCATAGGGGGTACACGACTCATCCTACCCTAGGGGTTCTCGGACTCAGTAGTCGTGCCTTGTGCCTCTTGCAGTCTTCTGAGTTTTCCTCACCTGGCCTGAAGAATCTTCAACACTTCTCGCCCGATGAGATGATGGGGTGAAGGTGGCTCCTTGTAGCTGGCATTGACTTGGTCTTCTCTTGTCCTCTTAATCGTGATGATTGCTTTTGCCTTTTTAAGGTGTCGGTGGTTCCAGGTGGCCATCCTTTATGCAATGATATTAACAAGGCATAATAAAGGTCCAATCCGTCGGACTCATTGTTGACAATATCGTCACCGAGAGTGGGGGATGAAGAGAACCGTTTTCCTGCTCACTATAGTGAGGCGGACCAAATGGCTAGGTTCTCATCCACCGGTGGTTGCCGATACAACAACGATGAGTGACAGGTTACCCTATTAGCGATGTATATAATGATCTTGCATATCCTATGCCCCGATCGTCGTGAGGCTAAGGTTGCATCATCTTGGGGCGGTGTCAAGGTGTCACCATCTCACAGGTCTTGAGTCCTCATCCCTCGAGGATGTATCTTACATTAGTATCGTCTTGTTGTGATGTCACCAATCTTGTGTTCAGGAGATGTGGGTGAATGTCCGGCAAGGCATCTTCCTTCTAGATTATCCACGAGGATTACAAGGAATCCGGTGGTCGGGGCATAAGGGTTCTAGCGACCAAAGGTTTTGAAGGGAAGAGATCAATAAGGAAAATATACCTTAGTTTTGAAAAACCGAGAAGGAAGAGAAGTATAGATAGTTTTGAAAACTAGTAGTAGTTTTGGAAATAGTTTTACCTAACTAACGACCATGCTAACTAAGGCTTACTACAACGGGATGGCTCGATACCAGCTCTGTGGGGACCCGACTCATAAGTCGTGATCACCGAATCCACGTGTCTGATGATCCCGAGATCAATGCTCACCGAACACACGAAGCTGAATAACAAGAGTCTTACGTCCATACATACCGTATTACACAAGTAGGACCATTATGGTCAAGTCTTGAGTATAACATTGCAGCGGAAATCTTCGTCGATAACTTGGACCCATGCCATCTGCCTTAACCCTACAGGCATTCTGACTGGGAAGCATCCTAGCTCGCATGTTCGTCACCAAAGTATTCTTCATCATATCTTGTTCTTTCATGCCTGGCCAATAAAATAACCAGTGGCAAGCCAATGAGTACTTTGAATGTACTCGCAAGCAACCCATGTTTTGATTCGAGATACAACAATGCATGATACAGGTAAATTTTTGCAGATAGCTAGTTTTGAGTGCAATGACATGTTCAACAACTTGTAAGACATGCATCATGAGAATTCAAGTAACCATGAGGACAGGTTACAGATATCAACATAAATAGAGTGGGCACCAACCCAACTCAATCATGTCAAGTCCTTTGACTTGACCCAAGTAGTTTTATCAACTCACACACACGGTTGTAAACTCTGGACGTAGTTTAAGCAGCACCGCCCAACTGTCCTTGACCGTGGACACGGCTATTCGAATAATTTTACACTCTGCAGAGGTTGCACACTTTACCCACAAGATCCGGGAACTTCCGTGTCATCCACGACCATGATACCTCAAGTACCGGGGTAAGCACCGATCACTACCTTTCCCTAGGCGGCACTAACAAGGAGTCCACTCGTTGTTCCGTATCCTCACGATGTACATCATACAAGACTCACTCGAGATCGTAACATCCGAGAGGGGACACAGCAGTGTATCCGGTGCCTGTAAAAGACAGTCATGGCCGCCCTACAGCACGACCCGTCTCGAGAGAGCACCAACTCTCCCCCGTCACTAGTAATGCGGGCTCCAAGCTAGTATCGGCCTAGGTAATCAATAATGCCCTTTCCCATATAAGGGTAGAGTGGTTGCGCATGTAAGGTTGGGACAGTTGACAAATCTTAAATCTAATCCGTTTTCGAAAACAACACACACTTGCCTCGGTACACCACTTCGTCATCAAGTGGTTACCCATCTCATCATCTCCCTCGGGCATAAATGGCACCCGACGGGGTTATCGAAAAGTCTTTTGAAAATGCTTTGACTCCTTCACCATGCATATACCCGTCCCTTTTTGCGTAGCATCTACTTTAGCATCCTATCTACTCCCACCGGCATAACCCTCATAAGAAGGTAGGGTCATGCACAATGCAAGTATCAACGAGGAAGTACGGTGGCAAACCATCGAAGTGGTTACCACCTCATCATAATTCCGTTGCAACAACAATATGGTGCTATATGACATGCATAAAAAGGGTTTCATAGACATGGTCAAAGGGCTGCTTGCCTGGTTCATCAGAGTCTTGAGATCTTCTGGTCCTTCTCCAAGTACTCCGTCTACTTCGTCAACTAACGTCGAAACAATCATAATAAGCAACACAACAAGGCAGAAAATAAAAGTGCTCTAAAAATATGGATTTGACTTTTCTAGGACTTCCCTGGTCATATGAAAAATAACCAGGGTGGTTTCATAGGAATTGGATTAGTGAATATTTCTGAACATTTCAATATGATGGAATCAATGGATTTAATGGATCTGCAGGTTGTCCACATAATGCCTTTTTATAAAAATGAGTAAAAGTACCCACTAAATAAGGCATGATTTTAGAAACATTTAGAAATTTGTTTCACTGGATTTGGAGTTCAAATTAATATTCTATGCATTTGCAAAGTTGACAAATATGAAGAAATGGCTCATTATTTTGTGGGGGTACAGAAAGTATTAAGAAAAATGTTCATAAACTAAGTTATGAACTTAGAAGCATCTAGGAATTTGAATCATGGCATTTGGATCAAGCATGAGCTCTCTGTGATTTTCTAAAGTTTATCACAGAAATGGAAAAATAAGACTTTGATAAATATTTGTGAAACAAATATCTCTTGGAAAATGTGACAGTAGTACCATGTGATAGAGAGTGATTTATGGAGTCACTAGAAATTTGAATCAACAAATTTGGAGTTAAAATGAATTGATTATGGATTTTAGAAGCTCACTGGAAAAAGAAAAAGAAAAGGTTTAGGTTTATACCTAAAGCACGCATCGGGCGAAGGATAGCCACTGGGCCAGCCCAGTGGCTCAGCTGCCTGCGGGAAGTGGCCACGCCGAAGGCGTACTTCACGGAGTACGTCTCCCCACGATGGAGACGGCTTCCCTAGCCCCGCCTCCACTTAACCCGACCTGTGGGGCCGGCTCGGTCGCCGCTGCCGCTGACAGGCGGGGCCGGCGAGCTGACGCGGCGTCGTCCTCAACCTCCCGCCCGAAGCAGAGGAGGCGAGGTAGAGGGACGTCGACGGCGACTACCAGCGTTGTTGGCCACCGTTTTGGGATCCGCCACCGGCGCTTCGGGAGATGAGCGCATCAGTCCCCCCATCGGTAGCGTCGAGGGGCGGAGGTGGCGGGCCATGGCCACGGCGGACGGTGCTCGGGCGAGACTCGGGCAGGACAGGGCAAGCACGGGGAGGAGGGCCTGGTGCGCGGGGGGAGGATTCCTTGGTGCCCTGGGTGTCCTCTCGAGCGTTCAGTGGGAGCGGGGAAGCAGTGTAGCGACCCGACCCAAAATCGGTCAAGTCTCTATGTAGCTGTACCATCCCAAGATCATGCTGGCACACACAGTACATTGATGAAAAGATTCAAGGTTCAATCACACCTCAATTTATTACACGATTCTCATATCAAGTCATTATTACAATAGAATAAATTTGGCTGAAGCCCGACTCATGAGAAATAAACTAAATAAAGCTGCGGAAGCGTAGACGAATAGCGAGTCCATCCGACTCCATAGGGCAATCGCCAAGCATGGATCGTGGCCTCACTCCTGATCGGAAAACTCCTCTGCAACATAAGACGTTGCAGCCGTGTAGGTCAGCATTTTGAATATGCCGGCAAGTCAAAGAGAGAACAACAATAAAATTACTAACACTATATGCAATCTGGCTGTGGGGATCTAAGTTTCATTGTTTTGCGAAAAAGCCGCTTTTCCTACAACAAGGACTTGTTTGCAAATACTACAAAATGTTGCTAGTTATTGAGATGGTTCCGCCAACCAATGTCTCATTCCCAATTATTAAATAACCCCTCAATTAATTTATTAAGTTCGGTGTTGAGATATCCAAATACTCCAAGTTCGAGGCTCAAATTGTCCGTAATCGGGACACGGCTAACCGATTAGATCTTCACTCTGCAGAGGTTTGCGACTTTACCCGCAAGAATCGCTCCCTCCTTTAAGTCTTCGCACTTCCTGGTGTTTGAAGACGGGACGAACGAAACAGGGTCTTCCGAAGAGTTCCTCTGGGCCACTGCCGGTGCCCATCCAATCCTACCGTTCTTCTACATCTCGTAGCACCGTCCGACCAGAGTCACACCTAGGGTCGACCAAGCCAGAGCCCATAATGGCTTGCGGCTGCACAGATAAGCTTCCGGTCAATGGGGTATCCATCCGTCACTTCGTGGCTGGGTGAAGCTTTCCACAAGATGTCATGGCGCTTCTCCATGCATCCCGGCCAGCCGCTGGTTTCTCTAGGGTGCCCGTCAACCGTCCTCCACCCAGTAGTGAATTTTGAAGTCCGTCTTGAGCTTGAAGTCATGGGGTTGTCATCATCTTGACTCTCGCATCTCCCTTATGAATCACTCAACCAACCCCGTCTACGAGCATAGCAAAATAAACTACATCGTCCCGGGCAATGGTAACAAGGGGAATTGGATTCATCCTACCTCATGATACTACTCAAGAACATAACTTAAAATTCTCCTCTGCATGCATGGTGGGGAGGCATAATTCTAATGCAACAAAATCATAGGTATTGTAAAACATGATCAAATGACTTGCTGGCTGACGGTCTTGAAAGCTAGGGACTCGTGATAGCTTAGCACTCACTCGAAATTCTATCAAGCAAACAATAATCATATAAGCATACAATCACTTAACATAACAGCATGCTAACATAAAACACACAAAACAATCGAACCAAAAACCAAAGAAAACTCGAAGAAATCCAAGCCAACAACTAACAAGAAAATAAAATAAACTTTTATTTTCTGTAAATAAAAGTTCACGTTCTAAAACTACAGAAACTAATCTAAAATAAACTATAACATAGTAAAAATAAAATAATTTACTAACTAGAACAATAGGAAAACAGTAGCTAGTTAAATAAACAAGAAACACATGATTTCGACTAAAACTATTTTTTATTAAATCTAAAATACCCAAACAAGTTCCTACTGCTAGGCATGAACTAAACTAAGCTGTAGAAAAAGAATCATAAAAAAAATATAATCCTAACTCAATTTATGGCAGACATACTAATCTGTCTAAAAATAAAATAAAAAAATTTCTAATAATTTAAACATGGCTAAACATATTTTCTACAGAAACTACAACGAATTTGCAAACTAACAAAAAAAGAATCAACTAAAAATATTAAGTAACCTAAGAGATACGGATTTTACAAAACTGGAACTATTCTGTTAAAAACAGAAACGAAAATATAACTAAAAAGAAAAACTAGCGCTAACGGGCCTATCTAACGCTCAGGCGATATATAACTAATGCATGCCCGAGCCTAACAGAAAATAAACCGATCGGGCCGGTCTAACTAAACCGCTAACTAAACCAAAAAAACCCGTAACTAAACCGGCCTTTTTAAAATAAAAACGTACCCCTTCGTAGATCTAATCTACAGCGTAGGTTTCAGATCGGACGGCGGAGGGGGCTCCGGTGGCTTACCGCGGTGGTCGGCGGCGACGGCGACTCGGGTGTTGGCGGCGCGGCTGCTCCGGTGGTCCTGGGCGGCGGCGGAGGCGTCAGGCGGGTGCTGCGGCTCGAGGGGAGGTCGGGGGTGGAGTCGTTGGAGCTCGGGGCTGACGGAGACGATCGGGGCGAGCTCGGGTGAGCTCCTGCTCCGGCGGGCGGCGGACGAGCTCGGGGCGACGGAGTCGAGGGCTCCTGGGCAAAGAGAGGATGTCAGGGAGGTGCGGGAGGAAGCGGCGGTTCGGGTGGAGTAGCTTGGAGGTCGAGTGGTGGCTCACCGGTGGCGGGAGCGGCGGCGAGATGCGTTCGGCGAGGGTGCGGGCTGTGGTGGGTTTTGGGCGTAGAGTTTTAGGGGGTTCGGGGGAGGAGGGGCATAGGTATTTATAGGGCATCAACTTGGGGCAGGGGGCGACTCGGGATCGTGATCCTGTGAAGATCGCGGCGATGGGCGGCGGCGGTCGCGCTCTGGCGCGGCGAGACGTGGGCGAGGGGAAAGAGAAGAGGTGGGGCAGTGCGTCGCGAGAGAGGAGGAGGGTTGATCGGGCGACCGAGGGGATAGGAATCGGCGGCGCTGGGGCAGGCAGGCCGGCTCGGTTGGTGGGCTGCTGGGCCCATGGCGGGCTGCTTTCGCGCCGGGCCGCAGGTTAGCTGGTGGCGCTGGGGTTTTTTTTTCCTTTTTTTTGAATTAGAGAGAGAGAGATATATAAAATATATATTATTTTATATAGGACATATATATATCAAAATTCTCGGAAATTTATCCTACAACTCGGACATTTTCGAGGCAAAACTCAAACTTAAAAAACATTTTCTAGAAATCCCAAATAAAATCAAATTTGAATTCAAACTTTTGGCAAAACTTTTCTTGACATTTTTGGAGTGTCACGTTTACTCCTCTCATACTTTTTCTCAAGTATTTGTCGGGGCATTGTTTTGAAGTAAATTCAACCGCCAATTTGAATTCAAGTTCCAACAAACTCAAAAGCCTCTGAAATAATTCAAATGTCACTCAATTCAAGCAATAATGCATAGATGCTTAGCTATAGTTGTAAAACATTCCAAATGGGAAATTTGGGATGTTACAAACCTACCCACCTTAAGATGAATCTAGCCCTCGAGATTGGGTTAACTAACAAATAGGTGCGGGTGGTCTCGGCGGAGGTCTTCTTCTCGCTCCCGGTGGCTTCCTCCTCGGAATGATGACTCCACACACCTTGCAAAACTTGATGATCTTGCTGCGGGTGACTCATTCATGATCTCGAGAATTCGGACGGGTTTCTCCTCATAAGTCAGATCACTGTCGAGCTGTATGGTCTCTAGGGGCACTGTATCTCTTAACGGAATATCGGCCATCTCGGCATGGCATTTCTTCAGCTGAGAAACATGGAAGACATCATGAACTCCGGACAATCCTTCCAGCAATTCTAACTTGTAAGCAACTTCTCCACGATGTTCGAGGATTTTGTAGGGGCCAATGAACCTGGGTGCCAACTTTCCTTTAACACCGAACCTCTTGATTCCACGAAGTGGGGACACACGAAGATATGCCCGGTCTCCCACTTCGTATGTTACTTCCTTGCGTTTACTATCGGCATAACTCTTACGCCTCGGTGAGCTACCTTGAGCCTATCTCGAATCAGCTTGACTTTCTCTTGAATCTCGATAAGATCGGGACCGAAAAGTTTTGATCTCCAACACCATCCCACAGCAATGGTGTTCGCACCTCCTTCCGTATAGAGCTTGAAGGGGCCATCTTGAGACTAGTCGATAACTGTTATTGTACGAGAACTCCGCGTATGGCAAATTATCATCCCAGCTAGACCCATAGTCTAGCGCACAAGCTCTCAACATGTCCTCCGGGATCTGGTTGACTCTCTCGATCTGTCCATCATGCTCATGGATGAAAAGCTGTCTTGAACTCCAGCCTCGTACCCAAAGTTTCATGCAACCGATTCCAAAACTTTGAGGTAAATTGTGTTCCTCTATCGACACGATACTCCTCGGAACTCCATGCAGACATCGATCCTGGTCAAGTATATCTTGGCTAACTTAGCGCTGGTATAGGTAGTCTTCACGGAATGAAATGAGCTACCTTGGTCAATCGATCAACCACTACCCAGATGGAATCATAACCTGAGCGGGTCTGGGTAATCTGTGATAAAATCCATTCCAAGTTTTCCCATTTCCACTCGGGAATCGGCAAAGGTTGAAGTAACCCTGCTGGCTTCGATGTTCCGCCTTTACTCGCTGGCAAACATCGCATATTTCTCGTACTCAGCAATATCCTTCTTCATACCTGTCCACCGAAACTTTCCTTCAAATCCAGATATATCTTGGTGTTACAGGGGTGAATCGAGTACGGTGAATCATGAGCCTCTGAAGAATTAGCTTCTGAGTTCGGGATCATTGGGTACATAATCGATCCTCGAACCATATAGCTCCGTATTCATCCTTACGAAACCCTTTAGCTTTTCCTTCATTCATCCTTTTCTTTATCTCATCAATTTCCTTGTCCGACTTCGGGCTTCACGAATTCTTTCGGCCAAAGTGGACTGAACTTCGAGCTGCAACATATCCTCTCGGAACTATCTCCGATCGGAGATCTCGAGGTCATCGGCTAACTCCTGGGTAATCCTCCGCTATAAGAGTATTCACATAACTCTTACGACTCAAAGCATCTGCTACAACATTAGCCTTTCACGGGTGGTAATGCAATCTCATGTCATAGTCCTTGATTAACTCTAGCCATCTCCTCTACGAGGTTCAACTCTTTCTGCGTGAAAATATACTTCAAGCTCTTATGATCGTGTAAACATCACAACTATTTCCGATAAGGAAATGTCTCCAGTCTTGAGTGCATGCACTACGGCTGCTAACTCCAAATCATGTGTGGCGTAATTCATCTCGTGAGGTCGTGGCTATGCGGAGGTATAAGCTACAACTTTTCCTTCCTACATGAGTACTCCTCCGAGTCCTCGGCGAGAAGCGTCACAATATACCGTAATCCTTGTGTATGTCCGGCAAAATCAATCTTGGGGCTGTAACCAAACGTTTCTTCAATTCCTGGAAACTGGCTTCACAATCCTCGGTCCAGATGTACTTGGCGTCCTTCTTCAACAGCTCAGTCATGGGCTTGGCAATCTTCGAGAAATTCTCAATAAACCTCCGATAATATCCTGCGAGTCCGAGAAAACTGCGGATCTCCTTGACTGAGGTGGGTGACTACCAATCGGTGACTGATACAACCTTGGTGGGGTCAACTACTATTCCTTCTCCTGAAATAACATGTCCGAGGAATCCGACTTCCTTCAGCCAAAATTCACATTTGCTGAACTTGGCATACAACTAATGTTCTCGGAGTTCTCCAGAACTAGACGCAAATGTTCCTTATGCTCTTCCTCGCTCTTGGAGAAAATCAGTATATCATCGATGAACACCACGACAAACTTGTCCAGATATTCCATAAATACCTTGTTCATCAAATTCATGAAGTATGCAGGGGCATTAGTCAATCCGAATGACATGACGGTATACTCATATAAACCATACCTGGTGGTGAATGCTGTTTTAGGTATATCCTTTTCGCGGATCTTCAACTGATGATACCTTGATCGAAGATCGATCTTGGAGAATACCTTGGCTCCAACTAGCTTATCAAATAGATCATTAATCATCGGCAGAGGGTACTTGTTCTTGATGGTCACGTCGTTCAACGAACGATAATCCACAACCATTCTCAGGGTTCCCTCCTTCTTCTCTACCAAAAGAACTAGGGCTCCCCAAGGTGACGAGCTTGGCCGAATATATCCCTTCTCCAATAGCTCATTAATTTGCTTCTTGATCTCTTCCAAATCGTTCGGGGGCATCCGATAGGGTCTCTTGGATATTGGGGCTGTGCCGGGCAATAACTCAATCAGAAATTCAATGTCTCTGTCCGATGGCATTCCTGGTAATTCCTCCGGAAACACATCAGGAAAATCTTGCACTACTGGTACTTCCTCCTGAACAACTCCCGTGAGGGAATTCACCTGATTCTTCATCGGGATATGTCTGGATACATACTTGATCCTCTTCGCTCCGGAGTGGTGAGCGAAATTGTCTTCTTGAGCACGATCTATGTTTCCTTCAAACTTCGTCAACCAATCCATGCCTAGGATTACATCCAAGGTGCGGGTTTCCAATACTATGAGGTCTGTGGGAAATTTATGGTTTCCAATGTTAAGGGTTGCATGACAGCCTAAGCCTGCCATCATTTCTCCTCCTGCGGAACTGACGTGAAGAGGGCTTCTAAGGGTTCTAGTGGGCAACCCATACTTTTCCACAACTACCCTTGATATAAATGAATGCGTTGCACCAGAATCAAAGAGTACCAATACTAGACGTGAATTTAATAAAAACTTACCAACCACAGTGTCTAGCTGATCATAGACGTCCTCCACGTCATTGTGGTTCACCTGAGCACGAGGAAAAGGTTTGGGCTTCTTTGCTGAGCTTCCATTGTCGTTTCCATTCCTCTGCTTGGCCTCCGGGCAGTCGGTGGCATAGTGCCCTGTTTTCTGGCACTTGAAACAGGTGATGTGACTCAGATCCTTCTGAGCCGGGGCAGGACGATGCTGGTTGCCATTGCCGTTTCCATTGCCTGATTTGTTGTCGTGGTTGCGGTTGTTCCCATTTCCTCCGTGGTTATGTCCTCCATGATTATGTCCTCCATGGGTGTGATGGGTATGCCCTCCCGAGTATGGGGCATAACGGGCTTCTGCTGAGCTCGAGTTGTACTTCCCCAGCCATACTTCCGCTTGCGACTATCAATCTGCTGTTGCTTGCCTTGAGTATGGTGGCCTTGTCTACCAGCTCTGGTAGTTGTTGAAAGTAGCCACAATTAGCTGCATTCCCAGCTCGTCATTGAGTCCTCGAGAAACTTTTCCTGCTTTGGCATCTTTGGCCACATCATCCGGGGCATAGCGAGCTAACTTGCTGAACTCATCCACGTCTTGCCCCACAAGACGGTTCCCTGGCGTAAGTTGCGGAACTCACGCTTCTTGAGACTCATGGCTCCAGCTGAGACATGAGCGGTGCGAAAGCTTCTGGAACTGATCCCACGTGATGGTGGCGATGGGATAAGTGGCGGTGTAGTTCTCCCACCAAGAGGCTGCAGGTCCATCAAGCTGATGTCGGCAAAGCGCACCTTCTCTGCATCTGTGCATCCGCGTTGGCTAACTCCTTCCGACCTTGCGGAGCCAATCATCGCCACAATCGGCTCGGTCTGCTAGAGAACACTGGCGGATTCAGCCTTAGGAAGCGGGTCAAGTTGTCAACAGGGGGTGGTGGCGGTGGATTGTTGTTGTCGTCGTTGTTGTTGTTGTTCTAGTTTTGGATGACCATCTGCATAAGGGCATTCTGCTGCTGGATCAGCTGGGTGAGCTCCGGCGGAAAGTTGAAACCGGGGTCACGTCTCGGAGGCATCTGGTGTTTTGGAGTGGATGAGAAAATTAGAATAGAACAAGGGTCTAATGAGAAAAATATCACTACCCATATGAATGCACAATCATAATCACACCAATCATTTATTCAATCATCTCAAACATGGTTCAATCTCGGATTACAAATTCTCACAACTAATCAAAAAATAACGGCCTAACTGATCGACGGAAAAATAGAATAACATGGCGGTCGACTAAATGTCTTCATCAATTATCCTTGCGTCCTCTGGTGCGGCGTCCTCCGGTGCGGCGTCCTCAGTGCGGCGCCTCCTCTTCTGACTTTCTTGGTGGAGCTCTCTTCATAATCCTGGTCCTTGCTCACGAGGGGTCCGTCATCTCCACTCGGAAAAGGTCTTCTCCAGGTCCATCTTCTCCTCTAATGCGGCAACATCAATCTTCAGCTTGTCGACTCTCTCATGAAATCCTTGATTTCTTCTTCATGGTCAAGGAAGTCCGCGCATGCTTTCTCCTCCGCCCAGTTCACGGAACAACAGCCTCTGTGTACCTTGAGTTTGGCGATGCGATTTCCGTTTCTGAGGAGACTCTCCAAGTCTTGGACATATGAGAGAATGGAGTCGTCCTCTACGGTACGGATGATATCTCCATTCCTAGCTCTGCGAGAAATCATGGCGAGGTCTGATGGGTCGAGCTCGGCCCTGTACTCTTCTCGGAGATGTCCAAGTGCACGATAAATCGCCATGTCTCTTCCGAGGATCCAACTGAAATCGGTAAACTCAAAGTCAATGGGCTCTGAATGTCCTCCGAAGGTCCTCCCTGGAATGTGCACCTTAATCCTGTAACGGGTATCCGTCGGAAGTGCATTGGTAGGCTTCCCGGTGATTGAGGGCAGAGCAATCTTCAGCTTCTTCATGATCTGAACCAGCTTCTTGCCGAGAGGCATCGTCTCATCTGGCTGGCAAAACTCCGTAGCGAACCGGGGTGAACTCGGCCATCTAGAATGTTGAAAATCGGAGAGAAGTCGAAATGAACAGGGAGAATTACGGAATGATAAGGACATAAAATAAATAGTCTCTTCCTATGGCTTTCCGATCCTAGGGGTTCGTCCTCACGGTCAGCGTGCTCTGAATACCATCTCTGTGAGCGACCCGACCCAAAATCGGTCAAGTCTCGTGTAGCTGTACCATCCCAAGATCATGCCGCACACAGACATTGATGAAAAGATTCAAAGTTCAATCACACCTGAATTTATTACACGATTCTCATATCGAGTCTTCATTACAATAGAATAAATTCGGCCGAAGGCCAACTCATGAGAAATAAACTAAATAAAGCTGCGGAAGCATAGACGAATAGCGAGTCCATCCGACTCCATAGGGCAATCGCCAAGCGTGGATCGTGGCCTCACTCCTGATCGGAAAACTCCTCTGCAACATAAGACGTTGCAGCCGTGTAGGTCAGCATTTTGAATATGCCGGCAAGTCAAAGAGAGAACAACAATAAAATTACTAACACTATATGCAATCTGGCTGTGGGGCTCTAAGTTTCATTGTTTTGCGAAAAGCCGTTTTCCTACAACAAGGACTTGTTTGCAAATACTACAAAATGTTGGTAGTTATTGAGATGGTTCCGCCAACCAATGTCTCATTCCCAATTATTAAATAACCCCCTCAATTAATTTATTAAGTTCGGTGTTGAGATATCCGAAATACTCCAAGTTCCAGAGGCTCAAATTGTCCGTAATCGGGACACGGCTAACCGATTAGATCTTCACTCTGCAGAGGTTTATGACTTTACCCGCAAGAATCGCTCCCTCCTTTAAGTATTCGCACTTCACGGTGTTTGAAGGCGGGATGAGCGAAACAGGGTCTTCCAAGAGTTCCTCCAGGCCACCGCCGGTGCCCATCCAATCCTACCGTTCTTCTACATCTCGTAGCACCGTCCAGCCGAGTCACACCTAGGGTCGACCAAGCCGAGCCCATAATGGCTTGCGGCTGCAGTAAGCTTCCGTCAATGGGGTATCCATCCGTCTCTTCGTGGCTGGGTGAAGCTTTCCATAAGATGTCATGGCGCTTCTCCATGCATCCCGCCAGCCGCTGGTTTCTCCAGGTGCCCACAACCGTCCTCCACCCAAGAGTGAATTTTGAAGTCCATCTTGAGCTTGAAGTCATGTGGTTGTCATCATCTTGACTCTCGCATCTCCCTTATGAATCACTCAACCAACCCCGTCTACGAGCATAGAAAAATAAACTACATCGTCCCGGGCAATGGTAACAAGGGGAATTGGGTTCATCCTACCTCATGATACTACTCAAGAACATAACTTAAAATTCTCCTACTGCATGCATGGTGGGGAGGCATAATTCTAATGCAACAAAATCATAGGTATTGTAAAACATGATCAAATGACTTGCCTGGCTGACGGTCTTCGAAAGCTAGGGACTCGTGATAGCAGGCTTCGCACTCCGGAAATTCTATCGAAGCAAACAATAATCATATAAGCATACAATCACTTAACATAACAGCATGCTAACATAAAACACACAAAACAATCGAACCAAAAACCAAAGAAAACTCGAAGAAATCCAAGCCAACAACTAACAAGAAAATAAAATAAACTTTTTATTTTCTGTAAATAAAAGTTCACGTTCTAAAACTACAGAAACTAATCTAAAATAAACTATAACATAGTAAAAATAAAATAATTTACTAACTAGAACAATAGGAAAATAGTAGCTAGTTAAATAAACAAGAAACACAAGATTTCGACTAAAACTATTTTTTATTAAATCTAAAATACCCAAACAAGTTCCTTCTGCTAGGCATGAACTAAACTAAGCTGTAGAAAAAGAATCATAAAAAATATAATTCTAACTCAATTTATGGCAGAAATACTAATCTGTCTAAAACTAAAATAAAAAAATTTCTAATAATTTAAACATGGCTAAACATATTTTCTACAGAAACTACAACAAATTTTCAAACTAACAAAAAAAGAATCAACTAAAAATATTAAGTAACCTAAGAGATACGGATTTTACAAAACTGGAACTATTCTGTTAAAAACAGAAAAGAAAATATAACTAAAAAGAAAAACTAGCGCTAACGGGCCTATCTAATGCTCAGGCGATATATAACTAATGCATGCCGAGGCTAACAGAAAATAAACCGATCGGGCCGGTCTAACTAAACCGCTAACTAAACCAGAAAAAAACCCGTAACTAAACCGGCCTTTTTAAAATAAAAACGTACCCCTTCGTAGATCTAATCTACAGCGTAGGTTTCAGATCGGACGGCGGAGGGGGCTCCGGTGGCTTAGCGCGGTGGTCGGCAGCGACGACGACTCGGGTGTTGACGGCGCGGCTGCTCCGGTGGTCCTGGGTGGCGGCGGAGGCGTCAGGCGGGTGCGGCGGCTCGAGGGGAGGTCGGGGGTGGAGTCGTTGGAGCTCGGGGATGAGGGAGACGATCGGGGCGAGCTCGGGTGAGCTCCTTCTCCGGCGGGCGGCGTACGAGCTCGGGGCGACGGAGTCGAGGGCTCCTGGGCAAAGAGAGGATGTCAGGGAGGTGCGGGAGGAAGCGGCGGTTCGGGTGGAGTAGCTTGGATGTCGAGTGGTGGCTCACCGGTGGCGGGAACCGCGGCGAACCGAGGCGGCGGCGGCGAGATGCGTTCGGCGAGGGTGCGGGCTGTGGTGGGTTTTGGGCGTAGAGTTTTAGGGTGTTCGGGGGAGGAGGGGCGTAGGTATTTATAGGGCATCAACTTGGGGCAGGGGGCGACTCGGGATCGTGATCCCGTGAAGATCGTGGCGACGGGCGGCGGCGGTCGCGCTCTGGCGCGGCGAGACGTGGGCGAGGGGAAAGAGAAGAGGTGGGGTCAGCGCGTCAGCGAGAGAGGGAGGAGGGGGTTCGGTCGAGCGACCGAGGGGGATAGGAATCGGGCTCGGGCGCTGGGGCAGGCCGGCTCGGGCGCTGGTGGGCTGCGCTGCCCACCCATTGGTCTGGCTGCTGCGCTTGGCTGGGCAGTTAGCTGGCTGCGCTGGGGGTTTTTTTTTCCTTTTTGAATTAGAGAGAGAGAGATATATAAAAATATATATTATTTTATATAGGACATATATATATCAATATTCTCGGGAATTTATCCTACAACTCGGACATTTTTCCAGGCAAAACTCAAACTTAAAAAAACATTTTCTAGAAATCCCAAATAAAATCAAATTTGAATTCAAACTTTTGGCAAAACTTTTTTCGACATTTTGGAGTGTCACGTTTACTCCTCTCATACTTTTCTCAAGTATTTGTCGCATTGTTTTGAAGTAAATTCAACTGCCAATTTGAATTCAAGTTCCAACAAACTCAAAAGCCTCTGAAATAATTCAAATGTCACTCAATTCAAGCAATAATGCATAGATGCTTAGCTATAATTGTAAAACATTCCAAATGGGAAATTTTTGATGTTACAAGCAATGGAGGCTCGGGTTGGTCCGGGGGCACAGTGGCGGCAACCTAGCCATGGAGGGGGCGGGAGACCACGAGGGGGAGAGAGGGAGTGTCCGAGAGGTTGCTGGGGGAGAGGGGGTTCGAACCGAAGCGAGTGAGAGGGTCGGGGTGGCTTAAAATGGGCAAAGCCGCGGTGCACCGTGGGCAGCGTGCACGGACGCGCTCGGATGAGCTCGCGGAGGAGAGGGGAGAGAGATTCTGGAGGGGGCTGGCAGCGTGCCGTGTCCCGGACGCCGAGGCCACCTCGGGAGACATCACCCCGACGCCCAAGGCTGTCTATGCCCTTGGCATGGGTGAGCTACTGATCGAGAGAGCACAGATGGCGTGCTCAGCCTTGAGCTCAGCAGCCTTGGCATTGTTTATGCGCCATGAGCATGTCCTTTTGTGTCTGGGGGTTTTGGGGGTGAGTAAACAATGTAGGACTGACATTGGATGCCCTAGAGAGCGAGTAGGAGAGGAGAGAGGTTGAGGGGGAGAGGGAAATGGGCTGTCCAGAGAGAGAAAGTGGGGTTTTACCCCTCCAATAATTGAGCTATGGATTTGCCATTGCTACTGGACGTGCAAGGGGACTAGGAGGGGCTGTGGTAAAAAGTTTAGGCCATGGAGAAGAGTGGAAGTGGTCAAAATGATGATTTTGGAAAAATGGCAGAAGGTGTTTGTTGTTGGTTTGGTCAAGAAAATTAATTCCACTTGCCATGAGAATTAACAGGATGGAATGGCACATAGAAGTAGGGTGTTCCACCAGGTTTGAGCTCATTTGGGCAAAGTAGCCAATGAAACTTTGGTAAACCCTAGAAATCAGCAGAAATGGCTTTGCCAAGATTTAGTCATGCAAATCTATTCTCCTTGATGCACCACTTGGTGTAGTGTCATCATTTGAGGTTATGAGCATGTCCACAAAAGTTGAGATCAAAAGGAGAAAGTTGCCAATGTAGAGTTGTTCAAATTTGGTTCTGGACAGGAAGGGTTTTGGGCCACTTTGATCAAGTTAACTTGTTCTCCAACTTGTGCCACTTGGTGTAGATGCATTATTAGACCATTCGAGCATGTTCACAAGGTTTCAGAACATTTGGACATGTTTGGCAGTGCAAAGTTTTTCAAACTTGAAAAAGGACAGAAGTAGTTTTGGGAGGGTTTCATGGGGTTATACTGTTCTCCATGACATGATACTTGGCAAGACGATCAAACATGTCATATGTGATATGCTAGAATTTTCTTGGAATTTTTGGAGAATATTTCCCTTGTAAATATTTCAAAAGCTTGAAATATCCAGAAAGGGTTTTTGAGGGATTTGGCCAATATTTTGAACATGACCATGTGTTGAAACTCTTATATATGGACAATATATGTCCACTGAGTTTCCCTAGGTTTTTGTCAAATATTTTTAAAGATTTAAAATAATTTTAACCTATTAAAGACCATTTCTGGACTAAAGAAAAAGCCTTTAATAAAATAGGAAAATAACCTTTAAAATTATATTTTTGTGGTTTCTGGGTATCCTATATTTAATAGGAGTCAAATATATTTTTGGAAAGATTTTTACTTCCCTTAATTAAGTACTTGCAGTGCAAATCTCAATTCAGGGGTTTTTGGAAAACAAATTTTTGAAAATACTATTTGGCCAAATTATTTTTGTAAGAAATTATTTTTATGTCCTAAACACATGGCATGATCATTGGGAAAGGTTTTTGGATCAAGGAGAATGAGTATAAGAGTTGGAGGATTTATTTGATTTTTAGAGCACTTGCAAACAGTAGACAAAATCAAATCAAGCAAAGACCAAAACACACAAAAGTTTTTGTCAAACCACAATTTTTCATGATTTATCATCTTAAGTGTTGTGCCATGGAAACCAGGGTGTGACACGCCGACGCTTTCATTGCTTCTCGAGGGAGCTATTCTTTGCTGCATCCTACTGTTCTTCGTCATTGTTTTCTTTGGGTGTATCCACCATGTATATGTCATGTGGTGAAGTGGCTGTCCAGCGCCCTGTGGACACTGGTTCTCGTTCCTCTCCTGCATCGTCGTCCATGCCGTCGATGTCTTCGGAGTCGAAATCGAGCATGTCGGTTAAATCGTCGACAGAGGCTACTAAGTGGGTGGTGGGTGGGGAGCGAATTTCTTCGTCGTCCCCATCCCATCCTAGTCAGACATAGTTCGGCCATGGTTCTCCTGACAAAGAGAGGGATGTAACGCCCCGGATTCGACGCGCCAGGTGTCTGCCAGTTATTCGCTGTCTTTGCCATGTCATGTGCTTGCGTGTTGCACTTTGCCATGTCATCATCTGAATTTCATATCATGTCGTCATGTGCATCGCATTTGCATACGTGTTCGTCTCATGCATCCGAGCATTTTCCCCGTTGTCCGTTTTGCAATCCGGCGCTCCCTTTCACCTCTTTTCATGTGCGGGTGTTAAACGGTCTCGGAATGGACCGAGGTTTGTCAAGCGGCCTTGGTATAGCACCGGTAGACCGCCTGTCAAGTTTCGGATCATTTGGAGGTCGTTTGGTACTCCAACGGTTAACCGGGTAACCGCAAAAGCCTCTTTTGTTGCAGCCTAACTCCCCTTTCTAAGTGGCCCAAAACCCACCAAACTCCCCTCCATGCTCTCGGTCGTTCGATCACGATCGCGTGGCCGAAAACCGCACCTCATTTGGACTCTCCTAGCTCCCTCTACCTATATATACACCTCCCCCTCCCAAATTCGCGGTCTAACTCCCCCGAAACCCTAATCCTCTTCCTCCCGCCGCCACCGGACACGTCCGTGACGGCCGGACACGTCCGCCCCGCTTCCCCCGTCCAATACGGGCGCGACACGTCACCGCCGCCCACACCAGCGCCGCCCGCGCCTGCATGGAGCCCATCCGAGGCCAGCGCTTCCTCCTCGCCGCCGCCCGCCAGTTGCGCTGCCGCCCGAGCCCGGCGTCCGCCGCCCCCGCCGCCGCCGTTCTCCGCCGCGCCCGGCCGCCTTCGCCCGCCGAGCCTCTCAGCTGCTGCGCCGGGAGGGCTAGGCTCCGCCGCCGTGGAGTCCCTTCGCCCGCCCAGCGCTGGAGCTCCTCGCCTCGCCTCGTCGCCTCCTCGCCCGGTCGCCGGACCACCGCGCCGCCCGCCGCCCGTCGCCTCCCGTCGCCCCTCCGCCCCCCGGACGGATCCGGCGAGGTCCGCCGAGGAGCCCCGGATCCGCGACCCGAGCTCGCCCGGCCATCTCCCTCCTCTCGGTGGCATCTCCGGCGCAAGATCCGCGATCCTCGAAACCCGTGCCATGTTGACTTTCCCTCCTCTAAAAATTCGTCTAAGTCCTCTAATATGTGATATTTTGGGCCATTTTCATTGCATCGTATCTCTGTCATCGTAGCTCCGTTTTGTGCGTATTATATGTCAAAATGTTCGTCTCGAAGAGTAGATCATTTCATCTCATTGCATCATTTTCATTTGAGCTAATCTTGATGCCCGAAATGCTGTTGCAAGAGTGCTATGTGATGTTAGTTTCTGTTTCTTAACAGAACTTGCACTTTGTCATTTTGCCATGATTGATGTGTGCATCCTATGGACTTGAGCCCTACATGTGTTTTGTAATATGCCATGTCTTCTTTCCAGTGGTGCTTGCTATGTATTTTTTTGATCTATGTGGTGACTAGCACAAGCATGCAAACTAGGTGTCTTGATGTTGCTGATTTCAGCCCTGTTTTGCTGATATTTTGATGCCATGTTAACTTGATGCTACCGAGAGATCCATGCATATTTTGAGATACTTCAGTAAGGATGTTTTGTTAAGAATGCCTTGCTCTATCCATCCATGCCCTTGTTTGAAATTATGGAGTGCCATATCTTGAGTCAATCGAGCTCTACTTTTGCTAACAAATGTTTCCTGGCAGATTGTTTACATGTTATTCAATTTTGCCTAGGTTGTTGTGGTTGATCCGTATATGCTATGTTATTGTTCTTGCCATGTATGTCTTCTAGGCCATGTCTTATTGATGTATGTATGCTTAGTTTTTCATATAAGGCTCTGTAGTGAGTGCATTGAGCTTGTAAACATGCCTACTTGTTATCAGTTTTTGACATGCCATGTTGCTGAATCTGTTAACGAAACTTTCAATATTGACATGGGTGCCATCATGTTTTGTGATCCTTTTTGGCTTATGGTCACTAAAGGACTTTTGTTCTATGCTTTGAGTAGATTCATGCCATGCCTTTGTTTGCCATGTTAAGTTCCTGTAACATGTTGTTTCATAGCTCTAAACATTGCAACCTGATGTTATTTCTGCTAAAGTCTGAAACTGTTATTAGTTGCAATCTTGCCATGTCATTTTGAGCACGTTCTAGTGATTTCTGGAGGTAGCTCAGTTCTCATGTTTTGTAATGCTTTACCTGTACATCATGCCCATGCCTTTTGTTTTCATATTGAGGTGCTGTAGCATATTGTTTTGATGCTTGCAATATGCCTAGTTGATGTTTTGGACAGCTTGTCCTTTAAACTTGTATAGGGTGTATGTGTTGATCCGTTGCTCCGTTTTGAGTGTGCTCTATATGAAACTTGCTTGATTTTGCATGTAGTTTCATATTATCATGTTGCATCCATGTTTTGAGGTGTTTTCTTGATGTTTGTATGCATCTTGCATCAATGCCATGTTTATCTTGTTTTGCTCATATCTTCTAGGCCGTAGCTCCGAATCTAATGAACTTTATATGTAACTTGACTAGAATTTCGTGTAGATCATTGTGGTGCATCTTAACTTGCTGTTTAACAACTTGAACATAAAGTTAATTCAGATCTGGACCAATTTCGAAATTTGCATATGAGGACTTACCGGAATTGTTATATGTTGTTTCCGGCCTCATTTAAACTTGCCTTGATGTGTTGTTCTTGTTTGCATCATCTCTTGCCATGAGTAGCCTCATCTAGATTTGTCATGCATCATGTTTGTTGTGCATCACGTCTTGTTCATGTGTGGTGTGTTTACTATGTTGTGTGCTTCTTCTTGTTAGTTCCTGTTTCGTTGCGATCGTGAGGATTCGTTCGTCTACGCTTGGTTCGGCTTCATCCGTTCATCTTCTTCATGGATCCGTTCATCTTCTTCATGGACTCGTTCTTCTTCCTAGCGGGATTTCAGGCAAGATGACCGCTACCCTGGATATCACTACTATCATTGCTATGCTAGTTGCTTCGTTCTATCGCTATGCTGCGCTACCTATCACTTGCTGCTCAAGCCTACCTAATTGCCATGTCAGCCTCTAACCTTTTGCACCCCTCCTAGCAAACCGTTGTTTGGCTATGTTACCGCTTTGCTCAGCCCCTCTTATAGCGTTGTTAGTTGCAGGTGAAGATGAAGTTTGTTCCTTGTTGGAACATGGAGATGTTGTTCCTTGTTGGAACATGTTTACTTGTCCGGATATCACAATATATCTTATTTAATTAATGCATCTATATACTTGGTAAAGGGTGGAAGGCTCGGCCTTATGCCTGGTGTTTTGTTCCACTCTTGCCGCCCTAGTTTCCGCCATATCGGTATTATGTTCCCGGATTTTGCGTCCCTAACGCGGTCGGGTGATTTATGGGACCCCCTTGACAGTTCGCTTTGAATAAGACTTTTCCAGCAAGGCCCAACATTGGTTTTACCTTTTGCCTCACCACCACCTACTTTTCCCTTGGGAGTCGCTCTCTCGAGGGTCATCTTTATTCAGCCCCCCCGGGCCAATGCTTGTCTAAGTGTTGGTCCAAACTAGAGCCACTTGCGGTGCCGCCCCGAGGCAACTTGGGGTATCGTCGGTTGCCGTACGTACTTCTCATCCGGTCGTGGCCTGAGACGAGATACGCGCGGCTACTATCAGGGTGTCGGCACGCCTGGAGGTCTTGCTGGTCTTGTTTTATTGCTGTGAAATGTCTTGTAGCCGGGATTCCGAGACTGATCGGGTCTTCCCGGGGAGAAGGAATATCCTTCGTTGATCGCGAGAGCTTATCATGGGCTAAGTTGGGACACCCTGCAGGGTTTGAACTTTCAAAGCCGTGCCAGCGGTTATGTGGCAGATGGGAATTTGTTAATGTCCGGTTGTAGAAAACCCGGTTGATCTTAATTAAAATACACCAACCGTAAAGCGTAACCGTGAGTGTCTCTTTTCGGGGTTGATCGAGAGGAGAACACGGTTTCTGGGTTATGCCTGACGTAAGTAGGAGTTCAGGATCACTTCTTGATCATTACTAGTTGACGACCGTTCCTTTTGTTTCTCTTCTCGCTCTCATTTGCGTATGTTAGCCACCATATCATGCTTAGTCGCTGCTGCAACCTCACCACTTTACCCCTTCCTCTCCCTTTAAGCTTTGCTAGTCTTGATACCCATGGTAATGGGATTGCTGAGTCCTCGTGGCTCACAGTTTACTACACCACCAGTTTGCAGGTACAGGTTGCGATGATCATCACGCGAGAGCGATGTTTGCTTGTGTTGGAGTTCTTCTTCTGCTTCTTCTTCGATCAGGGGATAGGTTCCAGGTCGGCAGCCTGGGCTAGCAGGGTGGATGTCGTTTGAGTTTCTGTTTATGTTTCATCCGTAGTCGGATGTTGATCTGTATAGTATGTGATGTTGATGTATTCTTGTGGCAGTTGTGCCTTATGTATGTATCCCTATGTACTATGTAATGTTGATGTAATGATATCCACCTTGCAAAAGCGTTTCAATATGCGGGTCTATCCTTGGTGGGACCGTCGAGTTCCTTTTGGATAGGGTCGCATATTGGGCGTGATAAGTTATGTAATGATATCCACCTTGCAAAAGCGTTTCAATATGCGGGTCTATCCTTGGTGGGACCATCGAGTTCCTTTTGGATAGGGTCGCATATTGGGCGTGATAAGTTGGTATCAGAGCCTCGACCGACCCTAGGAGCCCCCTTGATTGATCGTGTAGTTTGGCCGCTGTTGAGTCTAGAAGAAAACTATTTTCGGAGTCTAGTTATATCGGAGAGTAGGAATTCTTTTACTCCTCTGCCCTTAAATCGCTCTGGTGAGGAATCTTGACGTAGGTGTTTTGAATTACTCCTCTTCCCCTTCAAATTTTTCTTTAGGATCACGCAGTTGGTTTTCCGATCGTTGGCCCTCAGCTCTTTTCATATGGTGCATTTCTCGTCAAGTCGACTCGACCATCTTCATCTTTGCCAAGTTCAATCCTCAGTTCTTCCTCCGACGTCGTTGTTTTCCTTGTCCGAAGTTGTCCTTGTTTTTCCCACCCGCCCTCCCTTCTTCTTCTCGGAACCAGAGTCTGTAATCGAGTATCCATCCTACTCGTGTGAAGTCTTTGCTTTCTTTCCTCAATGATTTCAACCGGTGTTGTCTCTTCAACTTATTCGTCGTTTTTCCCCTTCCAAGTTGTCTTTGTTTTCCCTCCCTCCCACCCTCTTATTCCCGGAGCCTGAGTCTGTTTCGACCACCATTTTCATTCGTACGGAGTCTCTTCAGTCTTCCGTAAATTATTTCAACCGGTGAATTCTAGTCTTGTTCGTCATTCTTCATCCCTTTCTTTTTCCGGTGAACTCAATTCAAGTTTTCGGTTGATCATATTCTTTTCCTCAGCTCAAGTGTTTTCCATGCTCGTTCGTCTCTCGCCAGTTTATCCTTCCGGAGTTCGGAAGACATATCAGGAGATTCGTCTGTGTTCTAATTAATTCGAGGTTGTCACCTCATTCAAATATTTCAGTTCTTCCGGTGCATCATCTATCTGTTCAACAATCCTTTTCAACGGTGTTATCTCTTCAGTGGGCCCTAACCCACAGGTCTTTTCCCAGGATCTTACCTGACTCTTCTAATTATTCCGGAGCCATTCTCAATTCTTTTCAAGTGTGACGTAAGAATGAATTTCATCAGTCACATACCTTTTTCCAAGATCGATTTCAAATCATTTTCATTGTTGGCTCAACCTCTCTGTTTTTCTTTCTTCCGGAGTATCTCATTAATTTTGGTGATGTTTATCGTCGTCTTTGAATACCGTCGTATATTTTTCTCTTAAATCTTGTCCGTTCTCCCGGAGGTTCATGGTGCTAGCTCGATGTTATCCTATCTAATTGTTTCCAGTCGTGCAATTCTTTTCATCCATCCGGAGCATTTCAGGAGTTGCTTTCTCTCTCGATCATCCGGAGGCCATCTTTTCGGAAGATTTCTTCATTCTAAGTTTTCAGATTCGTTCTCAAATTATTCTATATCCGTGCCCCTTTCGTTCATCTCAATATTATTCCGATGCTGCGTTCAAGCATTCGTTAATCAGTTCGTGATCTCTTCGATCTCTTTTTTCTAAATTCCCTCAAGTATCTTCGTGCTTTTCTAATTCTGTCCGGTGATTCATTCTGTTTCATCAGTCATTTCCAAATTCTTATGGTGGTTCGTTCAAGATTCTTTTCCCTTGATTATCATTTTAATCCATTCGTTCTTTCGAATCCTACCGGTGGTTCATGAAGACCTTTTCTAGTTTGCGCTATGTCACTTCTCAATTCTTTTTCAAGAAGAATAAGTAGTATGCAAAATCCATTGTTGGTCATCAATTTAATTTGATGAAGGATAAGCATACAATAAATCTTATTCTTATTTCATCCAAGTGATTAATCCCTTCCTTCAGAGTTTGTTCTTGAGGAATAAATTCGACTTCCAAGTCTTTCCATCTTTTCTTTTCCGGAGTTCAAAATTTCCTCGGCCTTTTCGTCGGAACCTCCGTCTAAATCACCGCAAGGCTGATCTTATTCTTTCATCCTTCTTTCTATCTCATCATCTTTTCGTTACCGAAGTTCTTCATGGTGGTTCGTCATGATTTAACTCATTCTTCAAGTGTTCATCAAGATTCTTGTTGGTGGAAGTTCAAGTATCTTTTCTTCTTGCGCCTCGAAGTGCAATTAAATTCTTCGTATTCTTTAGAAGTGGAGTTTTGCATTTCTTCGTTCTTCTAAGTTATCCAATCTTTTCCGTTTGCGGCTGGTTATCAGCTCATAATTTTGAGATGTTATCCATAAGTCCACAACAAGCTTATTTCTTTTCGTTGTTGATTTTCTCAACAACTCCAGTCAATCTTTCCTTCTAAGTTCTTTTCATTCAATTCTTTCAATTCTTCCGGAGGCATTGTGTTGTACCTCTCGTCAACTATCGTTCCATTTTGTCAAACTCAGTTCCAACTCCTTTCATGTTCAACCGGTGTGCTGCCTAAATTCTTTCAGTCCTATTCGTTTCTTTTCTCATCCTAACCACTCCGTTTAGAACGAGTTGTTTCATAGTCTACTTGATTCCGTGAGCTTTGATTCTCGTCATTCTCGTTGTTCCTCTCTTCTTCTCGAGTGCTCTCGATTCTTTGCTTCTTCTCTTGAGTTTCTGTTTCACCTCATCCTTTTTCTCTTCCGTCTCGGTCCTAAGATCTCGGGACGAGATCTCTTGTTAGTGGAGGAGTGTTGTAACGCCCCGGATTCGACGCGCCAGGTGTCTGCCAGTTATTCGCTATCTTTGCCATGTCATGTGCTTGCGTGTTGCACTTTGCCATGTCATCATCTGCATTTCATATCGTGTCGTCATGTGCATCGCATTTGCATACGTGTTCGCCTCATGCATCCGAGCATTTTCCCGTTGTCCGCTTTTGCAATCCGCACTCCTATGTCTCCGGCGCCCTTTCACCTCTTTTCATGTGCGGGTGTTAAACGGTCTCGGAATGGACCGAGGTTTGTCAAGCGGCCTTGGTATAGCACCGTAGACCGCTGTCAAGTTTCGATCATTTGGAGGTCGTTTGGTACTCCAACGGTTAACCGGTAACCGCAAAAGCCTCTTTGTTGCAGCCCAACTCCCTTTCTAAGTGGCCCAAAACCCACCAAACTCCCTCCATGATCTCGGTCGTTCGATCACGATCGCGTGGCGAAAACCGCACCTCATTTGGACTCTCCTAGCTCCCTCTACCAACATATACACTTCCCCCTCCGAAATTCGCGGTCTAACTCCCCCGAAACCCTAGTCCTCTTCCTCCCGCCGCCACCGGACACGTCCGTGACGGCCGGACACGCCCGCCCGCTTCCCGTCAATACGGGCGCGACACGTCACCGCCGCCGACCAGCGCGCCGCGCGCCGCGAGCCCATCCGGGGCGCGGGCCCTTCTCGCCCGCCGCCGCCAGGTTGCGCCCGCCCGAGCCAGCGTCCGCCGCCCGCCGCCGCCGTTCTCGCCAAGCCCGGCTGGCGCTTCGCCCAGCCGAGCCTCCCTGCTGCAGCCGGGGGGCCGTGGCTCCGCCGCCCACGGCTGCCCTTTCGCAAGGCTGCCCGGCCCGAGCCGAGTCTCCGCCGCCGCCCGTGGAGTCCGCTTCGCCCGCCCAGCGCCGGAGCTCCTCGCCTCGCCTCGTCGCCTCCTCGCCGGTCGCCGACCACCGCGCCCGCCGCCCGCCCGTCGCCTCCCCGTCGCCCCTCCGCCGTCCCCGGACCGGATCCGGCGAGGTCCGGCCGGAGGAGCCCCGGATCCGGCGACCCCGAGCTCGCCCCGGCCATCTCCCTCCTCTCCGGTGGCATCTCCGGCGCAAGATCCGGCGATCCTCGAAACCCGTGCCGCGGTTGACTTTCCCCTCCTCTAAAAATTCGTCTAAGTCCTCTAATATGTGATATTTTGTGCCATTTTCATTGCATCGTATCTCTGTCATCGTAGCTCCGTTTTGTGCGTATTATATGTCAAAATGTTCGTCTCGAAGAGTAGATCATTTCATCTCATTGCATCATTTTCATTTGAGCTAATCTTGATGCCCGAAATGCTGTTGCAAGAGTGCTATGTGATGTTAGTTTCTGTTTCTTAACAGAACTTGCACTTTTGTCATTTTTGCCATGATTGATGTGTGCATCCTATGGACTTGAGCCCTACATGTGTTTTGTAATATGCCATGTCTTCTTTCTAGTGGTGCTTGCTATGTATTTTTTTGATCTATGTGGTGACTAGCACAAGCATGCAAACTAGGTGTCTTGATGTTGCTGATTTCAGCACTGTTTTGCTGATATTTTGATGCCATGTTAACTTGATGCTACCGAGAGATCCATGCATATTTTGAGATACTTCAGTAAGGATGTTTTGTTAAGAATGTCTTGCTCTATCCATCCATGCCCTTGTTTGCAATTATGGAGTGCCATAGCTTGAGTCAATCGAGCTCTACTTTTGCTAACAAATGTTTCCTGGCAGATTGTTTACATGTTATTCAATTTTGCCTAGGTTGTTGTGGTTGATCCGTATATGCTATGTTATTGTTCTTGCCATGTATGTCTTCTAGGCCATGTCTTATTGATGTATGTATGCTTAGTTTTTCATATAAGGCTCTGTAGTGAGTGCATTGAGCTTGTAAACATGCCTACTTGTTATCAGTTTTTGACATGCCATGTTGCTGAATCTGTTAACGAAACTTTCAATATTGACATGGGTGCCATCATATTTTGTGATACTTTTTGGCTTATGGTCACTAAAGGACTTTTGTTCTATGCTTTGAGTAGATTCATGCCATGCCTTTGTTTGCCATGTTAAGTTCCTGTAACATGTTGTTTCATAGCTCTAAACATTGCAACCTGATGTTATTTCTGCTAAAGTCTGAAACTGTTATTAGTTGCAATCTTGCCATGTCATTTTGAGCACGTTCTAGTGATTTCTGGAGGTAGCTCAGTTCTCATGTTTTGTAATGCTTTACCTGTACATCATGCCCATGCCTTTTGTTTTCATATTGAGGTGCTGTAGCATATTGTTTTGATGCTTGCAATATGCCTAGTTGCTGTTTTGGACAGCTTGTCCTTTAAACTTGTATAGGGTGTATGTGTTGATCCGCTGTCTCCTTTTGAGTGTGCTCTATATGAAACTTGCTTGATTTTGCATGTAGTTTCATATTATCATGTTGCATCCATGTTTTGAGGTGTTTTCTTGATGTTTGTATGCATCTTGCATCAATGCCATGTTTATCTTGTTTTGCTCATATCTTCTAGGCCGTAGTTCCGAATCTAATGAACTTTATATGTAACTTGACTAGAATTTCGTGTAGATCATTGTGGTGCATCTTAACTTGCTGTTTAACAACTTGAACATAAAGTTAATTCATATCTGGACCAATTTCGAAATTTGCATATGAGGACTTACCGGAATTGTTATATGTTGTTTCCGGCCTCATTTAAACTTGCCTTGATGTGTTGTTCTTGTTTGCATCATCTCTTGCCATGAGTAGCCTCATCTAGATTTGTCATACATCATGTTTGTTGTGCATCATGTCTTGTTCATGTGTGGTGTGTTTACTATGTTGTGTGCTTCTTCTTGTTAGTTCCTGTTTGCTATGCGATCGTGAGGATTCGTTCGTCTCACGCTTGGTTCGCTTCATCCGCTCATCTTCTTCATGGATCCGCTTCATCTTCTTCATGGACTCGTTCTTCTTCCTAGCGGGATTTCAGGCAAGATGACCGCTACCCTGGATATCACTACTATCATTGCTATGCTAGTTGCTTCGTTCTATCGCTATGCTGCGCTACCTATCACTTGCTGCTCAAGCCTACCTAATTGCCATGTCGCCTCTAACCTTTTGCACCCTCCTAGCAAACCGTTGTTTGGCTATGTTACCGCTTTGCTCAGCCCTCTTATAGCGTTGTTAGTTGCAGGTGAAGATGAAGTTTGTTCCTTGTTGAACATGGAGATGTTGTTCCTTGTTGGAACATGTTTACTTGTTGGGATATCACAATATATCTTATTTAATTAATGCATCTATATACTTGGTAAAGGGTGGAAGGCTCGGCCTTATGCCTGGTGTTTTGTTCCACTCTTGCCGCCTAGTTTCCGCCATATCGGTATTATGTTCCCGGATTTTGCGTCCCTAACGCGGTCGGGTGATTTATGGGACCCCTTGACAGTTCGCTTTGAATAAGACTTTTCCAAAGAAGGCCCAACATTGGTTTTACCTTTTGCCTCACCACCACCTACTTTTCCCTTGGGAGTCGCTCTCTCGAGGGTCATCTTTATTCAGCCCCCCCGGGCCAATGCTTGTCTAAGTGTTGGTCCAAACTAGAGCCACTTGCGGTGCCACCCCGAGGCAACTTGGGGTATCGTCGGTTGCCGTACATACTGCTCATCCGGTCGTGGCCTGAGACGAGATACGCTCGGCTACTATCAGGGTGTCGGCACGCTGGAGGTCTTGCTGGTCTTGTTTTATTGCTGTGAAATGTCTTGTAGCCGGGATTCCGAGACTGATCGGGTCTTCCGGGAGAAGGAATATCCTTCGTTGATCGCGAGAGCTTATCATGGGCTAAGTTGGGACACCCTGCAGGGTTTGAACTTTCAAAGCCGTGCCCGCGGTTATGTGGCAGATGGGAATTTGTTAATGTCCGTTGTAGAAAACCCGGTTGATCTTAATTAAAATACACCAACCGTAGCGTAACTGCGTGAGTGTCTCTTTTCGGGTTGATCGAGAGGAGAACACGGTTTCGGGTTATGCCTGATGTAAGTAGGAGTTCAGGATCACTTCTTGATCATTACTAGTTGACGACCGTTCCTTTTGTTTCTCTTCTCGCTCTCATTTGCGTATGTTAGCCACCATATCATGCTTAGTCGCTGCTGCAACCTCACCACTTTACCCCTTCCTCTCCCTTTAAGCTTTGCTAGTCTTGATACCCATGGTAATGGGATTGCTGAGTCCTCGTGGCTCACAGTTTACTACACCACCAGTTTGCAGTACAGGTTGCGATGATCATCACGCGAGAGCGATGTTTGCTTGTGTTGGAGTTCTTCTTCTGCTTCTTCTTCGATCAGGGGATAGGTTCCAGGTCGGCAGCCTGGGCTAGCAGGGTGGATGTCGTTTGAGTTTCTGTTTATGTTTCATCCGTAGTCGGATGTTGATCTTGTATAGTATGTGATGTTGATGTATTCTTGTGGCAGTTGTGCCTTATGTATGTATCCCTATGTACTATGTAATGTTGATGTAATGATATCCACCTTGCAAAAGCGTTTCAATATGCGGGTCTATCCTTGGTGGGACCGTCGAGTTCCTTTTGGATAGGGTCGCATATTGGGCGTGATAAGGGACCTTACTGAATTTAGAACATCACCAAAAGGCGAGTGCTGAAAGATATCCGCGGAGGTAAACTCCATGATCGGTGCCCAATCGGATTCGATAGGCACGGACGCAGGCGGCTTTCCCAATTGGATTCGATAGGAACGGACGCAGGCGGCTCGGAGCCTATGGCCGGGGACGAATCCAATAGTTCGGCAACACGGCTCTCGCAAGGGGTGAAGTCAGTATTCGGCTATATCGCCACTGAGAGTGCGGCCTCCATGGCGGGGTCTATCCACCCATCCACGGATGGCACAATTTGCTCCGGATTGAGGGCCAGAGTAGTTGTAGGTGCGATCTCCCGAACACTATTCAACAGCAGAGCTAAATCATGCTTGTCGTGATCGTGCGGTGCACCTGGCATGGGCTCAAATCCGTCGAAGATCAAGTCTCCGCGGATGTCGGCAGTGTAGTTCAAGTTTCCGAACCTGACCTAGTGGCCAGGGGCGTAGCTCTCGATCTGCTCCAGATGGCCAAGCGAGTTGGCCCGCAGTGAGAAGCCACCGAATACGAAGATATGTCCGGGGAGGAAAACCTCACCCTGGACAGCATCGTTATCGATGATCGAAGGAGCCATCAAGCCTTACGGTGACGGCACAGTGGAACTCTCAATGAAAAGCACCAATGTCGGTGTCAAAACTAGCGGATCCCGGGTAGGGGGTCCCGAAGTGTGCGTCTAAGGCGGATGGTAACAGGAGGCGGGGGACACAATGTTTACCCAGGTTCGGGCCCTCTCGATGGAGGTAATACCCTACTTCCTGCTTGATTGATCTTGATGATATGAGCATTACAAGAATTGATCTACCATGAGATCGTAGAGGCTAAACCATAGAAGCTAGCCTATGGTATGATTGTTGTTGTCCTACGGACTAAACCCTCCGGTTTATATAAACACCGGAGGGGGCTAGGGTTACACATAGTCGGTTACAAGGGAGGAGATCTACATATCCGTATTGCCAAGCTTCCCTTCCACGCCAAGGAAAGTCCCATCCGGACACGGGACGAAGTCTTCAATCTGGTATCTTCATAGTCTAACAGTCCGGCCAAAGGATATAGTCCGGCTGTACGGAGACCCCCTAATCCAGGACTCCCTCAGAGATGAAGGAGCACACCAAGAACTACGCCGAATGGATGAAGAATCGTTTGGCACAACGATCCATCAATGACATTGCTATGTGGTTGGCACAAAAGCCATCACCTACGGTGTTGACCTACAAAGGATATGACATAAATGGATACACGTTCTACACTGAGGAACATGATCAGAATACCTCATATCAGAACAACACTGTTCGAATGGAATGCATGACTGTAGATGAAGCTAATAAAAGGGTATACTATGGAACCATCAAAGAGATTTGGCAGCTTGACTATGTGAAAGTTAAGGTGGCATTATTCAGGTGCGCATGGATCCCTCTTGGTTATGTAAGGATTGATGAGTACAGGAAGACCTGTGTTAACAGGACAACGATGGCATATCGTGTGGACCCGTTCATTCTTGCCAGCGATGCTACCCAGGTATTCTTTGCGGAAGACCCCTTCATAAGAACTGCCATGTAGTGATGCATGGGAAGAGGAGGGTACTGGGTGTCGAGGATGTTTCCGATGAGGACGAGTACGATGAATTTGCTGAGTTGCCAGCCAAGGGATCACGCAGCCGTGCAATAGAGCAGCGTAAAATCATCAAAAAAACCCAAGTTCATGTGGGGTCAACCTAATGATCCCAGTTCCCACATGTACATGGGAATTAAGCCGTAAGACTAGTCTTTATGCCTGCCCTGCAACTTAATTCGTTCAATTTAGAATTTTCACGTGTACTGAATTTGTGAGTTATGCCTCGTTTTCTGTTGATGTAAGAACCGTTAATATGTTGACCTTGATATACTGTCAGGTCAGACAATGTATATGAACTATTTTTTGTTATTATTATTATTATTATTATTATTATTATATCATAGAGGTAGCACACTCAATTGATCTCACTACAGTATGTGTGAACAAAAATATGCAATCTGGTTTGCGAACAGCGCACGGTTCGTTAACGAAAGTCGTGTGCCGACCAAACCCCGCCCGTGATCTGAGTTGTGCTTTCTGATTTTCCAGAACCCAAACCCCACGGATCGTACGTCTGCACCGTTGGATGCTCTCGGATCAAACGACGATCCTCATCCCTTTCGACAACACATGCAGTTCCGGTTGTAATATTATTTTTATGCACAAAATGCACGTTAAACTCAAAAAATGTCTTGAATATAGCTAAAGATACCTGAAATGCGCCAGAAAATCAAACTCGTGGTATAATGGTGATTGCGTACCGTGGAAATTTTTATGAGGCCACACGATGAAGTCAGCGACCACTGGAGTTTGAATTGACACGTCTCCTTTTGGAAACCATGATCCTTCATGTGAGATGGTCCGGTTTGGAAGGAGCGATCATCAAAACTTATGGCAAACTTTACCAATTTTTGCCACGGGGTCATGAGAGCACGCCATGGGCACACGTCAGTTTTGATGATGTCCAGACTCCATCTAAATTTCCTGTGATTAAAATACCAACTAGGCCTGCGCCAGTGGGCACACCTCGCGGCTAAAATGTTTGAAACTTCTGCCCGCTTCTCAAACAAACGGATGAAAACTCGCAAAGCGACACACAAATGATTTGTATTGCTAGGCTGATCATAATGATGGGAGGATCATAGCTAGTGTCATGCATGCCAACTAGGCAATTTTGATGAGATGTCATAGAATTAAATGAAGAAAGAGAGGGTTAAGTATCATATCATAATAAATGCTATGGTACTATGTGTCAAGAATGACAAGAAATAAAATACTACATGATACTAACTTATGATACTAGCTATGCACACATTACATACGTAGTATCATATATAATATCATATGCATGAGGCTAGTCATAGTGGGAGTAACTTATATAGTAACATAGCGTATTCCAAGAAATTTTTGCTTATGTGGCATGTAGTTAATGAGGAGAGAGGTGTTTAGAGTAACATAATATGTTACTGTAACATAGGGCTTCCCGAGAAAGGATGAGTCTACAAGCTAATAAATGAAGCCATCTATGATACTACTACTATGTTACTTTGCACTTTGAAGATAGTAACTTAGACTAGTGTCATATGCCTGACACTAGTATAAGTTACTCCCCACTATGACCAGCCTGTTATATACTAGTATATGATACTCCCCATTAGGCTGCTTCCAATGCATTGGTGCTTACATGAGGTGCTTAGCATATTAAATACTTTAGCAACTAAAGACCCCAATGCATAGGTGCTTAACTTGTTGGTGCTAAGTATCCTTCATTTAATGATTTTGCAACTAAATTTCTTCATGCATTGGTGGGATTCTTCCATTTAAGTGTTTTTCCTAGGTTCTCGCGCTTGTCATTGTTTCTTCCTGGGGTTGTCACACTCATCTTTCTCCTCATAATTACCTTGCCACATCAGATTTTTTGCCTACCTGGCAGCCTTAGCACCTGTACAAGGTGGAGCATTGGGAGGGCCCTTACAGCCAGCCTTGTCATATACTAGTATCATGCATATGATAATATAGTATATGATACGAACTCCGTAATGCGCGCATATTATCATAAGTTATTATCTTAGGTTGCCTTATTAATTCCCATGCATGACACAAAGTAGTACACCATTTAATATGATACGGGTATCATGATATGATACCACACCCTCTCTTTCCTCATTTAATTGTGTGCCACTACATCATCCAAAAAGTCTAGTAGTTGGCATGCATGATACCGCTTATGATACTCCCATTACAACCAGCCTTCGGGTGGCCATAGTGGGGGTATCATAGCTAGTATCATGCACTCGGGAATAGAAAATATGATGATGTCGCAAAGAAGTAACATAGGTAGATACCGTAACATAATAAATATGCTATACTACTTTGTATCATGCATGGCCATAAATACGGTCATCTATGATATACTACTCTATGATACTATGCGCACAATGAAGGTACGTTCGTAGTATCATATGCATGATACTATAGTTATATATATGATACTCCCCACTATAAGGTTGGTCATAGTGGTGGTATCATAGCCGATATCATGCACTCGAAAATAGCAAGTATGCTGATGTGGCAAAGAATTAAATAAGATAGAGAGGGTTAGAGTAACATATAGGTAGATACCGTATCATGTTAAATGCGATGCTAATTTGTGTCATGCATGGCAATAAATATGATCATCTATGATACTAGTCTATTCACTACAAAAAAATACACTTCCGTGATGATACATGTTTGTCACAATAGGTCAAGTTTTCTGTCATGCTTGTACATCCATGACGATTTTATGACAAAATCAAGATAGTCATACATGTGCTGTCGTAGAAGTGTTCCATGACATTACCAAAATTATCATCACGGAAGTGTCCACTTCCATGATGATAAATCACGCGTCATAGAAGTGCTTTCGTCAAGTGTGACCGACACGTGGCATCCACCGTAACGAGTCACCGTTAAGCTATCGGGTCCTTTTTTGGATCCGTTAACCCGCTAACAGCCATGACCAATGCCGATTTTCCACGTGTAAAATTCTCATTGGCTGGTGGAACCACGTGTCAGCTCTGTGTTGGCACAGGTGTCACTCATCCAATGGGCGAGATGTGCCTATGATATGTTGACACGTGGACTGGCCCAAAAGTGGCCCATAAAGATTAAATGGGCCGGCCCAACTAAAGGCCCACAACATTTTGTGGACCATAACGGGTCGGCCCAGCTAAAGACCCACGAGATTTCGCCGACCATAATGGCTGGCCCAGCTAAAGGCCCACAAGATGTTGAGGACACTAGTGGGCCGGCCCGTTAACAGGCTGCCATGTTTTGGGCCAAATGTCAGTCCATATTTGATCCGGTCCATTAATAGCCTGCAGCGTTCTGGGCCTAATAAAGGCCCATATGAGATCCGACCCGTTAAAGGCCTACCACGTTCTAGGCCAAATTACGGCCCAGATCAGATCCGACCTTTAAGAGGTTTTGGGCTAAATTATGGCCCATATCAGATTCGGCCCTTCAACTGGACGTTATGCTTTTGGGCCACTTGTTAAAGGCCCATTTAGTAATTCGGCCTGATATTAGTTTCGACCTGTTAAAGGCCCGTTTAACATTTCGGCCCTATATTTATTTCGGCCTGTTAAAAGCCCGTCATATAGTTGGGCCTAACTACGGCCCGGTTTGCATCCGGCCTGCTCACAGGTGATAATCTGATTGGGCCAAACAAGAACCGAGACAATTTTGGCCTGTTAACGGACCGTCATGTGATTGGCACAATCATGGTCCGGGGTCTATTTCGGCCTGCTGCCGACCCGTGAGCTATTTGGCATGTTACAGGCCCAACCTACTTTTCAGCCTCCTAAAAGCCCATTGAGTTTTCTTGCCAAAATAGGGTCGGCGGATTACTCGGCCTATTAAAGGCCTGAATCTACTAGTGGGCAAGTTTACATGTAGGCCTGTTAATGGACCAAGATGACCGGGCCCATGATGTGGATAATACATAGTGATTTGCATGACAGCCCGATTATGTATCATAATTTTACGGTTTGTCCGGTTTACTGCGAAGACAGGATATATATATATAGTAAAATAACTGCAGCATCGTGAATAACAAAAAACCTAGACTATACGATAAACAAATTACGTCATATTACATCCACTGGGCATCAAAGTTTGCCACTATGATAATAAAGCATAAGCAGACAGTAGATTACATACACTGGGCATCAAAGATTGCCACCAGTGCAAATAAACACGCCGAAAAAATAATATACAAAACCGACAGCATTTCAATAGAGATAAAGAAAGGTTAGCCCTGCTTGGGAGCTGCAGCGCAAGCAGCTGAGCAAGCTGATGAGACTGTGCTTGTTTGACACTTATATCCTCCTCACTCTGAAAGATAAATGTGGCACCCCAGCTCAGAGCGACCGGTTTACCATGCATTGCCAGCCCAGAGACCATGTCTTCTGGCAACACACAACATCTTGGTACAGAAAACAACCGCTTTATTGATGCTAGCGGACCAGAGTTTATATTACAATTGAGTCGAGGCCAAGCGGCACACACGGTGTGGCTGAACAATATGTACATTATTTAGTGAACATAAAGGGGCCTCGATCATAACAACTACGCGGCAGCGAAACGACATCGTAGCGGAAACTCCATAGAACAGGGACACCGATGTGGACACGCTCTAGAGTCGAGCAGCGCTCCTTTCCACCGAGACTTTCCTAAAATCTGGCATGACACGCCAGGTCAGTACATTGAATGAACTTGCAAGCTCACAATAGGCATAATCATAATGACAAACAATACCATGATAATTAACCAATTAATAATGCAATAAGGTTTCAACATGCTGTGATCATGCTCTTGTGATAAACGTCCCTCAGGACTGACTTACCAACCGTGATCGTTCTCGGATCACACACAAACCACCATCGTGGTATTGACATGGGTGGCTCGTGATCCTTACGGTGATCACAACCACGCGGATGCTTGGTCTCGAACATCTCGATGGCCTTTCCTCCATCATTAACAGTGCAAAGTTCATAACTTAGTGTGCAAAATTTATTAAACATTTACCCATGGTGGGACCTACTACGAGCGTGTCCGTGACCATGGACTCTGCTATTGATAGATTATACACTCTGCAGAGGTAGCACACTGTACCCACACCACAGAACCCATGGCCTCGCACTCCCATTCCGGTGGACCAACGGCATTCCGTCGAAACCCTTCCATTGCCATGACACTCTCCCGGCCACTCCGACACAATCCCCACTGGGCCAGTCCTGAGTGGCCCCATGTCTACCAAAGACACAACGACAACCGTCGTGACCAAAACGATCCCACAAGGAGACCCGGTACCATAATCTCAAAAACGGGCACACAAGGTTATGTCTGCTTACCGGGCCAGGGTAAGCAAGCCCATAACCTTCCCTAGTTGGAGGCACCGACCAGAGGCATGACAACGGACTGAATCAAGGCCTCCCATAAGGCAAATGTGGTTGCACTGGGAAAAACTCGATTCAGTGGCACCATAACCCGGCCAACGATATGGTCAAGTTGAGTTATATTCAGGTTCAACTTAAAGTAAAAATAACCGGTGTCATAGTATGCCATGAAATGCAACTTAACCTATGCATCACATATTAATGGAAATGACTGAGTCAACCATATTAACACTAAGCATAATAATCAACAACTTATGCCCCTTTTCTGGTTAGGAAAAACCTTAGTTTAACCAGAATATTTTCTAGCAAATTTTTATTATCTTACTCATGCAAGAAAATAACTTTAAGTAATTACTTATTTGTATCACAATTTTATTCTTTCATCATCACAAATGAATCCTAGATTCTTTACAAGCTAAGTTAGTTTCAAACATTTTGTAAATCAAGCATATTAACTGAAACAAGCACTTAACAGAATAAAAATAACATAATTGTTATTTAAATGCATGGATTAAACTTTTCATTCAAGTAAGAAAATCATAAATATTGAAATGGCACCATGAAAATGTTGTTGTGGCTTGCCTTAGTGCAGATGAGGTTCACAAGCCTTCTGGTGATCCTCAAGACAAGCCTCACCCTCTGAAAATAATTTTAAACACAAGAAGAAAATATCAAGAACCCTTCTGAAAATCACCAGAAAATCTAGGCAGCACAGAAAAATCTCATCTTTGGTGAGCTGCTAGGTTTCTTTGCAAAGAACACAATGCAAAACGAATCAATTCATTTCGACTTATGGTTGAAGAGTTATAGCTGTTTGAAGCTCTATGTAAATTCAATGAATTTGAATTTAAATAAAACAGACTGGGGGGTGACGTCGAAGGCGTAAAGCCTCAGGGCGCCACCACTCGTACTGCTTCGGGCGCGTACAGAGTGGCTGACTAGCGGGCCTCACTAGTCAAGCGAGGGGGAGAGGGAGGACAAAACAGAGGGGTTCGCGGCTTCGCCGGAGCTCTTGCCGGCGACGAGGGCTCCTTAGCCCAAACGAGAGGGAGGGATCGAGAGAGGGGATCGAGGCGCACCTGCCCGTACCCATAGCATAGCTAGGGGTGGTTGGACGGCGTCGGAATCGACCTCGCAAGCGGAGGCAGAGAGCGGTGGCCGCCTGAGATGAGGAAGACGACGAGCAGAGGCAACTCCAGGGGCTCCAAGTGGACGGGACGGCTTCACCGGTGAGAGGCGGAGGATCTGGAAGGGTCGCCCTGGCCTTGGAGGGGCTGGAGCTACCGCGACGACCCAAGGGGATCGCCGGCGAGCTCGAGCTCGGGGACGGCAGCCTGCGGTCTGCCCGGCCGGGCTACGGCTATCTACACGTTTGTGGAGTGTGTGGGAGTGGAGGATGGTGCTCGAGGACGCTGGGGGTGGCTCCTTTTGTAGGAGAGCGTCGGGGGCTGGATCGGGCTCCGCCGGCGACACCTGGACACTGCGCCCGGTGACGAGCAGCATCAGTGAGAGGAGGAGAATGCGATGCAACTCACACGGGGACTGTGGGCGAACGGGGACGAGCACATGATCAAGAGGAAGGCGACGAGCACAGTGTAGAGAGCACTGTGGCGTTGGCCGGACCGCGCTCGTGCTCACTGCAGCAAGCTCCGGCGTCCGCGAGTGCCAGGGGGAGTTAAGGGAGTTGAGATGAAGATGGTGGTGAAGTTTGCCATGCTCGGGCAGTTGGGGAAGCAAGCACGCGCAAAACAGAGCGCTCGGCGGCACTCGGAGCGCGTCGACACGCATGCTGGCATCATGGACACGCATGGTCACCGCGTGAACTCTTCCCTCAGGCCGACCAACGTCCAAAGATCATGTTTGGCTTGTTGTTCGTGGTAGTTTTGAAGATTACCACGCTTTGGTTTGGCTCCAGATGCAGTAGAGAAGATTTTACAAGCCAGGTAAGTTTCTGATCAGTAACTTTGAGAGGTTACCGAGGTTAAATGGCTGGGAGTTGGGGGCTGTGCTTTGGAGGCTAGCCATCATCTACTAAGGTGATGATGCACAAGAAAGTTCAGGCACAATTGAGCAAGTAAAATGGTAGTTGCTGTAGAAACCACCATTTCTGTCAAGAACAGAAAATATTTTCTCTAGCAAAAATATTCCAAAAAGTAATGAAATATTCTTTCTCGGGAAGGTGCCCTAGGGTTCAAAGAATATTTGTGAATTTTCTCAGATTTTTGTGAGCCAGAAAAATTGGGGTTGCTTTGGAGCTCATTGAACAAACTAGAGTTTTAGATAGGAAAAATAAATATTTTTCATTTAAGAAATATATTCCAAATATTATTTTGGGTAGGATCAGAGAGGGAATGATGGTTAGGGAGAGAAATGATGCACTTGGGTGAAAGCCAAGGGTACCCAAGTGTTTAAGTCCATATGAAAAGATTCAAAAACTCCGAATTTCAAAATCAATTCAAATGAAAAATCAGGCAAATAAAGGAGGGCAAAAACCAGGCTGTCACAAACCTCCCCCACTTAGAATGAATCTCGACCTCGAGATTCGGTTGCTTGGGAAAACCACTCTGGATAATGTAACTGTAGAAATTCTTCCCGCTCCCAATTTGATTCCGACTCTGTGTGATGCTCCCACTGACCTTTGTAGAGTTTTCTTACTTTACTGCGAGTGACCCTTTCCATCTGTCCAAAATTCTAGACAGTCTCTATTCAAAGGTTAAATCATTTGCCAATTCTATCTCAGCCATAGCAGTCCTTTTCTCAGGCGGGGATATACATCGTCTTAACTGGGAAACATGAAAGACGTTGTGCACGTCCGACAATTCAGGGGGTACTTCCAACTGATATGCAACAGAGCCCACTCGGGACATGACTAGAAATGGACCAATAAATCTAGGTGCCAACTTTCCACGAGTCTGAAATCTCTTGACTCCTTTCATAGGAATGACTCAGAGGTATACGGGTTCTCCGGGTTCAAAAATGATATGTCGATGCTTTGCATCATAACAACCCTTCTGTCGATATTTGGCCAATTCCAATCAGTCCCTGGTTTCCTTAACTTGTTGCTCAGCTTCCATCATGAGATCCGTTTCGAAGATACGACTATCTCCAGTTTTAGACCAATTTAAAGGAGTGCAGCACTTACGGCCATATAAAGCTTCATACGGTGACATTTTTAGACTGGTCTGGAAGCTGTTGTTATATGAAAACTCGGTATATGGAAAGCAGTCTTCCCATTTAGGTCCTTGGGCTAATGCACAGGCTCACAACATATCTTCGAGTATTTGGTTTACCCGATCTGTTTGTCCATTCGTCTGAGGATGATAAGCAGTACTATATTTCAGCGATGTCCCCAAGGCTTGATGGAGTCGTGACCAAAAAGCGGAGGTAAACAGGGAACCTCGGTCGGAAGTGATGGTTCGGGGGACTCTATGCAGACTGACTATTCTGGATACATACAGCTGTGCAAGTTGATCCGCTCGATATCTGGTGCTGATCGGAATGAAGTGAGAACCTTAGTTAAGGTGTCCACTATGACCCAAATTGCATCATTTCCTCGCTGAGTCTTAGGCAGACCTGTAATGAAATCCATACAAACATCGTCCCATTTCCATTGTGAAACCGGCAGCCGTTGGAGGAGTCCGGCTGGCTTCTGATGCTCTGCCTTCACCTTGTTGCATATGTCACAACAGGCCACAAAATAGGCAATATCTCTCTTCATCCAATCCCACCAGAATATTTGTCTAAGGTCCTCATACATTTTCATACCTCCCAGTTGAATGGAATATGAGGATTCGTGTGCTTCAGACGGGATTTTCTTCTTTAAGTCTGGCAGATTGGGTACACAAATCCTTCCACAGAATCGGAGGGTACCGTGTTTTTATCCTTTGAGATATCTGGGGTCTGCCCTGCCATCGGGCTCTTGACACGTTTTTGTAGCTCGATGTCAGCTAGCTGGGCCTTGTGGATCTCTTCCTCAAGTGTGGGGGTGACTTCCAAAACATTAGCGAGGCCAGCATTAACTATGACCAGGTCGAGCTGAGCGATCTCCTCTTGAAGTTTAGGAGGCAAGGATTTCAATATGACATTTAGGCTGACAGGCATTCGACTGAGTGCATCGGCAACCACGTTAGCCTTACCCGGGTGGTAATTTATTCCAAGATCATAATCCTTGACCAAATCAAGCCATCTTCGTTGACGGAGATTTGAATCCGACTGAGTAAATATATACTTGAGACTTTTGTGATCAGTAAAATTTTGGCACCTTTTTCGAATGAGGTAGTGTCTCCAAATTTTTAGCGCATGAACCACCGCGGCCAATTCCAAATCATGAGTAGGATAATTTCCTTCGTGGGGTCGTAGCTGTCGTGATGCATATGCTATTACCTTGCCGTCTTGCATAAGTACGCATCCAAGTCCTTGTCTGGATGTGTCACAGTACACATCAAAACTGCGATAGATATCCGGAAGAGTTAATACAGGTGCAGTTGTTAGCCGTATCTTTAGCTCGTTGAAACTTTCCTCACTGTCCTCAGTCCATTCAAACTTCTTATCCTTTTTTAGAAGCTCTGTCATAGGTTTAGCAATCTTGGAAAATCCTTCAATGAAATAACGCTAATATCCGGCTAATCCAAGGAAACTTCGGATCTGTGTTACGGTTGTGGGTGGCAACCAATCGAGCACATCCTTTACTTTGCTCGGGTCAACGGTTATACCTTCGACGGATAGTATATGTCCGAGAAACCCAACTTGCTTGAGCCAAAACTCGCATTTACTGAATTTGGCGTAAAGGTGATGGTCGCGGAGTCGTTGTAGCACTGCTCGGAGGTGATTCTTGTGATCTTCTTCACCCTTGGAGTAAATGAGTATGTAGTCGATGAAGACTACCACGAACTTGTCGAGGAAGTCCATGAATAGTTCGTTCATCATATGCATGAAGAAAGCAGGGGCATTGGTGAGACCAAAGGACATAACTGTATATTCATAAAGACCATACCGAGTAGTGAATGCGGTCTTAGGAATATCTTCCTTTTTAATTTTGAGCTGATGATATACGGTCCTTAAATCTATTTTAGAGAATACCTTGGCCCCACTGAGCAGATCAAACAGATCATCAATCCTTGGCAGCGGATATTTATTTTTGATGGTGACCTCATTCAACTGTCGGTAATCCACACACATGCGGAGGTTGCCATCCTTTTTGTCCATGAAAATAGCAGGTGATCCCCATGGTGAAGAGCTGGGACGGATATATCCTTTCTGGAGCAATTCATCAAGCTGCTTCTTTAGCTCTACTAATTCTGATGAGGTCATCTGGTAATACTTATTGGATAATGGTGTGGTTCCGGGCACAAGATCTATTGCAAACTCAAGCTATCGATCTGGCGGCATGCCCGACAGCTCTTCTGGAAATACATCAGAAAACTCACTGACCACAGGAATTGATTCCAATTCAGCCATATCGGTGAAGACCATCTCTTCCTTGGGTATGCTTCTGCGAGCATAGAAATTGGTAGTCTGCCCATTCTGACTGGTCAAAGTGACTTCTCGGGTTGCGCAGTTTATGCAAACTTGATATTGGGTCAACCAGTTCATACCCAATATAACATCCAACTTGTCGGACTCAAGAATTATCAAAGAAGTAGGAAAACCGACTCCGTTGATATTGATTTCCAGATTGCGACAGACAAGATTGCTCTTGATTAAAGATCCCGGGGTTTGTACCAGCATATTTTTGCCCAAAATCGAACAAGGTAAGTTGTTTTGGGCAACAAAACTCCGAGAAATAAAAGAGTGGGAAGCCCCAGAGTCAAACAAAATTACCGCAGGTATGTTATTAACAGAAAACATACCAATGACGACTTCGGGGTTCTCTTGGGCTTCATCGGCGGAGAGGTGATGTACGTACCTAGTAAAGTTTTGCTGGTTCGGACATGACTCCATATAGTTGACTTGTGGCCTGACTAGAGCATTTGCTTTGGTGTTCTTGGGGCACTGTCTGGCATAATATCCGTTTTTCCCACAACTGAAGCAAGAATTGTTGCACTGGCGCTCGTCATGCACTGGATTGGTCACGACATTCTTGACTTGGGTGGTGGTCTTGTGAACATTCTGTTGCCAATTGGGCTTGTATTCCACCTGAGTTTGCTTCCAGGTACAAGCCTTTTGCACTGGTTGCCCATCCTTCTTTGGCTCAAACTTACGCTTGTTTTCGTTGTTAACAGGCCTAGTATCTGATACCAGCTTGTGATCCCTTTCAGCAATGAAAGCCTTGTTGACCAGAGTTTGGAAATCTAGAAAATCAAACATACTAAGAGTACACCGGAGTTGCGGATTTAATCCACCAAGAAATCTGTCAATCTTTCGTTCTTCGGTGGCCACGTCATAAAGGGAGTAACGGGCCAGATGATTGAATTTTTGCAAATATTCGCCCACAGAATGATTTCCTTGGACGAGTGCGAGAAATTCACGCTACTTAGTCTTCATAACTCCAGTAGGGAAATGATATTTCCGGAACTGCTCCTTGAATTTTTCCCAGGTGATTTCTTCATCAGCAGGCCACATGGCTTTTGCATTTTCCCACCATATGGCAGCAGCGCCTTCAAGATAATTAGTTGCAAATGGAACTTTATCATTTTCTTCAGTACGAGAAATCTCAAGCTTTTTCTCAATGGTAAGCAACCAATCGTCTGCATCCAAGGGATCAACAACCTGACTGAAACTGGGTGGCTTGGTCCTTGGAAAATTTGACAGCTTGGAGTAATGACCGTTCTGATTTCCATTCTATCCAACCATAGCTTGCACACTTCTTAATATTCAATCAGATCGGTGTTCCTTCTTTTCTCAAACATACGCATAATTTGATCGGTGGAGGGCGGATTTGGCGGTGGAGGCGGTGGCGGCACGTACGGCTCAGGGAAGTGTCCTACCTGTCGTGCGGAACGACGAACAGGGGTACCCTCGCGAACGTTGCTGCTGCTGCCTCCCCACGGCATCCTATTATGATTTTTCCCAAGGCAACGCAACAGAGATGAGAAACATTCAAAATAAATTGGGGTAAAGCCAGCAACAAATGCCCGAGAAAAACCGAAATGATGAGGAAAACACAGTGAATAAAAATAGAGTTCCAACATAATTATACATAGACTCATACATGAAAGATAGCCAACATGCCAGGTTCAACTACTCTCATACAGGCAACAAAACATCATGACTCGTGCTACTACATCCGGACATCATCCCAATGACTGCGGATGCTTAGAGGCTCTACTGCTCTGCTGGTGCTGCGGTGTCCTCTCCTGATGCGGACTCGGATCCTGAACTGACGAGGTTAACTGAGACCTCCGGGTTAAAGGTAACACGACGATGCTGCCTAGAGGGCTCTCCCTCAGGGGTAGGGGTAGGCTGAATCATCGGGGCTACAGGAGTAGCAAGAAGTATAACCCACTCAGCAGGGGCACTGAGAGGGTTCACCGTCGAGGCGCCCGAGCTACTCGGGGGAGTAACCGGTGAAACAGGGGAACTAGAACTGGCTGGAATATAAGGAGTAAATCCCAGAGAGGATGGAGTAGTGGCAGATCTAGTAGTGACCAAAGCAGCGACTAAAGCAGTACGGGCATGAGTCAGCTCTCGAGCCAGCTCGTGGATCATAAGATAGCTAGCAGTGACATAACGAGCAAGGTGGCTAGCAACACTATCGCACTCGGATCAATGATAGAAACGGACACGACCATTGTCGTGCGAGAAGGTAGTAATAGAAACTGGTGGCTCGCTTCCGACCTCGTTGTAGCGAAGCTCGACAAGGACCTCGAATGCAGCAAATCGGACAGCTCGAGAAGCGTAGAGGCGTAACCGCCCGAGAAGTACGAGTGTAAGAGCTGAATCGACTAGTGCGCAGAGTAACCACTGCGTGATACTCATACATCGAATCAGCTAGACGCCTCCGGTACACATGATAGACCGGATCGCCTCCGAGGGGTATAGCCGACGCAACACGCTATGGCGAGGTGCGGTGACGATGTACGGCATCAGCTGCAACTGGCACGGATATGGCACCGGAGCCATCTACACTCACAACCATTAGCATGTTAGCATAAAAAAATAAAGCAAGTGCATGCAATGCAACAACCAGCTACAATTGCTACCGGCACTCAACTTAAACTCGTATCTAACATCCAGTTAACACGCCGTAGTCTAGCGTGGCCTACAGTAAGTGCGGCTCTGATACCAAGCGTTGTGGCACCCATGCTCAGAGCGACCGGTTTACCATGCATTGCCAGCCCAGAGACCATGTCTTTTGGCAACACACAACATCTTGGTATAGAAAACAACCGCTTTATTGATGCCAGCAGACCAGAGTTTATATTATAACTAAGTCGAGGCCAAGAGGCACATACGGTGCGGCTGAACAATATGTACATTATTTAGTGAACATAAAGGGGCCTCGATCATAACAACTACGCGGCAGCGGAACAACGTTGTAGCGGAAACTCCATAGCACAGGGCCACCGATGTGGACACGATCTAGACTCGAGCAGCGCTCCTTTCCAACGAGACTTTCCTGAAATCTGGCATGACACGCCAGGTCAGTACATTGAATGTACTTGCAAGCTCACAACTGGCATAATTATAATGACAAACAATACCATGATAATTAACCAATTAATAATGCAATAAGGTTTCAACATGTTGTGATCATGCTCTTGTGATAAACGTCCCTCAGGACCGACTTACCAACCGTGATCGTTCTCGAATCACACACAAACCACCATCGTGGTATTGACATGGGTGGCTCGTGATCCTTACGGCAATCACAACCACGACCAATGCTTGGTCTCAAACATCTCGATGGCCTTTCCGCCATCATTAACAGTGCAAAGTTCATAACTTAGTGTGCAAAATTTATTAAACGTTGAACCATGGTGGGACCTACTACGAGCGTGTCCGTGACCGTGGACTCGGCTATCGATAGGTTATACACTCTGCATACGTAGCACACTGTACCCACACCATGGAACCCATGGCCTCGCACTCCCATTCGGGTGGACCAACGGCATTCCGATGAAACCCTTCCATTGCCATGACACTCTCCCGGCCACTCTGACACAATCCCCACTGGGCTAGTCCTGGGTGGCCCCGTGTCTACCAAAGACACAACGACCACCGTCGTGGCCAAAACGATCCCACAAGGAGACCCGGTAACATAATCTCAACAACGGGCACACAAGGTTATGTCTGCTTACCGGGCCCGGGTAAGCAAGCCCATAACCTTCCCTAGTCGGAGGCACCGACCAGAGGCAAGACAACGGACCGAATCAGGTCCTCCCATAAGGCAAATGTGGTTGCACTGGGAAAAACTCGATTCAGTGGTACCATGACCGGGCCAACGATATTTTCAAGTTGAGTTGTATTCAGGTTCAACTTAAAGTTAAAATAACTAGTGTCATAGTATGCCATGAAATGCAACTTAACCTATGCATCACATATTAATGGAAATTACTGAGTCAACCATATTCACACTAAGCATAATCATCAACAACTTATGCCACTTTTCTGGTTAGGAAAAACCTTACTTTAACCAGAATATTTTCTAGCAAATTTTTATTATCTTGCTCATCCAAGAAAATAACTTTAAATAATTACTCATTTGTATCACAATATTATTCTTTGATCATCATAAATGAATCCTAGATTCTTTACCAGCTAAGTTAGTTTCAAACATTCTGTAAATCAAGCATATTAACTGAAACAAGCACTTAACAGAATAAAAATAACATAATAGTTCTTTAAATGCATGGATTAAACTTTTCATTCAAGTAAGAAAATCATAAATATTGAAATGGCACCATGAAAATGTTGTTGTGGCTTGCCTTTGTGCAGATGAGGTTCACAAGCCTTCTGGTGATCCTCAAGACAAGCCTCAGCCTCTGAAAATAATTTTAAACACAAGAAGAAAATATCAAGAACCCTTCTGAAAATCACCAGAAAATATAGGCAGCACAGAAAAATCTCATCTTTGTTGACCTGCTAGATTTCTTTGCAAAGAACACAATGCAAAAAGAATCAATTCATTTGGACTTATGGTTGAAGAGTTATAGCTATTTGAAGCTCTCTGTAAATTAAATGAATTTTAATTTAAATAATAGAATAGGGGGGTGACGTCGAAGGCGTAAAGCCTCAGGGCGCCACCACTCGTACTGCTTCACGCGCGTATAGAGTGGCAGACTAGTGGGCCCTGCTAGTCAGGCGAGGGGGGAGGGAGGAGGAAACAGATGGGGTCGCGGCTTCGCCGGAGCTCTCGCCGGCAATGAGGGCTCCTTAGCCCAAACGAGAGGGAGGGATCGAGAGAGGGGATGGAGGCGCACCTGCCCGTACCCGTAGCGTAGCTAGGGGTGGTCGGACGGCGTCGGAATCGACCTTGCAAGTGGAGGCAAAGAGCGGTGGCCACTGGAGATGAGGAAGACGGCCAGCAGAGGCAACTCCAGGGGCTCCAAGTGGACAGGACAGCTTCACCGAAGAGAGGCGGAGGTTCTGGAAGGGTCGCCCTGGCTTGGGAGGGGCTTGAGCTCCCGCGACGACCCGAGGGGATCGCTGGCGAGCTCGAGCTGGGGGACAGCGGCCCGCGTCCTGCCCGGCCGGGCTCCGGCTATCTACACGTTTGTGGAGTGTGTGGGAGCGGAGGATGGTGCTCGAGGAGGCTGGGGTGGCTCCTTTTATAGGCGAGCATCTGGGGGTGGATTGGGCTCCGCTGGCGACACCTTGACACTGCGCCCGGCAATGAGCAGCGTCAGTGAGAGGAGGAGAAGGCGACACAACTCACGCGGGGACTATGGGCGAACGGGGACGAGCACGGGATCAAGAGGAAGGCGACGAGCACAGTGCAGAGCGCACTGTGGCGTTGGCCGGACCGCTCCCGTGCTCGCTGCAGCGAGCTCCAGCGTTGGTGAGTGCCAGGGGGAGTTAAGGGAGTTGAGACGAAGATGGTGGCGAAGTTTGGCACGCTCGGGCAGTCGGGGAAGCGAGCACGCGCGAAATAGAGCGCTCGGCGGCACTCAGAGCGCGTTGACACGCATGCTGGCATCATGGACACGCGTGGTCACCGCGTGAACTCTTCCCTCAGGCCGACCAATGTCCAAAGATCTTGTCTGGCTTGTTGTTCGTGGTAGTTTTGAAGATTACCACGCTTTGGTGTGGCTCCAGATGCAGTAGAGAAGATTTTACAAGCCAGGTAAGTTTCTGATCAGTAACTTTGATAGGTTACTGAGGTCAAATGGCTGGGAGTTGGGGGCTGTGCTTTGGAGGCTAGCCATCATCTACTAAGGTGATGATGCACAAGAAATTTCAGGCACAATGGAGCAAGTAAAATGGTAGTTGCTTTAGAAACCACCATTTCTGTCCAGAACAGAAGATATTTTCTGTAGCAAAAATATTCCAAAAAGTAATGAAATATTCTTTCTCAGGAAGGTGCCCTAGGATTCAAAGAATATTTTTGAATTTTCTCAGATTTTTGTGAGCCAGAAAAATTGGGGTTGCTTTGGAGCTCATTGAACTAGCTAGGGTTTTAGAGAGGAAAAATGAATATTTTTCATTTAAGAAAAATATTCCAAATATTATTTGGGTAGGACCAGAGAGGGAATGATGGTTAGGGAGAGAAATGATGCACTTGGGTGAAAGCCAAGGGTACCCAAGTGTTTAAGTCCATATGAAAAGATTGAGAAACTCCAAATTTCAAAATCAATTCAAATGAAAAATCAGGCAAATAAAGGAGGGCAAAAACCAGGCTGTCACAATAAACAAGCAGACAGATGACAGGTTTTGCAGATATAAGTATCAGTGCTGACAATTCATCACATTTCTCACTGACGAATAAAGTGACTCAGTTGAAAATATCACTAACACAATATGGTATTGTTCCGGTTAAGACATGTCAGGAAATGACATTGTGAAGGATTTGGCAGCATCACGATACCAGTGGATTACAGATCAAGAACTCATAAGTACCAATGGTTAGTGTGCTGGCAATTTATCCCATTTCAGATTGGCAAATAAAGAGACGATTTAAATAATAATAGAATGATATGACATTGTTCATAGTTGAGACATTGCAGAAGATGACATTGTGTTGTAGTGGGTAGGTTCACCACACCACTGGATTACGAATCAACAACAGAAGCATACATGCAATGCAAAAGAATATCACTTGCTCTGTATAGTTTACATGGTATGAAGAAGGAACTTGGTTGTACAACTGAAAACTTAAATTGAGAAGGACAAACTTTTGTTTATGAACTACATAATAAACTTTAAACATGCAATTTGATGCAAACACCAAAAATAAACAGCTGTTGCAGTCATGCCTAACCAAAAATACACAACAAAGTTTGAAGGCTTGAGAAGAACAAACTTACATTATTGGTGAAGACAGGCTCTATAAAGCCCTTGTCCATGCTGATGGGGGGGGGGCAATTCCAGAAGTTTACCACAAAATCTTCTTCATAAGCATTGCCTTTATTCTACATTTTGTTAAGAGTAAATATAGATGTGATAATATAAGAAAAAATGAAGAATTTTTAAGATAAGATGAAGAGTGATGCTACATAACCAAGTAGCTATAAATGTAAGTACAGCGATACAACCAAAAGGTACAGCCATGAGCGATGCAGAGCTAAACTTGTTCAGTACCATCGGTGTTATCCAACCTTATGGCAAGAGTAAATATAGATCTGATGTGTAGAAAATGGAGGGCAAAGGAAAATAAGCTGCAAAGTGCTGGTACATGAACAACTACCTATCAATATAAGTACACTATCAAAGGACAACAAGTACTTACAAGAACAATGCAGAGCTAAAATTTTTCATTGGCATTGGATATATTCTACACTACTGTAACCATTCATACACATCAGATAATTTGGAGCAAACAATTGATAAGCAAGCCATCATGCATACTGCTAACAAATAATGAACCAGGTATGAATGCAAGTACAGTGATACAGGACAATAGGTACTAACAAGAGCAAAGCAGCGGGTAGCATATTTGCGATAACCCGTCTTTCTTTTCAAACCGGAATTCTTCTTCGAGTCGATTTCTTGCAAAAAAGATCCGTAAGGCACATGCGGAAAAGTAGAAGTTCAAATGGTCATGTGATATCATGGACAGTACCTCATCCTGGGAATGAGACCAGTGCATAACAAGATTTTTCCATTAAATGTATTCTAAGTTTAGCACAAGAGACTTCACCGGAAATTCATTTATAGACTTGCCATCAAAGTGTGATTTCCTCAGGTAACATCGATACTGCTGTAATGCTTCCTTGAAAAGCGCAAGCAATCTTTGCTCTTCATGACTATCCAGATTGACCCTCACCTACTTACAACAATGTAATGTAAATCATTGATGTGTTCAATCAGCAGAAAACAGGAAAATAATCACCATGAATAATAGCACTTACACGTAAGTGGGACAAGAAGGTGTGAAAATGGTGTTTGTCTTCACTATAATCTTCCCATGATGGGAATATATGCATGCAGTCCCTAAAAACATTGAAAGCATTTTCTTTTAAACTGGGAATAACTGGAATGGGGTTCCAATCTGCAGGAATTGGTCGTCTCTGCAGTTGGGATAGGTTTTCGGCTGGTGGACTTGCTGTACATTTTGCTAGAGTGGGATTTTTCTGTGGTACGGCTGGTGCTATGGAAACTGAAATCGGCATAAATTTTTTTGCAGTGCAGGTCCTGTGTGGTGGGGCTAGTAGTGTGGCCAGTGAAGTATGGGTACAGTCTGCTGGAGTCGGTCCTACGTTTTGTGTCACTGGTTGTACAACCAATATAAGTGGGGTGCTATCTGATTTCTCCGGCACCACCACATTTTTCAAGGACTTTGTTGGTGCTCCTTCAGGTTCGGCAATCACCCTCTTCCTTTTTTATGTCTGATGCACAAGAACAACATTTGATTGGAAAAACATGGTATGATGACAGATGGAATATGTCTTGATAATGGATGGGCATGGCATCTTGACATATATGATGAGTAAACTAAGCAGATGGGGTGCAACAAAGTAGAAGAAATGCAAGACAACATATGCAAGATACGCGCAATCAATAAAACCTTGCCAAATTAGAACAGGCACCTTGATGGGTGAATAGGACAGGACATCTTCCTTTGACTCCTTGAGGTCAGAATAGTCATTAGGATCATATTTTGAACAAGAATCTACAGGTAGGGAGTGAGGGAGTCCCGGACTAAGGGGTCCTCGGGCGTCCGGCCTGTTAGCCATGGGCCTAACTAATGGGCTGTGAAGATACGAAGACCGAAGACTGCACCCGTGTCCGGATGGGACTCTCCTTGGCGTGGAAGGCAAGCTTGGCGACCGAATATGTAGATTCCTTTCTTTGTAACCGACCTTGTGTAACCCTAGATCCTCCCGGTGTCTATATAAACCGGAGGACTTAGTCCGAAGGGAGATGTACTCATTACCATAGTCATACAAGCTAGACATCTAGGGTTTAGCCATTACGGTCTCGTGGTAGATCAACTCTTGTAATACTCATATTCATCAAGATCAATCAAGCAGGAAGTAGGGTATTACCTCCATAGAGAGGGCCCGAACATGGGTAAACATCGTGTCCCTTGTCTCCTATTACCATTGACCTTAGACGCACAGTTCGGACCCCCTACCCGAGATCCGCCGATTTTGACACCGACTTGGTGCTTTCATTGAGAGTTCCACTGTGTCGTACCCAAAAGGTTCGATGGCCCCTTCAATCGTCGACAAGGACGCTGTCCAAGGAGAAACCTTCCTCCCCGGACAGATCTTCGTGTTCGGTGGCTTCGTGTTGCGGGCCTACTCATTTGGCCAGCTGGAGCAGATCGATAGCTAAGCCTCTGGCCATCAGGTCAGATTTGGGAGCTTGAATTACGTTGCGGACACCCGTGGAGATTTGATCTTTGCTGGATTCGAGACCGCGGCGACCGCTCCTAGTCACCTTGATGAACATGACCTAAATCTGTCGTCAGGCCGTATCCAGGAGATAGCTCATGTAACTACTCTGGCCTTAAATCCAGAGCACACTACGGCATCCAAGGATTGGAGGCTCAACCCCACCAAGGAGGCCACAGATTCCCCGGTGTTGGAGCCGCACATGTACTCGTGTCACCGGAACTCCGGACTCTTCTCCGGGTATAAGTTCCCAACCATGTGAGTCCGCGGATGCCGAACTTGACCGCTTATCGATCTTCGAGTTCAGCGCCGCAGACATCTTCCAGCACTCACCCTTGGGCGATGTGCTAAGCTCATTAAAGAGGCTGTCCTTGGCGGGGGACTCACAGTCGAACTATGTACGGATCGAACTAGGGGCTGATGATGGGGAATTTTGCTTCCCACCCGCCACCCACTTGATAGCCACTGTCGAGGACTTAACCGACATGTTTGATTACAGCTCTGAAGACATCGTCCGTACGGATGACGATGCCAACGAGGAGCAGGGCCAAAACCCGCCATTTACCGGACGCTGGACGGCCACTTCTTCGTACGATGTGTACATGGTGGATACACCCAAAGCAACTAACGACGACCACAAAGAAAATCCAGTTGAGAACAAACCTCCTCAGACACACCCTAAGCGCCGGCTTCCTCGGAGCCGCTCTAAGTCACGTTGTTCCAAAGACAGCAATACCGGCACCAAAAATAATAATACTCCGGACAATGCCGAAAACAATGAAGACCCCGTCAAGGTAACCTCCGAACAGGAGGAACGGGACAATGGGCAAGTCAGCCCTAATGAACAGGCCATACACGAAGACTCGGAGGCCAGTAATTATCTTCCGCTCTCCGAGGAAGAGGAGAGCCTCGACAACGAGGATTTCATCGTGCCTGAGGAACCTCCCGAGCAGGAGCACTTTAAACGCCGGCTAATAGCCACTGCAAGGAGCCTGAAAAAGAAGCAGTTGTAGCTTCAAGCGGACCAAGATATGCTCAATGATAGATGGACCAAAGTCCTGGCCGCCGAAGAATACGACCTTAGTGGCCCAGCCAAAAGTTACCCTTAGCGTAGATTGCTACCTCAGATCGATGATGAGGCGCTGGAACCTGTACCATCATCACACAAGGCGGCAGGCCGACCACAACCTAGTCAGGATAAACCGGCAACTCAAGCCGAACACCAGACCGCCCCACCTCGCCATAAAGGAAAGAATAAAACAGCTCGGGGTTGTACATACGACCTTCGACAGGACTTGGACGGTAGAGCAGGACACGCAAGATCGATCTACGGATCGCGAGGATGTGCCTCGACACGTGACCACGGCTACCTATTCGGACGTGACAAACCTAGCCACACCCAGGCTGAAAACTGCAAGTGGACTCAATCGGAGGTACGTCGCAGTGTGGCCCAATATAGAGGCGCCGCACACCCTCTTTGCTTCACAGACAAAGTAATGGAGCATGAATTCCTAGATGGGTTCAAACCCATGAATATCGAATCATACGACGGAACAACGGATCCCGCGGTATGGATCGAGGACTTCCTCCTCCATGTCCACATGGCCCACGGAGATGACCTTCGTGCCATTAAATACCTTCCACTAAAATTCAAGGGACCATCTCGGTACTGGCTAAACAGTCTGCTGGAAAATTCTATTGGCAGCTAGGAAGACTTGGAAGACGCCTTCCGCGACAACTTCCAAGGAACATATGTCTGGCCACCGGCTGCAGATGACTTAAGTCACATTGTCCAGCAGCCCGGAGAGTCAGCCAGGAAGCTGTAAACTAGGTTCTTAGTTAAAAAGAACCATATCGTCGACTGTCCAGACGCGGAAGCCCTTGCGGCCTTCAAACACAGCTTCTGGGATGAATGGCTTGCACGCCACCTCGGTCGAAGGACCTAAATCCATGACAGCCCTTACCACTCTAATGACCCGCTTTTGCGCGGGAGAATACAACTGGCTCACTCGTAGAAGCAACAGTGCCAGCGACTTGGGCACTTCCGAAATCCGAGACGGCAATGGCAAGCCACGATGAAGCAAACACAACAGTCGCAATGATAATGAAAGATCACGCGACACAGCGGTCAACGCCGGATTCAGCGGTCCCAAACCCGGTCGACGGAAAGAGCCATTCAAGGCGAACAGAGACGGACCATCCAACCTAGACAGGATATTGGACCGACCCTGCCAGATTCACGGCCACCCCGATAAACCAGCTAATCATACCAACAGAAGTTGTTGGGTCTTCAAGCAGGCCGACAAGCTCAACGCCGAACACAAGGGGAGGAGGCCGCCAGGCGATAGGGACGATGAAGAGATTCACCAACCAAATATAGGGGGTCAGAAGTAGTTTCCCCCCGAGGACCGACCAATCCGAGAGCGGAAATAGCAGTTCGGCTTCCGCCGCCCACCTCATATACCCGCGAAATTTGTATCGCGCATACATCACTACGCACTTAAGATACCATAGGCATCGGCGGAAGTACAATACGGACAAGCCTGCAAGCATTCCCGTAACATTTTTTATCTACATTACTCTTTCTTTCTTCATTATCTCTTAAAAACAGGTGACGCAAAGGACAAACATCTAACTGACTCTATCGGAGTTCGGATCCGTACACTCACCTAGGGGGGCTACTTCCGTCAAGGATTCCCCTCGCCAAGGATAGGCGGCGCAGACGTGCGACAGGAGGTCCATGCTACCTCTTGAGCACTGCATTGGTTTTCCCTTGAAGAGGAAAGGGTGATGCAGCAAAGTAGCATAAGTATTTCCCTCAGTTTTTTAGAACCAAGGTATCAATCCAGTAGGAGGTCACGCTCAAGTCCCTCGCACAGATACAAACAAATAAAAACCTCGCAACCAACGCAATAAAGGGGTTGTCAATCCCTTCACGGTCACTTACGAAAGTGAGATCTGATAGATATGGTAAGATAATATTTTTGGTATTTTTATAATAAAGATGCAAAGTAAAATAAAAGGCAATAAAAATAACTAAGTGTTGGAAGATTAATATGATGGAAAATAGACCCAGGGGCCATAGGTTTCACTAGTGGCTTCTCTCGAGAGCATAAGTATTACGGTGGGTGAACAAATTACTGTTGAGCAATTGACAGAACTGAGCATATTTATGAGAATATCTAGGTATGATCATGTATATAGGCATCACGTCCGCGACAAGTAGACCGACTCCTGCCTACATCTACTACTATTACTCCACACATCGACCGCTATCCAAAGATGCATCTAGAGTATTAAGTTCAAAAGAACGAGTAATGCTTTAAGTAAGATGACATGATGTAGAGGGATAAACTCATGCAATATGATATAAACCCCATCTTGTTATCCACGATGGCAACAATACAATACGTGCTTTGCTGCCCTCGCATCATCGGGAAAGGACATCGCAAGATTGAACCCGAAGCTAAGCACTTCTCCCATTGCAAGAAAGATCAATCTAGTAGGCCAAACCAAACTGATAATTCGAAGAGACTTGCAAAGATCAATCATACATAAAAGAATTCAGAGAAGATTCACATATTGTTCATAGATAAACTTGATCATAAACCCACAATTCATCGGTCTCAACAAACACACCGCAAAAGAAGATTACATCGAGTAGATCTCCACGAGAATCGTGGAGAACTTTGTATTGAGATCCAAAGAGAGAGAAGAAGCCATCTAGCTAATAACTATGGACCCGAAGGTCTGAGGTAAAGTACTCTAACATCATCGAAGAGGCTATGGTGTTGATGTAGAAGCCCTCCATGATCGATGCCCCCTCCGGCAGGATGCCGGAAAAGGACCCAAGATGGGATCTCATGGGTATAGAAGGTTGCGGTGGTGGAATTAGGTTTTCGTGTATGCTTCTATTGGTTTGGGGGTATGTAGGTATATATAGGAGGAAGAAGTACGTCGGTGGAGCAACATGGGCCCCACGAGGGTGGAGGGCGCGCCTAGGGGGGTAGGCGCGCCCCCTGCCTCGTGCTCTCTTGGTTGCTTTCTTGACGTAGGGTCCAATTCCTATCGATGACGTTTGTTCCGAAAATCACGTTCCCAAAGGTTTCATTCCGTTTGGACTCCGTTTGATATTCTTTTTCTGTGAAACTCTGAAATAGGAAAAAAAATAGCAATTTAGGCTGGGCCTCCGGTTAATAGGTTAGTCCCAAAAATAATATAAAAGTGTATAACAAAGCCCATTAGTCATCCAAAATAGAATATAATATAGCATGAAGCAATCAAAAATTATAGATACGTTGGAGACGTATCAAGCATCCCCAAGCTTAATTCCTGCTCGTCCTCGAGTAGGTAAATGATAAAAACATAATTTTTGATGCGGAATGCTACTTGGCATAATTTTTTAATGTAACCCTCTTAATTGTGGTATGAATATTTAGATCCGAAAGATTCAAGATAAAAGTTTAATATTGACATAAAAGCAATAATACTTCAAGCATACTAACTAAGCAATTATGTCTTCTCAAAATAACATGGCCAAAGAAAGTTCATCCCTACAAAACCATATAGTTTAGTCATGCTCCATTATTGTCACACAAGAATGCTCTCATCATGCACAACCCCGATGACAAGCCAAGAAATTGTTTCATACTTTAGTAATCTCAAACTTTTTCAACCTTCACGCAATACATGAGCGTGAGCCATGGATATAGCACTATGGGTGGAATAGAATATAATGATGGGGGTTATGTGGAGAAGACAAAAAAGGATAAAGTCTCACATCAACGCGGCTAATCAACGGGCTATGGAGATGCCCATTGATTGATGTTAATGCAAGGAGTAGGGATTGCCATGCAACAGATGCACTAGAGCTATAAATGCATAAGAGCTCAACAAAAGAAACTAAGTGGGTGTGCATCCAACTTGCTTGCTCACGAAGACCTAGGGCATTTGGGGAAGCCCATTGTTGGAATATACAAGCCAAGTTCTATAATTAAAACTTCCCACTAGTATATGAAAGTGACAAAACAAGGGACTCTCTATCATGAAGATCATTGTCGGTGTCAAAACCGGCGAATCTCGGGTAGGGGGTCCCGAACTGTGCGTCTAGGCGGATGGTAACAGGAGACAAGGGACACGACGTTTTTACCCAGGTTCGGGCCCTCTCGATGGAGGTAAAACCCTACTCCTGCTTGATTAATATTGATGATATGGATAGTACAAGAGTGGATCTACCACGAGATTAGAGAGGCTAAACCCTAGAAGCTAGCCTATGGTATGATTGTTGTTCGTCCTATGGACTAAAACCCTCTAGTTTATATAGACACCGGATAGGGTTAGGGTTACACAGAGTCGGTTACAATGGTAGGAGATCTACATATCCGTATCGCCAAGCTTGCCTTCCACGCCAAGGAAAGTCCCATCCGGACACGGGACGAAGTCTTCAATCTTGTATCTTCATAGTCTAGGAGTCCGACTAACGGTGATAGTTCGGCTATCCGGACACCCCCTAATCTAGGACTCCCTCAGTAGCCCCCAAACCAGGCTTCAATGGCGATTTAGTCCGGCGTGGGATTGTCTTCGCATTGCGAGGCGGGTTCTTCTCCAAATTCCATATACTTGTCGAATAGTGTCCGACTTCTGATAAATGCTGCGCTCCTTGGCTTCCACGCCCAATAATGGCCATCTTCCACGTGTTTGAATGAATGCGAAAAGCCAGGGTATTTTTACACTTATCCTCCTAGCTACGCAAATGAGTCGCCTATAAAAGGGACGAGGATCTAGATCTGAGTCACACCATCCCCCCTCCGCGAGCTTTCATCGGAGCGCCTCTGACAAAAATCCATTCCATCATGGACAGTCGATGCGGCTCCTCCTCTCGCGCTCCCAGCCCTCAGCCTGGAAATTGGGAGAGATGATCAGTCCCGCATAGCGAGCTAGTGACACTCCAAACCAAGGGATTTCTTCCCCCGGCCTTCATGGTTCCGATTCGAGCCGGACTCGCCACCTCTAAGGGCGGAAAGCAAGCGGAGAGTGTCCCCGATCCCTCCAAAGGAGAGCGGGTATGCTTTATCTCTTATCTAATAAGAGGACTCGGATTTCCAATTCATCTGTTTCTCTGGGGGCTCTTGGAGTTCTACGGCCTCCAGTTGCACCACCTTACGCCTGCCTCCATTTTGCACCTCGCGGGCTTCGTGGCCCTTTACGAACTGTTCTTGGGCGTCGAGGCTCATTTTGCACTGTGGAAGAGATTATTCTGCCTTGTACCCCGTTCTCATGAGGGGTCAATATATCAAGTGGGCGGAGCCGAGCTATGGAGCATCGCCGGGACCGGATATCTATCCAGAACCCCGAAGAAGGCATCCGAAGACTGGCCTTCGGAATGGTATTATATAGAAGACGTCCCGCTGCCGGATCCTGTTCGGATTGGTCTCCCGGAGTTCAGCAATGCTCCTTTGAAGAAACGCCTGAGTTGGCGCCCGCGGAGCTCCCAGAGGGAAGACGACAGGGACGTCCTTTACCTGACGAGCCGAATAAGATTGTTAGCTCATTCCGGACTAACCATGATCGGTGTCATGGCCACATGTATTATGTGGGGGGTTGCAGCCGCTCCAGTATAGGGGCCACCCCATGTGGGATTTCAACGGGGAGGACGATGCCACCCATCATGGCCGTAAGGGGCCGGGATCGGTCACCGATCTGGTGAAGACCTTGTCCGTGCTGTACAAGGGAGAAGAGGAAGATTTTCTCTGCGTCAGTCCATTGAACGGATTTTCTATGAACAATCCTCGAAGCTGGGTAAGCGGACATTTCTTTTTTGCACATCCGATCCGTATTCCCATGGTTAGGTATCTCATTTTGTGATTTTGACGCAGGAACTGCGCCAGGCCGTAAAAGACATAAACAGCCCGCCTCCACAACCCGAGGATCCAGAACGGCTCCTCGATCCGGCCTCCCAAGAGGATCCGGACATATTGGTGGAGCTGATTGATGGGGTATTTCACCAACTTGGCATCGATAATGCCTTGGTTGGCATTACGGCCAATTACCCCGGAATACTTCCAGCCTCACAGGTAACTGAGACCGAGGTCCCAATACTCTGATAATGACCCATCCGTGCTTATTTTTTATCACCGTATAACAATGGTGTTTCGCAGGGGGTGCCTTCGAGGCAGGAGGCCGAGCCCGCGGCGGCTAGCCAACAAGGGGCAGCACGGCCCCGCAGGCTAAAAAGAAGTGTGGTCTGGATTGAAACGCCGCCACAACGGTATGGCGCGTCACCATATTCTGAGGATTGATTCCTGGAAGGCGTACTAACGCTGGTGCCCTTTTCAGGAAAAAGCATGCTCGCCGGACTGTGTCCCGAGAGGTTGCCAATCGAGCCTCCGCCAGCCAAGCTCCAAAGCCGGGTCCAGAAGCGGAGGCGAGCACGAGGCGTGCGTCGGACGCTCCTCCGACAGAGGATGCCGAAAGATTGTCCGCCACCAACTCCGAGGTGGAGAGCGCCATAAATCACAGGCGCCGCCGGACAGTTCTTCATGACGCATGTTACTCCCAAGAGGCATTGAATGCCTTCAATTCGGGAGATGCGCACCTCCGTGCCGCTCAAAATGGTCTAGCCAGAGCCATGGAGCATTATGTAAAGGACATACGGGTGAGGAAATTTGACGGTTATATATGCCAGTAGCCCCCGAGACTTAAAATAGTTAGAATAACTGATTTAAGGATCATTTGTCATGCAGGATTTTACAAAAAAGAATACCCGACTGTCCCAGGAGCTTGAAGAATGCAAGGCCCAACTTGAGGTCAAGACTAGCCGCCATGGGGAGCCACAGAGACCCCTCCGTAATATATGCTTCAAAAGATAAGTAGTTTGTGAAGTGCGGTGTGTGTAAATCTGACAATAATATTGGTAGATGGCGCGGACTAGTCCGGACAAGCAACAGCTTTGCGCCGTTGAAGGTCAAGAGAATGTGCTTACAAGGGTGAGGCAAGAGAAAATAATCTCCAGATGCCAACACCCAGCTGGGTGAGGAACTAAAGGATGTTCGTGCTCAGCTTGTCTCTCTGTGAAGGAGAATTATATACTTGTCCGCGACATTTATAGTAAGTGCTTGAGCGAACTTTGAAAAAGAGTTCGGCGAGGAAGTCAACTAACAGAGTTATGTCTGTAGGTATGCTCACAGGTCGTCCTGCAGAGGAAATGCCCAGTTCTACGGGTGACCTTCTTCCCGAGCTATTGCAACTGCATCGAACAAGTTCGGCAGTGATGAAAGGCGCCGACGGGCCTTGTGGCTATCTATCTCCCTGCCTCAAGGCCTTGGAGAGCTTGCAGAGAAGCTTCAGGAGCATGGCGGCGCTTCCGACTATGGAAGATATCGGCCTGTCGTCAAGGCGCCAGGGAGGCCTGGGCCATGGTGAAGACGCGGTACATGAAGGCGGACCCAAACCACATGGCCGAGGACGGACCTGTGGGGCCCCACGGCAAGGAGATCCCTGTGAGCTTAGTGTACGGCCTAGTAGAGTTGGCCGCAAAGTATTCCCAGCAGGATCAGAAACTAGACAGCCTATCGATGGCATTGAAGAGGAATACAATCAATAATTTGACTATGTAATTTAGAATGACATGTAAAATGCCTTCTAGCCGGATTGTAGATCGCTTGTCGAAGCGGACCTTTTCGCTTCAACCTCGACCCAATCGTCCGAGTGTGTCCGAATACCCTCGCGTTATGTAAAAACCGGGCATGCGTGGAGACCAGCGAGGGGTCATGAGTGCTTTATCGCATAAGTGCCCAACTAGTTATGTTATATTACATGGTTAGCAAGAAACATCTTCCGGGAGAATAGTTACGTTAGGGGTTCCTTTCTCGAGAGGCATGCCCTAAAGTGCATGTCCGGACTGCAAAAAGCGTAAAAGCATCCGGGGCAGATAAATGAAAAAATAAAATCGCCTTTTAGTTCACCGACCGAATATTCCCTTAAGAACGCTAGCTTTGGCTTCACCCAGTCTGAGGTACACGTCCGCTGACCCGGCGGTAATAATCGCAGAGGTGCTCCTTTACCACCTAGCCGAACAATCGGGACGAGGGGTAAGCACGGAGCTAGGCAACCCAGCTTGGCCAAAACTTAAGTCATATCGATGCATATAATGGTGAATAAAAGGTACATGCGGATGTGTGACATATGTTGGGCATAAAGCTCAGATAAATAAGCTTCGTTAGAGAAGCCCCAGTATAATGAGCGGATAGCGCGCCAAGTGTGTGCGAACAATGCGCGAACGAGCCTTTAACGGCTTCGGAAAAAAGGAGGAAGAAGGAGAGAAATAAAAGACAACTTAAAGTATAAAATATAGACGGAGGAAGGAGACGAACTCAGAATCCGGCGCTAAGCATAGAATCTTCGGAGACGGGCTGCATTCCATGGGTTCGGCTCGAGTCGGTTATCCGATGTGTTTCATAGAAGGTACGCTCCGCCGGTCAGGACTTTGTCAATGATGAAGGGACCCTCCCATTTGGGCTTGAGTTTGTCCTTTTTCTTGTCCGGCAGGCATAGAACTAGTTCGCCAATGTTGTAAGCTTTGGCCCGTACTTCCCTGCTTTGATATCTTTGAGCCTGCTGTTGATAGAATGCGGAACGAGCTTTTGCCACGTCGCACTCCTCCTCCAAGGCGTCCAAACTGTCCTGTCGATCGAGCTAGGCTTCTCTTTCTTCGTACAAGCGCACGCGAGGTGAGTCATGAATTATGTCGCAGGCAAAACTGCCTCGCGCCGATACCATAAAAATGGTGTGAATCCGTAGTACGATTCGGCGTGGTCCGCAGCCCCCGAGTACGGAGTCGAGATCCTCAACCCAAAGGCGTGTTAGATTCCTTGAGGGACCGCACTAGTCTGGGATTAATGCCGCTCATGATTAGACCGTTTGCTCGCTCGACTTGACCGTTAGTTTGGGGATGATAGACTGAAGCGTAGTCGAGCTTGATGCCCATGTTTTTGCACCAGAGTTTGACCTCGCCGGTCGTGAAGTTCGTGCCGCTATCGTGATGATGCTATGGGGACGCCAGAACGGTGTACTACCCCGATATGAGTCTATCACCGTCCGATTCGCCGCCTTACAGTGCTTGGCCTCTATCCATTTGGTGAATTTATCCACCATGACCAATAGGTATTTTTGCTTGTGGGTTCCTCCTTTAAGGGGTCCAACCATGTCAAGCCCCGCATCGCGAAGGGCCAGGTGATGGGTATAGTTTTGAGGGCGGTGGGTGGCATGTGGCTTTGATTAGCAAAGAGCTGGCAACCGACGATCGCTGGACTAAGTCCCGAGATCCGCCCGAGCCTTCGCCAATAAAATCATGTACGGAAGGCCTTGCCTACAAGGGCCCGGCGGCATGGTGCCCACCTAGTCCGCATGAATTTCAGCCAGAGATTCCGCCTTGCTCTTCGGAGATACACCTTTGAAGGACTCCGTTGTGCTTTTCTTATAAAGCTCTCCTCATGGACCTTATAGGCTTTAGACCGCCGCACTATGCAGCGGGCCTTGTTTTGGTCTTGGGAAGTTCCTGCCTAGTTAGGTAGGCTAGGAATGGTTCTGCCCACGGGCAATGACTGCCATTATTGCGTGGGACGGTGTTATTTCGCATGCGGAACCACCAACTATGTCGGAATGTTCGTGTGGGGCAGTGTGGTTGGGTCCGGTTGTTATTTTCGGACTCTCCTCCCATAATACGGATGGCTTGAAAAGCCTCTAGGAAGATTTGGGGACGGCATCGCGCTTTGCGCCAATGCGCTGCAACACGTCCGCTTCCTGGTTGTTATCCCGGCTATATGGTGAAATTCGAGCCTCTCAAACCGAAATGACATTTTAGGACGGCATTGCGATAAGCTGCCATTTTCGGATCCTTGGCATCAAAGTCCCCATTTATTTGGGATATCGCGAGGTTTGAATCTCCCAAGCACCTCTAGGTGTTGAATGCCCATGGAGACCGCCATCCGGAGACCATGTAGAAGGGCCTCGATTCGCCGCGTTGTTGGAGTCCATGTACATTATTTGAAGTATGTATTGACTGTGTCTCCGTTGGGGACGCTGTAACAACGCCAGCCCCTGTGCCGCCAACATTGTAGAGCCGTCAAGTGCATGATCCAGTTGAATATGCGCCGTACTTTTAGGGAGTTCGCTTCATCCATTCAGCGACGAAGTCGGCCAAAACTTATGACTTAATAGCTCGCCGTGGCTTGTAGGTTATGTCGAACGGAGGAGCTCAATGGCCCATTTAGCAATCCAGCCCGCTGTGTCGCGTTGTTTATAATGTCATTAAGAGGTACTTCGAGGCTATCTGTTATCGAACACTCTTGAAAGTAGTGTCGCAGCTTCCGGGATGCCATGAACACCGCGTATGCTATCTTTTGATAATGCGGGTACTGTGACTTGCATGGAGTTAGGACAGTGGACGCGTAGTAAAATGGTTTTTGGAGAGGGAACTTGTGTCCGTCCGTTTCTCGTTCGACAACGAGCACCGCGCTTACAACTTGATGGGTTGCTGCGATGTATAATAGCATTGGTTCGCCCATGTTGGGCACGGCCAGGACCAGATTTGTTGCCAATATGGCTTTGATTTCTTCAAGTCCGACCGTGGCGGCATTCGTCCACTCGAAGTGTTTGGTGCGCCGGAGGAGGCGATAAAGGGGTAATGCCTTTTCTCCTAAGCGGGAGATAAAGCGGCTTAGAGCCGCCACGCATCCAAATAATTTTGTATTTGTTTGAGGTCTTTGGGGATATCCAATTGTGACAGAGCTCGGATCTTGGCTGGGTTTGCTTCAATTCCTCTACCGGATACAATGAAGCCCAAGATCTTTCCGGCCTGGTACGCAAAACGATTTTTCCGGTTGAGCTTGATGTCATATGTTCGGAGATTATCGAATGTGAGCCTCAAGTCGCCGACTAGGGTTTCGACATGCTTGGATTTGACGACCACATCGCCTACGATGCCTCCACCGCTTTGTCGATCTGGTTTGCCGACATGTCCAATCATGCGCCGATATGTTGCGCCGGCGCTTTTTAGCCCAAAGGGCATTGTGTTGAAGCAGAATGGGCCGATGGAGTGATGAATGCCGCTATGCTTGGTCTGGCTCTGCCATCTTAATTTGGTGGTAGCCGAGTATGCGCCGAGGAAACACAATGAATTGTGTCCTGCAAGTAGCGCCGATAATTTGATCGATGCGGGGAGGGAAGGGATCCTTGGGCAAGCCTTGTTAAGGTCCTTAAAATCGACACATAGGCGCCAGGATTTGTCCTTCTTGGTACCATTACCAGGTTTGCTAGCCAGTCCGGATGTTTAATGTCTCTCGATGAATCCGCCTCAATAGTTTGGCTAGCTCCTCTCCCATGGCCTGTCTCTTGGGTTCGAGAAACGCCAAGAGCTTGTTTGACTGGCTTGAATCCTTTTAGGATATTTAGGCTGTGCTCGCCAGCCGTGTGGGATTCTGGCATGTCCGAAGGGTGCCAGCAAAATGTCCCAATTCTCGAAATGCGCGCCCACATCGGTTTAATTGTGCCCGATGGAGGCCGTTTTGTAGGGTCCGTTGGATGGACTTGGAATTTGACTATTTCGTCTGCCGGTTTAAAAGAGGTGGACTTGGATCTCTTATCGAGTATCACATCGTCCCTCGTTCACCGTGGAGCACAGCGCAGTGAGTTCCTCTGCCGCTAGGGCTTCGGATAGTGCCTCAAGGGCAAGTGCTGCTGTTTTATTTTCGCGCGGAGCGCTATGTCCGGTCACTAGCGAGAGTGATAATTCCGCTGGGTCCGGCATTTTGAGCTTAATGTACCCGTAATGGGGTATAGCTTGAAAAATTGTGAATGCCTCTCGCCTCTAATAGAGCGTGGTATCCGCTGCTGAACGGGCCACTTGGAATGTGACCTCCTCGACCTATAATTATCCGGCGTCAACACCACATCCAAGTGTGATCTTTCCTATACAGATGCTTCCCGATCGGGATTATTCCTCTAAAGGTTGTGCTGCTTTGCTCAATGCGGCTCTAGTCTATTTCCATTTTTCAAGGGTTTCTCGTAGATGAGGTTTAATCCACCGCCGCCCATGAGTACCTTGGTAAGGCGAAAGTCGCCCACTATTGGACCGAGGACCAATGCGGCCGGTGCTCGGGCTGTTCGGATTTTAGGTTCACATCATGCGTTAAAGGTAATAGCCGTGTCACCCATGGATTTATTGTTGCTATCTCGTAGACTTCGCAAGGCTATGGAGTGTTCGCTTCTCGATATTATTTGATGCGAAAGTCTTGAAGACTGTTAATACTGCATCGGTATTGCTAGGCTGGTGCTCGAGCTAAAATCTCTTCGCCACTTTTGGCCACCCGCCGAGTATCCAACATGCTCTAAGGCTATGAGTTGGAGTGGCGCCTTTGTGCTATGAATTTTGCAGGTCCATTGAGCCATCCTCCAAAGACGGTTCCATGCCCTTTGGGGGTTTTGCATTTTGGTATGTAACCTGTGTGCCCGGTGATGATGCACCCTTTTTTTCGACTAGGGTCGATTCGGGCCGGATTATCCCAAAATTTGATTTCGGTTTTCCAGCGCTTCCATCGCAAGAAGACTTTCGCATTATGGATGCCAAGTCAGCGAAGCGTGTAATTTCACGACGACTTATGGCGCTTAGGATTCCTTGTCCGCAATTATTGCGTAAGAATGAGATTGCGCCCTCCTCGCTGGCAATCCTTTATCCTGTCCATAACCAGGAGGAATCGCCCAAGAATGATGTACTCGCTTCACCGGCTCTTGCCGGGTTTGGGATAGATCTCTTATGTTTGGGTGGGAGGGTGGAATTAAATTCTGAACCCCGTCCGATCTAAGATTCATGGGCCAAGAAGTTTCCGAACTTGGAAGCTTGGGTTCTTGGAGGTTGTCCAATGAATCTAGCCTGCTGCCGGACTTTAAGTTCAGGGCTTGAGTGGTGTCCTCCCCTCCGCGGGAATCCGGCATGGAGGGGTCAGGAATCCGGACATAGCTAGTCCTTATGGTAAGAGAAGAGTCGTCGTATTGTTCCTCTACCACAACAACGTGGTGGGTAGCTTGGGGAGAGTTTATCTCTCTCAGATCGGTTTTAGGCCCAATCTGATCATAGTCTCAGAAGCGACTCCTGTGGCGGCGATGCGATCCAAGAGCTCGCTTAAGGAAGAGAGCTCCATCAGATCTAACTGCCGACGAGTTCCGGAAGTTAACGTGAAGATTGCTTTCGATGACCGAGAAGTCATCGCTGGCGCAGCGCGCCGAACAGCGGTCATATGAAAACCGCTTAGCCGAGAGTTTGGCCGGTGGCCAAAGCTCCTTTAGCAACGGTGCCGCCTTTTAAAGATGGGATGAGGCATCCTTCCCGACAGCAACGGCATGAGGGAACTCTCAATGAAAGCACCAATGTCGGTGTCAAACCGCGGATCTTAGGTAGGGGGTCCCAATCTGTGCGCCTAGGCGGATGGTAACAGGGGACAAGGGACACGATGTTTTTACCCAGGTTTGGGCCTCTCGATGGAGGTAAAACCCTACCCTGCTTGATTAATATTGATGATATGGGTAGTACAAGAGTGGATCTACCACGAGATCGTAGAGGCTAAACCCTAGAAGCTAGCCTATGGTATGATGGTTGTTCGCCCCACGGACTAAAACCGTCCGGTTTATATAGACACCGGATAGGGTTAGGGTTACAGAGTCGGTTACAATGGTAGGAGATCTACATATCCAGACGCCAAGCTTGCCTTCCACGCCAAGGAAAGTCCCATCCGGACACGGGACTAAGTCTTCAATCTTGTATCTTCATAGTCCAGGAGTCCGGCCTACGGCGATAGTTTGGCTATCCGGACACCCCCTAATCCAGGACTCCCTCAATCATGGTGCTACCTTGAATCACAAGTCTAGAAAAAAGGATTTTCCCATTTTATTTTTGGGCCTCCCTTTTTTTATTTGTCCTTTCTCTTTTTTTATTGGGACAATGCTCTATGAATGACGATCATCACACTTCTGTTTATTTACAACTCAATGATTACAACTCGATACTAGAACAAAGTATGACTCTATATGAATGCCTCCGGTGGTATACCGGGATAGGCAATGAATCAAGAGTGACATGTATGAAAAATTATGAACGGTGGCTTTGCCACAAATACAATGTCAACTACATGATCATGCAAAGCAATATGACAATGATGAACGTGTCATGATAAACAGAACGGTGGAAAGTTGCATGGCAATATATCTCAGAATGGCTATGGAAATGCCATAATAGGTAGGTATGGTGGCTGTTTTGAGGAAGATATAAGGAGGTTTATGTGTGATAGAGCGTATCATATCACGGGTTTTGGATGAATCGGTGAAGTTTGCACCAACTCTCAATGTGAGAATGGGCAATGCACGGTACCGAAGAGTCTAGCAATGATGGAAGGGTAAGAGTGCGTATAATCCATGGACTCAACATTAGTCATAAAGAACTCACATACTTATTGCAAAAATATACAAGTCATCAAAAACAAAGCACTATGCGCATGCTCCTAGGGGGATAGATTGGTAGGAAAAGACCATCGATCGTCCCCGACCGCCACTCATAAGGAAGACAATCAAAGAACACCTCATGTTTCAAATTTGTTACAGAACGTTTACCATACGTGCATGCTACGACACTTGCAAACTTCAACATACGTATTTCTCAATTTCACAACTACTCAACTAGCACAACTTTAATATTACTACCTCCATATCTCAAAACAATCATCAAGCATCAAACTTCTCTTAGTATTCAGCACACTTGAGGGAGTCCTGGACTAGGGGGTGTCCGGATAGCCGGACTATCGTCACGGCCGGACTCCAAGACTATGAAGATAGAAGATTGAAGACTTCGTCCCGTGTCCGGATGGGACTTTCCTTGGCGTGGAAGGCAAGCTTGGAGATACGGATATGTAGATCTCCTACCATTGTAACCGACTCTGTGTAACCCTGACCTATTCGGTGTCTATATAAACCGGAGGGTTTTAGTCCATAGGACAAACAACAATCATACCATAGGCTAGCTTCTAGGGTTTAGCCTCCTTGATCTCGTGGTAGATCTACTCTTGTACTACCCATATCATCAATATTAATCAAGCAGGAGTAGGGTATTACCTCCATCGAGAGGGCCCGAACCTGGGTAAAACATCGTGTCCCTTGTCTCCTCGTTACCATCCGCCTAGACGCACAGTTCGGGACCCCCTACCCGAGATCCGCCGGTTTTGACACCGACATTGGTGCTTTCATTGAGAGTTCCTCTGTGTCGTGACCGATAGGCCCGATGGCTCCTTCGATCATCAACAACGACGCGTCCAGGTGAGACTTTTCTCCCGGAAAGATCTTCGATTCGGCGGCTTTACACCGCGGGCCAATTCGCTGGCCATCCGGAGCAGATCGAAGCTACGCCCGCCATCGTCAGATTTGAAGTTTGAACTATACGGCCGATATCCGCGGAGACTTGATCTTCGACAGATTCGAGCCGCAGCCAATAGCGCGTGCCAAGACTGCCTCGATGGGCATGATCTAGCTCGCAGCCGAACAAAGGCCTCGAGGCCGCACTCAAGATCCACTCCGACCCATAATCCGGAGCCGGATTCCCGATCGAGGGCGAGTGGTTGACACCGCCGGGGCTACAATCTCTACGGCGATTGAACCAAACTCCATCCCTGTCCTTTGCAAAGACCTCGACCTGTGGTGCCGGACTCCTCTCCGACTCAACCTCCGGCCCCTGCCAATCGAATCCGATTGGGCGCCGTCATGGAGTTCACTGCCGTGGACATCTTTCAAAGACTCGCCTTTGGCGACATCCTGAATTCACTGAAGTCTCTCTTTATCAGGAGAGCCCTGGCCGGACTACGATCAGAAAGGTTGGGATGCGGACGGCGAAGAAATTCAACGCCCACCCACCACCCACTTCGTAGCCACTGTCGAAAGCTTACACGACATGCTCGATTTCGACTCCGAAGACATCAACGGTAGGGACGACGATGTAGGAGAGAACCATAAACTAGTGCCTATAGGATGCTGGACAACCACCTCATCCCATGATGTATACATGGTGGACACACCTAAAGGAAATGAAGACGAGGAACAATGGGACGCTACGAAGGATAAATCCCTCGACAAGCAGTCAAAACGGCAAAGTAAACGCCAACCAAGTCCCGCCAACAAAGACCCAGCCATAGAGCAGGGCGAACCGATGGACGATTTAACAAGCTATCGAGCAATCGTCCAACAAGACAACTTGGATAAACAACCCGTCCCCCGCGAAGACAACAGTCCGACAATCTCACGCCGAACAAATTGTTGGAGCAAAATAACCTACGTAAAAGGCTCGCCGCCATCGCGCTGTAGCCTGAAAAAAGCAAGCGAAGCTCAAAACAGTGGAAGATGCACTCAGGATCAGATGGAGCAAAGTATTCAACACTGCAGAAAAATACGGCGACAGTCGCCGAACAAAGAGCTACCCAAAAAAAAGCTACTGCCCGAATTTGACGAGGAGGCCTAAGAGCCACCACATTCAAAAAGTAAGAAGGCCACCCGGTCGGATGGACGACCCCACGGCAAAAGGAGAGCGGAAAATGGCGCCACACACAAAACGATATGCGATCCGCATAAGGATCCACATCAAAAGGATGGCCCAGTTAGGTCCATCTATGTGCCAAGAAAAACAAGCTCTTCAAAGCAATGCAACACGCCAAAAATCCAACATCACGGCACACCCAATATAGGGCGCCAGACACCCCTATGTTTCACCGATGAGGTGCCGGATCATGAATTTCCAGCGGATTCAAACCCGTAAACATAGAGGCATACGACGGAACAATGCACTCGAGTCTGGATTGAGGATTACATCCTCCACATACACATGGCTAGAGGAGATGATCTCCACGCCATAAAATACTTACCCTCAAACTCAAAGGGCCAGCTCGCATTGGCTTAAAAGCCTCCCCGAAAAACCATTGAAGCTGGAAGAGCTCGAGGATGCGCTTTCGCAAATTTTCAGGGACCTATGCCCGCCTCCGGATGCACGATCTAAGTCACATAACTCAACAGTCCGAGAGTCAGCCCGAAATTCTGGAACAGGTTCCTTACTAAAAGAACCAAATAGTCGATTATCCGGACGCCAAGCCTTAGCAGCCTTCAAACACAACGTCCGAGATGAATGGCTCGCTAGACACCTCGCCAGAAAAGCCAAGAACAATGGCCGATTAACAGTTCTCATGACCCGCTTATGCTGGAGAGGATAGCTGGCTAGCAAGATGCAGCACCAACAACCCAAGTACATCCAAGTCAGGATGGAACGGAAACCACGGCGCAACAAGGACCAGCGCCGATTAAAAGGAACGGTCCAAAGAGCGCGGCAATCAACGCCGATTCAAAAGCTCACGGCAGAAAAATAAAAACTGCCCTTAAGGACAATAGCGATGAGCTATCCAATTTAAACAAAATCTTGGACAAGATATGTCAAATCCACAAGATTCTCCGGAGGCCCGCAAACCATACCCACAGAGATTGTTGGTCTTCAAACAGTCCGCAGACTCAACGCCGAACACAAGGGCTCGACACACCAAGTGAAGATGACGACGAGCACCACAAGCAGAGCCCCGAAAACAAAAGAATTTCCCACAAGAGGTTAAAACCGTAAACTCACTTCATGTGATCAAAGGAAAACAGAGCGGCGCCCACTAAAATGCGCTACCGCACACCGGTTGTCAAAACCAATCACCTTCGACCATCGTGACTATTCCGAAGTATCCGAACGCAGGATGGATTGCCTTGATATTGATCCCATAATCGACGGATTCCAATTTACACAAGTCCTCATGGATGGCGGCAGTGACATAAACCTGATATATCGTACACAATCCGCAGGATGGGGATAGACCCAACCAAAATTCGCCATAGCAACACCTCCTTTAAAGGGGTAATGCCAGCCCATATGCCCATTGTAATGGGCTCCCTATCGCTAGAAGTTGTGTTCGTTCATCCGACAACTTCCGTCGCTAAAAGTTAGTCTTCCATGTCGCCCCATTTAAAAGTAGCCATCAAGCACTATTGGGACGCTGAAGCTTTCTCCGCTTTAACGCAATACCGCATTATGCATCTCTAACACTTAAAATGCCCGTCCACGCGGCATCATCTCATTAAAAGGGAGTATTATGTTACTCGAGCACGGATGAATGTGAGATTGCCTTGACAGCCCCACACCTATCCGCCCGCTTAGTCAAAGAAACCGAGTAGGTCATTCAAACCCGGACACGGCTAGACGAGTCCGGCGCCTACTAGCGCATGCATACCCTCATACAAGGGGCTGCATGCATGTACAACAAGAGACAATAAAGCTCAATTTTCTTCACTTCTTCAAATTGTACTCCATTTATTTAATGTAAATTACATCTTCCGCATGATCCTTTTCTTTCAAACTAAGTTCTCTCTTTACAGATGAACAACGTATACACCCGGCCCGTGATACGCACAACGGAGACACAGCGCAGACGCAAGAGGGACCCGCTGCAAGGATTCTTTTCAGATTAAGACCATGCGTAAACCTTTTTACTGTCTCTTGTTGATATACATCCCCGGTTCCTTACTATAACCGAGGAGGAGGCTGGCGCTTTGGCATTGGCCACACAGAATTTTTGCGCGCACTGACAACAGGGCTTAGGGCATTATTCTGCCTGTTTTCATAAAGACCGAATACCTTAGGGAGTATTCGCGCCTCGAAGTTAGGCCTTATATGCATCAGCTCAATCATGTCTTTGGTCAAATGTTGGGTTGCCCGCCCCTGTGTTTTGCTGCCTTACGCCCGCTTTTATCGGCTAACGCGGCACTGTGAGAACTATCGCGACAGTGCCCGGTTCGGCGGGCGAGCACCTCAAGAGAGAAAGCCAAAACTGATCGTCATGATATAGCGAGAGACTGGTCAACCACTGATGACTCACTGAATGTTTAGGATTCCTCCGCATTAACGGGACCGTTTTCGGTCAGCACATACGCACACCGAATTCGGGAGAGTGCGGTGCCCCTGTGGGCTATATAGTAGCCCCACCTCGAACTCCTATGGCTAAGTGAAAGTGATAAAGCATTATAGTCCGTTGCCTAGTTTGCTACACTACCACCTCCTTAACAGGACCAAGACGTTGGATTATGTGAAAAGCGCTTTTTTTAAACACCCCCGCACTATGTGCGTGGGGGCCGAAGCCAAGGACTGCCATCTTTCAGTTTATATATACATATACATAAATGGCCGCACATGGAGTAGTTTACTACTTGAACGCACAAGTACAAAAAGCACTTATATTATATTGAAACATTGTTTTCACAAATCATACATGTCATTTAAACATAATATCCTTCGAGCATTGCGCTCTATTAAACGAAGCGCCTGCAGGACTTCTTCAAAGTAGTGCTCGGCAGTACTGCTTCGTCCAATCTTGGGATGCAACGTCGGTGGCCTTCATCTCGCCAAGTATGTCTTGACACGGGCCGAGCCATCCGCGCTCCTCAATACACGCCGACCGCTTCATTGCGCCGACACGCGGTACCGCACTAAGGAACTATCTGCACTAAACCAAAATAACTTTTCGGCCGGGTCCGCCTCGCCACAAATGAGTCAAGACATGCTTCATGGCAAATCCGGATAATCGATTCAGCTCGCCCATTCGCCAACCGATCGGTCAACGAAAGAGGACGCCCGACTATGGAATTGCGACCAATATAGCTCTTCCTTCAGGCCCCTTCCGCCCTCGAAGTGCTCAATCAAGCCCGCAGCGCCGCCGCTAAGTCCAGATAAGCATCCTCCTAACTCCACAACTTGTCCAATTGAGCATACTTTGATCCAGATATTTCTTCCGCAGCGTAAACAGTTTTCCAGCCACAATTGCCCCGCCCGACTTAGCTCCTCCTTGGCAGCTCTCAAGGCCGAATGGGCATTCTTGGATTCGGCGGCGGCCTTTTTCAGGCCCTCTTGCTCCGCTTGACGTTTTTTTCAAGAACCTCGCAGCGGTCGGTAGTATCCTTCAATTTTATGGCCATTTTGGCCATTTCCTCTTGCTTAGGCAAGGAGCAGCCTGCTCGCTTTAGCTCTTCGCCGCCTCTTAAAGCGACCGATTACTATTTCTGGCTTGTTTTTTTCGCCGGGCGAAGTTCCGCCAGTAGCTCCTCCACAAAGAGCGGCACCATCTACATTAAGCATACAAATAGTAAGACATGGGCGCCAAGCTCCCTTACCTGGTGTCGCGTCAAGTCGCATACCTTGCACTCATCAAACCGCTTATTGACCAGGGCGATGTCCGTGATCCGCCTTCGCTGTTGCCGCTTTAGTTCGGCATATTCATCAGTCCGCTGGCCACCGGACGCCCGCCACCTGTTTCGGAGCGGCGATATGTCATAATCGAGATTTTGATCCTCGACACGCTGTCAATTTTGACAACATACCGAGTCTCGGGGCTACTATCTATACAGGTGCATTCTATATGCATAACTGCCGAAGGTGCATCATTTTTATGCATTTCAACCCCCACCAAGAAGCTTCGACGGCTTCATGCAATCCGCCTCCGCGGATGCAATTCTTTCAATAACTGCACTCCATTGGAGCACGGTGATCTTCTCGAGATAGCCGCCTCGCCCGAGCAGATCCTTCAGCTCCTCCAACCAAGACACCACTTGGCGCCGACCTTCCGCCCCGCCGACTTGGGGAACCTCCGCGACGACACCTCCGGTCGTCCCGCCTACATGAGTGCGACAGTGGAGGCGTTTGCTCTCCATCATCTCCGAAGAAGATCCTCAAGACGAAGCTCGTGAGAAGGGCTGAGGTCCGAACTACAAGGTACAATTTCGTTATCTTCATAAATAAATGCAGGATGTTCCTAATTTACAAGACCCCTTCTTTTTACTTACGGCTCATTGGAGGGCTGATCCCTTGGGGAAATAGTGTGGCTCGGTTACTTCCCACGACTCTCCGACGAAGATTCCTTCCCTCTTTGAGGCCTTGACCTCCGGATCTTCCAAGCGGTCCTCTTTCTCCTCGAAAGACGAGGACTTTTAATCCTCCTTCCTTGATAGCCTCCTTCAGAGGGCGTTGCTTCCCCGCTCCCCCCTTCGCCTTCTTCAAAAGGCGCGACCTTCAACATCTTGGTCAGCATGGGATCCGGCGTGGTCTCCGAGAGGGAGCCGACACCTTATTAACTTTGCCTTGGCTATCCACTCTGCTCAAGAAATGGCTCCTTTAAAGGGCATATATATATGATAAATGAATGAACAGCTTGTCCGGTTACAGGACTACTTACTTGAGTATCTGGGTGATTGCAGCTTAGTCCTGCATCCTCAGTCAGGTCCGGACACTTCTCTTGTGATCCGAAGAACAGTTTATACATCTCCACGGGCGCCGTGCCCATAAAATTTTGGAGAGCTCGTGGTCCCTCCGGATTGAATTACCACAGGCGGAGGGGGCGACGTTTGCAGGGCAGAAGACGCCGGATCAACATAACCTGCGCCACTGCAACCAGATTGATCTCTCTTTCCTGGAGGTCTCGAATACGGCCCTACAGCAAGGGGACGTCCTTGGACGGCCCCCGGTCGAGCCCCTTGTTGACCCATGACGCCAGCCGCTATGGTGCACCTGAGCGGAAGGCAGGGAGCGCCACCCATTTGGTGCCCCTAGGAGTGGTGATATAAAACCACTCACGTTGCCCCAAACCAAGCTTCTCTTGAAAAGAGCCCTCGGGCCATGGAGCATCAACACATTTGCTTATAACCGCCCCTCCAAGACTCTACTTGTTGCCCTCGATCATCTTTGGCTCCACCTTGAAGGTCTTGAGCCATAATCCAAAGTGGGGGTAATATGGAGGAAGGCCTCACATACGACAATGAATGACGAGATATGGAGGATGGACTCGGATTCAAGTCATGGAAATCAAGCCCATAATAAAACATGAGCCCCGCACAAAGGGATCCGTCGGAAGCCTAAACCCCGAAGGAAGTGAGACACTTAACACCACGCTCTCGCTGGCTCAGGAGTGGGAATGACCTGTCCCGGAGCAGGCAGCCTATGAGAGATCTCGCGGTTAGATACCGCGCGCTCGCAGCTTTAGCACATCTTCTTCTCGTGACGGAGGAAGACATCCATCGGCCGTGTTGGTCGGAGCCGACATCGTCGAAGGTCCAAGCGCCTGAATCAAGCTTTGGGTGTTGGAACTCGGCGAGGCGAACTCGATGGAGGGTGTAAAAGAAGAGGGCCTTGGTCTCATTATAAAGAGGTTGAATACCAAGAGCCCACCCCGTGGTCGATTAGGACTCGCTTTGATAGAGGAGGCGCCAATGGGCACGGTTGGGTTACCCACGTCCGTATTGATGGGAATCCCGCAATAAGGGGGGCACGATCTATGCTTTGATAAGGCGTGCCCGGGAAACCGCCTCGCTAAACTCGCTAAGGTGGAACGGTAAAGAACAATTCATATAATGTCCTGGCCGTGGTGTGATGTCACGCCGCGGAATACGTCAGCAGATCTGTGCAAAAGTTATTCTCTCTATGGTGGAATGTGGAACTTGTTTTGCAGAGCCGGACACTTCTATGAAGTATTCGGAGGAGGAACCCGCCTTGCAATGCCGAAGACAATATGCGCGCCGGACTTGTCGTCGTGGAAGCCTGGTTCAGGGGCTACTGAGGGAGTCCTGGACTAGGGGGTGTCCGGATAGCCGGACTATCGTCACAGCCGGACTCTAAGACTATGAAGATACAAGATTGAAGACTTCGTCCAGTGTCCGGATGGGACTTTCCTTGGCATGGAAGGCAAGCTTGGAGATACAGATATGTAGATCTCCTACCATTGTAACCGACTCTGTGTCACCCTAACCTATCCTGTGTCTATATAAACCGGAGGGTTTTAGTCCGTAGGACAAACAACAATCATACCATAGGCTAGCTTCTAGGGTTTAGCCTCCTTGATCTCGTGGTAGATCTACTCTTGTACTACCCATATCATCAATATTAATCAAGCAGGAGTAGGGTATTACCTCCATCGAGAGGGCTCGAACCTGGGTATAAACATCGTGTCCCTTATCTCCTGTTACCATCCGCCTAGACGCACAGTTCGGGACCCCCTATCCGAGATCCGCCGGTTTTGACACCGACAACACTCATAAGAAAGTTTTTACTAGCTTTGAATACTTAGCATATTAGGATTAATTTTCCTATTTAAGAAAATTACCATGCTGTTTAAGACTCTCAAAATAATATAAGTGAAGCATGATAGAATAATAGTTTCTACAAAAAAAACCACCACCTTGCTCTAAAAGATATAAGTGAAGCACTAGAGCAAAATCTATATAGCTCAAAAGATATAAGCGAAGCGCATAGAGTATTCTAATAAATTCCGAATCATGTGTGTCTCTCTCAAAAGGTGTGTACAGAAAATATGATTGTGGCAAACTAAAAAGCAAAGACTCAAATCATACAAGACGCTCCAAGCAAAACACATATCATGTGGTGAATAAAAATATAGCTCCAAGTAAAGTTACCGATGGAAGTAGATTTAAAGAGGGATGCCTTCCAGGGCATCCCCAAGCTTTGGCTTTTTGGTGTCCTTAGATTATCTTGGGGTGCCATGGGCATCCCCAAGCTTAGGCTCTTGCCACTCCTTGTTCCATAATCCATCAAATCTTTTACCCAAAACTTGAAAACTTCACAACACAAAACTTAGCGTAAAATCTCGTGAGTCCGTTAGTGAAAGAAAATAAAACACCACTTAAAGGTACTGTAATGAACTCATTCTTTATTTATATTGGTTTTAAGCCTACTGTATTACAACTTCTCTATGGTTTATAAACTATTTTACTAGCCATAGATTCATCAAAATAAGCAAACAACACACTAAAAACAGAATCACAAAAAACGTAATACAGTAGTAATATGTAACTAACGCAAACTTCTGGAACTCCAAAAAATCTACCAAAATAGAAGACCTAGATTTTTTTTATTGATTTGCTGCAATTGGAATCACTATTTTATCACGTTCTGGTGATTTTTAACAATTGTTTTCGTGAACAGAAAGGTTCTGGAATTTTCAGCAAGATCAAATAATTATCATCCAAGAAGATCCTATAGGTTAAACTTGGCACAAACACTAATTAAAACATAAAAAAAATAACATAGGCTAGATCAAATATTTATTCCTAAATAGAATCAAAAAGCAAAAAACTAAAATAAAATTGGGTTGCCTCCCAACAAGCGCTATCGTTTAACGCCCCTAGCTAGGCAGAAAAGCAAGGATAGATCTAGGTGTTGCCATAATAATAGGATAGATCATGAAAACTCATTTCATATTCTCTACGTTTAGCAGAAAGTTTTATTTAAGGCAAGCAAAAGTAATCAAAAGGGATAAATTTAATGGGACAAGAGTCCCCAAGATCAATTTTGGGAGGTATAGGTTCCTCCTTCGGCTCTTCGTATTGCACAACCAATTCATCATTGTAAGCATTCTTCTGACAGAACTTTATGAGCCTATACTCGAGAGAGTATCCTAGCTCATTATTTCAGATAGCAAAATCATTATTAAGTTCAGAAATTCTATCAACTAGAACATTGGTAGGAACCCTTTTTCTAGTAGGAAAAACGCTCGCCGGACTATATCCGGAGAGGTTGCCGATCACGCCTCCACAAGTCGGGCTCCAGGGCTGGACATAGAGGAGGAAGCTAACTCGAGGCGAACACCGAATGCTCCTCCTACAGAGGATGCGGATAAACTATCCACTACAAATTCCGAAGTGGAGAGCGCCATTAATCACAGGCGTCGCCGGGCCGTACTCCGTGACGCTTGTTTCTCCCAAGAGGCGTTTGATGCCTTCAATTCAGGAGACGCGTACATCCATGCGGCTCAAAATGGTCTTGCCAGAGCCACGGACCAGTATGCAAAGGATATACGGGTAAGAAAATCTAATGATTATATATATCAGTAGCCCCTGAGACTTGAAACAGTTGACACAACTCACTTAAGGATCATTATTTGTGCAGGTTCTTACAGAGACGAATACCCAATTGTCTCAAGAGCTGGAAGAGTGCAAAGCCCAGCTACGGGCCGCGGTTGCCGCGTTGAAGGAGTCTGAGAAGGGCCCCTCTGGTAACACTTGTTTCCATTGTAGAGAATGACAGGTACCATATAGTATGCGGCATGCATGCAAATCTAACAAAAGATGTTGCAGATGACTCCGGAGTGAATCTGGGGGCCGTGCCAGGGGATGCGCCACGTGCTAATCAACAGCTAAATACTGGCGAGCGCGTGCTTACGTGGGTCAGGCAGGAGAAAAATGATCTCCAGGACACCAATCTCCAGCTCGGCGTGGAACTAAAAGATGTTCGATCCCAGCTTGCGGACTCTGTGAAGGAGAATAAGCGACTTCGACGCGGCATTTTCAGTAAGTGCTTGAACGAACTATTGAAAGAGTTCGGCGAAGAAGCCGGCTAACAGAGTTATATCTGCAGGTATGCTGACGGGTCGTCCCGCGGAGGAGATGCCCGGATCTGCGGGTGATCTTCTACTAGAGCTCTCAGAACTGCATGAACAAGTTCGGCATGTGATGCAGGGTATTGTCCAAGCCTTGTGGCCATCCGCCTCCCCGTCAGGAGGCATGGAGGAGCTTATAGAGAAGCTCAAGGGAGCGCGACGGTGCTTCCAATTATGGAAGATATCAGCCTGCCGACAAGGTGCAAGGGAAGCCTGGGCCATGGTGAAGACGCGATATACCAAAGCTGACCCAAACCACATGGCCGAGGTCGGACCTGTGGGGCCTGATGGGAAAGAGATCCCCGTCAGTTTGGTGTATGACCAAGTAGAAGTAGCCGCAAAGTATTCCCAATAGGACTCTATGCTAGACAGCCTGTTGGATGGTATAGAAGAAGAATTTAGTCAGTCTAAGTGACTCTGTACTTTAAGTGACATATATAATGTCCCTAGCCGGATTGTAAATCATTTGTCATGGCGGACCTTTTCGCTTCGACCTCTGGACCCGATAGTCCGGAGTGTATCCGAATACCCGCTCGGTTATGTAAAAACCAGGGTATGCGTGGAAACCAGCGTGGGGTCATAAGTGCTTGAATGGACAACTACCCAACTAGCTATGTTATATTACATGGATAGTGAGAAACATCTTCCAGGGAGAATAGTTCCGTTAAGGGTTCCTTTCCCTGGGTACGCATGCCCTAATGTGCATGTCCGAACTGCGACGAAAGACATAGGCTATAAACATCTGGGGGCATGTATCAAAAATAAATAAAGTCATCTTTTATTCACCGACCGAATATTCCCTTAAGAACGCTAGCTTTCGGCTTCACCCAGTCTGAGGTACACATCCGGCTGACCCGGCAAAGAATAATCGCAGAGAAAAGGCCCTTATGCCCTAGCCGAATTAACGGGAACGTAGGGCATAAACACAAGAGCCAGGCAACCCAGCTTGGCCAAAACTTAAGTCAGATCGATGCATATAATGGCGAAAAAAGGTACATGTGGAAGAATAACACATGTGTGGGGCATAAATCCCAGAAAAGTAGTTATATTAAGCTTCTGTAGAAGAAGGCCCCAGGTATAATGAGCGCGGTTAGCGTGTCCAAATTGTGTAGTCAAGACACAAGTTTAGCCTTTTAAGGCCTTGAGGCAAAGGAAAAAGAAGAAAGAAAGAGAGAAAAGACAGATAACAGATATGCAAAAAAATGACGGGGGTAAGGAGACGAACATAGAGTCCGGCAGTAGGCGTAGAATCTTTGGAGTTTGGCTGCGTTCCATGGGTTTGGCTCGAGTCGATTGTCTGATGCATCCCGCAGACGGTACGCTCCACCGGTCAGAACTTGGTCGATAATGAAGGGACCTTCCCATTTGGGCTTGAGCTTGTTCTTTTTCTTCTCCTGCAGGCGTAGAACTAGGTCGCCAACATTATAATGTCGGATTTCGGGTTCCGACAGACCCTTAAGGTTCAAACTCTGGGGTGCGCGCGGAGATCCAACCCTCCACCGTCTCGTACCTCGCCAAATCGCAGGGACCTAAACTACTAGAAAGAACAGCACAAGAGACACGAGATTTATACTAGTTCGGGCCATCGTTGTGGTGTAATACCCTACTCTAGTTTGTGGTGTAGTGGATTGCCTCTTGGGCTGATGAGGAACAGTACAGGGAAGAACAGCCTCGCGAGGGTCTGTTCTTGGTGGGTGTAATGAACTGCTAGGTGGTGTTCCGTTGCTCTAGCTACTGGTTCCTTGGTGAGGATTCCGACCTCATACCGGGGGGCTGGTCCAAGCTCCCCCTCTCTGAGTGTGGCTACCCCTATTTATAGGCGAAGGCCCTGGGCCTCTTCCCAAATATTGAGCAGGAAGGGCGCCAACAATTGGCCATTTTGAAGGGGAACAGCGGGTACACTTATCCTGACTAAAGTTGGTCCTCGCCTGCCAAAGGCTCTGGTGATGACGCCTGCTTGGGCTCCACGATGACTCCCTTCCAGCCGTTGGGGCTGGTCTTGGTCTTGTTGCAATCAAACGGATGCCTTTGCTTGATGCTCTCGCTTACCCCCTTTGCACCAAAGAGGAAAGGAGGACGCTGCGTGGTCGGGGCTCGACCGCGCGCCTTGGTCGTCATGGCTTGCGCCATGGGCACCTCGCGAGGTACCCTGCCTTGAACTCTCGCCTCCTCATGAGCCAGCCTGACAAGGCCGTGCTCGAGAAGCTCCTGGTCGTCCGCCTCACGAGGCTTGGCCCTCGCGAGGGTCTTGAGCTTGCGTTGATGAAGATGGGCTGCCCCGGCCTCCCTTGAGCCACGCTGCAGGCGAGCAAGTCTGGGACCCCTGCTCCTGCAACGCCGACAAGAGCCCCGGGCCACGGCGCCTGAACTTGACCGGCAGAGGCGGCGGCAAGTGCAAGCGTCGCTGGCCTTAACAGCTCTGCGGCCTTGGGCGACGCGTGGCGTTGATTGGGCGTGGGCGCACTGTTCCCCACGCCTCCTTATTTCGTGCCTTGCTAGGCGGACACGCCACCGCACACATCCGCTCCCCTCTCGCTGCTTGTGCGCTCCAGTCCTTCCCCCTCTTGAACTCCATCTTCCGTTTCCAATCCAATCTCGAACCTCCCTTCCCCCTTTCAATTGCCATGGCTTGACGAAGAAGGGGAAAGGGAAGAAACCGTGCTCCGCCTGCTTTCGCCGCCACCGGCCTCCACCGTCGACCGTCCGATCATACTCAATCTAGAGGGCTTGGGCAAGGTTAGTTCGGCTCTGCCACCTCCTTCAACGAATGCGGAGGACAACGGCTTGGCCCAAGGCCCCACTTCTCCATCGACAGGATAGTCACCGAGGTCCGGTATTTCGGACGCCTACGTGGGCGGGCTGGTTCCCCTTCTCCGATTTCTTCAATGCCGTGCTTTCCCACTATCGATCCACATGATGCATCCGGTCCCGAGTCCATTACTCTCCTCTCGGTTCGCCTTTGTTTGTGAGGCAATGATGGGCATCCTTCCTCGGTTGCTTTTGCTGCGCCACTTCTTCTCTCTACGCCTTTGTCGACCCCACTCAATGCTCGGTGTGCATGAGCTTCGTCGCGCGCCCGAGACAATGGGCCTCGGGGATCGACCTCAGCCTGCCTCCGCCCGGGCTGAGTTCCGCGAGAGGTGGCTGCACGTGGATGTGGGGTGCCCAGCCCCCGCTATCGGAGCTAACCTCGCCGCTGTCCCCAATTCAGGTGGGCCAAGAGACGCTTTCAAGCCCTCGGCTCGTCTTCGTCTGGGCGCCGTCAAGGCGTTCTCGAGGTCGCTTGCTTTGTGACAGCGCCAAGGTGGTGAAGGAGTTCTGATGCACCGCATTGCTCCTCTCCAACGCCATTCCCACCGGATGTGGGCCTTGAGGGGCCGGTGATCGTATGAGGCTCCAGGAAGGAGACCGCGCTGGCGCTTAAGGAAAGTGCTCCTGGTCCCGATCATGACCCTAACCCCGTGGCATCCGGCATGAAGGGGCCTTGCTGTACCTCTTGTAAGCAGGGGTGATTTGGTGAACCAGATGCCTATCTTCGACGAATGGGGCCGCGCTCGCTGGTCTCAGGGCCTCGCGAGAATCCAATGATGGTGACAGCCCTTCCAATCCAAGGCGGCTCCTCCTCGAGTGGCGGAGCAGGGAGGCACGAGCCGCCAGAGGCTGAAGGGACCCCCGCCGGGGTGACAGCGCCGGGCGTGGTTCATGAGGGGGCAGCTCCTGAGGCTCATGCCGCCGCAGCAGAGGGCGGCAGGCAGCCGCCCGCAGCGCCGGATGGAGCCCCGAGGCCCCCTGCCGCTTCTCTTGGTGAGGCGATCAGCACAAGGCCAAAGCGACGCTTCGACGCTGGTCGCCTTTGATGTTCCTCCTCGCTGCAGTGACCCTGCGCTCAAATCTTGGGTCGCTCAGCGAACTTTGAGGCCCTCCGGAAGAGAAGGGAGGCCATGGGCGAGATTACCCTTGTCGCCTGCTGAAGCGCAGGAAGTACTTCGCCACTGATGAGTAAGCCTTCTCCTTATCCAGCTCCCGATTCTTCTGCTGCTTGTACTGATCCTTTCCCTGCAGGTCCCTTCCTGCCGAGCTCACGGAGACGGGTGAGGAGCCGTCCCCCCCGGCTTCGCCCCCTTCCCCGTCCTTGAGTGCTCCAAGCAGTGGAGACCTTGTGGTGAGGGCGTCCGGGGAGGTGAACCGCCCCGAGGCGCGTCGTGGCCCTGCGCGCCTCGTGATCCTCCCTCGCGAGCCTTCCCATGGCATAGCTAGCCTGCCAGGCTTCTCGCCTGTCGTGGACGGCGATTGGCCGAGGCGCCTCCTGCGCCTCGTCTGGGATGGGATGGCTCCAGGCCGGGCTTGCGCCTGCCCGGCCTGTCGCGAGGGTGCCAGCCCCAGCCCCCGCCCGGAGGGGGAGTGCTGATCTGTGGCTCCCGGGCTAAGTGCTGCCATCAGGCGGGAGGGAGCCCTGTGGCTCGAGGCCAGCACCCCGAGACTCGGTGCATGTACAACCCCACTCATTATTACGTGAGAGTGTCACGGGCGGCGAGCTTCACAGCACCTGGGCCTTCTTCACAGTGTACCGCCCTGTTTATATCGCTGCACGAGGGCCCCGCCTTCCACCACACTCTAGTGCCACCAACGACGACCGGAAACCAGGACGCTGCCGGTGGGTAGAGCGGCGCCAGCGGTTCCCTGACGACCACGGGTCCTCCGCCAGGGCAGGCCTCGAGGCGCCTCAGCAGAGGGCCTACATCCCGGGAACACCTTGTTCAACGCCGCGGTGGAGATGTCGGATCTCGCCCCTCTCCCAGCCCCTCGCGCCTCCCGAGGGGTAGGAGATCTGAGGGAGCGGGCAGCCGCTCGTCGTGGCGACCTGTACCTCCTGCGACCTATGGTTAGCATATGTTTGCTCTTGAGGAAGTAGTGGTACCCGATAATCATCGCCCCCGGCGTGACCAGTGGGACCGTCTCGAGGCTCCTAGAAGAGCTCGGCTTCTGGCGCCTCATCCCCCCAGCTCGGGCTAAGGAGCGAGCCTTGCTCTCCTTCATGCGGGTGCCCTTGATCCATCATGTGGGCACGATTCTTCCGCGCCGCATCCCGGCCACGCCGTAATGCTGAGCATGCCATGCTGCTCAGCTTGATGCGCCTGTGGGGTGGTGGCGCGACGGTCCACCAGGTCGTGAGTTGCGCCAAGTCCTTCTTCTCCGCAGCGGCCGGGCGGGGCAACCCGCCGGCCGCCCGGTGCCGACAGCTTCGCGGTGTTGGAGTAGCTTTGGAGCCCGCTGGCACGCTGCTGAGCCCCTGCAAGAGCTGCCCCTGGCCCTGAGATGGAAGTTGGGTGCGAAGGGTGAGCCTCGAGGCGGGCGGCCAGTGAGCTCCACCACTCGCCTAGCAAGCACGTCATGGCCGCTTCCAAAGAGCCTTTGTCGCAGCAGCTCTCGGGCACCGTGAGCGCCCTCGAGTTCGCCTTTGCTCCGGCGGGTGTACGGTGATGTGGTCGCGGCATGATTGGAGGCTCTTGCTGCCGATCAGCGCCGCCAGCGGGCGTGAGAGCCGCCGGCCTGTCTCGCGCCATGGCCCGTAGGTGCCTCGCGGACCGCGAGCTGCCTCGGGCACGGGTCGCCCGAGGCGAAGCGGACTCGTGGGCGGGCCACGCCGCCCAAGGATCTGAAGTTGCCGCATGGTCGCGGACATGGTGGTGGCGCGACGGACACGAGGTGGCGTAAGGTGGATTCCGCGCACTTACCTGCACGCCAAATGTCGGATTTCGGGTTCCGCACTTAAGGTCGAACTCGCGGTGCGCGAGATCCAACCTCCACCGCCTCGATTTCACCAATCGCAGGGACCTAAACTACTAGAAAGAACAGCACAAGAGACACGAGATTTATACTAGTTCCGCCACCGCCAGGTGTAATACCCTACTCTAGTTTGTGGTGTAGTGGATTGCCTCTTGGGCTGATGAGGAATAAGATAGGAAGAACAGCCTCATGAGGGTCTGTTCTTGGTGGGTGCGATGAACTGCTAGGTGGTGTTCCGCTGTTCAGCTATCGGTTCCTTGGTGAGGATTCCTACCTCATACCGGGGGGCTGATCCAAGCTCCCCCTCTCTGAGTGTGGCTACCTGTAACACCCCGGATGTAACTTTCCATATTTGTAACTCCAACTCTTGCTATTTTCGGCATTCTGATATGATATTCCCTCCGTGGTTGGGTTTTTCTTCATTTTTGCTTTTTGTCGATGTCATGCATCTCATATCATGTCATCATGTGCATCGATTTGCATACGTGTTCGCCTCATGATTCCAGCATTTTCCCCGTTGTCCGCTTTTGCAATCCGCACTCCTATGTTCCCGGCGCCCCTTTTACGCTTTTTCCGTGAGCGGGTACTAAACTTTCTCGGAATGGACCGAGGTTTGTCAAGTGGCCTTGTTACACCACCGTAGACCACCTATCAAGTTTCGGGTCATTTGGAGCTCATTTGGTACTCCAACGGTTAACCGTGACTCTCAGAAAGGCCTCTTTTAAGTTGCAGCCCAACACCCTCCAAAACAGCCCAATAACCCATCTAAGTCACTTCCATGCTCTCCGTCAGTCGGATCACGATCGTGGGCGAAAACAAGACCTCATTTGGAGCTTCCTAGCTCCCTCTACCTATAAATATGCATCTCCTCCAAATCCGGCGAAACCCTAGCATTTTTCCTCCCGCCACGGACGAAATCGGACGGCGGACACGTCCGCCCGCCACGGACGAATCCAGAGCTGCCACGTGTCCCGCCTCACGCCCCACATCGCTGCCGACCCTGCGGGCCATGAGGTCTGTGGGGCCCTCCTGGCCACCCGGCCACCCACCCCTGCTCCTCCGCATCCTCCTCCGCTGGCCGCCACACACAGCCGCCACCTGGCCTCACAGGCTGGGCCACGGCCGGGCCGCCGGCCGCTCTCCGCCGCCGCCTCCCACCGCCCCGCCAGACCGTGCCTCGCCACCGGTCACCGGCCGGCTCGCCTGCCTGCCTCTCCTTCTCCTCGCTGCCCGAAGCGCCACGCCGCCTTCGATCCGGCCAGATCCGATCGGATCACGGTTGACCTTCTCCTCCCCGCTTCCTCTAAGTCTTTTCCTGTGATTATTTTGTTGCATCTTCAACGATCATAACTTTGCACCCGTGGGTCTGCTTTCAAGCGTAGCATACCGAAATGTTCGTCTCGATGAGTAGATCATTTCATCTCATTGCATCTTATTCATTTGAGCTCATGTTAATGCCCGAAATGCTGTTGGAAGAGGGCTATGTGATGTTAGTTTCTGTTTCTTAACAGAACATGCACTTTTGTTATTTTTGCCATGTTTGATGTGTGCACCCTATGATCTTGAGTCCTACATGTGTTTTGTAATATGCCATGCCATCTTTACAGGGGTGTACGCCATGTATTTTTGTGATCTCTGTGGTGACTAGCACAAGCATGCAAACTAGGCTTCATGATGTTGCTGATTTCAGCCCCTGTTTTGCTGATATTTTTATGCCATGTTAACTTGATGCTACCGAGAGATCCATGCATATTTTGAGATACTTCAGTAAGGATGTTTTGAACATATGGTTATGCTCTATCCATCAATGCCCTTGTTTGAAATTATGGAGTGACATAGATTGAGTCAATCGAGCTCTACTTTTGCTATAAAATGTTTCCTGGCAGATTGTTTACATGTTATTCAATTTTGCCAAGGTTGTTGTAGTTGATCCGTGTATACTATGATGTTGTTCTTGCCATGTATAGTTTCCATGCCATGTCTTCTTGACGGATGTATGCTTATTTTCTCTTGAAATGCTCCGTAGTGAGTGCATCGAGCTCTTAAACATGCCTACCTGTTATCTGTTTTGGTCATGCGCTGTTGTTGAATCTGTTAACGAAACTTGCTATGTTTACGTGGGTGCCATCATATTTTCTGATCCCTTTTGGCTTATGGTCAGTAAGGTACTTTTGTTCTATGCTTTGAGGAGATTCATGCCATGCCTTGTTTTGCTATTATAAGTTCCTGTAGCATGTTGTTTTCTTGCTCTGAACATTGCTACCTGATGCTGATTTTACCATGTTCAGATTTTCTCTAAGTCCGTGAAGTGATATATTTTGCACTTTTGCCATGCTTGTTTGGACCTGTTATGGTGTGATTTAGCCGTAGCTCAGTGTTCATCTTTTGTCAAGCATCTTGAGTAGATCACTGCCATGTGCTTTGTTGGTACGCTTTGGGTGCAGTAGCTTAATTTCTTGTTGCTTGCTAAGTGGCATCATGTCATAATAGCAGATTTGTGCCATTCTTGTTTTGCTTGTCATTTGCAAACCGTGCATCCGATTCCGTGATCTTTATATAGATTTCAACCAAATCATCTCATCTTTCCAGCGGCATACTTGGTTTGCCAAGTTGATGCCTGGTTCATCATTTTCCTTCCGAGCACGATACGCATTGCATATCACATCTCGCATATCATGCCATGTTTTGCATCATGTTGATTATGCATTGCACCGTGATTTATTGTGGTTCCTTTGTTTGTGTTCTTGCTTTGGGTAGAGCCGGGAGACGAGTACGTGAACGAGGAACCTGTTGAGAACGCTTACGAGGATCAAGCTTTCGGCAACTCTGAGAACTTTGCAGGCAAGATGACCATACCCTCGAAATCACTTCTATCTTTGCTTGCTAGATGCTCGCTCTTTTGCTATGCCTATGCTACGATGCCTATCACTTGCTTATCATGCCTCCCATATTGCCATGTCAGCCCCTAACCATCCTTTCCTAGCAAACCGTTGTTTGGCTATGTTACCGCTTTGCTCAGCCCCTCTTATAGCGTTGCTAGTTGCAGGTGAAGATGAAGTTTGTTCCTTGTTGGAACATGGAGATGTTGTTCCTTATTGGAACGTGTTTACCACAATATATCTGCTATAATTAATGCATCTATATACTTGGTAAAGGGTGGAAGACTCGGCCTTATGCCTGGTGTTATGTTCCACTCTTGCCACCCTAGTTTCCGCCATACCGTGTTATGTTCCTTGATTTCGCTCCTTACACGGTTGGGTGGTTTATGGGACCCCTTGACAGTTCGCTTTGAATAAGACTCTCCAAAGAAGGCCCAACTTTGGTTTTACCATTTGCCACCTAAGCCTTTTTCCCCGGTTTTCGCGAGCCCAAGGGTCATCTTTATTTTAACCCACCCCCCCGACCAGTGCTCCTTCAAGTGCTGGTCCCGAACCGAAGCAGATCATGCGGGGCCACCACGGGGAAACTCGAGGCTTGGTTTTACTCATAGCTTGACTTATCCAGATGTGCCCTGAGAACGAGATATGTGCAGCTCCTATCGGGATTTGTTGGCACAATCGGGCGGCTTTGCTGGTCTTGTTTTATTGCTGTCGAAATGTCTTGTAGTCCGGGATTCCGAGATTGATCGGGTCTTCCCGGTAGAAGGAATATCCTTGGTTGATCGTGAGAGCTTATAATGGGCTTGTTGGGACACCCCGCAGGTATTATCTTTCAAAGCCGTGCCCGCGGTTATGAGGCAGATGGGAATTTGTTAATGTCCGTTGTAGAAAACCCGGTTGACCTTAATTAAAATACACATCAACAAGTGTGTAACTGTGATGGTCTCTTCTCGCAGAGTCCGGAAGTGAACACGTGTTGGAGTAATGTTTGACGAAGTAGTTCTCGATCACTTCTTGATCGCTACTAGCTTCACGACCATGCCTTGCTTCTCTTCTCGCTCTCTTTTGCGAATGTAGCCACCATACATGCTAGTCGCTTGCTGCAGCTCCACCTCACCACTCTGTCCTTCCTATAAGCTTAAATAGTCTTGATCTCGCGGGTGTGAGATTGCTGAGTCCCCATGACTCACAGATTCTACCAAAACAGTTGCAGGTGCCGACGATGCTAGTGCAGGTGACGCAACCGAGCTCAAGTGGGAGTTCGACGAGGAACGTGGTCGTTATTATGTGTCTTTTCCCGATGATCGTGTAGTGGAGCCAGCTTGGGACGATCGGGGATCCGTGTAGCATTTGGGGTATCTTCTTTTATTTTGGTTCCGTAGTCGGACATTGAGTGTAATCTGAATGATGGATGTTTATTTATGTATTGAGTGAAGTGGCGACTGTAAGCCAACTATGTAGCTCTTTCCCTTATGTATTACATGGGTTGTGTGAAGATTACCTCACTTGCGACATTGCTTTCAATGCGGTTATGCCTCTAAGTCATGCTTCGACACGTGGGAGATATAGCCGCATCGAGGGCGTTACACTACCCCTATTTATAGGCGAAGGCCCTGGGCCTCTTCCCAAATATTGATCGGGAAGGGCGCCAACAATTGGCCATTTTGAAGGGGAACAGCGGGTACACTTATCCTGACTAAAGTTGGTCCTCGCCTGCCAAAGGCTCTGGTGATGACGCCTGCTTGGGCTCCACGATGACTCCCTTCCATCCGTTGGGGCTGGTCTTGGTCTTGTTGCACCGAAACGGATGCCTTTGCTTGATGCTCTCGCCTGCACTTGCCCCCTTTGCACCAAAGAGGAAAGGAGGACGCTGCGCGGGCTGGCGCCCGACTGGCGCCCTTGGTCATCATGGCTTACATCATGGGCACCTCGTGAGGTACCCTGCCTTGAACTCTCCGCCTCCTCATGAGCCAGCCTGATGAGGCCGTGCCTGAGGAAGCTCCTGGTCGTCCGCCCCGTGAGGCTTGACCCCTCACGAGGGTCTTGAGCTTGCGTTGATGAAGATGGGCCGTCCTGGGCCTCCCTTGAGCCACGCCACAGGCCGCAGGCAGGCAAGTCTCGGGACCCCCGTTCCCAGAACGCCGACATATAAGTTTTGGCCCGTACTTCTCTGCTTTGATACCTTCGAGCCTGTTGCTGATAGAATGCGGAATGGGCTTTTTCCACGTCGCGCTCCTCCTCCAGGGCGTCCAAACTATCCTGCCGATCGAGCTTGGCCTCTTTTTCTTCATACATGCGCACTCGAGGTGTGTCATGAATTATGTCGCAGGGCAGAACCGCCTCTGCGCCGTACACCATAAAAAACGGTGTGTATCCGGTAGTGTGATTCGGCGTGGTCCGCAGCCCCCATAGTACAGAGTCGAGCTCCTCTACCCAGTGCGTGTTTGATTCCTTTAAGGACCACACTAATCTGGGTTTAATGCCGCTCATGATAAGACCATTTGCTCGCTCGACTTGACCATTAGTTTGTGGGTGATAGACAGAAGCATAATCAAGCTTAATGCCCATGTTGCTGCACCAAAGTTTTACCTTGTCGGCTGTAAAGTTCGAGACGTTGTTGGTGATGATGTTGTGGGGAATGCCATAATAGTGTACAACCCCGGATATGAAGTCTATCACCGGTCTGGATTCAGCCGTTTTAACTGGTTTGGCTTCTATCCATTTGGTGAATTTATCCACCATGACCAATAGGTATTTTTTCTTATGGGTTCCCCCTTTGAGGGGTCCGACCATATCAAGCCCCCAGACCACAAAAGGCCAAGTAATGGGGATTGTTTGGAGAGCGGTAGGTGGCATATGGCTTTGGTTTGCAAAAAGCTGGCAACCGACGCAATGTTGAACAAGGTCCTGTGCATCTGCTCGGGCCGTCGGCCAATAGAAACCTGTATGGAAGGCCTTGCTTACAAGGGCCCGGGCTGCGGCGTGGTGGCCGCTGAGTCCAGCATGGATTTCTGCCAAAAGCTTCCGCCCTTCCTCTTCGGAGATGCACCTTTGAAGGAATCTGGTAGTGCTTTTCTTATATAGCTCTCCCTCGTGGACCTTGTAGGCTTTGGACCGCCGCACTATGCAGCGTGCCTCATTTTGGTCCTCGGGTAGTTCCTGCCTGGTTAGGTAGGCCAAGAATGGTTCTGTCCATGGGGTGATGACGACCATTATCACGTGGGCTGAAGGTGTAATTTCGGTGACAAAGCCTCCGATTGTGTCAGAGTGTTCGGTATCTGGTGTTGTGGTCGGGTCCGGACTATTGTTACCGGTGTCCCCTTCCCATACCACAGATGGTTTAAACAGTCTTTCCAAGAAGATGTTAGGTGGGACGGATTCACTGTTGGTGTCAAAACCGGCGGATCTCGGGTAGGGGGTCCCGATCTGTGCGTCTAGGCTGATGGTAACAGGAAGCAGGGGACACAGATGTTTACCCAGGTTCGGGCCCTCTCGATGGAGGTAAAACCCTACTTCATGTTTGATTAATATTGAAGATATGGGTAGTACAAGAGTAGATCTACCACGAGATCATAGAGGCTAAACCCTAGAAGCTAGCCTATGATGGTATGATTGTAATTGTGATCGGCCTTCTAAGGACCAACCTCTTCGGTTTATATAGACACCGGAGAGGGCTAGGGTTTACATGGAGTCAGTTACAAGGAAGGAAATATAATATCCGGATCGCCAAGCTTGCCTTCCACACCAAGGAAAGTCCCATCCGGACACAGGTCGAAGTCTTGAGTCTTGTATCTTCACGCTTCCATAGTGCGGACGATGTATACAGTCCAGCTGTCCGGATACCCCTTAATCCAGGACTCCCTCAGTAGCCCCTGAACCAGGCTTCAATGACGATGAGTCTGGCGCGCAGTCTTGTCTTCGGCATTGCAGGGCAGGTTCCTCCTCCGAATACTCCAAAGTAATCATCGAACGAGGAGATTCTTACACACCGTTGCAGGGAACATGGCATAAATCTGATCCACTGGCAATCTTGCGCCGCGTTTTGCATCGCGGGCTCAGCTTCAACACGAACCGTGCTTCGCGCTTCACCTCGACTTCAAGGCCATGTAGGCGGTTTTATTGGCACGCCCTGTTGAAGCGTAGATCGTGTTCCTCTTATTACGGATCTTCCATTAATGAGGGCGCATGAGCCCTCACGACGGCCATTGGTATGACTCCGTGTGCCGTAAGGTAAACCTCAAGCGGTCGCCCTAAGGACTCTTGATATTCACCCCCTTTATAAAAGGGGCCGAGGCCTATGCCTCTTTTCCACCTCCCTCGCGCCTTTCCGCACCTCGAGTTCTAACACCCAAGATTTAAGCTCCAACACTCCAGATCCTTCAATATGTCCGGATCCGACCCTCAAGGCCGGTGGGTGGGCTCCTCGATTCAAGCGGAGGACATTGCGAAGCTTAGGGAGGTCGGATATCTGACCGCCGACATCCAAAGACAAAGCTTCCTACCCAGTGGCAGGTCATCCCACGCCGGAGCCCAATGAGTGCGTCGTGTTCATTCCTCACTTCCTCCGTGGCTTGGGCCTTACCCTCGATCCTTTTGTGAGGGGGCTCATGTTCTATTATGGGTTGGATTTTCATGATCTAGCTCCGGACGCTATCGTCCATATATCGTCGCTCATTATAGTTTATAGGTTTTCCTCCATGTCACCCCACACTTCGGCTTATGGCTCAATACCTTCAATGTGAAGCCGAAGATGATCGAGGGGCGACATGCGGAGTGCGGAGGTGCCGTAATAAGCAGGAACGCTGATGCCCCATGGCCAGAGGGTTCTTTCCTAGAAGTATCCGGTGTATGGCAACGGAGGTGGTTTTATGTCACGGCCCCTGAGGCACAAAGTGGGTGGCCGCCTCGAGTTCCGCTTCGGGCCGTCACAACTAGAGTCTTGGACCGATGTAGGACGGAATTGGGGCCCACCGGTGATGTTCCAAAGATCGCAGAACCGCATCCGAGAGCTTCTTGAGAGGGACATTAACCTTGTCAAGATAATGCAAGTGATGTTAATCCGACGGATGTTGCCGCAGCCGACGCCGCCTCTCCGGATGTGGGAATTCAATCCAGAGGGTCCGCCATCAGAAAGCACTTCTTCGCCCGAAGCTCAAGGATGTGCAAATTATTCTTCGGACCGAAAGTAAAGTGTCCTGAGACCACCGAGGATGCGGGCCTAAGCTGCAATCGCCTAGATACCCAAGTAAGTGAACTTGATACCGGACACCTTATTTTGTATTTGTCATAATTGTTTATTCTAAAAATCATCCATGGCCAGGAATGGCTCAGCAAGGTGGAGAGAATCAGGTGTCCGGCGCCACTTCCCGAAGGCTCGCCTGGTCCCACCATGGCCAAGATGCTTGACCGGGTACTCAGCAGAATGCCCTCAGGGAAAGACAAGGGGAAGAACGAAGAAACCGAACTTCACACGCTACGCATCCGAACCGGGAATTGTTGCCTCCCCTAAGGAGGATAGTCAGGAAGGGGAGGCTAAGGCCTCCTTCCTGCGCGGGAAGAAGAGGGATGCCTCCAAGACTGGAGACGGAGATGCCCAAACCAGGGAAAAAGATAACACCAGGGGCTTTGCCCGACGGCACCTCACCGCCGTGCCCACCAACGGGCCAGCACTCCACCGAGCTATAAGTTAATTTTAATTCAAGGTACTGTGTTCCTCCTAGATCAATAACCAGGATTCGCCATTCGCAGTCCGCTAGCAGCCCTTCTCAACAGAGTTCGTCTCCGGGGGATCTTCCTCCGGAGATGATGGAGAGCGAGACCCCACCCACCTCTCCGGCTCATGAAGCGGCGACACCGAGGTGTCATCACGGAGGAGTCCGGATCTGCCGGGCCGGAAGCTGTCGGCCACCGCCTGAGTCCGGAGCATTTGGCTCCCACGAGGGGCGATGGGAAGGGTCCGCATAGCTTCGATGTCCGCCGACGATCGACAGTTTCATCGAGCGAAGGCGCTTAGGAGGAGCACCGCCATTAATGAGCGCGTGCTCAAGAAGATTTCATCCGCTATAAGCGGTTTGAATGAAGCATTTACAAGTCCGCTCGAGGCTTTGAGGTATGTGGTGAAGAGTACACTGTTTTTGGCTGTGAGGCACGATTAGGTGTGCTCCATATAGATAGTAGCCCCGAGACTTCTGGTTGTTCGCCCTAGGCGGCAAACGGGGATCATAAATCAATGACTTCGCTGTAAATACGCAGGTACTGTGGTCCGCCACGCCGCAAGTCCGCTGAAGTTGCCGAACCAACCGTAGATTGATCGATTGATGCCGACATCATGTTTGGTGAACGAAAGAGATGGACAAATCACAAGGTATGTGCTCGCCTTCCTTTGTATAGGAAAATATGGAGGCGGCATGATATTAATGTAATATGTTCGACTGCAGATGGTGCCGCTGCCGGAGGCCCCGAGGGCGAACTTGTCCAGCCAAGGAACAAGCTCGAGTTAGCAATGCGGCTACCCTAAAGGCGGCCGAAGAATTGAGAGCCATACAGTCTGCTCATCGCCAAAGCGAGGAAAAGATAGCCGAAATGGCTGGTGAGTTAAAAAATGCCGCTGACCGGTATGAGCTCCTTAAAAAGGAGCATAAGGATAGTTCGGCCGAGCTGGACAAGGCACTTAATGCCACCAAGGAAATATGGACCACGCCAGGGTGCACGGAGGAACTTCAACAGCCGGTAAAATCGCTGGCCGAGGCTCCTACTTGTGCGACGAAGTTTTTGATCCGAACTATGCTCCCTCGATGGACGCTGACTCCTCGCGACGCGTGTATCGGATTTGGCGAAGAGTACAGCCGACGCTGCCAAGTTCTTCGAGGATCGAGTGATAAAGAAGTGGAGAAGCTTTTCGTCGCAATTCAATGCTCCCACTCGCCTCACGCCGTTAAGGACAAGATGGCTGCTGTAGCGGAGCTTCACAGGCTGTCCGGGCTTGCAATGCGGGATGTGATAAACCATCTTTGGACGAAAGGGCCTAAGCCGGACACTTATTTTGGCTTGGTGCAGCAATTCCTTGGGGTCGTGCCTCTGTCGGATTTCGGGTTCCGGCAGACCCTTGAGGTTCGAACAATGGGGTGCGCGCGGAGATCTTTCCCCTACCAGCTCATGCGTGAATAGTTAGCGAGGGATCTACACTACGAACGATGAACAACACAAGGGACGCAAGGTTTATACTAGTTCGGGCCACCATTGTGGTGTAATACCCTACTCTAGTTTGTGGTGTGGTGGATTGCCTCAGGGGCTGATGATGAATAGTACAAAGGAAGAACAGCCTCGCGAGGGGCTGTTCTTGAGCTGGTGCGATGAACTGCTTGGGCGAGTCCAGTCGTTTCTCTCTCTATATATATATATGCGTGATCCCCCCTGTTCCTCCCTTTTTTTCTTCTCTCCGTTTGGTGGCTAGTCCTATATATATAAGGAGGCCCTGGGCCTCTTCCCAAATAATGAGCGGGAAGGGCGCCAACAATCGGCCATTTTGAAGGGGAACAGCTAGTACACTTATCCTGACTAAAGTTGGTCTTCGGCTGCCAAAAGCTCTAACGGTGACGTCGTCCTGGGCTCCACGATGACCTCCTTCCTGCCGCTCTGCTGGTCTTGGTCTTGTTGCACTAAAGTGGTAACCTTTGCCTGATGCCTTGGCCTGCGCTTGCCCCCTTTGCACCAAAGGGGAAATGAGGATACTGCGCAGGGCGGCGCCCGCCTGGTCTCGATCGTCATGGCTTGCGTCATGGGGCTCCCTCATGAGGTGCCCTGCCTTGATCTCTCCGCCTCCTCGTGAGCCCCGCCTCGACGAGGCTGCTCCCCGAGGAAGGTTCTGTTGTCCGCCTCATGAGGCTTGGCCTCGCGAGGATCTTGAGCTTGAGCCGATGAAGCTGGGCAGGCCGGGCCCCCACTTGAGCCACGCCCAGCCGCAGCAGGCAAGTCTGGGAACCCCCATTCCCAGAACGCCGACAGTAGCCCCCGGGCCCAAGGTGCGCCCGGACTTGGCTTAGCAGGGAAGCGAAGTGGCAAGTGCGAAGTGTCGCGGGCCCAACAGCATGCGGCCTTGGGCTCCGCGTGGCGATTGATTGGTCGTGGGCGTCTCCGCTCCCCACGATGCCTCGGCAACTGTCCTTCTGACAAAAAGGAGGCCCGGGCCAGACTTGGAGCCCGTCCTTGCTTGCCTTGCTCCAGATCCCCTTTCTCGCCCATCTCCTCTTTGCTTCCGAAATCCTCCAGATCTATCTCAATCCTCCCATCCTGCAAGCTATGGCGCCTCACAAGACCCCTCCTGAGGCCTGGTACCTTCCGGCTCTGGATCCTCCGACTGTGTCGGGGAAGAATCTAGTCCTTGTACGCTAGAGGACGGTGGCGCAGGGCAACAAGGGAGCGACTGTGCTCAAGGCCGGCTCCGACCAGCCTGAAGGCCTGGGGAGCACCTTCTACCCGTTCTTCGTGAGCGCCATTATCGCCGGTATGGTCCCTCCTTTTTCCGAGTTCTTCTTTGCTGTTCTCCTCCAATACAACTTGCAAGCTCTGCATCTCCACCCCAACTCTATTCTTCTTCTGGCGATTTTCGCCTACTACTGTGAGGCTCATGTTGGGATAAAGCCCTCGGTGGCTTTGCTGCGCCATTACTTTTACCTCCGGGTCTCCCGTGGCTCCATTACTGCATGCGCGAGCTTTGTCGCATATTCTAGCTCCAACTCCATCTCCAAGCTCGGGAAGAGGATCGAAGGCTTCAGGAGCAAGTGGGTCATGATGGATGCCGGGCGCATCCACCCTCGACTGGCGCTGCCGTCGGGGCAGCCCGTGCCCGTTGATGCGTGATCTCGCATAGATCTCGTCGACTCTCGTGCGAAGATGATGCTTTGGAGAGGGTAGACGCGACCGAGGCCAGCAGCTTGGGGCGGCGGTTGACCAGGCCACGCCCCGTGGGAGTTCCCTGAACACTGGTGAGCCCGGCCCGGGAGCATTCGCCCGTTCTGGAGGCTTGGGGAGGTAGGTGACGCCCTTCGCCTGAGCTCCGAGGCCCTCTTCGACGAAGATCTGGCCGCGGCTCTCCATTCCTTGGTCGGGGGAGATGTGGCGAAGACGGAGGGTGCTCCCGTCCCCCCATTCCTTTGCGACGACTGGGAGCAAGTGGTGAGCGCCATGCCCACCTTCAATGGTGAGGGGCTGGTGCCCGCCGGGGCTCCCGAGGATCTTGTCGGCGTTCTGGGAATGGGGGTACCCAGACTTGCCTTCCTGCGGCCTGCGGCGTGGCTCAAAGGGTGGCCCAGTATGACCCATCTTCATCAGCACAAGCTCAAGACCCTCGCGAGGGGCCAAGCCTCGCGGGGCGGACGACAGAAGCTTCTCGTGCACGGCCTCATCAGATGGCTCACGAGGAGGCGGAGATATCAAGGCGGGTACTCACGAGGTGCCCATGACGCAAGCCATGACGACCAAGGGCGCCAGGGCGCCACCCGCCAAGAAGGTCCTCATTTCCTCTTTGGTGCAAAGGAGGCAAGCGCAGCGTAGAGCATCAAGCAAAGGCAACCATTTCGTGCAACTAGACCAAGACCAACACAACGGCAGGAAGGAGGTCATCGTGGAGCCCAAGCCGGGTCATCGCCGAGCCTTTGGCAGCGAGGACCAACTTTAGTCAGATAAGTGTACTAGATGTTCCCTTCAAATGGCCAATTGTTGGCGCCTTTCCGCCAATATTTGGGAAGAGGCCGAGGGCCTCTGCCTATAAATAGGACTAGCCACACACAGGGGAGAGCAATCTGTAATAGAGCTAGAGCTCAATCTTTTATCCAGAGAGAGAGAGGCTAATCGAACTCCCCTATCACCATCGCACCGCCAAGAATGACACTCATGAGGCTGTTCTTCCTTGTACTGTTCATCATCAGCCCCTGAGGCAATCCACCACACCACACACTGGAGTAGGGTATTACACCACAATGGTGGCCCGAACCAGTATAAACCTTGTGTCCCTTGTGTTGCTCTTTGCGTAGTTTTAGATCCTTGCGAGGCGACGAGGTGTAGGTAGGCTGGAGGTGAGATCTCCGCGTGCACCCCAGAGTTCGAACCTAAAGGGTCTGCCGGAACCCGAAATCCGACAGATCTGACGATGTTGGCGACGGTGAACATCTCCTCCAGCAACTCCAGCGAGAGTGAGGAGGAAGAAGAGGAGGTGGGGAAAGAAGAGTCTGACTTCGAGGCGACTGGTGAGGAGTCGGGGGATTCCTTCCCTCGGCGCAGGTCCCGCGCCCTTTGCTCCATGCCGGACGATGACGAGGCCGGCGCCAGGCGAGGAGGGGAGGATTCTCCCCTGGTTCCGAGGAAGGGCAGATCGGGGCTGGTTCCCTCGGGGTCCGCTCTGGCTCCGGGGCGGTCTGAGGCCAGCTCCGGCCTCCCCGACGCGCCTACTGCTTCCGGGCTTCCCAAGGCTGACCCTAGCTGCCGGCTTTCAGGCTTCAAGTTCGGCCGGAGGCTGCTTGGATCCGGGGACGACGATCAATAAGTGTTCGATTCGTGTTTGCTTTGCTTCCGCCGCCGGGGCTTGACGTCTGTATTCTCCTGACCAGGTCGGCACCCGCAGTGAAAAGGCCGAAGAGGTCTCCTGCGGCCCTGCTTGAGGCAGGTTCGCCAGCCGTGGTTGCGGCTCCGTCTGCGGGGAAAGGAGGCAGCAAAGCTCGCGCCTCCTTTGCCCGGTCATCCTCGCGAGCCCAGCAGGGGCACTCTGGCGACGAGTCAGCCCCCGTGGCCCCGCTGACTCTGGAGGTGCATGCGCTTGACGTTGTCGCTGAGGTGCCCAAGGCCTAGGGGGCTCCTCCTTCCTAGGCCGTGATCTTGCTGCCGTCTTCTACACCTGCTCCACTGCTCCAGCCCCTTCGATCCTCGCCATCCTCGACCAGGCTGCCAACGAGCTGAGCTGCTGCAAGAGGATCTCCGAACGCTGATCCCGCTCGTGGCCGGGCGCTCGAGCTGGCTTCGGCTGGGCCTGCTTATCGCCTCTCCGTCTGAAGCGGGCGCCGCTGCTGCCGGCCTCCGATGGGGAGAAGTGTCCGCTGCAGTGCCAGGCCGCCGCGATGATGCCCAGGGCGACGCCACGGACGCCCGGGACCGCTGCAAGGCGTTGGAGGTTGAGCTGCAAGGCTTGCGCGACGAGCTCGCCAAGGAGGCCCGTGGCCGCCAGGAGAAGGAGAAGGAGAAGGAGGCTCGGGAGGCCGCCGTCATGGACTGGGACGCCGAGCTTGATGGCTGTCGTGGCCGGTTGGAGACGCTGGAACAGTCGCTGAAAGCAGAGAGGATTGAGCTCGACAGGAAGGCAAAGATCCTGGCTAAGGATCGAGTGGCCTTCGCCAGGTTGGAGGAGAAGGCTCGCGCCGCGTTGAAGACGCTCTACGAGGGTGGCCCTGCCGAGCTGCTTCCTTTCTTGGTCCGAGCACTTGAAGATGTCGCGGACGGCCTTGGCCCCACGGCCGAGGCCGAGGCTCATGCCCTGTTTTCTCGCAGCGCCACGCCATCCTCACCATGTTCATTTTCGCGCCCTGCCGTCCGACCTTGACGGCCTGCTGGAGCCTGTGAGCAGTGACATTGCCGCTGCCGCTGCTGAGGCCATGAAAGGCCGAGCCGAGGCCCTACTGGGGAAGTTTCGCGCCTTCAGCACCTTGCCTGGGCGAGGTGCCGCCAGCCCCGCGGCCTCGGGAGGTGGGGGCGCCACAAGAGAGTGATCCCTTCGCAGCTTCCGCTCGCTCTTTTTTAATAACTTCAACATGCACCATGCCTTGTGGAGGCGTTTAAACTTGTGTTTGGCGTTGTAAAACGACTTATGGCTTGTAATATTTGCTTTGAATTCAGATTCTTCCCTCCTACTTGTGTGTGTTCTACGTCGGCAGGTCCTGCCCTCACAGATACTCAGCCGCCTGCTAGCCCCGACCGGAGACCTAGGACGGGACCAAGGAGGAGGGGCTACGTGGCGTTAGGCTTCTCGAGTCGCGATGCTCGAGAGTCCCCTTGTCGCATCTAACAAGAAGTAGGGACAGGAGGCATAGGAGTGATTGGTCGTTCTCACGCCGCAGGGCCTGCCCTGCATACCTCAACCACCATTAGCCCCGACCGAGACTAGGACGGACTAAGGAGTGAGGGGCTACGTGACCAGCTTAGGCTCCCGAGTCGCGATGCTCAGAGTCCCCTTGACGCTCAAACGAATTTTCATACCTTGGCTCCGGCTCGGGAGGCGCGTGCGACGCACCAGGTCCGAGGGACCTGGCTGGGTGGTGTACGCCGGGCGGCCCGGCGTGGCCCGGCGCAGCCCCTCGTGTCCAGCCCTCGCACGCACGCTGAGGGGAGGTGTTGCGATGGCGCCTGCACACCGAGCCTGGCTCCCGAGGTTGATACGGCCAGTGAGCCGCCTCGGTTGTTTATCACCAGCTGAGCATACCGCTCAATGTGTACGGCATAGCCGCCTCAAGAGTTTCACACCCAGCTGAGCATGGTGCTTCCACTGGTTCGTGGGAGGGGGCTCCCATCCGGGAGGAGCCCCCTGGGCGTGTATAGCTCAGCCCTGACACGTGGCCGGCACGGTAGGGCTAGGAGATGTGTATTTGGGCACCCGTGAGCCAGCGCATGACTCACGAGGCCCTACCTCAAGGCGGGTTGCGCCTGGCTTGGGCCTTTATCATTGGTGTGTTCCTGCAGGGTTAGAATGCAAATGCTCTACGTCCTCAGGTCCCGGCCCTCGAGCGAGCTCACTTGCCACCGGTATGACAGTCGTGATGCCGTGGGTCAAGGCCAGGTGAGGGCCGAGAGCCAAGAAGAGCCCATGAGTTGCGATGCTCAGGTACACCCCCTTTTAACGTGCAAGCGCTTTGCATTAGGGCAGAGAGGCCCGCGACAGGTAATAGGCAATAATTGCGTGAATCAGGTTAAGCGCGAAGGAGCAAATCCATCTAGATAGGTGCGGAGAAAGCATATGCCACTAGATTTTGCCCGAGAAGCTTGGGGATAATGCCGCCCCAGGGGCGCCCCCAACAAGGTAAGTAAAGAACATAAGCAAAACGGATACATGCCGCAGGGACGGACCCACGCGGCCTAGGAAAGATGCAGCCCGAGGGGCGCTCCCAGCTGAAAATGGAACTTGGAAAGGTGTCACCTGATATGGTCGGAGATGGCGGGATGTTGAGGTAGCGGATGACGCGCGATAATGACGCCGGTCCTCACGAGCCCTCCGGACCTGGAGCCTCGGGAGGCTCCGGGGGCACGGGGGGGGGGGGGTCCTCGAGAGCCATCTCCATCTCTACCAGGATCGCGCGCTGCTTGACCTCCTGAGCCTCCAGAGCGCACCCCAGCAGGCGCTAATGGGCGGCAACCGCGTTCGGCAGGCTGAAAGGCATGCGAGCGCAGCTGTGAGGTGGACCCTCGCAGCGCCCCACGCGTGAGGGCCAGAGGCGCTCCTGAGACGCAGCCCGGTTGAGCCCTGGTATGTCGATTCAGATTCGCAGCCTAGCATCCTCGCCTGGATGCGGGGCCATGGTGGGCAAGCAGCGACAGCCGTGCATGACTCTTGACTCCTGTAGCTACTGGGTGCTCCTCGTGATGAACTCCTGAGGGTTTGGCCCTCCTTGCCTCATACCTTCCTGAGGGAAACGTCCCTTGAAGCACGCCTCCAAGTGATGCCCGAGCGCCTCCCTAGTGACCCCGTCTAGGTCGGTGGCTCGCCATGAAAGAGTCCCCGAGCCCCTGCTCGAGGAGGCGCCGGCGCGCCTTCCTATCGACATGAGGGTGGCGCCCCTTGAACAGGCGCTGGTCCTGTTGCACGCCCGAGGTGCCTACCTCATGAGGGCTTGGACCTGGGCCTTCTTCTTCTTAGGGATCGCCTCAGAAGTCTCCCGCCTGTGATCTGGGTCTTCGATTGCTGCGGCTTGAAGGCACGCCAAGGGAGCACATCTGCATCCCTTTCCTCACAAGGCACTGATGACTCCTCCGCTTCCCGCATCTTGAGGACATTGTAGCCATGGTGAGTCAATGCCATAAACTTGGCCAAGGCTGGGTACCCGAGGATGGCATTGTATGGCGGCGAATGTGGGCGACGCCAAGTCGATGAGCTCGGTGCGGTGGTTGTTGCGCTGTCCGAAGGTGACGGAAGATTTAACTTGCCCTATCGGGACGGTGGAGCCATCGGTGACTCTCGAGAAGGGCCTGGTCGGCTGAAGTTGATCGTATGGCACTTGGAGATTGTTGAATGTCTCGACAGATAGGACGTTGATTCCTGCTCCGCCGTCGATGAGGGTCCTGGTGACTTGCATGTTGCTGATGACTGGTGAGCAAAGCATGGGGAGGACTTCGGCCGTTGCCGCGCACTTGAGCTGATCCGCTAAGCTGAACGTGATAGCGCATGACGACCACCTGAGAGGGCATGTGGCCTCAGGCTTGGGGAGGACTGCATTCACCTCATGAGCAAACCGCTTGAAGATGCGCCGAGAGGTCGGGGCTGAGCGCCACCCAGATGCAAGCGATCGCGCTGCCCTGAAGCCCCCAGCCCCTCGTCCCCGATGATTGTCTTCATGCCTCCTTGGCGGCTGCGGCAGAGGTGGGAGCCCTGCGTTGCCTTGAGGGCGGTCCTCACGAGGCTGGTCTCTCCAACGTCCCTCGCGAGGCTGGTCCTGCCAGCGGTCCTCGCGAGGTCTGTCGCACCATCCTTGGCGAGGGCCAAGGTCTTACCAGCGTCCTGCGCCTCTTCCTCCTCCTCGGCCATAGCTCCGATCATTGCGCTCAGGGCGTCGGCCTATACACCCTTCTCGCACGGCCCTGAGCTCCTGGCATTCGTTGGTGTTGTGGGTGTGGAGATCGTGGTACACACACCGGCTGCCCTTGGATGACTCGGGCTAATCCCTGCCTCGCTTGGTGTCTGGTTCTGCCACGAGCACGGCAGCCCCCTTGCGCTTCACGTCCTTGGCCTTGGGCTTATTATCTTCTGGATCGGCAACCGGGAGCTCGAGGAGGGAGAGGCGCCCTTCCTTAGCCCTGGCACATTTGGTCGCCAAGTTGAACAGCTCCAGGGATGTGCACAGGTCTTCATGCATTGCGAGCTCCTCCTTCATCTTGACGTCACACACGCCATCGGAGAAGGCTGAGATGATGGCTTCCTCAGTCACCTTGGGGATTTTGAGGCGGGAATTGTTGAAGCGCTGGAAGTACTTCTGCAGGGTCTCTCCTGGTTGCTGCTTGATGCGGAGCTTGCTCTTGTAGATTCCCGCGCGCCGCTGCCTGGAGCAGCGCGGGGTCTTGACGCGGTGGCGCTGGAGCGTGGTCGCGGCGCTCCGGTGCTGGGAGCACGCGAGCACCTTCTCGGGGACGAGGGATCTCCTGGCAGCTCCTTTCTTGTTGCGCGGGCACCGGACGCGGAGGGTCTCGGCCCGGGGCCACGCGCCTTGGAGCCAGGGCACCTTCTTGGGGAGGAGGTGGCGGGGGCGCCTCCGGCTCCCTGCCTCCCGCGCGGGGTGAAGGGCGAGGCGGCAAGAGGGACGGCGCGGACGAGCTCCGCAACGCGGTCGAGCCACTCCTCGTAGACGTCGTCGTGAGGGCGGTAGCGCAGGAGCTCGTTTGCCGCGATGAGCACGGATCGAGCATCCATGGGAGCGCGGTGCGCGCGGGACGAAGAATCGGCAGGGGCGAGCGAAGGAGTAGCAGTGGGGCCTTCTCGCCTCACCGATGGATGCAGGGAAGAGGCCTGCTGCTCGTTTCCCGCCGGGCCGGTGGCGGCGTTGGCGGCAGGCGACGGGGAACGACGAGGGTGTCCGCCGACGGGAGTCGTCTGGGGGACTCGAGTGGCGCGAGCAGCCCGACGCTCGGCGCGAGCTCGGCGAGCGTCAGCCATGGACACGACGGAAGATCACACACGACTAGTGGAAGAAAGATTCTAGCGCACCCCTACCTGGCGCGCCAAATGTCGGATTTCGGGTTCCAGCAGACCCTTTGGGTTCGAACACTGGGGTGCGCGCGGAGATCTTTCCCCTACCAGCTCATGCCTGAATAGTTAGCGAGGGATCTAAACTACGAACGATGAACAACACAAGGGGCGCAAGGTTTATACTAGTTCGGGCCACCATTGTGGTGTAATACCCTACTCTAGTTTGTGGTGTGGTGGATTGCCTCAATGGCTGATGATGAACAGTACAAAGGAAGAACAGCCTCGTGAGGGGCTGTTCTTGAGCTGGTGCGATGAACTGCTTGGGCGAGTCCAGTCATTTCTCTCTCTCTCACTCTCTCTCTCTCTCTCTCTCTCTCTCTCTCTCTCTCTATATATATATATATATATATATATATATATATATATATATATATATATATATATATATATATATAGACACACACACACACATATGCGTGATCCGCCCTGTTCCTCCCCTTTTTTCTTTTCTCCGTTTGGTGGCTAGTCCTATATATAGAAGGAGGCCCTGGGCCTCTTCCCAAATAATGAGCCGGAAGGGCGCCAACAATCAGCCATTTTGAAGGGGAACATCTAGTACACTTATCCTGACTAAAGTTGGTCTTCGGGTGCCAAAAGCTCTGACGGTGACGCCGTCCTGGGCTCCACGATGACCTCCTTCCTTCCGCTCTGCTGGTCTTGGTCTTGTTGCACCGAAGTGGTAACCTTTGCCTGATGCCTTGGCCTATGCTTGCCCCCTTTGCACCAAAGGAGAAATGAGGATACTGCGCAGGCCGGCGCCCGCCTGGCACCCGCCTGGTCTCGATCGTCATGGCTTGCATCACGGGGCTCCCTCGTGAGGTACCCTGCCTTGATCTCTCCGCCTCCTCGTGAGCCTGCCTGACGAGGCTGCTCCTGAGGAAGGTTCCTGTCGTCCGCCTCATGAGGCTTGGCCTCGCGAGGGTCTTGAGCTTGAGCCGATGAAGTGGGCCGCTGGGCCCCCACTTGAGCCACGCCAGCAGCCGCAGAGAAAGTCTGGGGACCCCCGTTTCGAGAACGCCGACAGCCTCGGATCGACGCCATGAGGAGGTTGGCGTGCATGGAGGGTGCATGAATGGCTCTTGCCCGCGTTAAAGCCTATTGGACGGATATGGAGGCCACCATTATAGCGACCTAGGATCCGGCGGGGGCCAATATCCGGCCGAGCACTACTTGGCGCAGGTCACAGAAGGTGCCCACCTAATAGAGGCGCAGTGCTCGAAGAATTCCTTGTTCAAGTGATGAATCGAATCATTGTAAAAAACAATTTTTATTTTGATTATGAAACAGTATTTATTGTACTGTTTGCCTGAAAATATGATTGTGTCCCCTGTGCGGCCGTTTATATATATGAATATGTAATCCAAAAGTTAGCAGTCGTTGGCTTCAGCCCCCACGCAGACAATGCGGGGGTGTTCGCGAATATGCTTAATCACACTTGATCCAACGTCTTGGTCCATTAATGAGGTGATCGCACATCGAACTAGGCAACCGGACTATATAGCTGTAACACTTTCGCTTAGCCATGGGAGTCTAACGTTGGGGCTAATATGTAGCCCCTGGTACCTTCGCATGCATCCGAATACGGGCGCGTGTGTACATGACCGGGAAACGGTCCTTCGTTAATGCGGAGGGATCCTAAAGATTCCAATAGGTCTTCGAGTGGTTGAACAGTCTCTCGCTGTATCATTACAGTCAGTTTTCGGCTTTCTCTACTGAGGTGCTCGGCCGGAATAACCAGGGCACAATCGCAGTAGTTCTGCTTAGGCCACCTTAGCCGATAATAACGGAACATAAGGCGGCAAACCCATGAGCCGGGCAAACCCAACATTTGACCAAAGACATGATTCGGAGCTGCTGCATATAAGGCAAAACTCATGACGCCGAACACTCCCGAAGGTATTCAGACTTTATAACAGACGATGGGCTCAAGAATGCCCATTCATTATAAACCCTGTGTTTCCAGGTACGTGTGTTAATCTGTCATGGCGAAATGCCAATAACGGCAGTATCCTCTGTGGGTATGGAACCCATGGGATGGTTAAACAACAAGAGGCAATAGAAAAGGTTTACACAGGGGCTTGACCTAAAAGGAAACCTGTTGAATGGGGCCCTGTTGCACGTCTGTGCCTTTATCTCCGTTGTGCCGTATCCTGGAAGGGTATCGCGCGAACGTTGTCCTGAAAAAAGAGAACTCGTAGGAGAGTACAACGTAAGTATGCGATGGATAGTAAAAATGTAAGATGTTGGCCTGCCAATAAGGTTGAGCCAAGTGTGGGGATGTATTAAATATGTATAGCCCCTGGTGTCCACTATTGGATTACATATACGGTGCCCTGATTAAATTTTATCCGGGCGACCGGACACGTCTAACCGTGTCTGTGGTCTTAATGACCAGTCATGTTTTCTGATATTGGAGGCCGCTTATAGTCCGGCCGCTAGGGCCGCCGCGAGTTCCTCTGCGTGTGAAGAGCGCTCTGTGATTCCCCTAACGGTGATGACACCCCGTGGATCGGGCATCTTGAGTGTAAGGTAGCCATAGTGCGGCAATGCGTTGAAGCGGGCGAGGGCCGTTCTTCCAAGCAATGCATGATAGTCGCTTTGGAAGGGTGCGATGATAAAGAGTAGCTCTTCGCTTCTGGAGTTGCCTGGAGAGCCGAATGTTACCTCCAGTACGACGGAGCCCCTGCTGTGGGCTTCAACGCCTGGTATCACCCCTTCAAAGGTGGTGTTGCTTTGGTTAATTCTGGATGGGTTTATCCCCATCCTGCGGGCAGTGTACTCGTATATTAAATTGAGACTACTGCCGCCGTCCATGACGACACCGGTGAGACGGTATCCTTCTATTATCGGGTCAAGCACCAAGGCCTTTGATTCTCCGTGCTGAATACTAGTTCGGTCGTCCAAGTGATCGAAGGTGATCGGGTACGACATCCAGTAGTTAGGCGTGAGTACGATGGGCTCTATATCGAGCACGTCTCTATGCGCGTGTTCGTGCCTTCTCATGGACGTGTGAGTCGCGTGGATCATGTTCACTGTTTTAACCTCTGGCGGGAATTGTTTCTGTCCCCCAGTGTTCGGCCGGCGAGGTTCATCCTCGTCTTCACTTGGTGGTTCCCTTCCCTTGTGTTCGGCATTTAATTTGCCGGCCTACTTGAAGACCCAGCTGTAGGACCTTGAAGTATGTCTAGAGGGGGGTGATTAGACTACTTGACCAATAAAAACTTAACATTTTCCCAATTTTATACTTTGGCAGATTTTAGCTATTTTTGAACAAGTCAAGCAATCTTCACACAATTCAAGCAAGCATGCAAAGAGTATATTGGCAGCGGAAAATAAAGCATGCAACTTGCAAGAATGTAAAGGCAAGGGTTTGGAGGATTCAAACGCAATTGGAGACACGGATATTTTTGTCGTGGTTCCGATAGGTGGTGCTATCGTACATCCACGTTCATGGAGACTTCAACCCACGTAGGGTAACGGTTGCGCGAGTCCACGGAGGGCTCCACCCACGAACGGTCCACGAAGAAGCAACCTTGTCTATCCCACCATGGCCGTCGCCCACGAAGGACTTGCCTCACTAGCGGTAGATCTTCATGAAGTAGGCGATCTCCTTGCCCTTACAAACTCCTTGGTTCAACTCCACAATCTTATCGGAGGCTCCCAAGTGACACCTAGCCAATCTAGGAGACACCACTCTCCAAGAAGTAACAAATGGTGTGTTGATGATGAACTCCTTGCTCTTGTGCTTCAAATGATAGTCTCCCCAACACTCAACTCTCTCTCATAGGATTTGGATCTGGTGGAAAGAAGATTTGAGTGGAAAGCAACTTGGGGAAGGCTAGAGATCAAGATTCATGTGGTTGGAATGGAATATGTTGGCCTCAACACTTGAGTAGGTGGTTCTCTCTCGGAACTGGTAAGTTGGAAGTGTAGGTTTGTTCTGATGGCTCTCTCCACGAATGAAGAGGAGGCGGAGGGGTATATATAGCCTCCACACAAAATCTAACTGTTACACACAATTTACCAAACTCGTTGGGACCGAATCATCAAACTCGGTCAGACCGATTTAGTAAACCTAGTGACCGTTAGGGTTTTCGGTGGGACTGATATGCAACTCGGTAGGACCGATATGGTTAGGGTTAGGGCATAACATAATCTTGGTGAGACCGATTACACAAACTCGGTGGGACCGAATTTGGTAATTAGCTAACCAGAGAGTTGGTCAGGTAAACTCGGTGGGACCGATTTGCTCTTTCGGTGAGAGCGAAAAGTTACAAAAGGGAAACAGAGTTTACATTGCAATCTCGGTGGGACCGATCGCTCACTTCGGTTAGACCGAAACGTTACGAAGGGAAACAGAGAGATTACAATCCCATCTCGGTGAGACCGAGATCTCTATCGGTGAAACCGATTTGCCTAGGGTTTGTGGCAGTGGCTAAGACATCTGAACTCGGTGGCATCGGGTAGAAAGAATAGGTAGGGCTGAGTTTGACTTTGGGTTTAGGTCATATGTGGATGTGAGAAAGTAGTGGAGGGTTTTGGAGCATATCACTAAGCACATGAAGCAAAAGGCTCATTAAGCAACACCTCATCCCTTCTTGATAGTATTGGCTTTTCCTATAGACTCAATGTGATCTTGGATCACTAAAATGTAAAATGTAGAGTCTTGAGCTTTTGAGCTTGAGCCAATCCTTTGTCCTTAATATTTTGAGGGATCCACTTTCATCATCCATGCCATGCCATTCATTGAGCTTTCCTAAAATGTTTGTCTTGGAATAGCAATAGCTCAATGAGCTATATGTTGTTATGAATTACCAAAACCACCTAGGGATAGTTGCACTTTCAATCTCCCCCTTTTTGGTAATTGATGACAACATATAGATCAAAGCTTCGACAAATGATAATAAAATTGAAAAACATCGTCGCTTTGAGAAGTATGTGATAAGCAAGAGCTCCCCCTAAATTTGTGCATATCTTAAGATTTGCTTTGGACTGCAAATGCACAAGGAATTAGGCTCATGGGTTACTCTTCCATGTCACATACATCTTGGTGGAGCGCTCAAAATAATAACGATTGAATACATGCACTCATAACCAAGCACAGTGAATGATCATATAAGGATAAATAAGATAATATCATTAAAGGCATAAGTGTAGCTTATGATCAAACACATGATCATCAATGTCTCACAGGTAATGCATAGTATCTCAAGCAATCAAACGCAAAAAGGTTCAACCAAGAAGACAAGAGAGAATAAAAGCAAATCTCTCTCTCGAAGCCTATGATCTATACATTTTTCTCCCCCTTTGGCAACAAGTTACCAAAAAGTTCCTTGAAAATGCATAGAACTATGTCGTCTCTCAGGCTTGGTCTTCTGGTGGTGGTGTAGACAGGACTCCAAGGATGAACGCATCAGTAGACGTGGTAGGAGCTGAAGAAGTTGGAGCTGGAGCTGGTTGAGCCGGAGCTGTAGCTGGAGCTGAAGAAGTGGCTCTGGTGTCTCGATTTGGTACTGCAGCTGACCTCTGAGCTCTAGGCACTCTAGCAAATGCATTAGTTGTCGTCTTGCCCTTCCTCTCCTGCATATCATCTTGTAACTGCTCCACAACTGACTGAATCTCAGTCACTTTGACATCAAGATCATAGAAGGTTTGTTCCATGATTCTCTCCAGGCTCTCCTGGTTTTGAGTTAGGGTGGCCAAGCCCTTCTCAATCCGTAGAGATGATGCTATTAAGTAACCAAGCTGCTCCTGCTTGTTCTTCAGAAAGTACTCCGATGCCTCTGCTTGAGTTGGCATCTTTGCAGCTTTCTTTTGCCTTGCCTTCTCCTTTCTCTCCTGAGCTTGCACTGATGATGGTTCATTCTCAGTCATGACAACTCGATTGTCCTCAAATTCAGGATAGAGAACCATGTGTTCCTTATCCAATAGATACTTTCCTGTGCCCATCTTCGAGTTTATCAACTCCTGAATCTGTGGGGCATAACCACATCTCCTCTTCTGATCTGCTGTTATCCTCTTAATTGTCTCGACTATGAGGCTCATGACCTTGAATTTCTAAGGCACATCAAAAACATGAAGCAAATTGATTGCATGTCCTCTAATCATGTTATGGTCACATGATTTGGGCAATAGAGTATGCCTTAAGATCCAGTTGATCGTAGGCAGCCCTGACAGCAGAAAATGGACTGATCCAAACTTGAAGTTCTCAAGTACATCATCTGGGATCTCCTTGTACATGTGTGACATTGAGTTATGATCCATTTTCTTCTTACCATAAATGTCCAGGTCATCCTCACTTTCCTTTGGGGCATTGATCAAACTTTCCCATTCCTCTATGGTAGACGATATCTGGTTCCTTCGACATCCACACTATCCTCGCCATCCGGATAGAAATGTGTTTGTGAGTTGCATGATGAGTTCATCGTTCCAGGTTGGTGAGCTTCGCCCAACAAAATCAGCAACTCCACAAGCACTCAAGCTGTCATATACTCCAGGGTAGTGTTCTGCGTTCTCCTTCATGTAATTCCAGTTGACCCATCTCATATCGCAAACTATGGGTTTCTTATCCAGCAAGATAGTCTCATAAAAGTCCTACTGCTCCTTGGTGTGGAACCTGTAGTCCACAGCAGTCCTTCTCCTCCTGGCATATGGATCTGACTCTCTCCATAGCCTCAACCCATTATCTCTCCTGATCTTCATGTTTTCAGCCACAGGATGAGCATCATTGTGGTCTGGGATCTTGGGTTTGAGCTTCCTTAGGACCTGCCCTTCTTCATCTTCTTCAGCTTCAACCTCAGGCATTGGGGCCTTGTTCTTTTCTGCTGCTGGTATTCCTCTTGGGTGCGTTCTTGGGCTTGGGGGCAGCTTTGGGCTCGGAAGTTGCAGCCCCTAATTTGATTGCATCACCCATCAGTTTTTGTGCGTTGGGTGGTGGCTCTGCAACCTCTTCTTCTTCCTCCTATTCCATCATGGAAGGCTTCCCAATCACTCTTGCCATGGTCTTCTTGACCCTTTCTTTCCTTTTCTTTCCCTCTGCAGCAACAGGCTCTTTGGGTTGAGATTCCAAAGGAGCTTGAGTAGACTCTGCTTTGGACATTGGTTGTCTACCTGCTGGCCTTTTGATTTTCAAACCAGGCTTCACTGCAGATGAGCTGAACTCCCTCTTGAGCACTTTCTTCTTGGAGCTTGCCTCATCCTCAACTGCCATGTAATCCTCATCCTCGACTCGAGGTCTTCTTCTTTCTTGTCCTTGTGGCATCCTTGGGCAAATTGCTCGGAGTGCTTCGCTCCCCTCATCTCGAGCTGCTTGAGGGACTAGTGCCCTCGCTCAATTGGATCTGCTCTTGATTTGTTCGCTATCACTTTGGTCCGACATGCTGTTCTACTGACTGCTGACCCTGTGAATAGTTATAGATGAGGTAGAGTGGATGAGCATCACAAAATGCAGAGATTTTTGCAAAAGAATGATTCAAAAAAACTTAGTTTTAGTTTCCCACTGAAAACATTTCAGATCTACCGATTTGCAAACTCGGTGACACCGAAGCAGTTTTGGAACCTAAACTAGTGAACTCGGTCAAACCGAGTCACAGTTCGGTGGCACCGAGACTGCTAGGGTTTCACAAAGTTCTAAAATCGGTCACACCAATTAGAAATTCTTGGTCAGACCGAGACTTACTAGTGCAATGGCATCAGCCAAATCGGTGGGACCGAGTTTTTCAACTCGGTGGGTCCGAGATGGTTTCGGCGGAAACCTAACCCTAAATTTTCGAATTGCTACTATTCTAAGGATTGATTTGACTGGATAGGAGTGTTTCAATCATGGCAAGATGCATAATGAACACAATGTGCTGAGAATCGGACGAGGAAAGCACTGTGATCGAGTTCATACCCTAGTTCGGCGAGAACTCGCTACGGCGGGAACGGCGGAGGAGAATTCCGTTGAAGGCGGCGGAGACCAGCGACAGGAGGTAGCTGGCAACGAAGTCGACGATCCATAGACCAAGTTGGCAGAGCGAGCTATGCGCGGGCGAGAAGATTCGGAGAAAGTTTTCCAAATTTTGCCCGTGCGATATATATAGCCCGACCCTGTCGGTGTGACCGAGTGGTACAACTCGGTGGCACCAAGATGCACAACTGTGAACAGTTATAGCAACTCGGTGTGACCAAAAAGTACAAATCGGTTGCACCGAGATGAAAACCTAGATCGACTTAGTAATCTCGGTATGACCGAAATGGAGGAATCGGGCAGACCGAAAATCACAAAGAAGTTTTGGAAGTTTAAGTCTATGACGAATCGGGGACTCCGAGTGCTCCTCACACAGAGTGGTTCGAATCTGACTTGATCAAATTTTGTGATGTAGCATGAATAGAGTTTGAGATGAGAAAAGCATAGATAGCTAGAGAAGGTTCTTAGGCATTCTTGTCCATCCACTTGGCCAAAAAAAGAAAAACCAAACAATCAAAACAACAAGTGGATGTCCTCGAATGAGTAAATATGCAACCAGCATGCTACCACAATAAGATGACAAATGAAATATGTGACAAAGCATGCACAAGCAATTCTAGCATCTATCAAACAATTGGCGATGACTAGGTCATCTATATATGAGTATATTGACTTAGGAGTCAAATGAGGACATTTGATCATAGGTCATACTCATCGTTTAAGCTCAAGTGGGGTTACCACTTTTACATAAAGCATTTATGTGTTCACATCATTAGAGTTGCTTTGACTCAATTCTTAGAGTTAAGCTCCCCCTAGATGTGAGATCCCCCTTAGAGGGATAAACTAACCTTGGGTTTTGTCGATGATGACTTCATGTAGGTGTTGAAGATGTGGATGCTCAATGTTGATGTAGATCGTTTGGAGCAATCCTTTGGAGTGAGTTGCACTTTCAATACCTACATGGGTTAGTCCCACAAGGAACAAACAAGAATATCCATAGACATAGAGTGATGCACACACAAAATGATGTCCAGGAAAACATTAGGTTACCTTGTCCCTTGCCTTACCAACATGAGGGTTTGTGACTCCTTGAACTAGTGCAAGATATGGAAGTTGATTGCACTTGTCCTTGCCATAATGATATGAGTGAAAATGTTGGCGAGTCACCCTCAAGAACTCTCTAGTTCTTCTTCTTCGGATCCACATCAACTTGATGGGAATCCTTGGTGTAGTAGTTGTACTTGATGAAGTAGAACTTGACGTAGTCTTGGGAACCCACTTGACCAAGGCCTTAGGTGCTTCTTCAAATGCATCAATTTCCTCTTGAAGCTTGTCCTTGCCTTTGTTCTTGTGGTCTTGTGGTGGAAGATCATCTTGTGCTTGTGTTCCTTGAAGGAAGTAGGATCATACTTCTCTTGTTGAGGAACAAACTTCGTCTTGGGGTATTGATCTTCTTCCCACTCAACTCCATTGGCATTGAACTTTCGCTCAAAACCAACACCTTGATTCTTCCGTGCCTTCCTTGCTTGCGCATAATTTCCTCAAATTGCTTACTCCCGCAAGACTCTTGTATACACCTTTCTCTATAATTCCTTCAATAAGCTGTTTTCTTGCTCAAGTGTAACTTGGCTAAGAGGATCATTAGTGGAATCAAGAGAACTACTAGAAGCAACAATATTGGATTTAGCATTGTTATTGTTACTACTAGAAGAATCTTTCTTGTTCTTGTTACTAGACTTGACTTGAGGCATGTAAGTAGATAAGAGTAAACGCTTGGCAATGTAAGAAGAACTTTTCTTACGAAGATCATCATTGATTGCCTTTAAGAACTCATGCTCTTGCTCAAGATTGAGCTTTTCAAAGCGTAACTTCTCATGAGCCCTTAAAAGTTCTCGATGATCTTCAAAGATAGTTTCATGAGCTAACTTAAGAGTGTTTAGTTCTTTAGTTAGACGCTCAATTTTCTCCTTATCATTGTCATTCGTTTCAACTTGATTAGCATGATTAATTGATGTTTCATCATAGTATTCATCACTAGAGTTGTCAACAAGTAAATCATCATCACCTAGCAAGTCATCTTCATCAACATCAAAATCAACATACTCGGGGTGTGTTAGCTTAGGACCTTTGGCCATGAAGCATCTACCAATTCCTTCATTTGGTGATTCAAATATGTCATAGGAGTTGGTTGAGACAAGTGCTAGACTAGCAACACCTTCATCTTGAGTGTATCCGGAGTCGGAGTGATAGCTTCTCTCAGAGTGATGGTCGGAGTCGGAGCCGGATACCCATTCACCAACATGAGCTTGATGTCTTCATTTTTTGTAGCTCTTTGATGACTTGTCCTTCCTTTCTGAATCCTTGCTTCTCCGTGAGGGTCTTCGTTCATAACGATCATCTCTACTCCTTCTCTCTCTTGGTGGTGATTCTTCTCTTCTACTTCTTCTCTTGGGATAATCTTCTCTTATTTTGTAGGGTGCCGTACACTCATTGAATAGTGTCCGGTCTCCCACAATTGTAGCAATTGCGCCTCGACTAGAAGATCTTTTGTCATTGTAGGACCTTGACTTAGAGCTTCTTTCTTTGCTTCTACTCTTGTAGAATTTGTTGAAGTTCTTCACCATTAAGCTCAATTCTTCATTGAAGGTTTGTTTCTCACTTGATGATGTGGGGGCTTCACATGAGGCTTTGTAAGCACCACTCGACTTGTTGTGAAGTTCCTCCTTATCCTTGAGTGACATCTCATGAGCAACAATTCTTCCAATGACTTCCGTAGGCTTGACATCTTTGTAATTGGGCATCATTTGGATCAATGTGCATATAGTATCATATTTTCCATCCAATGCTCTTAGGATCTTCTTGATGATGAATCTATCGGTCATCTCTTCACTTCCTAAGCCGGCAATCTCATTTGTGATAAGAGCAAGCCTAGAGTACATTTCAGCGACACCTTCACCATCCTTCATTTTGAACTTGTCAAGCTGACTTTGGAGCACATCCAACTTGGATTCCTTGACGGAGTCGGTACCTTCGTGCATATCAATCAAAGTATCCCAAATTTCCTTTGCATTCTCAAGACGGCTGATTTTGTTGAATTCCTCGGGGCACAATCCATTGAAGAGGATATCACAAGCTTGAGCGTTGTATTGCAACATCTTCAACTCATCCGGACTAGCTTCACGGTTCGGTTCTCTCCCATCAAAGAATTCACCTTGCAAGCCAATAGACACAATAGCCCAAATGGCGAGGTTATGTCCGAGAATATGCATTTTCATCGTATGCTTCCAACTAGCAAAATTAGTGCCATCAAAGTAAGGACCTCTACGGTGATAATTTCCCTCGCTAGACGCCATACTCTCCTAGGTTGTGAAACCAAGGCTATGACCACCAAAAGCTATGGAAATCAAAGAAAATGGAGACCAAAGCTCTGATACCACTTGTAGGACCTTGAAGTATGTCTAGAGGGGGGTGATTAGACTACTTGAAAAAAAACTTAACCTTTTCCCAATTTTAGAATTTGGCAGATTTTAGCTATTTTTGAACAAGTCAAGCAATCTTCACACAATTCAAGCAACCATGCAAAGAGTATATTGGCAGCAGAAAATAAAGCATGCAACTTGCAAGAATGTAAAGGGAAGGGTTTGGAGGATTCAAACGCAATTGGAGACACGGATGTATTTGTCGTGGTTCCGATAGGTGGTGCTATCGTACATCCACGTTGATGGAGACTTCAACCCACGTAGGGTAACGGTTGCGCGAGTCCACGGAGGGCTCCACCCACGAAGGGTCCACGAAGAAGCAACCTTGTCTATCCCACCATGGCCGTCGCCCACGAAGGACTTGCCTCACTAGCGGTAGATCTTCACGAAGTAGGCGATCTCCTTTCCCTTACAAACTCCTTGGTTCAACTCCACAATCTTGTCGGAGGCTCCCAAGTGACACCTAGCCAATCTAGGAGACACCACTCTCCAAGAAGTAACAAATGGTGTGTTGATGATGAACTCCTTGCTCTTTGGCTTCAAATGATAGTCTCCCCAACACTCAACTCTCTCTCATAGGATTTGGATCTGGTGGAAAGAATATTTGAGTGGAAAGCAACTTGGGGAAGGCTAGAGATCAAGATTCATGTGGTTGGAATGGAATATGTTGGCCTCAACACATGAGTAGGTGGTTCTCTCTCAGAACTGGTAAGTTGAAGTGTAGGTTTGTTCTGATGGCTCTCTCCACGAATGAAGAGGAGGTGGAGGGGTATATATAGCCTCCACACAAAATCTAACTGTTACACACAATTTACCAAACTCATTGGGACCGAATCATCAAACTCGGTGAGACCGATTTAGTAAACCTAGTGATCGTTAGGGTTTTCGGTGGGACTGATATGCAACTCGGTAGGATCGATATGGTTAGGGTTAGGGTATAATGTAATCTCGGTGAGACCGATTACACAAACTCGGTGGGACCGAATTTGGTAATTAGCTAACCAGAGAGTTGGTCAGGTAAACTCGGTGGGACCGATTTGCTCTTTCGGTGAGACCGAAAAGTTACAAAAGGGAAACAGAGAGTTTACATTGCAATCTCGGTGGGACCGATCGCTCACTTCGGTTAGACCGAAACGTTATGAAGGGAAACAGAGAGATTACAATCCCATCTCGGTGAGACCGAGATCCCTATCAGTGAAACCGATTTGCCTAGGGTTTGTGGCAGTGGCTAAGACATTTGAACTCGGTGGCGCCGGGTTGAAAGAATAGGTAGGGCCGAGTTTGACTTTGGGTTTAGGTCATATGTGGATGTGAGAAAGTAGTGGAGGGTTTTGGAGCATATCACTAAGCACATGAAGCAAAAGGCTCATTAAGCAACACCTCATCCCTTCTTGATAGTATTGGCTTTTCCTATAGACTCAATGTGATCTTGGATCACTAAAATGTAAAATGTAGAGTCTTGAGCTTTTGAGCTTGAGCCAATCCTTTGTCCTTAATATTTTGAGGGATCCACTTTCATCATCCATGCCATGCCATTCATTGAGCTTTCCTGAAATGTTTTCCTTGGAATAGCATTAGCTCAGTGAGCTATATGTTGTTATGAATTACCAAAACCACCTAGGGATAGTTGCACTTTCACAAGCACTCTCTGTGTGTGTGGTTTGCAGGTTTGTCAGGGGTGCCATGAATTTGGCACAGTCTATCTAGGACTCTATTCAGACCAGATGATCCCTCTTTACTGCCTTTAGATGGCTTCTTTTGCTGATCAGGTCGAGAGCCCCTGAATCCGGCATTAACCGTTGTGTTATCCGGGCTATCTTCTTTGTTTGGGCGTTTGTTTTTATTACGCCGTGGCTTCCCGTTGCCATCCCTATTTTGGATGTGCTGGGTTGCTAGTGCCTTTACGGGCTAGCCAGCTATCTTCACCCGCGCAAAAGCGGGTCATAAGGCTTGTTAGGGCTGCCATTGTCCTTGGCTTTTCTTGGCAGAGGTGTCTGGCGACCAACTCGTCGCAAATGATGTGTTTGAATGCCGCTAAGGCTTCTACGTCCGCACAATCGACAATTTGATTCTTCTTAGTGAAGAATCTGTTCCAAAGCTTGCGGGCGGACTCTCCGGGCTGTTGGATTATGTGACTTAGATCGTCAGCATCCGGAGGCCGGACATAGGTCCCTTGAAAATTGGCCCTAAAAGCGTCCTCGAGTTCCTCCCAACTCCCAATGGAATTTTTGGGGAGGCTTTTCAACCAGTGTCGGGCTGGTCCCTTCAGTTTGAGGGGAAGGTATTTGATGGCGTGGAGGTCATCCCCACGAGCCATATGAATATGCAGGATAAAATCCTCAATCCAGACACCTGGGTCTATCGTTCTGTCGTATGCCTCTATATTCACAGGTTTAAAGCCCTATGGAAATTCATGGTCCAGTACTTCTTCGGTAAAGCACATGGGGTGAGCAGCCCCTCTGTATCTGGACGTGTTGTGGCATGCCGTTGGCTATTGTTGTGTCCGGTGTTTATTCAGAACTGGTATTCGATTGGCGTAATCGTTGTGGTGACCATAGTCCCTCGTCGGGGTGTGTCCTTTAGATCCATAAATGGACCTGGCTGCGCCGGCTTTCTTATCCAGGTGCTCAAGTAAATCGTGCGCGGCGTTGGTAGCCGCTTTGTTGCGGTTACGAAGTGGCACGACTTCGTCGTCGAATTATGGCAGTAGCTTGCTTTTTGGATAGCTCTTTGTATGGCGATCATTGCCGTATCTTTCTTCAGTGTCTAGCACTTTATTCCATCTATGGTTGAGAGTTTCCTGTGCGGCTTTGATCCGTTGCTTCTGCTTCTTTAGGCTTCTTGCGGTGGCCATAATCTTTCTGTGGAGGTTATCTTGTTCCACGCGTTTTTCCGGGATGATGAATCCATCATCGTCTGGACTGCTTTCTTGGACTGGTTCGATTTGATGACCTCGTCCGTCAGGATCATTATCCTCGGGTGAGGGAGTCCTGGACTAGGGGGTGTCCGGATAGCCGGACTATCGTCACGGCTGGACTCCAAGACTATGAAGATACAAGATTGAAGACTTCGTCCCGTGTCCGGATGGGACTTTCCTTGGCGTGGAAGGAAAGCTTGGCGATACGGATATGTAAATATCCTACCATTGTAACCGACTCTGTGTAACCCTAACCTATCCGATGTCTATATAAACCGGAGGGTTTTAGTCCGTAGGACGAATAACAATCATACCATAGGCTAGCTTCTAGGGTTTAGCCTCCTTGATCTCGTGGTAGATCTACTCTTGTACTACCCATATCATCAATATTAATCAAGCGGGGTAGGGTATTACCTCCATCGAGAGGGCCCAACCTGGGTAAAACATCGTGTCCCTTGTCTCCTGTTACCATCCGCCTAGACGCATAGATTCGGGACCCCTACACGAGATCCGCCGGTTTTGACACCGACATTGGTGCTTTCATTGAGAGTTCCTCCGTGTCGCCACCGATAGGCCTGATGGCTCCTTCGATCAGCAACAACGACGCGTCCAGGTGAGACTTTTCTCCCCGACAGATCTTCAGATTCGGCGGCTTTGCATGCGGGCCAATTAAGGCCATCTGGAGCAGATCGAAAGTTACGCCCCTGGCCATCAGGTCAGATTTGGAAGTTTGAACTATACGGCCGATATCCGCAGAGACTTGATCTTCAATGGATTCGAGCCGCAGCCAAGCATGCCGCACTGTCTTGATGGGCATGATCTAGCTCTGCAGCCGAACAGTGCCTTGGAGGCCGCACCAGTATCCGCTCCGACCCTTAATCCGGAGCCGGATTCCCCGATCGAGGACGAGTGGTTGGACATCGCCTCGGGGGCTACAATCTCTACGGCGATCGAGCCGAACTCCATCCCTGTCCTTTGCGAAGACCTCGACTCCAGGGTGCCGGACTCCTCTCCGGGACTCCGAACCCTCCGCGCCCCTGATAATCGAATCCGATTGGGCGCCGGTCATGGAGTTCACTACCGCGGACATCTTTCAGCACTCGCCCTTTGGCGACATCCTGAATTCACTAAAGTCTCTCTCTTTATCCGGAGAGCCCTGGCCGGGCTACGGACAGGAAGGCCGGGATGCGGACGACGAAGAAATTCAACGCCCACCCACCACCCACATTGTAGCCACTGTCGATGATTTAACCAAGATGCTAGACTTCGACTCCGAAGACATCGACGGTATGGACGACGATGCCGGAGATTTACCAAGACCCAGCGCCTGTGGCACCGGAAGGCCACCTCGTCATATGACATATATATGGTGGACATCCCAAAAGATGGGAACGGCGATGGAACAACGGAGGATGACCCCTCCAAGAAACAGCCGAAGCGCCGACGTTAGCGGCGCCGCTCTAAATCCCGCCACAATAAAAATGGTGATTCCGCACGGAGATAATAACACCCCTGGACAAGGCGAAGAGAACCCCTCCAGCAGGACTCGGTGGCAGGAGGAGGGAGAAGCAAGTCCGCACGACAAGGCGGCAGTAAAGTGAGGTCGAGGACGATAATTACGCGCCCTCCAAAAAGATGAGGCAAGCCTCGACGACGACTTAATTTGTCGTGCCTCGAGGATCCCACCAACAGGGCGTTTCAAACGCAGGCTTATAGCCACGGCAAGCAGCCTCAAGAAAAAGAAGCAACAGCTTAGAGCTGATCAAGACCTGCTAGTGACAGATGGATCAAGTCCTTGCAGCCAAGAGTATGAACTCGAACGCCTCCAAAAGCTACCCCAAACGCAGGTCGCTGCCTCGACTAGAGGAGGAAGCACCCAAGCCACCAGCGCCGACGACATGGCAGACCGGCCACCCGTAGCCACGACAGAGAAGCCTCTCGCCCTCCGCTCAAGCCACACCCCGACGCCAAAAAAGTACCAAGGCACGGAAACGACCGGACTTGCGAGATATATTGGAGGATAAGGCAAAACATACAAGATCGATCTACGGATCGCGTGGGCCTAACGGCGCTGATGATTACCGTCGCGCGGATACAGCAAACCCGACCGGGCCGAACACGATGAACAAAGCTCATATGAGATACGCCGTGATATAGCCCAATACTGTAGGCGCCAAGACACCCACTATGCTTCACAGATGAATTAATGGATCATCAAATCCCCGAGGGCTTCAAGCCCGTAAACATCGAATCATACGATGGTACCACAGATCCCGCGGTCTGGATCGAGGATTATCTCCTCCATATCCACATGGCCCACGGTGATGATCTACATGCCATCAAATACCTCCCACTCAAGCTTAAAGGACCAGCTCGGCATTGGCTCAACAGCTTGCCAGCAGAATCAATTGGTTGTTGGGAGGACCTGGAAGCCGCATTCCTTGATAACTTCCAGGGCACATATGTGCGACCACCAGACGTCGATGACCTTAGCCACATAATTCAGCAGCCAGAAGAATCGGCCAGGCAATTCTGGACACGGTTCCTCACAAAGGCCCTTGCAGCCTTCAAACATAACATCCGCGACGAGTGGCTTGCCCGGCACCTAGGACAGGAAAAGCCGAAATCTATGGCAGCCCTCACAACCCTCATGAATCGCTATTGTGCGGGAGAGGACAGCTGGCTAGCTCGAAGCAACAACTTGGCCAAACATCCTGATAGTCCGGATACCAAGGACAGCAATGGCAGTTCGCGTCGCAACAAGAACAAGCACCGCATTAACGGCGATAATACTGAAGATACGGCCGTCAATGCCGGATTCAGAGGCTCTAAACCCGGTCAGCGGAAGAAGCCATTCAAAAGAAATACCCAGGGCCCGTCCAACTTGGACCGAATACTCGATCGCAGTGCGGATACATGGCACCCCAAAACTAGCCAATCACACCAACAGGGACTGTTGGGTGTTCAAGCAAGCAGCAAGTTAAGTGCGAACTCAATGACAAGGGTCTGCATAGCGATGACGAGGAAGAGCCCGATCGCCGAACAATAGAGGATGTAAGGGTTTTCCCACACAAGTGCGGACGGTGAACATGATATACGCAACCCATATACCCAAAAGGGAGCGGAAGTGCACTAAGGGACGATATGCGATGGAGCCACGCCTCAAGTTCAACCCATGGTCTTCCTGCCCGATCACCTTCGATCGAAGGGACCACCCCACTAGCATCCGTCACGGCGGTTTCACCGCATTGGTTCTTGACCAAATTATCGACGGATTTCACCTCACCAGAGTCCTGATGGACGGCGGTAGCATCCTGAACCTGTTTTATCAGGATACAGTGCGCAAAATGGGCGTAGACCCCTCAAGGATCAAACCTACAAAGACAACCTTTAAAGGCGTCATACCGGGTGTAGAGGCCAGTTGTACGGGCTCAGTTACACTCGAAGTGGTCTTCGGATCCCCGGATGACTTCCGTAGCGAAGAGTTAATCTTCGACATCGTCCCATTCCGCAGCGGCTATCATGCACTGCTCGGACGAACCACATTTGCAAAGTTCAATGCGGTGCCGCACTACGCATACCTCAAGCTCAAGATGCCAGGCCCTCGAGGAGTAATCACGGTCAATGGAAACATAGAACGCTCTCTCCGAACGGAGGAGCACACGGCGGCCCTCGCGGCGGAGGTACAAAGCAGCCTCTCACAAGAACTCTCGAGTCCGCCATTAAGCGTCCGGACACGGTCAAGCGCGCCCGAGTAACCTACAACAAGACCGCTCGCACGATTCAAGCACGCGTAGCAACCCGCCCCAACCACCGCCTCGCGAAATTGCGGCTAGTATTACGCTGCATATTACGCCTGGAGATACCATGGGCATATGGGGAGGGGCAAGACCACGGCAAGCCAAGAATGCGGCTCGGCCGCACCAGGGGCTCCCGATTGTGTCTCTCTTTTTCTTTTCTTTTTCCTTTTTCTTCATTTTTCTACTTTCAGGACTCCGTCTTTCAGAAGTCCTGTCCGGCACTAGAATCGCCGAACTCACGATGCAACAGCCAGGAAAGCAGAAAGCCACGTCAAGTGTTCAGGTGGTCTCTATTACGAGCATTATACCCATTTTACATACCATCCCGCAGCTTACCCATGGAGGGGGACATGTTAGATAGTCCCATCCCTTGCTTATCGCACTATTTATATCGTTCTGCTTCCATTGCAGTACCTTTTTGAATAAACAACACATAGCTCTTGCTTATTATTGCTATACTTCCTTCATATATACATATGTTCATTTCACGACATGTTGCAACCATACACTTTGGTACGGCCAATACACCAGAGGCTTAAGTATCCCAAAATTATGGTGTGATAAGTCTGAACACTTTCACAAGTGCGGCACCCCGAACTTATAGCATTATATGAATTGGCTCCGAATCATGTCTTGGGTCAATAGTTGGGTTTGACCGCTCCTCGTGTTTTGGTACCTTACGCCCGCTATATCGGCTAAGGTAGCACCGGAGAACCATCGCGATTGTGCCCAGCTTGAGCTGGGTCGAGCACCTCGGTGGAGAAAGCTAAAACTGACCGTCATGATAGGGCGAGAGCGATCGCTGTTCGAGAGGTTTTTCGGTCCCTAAAGACTTATGCCGCTTAGAGCGAGGAACCGAATTGTCCGCCAAAGGCGTGGATAGCGCCTCAACTCGGTCTTCCGAATACTAGGGGCTTCACCAAATTTAAAATTATAGAATTCTATGGCTAAGTGAGAGTGTTCAAGCATTATAAGTCCGGTTGCCTTGTTCGTTGTGTTGAGCACCTCCTAGATGGACCCAAGAATGGGAACAAGAGTGCTCAAGTTTATCCCGAACACCCCAAAGACTGTGGCATGGGGGCTGAAGCCAACGACTTGCCATCTCTCAAATTTGATAAAAGGCCGCACAGAAGGTAATATTTTAAATTAATAAGCGTTTCTTAGCGCATATGAACAAGTTTTCAGCGTACGGGATAACAAATGTGAGTTTATTCAAATTACATCCTTGGAGCACTCATCCGCTATTCGGAGGGCACCCTTCAGGAGGCCCTCATAGTACATTTCGGGCATGCGATGCTCATGGCCCTTCAGTGGCCCGTCCGTCACAAGCCTCTCTGCATCCATCTTGCCCCAGTGCACTTTAGCACGGGCAAGGGCCCGACGGACACCTTCAATGCAGACGGATCGCTTGATGACTTCAAGCCGCGGACAGGCATCCACCAGCCGCTGCACCAAGCCGAAGTAGCTCCCGGGCATGGCCTCCAATGGCCAAAGCCGCGCTATAAGGCCCTTCATGGCCTGTTCGGCGACCTTGTGGAGCTCAACCAGCTGCTTCAGCTGGTCGCTCAGGGGCACCGAATGTTCGGCCTCAGCATACTAAGACCAGAACACCTTTTCCGTCGAGATCCCCTCCTTGGCGCGGTAGAATGCGGCAGCATCAGACACACTACGGGGCAGATCTGCGAATGCTCCTGGAGAGCTCCGAATCCGGGTAAGTAATAGGTAATTCACTTTCACATGCTTGCTTTGCATAAAGAATGCCTTACCTGTCGCTATCTTCTTTAGCGACTCAATTTCTTGGAGGGCTTTTTGGGCATCGGCCTTAGCAGCTTTGGCACTCTCAAGAGCCGAGGCGAGCTCGGACTCTCGAGTCTTCGAGTCACGCTCCAAACCCTCGTGTTTTTCCACAAGAGCTTGGAGCTCTTGCCGTACCTTGGCCAGCTGCGCCTCCCCCTTCTCTCGCTCGGTGCGTTCATGCAGCCGCTTTGAGCTGACCACGGACTCCGCCTCCTTGTGGTCGCCACCTAGTTCGTGGCCCCTGTAGTACCCAAGTTAGTCCTATTATTTTTTGCAACCAAAACCTTTTCTATAAGGTATTTCTTTCATAAGGTATTACTTACCTTCCTTGTCCTCGAGCTGCTTCTTGGCTTGTCCGAGCTCGTTCTCGGACCGCTCGAGGTTCTACTTTAATGCATTGACCTCCAGCCGGTCTGGCAGAGGTCAACAAATAAGCCCTGCATTCCCATATTGACATACTTATGTTAGACTCCTGCGTATATATTTTTAGATCCTTAGTCCGCTTTTCTTTCCAACACGAACTAAGCATCGAGAACTACTATCTATGCGGTTATATTTTTACATATTCTAAAACTTACGCCAAAGCCTCATTAGAAGGCTGGTACAGAGCTTGGTCATCCGCTCTTGGCGGATCGAATCTGTCCGGATCACCGCACTCATAACAAGGCGGTGCTCCTCCTCGATGGAAGCGCTGTTAAGCGCCCAAGATCGCTATCCGGTGCCTCCGGTTGGACGGAGTACACTAGCGTCTTACCCTTCTTCCGAAGGGTCCGCTTGCCGGACTCGAAGCTCAAGGTTCCGCATGGAGACCGGACAAGGGTCGGGCCTAGAGCCCCGGGGTCTTGCCCCAGCGCTGGAATCTCGGAGGTTGCCTTGTGGCACCTCCTGCTACCTCCTCTTGACCAAGCCCCTCTTGGGGCCCCTTGTGGCGTCGTCCATGGCGTGAGGCGAGGAGGCGGTCGGAAGCAGGTACTCTCCATTTCCGACGAGCCGAGGACCCGCCGATGAATCGGCGAACTTCGCCCTTGGGCGGGCTGCACGTTGTTCGACATTAGAGAACACTCTGCAATAATAAAAAGCCATGGGTATCCGGACACTTACGATCTCGCCAGGGCTTGGCCCTTGTAGGCCAATCCTCCTCGTGCCGTCGGCGTTGGTGGAGAAGTCCGGTGGAAGGGTTCTTCCTTCTTGATTCCTCCGGCCTCCCGGTCGGGCGGCCTTCCTTTCTTCTCCTCCCACGCTGGGGGAGGAGCTTCTTCTTCTTCCTCCTCATCTTCAGGAGAAGATTCCGCTTGAGAATCGACAGCACTCGGCGCCGGGAGCTCCTTCAAGTTCCGTGGCCTCCTTCCTCGCCTTCTTCTCCGGCACCACATGGGGTGCCGGAGCCAGCAGCCCGGCAATCGGGCGTCCGCTGGTCTTCGGCAAAGGAGCCGGACAGTTAATCTGTCCGGACGTCTTCAACCAGTCCTGTCAAAGAATAGGGAGTTTTTAGATCCCACATAGAGTCAATCTATGAAAAAAGAGTCTTGTAAAGGGTAAAATAACTTACCTCGCCGGCTGGGCGCCGCGAGCTGTATCCGCGATCTTTGTTAGCGGATGTTTGGCTTCAACGCCTTGAACAGCACCTTCCGGCATCTTCGCACGTAGTGTCAAGAGCCGCTCAAGGTTCGGTGCTGTGCGGATCGAACTCCCACAAGTTAAAGGCCCGTTGTTGGCGGGGAGAATCCGCGGATGAGCATCACCGGATTACATCGACAAGCCCGAGATTCTTGTCCATCGTGGTTTGGACGCATGTTTGGAGTCCGGATAGCTCTTCCGAATTCCCCCACGTCAGGCCCGCCTCTTTCCATGACGAGAGCCGTGGGGAAGCAGATCTAAATTGGGGCCGCCACCCTTTCGGGTCGCGTGGCTCGGTGATGTAGAACCACCCGATTGCCACCCCTTTATTGTCTCCACGAAGGCACCTCGAGCCATGGGACTTTGGCCATCTTGCCAACCATGGCGTCTCCAAGACTCCGCTTGACGGCCGCCCACTACCTTCGGCCGGACGTTGAAGATCTTCAGCCATAAGCCGAAGTGGGGCTGGATGCAGAGGAAGGCCTCGCACACGACGATAAACGCCGAGATGTTGAGGATGAAATTCGGGGCCAGGTCGTGGAAGTCCAGGCCGTAGTAGAACATGAGCCCCCGGACAAATGGGTGAAGTGGAAAACCTAGTCCGCGGAGGAAGTGGGGGAGAAACACCACCCTCTCATGGGGCCCGGGGGTTGGAATGAGCTGCCCCGCATCGGGCAGCCTGTGCGCGATATCGCTGGACAAGTATCAGGCCTCCCGCAGTCTTGTGATGTGCCCCTCCGTGACGGAGGAAGCCATCCACCTGCCTCCCGCTCCTGACATGGTTGGAGAAGGTTGAGGTGGAATGTGCGGACTTGGGCGCTCGAGCTCGAGTGCGCGGAAATGGAGAAGCAAAGGAGGAAGAAGGCGTAGGTGAAAGGGTGGATCCTTATCCCCTTATATGGACGGACGGAGCTATGCGTCCCCCACCAGCCTGGTAAAACTCGCTTATCTCCCAAGTGCCGTAATCAATGGCACGGATGGGTTACCCACGTCCGTATTGATGAGAATCCCGGAATAAGGGGGGCACGATCTATGCTTTGATAAGACGTGCCAAGGAAACCGCCTCGCTAAACGCGCTAAGGTGGAGCGATAAAAAACGATTCATATAAAGGCCTGGCCGTGGTGTGATGTCACGCCGCGGAATACGTCAGCAGATCTGTGCAAAAATTATTCTCTCTACTGTGTTATGTGGAACTTGTTTTGCAGAGCCGGACACTATCCTTGTGTTCATAACCTTCTATGAAGTATTCAAAGGAGGAACCCGCCTCGCAATGCCGAAGACAATCAACGCGCTGGACTCATCGTCATTGAAGCCTGGTTCAGGGGCTACTGAGGGAGTCCCGGACTAGGGGGTGTCCGGATAGCCGGACTATCGTCACGGCCGGACTCCAAGACTATGAAGATGCAAGATTGAAGACTTCGTCCCGTGTCCGAATGGGACTTTCCTTGGCGTGGAAGGCAAGCTTGGCGATACGGATATGTAGATCTCCTACCATTGTAACCGACTCTGTGTAACCCTAACCTATCCGGCGTCTATATAAACCGGAGGGTTTTAGTCCGTGGGACTAACAACAATCATACCATAGGCTAGCTTCTAGGGTTTAGCCTCCTTGATCTCGTGGTAGATCTACTCTTGTACTACCCATATCGTCAATATTAATCAAGCAGGAGTAGGGTATTACCTCTATCGAGAGGGCCCGAACCTGGGTAAAAACATCGTGTCCCTTGTCTCCTGTTACCATCCGCCTAGACGCACAGTTCGGGACCGCCTACCCGAGATCCGCCGGTTTTGACACCGACATCGGGCGTCTGCTCCGAACTGTGTTCGGGGTGGCCTGGTTCGCCCTGCTCCATCACTGGGTCCGTATGGTCGTTGTTGCCTTCGGAGTAGACTGTAGTAGCGATCCCTCTGGCGCTCTTGTCGCTATTTTTACTGTTGCTGGACTTAGAACGGCGTCTGCACCATCGCTTTGGCTTTTGCCCGGGGGTTTTATCTTCCGGATTGTCGCCTTTGTCTCTTTGGGCGTATCCACCATGTATATGTCGTGTGACGAGGCAGAAGTCTAGCACCCCATAGATTCTGAATCTTCTCCTACATCATCGTCCATACCGTCGATGCCTTCGGAGTCGAAATCAGGCACGTCGGTTAAATCATCGATCGTGGCTATGAAGTGGGTGGTGGGTGGGCAACGAATTTCTTCGTCGCCTGCTTCCCACTCGAGCCAGACATGGTATGGCCCAGAAATTTCTGTCAAAGAGAGAGTTTTCAACGAGTTCAGCATGTCGCCAAAGGGCGAGTGCTGAAAGATGTCTGCAGCGGTGAACTCCATTACCGGAACCAACATCCTAATACGAATCCGGGAGTTCGGAGTCACAGGCCACCACAGAGGTAAGGCCCGTGTTCGGCTCCACCGCCGATAAGTGTGCGACCTGCAAGGCAGGGTCCAGCCCTCCGTCCTTAGGCAATGCGGCCTCCTCCGGATTTAGGTCTGAGGCTACTGCGGGGGTGATACCCCGAGCTTTATCCGACATCAGGTCTAAGCCGTGCTCGTCGTGTCTGTCCGGTGCCCCTGGCATAGGCACGAATCCGTTGGCGATCCAGTCTTCGCGGATATCCGTCGTGTAATTCAGGTTTCCGATCCTGATCTGCTGGCCAGGGGCGTAGCTATCGATCTGCTCCAAATGGCCAAGCGAATTGGCCCGTAGGACGAAGCCGCCGAACACGAAGGTCTGTCCGGGGAGGAAGGTCTCACCCGGGACCGTGTTGTTGATGATGGTTGAAGGAGCCATCGAGCCCCGTAGCGACGACATAGGAACTCTCAATGAAAGCACCAATGTCGGTGTCAAAACCGGCAGATCTTGGGTAGGGGGTCCCGATGTGTGTGTCTAGGCTGATGGTAACAGGAAGCAAGGGACACAAATGTTTACCCAGGTTCGGGCCCTCTCGATGGAGGTAAAACCCTACTTCCTGCTTGATTAATATTGAAGATATGGGTAGTACAAGAGTAGATCTACCACGAGATCGTAGAGGCTAAACCCTAGAAGCTAGCCTATGATGGTATGATTGTAATTGTGATCAGCCTTCTAAGGACCAACCTCCCCGGTTTATATAGACACCGGAGAGGGCTAGGGTTTACATGGAGTCGGTTACAAGGAATGAAATATAATATCCGGATCGCCAAGCTTGCCTTCCACGCTAAGGAAAGTCCCATCCGGACACGGGTCGAAGTCTTGAGTCTTGTATCTTCACGCTTCCATAGTCCAAACGATGTATACATTCCGGCTGTCCGGATACCCCCTAATCCAGGACTCCCTCAGTCGCGCTTAGCGCCGATATGGGCGAGGATATCCGCCGCTTGATTGTTTTCCCGAGCCACATGGTGGAATTCAAGCCCCTCAGACCGAGCTGACATCTTGAGGACGGCGTTGCGATATGCCGCCATTTTCGGATCCTTGGCATCGAATTCTCCATTTATTTGAGATATTGCGAGGTTCGAGCCCCCATGCACCTCTAGGCGTTGAATGCCCACGGAAACTGCCATCCGGAGACCATGTAATAGGGCCTCATATTCGGCTGCGTTGTTGGAGTCTGTGTATAGTATTTGGAGTATGTATTGGACTGTATCTCCGGTGGGGGACGTCAGGACGACGCCAGCCCCCAGACCAGCCAGCATTTTAGAGCCGTCAAAGTGCATGATCCAATTGGAGTACGCGTCGTACTCTTTAGGGAGTTCGGCTTCTGTCCACTCGGCGACAAAATCAGCCAGTACTTGCGACTTAATGGCTCGCCGATGTCTATATGTTATGTCGAACGGGAGGAGCTCGATGGCCCATTTGGCAATCCGGCCCGTGGCATCGCAGTTGTTTATTATGTCATTGAGTGGTACTTCCGAAACCACCATGATTGAACACTCTTGAAAGTAGTGTCGTAGTTTCCGGGATGCCATAAATACCGTGTATGCTATCTTTTGATAATGTGGGTACCGTGATTTGCATGGAGTGAGGACAGTGGATACATAATATACCGGCTTTTGAAGTGGGAATTTATGTCCGTCCGTCTCTCGTTCGATGACGAGCACTGCGCTTACAACTTGGTGAGTTGCCGCTATATATAACAGCATTGGCTCGCCGACATTTGGCGCGGCCAAGATTGGGTTGGTAGCCAGGATGGCTTTTATTTCTTCCAATCCGGCCATGGCTGCGTCCATCCACTCGAAGTGTTCGGTGCACTGAAGGAGACGATAAAGGGGTAGTGCCTTTTCTCCTAATCGGGAGATAAAGCGGCTTAAGGCCGCCATGCTTCCAGTTAACTTCTGGATTTGCTTGAGGTCAGTTGGGATAGCCAACTGTGACAGAGCTCGGATTTTAGCCGGATTTGCTTCAATTCCTCTGCTGGAGATGATGAAGCCCAGGAGTTTTCCGGCTGGAACGCCAAAAACGCATTTTTTCGGATTGAGCTGGATGTCATATATTCGAAGATTGTCGAACGTGAGCCTAAAGTCTCCTATTAAGGATTCGACGTGTTTGGTTTTAACGACCACATCGTCTACGTATGCCTCCACTGTTTTGCCGATCTGTTTTTCCAGACATGTCTGAATCATGCATTGATACGTCGCGCCGGCGTTTTTGAGCCCGAAGGGCATTGTGTTGAAACAGAAGGGGCCGTATGGAGTAATAAATGCCGTTGCGGCTTGATCATACTCTGCCATCTTAATTTGGTGGTAGCCGGAGTATGCGTCGAGGAACCACAATGAGTCGTGTCCTGCAGTAGCGTCGATAATTTGATCAATGCGGGGGAGGGGGAAGGGATCCTTGGGGCAGGCGTTGTTAAGGTCCTTGAAATCGATACATAGGCACCAGGATTTATCCTTCTTTGGTACCATCACCAGGTTTGCTAGCCATTCTGGATGTTTTATTTCTCTGATGAATCCGGCCTCCAGTAACTTGGCTAGCTCCTCTCCCATGGCTTGTCGCTTAGGTTCCGAGAAACGCCGAAGAGCCTGCTTGACCGGCTTGAATCCCTTTAGAATGTTAAGGCTATGCTCGGCCAGCCTACGTGGGATTCCTGGCATGTCTGAAGGATGCCAGGCGAATATGTCCCAATTCTCGCGCAGGAACTCCCATAGTGCGTCTTCTACAGCGGGGTTTAACTGTGCCCCGATGGATGCTATTTTTGTAGGGTCCGTTGGGTGGACTTGTAATTTGACTATTTCATCCACTGGTTTAAAAGAGGTGGACTTGGATCTTTTGTCTAGTATCACGTCGTCCCTGTCCACTATTGTGACGCCCCAAGACCGGAGCTTCAGTTGCCTTCCAGGGTTTCCGAGTTTTGTCGTGTGGTTTGTTTTGTTTTTGCATTGCATCATGTCATCATGCCATCATATCGTTTTTTTTAAAACTCAACTAAATAAATTGTATGGATTTTTCGATCCATTTAAACCGAGGGATTCACATGGTGACTTCTCTTTATAACATATCCTCCCAATATTAGGGAGCTATAATAATTATTCCATTTATTTGGAATTGATTATAACCCACTTGCATATTAAATCCCATGCCTTTTCTGCTCCGAGTTGTTCTCAAAACCTCGCCATTATTATTCTATCATTTTCCGGAGTTCCACCAAAAATCCTTGGGCCATTTTTGTTAAATTCCTCATATTTTTATGAGTCCGGGAAAATCGTCCTCGTTCCCAAATTCTTTCCCTATCCCTCTCTTTCTTTTGTCTCTCTATTTTTTCTTTTCTGCTATATATAGAAGAGAGAGGGAGAATAGAGCCCAGCAGCCCAGCCAGGCCTCCAGACAGGCCTCTGGCCACTTCCTTCTCATCCAGGCCGGCTTCCAAGGCCCAGCTGCGGCCTGACCTAGTCGGCCCAAGAGGCCTGCCCGCTCTCCCGATCCACTTCTCTCCCTCGATCCCTCCCTCCAGCGCCACACGCCTCCTCTCGTTCTCTCCCTCATCGCCCGACCGCATCTCTCTCCTCTGGCCGCCGCCTCCTTCCCCTCGATCCCCATCTCCCTCGCTCTCTCCCTCGCCGCCTCTCTTCTCCTCCCCCGCGTCCCCACGCCCCGTCGCCCTCCGGTCGCTCGACCACCGCGCCGCCGCCCTCGACCTACCTCGCCGACGCCGCACCCGCTCCCCGTCGCCCTCGTCAACGGCCAGGCCGGAGCCCCGTCGGTCTCCTCGCCGCCGTCGTGCACCCTCTCGCCGTCCCCGTGCCAGTACCTCCTCGCCCTTCTCCTCGCCCCATCGCTCGAGCTCGCCGCCCCGCCTCCCGCGGCCCTCCGTCGCCTGCGGCCCGCGCCCGGCCAACTCCGGCGGCCCCTGTGCCATGGAGCCACCGTGCTCCTTCCTCCACCGGCGCCATCCGTCCCTGCGCCCGCCTCCTCGCCGCTTGCCGCCTCCCGCCTCTGCCGCCAGGCCCGGCCGCCGTCTTCGGCTCCTGAACACCTCCATCCGCCTCCTCCCTCACCTGCGGCCTCCCCGTCGCCCTCGTCAGCGACCAGGCCGGAGACCCCGTCGCCGTTTCCTGCCGCCGGCGCCCCGAGGAGCCACGCCGAGCCCCGCGCCATGTCCGCCAGGATCCACCCTGCTGAACCTCTCCATGGGCCACCTGCACCACCTCGGGGAGCCCTGCCCGATGCCATGGCCGCCGCCTGTTACGCCCCTCCGGCCGGCGAGTCCAGGCCGCCAGCTCGTCCGCCCGTTCCGGATGGATCCGGTGTCCCTGCGGCCTCCGGTCCTCTGCTCCGCCTCCTCGCTTCACGCCAAGGTCGAAGACTCCAGGGGCGCCAAGGCCATCTTCAGGTTTTCGCCAAGTACCAGGAGGTTGTTGACCCGTCGAGTTCACCTACATACGTGCGCCCACGAACCGAAACGCCAAGTACCCCGCGGATTGCCGAGTACCTCTACCGACGACCCCGGACATCTACGAAAAACGTGTACAACTACCGTCGCCGAAGACCTGTGTAACGGAACCGTCAAGTTCGACTACCTTCGTGTGTACCACTACTTCCGATGACGAGATGTACCACAACCATCGAACGAGAACGTCTACTTCCCCTACGCCGTGTACGACTACCATCGCGAGACCGCAAGTACCACGACAACCCCGAAGGGTTTTGGACCCGTCAAGTACCTCTTCGAAAACGAACGTGAAACACTACTTCCTCTACCGTCGCCGTGTACCACTACTTCCCTCAGCGATCATCGCGAGAACGACTACTTCCTCTACTTCCCTCGACGACCCGTGAACGCCTACTTCCCTCTCTGAAACTCGACCCGCCCGCTTTGAACGCTCAAGGTATAACCCGTGATTTGACCGCGATGAGATGCACGATATGTTTGCACCGTGTCCGAATTGCCCTTGCGATGCACCCTTTGCCATTCTACCGTCCGTGGGAACCCGTGTCGGGATCACCCACCTTCTTGCATGACACGCTCACGCTTTCTTTTGCACCGACATCTCGATGAGCTGTCGGAACCGATATGTTGCCGTGGCACCATTTTCGGATTCGTTGCCGTGGCACCCCTTTCTTCCACCACGGTGACACAATGCTTCATAATGCTCTTGTCAACATTTTCATAAAATTGCATAAAACTTGTATATGTCATCCGCATCATGATAACAACATTTAAATGTTTAAATTGTTGTTTGCTTTAATTTGCTTAAATGCCATGCTAAAATGTTTTAATTCATATCTAAATAACCGTAGCTCCATTTTAAATAAATTATATATGTAAATGGGGTAGAAAAATGCCTAGTTTAACATGGTAGTATTACTTTGCATGTTTAACAACCCTAAAATTGTGTTTAGGGCAGATCAGTACCGAATCCATAATTTGCATATGGGGATTTTCCGAAATTGTTGTTCGTTGTTTCCGGCCTCATTTAAACTTGCCTAGATAGGTAGTTTCATTATGCTTCACCTCTTGCCATGTTTATTAACATTTAATATTGTTGAGTACCTAATCGGGAGAGAACTAAATAAGTGTTGTGGTGTTCCGTCAATATGCAACTCGTTGCATATTGAGCTCCACTTAACTTGTAGTGTTGTTTGTGCATATTGCCATGCCATGCCTCATTAAACCGGACATGCATCATATTTGTTTGTGCATCATGCCATGTTTATGATTGTGTGTTTACTATGTTGTTTGTTTCTTTCCGGGTTGCTTCCCTCGTTAGCTTCGGTTTCGTTCCGGAGTTGTGAGGATTCATTCGACTTCGTCCGTTTGTCTTCTTCATGGACTCGTTCTTCTTCCTTGCGGGATTTCAGGCAAGATGACCATACCCTCGAAATCACTACTATCTTTGCTTGCTAGTTGCTCGCTCTTTTGCTATGCCTATGCTACGATGCCTACCACTTGCTTATCATGCCTCCCATATTGCCATGTCAAACCTCTAACCATCCTTTCCTAGCAAACCGTTGATTGGCTATGTTACCGCTTTGCTCAGCCCCTCTTATAGCGTTGTTAGTTGCAGGTGAAGATGAAGTTTGTTCCTTGTTGGAACATGGAGATGTTGTTCCTTGTTGGAACATGTTTACTTGTTGGGATATCACAATATATCTTATTTAATTAATGCATCTATACACTTGGTAAAGGGTGGAAGGCTCGGCCTTATGCCTGGTGTTTTGTTCCACTCTTGCCGCCCTAGTTTCCGTCATACCGGTGTTATGTTCCCGGATTTTGCGTCCCTAACGCGGTCGGGTGATTTATGGGACCCCTTGACAGTTCGCTTTGAATAAGACTTTTCCAAAGAAGGCCCAACATTGGTTTTACCATTTGCCTCACCTATACCCCTTTTCCCTTGGGTTTCGGAGCCCGAGGGTCATCTTTATTTTAGCCCCGGGCGGTGCTCCTTCGAGTGTTGGTCCGAACCGAGCAACCTCATGGGCCACCTCGGGCAACTCGAGGGTTGGTTTTACTCGTAGCTTGACTTATCCGGTGTGCCACGAGACCGAGGTACGTGCGACTCCTATCGATTTGTCGGCACATCCGGGCGGCTTTGCTGGTCTTGTTTTATTGCTGTGAAATGTCTTGTAGCCGGATTCGAGACTGATCGGGTCTTCCGGGAGAAGGAATATCCTTCGTTGATCGCGAGAGCTTATCATGGGCTAAGTTGGGACACCCTGCAGGTTTTGAACTTTCGAAAGCCGTGCCAGCGGTTATGTGGCAGATGGGAATTTGTTAATGTCGGTTGTAGAAAACCCGAAGTTGATCTTAACTAAAATACACCAACGGCGTGTGTAACTGTGATGGTCTCTTCTCGGAGTCCGGGAAGTGAACACGATGTTGGAGTTATGTTTGACGTAAGTAGTTTCGGATCACTTCTTGATCATAGTTGTTCGACCGTGCCTTGCTTTTCTCTTCTCGCTCTCATTTGCGTATATAGCCACCATATATGCTAGTCGCTGCTGCAGCTCCACCTCACTACCTTGCCCTACCTTTAAGCTTAAATAGTCTTGATCTCATGGTGTGAGATTGCTGAGTCCCGTGACTCACAGATACTTCAAACCAGTTTGCGGTGCCGATGAAACCGTGCGGTGATGCACCGAGCTCAAGGAGGAGCTCGATGAAGATCTTGTTCATTGTGTTGTTTCGTTTCAGTTGATCAGAGTGGAGCCAGTTGGGACGATCGGGGATCTGTGTAGCATTTGGGGTAGTCTTCTTTTATTTTGGTTCCGTAGTCGGACCTTGATTGTATCTGTATGATGTAATGTTTTACCCATGTATTGTGTGAAGTGGCGATTGTAAGCCAACTATGTATCTCTTTCCCTTATGTATTACATGGGTTGTGTGAAGATTACCTCACTTGCGACATTGCTTTCAATGCGGTTATGCCTCTAAGTCGTGCTTCGACACGTGGGAGATATAGCCGCATCGAGGGCGTTACAACTATGGAGCGCAGCGCAGTTAATTCCTCCGCTGCGAGGGCTTCAGATAACGCCTCGAGGGCCAGTGCGGCTGTTTTGTTTTCGGCACAGAGTGCTGTGTCCGGATCACTAGCTAGAGTGATGATTCCATTGGGCCCAGGCATTTTGAGCTTCATGTACCCGTAATGGGGTATGGCTTGGAAGATCGTGAATGCCTCCCGCCCTAGAAGGGCGTGGTATCCGCATCTTGAACGGGCCACTTGGAATGTAATTCCTTCGACCTATAATTCTTGGTGCGAATACCACATCTAGTGTGATTTTCCCAGCGCAACGTGCCTCCCGACTGGGGATGATTCCTCTAAAGGTCATGCTGCTTTGCTCAATGCGGTTTCTGTCTATTTCCATTTTTTGAAGGTTCTCCTCATAAATGAGGTTTAATCCGCTGCCGCCGTCCATGAGAACTTTAGTAAGCCGAAAGCCGTCCACAATTGGACTGAGGACCAAGGCAGTTGGTGCTCGGGCTGTTAGGAATTTAGGTTTGTCACTGGCATTGAAGGTGATAGCCGTGTCGCTCCATGGATTTATTGCTGCCACGTTGCAGACTTCGGCAAGGCTGCGGAGTGCTCGCTTACGCCTATTATTTGAGGCGAAGGTCTCGAATACTGTCAATACTATATTGTTATCCATGGGATGGTGCTCCCGCGGTGTTTTGAATGAGGAGATCCTCACCGCTCTTGGCCACCTGCCGGAGTACCCAACATGCTCTAAGGTTGTGTGTTGGTATGGTATCCGCTGTACTGTGAATTTTGCAGGGCCCGTTAAGCCATCCCTCCAATACGGTGCCATGCCCTGTAGTGGGATTTTGCTTCTTTGTAATTGAGTCGGGCGACTGATGAGAGTGCACCCTTTTAGTTCGGATTGGGGGCTTTGTAAGAGCCGGATTATCCCAAAATTTTGTTTGGGTTTTCCATGCGCTTTCCATCGCACAGTACTTCCGTACTATGGCTGCCAAGTCAGCGAAGCGTGCTATGTCACGGCGACTTATGGCATTGAGGATTCCCTTGTCTGTGCAGCTATTGAAAAAGAATGAGATTGCATCTTCCTCGTGACAGTCCTTAACATTGTTCATGACAAGGAGGAATCTGGCCCAATAGTGATGTACTGTCTCTTGGGGATCTTGCCTAATGTGGGAAAGATCGTTTATATCTGGGTGGGTGGGTGGATTTAAGTCCGGACCTTGACCCGGTTTGAGACCCAGGGGCGGAGGAGTTTCCGATGTTGCCCAGTGGGTCTGGCCTATTGCCTGATTCTAGGTTCAGGGTTTGGGCGATGTCCTCCCGTAGACAGGTATCTGGCTCGGAGTGCTTGGGAATCCGGACATAGCTAGTCCTCAAGATAGAGGAAGAATCTCCGCATTGCTCCTCCACCACCGTTATCTGATGGGTTACCGGCGGAGAATTAATCTCCCTTTGGTTGGGTTTAATCCCAGTCCGATCATAGTCTGTGGCGACTCCCAAAGCGGTGATGTGATCCAAGAGCTCATTCAAAGAGGAGAGCTCCATTGGATTCATCCGCTCGATAAGCTCCGAGCCGAGGTGGAGGCTGATTTCGATGACCCGAGAAGTCATCGTCGGCGCAGCGGCCGAACGGGCGGTCATGACGAAGCCGCCTAGTCAGAGAGTTTGGCCTACAGCCAGGGCTCCCCCAGAGGTGATGTTGTCCCTGACAACGAGACGAGCCATCCTTCCTTATGGTGATGGCACAGTGGAACTCTCAATGAAAGCACCAATGTCGGTGTCAAAACCGGCGGATCTCGGGTAGGGGGTCCCGAACTGTGCGTCTAAGGCGGATGGTAACAGGAGGCGGGGGACACGATGTTTACCCAGGTTCGGGCCCTCTCGATGGAGGTAATACCCTACTTCCTTCTTGATTGATCTTGAGGATATGAGTATTACAAGAGTTGATCTACCACGAGATCGTAGAGGCTAAACCCTAGAAGCTAGCCTATTGTATGATTGTTGTTGTCCTACGGACTAAACCCTCCGGTTTATATAGACACCAGAGGGGGCTAGGGTTACACAGAGTCGGTTACAAGGGAGGAGATCTACATATCCGTATTACCAAGCTTGCCTTCCACGCCAAGGAGAGTCCCATCCGGACACGAGATGAAGTCTTCAATCTTGTATCTTCATAGTCCAACAGTCCGACCAAAGGATATAGTCCGGCTGTCCGGAGACCCCCTAATCCAGGACTCCCTCAGGGATGCCTACCGGGGCATCCCCAAGCTTAGATGCTTGAGACTTCTTGAAATATTATCTTGGGGTGCCATGGGAATCCCCAAGCTTGAACTTTTGCGTCTCCTTAATTCCTTTGATATCACGGTTTCCTAAATCTCGAAAGCTTCATCCACACCAAACTCAATAAGGACTCGTGAGATAAGTTATTATAAACCAATGCAAAAATCTTATCATTTTATACTAGAACAAATCACTAAAATTATTATTCAACATTGCATACTAAATGCCTCTGCATATTTAATACTCATATCCTCAAATAGAATCAACAGGCAAACATATGCAAACAATGCAAACGTAACAGCAATCTACCAATACAGTACAGTCTGTAAAGAATGCAAGATTCATCATACTTCCATAACTCCAAACATCATGAAATTCTACCACACTGTAGAAAATTTATCAGAGCTTATTATGCAAAAAGTTTCATCATTTATCATATTCTGACTTTTCTAGGGATTTTTTGCAACAGCGATAAACTTTCTGTTTTGAAACAGCAACATGTATACTTGCAAAATAAGCATGGTAAAGGCTATCCTTGACATTTTTATTGAAAATAGAGATGCAAAACATTATTCTAAATAACAGCAAGCAAATAATAACAAAATAAAATGACACTCCAAGCAAAACGCATATCATGTGGTGAATAAAAATATAGCTCCAAGTAAAGTTACCGATGAACGAAGACGAAAGAGGGGATGCCATCCGGGGCATCCACAAGCTTAGGGTTTTGGTTGTCCTTGAATATTACCTTGGGGTACCTTGGGCATCCCCAAGCTTAGTCTCTTGCCACTCCTTATTCCATAGTCCATCGAATCTTTACCCAAAACTTGAAAACTTCACAACACAAAACTTAACAGAAAACTTGTAAGCTCCGTTTGTATAAGAAAATAAATCAGCACTTAGGTACTGTTGTGAACTCATTCTAAATTCATATTGGTGTAATATCTACTGTATTCCAACTTATATATGGTTCATACCCTCCGATACTTCTCATAGATTCATCAAAATAGGCAAACAACACATAGAAAACAGAATCTGTCAAAAACAGAACAGTCTGTAGTAATCTGTATCAAACGCAAACTTATGGAACTTCGCAAAATCTCCAAAAATAGGACGACCTAGATAATTTGATTATTGATCTACTGCCATTGTAATCAGTATTTTATCACTTTCTGGTGATTTTTAACAATTACTTTCGTGAGAAGAAATTTTCTGTCTTTTTCAGCAAGATCAAATAATTATCATCCAAGAAGATCCTATAGGTATTACTTGGCACAAACACTAATTAAAACATAAAACCACATCTAACCAGAGGCTATATGAATTATTTATTACTAAACAGGATCAAAAAGCAAAGAACAAAATTAAAATTGGGTTGCCTCCCATCAAGCGCTAACGTTTAACGCCCCTAGCTAGGCATGATGATTTCAATGATGCTCGCATAAAAGATATGAAACATAAAGAGAGAATCATCAAGAATATGACTAGCACATTTAAGTCTAACCCATTTTCTATGCATAGGGATTTTTTGAGCAAACAACTTATGGGAACAGTAATCAACTAGCATAGGAAGGCAAAACAAGAATAACTTCAAGATTTTCAACACATAGAGAGGAAACTCGATATTATTGCAATTCCTACAAGCATATATTCCTCCCTCATAATAATTTTCAGTAGCACCATGAATGAATTCAACAATATAACTATCGCATAAAGCATTCTTTTCATGATCTACAAGCATAGAGAATTTACTACTCTCTACATAAGCAAAATTCTTCTCAATCGGAATAGTGGGAGTATCATAAGAGACTCGAATACTATAAATTGTTTCCACGTCAAAAGGGTAGTGTTCAGAAAAAGGGTAATCATAATCATGACAAGTTTTATAAATATAATCATCACTAATCTTTATAGCATAAGTATCATCACAATAATCATCATATGTAGTAACTTTGTTCTCATCATAATCGATTGAAACGTCTTCCAAGATAGTGGAATCATTACTAAATAAAGTCATGACCTCTCCAAATCCACGTTTATAATTGTCACAATAAGATTCAACACACTTCAAAATAGTGGTATCATTACTTCCTAAAGTTCACACTCTTTCAAACCCACTTTCATCAATGTAACCATCATAAATAGGAGGCATGCTATCATCATAATAAATTTGCTCATCAAAACTTGGAAGGCTAAAAATATCATCTTCATTAGACATAGCATCCCCAAGCTTGGGACAAACATTAATTGCAGCAAATATATTCTCAAACATGTCATTCTCATCAAACATAGCATCCCCAAGCTTGGGCCTTTTCATATCATAAGCATAATAACTCTCATCATTAATAGTGAGGATAGCACCAATAGTATAGCAATTATCATCATCACAACGAGTAATAGGAGCAACATCATTTGGGAGGGATACCTTTTCACCTTTGCTTCTCCATCTTTTCTTTTTCTTCTTCACATTATATGTGGGTTTAACCCTCTTTTTTGAGCTCCTTATTAACGACATTGGTTGAATAGAAAGCTCCTCCTCGTCACCTGATTCATCATAAGAAATAATAGGAGGATATTGGGAAGTCTCTTCCCTTTCATTAGTATTCTCTTCATCTTCTATTTTTTTCTTTTCTTTATGTAATTGGCAATATAAGGATTTTCAATGCAATTCACCACACAATACATATAAATTTCTTCTAGATCAAAAATCAAGAACTTTATCAAGGACAAATTCTGGAAGATCCTTAGTTATGCGTTTCATTTCTTCATAACCCAAAAGCAAACTAAGTTCATTATGATGTGCAAGGGAAATCAAGTCATCACAATTTTTGGACACGATACGATCATGAAACAATTTGCATTGGGTATTGAAATGATCATGTTCATTGCAAAGTTCACAAGGACGGCAAAGAAAGTTTAAATTTTCAGCACAAACATCTAGCCTTTCTTGCAACCATTTAGTTTCCAAATACTTATGCCTGTTGCAAAATCTATTTTCCCTATTTGGTGTGTACTTGCAAGCTCTATGAACTCCACAAAAGTTGACATGCTTATAAGAGACATTTTCATCATGACTAGCGCAATCATCATTAGTACTATGGATATTCAAGGAGCTCATACTAACAACATTGCAATCATGCTCATCATTCAAAGATTTAGTGCCAAACATTCTAATGCATTCTTCCTCTAGAAATTGAGCACAATTATCGGAATCCTTATTCTCATGAAAGATATTAAAAAGATGAAGCATATGAGGCACCCTCAATTCCATTTATTGTTTTCTTTTATAGACTAAACTCGTGATAAAACAACAAACTAAGAGATTCGATTGCAAGATCTAAAAACATACCTTCAAGCACTAACCTCCACGGCAACGGCACCAGAAAAGAGCTTAGTTGACGGGGTGTTAGTGCCGCTTACCTAACCTCCACGGCAACGGCGCCAGAAAAGAGTTTGATGCCTACTACACAACCTTCTCCTTGTAGACGTTGTTGGGCCTCCAAGTGCATAGGTTTGTAGGACAGTAGCAAATTTCCCTCAAGTGGATGACCTAAGGTTTATCAATCCGTGGGAGGCGTAGGATGAAGATGGTCTCTCTCAAACAACCCTGAAACCAAATAACAAAGAGTCTCTTGTGTCCCCAACAAACCCAATACAATGGTAAATTGTATAGGGGCACTAGTTCGGCGAAGAGCTGGTGATACAAGTGCAATATGGATGGTAGATATAGGTTTTTGTAATCTGAAAATATAAAAACAACAAGGTACCTAATGACAAAAGTAAGCACAAACGATATTGCAATGCTAGGAAACAAGGCCTAGGGTTCATACTTTCACTAGTGCAAGTTCTCTCAACAATAATAACATAACTGGATCATATAACTATCCCTCAATATGCAACAAAGAGTCACTCGAAAGTCACTAATAGCGAAGAATAAACGAAGAGATTATGGTAGGGTACGAAACCACCTCAAAGTTATTCTTTCGGATCGATCTATTCCAGAGTTCATACTAGAATAAAACCTTAAGACACAAATCAACCAAAACCCTAATGTCACCTAGATACTCCAATATCACCTCAAGTATCCGTGGGTATGATTATACGATATGCATCACACAATCTCAGATTCATCTATTCAACCAACACAAAGAACTTCAAAGAGTGCCCCAAAGTTTCTACCGGAGAGTCAAGACGAAAATGTGTGCCAACCCCTATGCATAACTTCACGAGGTCACGGAACCCACAAGTTGATCACCAAAACATACATCAAGTAGATCACGTGATATCCCATTGTCACCACAGATAAGCACATGCAAGACATACATCAAGTGTTCTCAAATCCTTATATACTCAATCCGATAAGATCACTTCAAAGGGAAACTCAATCCATTACAAGAGAGTAGAGGGGGAGAAACATCATAAGATCCAACTATAATAGCAAAGCTCACGATACATCAAGATCGGACCACCTCAAGAACACGAGAGAGAGAGAGGGAGATCAAACACATAGCTACTGTTACATACCCTCAGCCCCGAGGGTGAACTACTCCCTCCTCATCATGGAGAGCGCCGGGATGATGAAGATGGCCACGGTGAGGATCCCTCCCAGCGGTGCCTAACAGGTCCCATTGGTTTTGGTGGCTACAGAGGCTTGCAGCAGTGGAACTCCCGATCTATTCTGTTCCCCGATGTTTTTAGGGTATATGGACATATATAGGCGAAATAAGTCGGTCAGGGGAGCCACGAGGGGCCCACGAGGGTGGGGGCGCGCCTAGGGGGGTAGGGCGCACCTCCCTGCCTCATGGCTTCCTTGAAGCTTCCCTGACGTCTACTCCAAGTCTCCTGGATTGCTTCCGTTCCAAAAATAACTCTCCTGAAGGTTTCATTCCATTTGGACTCTGTTTGATATTCCTTTTCTTCGAAACACTAAAATAGGGAAGAAAACAACAATTTGGGCTGGGCCTCTGGTTAATAGGTTAGTCCCAAAAATAATATAAAAGTGTTTAGTAAAGCCCATAAACATCCAAAACATATAATATATTAGCATGAATACTTCATAAATTAGAGATATGTTGGAGACGTATCGGTATATTTTGTTCAGAAAAAAAACATTTTGCAAAGTAGTAACCGATCCTCACTCTTTTTTGTTTCATTGTCATTGCGATTGTGTTTTACTTTCAGTGGTATCCTAGTATTAGTCAGTTTCATGATGGACCAAGGAGAACCAGGCAAAGATCTGCCGATGTTGGAGCAGACGCGGGTGGCTGATCCCCATGAGACAGAGAGCTCCAAGAAGATGGAGGCAGCCACCGAGCCGACCCCAGATATGCTCATGGCCACTACTGAGGTGGTCAACGCCCTGTTTGAGGTTACAACCCCCATGGCCTCAGAGAGCAGTTTTCCCCTTCGAGGATGTCCCCCGCTACTGAGCTGCCCAAGGTGATTTTCTTCTTTGCCGATCTCGATTGTGGTTTTTCATCCAAGTATGTGGGGATAAATAATGCAAAATTTTATTAGCTTCGATGCCATGCTACCTTCCCTGTCATGCATACTTTTGACTCTACATAGTGGTTTAAATAACTTGTGTTTCTTATATTGGAAAGTAAATCAAAATTTGTTTCTGTTTTAGTTAGAGCCCCGATGCAGACAAGGATTGTGTGGTTGTACATGTCTCTCTATGAGGAGGATGACCTAAATATACGCAGTGGGAAAACATAGTTCTTATGTTGTTGGATCATGGAAGGCATTTGCACATATACAAACGTCGAGATGTATTCCATCCTCAATGTTGTCAGGCGTGTTGTCCAGGGTGTACTGAAGCACAAGAAGTTCAAAGCTACTCCTTCATCTGTGAGGCATGCTGTTCTTGTCAAGATTAAGTAGGAAGATGATGTGGCATGCCTCCACAAACAAGTTTATGACTAGCAAGGCCACAAGGTTATCTTCAGGAAGCTTCACAAGATTGAGCTGCTGCCGGACGTCCTCGATGATTTTCATGGAAAGGTCCGTCTTGTGTCCATCCCAAATTAGATCGAGGCATGAAATAGTTGCCCCAACTAGTGTTTAATAGTAGTTTGGATTGTGTATAATTATCCGAACCTTGTTTATTATCGAGCCCTCCGGCTAGTACTGCTTGAACCGCCTATGGGAACTGATGTGTTGGTGCGGGATTTACACCTATGGGATCACAAGAATCCCTACTACGGTTATGGGCGCTGGGTCGTGAGGAGAGCAGATCAAACAGATAGCACACGGTTCTTTATCCAGTTCGGACCGCGGGCGCGTAAAACCCTACTCCTGCTTTGGTGGTTCGCTTATCTGCGTTCTGAGCTAGCTATGGGGCCTCCAAGGTCCAAAAGCGAATCCCCTCCTGGTCGCCTTGGGCCTCCTTTTATAGGGAAAGGGGTTGCCACAGCGGCATATAGGAGGTGGAAAGGGTACAGTCATACGAGTTTATCCCTTGCATTACATGACAAGGCGCCATAAATGCGTCTTGCTTAGGTGTCCTTGCTTTATCGGGGACGAGGGAGGGTCCAGTCTCGTCCGCCGCCGCCCCCTTTTGTGTTGACACGCGCCCTGGCCAGCGGTGCATGTGGTGCCATGTAAGTAGGCAGGCAGCTGAGGTGGCGCAGTGGTGGGTCTCCATGAAGGTTCGCTTGCCACCACGCAGGTGCCTGCCCAACTGGTTGGGTCGGCAGCCGCATGGTGGAGGCTCGATTGGCGCGGGCCTGATGGTGGCCCTATGGGTGTCCTTGGCAGGGGCCTTGCCGCAGCCACGGCAAGGGTCTTGCCGGGGGCCCCGACAAGGGTCTTGCAGTGGCGCCTGCCGCCATCCCCGACAAGGTTCTTGCCGGGGGCCTTGTGGTCCCCCTTGGCTGGGATCCCGCCAAGGGTCGTCATCCTCTGTAGTGTGTATCTGATCTTTGGATGTCTTCACAAAGATCTGCATGCCACCACGGGGATGTCTCCCGAATCCTTTGCCCCATGGGGGGGCAGTGGACTCAAAGGTGATCCGCTTCGTGGGCGTGGGGCGAGCCGCCCCGGCAAAGGCCTTGCCGGGTTTTGCTAAAACCGCCCCCGGCAAGGATCTTGCCGGGGGAGTCTGCTTTGTCCCCTTTGCTCTTTGTGGTCTTGGTCTTGGCGCTGTTCGCTTTTTCGAAGCTTCGCCTTACCTTGGCTCTCCTTCCTTGCCTTGCTTGAGTGTGGCGGCGCCCGCGGCTCGGATCGCCTGCACGCAGTTAAAAGGTGTACCTTCTTTTCAGACACCGGCAGAGCCCCGGGCCTGGGCCACACGTAAGCGCAAATCGCTGCTTGCTTAGGCCCAAAAATGGTGCGCGGGCAGGCAGGGTGGTTTTTACCGCGGTAAGTCTTTTCGAGCGCTGCGCTTCCCACGCCTCCCGCGCATGGCCCGGCGTGGGGAGGTGTGCGTGACGTGGGTGGCATGCATGGGGCTGAGCTCTGCACGCATGCGTCCCGTCGCAGTAAAAGGGGGCGGTTCGCGCCTTCCCCATAAACGAGGGAGGCGTGGAGGCGCGGCCCATTTACTGAACGGGGCCGGGGCGTGGTCCTCAAGGCGTCTACTCCCCATGATCACGGGGTGGGGAGAGGTTGCCTCACCCGTCGTCTTGGTCCCGCATGCCTGCCACGTGGCTCTCATGCGCTCGGGGTGGCGAATGGTGGAGGCGGGAAACCGGGCCGTCGCGGGCCGGGGCAGCGGGTCGGTCCCAGTTCCCTGCGCCTTCCGCGTCTTGATTGGCTGAGCGGGGCGGCCGTGCCCCCACCCCGTTGTTTTATAAGATTAGGGGGGGACGGCGTCCCGCACTCTTCCATCTTCTCCTTCCTTCAGCTTCTGATCCCCCTCCCTCCATCTGCCATGGAGAGAGGGAATCCTGGTCCTTCAACGGTGGCGGCAAGGGTCGCCGCTCGACAACGCATCCTTCCTTCTCCTTCACCTGCAGTGGCAGAGCCAGCCGCGAGGGGAAGGGGGAGGGGGCGAGGCCGTGGGCGAGGCCGTGGACGAGGCCGAGGTGCTCAGGGAAGAGGAGAACGGGGTGGCGCGCCGGTCCCGCCTCCGCCAGTAGTTCCTCCTCCCACGGAGGGCCATGTTGGCGATGATCCTTGCGAGTTCTTCGTCAGGCTGCGCCGGCCACCTCGTCGTCGTCTCCGCCTCCCAACTCCATTCGTGAGCGAGATGGAGCTGGATCCGTCGGAGTCATTGCGGTTGCACATGAGGGGTTGTTGGATCAGTGGCACGCGAGTTCGCGTCGACTTTCCAGCCCCTCACGTGATGTACCTTGGTCGAGGGTGGAAGATGTTCGCCCACATCCACCGCTTGACGGTGGGGCTCACTCTCCATTTCAAGCTGATGGAGGGCGGCCTCCTTTCCGTCAAGGTCTTCGGGTGCTTCGGGACTCGGGCAAGGTGCTGCGTGGAGAGCTCTTCTGATAGCGAAGGCTCCTCCTCAAGCGGGAGTGGCGAGGAGGACAACGGCAGCGACGACGAAGGTAGCAGGCGGCAGGATGACGGGTCCGACTAGGTGTCAGGCATCGCTCCGTGCGGCACCAGCGATCCCATCATCCGTGTCGCCGGCTTCCCGAACTTCTCGGGGTCGTCTCCTTGGGCGGCTGGCGTTGGGAGGCTGCAGAAGAGGAAGAGGGCGGGCGGCAAGGCCGTCAAATCGGAGTACGCGGGCACTGACACCTTCGACGCGTGCTGACGTCCTGCCGCCTCGTCTTTGAGTTCTGCTTCCGGCGCCGCCATCACCATCCAGCCATCGGACGGCCACCGAGATGTTCTCTTGGTGTCTTCTGCCACCCGCAGCTCGTCTAGGCGCCCCTTTTGCCCTCTTCGCCTCCTTGACTTGCCTCCTGAAGAGAGGGGCAAGAGAGGGGTCACGGGCACCTTATCTCTTTTTAGTTTGTAAGCCTTCGGGCCTAGGCTGAACTTAAAAACTTGTAATCCCATCATTCATGTTTTTCATTCTCTATGGACTGTACCTGAGTGGAATGTTTTTAATGAAAAAGTATGCTTGCCAGGTCATTTGTTTGCGGGTAGAACCCACGACAAGGAATAAGTCCTTGATATCTCTAAGATAAACATTTCCTTGCCCGGCAACAGGCCCTGCCATCTCCCTACCTCACTCGACCTTCCTCAGCTTTCGGCGGAGGCAGGGATGAGGCGGGTTCGGGCTCCTCGTTTCATCCTTTTGCTGCCGCGACTACGACCAAACCTGGCCCCAGGAACGAGTCCTAGAGCCTAGAGTTTTTTAGGGGAGCACGGTAGCTTGGGAAACAACGAAGTTTCACATACCTCGGTTCATAAGAGAATGCATGATAAGGAATGAAGAACTTATCTGAAGCTGCAGCCCCGGGCAATTCTGGATTGCCGTGGGTGAATTCTTGTACTCGCAGCCCCCGACAATACTGGCTTGCCGGGGTCTAGATGCCGATCTGTCCCTCTTTTTTTTCTTCATCCTCAATTGATCCGGCAAGGATACCTGTGAGCCCTGCGAGCCAAAGGAGACAAAAGAACTGCAAGGAGACGCACACTAGACCTCTAAGCTAGGGGTTAGTCGCCGCCAAGCACTATCAACCCTAACCAAGGACGAGACTTGACCTAGCATGCATACTATAACTTAGGGCGCCAGCGCTTCATTTACTTATACTCAGGGTCTGTGCCTGGCTTTGTACAAAGGGTTACATGCATCATTGGCAATGCTTGTACAAAAGGTGGCTTACCGGGGGGCCCGGCAAGCCGCGCCTCACGGGTAAAACTTGCAAAGATGCTCAATGTTCCAGGAATTACTCACTGGAACGGCATCTTCGGTCTCCAGGTGGACTGCGCCGGGCCTGGTGACTCGTGTTACCCGGTAAGGGCCTTCCCACTTTGGCGTCAACTTGTTGGAATTCTTGGCCGATTGAACATGCCGAAGGACAAGGTCGCCTTCCTCAAGGCTTCGGGCATGAACCTTGTGGCTATGGTAGCGGCACAAGGCTTGCTGGTAGCGTGCTGCTCTCACAAATTACCCGATGACGATCTTCCTCAAGGAGCACTGCATCATCTTGCCGCAATTGCTCTTGCTCGAGCTCGTCATAAGCGAGCACTCGAGGTGACCCGTATATGAGTTTAGTGGGGAGAACTGCTTCTGCCCCGTATATCAGGGCAAAAGGTGTCTGGCCAGTGGCTCGATTTGGCGTCGTCCTGATCGACCAAAGAACTGCCAGCAACTCATCAATCCAGTGCCTTCCACTCTTGTGCAGTCTGTCAAAGGTCTTGGTCCTTAAGCCTCGTAGTACTTCAGCATTTTCCCTCTCTGCTTGACCATTGCTCCGTGGGTGAGCAACGGAAGCGAAACAGACTTTGCTGCCGACGTCTCGGGTATATTGCATGAAGGTGTGTCTTGTGAACTGTGTGCCGTTGTCGGTGATAACCCTGTTGGGCACGCCAAAACGGCACACCAGTCCCTTGAACAACTTGACGGCTGACTGAGCTGTGACCTTCCTCACTGCCTCCACTTCTGGCCACTTCGTGAACTTGTCGATTGCTATGTACAAGTACTCAAAGCCCCCGACAGCGCGGGTGAAAGGGCCCAGTATGTCGAGCCCCCAGACCGAGAAGGGCCAGGAGAGAGGAATGGTTTGAAGGGCTTGAGCTGGCTGATGAAGCTTATTTGAATGGAACTGACACGCTTCACACCTGGTGACTAGTGTCGTCGCATCCTGGAGGGCGGTGGGCCAGAAGAAGCCTTGCCGGAATGCCTTGCCGACAAGGGCCCTTGACCCAATGTGGGATCCACATATGCCTCCATGTATCTCTGCCAACAGCTCCAGTCCTTCCTCTCGGGGGATACACTTCAATTTCACTCCGTTCGGCCTCTTTCTGTACAAGACGTCATCAACGAACTGGTACATAGTAGAGCGACGGGCTACTTTTTCCGCTTCTTCCTGCTCCCCAGGAAGTTCCCCTGTCTGGAGGAATCGGACGGTATGTTGTGCCCACGCCGGAGCCTGGGACTCGATGGCGAGGATTAAAGGCATTTCCTCCGCTACAGGAGCAGCTATCTTGACGGCAAGAGCTTGATGCTCTGCCGGAGCCAGTTGTCCCGTGGCGGGCTCAGTATTCCCGGCAATATCCTTGCCGGGCGCCCTGTGGAGCTCGGCGGGAAAGTACTTGCCGGGCCCTGATTTCTCCTCTTATTCTGCTCGCTGATGGATCAACGGATGGCTGAGTTAGTGAAGCACAAAGGTACCGGTTCCACAGTAGCTTGAGGGCAGCGATTTTGACAGTAATCGGCGACGCCGTTCTCCGCCGGGAACGTGTTCAGCTCAGATACCGTCAAAACGCTTCTTCCAACTTTCTCACTTCATCGACGAGGCCTTCATCAACGGGCTCGTAATCCTTGTTGACTTGCTTGACGCATTTAGCCGCGAGTCTCCCTTGACGATGAGTTTCTTGATTCCGAGGTCCGCCGCGATCCTAAGACCGCAAGCAGCCCCTCAGACTCTGCGGTATTGTTTGTTGACACCTCCACGGGAAGTGCATCCGATCACGATTTGAGGCGCCTCCGATTAGGCGCGATAAGCAAGACGCCAGCCCCGCGCCTGTAAGGAGAAAGCTCCATCAAAGTACATGATCCAATCACAACTTGCCTCTTTGCCGGGGAGAGCAGTCTCTTGAATTTCTTCGTCGGGTGTGGCGGTCCATTCTGCAATGAACTCCGCTAGGACTCGGCTCTGAATCGTCGAGGTACTTTTAAACTTGAGGCCAAAGTTGGACAGCTCCAGTGCCCACTCCACAATTCTCGCTGTTGTGTCCGGATTGTGCAATATCCGTTGCAGAGGAAGGAGTGACGACAGTGACCTCGTGTGCCTGGAAGTAGTGACGCAGCTTCCTCGAGGCCATAAGGAGGCCGAAGAGCAGTTTCTGCACACCGGAGTACCTTGATCTAGCCCCCTGCAGGAGGGAACTAACAAAGTAAACCGGGCGCTGCATCATTTTCTTCTTCGGCGGCACTTCAATTGGCCGTATCGTCTCTGCATTGGTGGTGCTGAGCTTTCCGCTACCATTTCCTCGTCGTCGACCTCTCTCTGTGCCACCAGTGCGGCGTTGACCACTTGGTCCGTTGCCGCCCGGTATAGCAGCAACGGTTCTTGCGGCCTGGGCGCAACTAGTATCGGCGTGGAAGAGAGGTATTTCTTCAAATCTTGCAATGCCGCTTCGGCTTCTGGCGTCCACTCCATTGGGCCTGCCTTTTTCAGGATCTTGAAAAAGGGGAGGGCAAGCTCGGCAGACTTGGAAATGAACCTGCCCATGGTGGCATCGCAACCAGCAAGCCGACGCACATCCTTGATCCGCTTGGGTGCTTCAATCTGCTCTATAGCTTTGATTTTGTCCGGATTGGCCTCTATCCCACGCTGTGACACCAAGAACCCAAGGAGCTTGCCGGATGGGACGCCAAAGACGCACTTCTCGGGGTTCAACTTGAGATTGATCTTGCGCAGGTTCGCAAATGTTTCTTGCAAATCCGGTATGAGGGTTGCCCTGTCCTTGGTTTTGACCACTATGTCATCCATATAAGCCTCCATATTTCTATGGAGCCGGGTTCAAAACCAATCTGGACCGCCGCAAACGCCGAACCAAAGACTCTTCAACCCGAAAGGCATCCGTATGAAACAATACGTACCACATGGGGTGATGAATGCCGTCTTCTCTTCGTCTTCTCTTGTCATGAAGATCTGGTGGTAGCCGGAGTAGGCATCGAGGAATGACAACAGATCACACCCGGCCGTGGAGTCAACAATCTGATCGATGCGCGGCAGCGGGAAGGGATCTTTAGGGCAAGCCTTATTGATATCCGTGTAATCAATACACAGCCTCCACTTCCCATTTGCCTTGCGCACCACGACCGGATTGGCCAACCACGTTGGATGGAGCACTCCTCTTACCAAACCCGCTGCTTCCAGTTTCCGGATCTCTTCTATGATGAACTCTTGTCATTCCCGAGCTTGCTTTCTGACCTTTTGCTTGACGGGCCGGGCATGAGGGCAGACAGCAAGGTGGCGCTCAATCACCTTCCTGGGAACGCCGGGGATGTCGGAGGCTTGCCATGCAAACACATCGACATTCGCCCGCAGGAAGGTGACGAGCGCGTCTTCCTATTTGTCGTCAAGGGTGGAGCTTATGGTGAAAGCTCCTCCCGTGCCGTCGTCATTGACAGAAACCTTCTTGGTTCCCGGTGGTGTGGCCCTGGGCTTCTTGTTTCCGCCGGTGGAGCTCTCTAGCACGTCCTCGACGGCAGCGCTATACTCCGAAGAGGGGCGCTTGCCGGAGTGGGTGTCCGAGGTCGTTCTTCCCCCCGGGGTCCAAGCGGCAGGAGCAGGCGCCCTGGCAGCGGCAGCTGCCGCAACTGCTTGCTGGTATAGTTGGTCAGCGCAAATCAGCGCATCTTTCTTGTCGGAGGGAACGGTGATGATCGTCACAGGCCCTGGCATCTTCAGGGTGTTGTAGGCGTAGTGTGACGCCGCCATGAACTTGGCCAGCGCTGGGCAGCCAAGGATCCCGTTGTAAGGCAAGGGATCTTGGCAACATCGAACACGCATCCTCTCCGCCCCGAAGTTCGTCGCTCCAAAGGTCACGGTAGCGTGACCTTTCCTTGCTTAGCTTCTTCCCGGTTGACTTCAAACGCGCTGCCTCTTCGAGGTCTCCATCAGAATCTGCAGTTTCTCAATCACGGCAAAGAAATCAAGTTCAGACCGCCCCGTTATCGACTAGCATCTTCGCCACCTTGAGGTTGCGATTGTTGGTGAAACCAACAACGGTAAGCACCGACCGCAGGTGCGATCGGGTGATCCTCGTGTCAAAGATGATAGGTGTGTTGACCACTTTAGCGGCCTTTGGGCACCAAACGACGGCTCGCCAACAGAACCTCTCGCGCCCACCGCTTAAGCCGGGCGGTGAGAAGTATGCAGCGAGGCGCCGCCGCCGACGCACATGGCCTCTCGAGCTCGAAACTCTTGGTCGCCGGATTCGCCGCGTCCTCTCCGTGATCGCCGCCTTCGGCTTTCGTCACGGCCCGGCGGCCTCTCCTGTTTCTTATCCTTGCCGTGATGGCCCGCCTGGCCGTCTCGCTTCTTGCCGGGCCCCTCAGCACCGTCCGGGCCCTTCTCCTTGGCCCGCCTTTCATATTCAGCCCTCCGCTTCTCAGCGAGGAGCTCAACCTGACGGCAGTCCTGGAGAGCATGGCCTTTGGTGCGATGGATCTTGCAGTATCGCTTGTCGGGGTTTCCTGGCTTCTCGGCAGCCGCCAAGGCCCAGCAGGCGACGCACCCGGCAACCTCCTTGACGGGGTCGTCTGCCTTGGTTTTCTTGGTGGAGCCGGTGTCATCAGATCCCTCAACGGCAAGCATGGTTTTCCCCTTGCGTTTCCTATTGCGGCACCGGCCTTTCTTCGCCGGGGCAGCAATATCCTTATCTGAAGAATCGGTTTCCACGCCGCATCTTCGCCGGGGTACTTCCTTCCTTCTTCAGCTCGAGCACATTTGTTAGCAAGACATAGAGTTCTGCTACATCTCTCACCTTGTTCATCGCCAGCTCTTCACGCATCTTGCGGTTACGCACGTTCTGATGAAACGCGCTGATGATGGCGGCAGGGTCAATATCGGGGATATTGTACTGTAACCGGCTGAACCTCTGAATATTCTTGCGGAGACTCTCGCCTCCTTTCTGAGGAATGACGTGCAGGTCGCTTGCTTGTCCATGGACTTGGTGACCTCCAGTAAAGGCGCCTACGAACTCATGGCACAAATCCGACCAGGAGGAAATAGAGTCTACCGGCAGGTGCATCAACCACGACATGGCGTTGGGTTTGAGAGCCAACGGAAAGTAGTTCGCAAGCACCTTATCGTCGCGGGCTCCAGCAGCCTGCATCGCGATGGTGTAGACGCTAAGGAACTCGGAGGGGTGGGTCTTGCCACTGTACTTTTCGCCCACGTCGGGTTTGAAGGTGCGGTGAGTGGGCCACTGGAACTGCCGCAGCTCACGGGTAAAAGCCGGACAGCCTACCTCGTAAGGTAGGCCTCCAGGGCTCCCCGGTGCCGGGTGGCTCACAGCAGGCCCTGCTCGCCTGTCTGATTGGTGGCGCGCTCCGCGCCGGCGCTCGATAGTGGTTCGAGCGTCTTCATGTTCTCGTTCCCGTAGAACTTGGCGCTGGTCACAGTGGCCCCGCGGGTCGGACGATGCTACGGAGATCTCGTCGCCTGTAACGTCGCGATGAGCTTGCGTCCGCGGGGCCGGGCGAGGAGGAGGTGAGTGCACCGTGGTTGCAGCACCGTCGGCTCTCCTGCCACCGGTGCGCGGGACTACGTCGGAACGTCAACCCGGGGGCTCCACCGAACCCGGTTCGTCTTTGTTGGCCACCGCAACAAGGCTTCGGATGGTGGTTTCCATTCGCCGAAGTTTCAAGAACGGAGGAAAATCGAGGAGCAATCGTGGCGTGAGCTGTGGCTTCGCCGGCGCCGGTGGCGGTGAAACCTGCACGGATCGCGACGCGCTCGACTTCGACCATGTCGGCGGAGTTTATCACGACCCTGCGGTCGCACGCCATCTTCACCAGCGCCGGGCGAAGCGGGCAGGTCTTCTAAATCCCGGAGGTAGCGCCGGGCTGTTTCCGTGGCGACGCCGGGTCCTCGGCGTGATTACGCCCGCTCGTCGCTGCTTTGAGAAGAGCGTGCCGCCGGCGCCGTGTGGGAGTCTTGAAGCCCTCGCGTCGCCTCGCAAGCGGGTGGCAGCGGTCTTAGAAGGCCCGCGCCACCCGCTGGAGGGCCTGACTGCCCTGATTTGAGGCGTGCGCCCGCTACCACGCCAAGACGAACATCGCCGCCCCAAACTTCGCTGCCGACGGTGTTGGTGTTCGTGAACAGTGCCTCGGGTCCTTTCGCGGCCGGTCCGCTGCTTCGCCAGCCGGGACGGGTTGTCCGCCTCCGACGGGCCAACCGCCACCGCTGCTCTTCTTCTTGGGCGCCATGACGATGAAGAAGCGCCGAACTAACCGCTAGGGCCAATTTCACAATCGCGCTTCTACCGGCGCGCCAAAGATGTCGGTCGGGGGATTTACACCTATGGGATCACAAGAACTTTAGTACGGTTATGGGCGCGGGTCGTGAGGAGAGCAGATCAAACAGATAGCACACGGGTTCTTTATCCAGGTTCGGGCCGCGAAGTGAGTAAAACCCTACTCCTGCTTTGGTGGTTCGTTTATATGCGTTCCTGAGCTAGCTATGGGGCCTCCAGAGCTCCAAAAAGCCGAATCCCCCTCCTGGTCGCCTTAGGCCTCCTTTTATAGGGAAAGGGGTTGCCACAGCGGCATACAGGAGGTGGAAAGGGTACAGTCATACGAGTTTATCCCTTGCATTACATGACAAGGCGCCATAAATTTGTCTTGCTTAGGTGTCCTTGCTTTATCGGGGACGAGGGAGGGTCCAGTCTTGTCCGCCACCGCCCCCTTTCGTGTTGACACGCGCCCTGGCCAGCGGTGCTTGTGGTGCCATGTAAGTAGGCAGGCAGCTGAGGTGGCGCAGTGGTGGGTCTCCACGAAGGTTCGCTTGCCGCCACGTAGGTGCCTGCCCAACTGGTTGGGTCGGCAGCCGCATGGTGGAGGCTCGATTGGCACGGGCCTGATGGTGGCCCTATGGGTGTCCTTGGCAGGGGCCTTGCCGCAGCCCCGGCAAGGGTCTTGCCGGGGGCCCCGGCAGGGGTCTTGCCGTCGCGCCTGCCGCCATCCCCGGCAAGGCTCTTGCCGGGGGCCTTGTGGTCCCCCTTGGCCGGGATCCCGCCAAGGGTCGCCATCCTCTCAGAGTATGTATCTCGATCTTTGGATGTCTTCACAAAGATCTGCATGCCACCATGGGATGTCTCCTAATCCTTTGCCCCATGGGGGGGCAAGGACTCAAAGGTGATCCGCCTGGGCGTGGGGCGAGCCGCCTGCAAGGGCCTTGCCGGGTTTTGTTAGAACCGCCCCGGCAAGGATCTTGCCGGGAGTCTACTTGTCCCCTTTGCTCTTTGTGGTCTTGGTCTTGGCGCTGCTTCGCTTCTTTCGAGCTTCGCCTTACCTTGGCTCTCCTTCCTTGCCTTGCTTTAGTGTGGCGGCGCCCGCGGCTCAGACTGCCCGTGCACGGTTAAAAGGTGTACCCTTCTTTTCGTACACCGACAGGCTGCTACCTTTGTGTACCCGTGAATCATGTGAGAACCATCCTAATTTTTGCCGAAACAGATGCGTCCTCACTAGTTTTTTCATGAATATGGCATGGTAAGACATAAGTTGTCACGGTTTATCATACGAGCAGTGTGTGTTTGATGAAATAGAGTACTCATTCGAGAATTGTGCGCCGACGTATACATAGGGTACGTAAGGCTCGTTAAGTACTTGTAAACACTATTGGTGCTACCCCACTTGTAAGAAGTTGTGCAAAACACGTCACATTGGCTCAGCTCGCTTCAACACTAGAAAAGTCGGCCATCGACCAGCTAACAATCAATAATCTGTTGTCTAACATATAAGCAACTACGTATCTTGTTACACTGGTTCATGCAATTAACTGAGGCCAGAATGTAAATTCCAAACGTTCACATGCTAGTCCAGCGTTCATGTGGAACATTCACATTAAACTCGGCTTCATAAAATACTTGAAAAGCATAAGTTAAGCAATTTTATACATCTCAATGATTCATTGAACATAACAAACATATACTAGTTCACAGCAAAAGACAAAGTTGTGAGAAGGTTTACAAATCAAGAAAAATCAAGCAAGGCTACTCTGAGCAAATGGCCTCCCTAGGCAGGCTTTAATTTCCTAGAGTTCACTCTGGTTTTTCTCGTTGCCACCATCCAGGGTTAGGTTCTCTCATTCCAGAATAAGCAATTGTAGTTGTGTTCTCGGTTGGAATGCTGAACTGAACCATGTAGTGTACTGACCATCTGAACTTCTTGTGCAGTTGCACTAAATTTAAGCACCGCTATTTGTAGAAGTAAGCAGACCACAATGCCACTTGTTCGCGCACATGTCCCAAAAACCTCTGTGCAGCCGTGCCAGCTACTCCTCGGTCCATGGATGAACTAGCAGAAAGTGCATTCCCGACTAGGATGCAGTTGTTTCCGCTCATCCCTGCATTGCAATCAGGAAGTAAAACGTACGAATCAGCTTCTTTTAGATTGTGTTGTTCATTCTACCTAGTTACTACCAATGTAGGAATACCTGGAAGCCGGGTGGTTAGAGGAGGGCAGCTAGGAATAGCCATCTTATTTTGTGCAGTTGTACTAAAACTGAGGTGTGGACTTTTGATTGCACGGATAGAAATGATATGGAAATAGACATCCATGTTTGCGCAAATATGAAATATGGTTACTTAAACAGTGGCAGTTATTTGTAGTGGCATGTGACTAACAATAGCATCTATTGTGTTATAATTGGCACTACATTGAGAGCATGAGAATGCCCTTAAGTAAGTAGCATCACATCACATCAACACTGCCACTATATTAACATGCAAAACAATAGCATTAATATTACTATCATCAGAGTAGCACATGGTCAGTAGATGTGCAATCAAATTTGTGCAATTCCACTGGGATGAAGCAATGTTAGCGGTGTGAGATTTAAGTGTAACTGCAAAAACACAATTCATGGGAAATAAAGGAAGACATAAGCACTTCACAAAATGGTGGTGGCATTGCTTCAATTTATCGAAGGCACTAGACCATTACTTAATAGTGACATTAGGTGGCATTCCTTCAATTTATCAACGGCACTAGACCATTACTTAATAGTGACATTAGGTGGCATTGTTTAATGCTTCATGTGATTTTATAACGATAGTGATATGGGCGTAGGGACAGCAGGGGCATAAAGTGGTGAGGCAAATGTGGTTGTCAAGAGCGGCAAACACTCAGGCAACATGTCTGCATTTGTCCCATTTTTTATCTCCTTAGCGACACTTTCCTATGTGAGCACAGGAAATCTAGACCTGCTCGTTCTCATTTGCGTTGTCCCCCAACACCCTTCACTTCCTTTTCTTTTTCGACCAAGAGACAAGTCCACTTCCCCCACCCTTCGCCATCCACCATGCTTTCTTTGCCTTTTCAACCAAGAGACCGGTTGGGTAGCCAGTATCTACTACTTTCCCCCGTTTCCTATTAGAACCAAGTCCTAGATTCATGCTACAACTTTCCCACTTTCTTCCCTGTTTGAACCAACACCACAGCAAGATGGTCCAAATGTGACACTACGATCAGAGACCCTTCGACGAAACTGTGTGTGATGCCACAATCGCAAACGGTGGTGTAAAAAACCGTCAAAAAAGGTGCAAAACGTTTGTGATGACGGATGCATCAAACATGGTTCAGATTTTAGTTGCGTGTGCGATGTAGGGCATATGGTTCAATTCAATTAACTGTTTGGGATGAGGAGGAACAAAAGAAATGGGCAGCCAGATGAAGGTGTGTGCGATATACAGCATACGGTTCACTAGGATGAACTGTGTGTGATTAGCCAACACAATGGAAACGGTTCAACTGAACAAGATGTGTGCGATACGCGGCAAACATGTCCGTTATCAAAAATGTGTGCGAAGACCAATAATAAAACAGACGATTGCTGCTAATAAGCCGTGTGATTTGCTCTGTCTACAGAAGAATAACATGTGTGTGTGTGTGTATATATAACTGAAATAAACATCCAATTACATAAGTGACTATACAGATTATTCACACACACCTCAATAAACAATTGCATGCATTCTAAAGTAGGAGAAATGATCGTCTAGTCATCTTCTTCTTGTGACGCTCCCGCCACTGCTCATTGGCTCAATCCCTCTTCTGGGCGGGTAGAAGACACTTCCTCATGTCAATGATCCGCATGTACATCTCGTAGCTTGTGTACACATCCTTGGCCGCGTACTTGACATGTTGTTCATCCAGTCTCTCATGCCACACACTATGCCAGGCGTTCTTGTCCTTCTTACTCTCATTCTTCATCTTCATGTAGCAGGGTTCGATGATGGACGAGGCGAGGTCAACTATGGAGTTTAGTTTGTTTTTGACGCTGCCCCAGACGTTGTAGTGGTGCTGGATGTTGCCAAGATTCAGGCATTTCAAGCCCGAAACCTTGAGCGCTTTTAGATCGTTGGTGGTGTCCACCGTAGCGAAACTGTCATCGGAGCTGTTGATAAACCTGGAGAAAACCTTGCAAGGCCTTGCGGCAAGGTGGTAGTGGTAGACGAGAACGTCATGTCGCACACACAACTGGGCGAAGGCAACCTTCTGATCGTGCCCGGCACGACCGATGGTGTACTCGAGGTCGAAGCCGACCACTTGGTACTTGTCTTCGGCAAGGAACGGTTCCATAGTTTGGATGGAGCTCTCCACCGAGACCGGATCGTTCGTGTACACCACCGAGAGGGCCCTCCCGCTCACATGGGTGTCCACTACGTGATGCGTGGTGAACTGCCCGCCGTTGTCGTCGTCGGCCGCTGGGAGCGCCATTGGAGCCATGGAGAGTGCCACTGGAACCGCTGGATGTCCTCTCTGTATGTGTCGTCGTGTGTGTCGGTGTCAAAACCGGAGGATCTCGGGTAGGGAGTCCCGAACTATGCGTCTAAGGCGGATGGTAACATGAGGTGGGGGACACGATGTTTACCCAGGTTCAGGCACTCTCGATGGAGGTAATACCCTACTTCCTGCTTGATTGATCTTGATGATATGCGTATTACAAGAGTTGATCTACCACGAGATCGTAGAGGCTAAACCCTAGAAGCTAGCCTATGGTATGATTGTTGTCGTCCTACGGACTAAACCCTCTGGTTTATATAGACACAGGAGGGGGCTAGGGTTACACAGAGTCGGTTACAAGGGAGGAGATCTACATATCCGTATTGCCAAGCTTGCCTTCCACTCCAAGGAGAGTCCCATCCGGACACGGGACGAAGTCTTCAATCTTGTATCTTCATAGTCCAACTGTCCAGCTAAGGGATATAGTCCGGCTGTCCGAGGACCCCCTAATCCAGGACTCCCTCAGTAGCCCCTGAACCAGGCTTCAATGACGATGATTCCAGCGTGCAGATTGTCTTCGGCAATGCAAGGCGGGTTCTTCCTCCGAATACTCCATAGAAGATTTTGAACACAAGGATAGTGTCCGGCTCTGCAAAAAAATTCCACATACCACCGTAGAGAGAATAATATTTCCACAAATCTAATCTGCTGACAACTTTTCATAACATGACATCATACCACGGCCTGGTAATTATTCGAACCGATTCTCCCAGCCTGCCACTGCATGTTTTGCGAGGCGGTTTTATTGGCACGTCTTGTCGAAGCAGAGATCGTGTTCCCCTTATTACGGGATTCTCATCAATACGGGTGTGGGTAACCCAATCGTGCCTGTTGGTATGACTCCTCGATTTTAGGCAAGTTCCAAATGGCCACGCGGAGGACGCTTGATATTCATCCTCTTTATAAAGGGGCCAAGGCCTATCCCTTTCTTCTCGCGCTCAATCGAATCCATCCCCCACCTCGAGTTCCAACACCCAAGGCTCAGGCTAGGCGCTTCGGACCTTCAATCATGTCTGGATCCAACCTTCAAGGTCGGTGGATGCCCTCCTCCGTCACAGAGGAGGACAACAAGAAGCTAAGAGAAGCTAGATATCTGACCACCGAAATTTCGCACAGGCTACCTGCTCAAGGGCAGGTCATCCCCACTCCCGAGCCTACCGAGAGTGTCATATTTGTTCCCACTTCCTTCAACGGGTAGGCTCATGTTCTATTACGGTCTCGATTTCCATGATCTGGCCCCGGACTCCATCCTTCACATCTCGTTGTTTATCGTCGTGTGTGAGGCCTTCCTCCACGTCGCCCCACACTTCGGCTTGTGGCTCAAGACCTTTAATGTGAAGCCGAAGATGATTAATGGGCGACACACAGAATGCAGAGGTTTTTATCGCCATAATAAGCAAAGGCACCGATGCTCCATGGCCAAAGGGTTCCTTCCCGGAGGTGTCCAGCTTATGGCAACGGGAGTGGTTTTACATCACAGCTCCCCATGGTACTAAGTGGGTAGCCGCTGATGCCTTCCGCTCGGGCCCCCCGCCACAACTGGCGTCATGGGTCAACAAGGGGCTGGACTAGGGGCCAATAAATGATGTGCCGACATTGCAGAGTCGCATCCGAGATCTCCTCGAGAGAGATGTCAGCCTTGTCAAGGTAATGCAAGTCATGCTAGTTCGTCGAGCCCTGCCTTGCAAATGTCGACCTCTTTGTATGTGGGAGTTCAACCCGGAAGGACCGTGAACTATTCAGCACTTCTTCAGCATGACGCATGAAGAGATGTACGGATTGTTCTTCGGATCACAAATAAAGTGTCCGGACACCACCGAGGATGCGGGTCTGAGCTGCAATCTTCCAGATACGCAAGTAAGTAATTCTTCGGCCGAACATGTTGTCTCTTTATTTATTACAACATCATTCTGAAAAGTCGCTCTTTGACCAGGACTGGATAAAAAGGCGAAGATGGTCAGGTGTTTGGCCCCCCTTCCCGAAGGCTCAACAGATCCAGTACTGGCCAGAATGCTTGAGCTCGCGCCTTATCAAGCTCCATCAGGGGAAGATAAAGGGGGGAATAAAGAAGCCGAAAGCGAGCCTCACTCATTATTCATCCAAACCGAGGGAATTAGTGCCTCCGCCAAGGAGGATAACCAGGGACAAGAATCTAAAATTCCTTCTCCCCAAGGAAGGAAGAGGGCCGCCTCTAAAGACTTGGAAACAATGGTTTCTAAACGAGGGAAGAAACCTTCATCAGGGGGCCCTGCCCCGGAGGGCATCCTTACCGCACAGTACCCGCAAGGGGACAAGCCCTCCACCGAACTGTAATTTAATAAAAGTACTTTATAGCAAATATAGCCTGCTTCATTTCTGAGAACAATAATCAAGACGTATGTCTTGTAGTTCAGATCGTAGCCCTACTCGACAGAGTTCATCTTTGGGGGATCTTCTTCCAAAGATGATGGAGAGCGAAATGCCTCCTTGTGCCTCCCCGCCTTGTGAAGCGGACGACCCTGAGGTGTCGTCACGGAGGATTTCTCCTGATCCGCCAAGGCCAGAGGGTAACCCTTCGGCCACCCGAAGTCCGAAGTATTCGGCTCCTAAGGGGAGCAACAGAAAGAGTCCGGGACTATCCGGTGAGTGACCAGACGCACTGATGAACCTTCTGGAGCAAGCGGCTATCTCAGAAGCGCATCGTACACTAATTGGTACGGTGGTTGAGAGGATTTCATCCGCCGAAAGCGGATTGCATGAAGCTTTTATGAGCCTGCTGAGAGGCTTTGTGGTACGCAAAGTAATATATATTTTTGATGGTACCGCACACGCTAGGTGTGCCCTATGAAAATAGTAGCCCCTGAGACTCTGGTTGCTGTCAAAAAAGACGACAAATAGAGGATCATAGTCCCAGGTAATAACCGTGCTGCTTTCATGTGCAGGCGGCTGATGGTCCGGTGGCTAGCCGGACTGGTGAGTTTGCTGAACTGAAGAGGCAACTTGATGCGGCAAATGCCGACATCATTCTTGTAAACAAGCGGCTTGACGAGGCACAGGGTATGTATTCTCCAATGATCAACACGTATTAAGAGGAGCATGATGCTAGTATCTGTAATATGCTATGAGTGCAGATGGAGCTATCGCCGTGGAGACCCTTCGGGCTGAACTTGCCCGAGCCAAGGAACAAGCCAGGAAGAGTGATGCAGCCGCCCTAAAGGCGGTCGAAGAGCTAAGAGCCGAACAGGATGCGCATTGCCAGAGCAAAGAAAAAGTAGCCCAGATGGCTATTGAGCTGAAAGATGCCACCGACCGTTATGAGCTTCGTGAAAAGGAAAGCCAAACGAAGATGGCGGACCTGGAGAAAGCCACGGTAGCAGCCAAGGAAGGCCGCTCTAAATTAGAGCGGCGAAGGAGGAGCTATGTCAAGCCGGTGATATCGCGGCTGCGAAGCCTTTTTTGTTGCGGACGAAGTTCGGAGATCCTAAGGATGCCCCTCTTGATCAATTATGGAGTTCTACAGACGCATACATGGATTTGGCAGCGAGTGCTGCTGATGCGGTCGAGTTTTTCAAAGATCAAAAAGATCATGAAGTGGAAAAACCGTTCTGGTCGTAGTTCAATGTTCCGGTGCGTCCGCTGCTGTTAAATGAGCGAATGGCCGAATGGGCCGAGCTCCATAGGTTGTCCGGGCTTGCCATGAGGTCTGTTGTGGATCATCTTTGGCCGGAAGGACCAAGGCCGAATAGTTATTTTGGCTTAGTGTAACGATTCCTTGGTGCTGTGCCGCATATCAACGCTATGAAGAGGTCGGCGTACATAGAGGGTGCGCAGATGGCTCTTGCCCGTGTCAAGACATACTGGGCAGAGATGGAGGCCACTGCTATTGCAACCCATAGTCCGGCCATAGGCCGAGTATTGGCCGAGCACTATTTTGAAGAAGTCTTAGAAGGCGCTCGTTTAATAGAGGCTCAGTGCTCGAAGAGTATCATGTTCTAGTGACATGTATCCCAATTGTAAGAACAATGTTATTTGAATTATAAAGGCTGTGTTTATACTTTTGCCTGAAAGTATTATTATGCCTCCTGTGCGGTCGTTTATTTGAATTATAAAGGCTGTGTTTATACTTTTGCCCGGTCTGTGTGTGTGTGTGTATATATATATATATATATATATATATATATATATATATATATATATATATATATATATATATATATATATATATATATATATATATATATATATATATACACACACACACACATCTGGCAAAAAAGAAGCGCAGAATACTTCATGTGCCATTGTGCACCATTTTTTATATCCAATTTTAATAAACGCGATGATAAGGTTAAACGTGGAAACTTTCTTATTTTTAATAAAAGTTAACGATTTCGTTAAAAAAGGTGAACATTTTTAAGAATAGTTATGTTTTTTATGAAATTCGAACATTTCTCAAAAATATCATTTTTTTGAACAGATTTTGTTTTTGTTGTAAATTTCTAAATCAAAATATTTTTTTTGGAATTTTTAAAAACTACGTTAAAACCCGCTATTCAAATAAAGCTATTGAGAACATATAATGTATAACCCGCCTTGTTAATTTCAAATCAAATAAAATTGAGTGATGGTTGCCCTTATAAGAATATAATGCATTTAGTTGATGGATTACATGCGACAAGCTTAGAGAACACAATTTATTCTAAAAACCTTTATTTAAATTTAGCAATTGAAACTTGCGTTATTCATGATCGTACAAATACAAACTGTGACTCTGTTCTTGTTTGGAATTTTCATTTTAGACACAACAATATAGAATACTACTTATATTATATAAGTAGTAGCATCTATGAAATTTTCCAAGATATTTTGTATAGTTTTGAGCACCAAAACATTTAGATTATGCTAATCCTGAGAAGCTCATGAAGTAGTAGATGAGAAAGAGGTATTCCAACCAATTTTGTTTGTTTTTATTTTCTTTCAACCTCTTCTTTTACCATCCGACTGGGGTCACCTGGTCAGTCCACCAACACACGTCCCAAGGGACACGCGCCCACAACCCCTTGCCCGGCCTCCTCCACTCCATCACCTCACTCTTTACCTCCCTCCCTCCCTAGATCCCCTTTCTCGTCAAGCTTCCCGGGGACGACGTGTAACACCCCGGTAGTAACTTTCCATATTTGTAACTCCAACTCTTGCCATTTTCGGCATTGTGATATGATATTCCCTCCGTGGTTGGGTTTTTCTTCTTTTTGCATTTTGTCTATGTCATGCATTTTATCATGTCATCATGTGCATCGATTTGCATACGTGTTCGCCTCATGATTCCGAGCATTTTTCCCGTTGTCCGCTTTTGCAATCCGCACTCCTATCTCCCCGGCGCCCCTTTTATGCTTTTTCCGTGTGCGGGTATTAAACCTTCTCGAAATGGACCGAGGTTTGTCTAGTGGCCTTGGTATACCACCGAGACCACCGTCAAGTTTCGGATCATTTGAGCTCGTTTGGTACTCCAACGGTTAACCGCACTCTCGCAAAGGCCTCTTTGAGTTGCAGCCCAACACCCATCCAAAACAGCCCAATAACCCATCTAAGTCACTTCCATGCTCTCCGTCGCTCGATCACGATCGTGTGGGCGAAAACTACACCTCATTTGACTCTCCTAGCTCCTCTATGCCTATTTAAGCAAACCCTCCAAATCTCGGGTCTAACCCTAGCCTTCCCTACCTCGCGCCCGGACGAAGGCCCGCCATCCGGACACGTCCGCTCCGCCAGCCGCCGCCTCGCCACTTCGCCACTGACACACGACACGCAGCCGCCAGCCATGCTGCTGAGGGCCCACGGCCGCCCGCCCACCGGGCCGATCCGGCCGACCCGCGCCTCGCCCCGCCGCTTCGCCGCCACTGGCGCCGGCTGCCCCGCTCCGCCGCCGCCCGCCACCGGCTCACAGCGCCTGCCGCCGGCTGGCCCGCCGCCCGCCTGCTGTCGCCGCCTGGCGCCGCCATCGCCGCCACGCTCGGCGCGCTCGCCGGCCTCACTGACGCCGCCCCTCTTCCGCCTCCTCCCCGGGCGCCCGCGGAGGCCTCCGGCCGCCGCCGCCGCCGATCGGATCGGAGGAGCCGATCCGCCTCGGTTCGCGCGCCCCGAGCCCGCTGACTTCTCTTCCCCCTCCTAATTTTCTTCTAAGTTATTTTGCATCATTGATAATTTGTGTCATTTTCAACGTGGTGTAACTCTGTCATCGTAGCTCCATTTTGCGCGTATAATATGTCAAAATGTTCGCCTCGAAGAGTAGATCATTTCATCTCATTGCATCATTTTCATTTGAGCTCATCTTGATGCCCGAAATGCTGTTAGAAGAGTGCTATGTGATGTTAGTTTCTGTTTCTTAACAGAACTTGCACTTTTGTTATTTTTGCCATGATTGATGTGTGCACCCTATGAATTTGAGTCCTACATGTGTTTTGAAATATTCCATGCCATCTTTCCAGGGGTGTATGCCATGTATTTTTGTTATCTATGTGGTGACTAGCACAAGCATGCAAAGTAGGTGTCCTGATGTTGCTGATTTCAGCCCTGTTTTAGCTGATTTTGATGCCATGTTAACTTAATGATACCGAGAGATCTATGCATATTTTGAGATACTTCAGTAAGGATGTTTTGTAAAACATGTCTTTCTCTATCCATCCATGCCTTTGTTTGCAATTATGGAGTGCCATAGCTTGAGTCAATCGAGCTCTACTTTTGCTATCAAATGTTTCCTGGAAGATTGTTTACATGTTATTCAATTTTGCCTAGGTTGTTGTGGTTGATCCGTATGTGCTATGTTATTGTTCTTGCCATGTATGACTTCTATGCCATGTCTTGTTGATGTATGTATGCTTAGTTTATCATTTAAGGCTCTGTAGTGAGTGCATTGAGCTTGTAAACATGCCTACTTGTTATCAGTTTTGGACATGCCATGTTGCTGAATCTGTTAACGAAACTTTCGATATTGACATGGGTGTTACTATATTTTCTGATCCTTTTTGGCTTATGGTCAGTAAGGGACTTTTGTTCTATGCTTTGAGTAGATTCATGCCATGCCATGTTTTGCTATTTTAAGTTCCTGTAGCATGTAGTTTTGTTGCTCTGAACATTGCAACCTGATGCTGTTTTTGCCATGTCCAGCCTGATATTTTGTGCACTTTTGCCATGCTTGTTTGAACTTGTTATGATGTGAAATAGCTGTAGCTCAGTGCTCATCTTTTGTCGAGCATCTTGTGTAGATCACTGCCATATACTTTGTTGGTACGTTTGGGTGCAGTAGCTTAATTTATTGTTGCTTGCTAAGTGGCATCATGCTGTTAATGGCAGATTTGTGCCATTCTTGTTTTGCTTGTCATTTCCAAACCGTGCATCCGATTCCGGTGATCTTTATATCGATTTCAACCGAAATCAACTCATCTTTCCAGTGGCATACTTGGTTTGCCAAGTTGATGCCTGGTTCATCATTTACCTTCCGGAGCACATAAGCATTGCATATCACATCTCGCATATCATGCATGTTTTTGCATCATGTTGATTGTGCATTGCACCGTGATTTATTGTGGTTCCTTTGTTTGTGTTGTTGCTTTGGGTAGAGCCGGGAGACGAGTACGTGAACGAGGAACCTGTTGAGAACGCTTACGAGGATCAAGTTTTCGATAACTCTGAGAACATTGCAGGCAAGATGACCATACCCTCGAAATCACTTCTATCTTTGCTATGCTAGTTGCTCGCTCTTTTGCTATGCCTATGCTGTGATGCCTACCACTTGCTATATCATGCCACCCATATTGCCATGTCAGCCCCTAACCATCCTTTTCCTAGCAAACCGTTGATTGGCTATGTTACCGCTTTGCTCAGCCCTCTTATAGCGCTGCTAGTTGCAGGTGAAGCTGAAGTTTGTTCCTTGTTGAACATGGAGATGTTGTTCCTTTTGGAACATGTTTACTTGTTGGGGATATCACAATATATATCTGCTATAATTAATACATCTATATACTTGGTAAAGGGTGGAAGGCTCGCCTTATGCCTGGTGTTTTGTTCCACTCTTGCCACCCTAGTTTCCGCCATACCGTGTTATGTTCCTTGATTTCGCTTCCTTACACGGTTGGGTGATTTATGGGACCCCTTGACAGTTCGCTTTGAATAAGACTCCTCCAAAGAAGGCCCAACTTTGGTTTTACCATTTGCCACCTAAGCCTTTTCCCCGGTTTTCGCGAGCCCGAGGGTCATCTTATTTTAAACCCCGGACCAAAGCTCCTTCGAGTGCCGCCCAACCTGGCGATGTCCGCGCCTCGGCAATCGAGGGTCTATGCCAACCCGACGCCTTGCCCATCCGTGTGCCCCGAGAACGAGATATGTGCAGCTCCTATTGGGATTTGTCGGCACATTCGGGTGGCTTTGCTGGTCTTGTTTTATTGCTGTCGAAATGTCTTGTAGTCCGGATTCCGAGATTGATCGGGTCTTCCCGTAGAAGGAATATCCTTCGCTGACCGTGAGAGCTTATAATGGGCTGTTGGGACACCCCGCAGGTAATATCTTTCAAAGCCGTGCCCGCGTTATGAGGCAGATGGGAATTTGTTAATGTCCGTTGTAGAAAACCCAAGTTGACCTCAATTAAAATACACATCAACCGCGTGTGTAGCCGTGATGGTCTCTTCTCGGCGGAGTCCGTAAGTGAACACGGTGTTGGAGTTATGTCCGACGAAGTAGTTCAGATCACTTCTTGATCGCTACTAGCTTCACGTCCGTGCTTTGCTTCTCTTCTCGCTCTCTTATGCGATGTAGCCACCATATATGCTAGTCGCTTGCTGCAGCTCCACTTTACTACCCTGTCCTGCCTATAAGCTTAAATAGTCTTGATCTCGCGGGTGTGAGATTGCTGAGTCCCCGTGACTCACAGATACTTCCAAAACAGTTGCAGGTGCCGACGATGCGGTGCAGGTGACTCAACCGAGCTCAAGTGGGAGTTCGACGAGGAACGTGGTCGTTACTATGTGTCTTTTCCAGATGATCGAGAGTGGTGCCCAGTTGGGACGATTCGGGATCTGTAGCATTTGGGGTATCTTCTTTTATTTTGGTTCCGTAGTCGGACCTTGAGTGTACTCAATGATGGATGTTTATTTATGTACTGTGTGAAGTGGCATCGTAAGCCAACTATGCATCTCTTTCCTTATTTATTACATGGGTTGTGTGAAGATTACCTCACTTGCGACATTGCTTTCAATGCGGTTATGCCTCTAAGTCGTGCCTCGACACGTGGGAGATATAGCCGCATCGGGGGCGTGACACGACGCCGCTCGCCGTTGCAACGCCAGCCATAGGGACCAGCGGGATCCGCCAGCTGTCAGTCTGGATCGACGCCCACGCCTCGCTCCGACCTGCACGCCCGCTGGACGCCGCCTTGAACCATCTCGTGTCTCCGTGCGTTTGCTCCTAGGTAATTCCCTAGCTCCATTGTTGCTCCTGCAGTCCCTCTAATGGTGATTCTAGGCGCCAAGGTGCAGGAATGTCTTGAACCAAGGCCGCTTTTCTCGGATTCTCGCCGGCCGCTATTGCGATGTCACGCGGCGGTCCTCCTCCCCGAGCAGCTCCAGGGACCGTGTCGGGCTCCGCGTCGTCTGCTGCTTCCTTTGGACCACGGACTCAAGCCGCTGGTCCCTCCTACTTCTTCCTCGACCACCGACCGCCATTGACGCTGCTTGAACTTCTGTCGTCTGGCCCTCTCGCCTCCTGCTCCGTCCGACCCAGCCATGAATAGCAAGGTGAGGAGTCACCTCTGCCTGCTGCTGGCTTGCTTTGCTGCTTGCTGTTGTTGCCGCTGCTGGCTGCTTGCTTTGCCGCTTGCTGCTGCTGGATGTTTTGCTTGCGGCTGTTTCTTGCTTTTGTTGCTTGCTGCTACTGGTCTTGAGCTACGGGTAAATGAGAGAACGAAAGGAAGTTATACATTTGTGCAGGGAGATGGCCATATTAAGATTCACCTAGAAATGGCCATGTTTCAGTACCATGTAATTTACTTGTTCGTCCTACTAAGGCTAGTCTTTCATGTGCATAAAAGTTCCAAAAAATGCTCAACTTGCTAAACATGTAAAATCCATAACAAAATCATTCAAGTTTCTATTTGGAGTAGTACTGATATGGAGTTGGATGGTTTAAATTGTACTGTAGCAACAGAAAACATTAACATAGTCAATATTATTGCTTGGAAGTAAAAGATCATGTACTTTACAATGTTTTAAATAGCGGGCTATTGCCAAATAGCGGCAGACCTCAAAATCAGCTATAGCGAAGCTATAGTGGGCTATAGCAGGCTATAGCGGGCTATTTGTACATGGGACTATTTAGCGGCACCCTGCTGAAAAGGCTATATAGCTGGCTATAGCGGAGCTATAGCCGACTATTTAAAACATTGGTACTTTAACAACACGTCTTTAGATCTTGTATAAAAATTCAGAACTTGCATTCCAGGACTCCAAGAAAATGTTGTTGCCAATTTCAGTATCTTCATTTTCATCTTACTGCATGACATCACATGCATTTCATGCTTTGTAACCAGCATGTACTTCCTAAATATTCTTAGCTTTGTTTGGCATGTATTTGGATTAATTAATATAAACACAAATAAGTGAATTGTGAGGGTCGTGGTTTGATGCTATGGTCGGGTTGGGGTTACCACCAATCGCATCTCTCCCTTTACACATTGTGGGAGAGTTCGTTTTGATGGGACGCGTTAGTCATGGTCGGCCAACCATTGACTAACCCCCTATAGTGGCACTCCCCGGTGGACGTTGGATGATGAGCCCAATGTCCAACTGAGATAAATTCTGATAAAATTTTATTTGATTGATATGAAGTATATATCATGATGATCTTGCTATGGATAATGGGAACCTCTGGATTCCATTACTCGACGGGCACAACACATCGCTGGCCACCAACACACATAGGTGTTCGGCACAGCCGGAGTGATTCCTGACCACTCCCCATTGCAGCAAGTGCATGGAGTGCGACTACTTTATTCTGCCATAGTACTACTTTTTCACCTATATTTATTGTCTATTTATCTTCCTCGTTATCTTTAGCCTATGTTTGCGGACGTCGTCAATGTCGGTGGCCACGGCAACGGACTATGGCAAGGGTGCTTTTGCCGGCCGACCAAGACTCTAGCTCAGCTTGGCCACATCCTGACGCTGCTTTCTCGTGAGTGAGCTCCGCCGGCTGGCCATACCTCTAGTCTGCGGCCATGCCTCAAGCTCAGGTTCTTCTTGAGTGAAGATCTCATGTGTTGCTCTCACATGTATTTAGTTATTCCTCTTCCTCATCATCTTCAACCTACTTATGTTAAGAGCGCATGTGCTGGCAGTAGTAGGCCACGGCCGGCCGGCCATGCCTCACGCCAGCTCAGCTTGGAGCCCAAGACCTCATGTGCTGCCGTAGCTTATACTGGCTCATTTTGCCGCCATGCCTGCACTCAGCTTGGCCACCATCCTCATGTACTTCTCTGTTATATTGAGTAGGTTGGATGTAAAAAAGCGAGGTGAGACTATTTATTATCTGAATCAATCTTTATATTACAAATAACACATGCTTGCTCGGTTGGCTGTGCTGTTTTTGCTGGGCGTTAGGTTTAGAGTTCGAGTCTTGTCACCAGCAAGTATTTTTTGCCTCAGATGGGGATAGGTGGGCTGGATCAATTGGGCCAATTTGGCTTGTAGAGCCCGCCTGGGCGCCTGAAGCGCCCAGCCAGGCGATAGCGAAGGGGACTGACGACACGAGAACGGATCGAGCGGAAAGCGAGGTGGACGACGATGACTGAAGCTTCGTGCTTTTATTAGTAGGAAAGAGATATATATATATATATATATATATATATATATATATATATATATATATATATATATATATATATATATATATATATATATATATATATATATATATATATATATATATATATATATATATATATATATATATATATATATATATAAAGTTTGCAAATGTCGGCTTCAGCCCCCATGCATACAATGCGGGGGTGTTCGCAGAAGCGCGTCTTCACACTTGATAAAACGTTTTGGTCCATTAAGGAGGTGGTAGCACGGCGAACAAGGCAATCGGACTGTATTGCTTTAACACTTTCACTTAACCATAGGAGTTTGACAGTGGGGCTATTATATAGCCCATGGTATTTCTGCGGCTATCCGAATACGGTGTGCGTACGTACATGACCGGGAAAACCGGTCCTTCGTTAATGCAGAGGAATCCCGAAGATTCCGATGAGTCATCGAGAGGTTGACCAGTCTCACGCTTTATCATGACAGTCAGTTTTCGGTTTTCTCTACTGAGGTGCTCGTCCGGATGAACCGGGGCGCAATCGCAGTAGTTCTCCCGATGCCGCCTTAGCCGATAGAGCGGAACGTAAGGTAGCAAAACACGGGAGCCGAGCAAACCCAACATTTGACCAAAGACATGATTCAGAGCTGATGCATATAACGCCAAACTCGCGATGCCGAACACTCCCTAAGGTATTCGGTCTTTGCAACATATATTGGGCTGAGTAACGCCCTTGAACCCTGAATTTCCAGGTACGTGCATTAGTCTGAAGTAGCGAAATGCCAATAACGTCAGTATCCCTCTTGGTTGTGTTGAGTATCCAGAGGGTGCGAAGCAACAAGAGACAGTAAGAAAGGTTTACACAGGGTCTTAATCTAAAAAGAAACCTTTGAGCGGGGCCCTGCTGCACGTATGCGCCTGTGTCTCTGTTGTGCCGTATCCTGGAAGGGTGTAGCACGATTATCATCTGTAAAAGAGAAAACTTAGGTGAAAGTTGTTGTGCAAAAAATTGGTTATTCTCAATAAACCATTAAAATTCAATATAAGTAAGGTCGAGCCGAACTATAGTCCTTTTTGCATGCGGGAAGCCCCTGGTACCACCTACGGGAGTATATCCATCGTACTGATCTCAGGTTTATCTAAGCTGTTACAGCTAGTGGTGCGCCGAACTCGTCTAGCCGTGTCCGTGGTCTTGACGACCGATCATTTATTCTGGTTGGAGAGATCGTTTAGTGTTCGGCTGTTGAAGCCGCCACATGTTCTTCCGCGTGTAAGGAACGCTCGATATTTCCGCTGACTGTGATGATGCCACGTGGACCGGGCATCTTAAGCTTAAGAGAAGCGTAATGCGGTGCCGCATTGAAACGAGCGAAAGCTGTTCTTCCAAGTAGTGCTTGATAGCCGCTTCGGAATGGAGCGATGTCGAAGGTTAACTTTTCACTTCGGAAGTTGTCGGGAGAACCGAATACAACCTATAGTACTATAGAGCCCGTACAGCGGGCCTCTGGGCCTGGTGTTACCCCTTTAAAGGTAGTATTACTTTGGCTGATTCTTGTCGGGTCTATCCCCATTTTGCGGACTGTGTCCTGATATATCAGATTAAGACTACTGCCGCCGTCCATGAGGACTTGAGTGAAGTGGTATCCGTCAATAATTGGGTCTAGCACCAAGGCAGCCAACCCTCCGTGCCGGATACCTGTCAGGTGATCCCTGCGATCAAAAGTGATCGGGCAGGCCGACCAAGGGTTGAATTTAGGGGTGACGGACTCTATGGCGCATATGTCTTGGAGTGCATGTTTGCTCCTCCTCTTCATCACGTGAATCATGTTCACTGTTTTGACCTCTGGTGGGAATTTTTTCTGTCCCCAGGTGCTTTGCTGGCGAGGCTCATCCTCGTCTACACTTGGTGTCTCCCTCCCCTTGTGTTCGGCGTTTAGCTTGCCGGCCTGCTTGAAGACCCAGCATTCTCTGTGGGTGTGATTTGCAGGTTTATCGGAGGTGCCGTGATTCTGACATAATTTGTCTAGAATCTTGTTGAGGCTGGACGGTCCATCTCTGTTGCCTTTGAAAGGCTTTTTCCATTGACCGGGTCGAGAGCCCCTGAATCTGGCGTTTACCGCCGTGTTGTCTGGGCTGTCTTTGTTATTTTGATGCTTGCTTTTACTGCGTCGTGGTTTTCCATTACCATCCCTGACTTCAGATGTGCCTGGGTCGCTGGTGCTACTACGGGCCAGCCAGCTATCTTCGCCCCACAAAAGCGGGTCATAAGGCTTGTTAGGGCTGCCACTGTCCTTGGTTTTTCTTGCCGAGGTGTCTGGCGAGACATTCGTCGCGGACGCTGTGTTTGAAAGCTGCTAAGGCTTCGGCGTTCGGGCAGTCGATGATTTGGTTCTTCTTAGTGAGAAATATGTTCCAAAGCTTTCGGGCTGACTCTCCGGGCTATTGAATTATATGACTTAAATCGTCTGCATCCGGAGGTCGGACATAGGTCCCTTGAAATTTGGCCCTAAAAGCATCCTCAAGCTCCTCCCAACTTCCAATTGAATTTTTGGGGAGGCTCTTCAGCCAGTGCCGAGCTGGTCCTTTCAGCTTGAGGGGCAAGTATTTGATGGCGTGGAGATTGTCTCTGCGAGCCATATGGATGTGGAGGATGAAGTCCTCAATCCAGACCCCAGGGTCCGTCGTTCCGTCGTACGCCTCTATGTTCACGGGTTTGAATCCCTCTGGAAATTCGTGATCCAGCACCTCATCGGTGAAAGATTGGGGGTGCGCGGCACCCCTGTATTTGGATGTGTCATTGCATTCTGACGGTTGTAGTGTTCGGTTTTGATTATGCGCAGGAGCGCGCTTGCTAGATCCATAGATGGATCTGGTCATGCCAAACTTTTGATGCAAGTACTCGCGTGGATCATGTGCTAATTTATGTGCAGCCTCGTTAGCCGCCCTGTCGCGGCCACGAGGTGGTCGATCCGACGGGTCAGCCATTTTATTTTTCGGCTATGTGGGATCTAAGGCCTCATCATCGAACTCAGGCAACAGCTTGCGCTTTGGATAGCTCTTTGTGTGGCAACTACCACCATACTTTTCTTCAGTGTCGAGCACTTTGTTCCATCTACTGCTGAGCGTATTCTGCGCGGCCGTAAGCCTTTGCTTCTGCTTCTTCAGACTCCTCGCGGTGGCAATAAGCCTTGTACGGAGGTTCTCTTGTTCCAAGTGCCTTTTCCGGGATGATGTGTGCGTCATCGTCCGGACTGTTTTCCTCTCCAGAGGTTGATGAGCTTTATCCTCGGCGTCGACGTGTTCGGATAGCTGCTCTGTACTATGTTCGCCGTTCGCTGGTTCATCCTGCTCTATCGCTGGGTCAATGTGGTCGTCGTTTCCTCTAGAGTCGACCGGGGTGTTATTTTCTCTTGCGTTGTGATCGTTGTTTTTGCCGAGGCGGGATTTGGAGCGGCGCCTACGCCGTCGCTTTGGTTGCTTCTCGAAGGAGCTATCCTTTGCTGCATCCTTCCGTTCCTCGTCATTGTTTTCTCTGGGTGTATCCACCATATATATATCGTGTGATAAAGTGGTTGTCAAGCGCCCTGTGGGCGGTGGTTCCTGTTCATCTCCTGCATCGTCGTCCATACCGTCGATGTCTTCGGAGTCAAATGTCGGATTTTGGGTTCCGGCAGACCCTTAAGGTTCGAACACTGGGGTGCGCGCGGAGATCTTTCCCCTACCAGCTCATGCATGAACGGATTGCGAGGGATCTAAACTACGAACGATGAACAACACAGAGACACGAGGTTTATACTGGTTCGGGCCACCGATGTGGTGTAATACCATACTCCAGTGTGTGGTGTGGTGGATTGCCTCAGGGGCTGATGAAGAACAATACAAGGGGAGAACAGCCTTGCAAGGGGCTGTTCTTGAGCTGGTGCGATGAACTGCTGTGGTGAGTTCGGTCGCCTCTTTCTCTCTATGCGTGATCTCGACGGATCGATCTCTTCTAGATTGATTGCTCCCTCCCTTTGTGGTGGCTAGTCCTATTTATAGAGGGAGGCCCTGGGCCTCTTCCCAAATAATGAGCGGGAAGGGCGCCAACAATTGGCCATTTTGAAGGGGAACATCTAGTAGACTTATCCTGACTAAAGTTGGTCTTCGGCTGCCAAAGGCTCTGACAGTGACGCCGTCCTGGGCTCCAAGATGACCTCCATCCTGCTGTTCTTCTGGTCTTGGTCTTGTTGCACAGAAGCGGCAACCTTTGCCTGATGCCTTGGCCTGCGCTTGACTCCTTTGCACCAAAGGGGAAAGGATGACACTGCGCAGGCTGGCGCCCGCTGGTCTTGATCGTCATGGCTTGCGTCACAGGGCACCCTCGCGAGGTACCCTGCCTTGATCTCTCCGCCTCCTCGCAAGTCTGCCTGACGAGGCTCCTCCTGAGGAAGGTTCCTGTCGTCCGCCCCGCGAGGCTTGGCCCCTCGCGAGGGTCTTGAGCTTGAGCTAATGAAGCTGGGCCGCGCTGGGCCCCCACTTGAGCCACGCCGCATGCCGCAGGCAGGCAAGTCTAGGGACCCCCGTTCCCAGAATGCCGACAGTAGCCCCCGGGCCCAAGGCGCTCCCGGACATGGCTTAGCCGAGAAGCGAAGGGGCAAATGCGAAGCGCCGCGGGCCCCAGCAGCCTGCGGCCTTGGGCGCCGTGTGGCGATTGATTGTTTGTGGGCGTCTCCGCTTCCCCACGATGCCTCGGCAACTGCCCTTCTGACAAAAAGGAGGCCCGGGCCAGACTTGGTACTTGTTCTCGCTCGTCTTGCTCCAGATCCCCTTTCTCACCCTTCTCCTTCTTGCTTCCGAAATCCTCCAGATCTACCTCAATCCTTCCCATCCTGCAAACCATGGCGCCTCGCAAGACCCCGACTGAGGCCTGGTACCTCCAGGCTCTGGATCCTCCGACTGTGTCGGCGAAGAATCTCGCCCTCATGCGCCGGAGGACGGTGGCGCAGGGCAACAAGGGAGCGATTGTGCTCAAGGCCGGCTACAATCAGCCTGAAGGCCAGGGGAGCAACTTCTACCCGTTCTTCATGAGCGCCATTATCGCCGGTCTGGTCCCTCCTTTTTCCGAGTTCTTCTTCACTGTCCTCCGCCAATACAACTTGCAAGCTCTACATCTTCACCCCAACTCCGTTCTTCTCCTGGCGATTTTCGCCTACTATTGTGAGGCTCACGTTGGGATAAAACCATCGGTGGCTTTGCTGCGCCATTACTTTTCCCTCCGGGTCTCCCATGGTTCTATTACTGCGTGCACGAGCTTCATCGCATACTGCAGCTCCAACTCCATCTCCAAGCCCGGGAAGAGGATTGAAGGCTTCAGGAGCAAGTGGGTCATGCTGGACGTCGGGCAAATCCATCCCCGACTGGCGCTGCCGTTGGGGCAGCCCGAGGCCGTTGATGCGTGGTCTCGCACGGAGCTCGTCGATTCTCACGCGAAGATGTTGCTAAAGAGGATTGACGCGGACCTGTGGCCAGCCAACTTGGGGGCGGCGAAGCTGTCCGGGGCCACGCCGGGGCTCCCGGGGATCTGGCGATGTTGGCGACGGTGAACGTTTCCTCCAGCAACTCCAGCGGGAGCGAGGAGGAAGAAGAGGAGGTGGAAGGAGAAGGTTCTGGCTTCAAGGCGCCTGGCGAGGAGTCGGGCGACTCCTTCCCTTGGCGCAGGTCCCGCGCCCTTCGCTCCATGCCGGACGACGATGAGGCCGATGCCAGGCGAGGAGGGCAGGATTCTCCCCTGGTCCCGAGGAAGGGCAGGTCGAGGCTGGTTCCCCTAGGGTCCGCTCTGACTCCGTCGTAGTATGAGGCCAGCTCTGGCCTTCCCGACGCGCCTACTGCTTCCGGGCCTCCCAGTTCAAGTTCGGCCGGAAGCTGCTTAAGCCCGCGGGCAGCGACCAGTAAGTGCTCAATCCGTGTTTTGCCTTGCTTCTGCCGCTGGGGCCTGACGTCTGTATTTTCTTGACCTGGTCGGCACCTGCAGCAAAGAGGCCGAATGGGGCTCCTGCGGCCCTGCTTGAGACGGGTTCGCCTGCCGTGGCCGCGGCTCCGCCTGCCGGGAAAGGAGGCAGCGAAGCCTCCCCTGCCCGGTCATCCTCGCGAGCCCAGCAGGGGCACTCTGGAGGTGAGTCAGCCCCCGTGGTCCCGCTGACTCCAGAGGTGCCTGGGCTTGACGTTGTTGCTGAGGTTCCCAAGGCCCAGGGGGCTCCTTCTTCCCAAGCCGTGATCAGGCTGCCGCCTTCTACACCTGCTCCGCCGGCTCCAGTCTCTTCTGATCCTTCGGCCATCCTGGATCAAGCTGCCAGCAAGCTGAGCCGGCTGCAAGAGGATCTCCAGAACGCTGATCCCCGTCTGGTAGCCGGGCGCCTGGAGTTGGCTTCGGGTTGGGCCCGCTCTGCTGCCTCTGTCCGAGCGGTGCTGAGCCAAGCCGCGTCGGCCTCCGATGGGGAGAAGCAAGCCACTCGCCAGGACAAGGCCGCTCGCGATGCCACCTAGGGCGATGCCGCGGACGCCCGGGACCGCTGCAAGGCGCTGGAGATTGAGCTGCAAGGCTTGCGCGACGAGCTCGCCAAGGAAGTCCGCGGCCGCCAGGAGAAGGAGAAAGAGATGAAGGGTCAGGAAGCCGCCGTCAGGGACCGGAACGCCAAACTTGATAGCTGCCGAGGCCGGTTGGAGACGCTGGAACCGTCGCTGAAGGCGGGGAGGATCGAGCTCGACAGGAAGGCAAAGATCCTGGCTGAGGATTGGGTGGCCTTCGCCAAGTTGGAGGAGAAGGCTCGCGCCACGTTGAAGATGCTCTACGAGGGTGGCTTGGAGAAGCCGTTGGCTGGTGCAGAGGACGGCCCAGCCGAGCTGCTTCCTTTCTTGGTCTGAGCACTTGAAGATGTCGCGGACGGCCTCGGCCCCACGGCCGAGGCCGAGGCACGCACCCTGTCTTCTGCAGCGCTAACGTGTATCCTCAGCCACATCTACCTTCGCGACCCCAACATTGACCTTGACGGCTGCTGGAGCCTGTGAGCGGCGACCTTGCCGCTGCTGCTGCTGAGGTCGTGAAAGGCCGAGCCGAGGCCCTGCTGGGGAAGTTTCGCGCCTTCAGCACCTTGCCTGGGCGTGGTGCTGCCAGCTCCGCGGCCTCGGGAGGTGGGGGCGCCACGGGAGAGTGATCCCTTCGCAGCTTCCACTCTGTTTTTAATTCCTGCAACATGCACCATGCCTCGTGGAGGTTTTTAAACTTGTGTTTGGTGTTGTGAAACTACTTATGGCTTGTAATATTTGCTTTGAATTCGCATTCTTCCCTCCTACTTGCGTGTGTTCTACGTCGGCAGGGCCCGACCCCGCGAATACCTCAGCCGCCGTTAGCCCTGACCGGAGACCAAGGACGGGACTAAGGAGTGAGGGGCTACGTGGCAAGTTAGGCTCCTGAGTCGCGATGCTCAGGAGTCCCCCTTGACACGCGAATAGCAATTAGGGACAGGAGGCATAGGAGTGGATTGGTCATTCTACGTCGGCAGGGCCCGGCCCCGCGCATACCTCAACCGCCATTAGCCCCGACCGGAGACTAAGGACGGGACTAAGGAGTGAGGGGCTACGTGACCAGTTAGGCTCCTGAGTCGCGATGCTCAGGAGTCCTCCTTGACGTTGAAACAAATTTCATACCTTGGCTCCGCTCAGGGAGGCACGCGACGACCAGGTCCGAGGGACCTGGCTGGGTGGCATACGTTCGGACGTGGCCCGGGCGCAGCCCCCTTGTCCAGCCCCCTCGCGCGGCACTCCCGAGGGGAGGCGTTGCGATGGCGCCAGACACTGAGCTCTGGGCTCCCTGAGGTTGATACGGTTATGAGCCGCCTGAGTTGTTTATCACCAGCGCGGAGCATAGCGCTTCAGTATGTGTACGGGCATAGCCGCTCCTCGGCAGTGTTGTCAGCCAGTGCGGAGCATGGTGCTTCCACTAGTTCGTGGGAGGGGCTCCCCTCCGGGAGGAGCCCCCGGGGCGTGTACAGCCCCGCCCTGACACGTGGCCGGCATGGTAGGGCTAGGAGAGGTGTATCTGGGCACCCGTGAGCCAGCGCGGGACTCATGAGGCCCTACCTCGAGGCGGGTTGCGCCTGGCTCTGGGCCTTTATCATTGGTGTGTTCCTGCAGGGTTAGAATGCAAATGCTCTACGTCCTCAGGTCCCGGCCCTCGAGCGAGCTCAGCCGCCGCTGGTATGATAGGTCGCGATGCCGTGGATCAAGGCCAGGGGGTGAGGGCTGGAGAGCCAGTAAGAGCCCATGAGTCGCGATGCTCAGGTACCCCCTTTTAACGTGCAAGCACTTTGCATTAGGGCGGAGAGGCCCGCGACGAGTAAGAGGTAATAATTGCATGAATTAGGTTAAGCACGAAGGAGCAAATCTAGATAGGTGCGGAGGAAGCATACGCCACCGGGTCTGGCCCGAGCAGCTTGGGGATAATGCAGCCCGAGGGGCGCCCCCAACAAGGTGAGTAAAGAACATAAGCAAAACGGATACATGCCGCAGGGACGGACCCACGCGGCCTGGGAATGTTGCAGCCCGAGGGGCGCTCCCAGCTGAAAACGAAATTTGGAAAGGTGTCACCTGATATGGTCGGGGGTGAAGGGATGCTGAGGTAGCGGATGACGCGCGATGAGGACGCCGGCCCTCACGAGCCCTCCGGACCTGGAGCCTCGGGATGCTCCGGGGGCACGGGGGGTTCCTCGAGAGCCATCTCCATCTCTGCCAGGACCGCGTGTTGCTTGACCTCCTGAGCCTCCAGAGCGTGCCTCAGCAGGCGCTGGTGGGCGGCGACCGTGTTCGGCAGGCCGAAAGGCATGCGAACGTATCTGTGAGGCGGACCCTCGCAACGTCCCACGCGTGAGGGCCAGAGGCGCTCCTGAGACGCGGCCTGGTTTAGCCCCGGTATGTCGATGCAGATTCGCAGCCCAGCATCCTCGCCTGGATGCGGGGCCATGGTGGGCAAGCGGCGACAACCGCGCATGACTCTTGACTCCTGTAGCTCCTGGGTGCTTCTCGATGAACTCCTGAGGGTTTGGCCCTCCTTGCCTCATACCTTCCTGAGGGAAACGTGCCTTGAAGCACACCTCCAAGTGGTGCCCGAGCGCCTCCCTCGTGACCCCGGCTAGGTCGGTGGATCGCCATGAAAGAGCCCCCGAGCCCTGCCTGAGGAGGGCGCTGGGCGCGCCTTCCTATTCGTTAGAGGGTGGCGCCCCTTGAACGGGCGCGGGTCCTGTTGCCATGCCTCTGGAGGTGCCTACCCCACGAGGGCTTGGACCAGGTGAAGCCTTCTTCTTCTTGGGGATCGCCTCGGGAAGTCTCCCGCTCCTGTGATCTGGGTCTTCGATTGCTGCGGCTTGGAAGGCACACTCAAGAGAGCACACTGCATCCCTTTCCTCACAAGGCACTGTGATGGCTCCCCCGCTTCCTGGCATCTTAAGGACATTGTAGCCATGGTGAGTCACTGCCATGAACTTGGCCAAAGATGGGTACCTGAGGATGGCATTGTATGGCAGGCGGATGTGGGCGACGTTGAAGTCGATGAGCTCGGTGCGGTAGTTGTTGCATTGTCCGAAGGTGACATGAAGACGAACTTGCCCTATCGGGGTGGTGGAGCAAATCGGTGACTCCTGAGAAAGGCTTGGTCGGCTGAAGCTGATCGTATGGCACTTGGAGATCGTTGAATGTCTCGACAGATAGGACGTTGAGCCCTGCTCCGCCGTCGATGAGGGTCCTGGTGACTTGCACGTTGCTGATGACTCGTGAGCAAAGCATGGGGAGGACTCCTGCCGTTGCTGCGCACTTGAGCTGATCCGCTGAACTGAATGTGATAGCGCATGACGACCACCGAGAGGCGAGTGGCCTCGGCTTGGGAGGACTGCATTCACCTCATGAGCAAACCGCTTGAAGATCTTGCTGAGAGGTGGGGCTGGCGCCACCCAGATGCAAGCGATGCGCTGCTCTGGAAGCCCCCAGCCCCTCGTCCCCGATGATTGTCTTTGTACCTCCTTGGCGGCTGCGGCAGAGGTGGGAGCCCTGCGTTGCCTTGAGGGCGATCCTCGCGAGGTTGGTCCCTCCAAGCTCCCTCACGAGGCTGGTCCTGCCAGCGGTCCTCGCGAGGTCTTTCATGCCATCCTTGGCGAGGGCCACGGTCTTCCCAGCGTCCTACGCCTCTTCCTCCTCCTCGGCCGTAGCCTCGATCACTTCGCTCGGGGCGTCGGCCGATTCGCCCTTCTCGCACGGCTGAGCTCCTGGCATTCGTTGGTGTTGTGGGTGTGAAGATCGTGGTACATGCAGTACCGGCTGCCCTTGGAAGACTCGGGTTGATCCCTGCCTCGCTTGGTGTCTAGTTCTGCCGCGAGCACGACAGCCCCCTTGCGCTTCACGTCCTTGGCCTTGGGCTTCTTCTCTTCTGGATCGGCAGCTGGAAGCTCGAGGAGGGAGAGGCGCCCTTCCTCAGCCCTGGCGCATTTGGTCACCAAGTTGAACAGCTCTAGTGATGTGCACAGGTCTTCATGCATCGCCAGCTCCTCCTTCATCTTGACGTCGCGCACACCAGCGGAGAAGGCTGAGATGATGGCCTCCTCAGTCACCTTGGGAATCTTGAGGCGGGTGTTGTTGAAGCGCTGGATGCACTTCTACAGGGTCTCTCCTGGCTGCTGCTTGATGCGGCGCATGTCGATCACGGCCGGAGGCCGGTCGCGAGTGCCTTTGAAGTTGGCGATGAAGTGGGTGCGCATCTCGTCCTAGGAGGAGATCATGCCGGGAGCCAGGTTCGGGCTCCGTCCTTCAGCGCCATGGGGAACCAATTCGCCATGACCTTTTCGTCCCCGTTGGCGGCTTCGATGCCTAGCTCGTAGAGCTGGAGGAACTCCGAAGGATCGGCGGTGTCGTCGTAGCGAGGAGGCAAGTCTGTCTTGAACTTGCCGGGCCATGCGATGCTGCATAGCTCGGCGGTGAAGCCGCGGCAGCCTGCAGTGGCCACCGGGGCTCTCTGCTGATGCGGAGCTTGCTCTTGTGGGTTCCCGCGCACCGCTGCCTGGAGCAGTGCAGGATCTTGACGCGGTGGCGCTGGAGCGTGGTCGTGGCGTTCCAGTGCTGGGAGCACGCGAGCACCTTCTTGGGGACTAGGGATCTCCTGGCAACTCCTTTCTTGGTGCGCGGGCGCCGGACGCGGAGGGTCTCGGCCCAGGGCCACGGGCCTTGGAGCCAGGGCGCCTTCTTGGGAAGGACGTGGCGGGGGAACCTCCGGCTCCCTACCTCCCGCGCATGGTGCGGGGCGAGGCAGCGAGAGGGACGGCGCGGGGGAGCCCCCTGCGGTGCGGACGAGCTCGGCGACGCGGTCGAGCCACTCCTCATAGACGTCGTCGACGGGGTGGTAGCGTAGGAGCTCGTTTGCCGCGATGAGCGTGGCTCGAGCCTCCATGGGAGCGCGGAGTATGCGGGACGAAGAACCAGCCGGGGCGAGTGAAGGAGTAGTGGTGCGGCCATCTCACCTCACCGACGGATGCTGGGACGAGGCTTGCTGCTCGTTCCTCGCCGGGCCGGTGGCGGCGTTGGCGCCTAGGCGACGGGGAACGATGGGGGTGTCTGCCGATGGGAGCCGTCTGGGCGACTCGAGCGGCGCGAGCAGCCCGACGCTCGGCGCGAGCGCGGCGAGCGTCACCATGGACACGACGGAAGATCACACACGACTAGCGGAAGAAAGATTCCGGCGCACCCCTACCTGGCGTGCCAAATGTCCGATTTCGGGTTCCGGCAGACCCTTAAGGTTCGAACACTGGGGTGCGCGCGGAGATCTTTCCCCTACTAGCTCATGCGTGAACGGATTGCGAGGGATCTAAACTACGAACGATGAACAACACAGAGACACGAGGTTTATACTGGTTCGAGCCACCAATGTGGTGTAATACCCTACTCCAGTGTGTGGTGTGGTGGATTGCCTCAGGGGCTGATGATGAACAATACAAGGGGAGAACAACCTCGCGAGGGGCTGTTCTTGAGCTCGTGCGATGAACTGCTTGGGTGAGTTCGGTCGCCTCTCTCTCTCTCTCTCTATGCGTGATCTCGACAAATGGATCTCTTCTAGATTGATTGCTCCCTCCCTTTGTGGTGGCTAGTCCTATTTATAGAGGGAGGCCCTGTGCCTCTTCCCAAATAATGAGCGGGAAGGGTGCCAACAATTGGCCATTTTGAAGGGGAACATCTAGTACACTTATCCTGACTAAAGTTGGTCTTCGGCTGCCAAAGGTTCTGACGGTGACGCCGTCCTGGGCTCCACGATGACCTCCATCCTGCCATTCTGCTGGTCTTGGTCTTGTTGCACCGAAGCGGCAACCTTTGCCTGATGCCTTGGCCTGCGCTTGCCTCCTTTGCACCAAAGGGGAAAGGAGGACACAGCGAGGGCTGGCGCCCACCTGGCGCCCGCCTGGTCTTGATCGTCATGGCTTGCGTCACAGGGCACCCTCACGAGGTACCCTGCCTTGATCTCTCCGCCTCCTCGCGAGCCTACCTGACGAGGCTGCTCCTGAGGAAGGTTCCTGTCATCCGCCCCGCGAGGCTTGGCCCCTCACGAGGGTCTTGAGCTTGAGCTGATGAAGGTGGTCCGCGCTGGGCCCCCACTTGAGCCACGCCACAGGCCGCAGGCGGGCAAGTCTGGGGACCCCCGTTCCCAGAACGCCGACATCAAAATCGAGCATGTCGGTTAAATCATCGACAGTGGCTACTAAGTGGGTGGTGGGCGGGGAGCGAATTTCTTCGTCGTCCGCATCCCATTCTAGCCGGACATAGTTCGACCAAGGTTCTCCTGACAAGGAGAGAGACCTTAATGAATTTAGCACATCGCCAAAAGGCGAGTGCTGAAAGATATCCGCGGAGGTAAACTCCATGATCGGTGCCCAATCGGATTCGATAGGCACGGACGCAAGCGGCTCGGCGCCCGTGGCCGGGGATGAATCCAACGGTTCGGCAACATGGCTCTCGTAGGAGATGAAGTCAGTATTCGGCTCTATCGCCACCGAGAGTGCGTCCTCCGTGGCGGGGTCTATTCGCCCGTCCTCAGATGGCGCAATTTGTTCCGGATTGAGGTCCGGAGCGGTTGCAGGTGTGATCTCCCGAACACTGTCCAACGGCAGAATTAAGTCATGCCCGTCGTGATTGTGGGACACACCTGACATGGGCTCGAATCCGTCGAAGATCAAGTCTCCGCTGATGTCGGCAGTATAGTTCAAGTTTCCTGCTACCTCTTGAGCTTGCGTTGGATTTCCTTGAAGAGGAAAGGTGATGCAGCACAGTAGCGTAAGTATTTCCCTCAGTTTTTGAGAACGAAGGTATCAATCCAGTAGGAGGCTACGCGCGAGTCCCTCGTACCTACACAAAGCAAATAACTCCTCACAACCAACACGAATAGGGGTTGTCAATCCCTTCACGGTCACTTACGAGAGTGAGATCTGATAGATAATGTTTTTGGTATTTTTGTGATAGAGATGACAAGTAAAATAAAAGGCAAAGTAAAAAAAGCAAAGCAAATAATAAAGCGTAGGAAGATTAATATGATGAAGATTGACCTCGAGGGCCATAGATTTCACTAGTGGATTTTCTCATGAGCATAACTATTTTACGGTGGGTGAACGAATTACTGTTGAGCAATTGATAGAATTGAGCATAGTTATGAGAGTATCTAGGTATGATCATGTATATAGGCATCACGTCCGAGACAAGTAGACCGACTCCTGCCTGTATATACTACTATTACTCCTCTCATCGACCGCTATCCAGCATGCATCTAGAGTATTAAGTTCAAGAAAACAGAGTAACGCCTTAAGCAAGATGACATGATGTAGAGGGATAAATTCATGCAATATGATAAAAACCCCGTCTTGTTATCCTCGATGGCAACAATACAATACGTGCCTTGCTGCCCCTACTGTCACTAGGAAAGGGCACCGCAAGATTGAACCCAAAGCTAAGCACTTCTCCCATTGCAAGAAAAACCAATCTAGTAGGCCAAACCAAACTGATAATTCGAAGAGACTTGCAAAGATAAACAATCATACATAAAAGAATTCAGAGAAGATTCATATATTGTTCATAGATAATCCTGACCATAAACCCACAATTCATCGGTCTCAACAAACACACCGCAAAAAGAAGATTACATCGAATAGATCTCCAAGAGAGAGGGGGAGGACATTGTATGGAGATCCAAAAAGAGAGAAGAAGCCATCTAGCTACAAACTATGGGCCCGAAGGTCTGAAGTAAACTACTCACACTTCATCGGAGAGGCTATGGTGATGATGTAGAAGCCCTCCGTGGTGGATTCCCCTTCCCATGAACTCGGAACAGGCCCCAAGATGGGATCTCGTGGATACAGAAAGTTGCGGCGGTGGAATTAGGTTTTTGGCTCCGTATCTGATCGTTTGGGGGTATGTAGGTATATATAGGAGGAAGAAGTACGTCGGTGGAGCTTCGTGGGCCCCACGAGGGTGGGGGCGAGCCTGGGGGGAGGGCGCGCCCCCCTACCTCGTGCCCACCTCGAAGCTTCCTTGGCGTAGGGTCCAAGTCTCCTGGGTCATATTCGGTGAGAAAATCACGTTCCCGAAGGTTTCATTCCGTTTGGACTCCGTTTGATATTCCATTTCTTCAAAACTCTGAAATAGGCAAAAGAACAACAATTCTGGGCTGGGCCTCCGGTTAATAGGTTAGTCCCAAAAATAATATAAAAGTGAAAAATAAAGCCCAATATGGTCCAAGACAGTAGATAATATAGCATGGAGCAATAAAAAATTATAGATATGTTGGAGACGTATCAGGCATCCCCAAGCTTAATTCCTGCTTGTCCTCGAGTAGGTAAATGATAAAAAAGAATTTTTGATGCGGAGTGCTACTTGGCATAATTTCAATGTAACTCTTCTTAATTGTGGTATGAATATTCAGATCTGGAAGATTCAATATAAAAGTTCATATTGACATAAAAATAATAATACTTCAAGCATACTAACTAAGCAATTATGTCTTCTGAAAATAACATGGCCAAAGAAAGTTCATCCCTACAAAATCATATAGTTTAGTCATGCTCCATTTTCGTCACACAAGAATGCTCTCATCATGCACAACCCCGATGACAAGCCAAGCAATTGTTTCATACTTTAGTAATCTCAAACTTTATAAACCTTCACGCAATACATGAGCGTGAACCATGGATATAGCACTATGGGTGGAATAGAATATGATGATGGGGGTTATGTGGAGAAGACAAAAAAGGAGAAGGTCTCACATCAACGAGGCTAATCAATGGGCTATGGAGATGCCCATCGATTGATGTTAATGCAAGGAGTAGGGATTGCCATGCAACGGATGCACTAGAGCTATAAATTTATGTAAGCTTAACAAAAGAAACTAAGTGGGTGTGCATCCAACTTGCTTGCTCATGAAGACCTAGGGCACTTGAGGAGGCTCATTGTTGGAATATACAAGCCAAGTTCTATAATGAAAAATCCCCACTAGTATATGAAAGTGACAAAACAAGAGACTCTCTATCATGAAGATTATGGTGCTACTTTGAAGCACAAGTGTGGAAAAAAGGATAGTAGCATTGCCCCTTTTTATTTCTCTTTTTTTTGGGCCTTCTTTTTTTTCTTTGGCCTTTCCCTTTTTTTGGGACAATGCTCTATTGAATGATGATCATCACACTTCTATTTTTTACAACTCAATGAATACAACTCGATACTAGAACAAAGTATGACTCTATATGAATGCCTCCGGCGGTGTACCGGGATATGCAATTAATCAAGAGTGACATGTAAGAGTGACATGTATGAAAGAATTATGAACGGTGGCTTTGCCGCTAATACTATGTCAACTACATGATCATGCTAAGCAATATGACAATGATGAATATGTCATGATAAACGGTATGGTGGAAAGTTGCATGGCAATATATCTCGGAATGGCTATGGAAATGCCATAATAGGTAGGTATGGTGGCTGTTTTGAGGAAGATATAAGGAGGTTTATGTCTGAAAGAGCGTATCATATCACGGGGTTTGGATGCACCGGGGAAGTTTGCACCAACTCTCAATGTGAGAAAGGGCAATGCACGGTACCGAAGAGGCTAGCAATGATGGAAGAGTGAGAGTGCGTATAATCCATGGACTCAACATTAGTCATAAAGAACTCACATACTTATTGCAAAAATCTACAAGCCATCAAAAACCAAGCACTACGAGCATGCTCCTAGGGGGGTAGATTGGTAGGAAAAGACCATCGCTCGCCCCCGGCCGCCACTCATATGGAGGACAATCAAAGAACACCTCATGTTTCAAATTTATTACATAACGTTTACCATACGTGCATGCTATGGGACTTGCAAACTTCAACACAAGCATTTCTCAAGTTCACAACAACTCAACTAGCAAGACATTCATATTATCACCTCCATATCTCAAAACAATTATCAAGCATCAAACTTTTCTTAGTATTCAACGCACTCAAAAGAAAGTTTTACAAATCTTGAATACCAAGAATATTAAGATTATTTAAGCAAATTACGATGCTATTTAAGACTCTCAAAATAATCTAAGTGAAGCATGAGAGATCAATAGTTTCTATAAAACAAATCCACCACCGTGCTCTAAAAGATATAAGTGAAGGACTAGAGCAAAACTATATAGCTCAAAAGATATAAGTGAAGCACATAGAGTATTCTATCAAATTCCAAATCATGTATGGCCTCAAAAGGTGTGTAAAGCAAGGATGATTGTGGTAAACTAAAAAGCAAAGACTCAAATAATACAAGACGCTCCAAGCAAAACACATATCATGAGGTGAATAAAAATATAGCTCCAAGTAAAGTTACCGATGGAAGTAGATTTAAAGAGGGATGCCTTCCGGGCATCCCCAAGCTTTGACTTTTGGTGTCCTTATATTATCTTGGGGGTGCCATGGGAATCCCCAAGCTTAGGCTCTTTCCACTCCTTGTTCCATAATCCATCAAAAGATTTCACCCAAAACTTGAAAACTTCACAACACAAAACTCAACAGAAATCTCGTGAGCTCCGTTAGCGAAAGAAAACAAAAGATCACTTCAAGGTAATGTAATGAACTCATTCTTTATTTATATTGGTGTTAAACCTACTGTATTCCAACTTCTATATGGTTTATAAACTATTTCACTAGCAATAGATTCATCAAAATAAGCAAATAACACGCGAAAAACAGAATCTGTCAAAAACAGAACAGTCTGTAGTAATCTGTAACTAACGCAAACTTCTGGAACTCCAAAAATTTAGCCAAAATACGACGACCTAGGAAATTTGTTTATTATTCAGAAGCAATTGGAATCACTATTTTATCACGTTCTCGTGATTTTTAACAATTGTTTTCGTGAACAGAAAGTTTCTGGAAATTACAGCAAGATCAAATAACTATCATCCAAGAAGATCCTATAGGTTTAACTTGGCACAAACACTAATTAAAACATAAAAACACATATGAAAAGAATCTAGATGGATTATTTATTCCTAAACAGAAGCAAAAAAAAACTAAAAATAAAATTGGGTTGCCTCCCAACAAGCGCTATCGTTTAACGCCCCTAGCTAGGCATAAAAGCAAGGATAGATCTAGGTATTTCCATCTTTGATAGGCAATTCTTCAGTGAGGCATCTACCTTCCTTAGAAATTTCTTTCTTTCTAGTAATTATCAAACTTTTAGGCACAAGATCGAAAAATTCATTCATAGCAAATGGTTCCTTAATGATAGCAAAAATATTGGGATGAATACTTATAGATTTAAGATCCGCAGTTTCCTTGCTAGAGGATTCACCCTTATTTGTAGGAACATACATGACCTTGGCAATTTTAGTAGGAGGACTTGGAGTATTCTTTACGGAGGAAAAAGCAGTACCCAAATTGGTAACGATACCCTCAAGTTTATCGATTCTAGTGGAATCTTGATTTATTCTCTCATTAACTATGGGTTCCTTCTCCTTAATATTTTTCAAAGTTACTCCTAAGTTAATATTTTTCAATAATTTCAAGTCTTTGCATTACATGCTCCAAAGTTAACATAGTCCCATTAACCAAAAGAGGTGGTGAGCCAAATAAATCTATCATAGCATTATAAGAATCAAAAGTATTGTTACCCAAGCGTCTTTGCATTACATGCTCCAAAGTTCCTTCTCCTTAATATTTTTCAATAATTTCAAGTCTTTGCATTACATGCTCCAAAGTTAACATAGTCCCATTAACCAAAAGAGGTGGTGAGCCAAATAAATCTATCATAGAATTATAAGAATCAAAAGTATTGTTACCCAAGAAATTCTCTCCGGTAATGGTATCGAGGATATATCTATGCCAAGGATTAGCACCTACATAAAAATTGCGGAGAAGAACTGAAGTAGATTGCTTCCTGGTAGATCTACTTTGAGCATTGCAAATTTTATACCAAGCGTCTTTTAGTTTTTCTCCCTCCCTTTGCTTAAAAGTAAGAACTTCATTCTCGGGAGACAACGGAGAAGATATAAGACTAGCCATGATGACAAGCAAGCGAGAAAAAGGCAAACAGAAAAGAGAGGGCGAATAAAACGGCAAGGGTTAAGTGGGAGAGAGGAAAACGAGAGGAAAATGGCAAATAATGTAATGCGAGAGATAAGGGATTGTGATTGGTACTTGGTATGTTGACTTTTGCGTAGTCTCCCCGGCAACGGTGCCAGAAATTCTTCTTGCTACCTCTTGAGCTTGCGTTGGATTTCCTTGAAGAGGAAAGGTGATGCAACCTGATGGCGTAAGTATTTCCCTCAGTTTTTGAGAACCAAGGTATCAATCCAGTAGGAGGCTACGCGCGAGTCCCTCGTACCTACACAAAGTAAATAACTCCTCGCAACCAACGCGAATAGGGGTTGTCAATCCCTTCACGGTCACTTACGAGAGTGAGATCTGATATATAATATTTTTTGTATTTTTGTGATAGAGATGCAAAGTAAAATAAAAGGCAAAGTAAAAAAGCAAAGCAAATAATAAAGCGTAGGAAGATTAATATGATGAAGATAGACCTCGGGGGCCATAGATTTCACTAATGGCTTTTCTCATGAGCATAAGTATTTTACGGTGGGTGAACGAATTACTGTTGAGCAATTGACAGAATTGAGCATAGTTATGAGAGCATCTAGGTATGATCATGTATATAGGCATCACGTCCGAGACAAGTAGACAAACTCCTGCCTGCATCTACTACTATTACTCCACTCATCGACCGCTATCCAGCATGCATCGAGTATTAAGTTCAAGAAAACAGAGTAACGCCTTAAGCAAGATGACATGGTGTAGCGGGATAAATTCATGCAATATTATAAAAACCCCATCTTGTTATCCTCGATGGCAACAATACAATACATGCCTTGCTGTCCCTACTGTCACTAGGAAAGGACACCGCAAGATTGAACCCAAAGCTAAGCACTTCTCCCATTGCAAGAAAAACCAATCTAGTAGGCCAAACCAAACTGAAAATTTGAAGAGACTTGCAAAGATAACCAATCATACATAAAAGAATTCAGAGAAGATTCAAATATTGTTCATAGATAATCTTGATCATAAACCCACAATTCATTGGTCTCAACAAACACACCGCAAAAACAAGATTACATCGAATAGATCTCCACGGGAGAGGGGGAGAACATTGTATTGAGATCCAAAAAGAGATAAGAAGCCATCTAGCTACTAACTATGGGCCCGAAGGTCTGAAGTAAACTACTCACACTTCATCGGAGAGGCTATGGTGATGATGTAGAAGCCCTCCGTGGTGGATTCCCCTTCCGGCGGAGCTCCAGAACAGGCCCCAAGATGGGATCTCGTGGATACAGAAACTTGCGGCGGTGGAATTAGGTTTTTGGCTCCGTATCTAATCGTTTGGGGGTATGTAGGTATATATAGGAGGAAGAAGTACGTCGGTGGAGCTTCGTGGGCCCCACGAGGGTGGGGCGGCGCTGGGGGGCGCCCCTACCTCATGCCCACCTTGAAGCTTCCTTGGCGTAGGGTCCAAGTCTCTGGGTCATATTCGTGAGAAAATCACGTTCTGAAGGTTTCATTCCGTTTGGACTCCGTTTGATATTTCGTTTCTTGAAACTCAAATAGGCAAAAAACAGCAATTCAGGCTGGACCTCCGGTTAATAGGTTAGTCCCAAAAATAATATAAAAGTGGAAAATAAAGCCCAATATGGTCCAAAACAGTAGATAATATAGCATGGAGCAATCAAAAATTATAGATACGTTGGAGAAGTATCATTTCCAAACCTGACCTGATGGCCAGGGGCGTAGCTCTCGATCTGCTCCAAATGGCCAAGCGAGTTGGCCCGCAGTACGAAGCCGCCGAATACGAAGATCTGTCCGGGAAGGAAAACCTCACCCTGGATCGCATCGTTGCCGATGATCGAAGGAGCCATCAAGCCTTACGGTGACAGCAGAGTGGAACTCTCAATGAAAGCACCATTGTCTGTGTCCAAACCGGCGGATCTCGGGTAGGGGGTCCCGAACTGTGCATCTAAGGCGGATGGTAACAGGAGGCGGGGGACACGATGTTTACCCAGGTTCGGGCCCTCTCGATGGAGGTAATACCCTACTTCCTTCTTGATTGATCTTGATGATATGAGTATTACAAGAGTTGATCTACCACGAGATCGTAGAGGCTAAACCCTAGAAGCTAGCCTATGGTATGATTGTTGTCGTCCTACGGACTAAACCCTCTGGTTTATATAGACACCGGAGGGGGCTAGGGTTACACAGAGTCGGTTACAAGGGAGGAGATCTACATATCCGTGTTACCATCCGCCTTAGACGCATAGTCGTGACCCCCTACCCGAGATCTGCCGGTTTTGACCCCCACAGCGGGTTTGCTTCTTGTGTCGTGTGATGCAAGAGATGAAGGTAAATGGCCGCAGGAATAAATGGGGGTCGGGCGGCCTGGATTCTCTGTGCGTCCGCATGGCAGTTTTTGCAGCGTGTAACTGCATTGTCGCGCCGCGCCCGGCTCAACCGCATGCACATGAACGTGCTTGATCGTGCACCGGCCCCAAACACTGGCAGCACGCATGGAGGGACGAGGGTAGAGCACCTGGAGGGATGCGAGAGTAGAGCACGCACGGCGGGACGCGAGCAGAGCACACCGCGGCCGCTAGAACCGCAAGCAACCACATGCATAGAGCAGTTGAACACGCAGGAAATGGTCGGCTACAAGCCGGCCGATAGTTGCGTCGCTGCATAGAGAGCGGCCGTGTGCTACTACCTCCATCTAGTCTATAGTCCCCTTTATATCTTGTGCCATACTTTGCCCTCAAATTTAACCAACAAAATGTTAATGCATCTTAAAATTATATAATTGGAAACTATGTTCAAATACGAATCCAACTATATAATCTTTGGCGACATGCATTCGTATTTTATTAGTTAAATCAGACTTATAAACCAGGAAGGGGGTATAGTAGGTAATTTAATCGAAAATGTTTTTTATTAACTGTATGTGTACGTGGCATTTCATCCTCCTCTCGCACGTCTTGTCACCCCGCTGCTGCAGACGGCTTAGAGCGCTAGCTTGCGCAGTGTGCGGGGGCGTTCTTTTGGCCAAACGGTTGCGCCAATGAATCGTCAGTGAGCCTGTTCCCGCGCAACCTCGCAGGTTCCCGCGCAAGCTTCCCGTCTGACTCGATGAAATCCCCCAAAATCCCAATGCTTACCGGCCTACTATATAAACCATCATGGCCGGCGAGTCCCGCGTCGCATTTTCCCCTTCCTCCCTGTAGCTTATCTTGTATGCTTCTCCCACAATCGCCAATGGCACCAGTCCGTCATCGTCACTCAGCCACTCCACCGTCATCAGAGGACAGCTCTAGTTGGGAGGCTACACCATGGTGGTGGCGCAGTCCATGGTGTAGTGTAGTGCGCGTGGCGTCCCTGTTGGGTGTGCGCGGAACACCCACCACACGCTCCGCCGCCACTGCCCGTTAGCAGCTGTTGCCGGCCGCCGTTGCTGCCACACCACCGTCGAAAGCCAGGACCATCGCCCGCTCCGCCGCCGCAGCCCGAAGGCGGGAGGTGGCCTTCGTGGCCGCTACCCCAGGGCCGGCCACCATGGCCATTGAGGGAGTCATGGATTAGGGGGTCTTCGGGCGTCCGGGCTATGTGACGTGGGCCGGACTGATGGGCCGTGAAGATACAAGATAGAAGGCTTTCCCCCATGTCTGGATGGGACTCTACTTTGCGTTGACGGCAAGCTTGTGGTTTGGATATGAAGATTCCTTTCTCTATAAACCGACTCTGTACAACCCTAGGCCCCTCCGATGTCTATATAAACCGTAGGGCTTAGTCCGTAGAGGTAATCATAATCATATATGCTAGACATCTAGTGTTTAGCCATTACGATCTCGAGGTAGATCAACTCTTGTAACCCCTATACTCATCAAAGTCAATCAAGGAGGAAGTAGGGTATTACCTCCATTAAGAGGGTCCGAACCTGGGTAAACATCGTGTCCCTGTCTCCTGTTACCTTCGATCCTCACACACACAGTTCGGGACCCCCTACCCAAGATCTGCCGGTTTTGACACCGACAATGGTGCTTTCATTGAGAGTTCCTCTGTGGCGTCAACAAAAGGATTGATGGCTCATCTTGTTATCAAGGATAGTATCACTTCCGAAGGATCCCTAGTCTCAGGGCAAATCCTCCGGCTTGGTAGCTTCACCATGGGCGCCCATTCGGCCGTCGAGCCGAAGGCGACCCCCCGAGTCATCAAAAATCATCTCCGTGTCGGCCCCGAATACTCGGAACAGATGGATCCGGAAGATTTATCGTCTTTGAACGAACTCCTGGATCACATCGCCACCCTGGGGGTCGCATCAGACTATGATCGGATTGGGCTTAAACCCAGTCAGAGAGAAATCAAATCTCCACCGATCACCCATCAGGTAGCGGTTGTGGAGGAACAAGCCGACAGTAACTCTTCTCCTACGTTGAGAACAAACTATGTTCGGATTTCCAAGCTCGGATAGCCGGATACCCATCTTTGGGGGGGACACTCCCTGTCCTCCGAACATAGAATCGGGCGTTGAGCCTGAAAACTCACTGGACATTCCGGAGCCCGGGCTGGTAAACTCGGAAATTCTTCAAACTCCGGACTCCACATTGGGTCAGGGTTCGGATTTAACGCCGCCCACCCACCACACGCAATATTCCCCAAGCAATTCTAGTTCTCCGGATATATGCGACCTAATGTATGTGCGGCAGCAGCCTTAGGAAACAGTCCATCACTTCGACGACGACGCAGTTTTAGTACTTTGCAACAACTGTGCAGATGAGGGAATCCTTAATGCCCTCAACCGTCGTTGCATACTGCACTTCGCAGGCTTCGCAAACATAGTACAGAAGTACTGCGCAATGGAAAGCGCCTGGAAAACCCAGACAGCCCGCTGGGAACCGTAGGCCTTTAAGCCATCTCTTGGTCGGGCAAAAAGGATGCACCCTCACGGGGCACCCGATCATCCTCCCGTGGACAGGAAAATCAAGCCCTTTACGGGGCATAGAACTGTCCTCGAGGAATGGCTCAACAGGCCATGTAAAATACACATGACGCCGGATACCGAACCAACCCACAGCCTCCGAGCATGTTGGATACTCCGGCAAGTGGCCAAGAGCGGCGAGGGCATCCTCACCAACGCTACCTCAGAGAAGTATTATTCGGAGGACGACGACCTCAAAGTATTTACGGTCTTCAAGACCTTTTCTTCAAATAATCAGCGTAAAAGGGCGCTCCGCGACCTCGCCGAAGTCTGCCAGGTAGCAGCAATAAATCCTTGGAATGATACGGCGATAACTTTCAACGCCAATGACGAACCAAGATCCCGATCAGTTCGGGCACCGGCCGCCCTGGTCCTAAACCCAATCATGGACAGTTTTCGGCTCACTAAAGTTCTCATGGACGGTGGCAGCGGACTGAACCTCATCTGCGAAGACACGCTCAATAAAATGCAAATGAACAGGAGTCACATTGAGCAAAGTAACTCAACCTTTCGAGGCATTATCCCCAGTCGAGAAGCAAGATGCTCGGGGAAAATCAAGCTAGACGTGGTATTCGGCACGCCAGAGAACTATAGGTACGAAGAGTTACTCTTCCATGTGGCACCTTTCAATAGCGGGTATCACGCCCTATTGGGGCGAGATGCATTCACACGCTTTCAAGCCATACCCCATTATGGGTATATGAAGCTCAAAATGCCCGGGCCAACCGGAGTTATTACTATAACTAGTGATCCGGATATAGCACTCCGCACCGAAAACAAAACCGCCTCTCTAGCCCTCGAGGCACTATTCGAGGCCCTGGCGGCCGAAGAATTAACTGCACTACGCTCCACAGTGGATAGGGATGACGTAATCCTCGGTAAGAGACCTAAGTCCGCCTCCTTCAAGCCAGCAAACAAAATATTCAAATTTCAAGTCCACCCAACGGACCCCAAAAATGCAGCTTCCATTGGGGCACAGTTGGATTATGTGCATTCCTGCGCGAGAATTGGGACATCTTCGCCTGGCACCCTCCGGATATGCCAGGAATCCCACGCAGGCTGGCCGAACACAGTCTCAATATACTGAAGGGATACAAACTAGTCAAGCAAACGCTACGGCGCTTTTTCGAACCCAAATGACAAACTATGGGGGAGGAGCTACCAAGCTACTCGAAGCTGGGTTTATCAGAGAAATTAAACATCCGGACTGGCTAGCAAACCTGGTTTGGTGCCGAAGAAGGATAAATACTGGCGCCTGTGTGTCGATTTCAAAGACCTCAATAAGGCCTGCCCTAAGGATCCCTTTCCCCTTCCTCATATTCACCAGATTATTGATGCAACCGCAGGACACGATTCATTGTGTTTCCTCAACGCATACTCCGGATACCATCAAATCAAGATGAAGGAATCCGACCAAGCCGCAACGGCATTCATCACCTCGTATGGGCCCTTCTTCTTCAATACTATGCCTTTCGGGCTCAAAAACGCTGGCGCTACTTACCAACGCATGATTCAAACATGCCTGGAAAAGAAAATCGGCAAGACGGTTGAAGCATATGTAGATGATGTAGTCATCAAAACTAAGCACGTCGAGTCATTAGTGGACGACCTGCGCCTTACATTCGACAACGTCCGAACATATGACATACGGCTCAATCTGGAAAAGTGTATTTTCGGCGTCCCCGCCGGAGGACTGCTTGGGTTTATCGTTTCCAATAGAGGAATCGAAGCAAACCCAGCGAAAATCCAAGCTCTGTCATAATTAGCTACACCAAGAGACCTCAAGCAGGCCCAAAAACTAGTCGGGTGCATGGCAGCTTTGAGCCGTTTTATCTCCAGATTAGGACAAAAGGCATTGCCACTGTATTGCCTGCTCTGACACACCGACCACTTTGCATGGACGGATGCTGCAACAGCTGGATTAGAAGAAATAAAAACTTTGTTAGCAAGTAACCCAATCCTGGTCGCGCCAAACATCAGCGAACCTATGCTGTTCTACATATCCGCAACTCATCAGGTGGTGAGTGCGGTGCTCGCCGTTGAACGAGAAGAAGACGAACATAAATTCCCACTTCGAAAACTAGTATACTACATACCGACGGTCCTTACACCATGCAAATCCCGATACCCACATTATCAAAAGATAGTGTATGCAGTCTTTATGGCATGTCGAAAGCTGCGGCACTACTTTCAAGAGTGCTCGGTCACGGTGGCTTTCGAAGTACCACTCAATGACATCATAAACAACCGTGATGCCACCAGCCGGATTGCCAAATGGGCCATTGAGCTCTTTCCATTTGAAATAACATACAAGCCACGCCGAGATAAATCTCAGGTGCTGGCTGACTTCGTCGCAGAATTGGATAGAGGCCGAACTCCCTAAAGAGTAAGGCACATACTCCAACTGGGTGATGCACTTAGATGGCTCTTAAATGCTAGCGGGACTGGGGGCTGGTGTCATCCTGACATCCCCCACAGGAGACACAGTCCGTTACGTGCTCCAAATACTGTACACAGACTCTAACAATGCGGCCGAATATGTGGCCCTATTATTCCATGGTCTCCGGATGGCCGTCTCCATGGGCATTCAATGCCTCGTGGTGCGTGGGGATTCAAACCTTGCAATATCCCAAATAAACAGGGAATTCGATGCCAAAGATCTAAAGATGGCGGCTTACCGCAATGCCGTACTCAAAATATCAGCTCGGTTTGAGGAGCTTGAGTTTCATCACGTGGCTCGAGAGAGTAATCGAGCGGTGGACATCCTTGCCCGCATGGGCGCTAAACGCAACCCCGTCCCACCCAACACCTTTGTGGAAAGACTCTTCACGCCATCCATGGTGTGGCAGGAAGAAAGTGGCAACACCAGTCCGGAGCCGATCATACCCCCAGATTCCAAACACAGTTCCGATATCATTGGGGGCTCGGACACCGAAATAACACCATCGGCCCATGAAATCATGGCCGTAATTGCCCCGTGGACTGAACCTCTCCTCGCCTATCTCACCAGGAAGGAGCTCCTGGATGATCAGACTGAGGCCCGTCGTATTACTCGACGTTAAAAAGCCTAACAAGTTCATGAGGGAGAACTATACAAGAAAATTACTACCGGAGTCCTTCAAAGATGCATCTCCGAAGATGAAGGACGGCAGCTCTTGGTCGAAATACACGCTGGTCTTGGTGGCCATCAGGCCGCAGCTTGGGCCCTTGTAAGTAAGGCCTTCCGTACGGGTTTCTTTTGGCCCACGGCCCGAGCAGATGCACAAGACCTCGTACAATGTTGCGTTGGATGCGAGCTTTTCGCCAATCAAAGCCATATTCCGCCTACTGCCCTATGAACCATCCCCATTACCTGGCCCTTTGTGGTCTGGGGGCTGGACATGGTTGGACCTCTTAAAGGGGGAAGCCACAAGAAGTATCTGCTGGTTATGGTCGACAAGTTCACTAAGTGGATAGAAGCCAAACCAGTCAAAACAGCTAAAGCCGGACCGGTTATAGACTTTATATCCGGAGTCGTACACCATTTTGGTGTCCCACACAGTATTATTACTGATAACGGCTCTACTTTACTGCGACAAGGTGAAAACTTGGTGTGTCAATTTGGGCATCAAGCTCGATTACGCCTCCGTATATCACCCTCAGACAAACGGTCAGGTCGAATGGGATAACAACCTGATTATGAGCGGCATCAAACTCAGACTAGTGCGATCCCTACAAGAATTAGATAAGCACTCGGTTGAGGAACTCAATTCCGTACTCTGGGGGCTACGGACCATGCCCAATCGCATGACCGGATATACACCTTTCTTCGTGGCGTACGGTGCGGAGGCGGTCTTGCCATGCGACCTTATTCATAACTCACCTCGAGTGTGCATGTACGAAGAGCGAGAAGCCGAGCTCGATCGGCAGGATGATCTGGATAGACTGGAGGAGGGGTGCGATGTCTCGAAAGCCCGTTCCGCATTCTACCAACAGCAAGCTCGGTGATATCAAAGCAGAGAAGTATGGGCAAAGACTTACAATGTTGGGGAGCTCGTTCTACGCCTACCAGAGAAGAAAAAGGACAAGATCAAGACCAAATGGGAGGGTCCCTTCATTATAGATGAACTTCTCACGGGAGGAGCCTATCGCCTTCGCAATGCTTCCTATAATCGCTTGGATCCAAACCCATGGAACGCGGCCCGGCTCTGAAGATTTTACGCCTAAGTCCAGACATACATCCTCTTTCTCGTTCCTTCTTTTCTCCTTTTTTATCGTTTTTATACGACTTAGGCCCTGTTTGGTTCAGCTTTTATCGACGGACTCCGCTGCCGTGTAGCAGAATCTGAACCAAAGGGCGAACCCAGCAGAATCCGATTCCAGAAATCCGCTACCAAAATCTGAACCAAAAGCGGAAGCAGCCCATGACGTGCTTTCCAAAATCTGATTCCACTGCGGGCCAAAATCTGAAAAAGCTATATCAGCTGGTTTGCCAAATGACCTACATCTTTTTCACATCAGATTTTCCACAGCTGTTTTTCCATAGCAGATTTTTCACATCTGCTTTTAGAAATCCACAGCCGAACCAAACAGGGCCTTAAACAGCTCGTGTTCGGATAAACCGCACACCTAAGGGGTATACATCCTTAAATGTACATGCCCCACAATACCTGGGGGCTTCTTTTCACAGAAGCTTATTATTATTTTTAAAGCATCAAACTCACCATATACATGTGTCGTCTTCTCATATATGCCTTTTCTTCGCCATTCGATGCACCTTTATGACTTAAGTTTTTGCCAAGCTTGGTTACCTGGCACCTGTGCTTATGCCCTACGTTCCTGCTTGTTCGGCTAGGGCATAAAGGGAGCACCTCTGCGATTGTTACAGCCGGGTTATCCGGACTTGTACCTCAGACGGGTGAAGCCGAAAGCTAGCGTTCTTAAGGGAATAATTGGTTAGTGGACAAAAGATGAGCTACCCTTATTTGTAATACAGGCCCCCAAAATATAAAGTGAACTGCGTTTTTTAACATCACAGCCTAGGCATGCACAACAATGCATGCTAAGCCCAGGGAAAGGAACCCTTAAGGGAACTATTCTCTCTAGAAGATGTTTCTTATGATTAAATGTAATATAACATAACTCGCCGAATAAAACTTGTCTGTTCAAGCAACTATGACCTAACTTCCTGGTTTCCATACATACTTTGGTGTTTACCGACGGTATAGTATTCGGAAACACTCCAAACCTTGGGTTTCAGAGGTTGAAGCAAAAGGTCTGCCATGACAATCGTTTCACAATTCGGCTTGAGATAAGTTTGTCGATAAAAGTACATTGCTACTTGGACTCAACAACTTCTTCTTCCTCTAGACCATCTAACAGGTTGTCTAGTTTACAATCCTGTTGTGAAAACTTGGCGGCTATCTTTACTTGGTCATAGACCAGGCTCATAGGAATTTCTTGTCCATCTGGTCCCCGAAGTCTGACACGTGCCATATGATTCGGATCAAGGCCGGTGTACCACATTTTCACCATGGCCCACGCCTCTCGTGCGCCTTCTCGACATGATGATATCTTCCATAGCCCAAAACGGCGTCGAGCTCCCTTGTATAAATTCATGAGTTCCTCCATACTTCCTGGAGGAGAATCGGATGGCCGTAAGTCCTTAGTAATGTTCCTCATTGCTCTCCGAGCTCGCTCATGCACTTTGGACAGCTCTTGTAGCAGATCGCCTTGAAATCCGAACACTTCTCCTTCGGGCGACCAGTCAGCACACCTACAGAGACAAACTTGTTAAACTTTCCACGAGGGGACCATACGAAAGTAAGGTTTTGGAGCATACTGAATATGCCGCCTTTCAGCTTTCTTTTCTCTTTCAAGGCATCCGCCAGTTGGGCTCGTATATCCTTCAGCTCTTCGGCTAGCTGGGTGTTTGCATTTGTAGTTTGTTCTTCTCATTAATGGCCCGTGTTAATACACGTTGCACTACAAAAAAAAAAAGACACATCCGTGAAATTTTGGGCCGAACGAATTTTTTTCCTATCATACATATGACACTTCTATGACGATAATTGTGACAAAACCCGGTATCATCATAGATGTGGTGGGCTCCTACTTCTATGACAAAAAATCATGACAGAAAATGGGCTTTTCGTCCTGGGCGGGCCGGAGACGCAGCTGCATGACATTCTTTGGGCCGTCCATGACGGAAAAAACCGTGGTAGAAGCAAGGGCGAGGAAAATTTCGGGGATTTGCCGGTTACGGTCGCGGTCGGGGCGGCGATCGCTGCTTTCTCGTACATACTGCGGCGTGTGTGCGGCGTTGGCTCTAATCAACCCGAGCAAGGCGTTGGGCTCTAACTGAACCCGAGTGATTGCATTGCAGGCTACACGTTACTAAACCCGAGCAATCGATCGATGGTTGTTAACTGAACCCGATGAAGCGATTCCTTCGCTGCTGCTGCTAATCAAGCCGATCGATTGGATGAACGATGTGAGTGTTGCGGGGGGTTGGATGAGCGATGGCGGTGGCGTTGCCTCTGGATGAACAGGACCCCGTGGTGTGGAGGGCTGGATGAACAATAGACGATGGAGGGGTGGCCATGGAGGGGTGGTTGAACAGGACCCCGTGGTGTGGAGGGCTGGATGAACAGTAGACGGTGGAGGGATGCCCGTGGAGGGGTGGTTGAACAGTAGCCGGTGGAGTAGCGCGCGGTGGAGGCTGGATGAATAGGAGCCCGTGGAGGCTGGAGGAGGTCAACGGTAGCCCGTGGAGGCTGGAGGAGGTCGACGGTGGAGATGAACAGTATCTCGTGGAGTCCCGTTTTGCGGTACGCCACACCCCTACCGATGAACAGGACCCCCGTTTCGACCGTAGCGCTCCAACACAGGTCCGTTTCGTCCGTATTGTGGTACACCACACCCCTCCCAATCAATAGGACCCCCGTTTCGACCGTAGGAGGTCTGTTTCCTCCGTTTTGCGGTACGCCACACCCCTCCCGATCAACAGGACCCCGTTCCGAACGTGGCCGTTCGAACACAAGGTCGTTTACTCCGTTGTGCGGTACGCCAGGCCTCGTTTCCATCGCCTGTTCCGTCCAAGCCCTCCCAATGAACACGACCACGCATTCCGTTCCGACCCAGCCGGTTGGCTCCCACGCTTTCCGTTGTCTCCCGATGAACACGACGCATTCCGTTGCCTCCCCATGAACACGACGCATTCCGTGGCCTCCCCATGAACACGACGACGATGCTGTTTCTCCGTTCCGACCCAGCCATGTACATATGCGCGAGTAGCCGTTTGAAACCCTGCCCGTATGTACGTACGTGGTCGTATTTTCTTTCTTGCACCCTCGCCGCTGTACGTACGTGTACATGCTACGTGCACGCCTCTACTATGACACGTGCGCGCCTCTACATCCACGGTATATATATCGCATATCGTTCGCGACCGAATGACAACGCTTCGTGCGCTTGACCGGTGGGTCCGGTATCGAGCACTTCCTTACTGCGAAGATGTAGCTGGTGGGTCCCAGCGATTAGAAGGCGAATCGTTTTTTTGCCCGGACGCACTTCCTTGCGTGCGAAGATGTAGCTGGTGGGTCCCAGCAGTTAGGGGGCGAATCATTTTTTTGCCCGGACGCACTTCCTTGTGTGCGAAGGTGTAGCTGGTGGGTCCCAGCAGTCAGGGGGGAAACGTTTTTTTTTCGTGATATACGGTGGCCCGTCCGGTGGGTCCCCGCTGTCAGGTGGAGGAATAATTATTTTCCGCGTAATAAGGAGGCACTTCCTTGCTGCGGCCATGGACCTAGTTGTCAGCCTCTCCACATACAGTCCACGTCCGATGGAAGTCGTTCCTTGACCACGTTGACCACGCCAAGCCGAGAGCACCAGGGCGGTGGACGACGGCGAGGCTTAGGAAGGGGACGACGGGGAGACGGAGAAGACGCGGCAGTGGAAGCCCATGCCGAGAGGAGTACGAGGGTTCACTGGTTCGGCTGCGGTGTGAGGCTGCCGTCGCCGCAGGGCCTGGCCAGCGGTGGGAATAGTAGGGGGCGGTGAGGCCTCATGGCAAAGACATCCGCCACGGGAGGCGAGGAGCATGCGGCATGACCGGCGCTGCTTTGGGCGGCTGGAGCAAGAAGACCAGAGGTTGAAGAAGCACTACGGCCGTTGGATGGACATCATACGGTCACTGGAGCTAGAATCGTTCATATATTGACTAAAGTTGACAAAGGCCTCTGTCCCAGTCAATTTAGTAGGCCCACAAGTCAGCCTCCCACCAAGGTTGGTCCCAGCTAACAGGGGGGTATTCATTTTTTTGTGCGTAGGAGGCACTTTCGGCGTGTCCGAGTTGACAGCGGGGGGAACTTTTTTTCGTGAAATACGGTGGCCCGACCTGTGGGTCCTAGCAGTCAGGGGGAAACGTTTTTTTCACAAAATACTGGTGGCCCGTCCAGTGGGTCCTAGCTGTCAGGTGGAGGAATAATTATTTTCCGCGTAATAAGGAGGCACTTCCTTGCGGCTGCCGTGGACCCAGCTGTCAGCCTTTCCACGTACAGTACTCTTCCGATGGCTAGGCCAGCGATGGGAGTATGGTGGGGCAGTGAGGCTCTTGGCAGCAAGACCCGACCGTGAGGAGGAGGAAGCGAGCAGTCCCTTGGCGCTTGTTTGAGCGGCTGGAGCAGAAGAGCAGAGATTGAAGAAGCATGGCGGCCGTTGGATGGCCATCCAACGATCCTTTGCTTGTGCACCAACCTTTTTAGGAAAGCCTCAAATCTGTGGAAAACAGCATACAACCCATCTGCCATTATTTCTAATAATTTACAGCCCATTTGCTAATTCTTAAGGTTTTTTGGAGCCCATATTCTTTTTGTTAGCATTACAGCCAATATCTGTGGCCACGGTTAAAAATTATCTGAAATTTTGCATATTTGATGCAGTCGAACTAATTTTAATCCCGAAATTTCGACTCACATTCAAACTGATTTTGAAAATAAATGTATATCAATATAAAATCCAACAAATTCTCCATGCATAAGAATTAATGTAATTTAAAATCTCAAAATGAAAAAAAAGATATTTGAAACTAATTGCCGGTTTGATGTGTTTTAAAAATGTACAGTCCATTTCTCATTACTGATGGGCCATTTTCTCGGCCAGCCGAATGAAAGCTCTCCTCGTCTTGACAAAGCGACTTACTTGGCAAATAACAAAAAAAAAACTTGGCAAATAACAAAAAAACTGGGTTGTGGCCGTGGACCCAGCTGTCAGCCTCTCCACGTACAGTACTCTTCCGATGGAAGTCGTTCCTTGACCACGTTGACCACGCCGCGTGGAGAGCACCACGGCAGTGGACGACGGCGAGGCCTAGGAAGGGGACGACACGGAGCCGGGGAAGAGGCGGCAGTGGAAGCCCGTGTGGAGAGGAGTACGAGGGTTCACTAGTTCGGCTGTGGTGTGAGGCTGCTGCCGCCGCAGGGCCTGGCCAGCGGTAGGAATAGTAGGGGGCGGTGAGGCCTCCGCGGCAGCACAGACGGCCACGGGAGGCAGGAGCATGAGGCACGAGAACACCAGAGGTTGAAGAAGCACTACGGTCGTTGGATGGACATCGTAAGGTCACTGGAGCTAGAATCGTTCATATTGACTAAGTTGACAAAGCCCTTCGTCCCCGTCAACTTAGTAGGCCCACAAGTCAGCCTCCCACCAAGGTGGGTCGCAGCTAGGAGGGGGAGTATTCATTTTTTTTGTGCGTAATAAGGAGGCACTTCCGGTGGGTCCGAGCGACAATGAGGCGTTTGTTTCATGAAATACGGTGGCCCGTCAGGTGGGTCCCAGCAGTCGGGGGCAAACATTTTTTTCGCAAAATATGGTGGCCCGTCTAGTGGGTTCGTGATGTCAGTTGGAGGAATCATTATTTTCCGCGGAATAAGGAGGCACTTACTTGCTGCGGCCGTGGACCCGGCTGAGACTCTCCACATACAGTATACTTCTGATGGAAGTCGTTCCTTGACCACGTTGACCTCGCCGCGTTCCGTTGCATGCATGCGTCCATGGGCGTGGTGCGTCCCCATTGTCAGCCTCTCACGTACAGTCATCTTCCGATGACTCTTGGTTGTTGACCATGTTGACCACACCGTGCGGCGCACCTGCAGATGGAAACGACCGGAGATGGGGAAGATGGGGCGATGGAGTCGCAGATGGAGAGGAGTGGGAAACTTCATCGGTTGGTCTTGGCGGCACAGCCGCGATGCACGGAGACAGGAGCAAGAACGAGAGGTTGAAGAAGGAGCACGGCTGTTGGATTAACATCCAACGGTCCAGCTGCTAGAATCATTTGTTGATTAAGTTGACAAAGCCGTGCGTACACGTCCGCTTAGCAGGCCCACAAGTCAGTCACAAAATCTGACGGGTCTCAGCTGTCAATGGGATGAATAATTTTTTTCACGAAACAAGGAGGCACTCCCTTCCGTGCGAAGATACAGCTGGTGGGTCCCAGCTGTCAGGTGGAGGAAAAAAAATTTTCAGCTTAATAAGGAGGAATTTCCTTGCGTGCGACCATGGACCTCGTGGGTCCCAGCCGTCAGGCTCTCCATGTACAGTCCACTTTCGATGACTCTCATTTGTTGACCACGCCGCACCGAACACAGCGAGGCGCTAGACGACGGCGAGGCCCCGGACGGGAACGACTCGGAGATGGGAAAACACGGCAGTGGAGTCGCAGATTGAGAGGAGGAGAAGGGTTATAACTAGTTCTGCTGCGGCGTGGGGCTGTAGTCTGTGGAGAATAACAGGAGGTGTCGAGGGGTGGAGGGATAGCCTGGCCGGCGGTGGCGTAGCGCTTCACAGCGATGCGTGATAAGCAGAGCCGCTAGCCGCCGGAGGCCGGACCAGACGGTCCCGGCAGCGCTGGAGGAAGAAGACGAGAGATTGAAGGTGCATGCCGACCGTTGGATATAAATCCAATGGATGTGGATGACACAATCATTTGTTGACCAAGTTGACAACGCCCTGCGTAGGCTTCGACCTATTGGCCCACATGTCAGCCTGCAAAAATGTGGCATATATTTAACCCATGTTTTCTAGAATGTACAGTCCATTTGCTGGGCTGGGTGAACAAATAATTTCGCGTCAATCAGGCCCATTTATATTTTCTAAGAAATCCCAGCCCATTTGCACTTCCTTGAAATACACGTATTAGGTGGGCTCGTTATATATATAATGTTATGTTAGAAGGAGCAATTAATATCAAAGAATAAACCGGAGAGGCACATTATATATATATATATATATATATATATATATATATATATATATATATATATATATATATATATATATATATATAAAATTAAGAAATTAGCAAGTTATTGCTCAAAATAAAAATGAGCGTTATTATTAAATTGGTCCTTAAAATCTTACAAGCTTTTGTATGCAATCACCAGGATTTTCCTTGCCCGTGAGTCAAAAACAACCAGGATTTTCCGTTAAACATTTACTTTTATAAGTTAATGACATGGGATGTTTTATAATGTATATATAAGTCTCTATAAAATATACGATAATAGTAATAATATAAATATATATAATGTTGTTAGAAGGGAAAACATAAATTGGACACATCATTACTTTTATAAGAGACCCGCGTTTTTATACCCGATAGTAGGCATACTAACAAGTTCACACGCAAATACAACAGAAAAGGTAAAATTCATATCAAACTCAGGTTCACAGGACACGTTCATATTCATAGCCAACATTCACTATCAACAAATCAAAAGATTCATATATACACAAGCTCAGCATATCTATGCATCCAAATGATTGATAGATCACACGACAATATTCATACATAATTCACAAAAAGATTCAGATATACACATGTTCAGTATGTTTATGCATCCAAATGATTGGATCACATCCAATATGATCCATGGACGAACTTTAATTACCTAGGGTACAGACTGGTAAATGGTGTTCAATCGGAGGTACTTCTTGCTAAAATTAGTTCTTGTACGAGTAAACTTTTGAGTACATAAGAGGCAGCATGACATATCTGAACTTTGCTTGTAGGTTTATCCTCAAATAGTGGCCTCGTGCGAGGAAGTTTGAGCAACTTGGCCACTACTTTCATCCAACTAGTTTATTGGCTCTTCTTGGTCATGTATCTCGCCAAAATTCTACATTGCGCATTTAGAAAGGAGGCGGTTGAGAAAATGAACCACCCAAATTTTTGTCAGTTCAAGCTGAAATGGAGCATCCTTGGCATGCAGATCGATTAAGTGCCGATGAATATACACGTCAACCAACTTGTCTGGAATCTTTAGACTCCATGCCATATAGTTCGCTACCATATGTGCCGATAACCAACTGGCACAAGTTGGAACCAAAGACTGGACTGCGTTTTTCTGGGCTATGCACCAAGCAATATTTTTGGCGTTCACTCTCCTAATACTTGGAGTTTGACAATTGGTTGATGCCGGTTGATACTCGAATGAATATAGGCACTTCTTGTCAACATCGATGCTTGTCTGAGTGAACTTTGGAGTACATAGCAGCAACATAAGTACCTGTCCATCCGATCATTTTGTGCAGTTCTCTGAAATCACCCGATGTAATGATTTGCCGGCGAGTTCAGGCTCCAAATTACTCCTTTATGAAATCGGCAAACAGTAGCACAATACCAAATTACCAATACATATGACAGGCACAATAATCAGGATAAAGAGCAGTACCAACATGTTTGAAGTAGCATATCAATTACTATTTCCTTTGATTGGAAGCCGAGATAAATAGCGGTCGACAGACAAAGGAAGAAAGCAAGCGGAGATTAGCGACTGACAGGAAAGGACGTAAGCTATCGGGGCAATGAAGCACCCAAAGTTTTTGTGCAGTTCCACCAAAATCGAGCATCCATGTTGGCACATATATTGAGTGAGATTACTGTAATAGTGGGACTAGTTGATGAAACATACACTAACAAATAGAAGCACCCTCATTATCTTAATTGGTAAAGTTAGCAACATAGTAGTCTTGCTTAAAGAGAGGTATTAGTTTATTTAATCAGTGCCAATTAGCTCAACTCAACACTCAAAGCATTGCCATTTATCATAGGTTGCAAAACATAAAAGTGCAAAGATAAAGGAGTTTCTCATGACAGTAGCACGATACAAATAGAGATGATAGCAAACTAATATGGATGAAGGCCTTAGGCCCGTACCAACCTGAGAAAAAGCTTATTCATGTAGTCCCATAAGAGATGATAAAGAACTCACTGGAATCACACAATAGTATATATTTTTGTGCACTTCAAATGTATAGTTGAAATCACTCTTGTTTACCAAAGGCTGAGATTATATCGAAAGATTATCAAGAACTTCTAGCGAGTTAAAGCAATCGGCTGGGATACAGTTCATTGTATTGTCTTGTGTAGTTCCACTAAAATGTATGATTGGCAGAACATGATCCCTGTTTGCACAAGTAGGAACAAGGTGAAACCTTCATTAGCTTAGTGAGAAAGGATAGGAAGACATTAGCATATTACTCAAATAGTAGCATCAAATTCATGATGGACAACACGCAAAACATTGCCTCATTGAACCAATGGCAATAAATTGACATGCAAAACAATAGCACTATTATGTCATGACACTCATAATATTCCCTCCCTGCTCCACCACATGATTCACCTCCATAGACAAACATTCACACGTACATAATTCAGCATAGGGTCCTACTAAAGATTTGTTTAACTCCAACAGGAAAATTAGGCAGTAATAAATTAGTGGTACTTAAGTACTCCTAATTAATTAAGTGAGACAGTAGAAGTGGAAGGGCTCCGTGGAGGATCGTCTCGCGTGTACGGTAGTCGTTGTCGGAGCCCTTGAATAGCCTCGACTAAGGCCTCTGGCTTCAGCAAGATCGCCTTGGCACTGTTTATTCTTCCTCTTCTTCCTCTTCATGCTCTGTTTCTCTTTCTCCTCACCAGTTGGTGAAACCAAGTACATGATTGGCCTTCTAATTCAGAATTGGTTTTGTCAGTGAGGGAGTACAAGTGTACTAGTAAAAACAACATTATTTTCTCATGGCAGTCGGAAAATAGGGATGAACGCATGCATTAAATATCATTCTTACCTAAAGGAAGGTTATGGCGCCAATATGGATGATGAGGATTGGAACAGAGATCTCCCTTTGTGTAGTTCCACCAAAATGAACCAACTGTTCCATTCTGACATCCAGTTAAACAGCACAAAAGTCACTTCTTTTAAGAAGAGTTTTGTGCAGTGCACCAAAAGGTCACAACAACAACCAGGTGAATTGGATATCCCAGTTTGCACAAAAAGGCACAGAGGAAACATTCAGAGTCTCGAACAATTACAGCCAAAAACATTTGGCTAAACTTGTCAGAGTCTCAAACAATTACAGGCAAAAACAGTGGCATGGCTTCATTTTTACCAGGGACATTATATTAAGAACAACTAAGGCTGTGTTCGGTTCACAGGTTTGGTGCAGGATTTTCGTAGGAACACAATTCCTATGGTATTCTTTCCCTTCCAACCATTCGGAACACGGGAAAGGTGATTAGTGTTTCATAGGAAAGTTGGTGCAGTAGTACTGATTCCATCAGATTAGAAACATCCACGCTGCTCCACTGCTTTGGGCGCTTCGCTACCATGCGTTAGACAGGTTGCTGTTGGCAGGCGCTCGCTGCCATGCGTTAGACAGGTTGTTGTGATGTGTTTGCCCGAATAAAAAATCAACCTATGTGTGGTACATGAGGTGAGGACAAGAGTAGTCATTGTGCAGCTGAATAAACAAATAGCATCTCATACTTCCAAGCATGCTACTCTAAAAAAACAAATCTGTACATTTCTAGTCCATCCGAACACATTCTCTTGAGAGTTTCCTCCGGTTCGCTGTTCCATAGTTTTATACCTACATTCCTTTCCTATTCCGGTCCTCTTTTCTGCCTCTTTATTCCGACCAGAGCCTAAATATTTGGTATAAGGGCATGGGACAGTGGGTGCACCAGCAGTACAACACCATGTACGCAAACAGGGGCATAAAGTGGTGATTCATAGTTTGTTGCCCCGAGAAACAAACATCCAAGAAACATATCTGGGTTGGTCCCATTTTTGTTCACTCTAGCCACCTACTCCTATGTGTGGATAGCAAATCTAGTCCTGGTCATACCACTGTGTACAGCGTTACCCTTATATTTCCCTTTTCGACCAAGAGACCGTTGGATGACCATCTGTACTACTTTCATCCCTTTCCTTCCTGTTTGTACCAAGTCCGATGTACATACTAAATTCCCCACCCCACTTTATTTCAATGACAAGTATTTTCGGACGGAGGGAGTACAAGATTCGACTCCATGAAGTAGCTTTACCTCTAACAATAGAAGAAAAAAATAGGTGACGTTGGACCATCCTATCGAGAGGGGCTAAGAGGTAGAAAATGATGCACACGCAGCAACATAGCGAGCTGGGGAAGTAGAGCTAAGGCGGTTTCAAACGAAGATATACCTGAAGGTCGTCGGGATGTGGATAGGTGGGCGGCGGGAGGCCGGATCCGCCCACAGGCAACGACGAAGGGATCGGAGGAGCTCCCACGCCGGCGCTCGGCAAGAGATAACGGTGTGGCCGGCAGTGGGTCTCCTCCCTCGCTATCGACGACAGCCTAAACGCTGCCCCTCCTCCCATTCACCGGCGGAGGGGGATACGTCCGGATCTGTAACCAGCGGTGAGGATAGAAAGCCAGTGTTTTTTGAAGGGAGAAGACATTGTTACTACCCCTATCTTGTTTAGATCTAGAGAGGATGAGAGTGTGTGAATAGAGCAGCAAGCAAGCGCGGAGGCTCCGGCCTATATATAAGTAGTGGGGTAGTTTTCCTTTTTCACTCCATCAAAACAATCGTTTAAAATTGTGTACTACTCCTACATGCCAGGTCACGGTTTTTTTTAGTTGTTGATTGTTTTTTGAGATAGCTACCCGCTTGTTCCAAGTGGTGTTACGGTGTGCCAGGTCGCACTTTGTATCGTTCAAGTCTGGTACTACAAGTCCCTCCATTAAATGAACAACCACCCCCTCGTAAAAATTGTGAACAAGCCCACGGCTAAAATTAGCGGAAACGTGGGTTGCCCCAACATGCATTATTATTTATATTTTCTACTCCTCCGTTCCTAAATATAAGTCTTTTTATTAGCCACACCTAAGACAAGAATTTTTTATTAGCAATGAACCCCACATGTCATAGACACAAAATTGTGGCAAGATTCCCTTAGGCAAGCCAAAGTGTGTCTAACAATTTGAGCAACTCAGGTTAGGCAAGTGTGGCAAGTGTGGGAAAAATAATGTGGCAACATAAGACAAACATAGTCACAATCCAAACAGCCCGTAATTTTTGTGACATGCATGAAAATTTGGTTAGTTAAATTTATAGTCAAAATTTGGCAAGGTGCATCAAATCAACACATGCAAGTATCAAAAGGAAAGTCACGGCATGCATGCGTTGTACTCCTCCGTTTCCAAATATAAGTCTTTTAGAGATTGCAACAAGTGACTACATCTGAAGCGAATATGTCTACTCCTACATAGTACGAAGTAGCCCATTTGAAATGTGTAAAAAGACTTTTATCGAGTGCAGTGGTTTGATGTGTCGCTTCAACTCGTACAAGACCGAGAAATTTGATTACTACGATGCCCTCTCCCACGCGGACGAGCTCCGGTGCCTTAACTGCACCTGCCTTTGGCTGCATGACAGGTGGGCCAACCACCTGTTGGGCCCACCTGTCATAGACGCAAAGGCAGGAGCAGTAAGTATAAGCTTTCGCTACACTATCTCTCCCTTGCGAGGTGGGCGGACATGCAAAGTGGATTCGATCTTCAGAAGTAGGAGTAACATCATTGTTCGTCTTCTCGAAGAGGCGAAGAGCCAAGCGCAAACCGAGCGTGGCGATTCTTGAGCGCTCGCGTGGTGCGGTTCCTTGGAGTACTAGCCAGGCTCTTGCATGAGACAAAATTGCTACTCCCTCCGTTCCTAAATAATTGTCTTTCTAGAGATTTCAACAAGTGACTACATACGGAGCAAAATGGATGAATCTACACTTTAAAACATGTCTACATACATCCGTATGTTGTAGTCCATTTGAGATGGTAGAAAGACAATTATTTGGGAACGGAGGGAGTATTGTTTAACAATTAAACTCCATTATCCATTGGTTGATACTCATTCTGCATAGGTCCACGCGCTTAGCACCGTTTCCTCCTGGGGTCACCAATGTTTATTTGCTAATTAATATCATTCCATGCAATGAACTAGCCATTGCAAGTCATTAAAAGAATGCACACATCTCATCTCTTATTGGTTGATACGTATTCAAGAAACAAGAAAGAAGGTAGAAATTAATGCACCGCGCCTAAGTGTTTTGGGACTATTTGGTTTTTGTAAGATGACTTTCTAGAGAGGAGTAGTATAGACACATAAACCGAAAGGAGTATTTGCCTTTCTAGAGATTTCAACAAGTGACTAGACTACACCGTGTGCAGTACCCCCTCCCTTCCGGTTTATAGGGCTCAAATCTCAAATCTCATGAACCAAGGCATTTTGTGATTGGGGGAATGTACTGTATCTCATACTTTACAAAACTACCCTAATTAAACTCATGCATTAATTACGTAGTTCTCTCGTTTTCCTCTCCGCCTTGGTCGCGGTGCACAATATTGAGCACTCCTATATGACTAGCCGCTCTATCTACATGCAGGACATTTCAAAGCATCCGGGCACGCGTGCCATCCACCAAATCATAGCGAGGTGCTACAATCGAGACTCACCTGTCACCCCGGTGTGGCCTCATGACCCGTCATATCACAAAACCCACACCTTCAGCAGTGGTAATGTGGCCTCCAAGTTGGACTGGACGAAGCAACCATCATTTCATTGGAACGCTCGTTCAAGCCCTTTCTTCCCTTTCTTGAAGAAAACCTGACTCCAGGCTACTCACTTCTGCCATTTTTCTTCTTGATGAAGGAAAGGTGGGCAAATCAGTTATGCTGCTATATTTTCATTCCAATAATATTCTTTTTGCGAAGCACCGACCGATTCTCACATCCTATTCTTTTCCCGTTTTCATTGCGATTGTGGTTTCCTTTCGGTTGCTTTTTGTTTGTCAGTTCATTGATGGATCCTGGAGCACTAGGCAAAGAGTTGCCGATGGACAACCCACTGGAGACAGAGATCTCCAAGAAGCGAGCACCGACCAACGAGTTGACCATGTTGGCGGGCCAACCCATGGAGACGAAGAACTCCAAGAAACAAGCACTGGCCAAAGAGTTGAGGACGTTGGCGGACGAACTCCTCAAAGAAAGTTGGAAGAACAGCAAGGGCCCCACCGTTCCTACCCCAGGAAATCTGATTGCCACCTATGTGAGGCTCAAGACCGAGTTTGAGGAGATAGTCGCCGTTGAGAAGAAGTATTCCCCTGGCAAGGTGATGGCCCCATCGAGGACGAGGAGATGGCCCCGGAGGATGAGATCCCTGTGAGCTGCACAAGGTAAAAATAATGGCTTATTACCATAGTTGTGGTTTTTAATTATTTGCAATGTGCTTGCTTTTTGATTATTTGCAATGTGCTTGCTAATATGTTAGGGTTGTGCAGGAGCCGGTGGTTGTCCTTGATGATTCCGATGTCGTGGATCGTCCTGTTGGCATCGCACCGGAGATCGATTCCGATGCCGTTGTCCGTCCTGTGGACATCACCCCAGAGATCGATTCGATGTCGCGGTCAGTCCTAGGGACATCGCCCCAGAAATCGATTCTCATGCCGCTGTTCGTGCTGTGGTCATTGCCCTCCCTTCCCCCTTTTTTCCCAGAATGAATTAGCCCGACACGACGAATCCTGCCCTCCTGTCTTTCTTTCTCATTGAATGATGACAAGAAATAGTTGGTCGCGCTAATCCTTCAAGGTAGTTTGCATTGCCCTGTGTTCAATAACCGGAACGATGCGTGTTATCAAACCATCTTAGGGCTAGTGCACTGTCTTGTGTGGGCGGATCTTGCTACTTTTGTTTGATAGTGAATCATGCGAACCCTCTTCGAGTTATGGAAACAGATGTATCCTCACCAGCTTTTGATGTAATATATGGCATGCTTAGATGTAATTTTGAACTGTTTATCATATCAGCAGGGCTTGTTTGATGATTCTTGGTGTTAGTAGGCTAGCTACTGTGCGAGCTATAGGACTTGCAAAACACTCACCGAAGAGAAATGTTGGGGCTGATGAGCTCGTGGTACGCTTATACTTATCTCTCGTCGATCGACCAATAGCCCTAGCTCCTAAAATTGTAGGCTTAGCGATCGATCCGACAATAGTCGACATACATTCAGGCCTCATTTGGTTCATAGGGTAGGAAAATCATAGCAAAAGTACAGAGAACGTGCAACACAAAATCATAGCGGTCTGAGACGTACTCCTCCGTTCCAAAATAGATGACCTAGGCGGGCTAGTTTGGCCTAGTGGGTTTCGGTGATATGGCGTGATGCAGTGCCGTCCGGTCTTGGCGTGTGGTAGCGATATTGCGGGTACAGTAAGTTTTCTTGAAGAAGCGGAATTCAATGAAGTCATGATGGTTCCTTCGTCCGAACAACTTACAGTGGGAAAGGTTGGGCCTGTGATATGACCGGGGTAGACCAGGATAATTTTGTGCATGGTAGGTGGACCAGGATGGTCGACGTCCCACATGTCGGTGAATGAAAGTATTCTTTCCGATATAGAGGACGAGCAACGAGTATTCATTGTTTATTTTTTATGAAAGCTTTTGTCTCCACTTTTACTCCTTGACTTTGTCAATGCCTCTCTCTCCTCCACATAAGCGGGGACTACTCCCTCCATTCCCAAATATTTGTCTTTCTAGCCATCTCAAATGGAGTACAACATACGGACGTATGTAGACATGTTTTAAATTGTAGATTCACTCATTTTGCTCCGTATGTAGTCATTTGTTGAAATCTCTAGAAAGACAATTACTCCCTCCGTTCCGAATTACTTGTCGCACGTATGGATGTATCTAGATGTATTTTAGTTCTAGATACATCCATTTTAGCGACAAGTAATTTGGAACGGAGGGAGTATTTAGGAACGGAGGGGGTACTTGCTATGCATGCAGCGGGAAGCTGACGTCTTGAGGGGCCAGGGCGGTGAGAGCGGGCTCCGGAAGCGGTCCGGACTCCAGCATGGACCACCTCACATTATCACCGTATATTTCTTTGATTCCATGCGCGGCGGGCGGGCGATCTCTTCTCCCTCCCCCGTTTCTCTCTTCTCAGCCGACGCCCGCCGAGCGATTATATTTCGGCTATCGATGGTTTATTCAATTACGGTCCCACATGTCAGTGAAACTGCAAGACACCGCGTGTCCCGTCTGGTGAGCGGCGTGCGAGCCGGATTGTCGGGGTTGCGACGCGTACGAGTCGTAAGTGTGCGGCCTTTTCCTTTAGAACTTGCGAAGCGTAACATTTTCGCGCGATCGATCAATAGAAATCCAGAACAAAAGGACGAGGGCGGTGCTTTCCCGCTCGTTAGGCGGGCTAGTTCGAGTGATATGACTGGCTACAGTGTCGTCCACTTGCTCCATTTTTATGTAAGCAAGAGTTTACACTCTTACGCAGTAGGAGAGCGAAACACCGCGGATCTGATTTTGATCGAGAGATAACTGTTCCCTGCCAAATAATGGAGGATTGTTAGCGATTATAGCATGATAGTTAGGGCATCTCCAGCGCGTGCCCACAAATTTACACCGGCATCTGTCCGAGGACACTGATGGATGCCATCCGATGCTGCCCGCATACCTTTCGACAACTATATGAACTAACCGGACGAAATTCGTGCAAACAAAGAAAATTTAAAATTGACCGGATGAAATTCATTACATTTCGAGAACTTTTCCTATAAACTGGATGGAATTCATTACATATTCGCACAAACCATACTAAAACCTACTGTAAACCTAATCTAAATGATCGCCGGGCCCCGACCACCATGTCCGGCCATGAACCCGAGAAAGCAGGCCATTGCCTTTGCCTCCTCCTTATCCTCCTCAATAACCTCCTCCTCCGGAGCACAAGGTTATGAAGATCTCCGCCTCCACGTCGCCATCAAGCGGCTAATCAACCGCCGATTTTTATCCCACCAAGCTTGGCGTCGACAGAGTGGAGGAGCGGTGGCCTTCCTAGGACCAGAGCGGCGGCGACCTACCGTGTACTACTCTTCGTCGCTGCCGGTTGCGCCCGCGCACGCGCACCGGCTTCGTGGTCGTGGCGGCGGAGGGCGGCCGGGGGGGGGGGGATCCGGCGATCTCCTTCGTTTGCTCCAGTGACAGTATGTCGAAGAGAGCTTTGGAGCGCGCCCGGAGCGGAGCCGCCGATGTCCCTCGTCTGCTCCTGCGACAATACGTCCTAGAGAGCTTCGGAGCGCCAGGATGCCATGGTTGAAGTGGTGCCGACAGAAGGAAGGGACCGGAGGAGAATAAGTGTGGGTCTTTGGCTATGGCTGGGAGCTAGGGCTCAAGTTAATATAGCAGGCGAATGGCAATGAGTCGTGGCAGACGTATGGACAACTGGCGCCGGAGTAGGTTCGTCGGGCGTAAATGGGGACGCTGCTTCAGTGACTTAACTGCATATGCGTTTGGGTTACTAACATGTGGGCAGAACGGACGTCTGGCCCGCATGTCAGTAACACACCAATTGCACCTGCGGTTAAGTCCGGTGAATGCGGCATTGACATTCTGGAGAGACGTGACCGTTTCAGGCGGGAAGCGCGCGCTAGCGATGGAAGGGGTTTCGATGTGCAGTGGCACTAAGATCGGTCGCTCACGATAGTACATACTCCGTACCATACTACCATAGTACCCTGTAACGCCCCAGATTCGATGCGCCAGGTGTCTGCCAGTTATTCGCCGTCATTGCCATGTCTTTTGCTTGCGTGTTGCATTTTGCCATGTCATCATCTGCATTTCATATCATGTCATCATGTGCATCTCATTTTGCATACGTGTCCGTCTCATGCATCCGAGCATTTTCCCCGTTGTCCGTTTTTCCATCCGGCACTCCTATGTCTCACGGCGCCCCCTTTTACCTCTTTTCGTGTGCGGGTGTTAAACAGTCTCGGAACGGACCGAGGTTTTGTCAAGCGGCCTTGGTATAGCACCGGTAGACCGCCTGTCAAGTTTCGGATCATTTGGAGGTCGTTTGATACTCCAACGGTTAACCGGGTAACCGCAAAAGCCTCATTCTCTTTGCAGCCCAACACCCCTTCATAGTGGCCCAAAACCCACCCTATCCCCCTCCATGCTCTCGGCCGTTCGGTCACGATCGTGTGGGCGAAAACCGCACCTCATTTGGACTCTCCTAGCTCCCTCTACCTATAAATGTGTGCCTCCCCCGAAAATTCACGGATGATTCCATCCAAACCCTAGCCAACCTTCCCCTCCACGCGCCGGACATGTCCATCCCGCCGCCGGACATGTCCACCGCCTCCCCCGTCCAATCTGCCCCCGCCACGTGGCACGCCACCGCCTCCCTCCGCCGCCCGGCCCGGGAGGCCTCCCGGCCCGGTCGGCCGCCGCCGCCATGCCCGCGCCTCCGGGCCCGTGCGCCCGTCGCCCAGCGCCCAGCCCCGCTCCCAGCCAGCGGCGCGCGAAACGCCGCCGTCCCGCCTCGCTCCGCCGCCGTCGGGCCCGCGCCGCCCGCCAGCGCCGCCTCCGCCGCGCGCCCCGCCCCGAGCCCGGCTCCCGTCGCCCTGCCGCCCGCCCAGCGCGCCTCCCGCCTCCGGCGACCAGCGCCTCCGCGCCGCCGCCCGGCCGCCGGGCGCGACCCGCCCGCCGCCTCGGACCGCGCCGCCCGTCGCCTCCCGGCCCGCACCTCGCCCGTGCTCCGCCGCCCCTCGCCCGGTCTCCTCCGACCTCCTCCGCGGCGCCCGTCGCCGGAACGCCGTCGCCGCCCTCGCCGGAGTTCGGTCCGTCGGATCCGTCCAGGTGGGGCGAGATCCACGGGTCCCAACCAAACGTCGTGCCCGTCCGCTCCGGTCCGTCCCCGGATCTCCCGTCCCAACTTCTCCCGAGGTCCAATTTTCTCCAAGTCCCCGAGTTTTCAGTAATTTTCATGCATTTTCATCATGCCATAACTCTGCATCTGTAGCTCCGTTTTGCGCGTGTAATATGTCAAATTGTTCGCCTCGACGACTACATCATTTCATATCATTGCATAATTTTCATTTGAGCTCATCTTGATGCCCGAAATGCTGTTAGAAGAGGGCTATGTGATGTTAGTTTCAGATTCTTATCAGAACATGCACTTTTGTCATTTTTGCCATGATTTATGTGTGCATCCTATGAACTTGAGTCCTACATGTGTTTTGTAATATGCCATGCCATCTTTCCAGGAGTGTGTGCCATGTATTTTTATGATCTCTGTGGTGACTAGCACAAGCATGCAAACTAGGCTTCACGATATTGCTGATTTCAGCCCCTGTTTTGCTGATATTTTTATGCCATGTAAACTTGATGCTACAGAGAGATCCTTTCTTATTTTGAGATACTTCAGTAAGAATGTTTTGAACATATGGTTATTCTCTATCCATCCATTCGCTTGTTTGCAATTATGGAGTGCCATAGCTTGAGTCAATCGAGCTCTACTTTTGCTATAAAATGTTTCCTGGCAGATTGTTTACATGTTATTCAATTTTGCCAAGGTTGTTGTAGTTGATCGTTGCATGCTATGATGTTGTTCTTGCCATGTATAGCTTCTATGCCACGTCTTCTTACTGTTGGTTTCCTTGCCATGCCATGTATTTCTCTGTGGTGAGTGGTTCAAGCTCACCAACATGCCTACTTATTGTTGTTCCTGCTATGTTTACATGGGTGCCATCATATTTTCTGATCCTTTTCGGCTTATGGTCAGTAAAGGACTTTTGTTCTATGCAATTAGTAGATTCATGCCATGCCTTTTTTGCCATGTTAAGTTCCTGTAGCATGTTGTTTGATAGCTCTAAACATTGCAACCTGATGTTATTTCCTGATAAGTCTGAAACTGTTATTATTTGCAATCTTGCCATGTGTGTTTGAGCATGTTCTAGTGATTTCTGGAGATAGCTCAGTGTTCATGTTTTGTAATGCTTTACCTTTACATCATGCCCATGCCTTTTGTTCTCATGTTAAGATGCTTTAGCTTGATGTTTTGGTGCTTGCAATATGCCTAGTTGCTGTTCTCATGTATAGGGTGTATGTGTTGAACCGTTGCTCCGTTTCGAGTGTGCTCTATATGAAACTTGCTTGATTTTGCATGTAGCTTCATATTATCATGTTGCATCCTTGTTTTGAGGTGTTTGCTTGATGTTTGTATGCATTTTGCATCAATGCCATGCTTAACTTGTTTTGCTCATATCTTCTAGGCCGTAGCTCCGAATCTAATGAACTTTATATGTAACTTGACTAGAATTTCGTGTAGATCATCGTGGTGCATCTTAAATTGCTGTTTAAAAACTTGAAAATAAAGTTATTCAGATCTGGACCAATTTCGAAATATGCATATGAGGACATACCCGAATTGTTATATGTTGTTTCCGGCCTCATTTAAACTTGCCTTGATGTGTTGCTCTTGTATGCATCATCTCTTGCCATGAGTAGCTTCATGTAGCTTTGTCATGCATCATGTCTTGTCTATGTGTGGTGTGTTTACCATGTTGTGTGCTTCTTCTTGTTAGTTCCCGTTTCATTGCGATCGTGAGGATTCGTTCGTCTACGCTTGGTTCGGCTTCTTCCGTTCGTCTTCTTCATGGACTCGTTCTTCTTCCTTGCGGGATTTCAGGCAAGATGACCGCTACCTTGGATCTCACTACTATCATTGCTATGCTAGTTGCTTCGTTCTATCGCTATGCTGCGCTACCTATTACCTGTTTATCAAGCCTCCCAAATTGCCATGAACCTCTAACCTTTTGCACCCTTCCTATGCAAACCGTTGTTTGGCTATGTTACCGCTTTGCTCAGCCCCTCTTATAGCGTTGTTAGTTGCAGGTGAAGATGAAGTTTGTTCCTTGTTGGAACATGGAGATGTTGTTCCTTGTTGGAACATGTTTACTTGTTGGGATATCACAATATATCTTATTTAATTAATGCATCTATATACTTGGTAAAGGGTGGAAGGCTCGGCCTTATGCCTGGTGTTTTGTTCCACTCTTGCCGCCCTAGTTTCCGTCATATCGGTATTATGTTCCCGGATTTTGCGTCCCTAACGCGGTCGGGTGATTTATGGGACCCCCTTGACAGTTCGCTTTGAATAAGACTCCTCCAAAGAAGGCCCAACATTGGTTTTACCATTTGCCTCACCTAGCCCTTTTTCCCTTGGGTTTAGGAGCCCAAGGGTCATCTTTATTTTAGCCCCCGGCGGTGCTCCTTCGAGTGTTGGTCCGAACCGAGCAACTCATGGGGCCCACTACGGGGAAACTCGAGGCTTGGTTCTACTCGTAGCTTGACTTATCCGGTGTGCCTTGAGAACGAGGTACGTGCGACTCCTATCGGGATTTGTCGGCACATCCGGGCGGCTTTGCTGGTCTTGTTTTATTGCTGTCGAAATGTCTTATGGCCGGGATTCCGAGACTGATCGGGTCTTCCCGGGGAGAAGGAATATCCTTCGTTGATCGCGAGAGCTTATCATGGGCTAAGTTGGGACACCCCTGCAGGGTATAAAATTTCGAGAGCCGTGCCCGCGGTTATGTGGCAGATGGGAATTTGTTGATATCCGGTTGTAGTAAACTTGAAGCAAACTCTTCTAAAATACACCAACCGTGTGCATAACCGTGAGTGTCTATTTTCGGGGTTGATCAAGAGGAGAACACGGTTTCTGGGTTATGTTTGACGTAAGTAGGAGTTCAGGATCACTTCTTGATCATTACTAGTTGACGACCGTTCCTTTGTTTCTTTTCTCGCTCTCATTTGCGTATGTTAGCCACCATATATGCTTAGCCGCTGCTGCAACCTCACCACTTTACCCCTTCCTTTCCCATTAAGCTTTGCTAGTCTTGATACCCATGGTAATGGGATTGCTGAGTCCTCGTGGCTCACAGATTACTACACCACAAGTTGCGGTACAGGTTTGCGATGATCATGGCGTGAGGCGATGTTTGCTTGTATTGGAGTTCTTCTTCGCTTCTTCTTGATCGGGGATAGGTTCCAGGTCGGCAGCCTGGGCTAGCGAGGTGGATATTGTTTGAGCTTCTGTTTATGATTCACCCGTAGTCGGATGTTGATCTTGTATATGATGTTGATGTATTCTTGTGGCATTTGTGCCTTATGTATGTATCCCTACCTATTATGTAATGCTGATGTAATGATATCCACCTTGCAAAAGCGTTTCAATATGCGGGTCTATCCTTGGTGGGACCGTCGAGTTCCTTTTGGATAGGGTCGCATATTGGGCGTGACATACCCTCTCTAGCTTAGACCGTTTTATAGATTGTCATTGTGATGGACGATATACATGAGCAAGGCGGTCCGAGTATGACCATTGGTGTTGAGCCAGGTGAATACATGCTCGGCGTTCGCGTAGGCCTCCATCAAACGTCTAAACAGTAATGTCAGGCAACGCCGGGGCGCGCAGGTGATGGGCTCGCCGTTTGCGTTGCGCCATGAGCAGGACTTTGATTTAGAGGGCGACGTGCATGCATTAGCATGCTTTGACAGCGTGAGCGTGAGTGTCTGACGCGAAGTATTTCATTTTCATTTGGCTTACGAGGGTGCGTTGCAGCCACGAGTCCGTGGTTTGATTCCCCACATACGCATAATTTTGGTTTTTACAGTATTTCTTTCTCCATTCACAGGTAGGCCCGCGTAGATAGATAAAGAACACGAGCTGATGAGGCGCATGCGTACTGTTTGACTGGTCAACCATACAAATACGGAGCTATACGCTGAGCAAGTGACCGTATAATCACCATATCTCGTATACAATGATCAAAGTGAGCTATCAAGACAAGTTCGATGACCGCCAATGCATTTTACTCGATAATAAATGACCAGGATTGAAGTGAATCCTAATTTGCTTCGTCTTCTGCCCTTGAGCTCTTAACAAACCAATGCACTATACGGTTGTCCGGCCACTCCACCCCAGAGCTCTCACCAAGCGTCGTTCATGCCACCGCGCCACACACTAACCGGTAAGGCAGCGATGGCATCCCGCCGCACCGAGTTCCTCGCCGCCCACGAACGCACACAAAATGGTAGGGAAGCGATGGCATCCCGACGTGCCGAGTTCATCGCCGCTCGCGACCTCACAACTATGTGGGAGGAATTTGAAGATGCCAAGGCCGAATGGGCGGTAGAGCAAGAGGCGGCCAAAGCCGCACAGAGGGAGCGGAAAAGTTAGAAAGCACTCAAGAAAAGAGAGGCCCGCCGCCGCAAGAAAGAAAAGGACGCACTCGCTGCTGCGGAGAGGTCGGCGGAGATCCAAGCACGGTGGGGTGTCGTCGACAAAGCCGGGAAGGAGAACGACGGCGTCTGGCCAGCATGTAAGAAGTATTACTACTAGTAGTAGTTAGTGTGTGTGTCGTATGCGAGTACGAGCATGTACCAAGACTACTAGTTACTACTGTAGTTTTAGAGCAAATTACGAAGACATTAGCCTAGACTAAATGGAAACATTCATATCCTATGCATCAAATGGCATCTCTTTCTCTATAGGAATTGAGATGCATGTCATCTCACTTCCTATGATTTTCATATTCCTATCCTATGAGCGAAAGGAGGCCTCTGTTGGAGTAAATCAGTAGCTAGCAAGATCTGTTGGTACAGTAGTTTTCTTCAAGAAGCGGAATTCAACGAAGTCATGATGGTTCCTTCGTCCGAGCAACTTCAAAGTGGGAAGTGGGCCTGTGATTTGACGGCTCATTAGTCATTGTTACTGCGGCGCGACGACCTGGGTGACTCTCCCTTGGAGTTCTGCGTGCATGGCAAGTGGACCAGGATGGTCGACGTCCCACATGTTGGCGAACGAAAGTATTCTTTCCGATATCGAGGAGCAAGGAAACCGCGTGGTATAGTATCACTGCTGATTGGTTCACAAAAAAATAGTATCACTGCCGATTTATAATTATTTTTTATTTCTGATGAATGCTAGCGTTTCAACTCTTACGACGAAGGGTGCCAAACACGACATGTGCTGGATGTCCCACACGCCAGCGAAAGGAGTGGGACATGAACAGCGTGGTAGAGCCCAGCGTAAAAAAACAGCGTGGTAGAGCGTCTCCACTTCTTCCACTTCTGGGTCGGAGACCACACGTAGTAGTAGTAGTACTTAGTGGTATGAACGATACAAAGTGCGACCTGGAGAGAAAGACACGTCTAGTTGGAAGGTCTCGGGGCATACACGTAAACAAATATAAAAGTTAATATGTGCCTCCAACTAATATAGTAGTAGTAGAGTACTTAGGCACGTACTCCATAACATCACCGTGCATTGCACGTACAACATTAGTGGTAGTACGTAGTAAGAGACAAATGCCGCCAAGAGTTCCCTTCTCGACCTACTTTTGGGTGTTTGGTAGAGTGTATGGAGGGTGCATGAGTCCACACTAGTTTAGCACAAATACACTAGAAGCATGCATGAAGAGAGCATGCATGAAGAGGGTGTTGAGTTGAGCATGCATGAAGAGGAACAACTATCTTTGAGACGAGAACGCAACCAAACACACCACTATGCCACACATGTTCATACCATTTGTGCCTTTCTACTTCACTTATCAAGCGCTACATTACTCAGGTTCGTCGTCCACTCCACGGGTACATGTCCGTCTCGTAGTTCCAGTCCCACGTGTTCTTCATATAGATGGAACGATCGTTGCATAACACGTGCACCTTGATGCTAGATGTCTCGCGTGTTGGCAAAAGGATTAACAAAGCTCACGTCAAAAAATAGAGTGGAAGAAAAATAGATTCCGGACGACCGAGAAGGAGCAAGGAACCTCGTGGTGGAGCGTCTGCACTCATAATATTTAATATTATTCAGCGGTATAAAATTAACCAATCGTCTTCACAGTGGACTGGAAGAGTACGAAACACGGCAACCCAATGTAGTTACATCATACTAGTACATGGCTAACCCAAGCTATCACCATATTTCTTGGCTTCCGTGCGACACCTATCTCTAGTAATCCAACAGCACATGTACGCTTCTCCTCCTCGTCTCTATCAAAGTGCGGCGGGCTGGCGTTTCGCCGTCTATTGAGGTCGGTTAACTATCACATGTTAGTGACATGCCAAGAGCATTCTAAAAAAATCCTTTCACGTTCCGTTTTCAAAAGAAAAAAATCCTTTCACGCATTTAATTTGCTCGTATGCTTTGAGCAACTTGCATGTCCTATCTGCTCTGTTTGATACTCTAACTTAGCTAGAGGTTAGACTAACTAATGACTAACCCTGAACTAACTGTAGCCAAAGAGGTGTTTGGGTGACAGGGTTAGATTGACAATAAATGCACTTCATGGAGAGAGAAAAGTGATTTTTCGAGTGGTCCCAATGAGAACTATCCCACTTAGCACCTCTTGGGTGGGATAGTTTTTTTTGGTGGGTTCGGTGCAACTTGCTCCAATTTAAACCCTCATGCTTGGATACTTTAGGGATATTTGAGCCCCAACTAGCTCAAACTAACTCTAACCCATGGATCCAAACAGGGCCTATGGCCAGTCTCGACGCGGAGCAGTCGCGTGCACCGGGAAGCGGCGCTCTCTCGGCCGTCGCGCCACTTCAAAGCCGGCGCCAGTGAGAGGTCGCCTCCGCTCTGGCCGGGCATTAATGAGGCACTGACGCTCCAGGGGGACGCTGACCGTTTCACGCGGGAAGCGCGCACTGGCAAGGGAGTATAGGTTTTGAACCGTTTCAGGTGTAGTAGTAATGGTAGTTTGCAAAACTACTCAATTATTGCACTCAGTTTCTTAAGAAATTGTGGTAAAAAACGTTACTCCACAGCCCGCTTCCCTTCTCCTTCCTTCTCGTGATTTACGTGGCCATGTTAACGTGGTTGTGTCAAAAAAATGTCACATCCTGCTCGTGATTTGTGTTATATAATTACAAGCAAGATTCTCGTGCATTGCACGGAACATCAATATGCATTCTTTTACAAAACACATGTTGTGATTGACCCATGCAGGAGTAATCCCATGTGTAAAAACTAATGATATCTCGAGAATTTTATCAAAAAACTGGTATCTCGAGAATGTCATCGAAAAAATGAAAGATGAGAGATAAGGCGAGGAGGAGGGGCGTGGTGGTGACCGGTGGTCGGAATGGGCGGAGGCATGGGGATGGATAAGACCGGGCGGCGGCAGGCCACCATGCATGCTAGATTGTTCGAGAGACTTATTCCTTTTTAATTGCTGAGCAATGAGGTTGCGGAGATAATGATGTGGAGAGAGGTGCGGGTATCTTTTGTAAAATTATCATAGTTTGCTTTCTATCCGTCGATATAGATCATACGGTCTGTATTACAAGATGGCAGGCACACCATCATCGCCAACTCGTTTTTTTATAAGGGTACAGATGATAAGTTTGCCGACTAGTACTAAAGTAAAGTGGAATCTGTCCATGTTATGCAAGTAAATAAAGGTGATTGTTTATCATACAGGTAAGGTTGGATGAAGGGTGGTAGGAACAAATGCTCCGCCTAGAGCATGTGTGTGTGAGATGGAGTCTTAGTGTGTGTGTGGGGTGTGTGTGTGTGTGTGTGAGAGAGAGAGAGAGAGAGAGATGGAGTCTTAGTTTGTGTGTGTGTGTGAGAGAGAGAGAGAGATGGAGTCTAAGTGTGTGTGGGGGGGAGGGGTGCGTGCGTGTGTGTGTGTGTGTGTGTGTGTGTGAGAGAGAGATGGAGTCTTAGTGTGTGTGTGGGGGTGTGCGTGCGTGCGTGCATGCATGCGTGCGTGTGTGTGTGTGTGTGTGTGTGTGTGTGTGTGTGTGTGTGTGTGTGTGTGTGTGTGTGTGTGTGTCACGGGGTCCTCTGTGGCGGATGTAATTTAAGTGTGCATGGCTTCATCATAGAGAGGATGTGTATGGCGAGAGGCCACCAACGATGGGGTGCGAGATAGAAAATGCCCGTGAGAGAGGGAAGAGAAGGTGCGTGCGGCGTGAAGAGGAGTCGACATCGAGAGAACGTGTTTGTTCGAGAGACACCGAGGAAGACTACTATATATCGATGGTGCATGTAGGCGGAATTAAACAAAGGGATGGTCTTATTGGTTTGGGGATATAGGGGAAGAGTGAGAGGCGCGGGGTAGCTAGTGTGAGTGTGTGTTTTGCCCATCCAAAGTGGAAGTTATGTGCACAAAAGAGGAGAAAGATTCAATGTGGCATTAGGATTGAGGGTAATTAACTACGTATGGAGACATAGAGACCTTGAACGTGCATGTGTGAGAGGTATACATGTATACGTGGGATGTGTGTGTGTGTGCATGCGCGCATGATCGAGATAAAAGAAAGAAGACATAAGTCATAAGATCAACGAGATGGGAGAGATGGGTCGGTATGAAAATATGCATGCATGTGAGAATGCAGGGAAGAAGGCCCGACAATTGAGCATGTGTTTTTGTCTTTACGAGATGGTGGCGTGGGCTGGAGCATGCATCTATGGCGAGCAGAGGGGGTGAGGCGCAATGATTGTGCAAAAGAGATCAACCTATAAATGCATATATATGGAGAGACATATATAGTGTGGGTGATAGGAAGCAAGACTCCGTGCAAGAAAGAAATGTTGACGGAGAAACTACACATAGATACAGAGATGGAGATGCCAGCTAGAGGGACATCCGTTAGTTTGGGTGTTGGAGATGACCGTCGGGTGGTTCAAAGGGTGAAGTTATATATGTGTGTGAGAGGGCACTTGACTGCATGTAGAGAGAAACATATGTAGTGTGCGTGATAGGAATCAAGAGTGAGGGTGAGAAAGAAGGTTGATGGAGAAACAGATAAATAGAAAGATAAAGATGCTAGCTAGTGTGCGTTAGAGATAGGAGTCGAGTGGATCAGAAGGCTGGGTTATGTGTGTGGGTGTGAGAGAGATAGAGAGAGGTGCATGTGAGTCACATACAAACAGATATCGAGAGAAATGAGATCCAGAGAGACGGAGTTTTTGTCTGCGAGAGAGAAAGATATTTCTAGCGTGAGTGATAGCTAGAGAGACATATGAGGGAACACAAGATATCTCTAGGGAGAGAGGGTGTGTTTGAGCGACATACAAGAGAACAATGGAGAAATATGAGACCACAGGAGACAGAGTTTGTGTTTGTGTGTGAGAAAGAGATATTGAAGAGGAAGAGTCGAGGTTCTCATATCTAAGGAGCGAAAGACATCTCAGATGAGGGGTGTCTGAGTGGCACACATGGGAATAGATGAGAGAAATGAGACCCCAGGAGACAAAGGTTTGTGTTTGTGCGAGAGAAAGAGATTCCACATGGAGAATCATAGCTAGAGACACATAGCAGGGAGGATAGAGTGATGAAGGTCGAGGGAGAGAGTACCGTCAGTGTGTTACGAAGATAAAAGATCATTTTCGACATACAGGTAGCACGAGAGATGCCTGAGAGACGATGAACACGTATAGGTCCAGAGAGATAGTCCTATATAAGCATGAGTGATAGCTATATGAGACGAATATCTGGATTAAAGGGGATTCAAATATTTAAACTGGAGATCACGACATCGATAATATCATAGCGCAAATTGGTGTATCAAACATGCATATTCATTTGAACTTGGGCACACGTGTAATGTTATATAGTTTATCAATATTAGTGATCCATAGATTCTTCAATTACAAACAATGCATGGTTTATATGCAATTAATGTCTAAACGGGATTAAACTATATGCTGCGTGTGTGAAACACATTATACATGTTTGAGAAGTTAAAAAAAATTGCATGAAACACACATTGATTGGAGACAGTTAGCGAGGAATGCATACATTGGATTTCAACATAAAGTGGTTTCAAATATTTGAAAATCCAAGTTGATGGATACAACCTTATGAATCTGAGATCATGCCATTTGTAAACCATATTTATATATAAATGGTGTTGTGCTTTTGAAAGTATATATAAAAATGATGTATATAGAATGTAATTCAAATTGAAAATGGATCCCGCTCGAAAAAAAATAGTAGAATACAAACGGGATTCGAATTGAGTTGGCACGGTAAGCGTGCACTATGAAAAATTTGAACAAAGCGGGGAAAGTCGCAGTAACCCCGCCCGAAACCAAAATCTGCGAGATGGAAATCACTACTGCCTATCCCTGCCACGCAAAGCCTATCTGCTGGATTTCTATAGGTTTCGATAGGGGTAGGTTTGTAATTTCACCCAAACGTGACGTAACCGCCTCTCACCCGGATTCGTACACGGTGGGCGCCAAAAACAAACTCTCGTCGGCAAATATTCGGTGTATGCGAGATTACCGTCCTATCCCCAACCGACTAATGTTGATGTGATGTAGTAGAAATTTGAAACGGGGGCTAAGTTTGTAAATTTCCTCGCATTTGAGACAAGCGCGCCCTGAATACATGGTCCCCCCCCCTTCCTCTCTACCTCCCTTTTCCCCATTCGTACTCTGTGGGCGCCAAAACACCTTCTCCACCCCACCCTCCTCCGTCCACCGCCGTCCGCCACCCCATCCACCGTCGTCCTCCTCCACCATGCCGGAGCTGATACCCTGACACCGCCGTCAATTCCAAGAGATCGACCTCTCTCATCCACGCCTTCAGACCAGGATCCTTGCTTCCCGTCCTCTCGCTTCATCCCCACCATCGTTCACCTTGCTGACGCCGCTCCAACGACCGTCTCGTCCACCGCGCCCCGCCGCCACTGTCTACCCTCCTAGATCTGCTTCCACGCCGCCGACAGCCATCGCTACCGCAGCACCGTCAAATTCTTCACAGATGCGTACACGGCGCCGCACCAGAGGCGGTACTCTTTCGTATCTGCTCAACTTATTTATCGCAGCAAGAAAATAGATCGCCACTGCTTTACTATGATTTCTTGTCTTGGTTGCGAAGTTGCCTTTGTCCGGTTTGCACCTTCAGATCCGCCATGGCACGCTCAACACTATACTCCCAATGCTTATGGTTTTCCCCTTTTATATCCCACACTAGTTAAATCACAGTAGACTAAAATTCAAAATTGGGTCAGTCGATTTTTCAGAGCTCGCCGGAGTTCGCCGGTGCGGTCCAACGAGCTCGGGTGGTTGTGGGGCCTCGCCGAACGAAGAAAACTCGATGCGGGTGGGGGTGGGGTGGTGGAGGAACACAGGCGGTGGGGGCCAGTCGTCCGGCCGGCGGCCCGTGCGGTGTTCTGTATGGGAAGAACTAAGAGACGAGGAAGAAGAAGGGTTAGGAGACGTAGGATCTTCATCCAACCGCCTGAAATGGTCTAGAGACAGCTGGGAGTTGCATTCTTAATGCGCTTTGGTTCATCTTGTGTGGGCACTGCGCAACCAACATTTTATTATCCAAAATATGCTTGCTCTTCTTTACCATGTTCGATAGTGCTGACCTGTACGTGATCGATAGGCTTTCAATTACTAGCGGCAATACAACACCGTATTTTCAAGCCAGTTCCACTTTCCCGATTTATATATCGTGGTTATGGTGTACCCCTGTTATGTACACTATGATCTGCCTAGTTGCTGTGTGCTCTTGTTATCATGGTTTGGCAATAAACTCTGATACGATATATTATGAACCTATCATCCGCCAGCTATCCTTACTTCGGAGCCTATTTTTGTGTACTTGTGCGGATTATATAAATGCACGCACGATATTACATCACACATGAGTTCTCTCATCGAATCTAGTGATAGCACATAAGTGTTTACAGGGGCGCCCCTATATTAGAATATCATCTGCATTACAAAGATAATCTCACAACTATTTATGTTTTCATGGTTCTCGATATTATACGCAATTATAGTGAATATCGAATCCGCGATCGAAGAATATTGTGGAACACTGCAATGACTTACAAAATTGGCACCAAGGCATTGAGTGCCATTCTGGAAGCAATGAAACTCGTACGCTCCCCACCTATTGATTTTAGTTCAGAATATCATCCTAATGACTATTCTAACCTCGAAGAGTCAAAGGCAGATGGCCTGTCCTGTTCACCCATCAAGGTGCTTGTTCTAATTTGGCAAGGTTTTATTGATTGTGCGTATCTTGCACATGTTGTCTTGCATTTCTTCTACTTTGTTGCACCACCATCTGCTTAGTTTACTCATCATATAACTCGAGATGCCATGCCCATCCATTATCAATACATATTCCATCTGTCGTCATACCATGTTTCTCCACTCAAATGTTTTTCTTGTGCATCAGACATCAAAAAGGAAGAGGGTGATTGCCGAACCTGAAGGAGCACCAGCAAAGTCCTTGAAAAACGTGGTGGTGCCGGAGAAATCAGACAGCGCCCCACTTATATTGGCTGTACAACCAGTGACACAAAACATAGGACCGACTCCAGCAGACTGTACCCATACTTCACTGGCCACACCACTAGCCCCACCACACAGGACCTGCACTCCAAAGAAAAGGTATACTGATTTTATTTGCCATAGCACCAGCCGTACCACGTAAAAATCCCACTCCAAAGAAAAGTATAGCAAGTCCACCGGCGAAGACCTATCCCAACCGCAGAGACGGCCAATTCCTGCAGATTGGAACCCCATTCCATTTATTCCCAGTTTAAAAGACAATGCTTTCAATGTTGTTAGGGACTACGTGCATATATTTCCATCATGGGAAGATTATAGTGAAGACAAACACCATTTTTACATCTTCCTGTCCAACTTACGTGTAAGTGCTATTATTCATGGTTATTATTTTCCTGTTTTCTGCTGATCGAACACATCAATGATTTACATTACATTGTTGTAACTAGGTGAGGGTCAATCTGGATAGTCATGACGAGCAAAGCTTGCTTGTGATTTTCAAGGAAGCATTGCAGCAGTATCGGTGTTACCTGAGGAAATCACACTTTGATGGCAAGTCTATAAACGAATTTCTGGTGAAGTCTCCTGTGCTAAATTTAGAAGACATTGAATGGAAAACCTTGTTATGCACTGGTCTTGTTCCCAGGATGAGGTACTGTCTATGAAATCACATGAAAGTTTGAACTTCTACTTTTCTTCATGTGCCTTACGGATCTTTTTTCAGGAAATCTGCTCGAAGAAGAATTCCGGTTTGAAAAGAACGACAGGATATCGCAAATATGCTGCCCGCTGCTTTGCTCTTGTTAGTACTGTTGTCTGTATCCAAGATTTGCATACATACCTGGTTCATTATGTGACAGCAGTATGCATGATAGCTTGCTTATCAATTGTTCGCTCAAATTATCGATCTGTATGAATGGTTACATTAGTGTAGAATATATCCAATGCCAATGATTTTTTTAGCTCGCATTGTTCTTGTAAGTACATGTTGTCCTTTATCGGTGTACTTATATTGACAGTAGTTGTTCATGTACCATCACTCTGCAGCTTATTTTCCTTTGCCTCCATTTTCTACACATCAGATCTATATTTACTCTTACCATAAGTTTGGTCTTCAAGAAGTTTAGCTGTGCATTGCTCTTGGCTGTGCCTTTTGCCTGTATCGCTGCACATACATTTATAGCTACTTGGTTACGTAGCATCACTCTTCATCTTATCTTAAATATTCTCCATTTTTTCGTATATTATCACATCTATATTTACTCTTAACAAAATGTAGAATAAAGGGAATGCTTATGAAGAACATTTTGTGCTAAACTTCTTGAATTGCCCCCCCATCAAGCATGGCAAGGGCTTTATAGAGCCTGTCTTCACCAAGAATGTAAGTTTGTCCTTCTCAAGCCTTCAAACTTTGTTGTGTATATTTGGTTAGGCATGACTGCAATAGCTGTTTATTTTTGGTGTTTGCATCAAATTGCATGTTTAAAGTTTATTATGTAATTCATAAACAAAAGTTTGTCCTTCTCAATTTAAGTTTTCAGTTGTACAACCAAGTTCCTTCTTCATACCATGTAAATTAAACTATACTGAGCAAGTGATCTTCTTTGCACCGCATGTATGCTTCATTCTTCATCCTTAATCCAAAGGTGTGGTGAACCTACCCACTACAACACAATGTCATATTCTGCAATGTCTTAACTATGAACAATGTCATATCACCCGCAAAAAAATTTCTACTACTCCCTCCGTCCAAAAATACTTGTCATTGAAATGGATGTATCTAGATGTATTTTAGTTCTAGACACATCCATTTTGATGACAAGTAATTCCGGACGGAGGGAGTATTATTTAAACCGTCTCTTTATTTGCCAATCTGAAATGGGATAAATTGACAACACACTAACCATTGATACTTATGAGTTCTTGATCTGTAATCCAGTGGTATCGTGAAGCTGCCAACTCCTTCACAATGTCATTTCCTGCCATGTCTTGACCTGAACAATACCATATTGTGTTAATGCAATTTTAAACCGTGTCACTTTATTCAATCAAGAAGAAATGTGATGAATTGTCAAGATCGATACTTTTATGTGCAAAACATGTCATCTGTCTGCGCTTGTTTATCTTTCAGAGTGAGGAAGATATAAGTGTTGAACAAGCGCAGCCTCATCATCTTGCTCACCGCTGCTTGCGCGCAGCTCCCAATGAGGGCTAACCTTTCTTGAACTCTATTGAAGTCTTTCGGTTTTGTATATTAGTTTGTCGGCGTGTTTATTTGCAATCGGTGGCGATCTTTGATGCCCAGTGTATGTAATCTATTGTCTGCTTGTGCTTTATTATCATAGTGCCGAACTTTGATGCCAAGTGGATGTAATATGTCGTAATTTCTTTATTGTATAGTCTAGGTTTTTTCTTATTCACGATGCTGCAGTTATTTTATCAGATATATATCCTGTCTTCGCAGAAAACCGCCAAACCGTAAAATTACGGGACATAATCGGGCCGTCATGCAACCACGATGTATGATCCGCATCATGGGCCAGTCAAACCGCCCACTAGTAGATTCGGCCTTTAATAGGCCGAGTAACCCCGACCCTCTTTTCGCAAGAAAACTCAATGGGCTTTAGGAGGCTGAGAAGTAGGTTGGACACAAACGCGCCGAATAGCTCACGGGCGGCAGCAGCCGAAATGGACCCGGCCCATGATTGTGCGAATCAATTCACGGGCTTTTAACAGGCCAAAGTTGTCTCAGTCCTTGTTTGGCCCAATCAGATATCGGCTGCGAGCAGGCCGGATGCAAACCGAGCCGTCGTTAGGCCCAACTATATGACGGGCTTTTAACAGGCCGAAATTAATATAGGGCCGAAATGTTAAATGGGCCCTTAACAGGCCAAAACTAATATCAGGCCGAATTACTAAATGGGCCTTTAGCAAGTGGGCCCAAAAGCATAGTGTCCAGTCAACGGGCCGAATCTGATATGGTCCATAATTGAGCCCAAAGCCTCTTAAAGCGCCGGACCTGATCTGGGCCGTGATTTGGCCCATAAAGTGGGAGGCTTTTAACGGGCCGGATCTTATATGGGCCATTATTAGGCCCGGAACGTGACAGGCCATTAATGGACCGGATCAAATAATGGCCGGCATTTGGCCCAAAACATGGCAGCAAGTCAATGGGCCGGCCTACTAGGGTCCTCAAAATCTTGTGGGCCTCCAGCTGGGCCGGCCCATTAATGTCGGCGAAATCTCATGGGCCTTTAGCTGGGCCGGCCCATTATGATCCGCAAGAATTTTGTGGGCCTTTACCTGGGCCGGCCCATTATGGCACAAAAAAAATCTTGTGAGCCTTTACTGGGCCGGCCAAATATGGCCCGCGAAATCTTGTGGGCCTTTAACTGGGCCGACCCATTATGGTCCGCAAAATCTTGTGGGCCTTTAGTTGGGCCGGCCCATTTAAACTTGATGGGCCATGCCACGTGTCGACGTATCATAGGCGCCTTCCGTCCAATGAGTGGATGACATCTGTCCCAACGACGAGCCGACACATGTTTCCTCCAGCCAATGATGATTTTACACGTGGAAATTTCCCATTGGTCGGGGCTGTTAACGGGTTATCGGATCCAAAATCCGACCCGATAGCTTAACGGCGATCAGTTACGGTGGATGCCACATGTCGGTCAAACTTGACGAAAGCACTTCGGTGACGCGCGATTTATCGTCATGGAAGTGGACACTTCCGTGATGATAATTTTGGTAATGTCATGGAACACTTCTACGACAGCACATGTATTACTATCTTGATTCTGTCATAAATTTGTCATGGATGTACATGCACGACAAAAAACGCGACCTACTGTGACAAACACGTATCATCACGGAAGTGTATTTTTTTGTAGTGTTGACTAGCGGCTTCTTGCCCTTCGGCATGTTCTTTGGCCACCTCAGCAGCCTTTACCCTCTCCCCCAACTGATTTATCGTTCCTGCTGCTGTCAACAACACAATGCATATTTACAAAACATTATTGATGCAGAATCGTACTTTCCGGACACTGTTGTGCTTACCATCAGATGCCTTCCTGGATTTCTTCAAATTTTCCAGTTCGGCGGTAACATTAGTCAGCTTGGTCCGGTATTCGCCAAGCTCCTTGATCAGCATGTTGTTCTTCTCCATGAGTTCCTGGTTATACAACGATCCTTAAATCAGTTGCGTCAACTGCTTGAAGTCTCGGGGGCTACTGGCACATGATTATGACGCTTTAAGTCGCTTGGGTTCTGTCGGCGTTCTGGGAACGGGGGTCCCCAGACTTGCCTGCCTGCGGCCTGCGGCGTAGCTCAAAGGAGGCCCAGGACAGCCCATCTTCATCAACACAAGCTCAAGACCCTCGCGAGGGGCCAAGCCTCGCGGGGCGGACGACAAGGAGCTTCCTCACGCACGGCCTCGTCAGGCTGGCTCATGAGGAGGCGGAGAGTTCAAGGCAGGGTACCTCGCGAGGTGCCCATGACGCAAGCCATGACGACCAAGGGCGCCAGCCCGCGCAACATCCTCCTTTCCTCTTTGGTGCAAAGGGAGCAAGCGCAAGCGAGAGCATCAAGCAAAGGCATCCGTTTTGGTGCAACAAGACCAAGACCAGTCCCAATGGCTAGAAGGGAGTCATCGTGGAGCCCAAGCAAAGTCATCACGAGCCTTTGGCGGCGCGAGGACCAACTTTAGTCAGGATAAGTGTACCCGTTGTTCCCCTTCAAAATGGCCAATTGTTGGCGCCCTTCCCGCTCAATATTTGGGAAGAGGCCCACGACCTTCGCCTATAAATAGGAGTAGCCACACTTAGAGTAAGGGGACGAGAGATCTGGCATTCGGAATCCAGAGAAGAGAGATAGAGACCCGATCCTCAAGCTAGAGCGACCGAACACCACCTAGCAGTTCATCACACCCGCCAAGAACAGATCCTCGCGAGGCTGTTCTTCCCTGTACTGTTCCTCATCAGCCCAAGAGGCAATCCACCACACCACAAACTAGAGTAGGGTATTACACCACAACGGTGGCCCGAACTAGTATAAATCTCGTGTCTCTTGTGCTGTTCTTTCTAGTAGTTTAGGTCCCTGCGATTCGGCGAGGTATGAGACGGTGGAGAGTTGGATCTCCGCGCGCACCCCAGAGTTCGAACCTTGAGGGTCTGCCGGAACCCGAAATTTGACATTTGGCACACCAGGTAGGGGTGCGCCGGAATCTGCCTTTCGTCGCCTCGTTCTTCCCCGACCACCGCAATCATGTTTGACACTCGTCGGGCCCGCGCCGAGCACCGAGCCGCCCTCGCTTCCCATGTCGCCCGGACGGCTCCCGTTGGCGGGCGTCCTCGTCGTTCCCCGTCGCTTGCCATCAATGCCGCCACCGGCCCGGCAGGGAACGAGCAGCAAGCGTCGTCCCAGCACCCGTCCATGAGGCAGGACGGCCGCACCGCCACGCCTTCGCTCACCCCCGCTGGTTCTTCGTTGCGCGCGCCCCGCGCGGCCATGGAGGCCCGAGCTGTACTCATCGCGGCTAACGAGCTCCTGCGCTACCGCCTCGTCGACGATGTCTACGAAGAATGGCTCGACCGAGTCGCCGAGCTCGTCCGCGCTGCAGGAGGCGACCTCGCGCCGTCCGTCTCGCTACACCGCACCCGCCCAGCTGGCGATGAACTCCGGGCGCCTCGGCCGCCTCCTCCTCAAGACGGCGCCACAGCCCCAAAACACGCGGCCTGGCGGAACCTGTTCCGCCAGCGCCGCGCAGCAAGAGTAGAGCTATCAAGAAGTCCTCGCCCGCAAGAAGCCGCCAAGCGCTCCCGCTCCAAAGACGTCAAGACCCTCGCTGCCCCCAACCGCGCGCAGGAGGCCCACAAGACCAAGCCCTCGTTGCCCGAGGCCCCCAGCGCCACGGCGGGATGCCGCGCCTTCACCTCCGAAGCTACGCAGCGTCGCGCGGCCCGCCAATGTCAAGCCAGACCTGCCTCCACGCTACGACGGCACGGCTGACCCTACGGAGTTCCTCCAGCTCTGAGATGGGCATCGAGGCTGCCAACGGGATGAAAAGGTCATGGCGAACTGGTTTCCCATGGCGCTCAAGGATGGGGCCCGCACTGCTCTGAACCCGCCCCGTGCACGATCTCTTCTGGGCCGAGATGCGTACCGCTTCATCGCCAACTTCCGTGGTACTCGCGACCGCCACCCGCCGTGGCGACATGCGCCGAATCAAGCAGCAGCCGGGGAAACCTCAAAAAGTACATCCAGCGCTTCAACAAAGACGCGCCTCAAGATCCCTGTGGTAACAGAGGAGGCCATCATCTCTGCCTTCTCCGACGGCGCGGCGCGACGTCAAGATGAAGGAGGAGCTGGCGATGCATGAAGATCTGTGCACCTCCACGAGCTGTTCAACTTGGCGACCAAGTGCGCCAGGCTGAGGAGGGCGCCTCTCCTCCTCGAGCTGCCCGCCGCGATCCCAAAGAGAAGAAGTCCAAGGCCAGGACGTGGGCGCAAGGGGCTGCCGTGCTCGCGGCGTAACCGCACACCAAGCGAGGCGAGATCAGCCCGAGTCCTCCAAGGGCAGCCGGTCTGCGTGTACCACGACCTCCACACCCACAACACCAATGAATGTCAAGAGCTCCGGCCGTCTTGCGAAGGAAGGGTCGGCAGATGACCCGAGCGCAGCAGCAGACCGGGCTGGCCGAGGAGGAGGAAGGAATCCAGACGCTGGGAAGACCGCGGCCAGCGCCAAGCGTGGCGCGACCAACCTCGCGAGGACGCTGGCAAGACCCACCTCGCGAGGGGGCCGAGGATCAGCCTCGCGAGGATCGCCCGTGGGGAACGCAGGCCTCCCTCCGCTGCCGCCGCCGCCAAGGAGAATCGAAGACCGCCATCGGGGCGAGGGGCTGGGGGCTTCGAGAAGCGCGTGCGATCGCTGCAGCATTCGGGCGGAGCTCAAGCCCCACCTCTCACCGCATCTTCAAGCAGTTCGCCCGCCGGTGAATGCAGTCCTCCCAAGCTTGAGTCCACGCGCCCTCTCGGTGGTCGGCGTGCGCCATCACGTTCAGCTCAGCGGATCAACTCAAGTCGCGCAGCCACACCGGAGTTCTCCCGATGCTTTGCTCCCCAATCATCGACAATGTGCTAGTCACCAAGACCCTCATCGACGGCGGAGCAGGGCTCAACGTCCCGTCCGTGGAGACATTCAACAATCTTCAAGTGCCTTCTGACCAGCTTCAGCCAACCAAGCCTTTCTCCGAGTCACCGACGGCTCCACGATCCCGATCGGGCAGGTCCGCCTTCCTGTCACCTTCGGGGCCCGCGACAACTACCACACCGAGCTCATCGACTTTGACGTCGCCCACATTCGCCTGCCGTATAATGCCATCCTCGGGTACCCAGCGTTGGCCAAATTCATGGCCGTAACCCACCATGGCTACAACATCCTCAAGATGCCAGGAAGCGGCGGAGTCATCACGGTGCCCTGTGAAGAGAGAGACGCAGTGTGCTCCCTGGAGCGAGCTTTTCAGGCCGCATCGCTGGAAGACCCAGACCACAGCAGCAGGAGGCCTCCCGAGGCCGCACCCAAGAAGAAGAAGACATCGACCGGCCCGGCTCTTCAAGAGACAGGCCCCTCAGGGTCCGCACCGGGCCAGGGGGAGCCTCCTTCCATCGCATAGGAAAGCGCGCCCGGCGCCCTCCTCAGGCAGGGCTCGGGGGCTCTCCCCTGGAGGGCCGCCGACCTCGCCAAGGTCTCGAGGGAGGCGCTTGGGCACCACGTGGAGGCGTGTTTCGAAGCACGCTTCCATAAGCGTGAGCAAGACCAGGAGGACAGAACCCTCAAGAGTTCATCAGCAAGGCCATTCAGGAGCTACAGGAGTCAAGGGTCATGAGGGGCAGCCGCCGCCTACCCGCTGTGGCCCCCCATCCAGGCGAGGATGGTGGGCTGCGCGTCTGCATCGACATACCAGGGCTCAACCGAGCCGCATCTCAAGAGCGCCTCTGGCCCTCGCGAGTGGGGCGTTGCGAGGGTCCGCCCCACAGCTACATACGCATGCCTTATGGCCTGCCAAACGCGGCTGCTGCGTACCAGCGTCTCATGAGGACCATCCTGGAGGCTCAAGAGGTCAGGCACGCCGCAGCCCTGGCGGAGATGGAGATGGCCCATGAGGAGCCGCCAACGCCTCTGGAGCCTCCCGAGGCCCCTGGGCCTGGGGGCTCATGAGGATCGGCTCCCGCAGCCCACCGAGTCTGCTGCACCAACACCCCTTCATCCCCAACATCACCAGGTGACATCTTTAAGTTTTATTTCCGGCTGGGAGCGCCTTCAGGGACGCATTATACCCAGGCCGTGTGGGTCCATCCCTGCGGCATGTATCCCTTTTATTTCATGTCATTAGCTTGTCTTGTTGGGGGCGCCCCTCGGGCTGCATCATCCCCAAGCCGCTCGGGCCAGTCCCAGTGGCATGTATCCTCCTTGTTTTTTCCTTAGGATTATGCTCTCGCTCCACCATGCTTGTTATTTGGTGCCTTTTCCGGGTGGCGGAATCTTGCACGTTAAAGGGGGTGCACGAGCATCGCGACTCAGGCTCTCCGCCGCTCTCCGCCCTCACCCTATGGTCTTGTCCATGGCATCGTGACTGGCTTGCCAACCGACGGCCGAGACCAGCCCGAGAGCCGGGACCCGAGGACGTAGAGTTTCGCCATCTAACCCAGCTTGTGCGTTAAAGGGGGTGCTGAGCATCGCGACTCAGGGCTCCTACCGCTCTCCGCCCTCACCCTCTCGTCTTGTCCATGGCATCGCGACCAGCTTGCCAACGACGGCCGAGACCGCCCGAGAGCCGGACCCGAGGACGAGTTGCGTCATCTAATCCAGCTTATGCGTTAAAGGGGGTGCACGAGCATCGCGACTCGTGGCTCCTACCGCTCTCCGCCCTCACCCTCTGGTCTTGTCCATGGCATCGCGACCTGGCTTGCCAGTGATGGCTGAGACCAGCCCGAGAGCCGGGACCCGAAGACGTAGAGCACCGGCATCTGGCAAAATTTGTAGAAACACACTCAAAGATAAGGCCCAGAGCCAGGCGCAACCCGCCTTGAGGTAGGGCCTCGTGAGTCCCGCGCTGGCTCACGGGTGCCCCAACACACCTCACGAGGCCTCTCATGCCTCTCCAAAGAAACTAACGGCAGGACTAACGATCGCCACGGCGAGCTCTTGTTCCTTTTGTGATGAACCTGCAGGGTCCCTCCAAGGAGCACGAAACAACCTCGCCACGCAATCTCTCGCCGGCCAAGGCACGGACCTGGCGCCGCACCAGGAAGCATTGTCCTGACCCTCGAGATAAGTCACCCTCCGGACACACTAGTCATCGCAACACCATCCCCACACTCAATGCAACTCCGTGTTAGCAACGTCGCTCTCCTTTCTCACCGAATGATGGCTGCTTGAGCGCCAAGGGGGACCCCCTGAGCATCGCGACTCAGAGGCTCTTACCGGACCTCGGGCCGCTCACCTCCTGGCCTTGACCACGGCATCGCGACCTGGCATACCAGCGACGGCCGAGGCCGCCTTGGGACTGGGACCTGTCGGCGCAGAGCATCAAGCCCTCACGAGGTCCGAAAGGAAGAAACTGAGCTAGAATGGAATGCGCATCCCGCATAGCCTCACAATAAGGATCATATTGACAAACGAAGCTACAAACATCTTACAAGCCCCCGCGGGGTACATTCTTGGCTCCTCGCAGGGACAAAAGACGCGAATCCTAAGGAGTCCTATCTACAGGGACCACCGCGCAGACGCCATCATCAACAAGGGCCACCTGGTCCGAGCCAACCCCATCCAGATCGGGGGCGGCGACGACTGAGGAGCCCGCCCTGCTCGGAGAGCGGGCGCAGCTCGGGGCTCGTAGCTATCGCCACTGCCTCCGCATCGCTAAGAGCTCGGCGGAGTCGCTGGATCCTCCGCGCCTTAAATCGCTGAGGAGCTGTCAAGGAGCGGGCGGTTGGCCTCTGTCTCACCACAGCAGACCCCGACCACCTCTCCCGGCAGCACTCCAGCCAGCAACCCTCCGCGTCGAAGACCTTGAAGGACACCACCGAGCACCATCGTACTCTGTGGATCGTGAGGCGCCCTCGCCTGCAGACCAGGCGACCTCGTCCCAGCCTCGAGTCATGAAGGCCTCGCCGGGGCAACCATCTGCGACCTCTACCCGGTCGCGAGGGTGCCGCAGCCGCGGCGTGCTGCAGCCAGAGTCCTGTGGGTTCCCTTGCCGGACGACGGAGGTGAAGAAAGAAGGAAGACGAATCCAAGACTTAGGAGGCGCGGCGACGCAAGCACGAACTCCCGGCAGAGCCTCGGCGTGGACTGTGGGGAAGATGCACACCTTCGTGACCAGGCCGGGCGTCGGGCGGGCGCCGCTTCGTGGCGCCCGGCATCACCCCTTCAGGCCACCAATCTGCAGCGTATAAGGGAAGAGGAAACCTGGTGGCGGCCGCACGCACCAGGGCATGGGTGCCTCGGCGAGCGCCTCCTGCCGACACTGAGAGCAAGCCGCTTTGGGGGAGCGGTCAGATCCTCTTGAGGAGCCTTTCCCTTCTCTTCCCTGGAGAACCGGCGGATCGGAGCCATGGCAACCAGATGAGACGAGGAAGAGGAGAAGCAGAAAGATAGACTGGAAGGGCGCGCGCCGTTTCGTACTTATAGCCGGCGAAGGCCAACCGTCGGCCTCCACGATCACCAGTCATCATGCCCAACTCTGCATGCAGGGACCTGTCGAATCCGGGCGGTTACCAAGGCGTCGTGGGGAGCATTAAGACGCGTCAATCAACCGCCACGCTGGCGCCTAAGGTCATGAAGCTGTTAGGGCCCGCGACGCTTCTCACTTGCCCTTTCGCCTCTCTGCATGACCAAGTTCGGGCGCGCCATGGGCCCGGGGGCTACTGTCGGCGTTCTGGGAACGGGGTCCCAGACTTGCTCGCTGCGGCTGCGGGCGTGGCTCAAAGGAGGCCCAGACAGCCCATCTTCATCAACACAAGCTCAAGACCTCGCGAGGGGCCAAGCCTCACGGGCGGACGACAAGGAGCTTCCTCAGGCACGGCCTCGTCAGGCTGGCTCATGAGGAGGCGGAGAGTTCAAGGCAGGGTACCTCGCGAGGTGCCCATGACGCAAGCCATGACGACCAAGGGCGCCAGCCCGCGCAGCGTCCTCCTTTCCTCTTTGGTGCAAAGGGAGCAAGCGCAGGCGAGAGCATCAAGCAAAGGCATCCGTTTCGGTGCAACAAGACCAAGACCAGCCCCAACGGCTGGAAGGGAGTCATCGTGGAGCCCAAGCAAAGGCCATCACCAGAGCCTTTGGCAGGCGAGGACCAACTTTAGTCAGGATAAGTGTACCCGCTGTTCCCCTTCAAAATGGCCAATTGTTGGCGCCCTTCCCGCTCAATATTTGGGAAGAGGCCCAGGGCCTTCGCCTATAAATAGGAGTAGCCACACTCAGAGTAGGGGGACGAGAGATCTGGCATTCGGAATCCAGAGAAGAGAGATAGAGACCCGATCCTCAAGCTAGAGCGACGGAACACCACCTAGCAGTTCATCACACTCGCCAAGAACAGACCCTCGCGAGGCTGTTCTTCCCTGTACTGTTCCTCATCAGCCCAAGAGGCAATCCACCACACCACAAACTAGAGTAGGGTATTACACCACAACGGTGGCCCGAACTAGTATAAATCTCGTGTCTCTTGTGCTGTTCTTTCTAGTAGTTTAGGTCCCTGCGATTCGGCGAGGTACGAGACGGTGGAGGGTTGGATCTCCGCGCGCACCCCAGAGTTCGAACCTTAAGGGTCTGCCGGAACCCGAAATCCGACAGGTTCCCAGCGTAAACCGGTTCCACCCAACGTCTTTGTGGATGTGCTACATAATCCGTCGGTTAAGCTCTCTACAAAGGAGGATTTGGCTGTTTCTGATCCGGAGGCTCAGTTGGTGGCGGCTCTTCATGTCATCCCGGATTGGACGGTCCCATATTTGGCGTATATGAACCGGGGCGAGTTACCGGAGGATGAAACCTTGGCCAGGCAGATAATCCGGCGGTCCAAGTCCATGACTATTGTCAATGGAGAGTTACATCATTGCAGTGTGACAGGGGCGTTTCAGCATTGTGTGTCTCCCGAAGAAGGCTGTGAGATTTTGCTTGAGATCCACGAAGGAGATTGTGGTCACCACGCCGGTTCACAGTCTCTGGTAGCCAAAGCTTTTCGTCACAGTTTTTATTGGCTGACGACTCATGTCGATGCTGAGGACTTGGTCAAAAGGTGCGATGGCTATCAAAAATTCTCACGACGCGCTCATGTACCGGCTCAAGAGTTGAGGATGATTCCAATCACTTGGCCGTTTGCGACTTGGGGGCTAGATATGGTTGGCCCCTTTAAGAGATCCAAGGACAAGAAGACCCACCTTTTGGTGGCGGTTGATAAGTTCACTAGGCGGAGCCAGTCAGTAAGTGTGATGCAGCCACGACAGTTCAATTCATCAAGAAGGTGATTTTCCGGTTTGGCTTTCCACACAACATTATAACTGACAATGGTACTAATCTGTCCAAAGGTGCTATGAAAGAGTTCTGTCAACATGAGCACATCTGGCTTGACATATCGTCAGTGGCTCATCCCCAATCTAATGGTCAAGCGGAGAGAACCAATCAAGAGATCTTGAGAGGCATTAAACCCCGGCTCATGGTTCCTTTGCAACGAACGCCGGGTTGTTGGGTGGAGGAGTTACCTTCTGTGTTATGGAGCATCAATACCACGCCCAACAGATCCACAGGTTACACGCCTTTTTTTCATGATTTATGGAGCGGAGGCGGTTCTCCCTAGTGACATCCGTCATGACTCGCCTTGTGTGGCGGCTTATGTCGAAGCTGACAATGAGAAGGCAAGTCGGGAAGCACTTGACCTGTTAGATGAGGAGCGCGACATTGCAGTAGCTCGGTCAGCGATTTTCCAGCAAGATCTGCGTCGCTATCATAGCCGCCGGGTTAGAACCAGAACTTTTCAAGAAGGCGATCTGGTGCTCCGACTCATCCAGGATCAAACTGATATGCACAAGTTATCCCCGCCTTGGGAAGGACCCTTTGTGGTCAGCAAGAATCTGCATAATGGGTCATACTACCTTATAGATGTTCTAGAGCACAAAGACTCACGTAAATCGGAGGAGGAGACCCACCTGCCGTGGAATATCGCTCATCTTCGGCCTTACTATACTTGAGCCACAGGCTCCGCTTATGTACATAGTTATGACAATGTATATATTATGATTAATATAATAAACCGAAGCCTCAGCTAAAGCGGGGTATCTATTGTTTTTCTTACATCATGTGCGGTTGCATGGGGGCTTCTGTTTATAAAGCGGAGTCCGGTTTACCCCTTGATTCAGCTTATAAAGCCATATATAAAAATCTCTTGGGGGCTTGGTCGTATTCGAACCATAGCTACAACTCTTGATCGGCGCAAGGCCACCAGGAAAATCACTTGGGGGCTTGGTCGTATTCGAAACATAGCTACACCTCTTGATCGGCTCAAGGCCAAAAGAAAATTACTTAGGGGCCAAAGAGAGTGTTGCAAAAGCACAATTCAAACATAGGCACCCACTGAGCACAGCTCAAAATATTGCTTGGGGATTCTTTGCTTTGCAATGAACAAAGAATCTAAACTTGTAATAGGCTATCAAGCCACAGCTTGGAAGCCAGGTGTATTCACCTAAAACCCCGGGTTATCCTGCCTTTTTAAGTAAGCCACACCGTCCAGGTAAACCTGGTATGACCCGCCGAACTTTTGAAAATTCAATCTCATAGACCCTGAACTTGTCAAAGTTAAAACAACGATTGGTTAAAGTTTGAGGTCCATCTTAAAAGGCTTTGTAAAATGGCTTAACTCAGTGGCCTGGCCGCCCATGAAAAGCCTCGATTTGGGGCTTGGCAGCCCGTGAAAAGCCTCGCATGTTCCTTTTATGCTTTTATTTGCCAAGTTTTTCTCCTTTGATGAGGTTTATAATGTTTTTTGATAAACCGGTGTTCATTGACCCGACTTGGCTTTCAACTATAAGTTGTCAGTACATTATCAGTTATAATCCGACACTTATTAATCTGGTTTGGTTCCGACTATAAGTCGCTAGTGTTATATATGGATAATCCGGTGTTTATCACAAGCCGGTACGGTTTTATCATAAACCGACACAATATGGAAGGAGTTATCAGTACTCATGATTAGGGTTATCGCCCTTACTACAAAAGTTGGTCAACCAACGATGTGATTCAATGTCACAGGTATCATTTATTTTCATATTTGATTATCTTTTTGCAGCCTTGGTTATAAACCCTGGCTAGGTATTTGGGCATCATGACCCGTCCGACGGTAAACCGCCAAGACACTTTCAACTTCTCGTATGCAGGAGCAGCTCCGGATTATGAACATCATATATCTTAAGCATGGCGAATTAATGGTGTCAAGCAAAATAAATATGCGCGATGGCATAGCAGACCAAGTGTTTGAACTAGCCTATTACAAGGCGTGTTAATGCCCAAAAGGATAATTGTTTTCCGGCAAGTGTTGCGGTACGCAGAAGGCTAAACCTGCCGCCGGATCATGATTTGTCACCAGGTTGACTTGACGGCTGCGGATCATCTTTCACCGGTTAATCCTCCTCATCTCTACCCAGTGGCTGGAAGTCAATGGTTGCCCAGTCGATCCCAGTTAGGGCTTGGAATATAGCTTCATCGCTTATAAGGGTGGACGGTTCAATGTCAGGGGCATAGGTATGCTTACGGATTGGCGGAATGAGGTTTTGAGCCTCAGGAGTTAGTGCGGCAACTTGTTTGTTGTTGACGTCATAACTCGCCTGATAGTATGACAGGTCAGCTTCTTCAGCCAATTGGCAAGCCAGTGGACGCATCTCCCTGGTTATAACTCGTAGGGCATCATTATCAAACTCTGATCCGTCCTCCCTTAAGCTCAGATAGCCTTTGCCCACATCCACCGAATCAAGATCAGGCACCCATGCTTTAGCCCGGGTTAGTGCGGTCAGAGCACCTGCCCTTGCAGCCGATCTTATCAATTCTTCAATCCGGGCAGGTAGCATTGACAACCTTTCTAAAGTTTCTTTGATTAAGGTTGGGGGCGGCTTGTTATGAGAAGCAGTCCATATGACCCGTTGCGCGCTGGTATGTAACTAATCTATAAGAGTATAGGCAGCTTCCAGCTTCTTCAGTATGTCAGAGCCCAGATGACTAATGCGAGTTCCTGCATCGTTGCGAACATTAGTAAACCGACAACGTATGGGATGATATGTTGAAAACTTAAAGAAAGGATGTTTACCAAACACAGCTGCAGTCATGGAGTGTATTTGCCGCTTCACACCAGTCAGCTCGTCTACTACCAGTTTGAGAACTGCTTCTGTGTCCTCGGCTCTTTTTTGTAATGCGGATTTTTCTATGTCCCTATTCGCCCGCTCCTTCTTGAAACCCTCCTTCAGCTTTTCCATGGCGGCTAAGGCACTGGTCAGTTCATCTTTGGCTTTGGAGGTTTCTGCTTGTTGGGACTTGATGTTTTCTTTAAGATTAGCAGTTTGGGCTTCCTTTTTGCTCAGCTCAGCCTATAAGAGACAGATATAACGTGAGTTGGCAGCACATATTTGAAGTACCAAGCGCATAACAAGTTATACACTTGATACTTGGGGGCTAATGCCTATTTGCTTGTTATCAGAAATTTTTACAAAGTCCCAAGCACAATATAAGTATTATTCTTGGCACTTGGGGGCTAATGTGTGTTTGCTCGCCTTGGGGCAATAAGTGTCAAGAATATAAGAGACCTCTTATTGACGTTTCCGGACTGGAGTGTTCGTAAACCATGGAGGTAACTACTCGGCATTGTGCGGGTTGTCTTGCGGGCTTCGTGTTGCTGCTTCTTCAAAAGAAAGTTTGGGTCCAAGTAAGCTAGGGGTGAGAAAATTTTACTTTCCGGTTTGCTTTACGGATTTTCTGGGTTGGCAGAGGATCTGAACCAGAGGAAAGGATAATTACCTCTACATCATCAGCTTGGCTGCCTTCAGCGTCGTCCTGATAATAGTCATTGTCAATGAGGTGTATGAAAAATGAACCAAGAGAGTCAAGTTCTACCTCTGAATCCGGATTAGCCTAGTCAGCATCAGCATTTGGTTCGGAAGACTCAGTGGTCTTCTTCTTGGCAGGTTTTTTAATAACCTTGGTCTTGGGGCGAGGTGTCTTGGCCGGTTTATCTTGTGGTTTTTCTTCCAGAATGGATCATCGCCCTGTCAAAGATGGACAAAATTTTGAGAGAGTATTTAAAAAGGAGCAAGCTAAAACAAAAGGTTGTGATTCTTACAGTTGGCGGTTTATTGGAAACGCAGAAAGGACTTAACCCGGTCTGGCTATAGACAGCTTCCAGTTCATTCAGTATTTTCTTGACCGACTCAGTAACTTCAGCCTCTGTTAGTTGAATATCAATATGTTGTTGAGGATCTTTCAAACTCCCTGTGTACTCACACATTAAACCGGGGCACCGACTTAAGGGAAAAATGCTCCAGGTTATCCAGCAGCAAACAAAATCAACACCTGTTAAGCCGTTTGCCATAAAGGCTCTGAGCTTTGACAGTTGTGGTGCATAGTTGGACCTTTCCTTTGCGGTCAGTCTCTGAGGAAAGGGATGTGTGTTGCTAAGCCGGTGAGGATGGTAACCCGGCAGAGGATTTTCATCAGTTGGGGACGTATCTTTGCAATAAAACCAAGTCTGATTCCAGTCCTTGGGGGTGGCTATGAAGCTTGGCGTGAGGGAAGCTAACATCTTTCCTCTTTTGAATAGCCATTCCACCAGGTTCGGTATTGGGTTCGTCTGTGAATTCTGTACGACGATTCAAATAAAAGAAATCCCTAAACAGTTCAACTGTGGGCTCCTCCTGGAGATAAGCCTAACAAAAAACTTGAAAATTGCAAATATTGGACACAGAGTCTGGTCCAATATCGTGAGGATGGAGCTGGAAACTAGCAAGCACGTCTCGGAAATTTTTTGCTCCGGGAGGGCTAAATCCTTGGCCTAGATGATCAACAAATACAACTACTTCTCCATCCTTGGGTTCAGGAGGGTTTTCTGGACCGGGGGTCCGCCAGTGGATGACATTCTTTTTTGCTAAAATGCCAGTTGTGACACATACGTTTAACTGCTCTTCAGTAACCCGGGAGGGGACCCAGTTGCATTCATACACTTGTTTGGCCATTTCAATGGAAAGCTGAAATATGATTAATGCCGGTTTAAGATTCAGGACTTACAAATTGCAAGGTCAAGGAAAAGACATTGAGATATGTATGCATGTTAAACCGGAGCCTAACTTTGGCAAGGGGACAAAGATAAAATGGCTTGGCGATTTAAGAGGGGACTAATGGTACCTGCCGGATTATCATTTTCTAAAGTTAAACCGCCTACATTGGTATGGAAGGTACGGGTCTAAAAGTCAAGTAAGGGAAAACAAGTTCCACATATTGATATGGTGATTCCAGATCTGTAGCGTATCAGAAAACTAGAATATATTCAGACCTAAATTTCAGGTGCTTAAATAGTTCATCAGGTTCAGATGAGTTTTTCTATATGAAGGGGATGCTCTAATGAGGAAAAAAGGAACTGTAACTACGACGGCACAGTAAAATATCACATCTAACTTGCAATTTATGCTACTGAGAAGAACAGGGAAGAACAGCTCTAGAACTTCGATGAACTCCGATGAACCCAAACCCTAATGACAAGATCTAGGGTGCAAGGAGAGAAGACTTACCAGTGTCACAGGAACAGCGGAGAGGCGCCGCGGCTTTCTGGTTCGATCAGGGTGATGCAGCGGCCGTTGTTGGGGCAGAAGCGAAGGTCGACGGCGGCAGCGGAACTCGAACATTCGGTCAGCGCGAGGAAGAGGAGGATGTGAAGGGGCACGAAGGGGAAAATTGAAAATGACCCTTGGCCTTATTTATAAGGAGAATGGATAAGTGACAGGCGCAAAAATCGAGGAGCCCAAAAGTTGGATATGTGACAGTGATGTCGCCTCGATTGTCAGAGGCTCATTAATGAAGGTGAGCTATATGCAATTTTTAATAACAAGTGACATCATGGCAGTTTATCATGATCCTGGAGGATGATGTCATGGCGGTTCACAAGATTTATGCAAAGGTGCTGAAGGAAGAATTTTCCCCAAGTGTTGAAGGTTGATATGAACCAGTTCAAATCAATCTGGGGCCTAATCTTGGTGATATTACTACTGTGTCTAAACCAGCCAGGAGAGGCCGGGTTATCCCCATATTGAGTTATCCATATTTGAAGCCCATGAAGACAAGGAGCGCGACGCTTTACGAAGGCCCAGGGCCCAGAGGCGGGTTTTGGCCTGTAGACATAAACCGCCATATCATATGTAACTTGTGCTGTAAGATAAGAAAGGTAGAAACCGAGCCAGACACATTTATGAGCCGGCCTCGGGATTCAGTAAACCGCCGGGTGTTAACCTGTGTATATAAAGGGACAACCCGGCGGCGGTTTAGGAAAAAAACAAGAAACAACAACTCGAGAGCCAGGCATAGCGGATTCGCTCCCTGGTCATCGAAACCCTAGCAATTCCACAACAACTGGATTAGGCCTTTACCTTCACCGCAAGGGGCCAAACCAGTATAAACTCTCTACGTCCTTTGTCCGCTTTAACCCCTTTAAGCTAACCCGTTACGATGGCTCCATGACTAAGTCCTTTCACTAGGACATCTACCGTGACAAAACCACGACACCACCCCTCTCTCTCCCCTCTCTCTGCCTCCCTCATCGCGCCGCCCCCGTGCCCCGCCGCCCCCGACCCCATCGACCCCGCCGCCCCGGACCACCACCGCCGACGCCTGACCAAGACCGCCTCAGGCCCCCGCCTCGACCCACCGACCCCGGCCCGACCACCACCGCCGACGCCTGACCAAGACCGCCTCACGCCTCGACCCCACTGCCTCACGCCCAGCCTCCGCCCACTGGCTGGCGCGCTCCGCCCTGGTGAGGCTTTTTTCCTTTTTTTCTGTCTTTTCATTTAGGCTAATTAATTAGTTAGTTAGTTTTTTTAGGTTAATTAGTTACTTGTTTTACCCTACTGTACATAGGTTAATTAGTTAGTTAATTATTTGTTAGGTTAATTATTTAGTTAGTTTCTTTAGGGTAATTACTTAGTTAGATATATAAGCCCAAGAACAAGAAAAGAAAAGAAAGAAAGAAGACCTAAAAGGACTAGGAGGACAAAACATAGAAAAAAGAAGAACTAAAGTCTACTGTCTATCTACTATTCTTGTTAGTACTCCTACTATTGTTAGTACATTGTTTGGTTTTGATGCCCACTTTCTTTGTCCCTGAAATGTTGAGCTTGTCTTGAGTAAGCGTATTTAACAACTTGACGCACTTTATGAGTAGATGGTGATGCTGGCATGCACATTGACGATACATGTATTTGCTGTTAGTTGGGTCACTCTTCTTAAGTTTTCACTAGTCAGGCTGTCAATTTGCTTGTGTATTGTGGGTGTTTAGGCGGACTTGATGTTAGTTGCATCATGCTTCCTTTGGTTTAATTGGTCAGAGAGAAAGCAGCCAGCCTGCCAAGCAAAACAGCAAGCCATTCTTTTAGGTTAATAGATTTTAGTTGATTTTAGGTTAATAGATTTTAGTTGATTTTAGGTTAGTAGATTTTATTTTATTTTAGATTAGTAGATTTTAGTTGATTTAGGTTAATTAGTTTATTGAACAAGAAAAAGAAGACAAGAGGAAGAAGGAAAAGAAGGAAAATGAAGAAGAAAAAGAAGACAACAGGAAGAAGGAAAAGAAGGAAGAAGAAGAAAAATAAGTATGAAAAAAATAAGTAGAAGTAGAATATGTAAAAAGGAAGTAGGAAAAGTTGAAAAAGAGGGTCACCGAGGGAAAAGAGGGTCGCCGAGTGGTCGAGGGCTCGAGGATCAAGGGGAAAAGGAGTTGAGGGTCTAGGGGTCGAGGATCGAGGTGTCGAGGGGTCGAGGATCGAGGGGAAAAGGAGTTGAGGGTCTAGGGGTCGAGGATCGAGGTGTCGAGGGGTCAAGGGGAAAAGGGGAAAGGGGGTCGAGGATCGAGGGGAAAAGGAGACCACGGTCTAGGGGTCGAGGATCGAGGTGTCGAGGGGTCAAGGGTCGAGGGGAAAAGGGGTCGAGGGGTCGAGGATCGAGGGGAAAAGGATTCGAGGGTCTAGGGGTCAAGGATCGAGGGGAAAAGGAGGGTCGCCGCCCTGACCCCCTGACCCCGACACCCCGACCCCGACACGACACCCTGACCCCACCTCGACACCCCAACACCGCGACCCCGACACGGCACCCCCGACCCCAACACACTTAAGTATTTTATTATGTTCATGATGATGGTACACATTTAAATATTTTATTATGTTTATGTTGTACTAATTTCGTTTACTCTTTGTCATTGCTGGTGTTGACAGATGGTGGGCGCGGGTCGAGAGCGCTCGGAGCCTCCTTCCTCGGCGCGTGCTGGGAGGGGTGGCTATATTCCACCCTAGCAGCTTCCGAGAGCGCTCGTAGACAGCATGACAACACCGGCGGGTGCTTCTTCTTCGACCGGGAGAGGTCGGGGGAAGACGAAGAGGCGTGCATCTAGAGGTGGACGTTGCGGCGGGAGAGGTAGGAAGCCTGTTGCGCCTTCCTCGCCGCCACCCCCAGCTGTTTCTCTGGACCACCGGAGTGCTCCGTCTCAGGTGGATCCGTCAGACTTGGACCCGTCTCGGACTGCGGTCCACGAGCCTCGGGCCGACGAGCCTCGGGTCACCGAGCCTTTGTCCCAGGAGACTCGGGCCCCAGAGTCTTCGTCCCACGATACTACGGTCCCGGAGTCTTCGTCCCACGTGACTCCGGAGACTAGTGGCATGCTGATGGCGAGGAGACCTGGTCTGACGATAGTTTTAGCGAGGGCGATCTGGTAGAGCAGGGCAAGAAGGTCTACCAGCATGGTGGTATGAAGCTCCCGGCCGTGCCGGCGACCCGCGATCAGAGGGCTTTGATTGAGCCTAATGGGGAGAAGTAAGTGCATTTACTCTTTTTTAACCTTTGTCCTTCATGTTTCTTCAAATTAATATCTAATGTGTTGGCCTTGTCATACTGCAGGGGTTGGATACACGCCGATCGTGTCTGCAGGCCCAACTAGGTCCTTGGTGTGCTTTGCCGGCACCACTTCCCGGGGTGGGTCATGTTGCCCTGTGAGGGTCAGCTTCCACAGCTAGCACTGAGCTGGGAGTTGTACCTGGCTGCCCGGGCCCCACCAGAGGATAGGGTCGACGTGTCTTGTGCGAGACGGTGGCCGACATAGTGAGGCGGCGGTTTTGGGTATTTTCTCCTTTACAGAATTAAAAATCAACATTTCCTAGTGATTGTACTAATTAGTGTTGTCTTGCTCGATTGCAGACCTTCTACAGGTGTTCTGAGGAACACGAGGCGGAGGCGGCTAGGGTTCTCGAAGCCGAGTGCAAGCGCCTACTTCAGAACTTACGGCACGAGGCTAGGGTGCAGGCTGTTCGAGACTAATACGCCTCGACTGACATTAGGAGGGCCAAGAAGAAGTGTCGCCGCAAGTATCTGAGTAAGGAGAAGTACATGAAGGTAATTACCTATTCTTAAGGCCTTGTACTTAGTTTCCTTGATTTCATTCGTAGGCGTAGCGCTGAAATTTCTCTTTGCCAAACTTAGGTGCCCTCGAGATGGTGTGCGGATATGATGGACTGTTGGGAGGTGTTGGTGGATGAGTGGTGCTCTCCCCAATGGCTAGCCGAACACAACAAGGCCAGGGATAATGTGACGCCCCCGATTCAATCGTACACTAATCATACACGCAAATGTGTACGATCAAGATCAGGGACTCACGGGAAGATATCACAACACAACTCTAGACACAAATTGAAATAATACAAGCTTTATATTACAAGCCAGGGCCTCGAGGGCTCGAATACATAGGTCGATACACAAGAGTTAGCGGAAGCAACAATATCCGAGTACAGACATAAGTTAAACAAGGATGCCTTAAGAAGGCAAACACAAACATCAACGATCGAAGAGGCAAGGCTTCCTGCCGGGGACCTCCTAACTACTCCTGGTCGTCGGCGGCCTCCACGTCGTTGTAGGCACCCTCGGGATGGTAGTAGTCGTAGTCGACGAGGTGGCATCTGGCTCCTGGAATCCACCATCTGGTTGCAACAACCAGAAGGAAGAAAGAAGGGGGGAAAGGGGGAGCAAAGCAACCGTGGGTACTCATCCAAAGTACTCGCAAGCATCAGATCTATACTAAGTATGCATTGGTATCAAATGGAAGGGTCAGATCGTGGACCGAATGCAGAATGCCGAATAGAGGGGAAGGCCTAGCCTATCGAAGACTAGCATCTTCAAGCAGCTCAAGCATCTTGCAACATGTAGAAGAGTAAAGAATAGTAGTTTATAATTAACAAGCATGTTGTAATATTAATGCCCAGAGATCCTTCCTCGACTCCCTGCGAAAAAGCAATCCCGGGGCCACATATCCATCACATATCAAGTGTCCATGTATAAGATCAGGATATAAGTATGAACGTCCGTTACCGAGGACACGACTATTAATAGGTAATCTTCCCTGCATGCGTGCACCACGTTACCCAACACAGTCGATCTCTCTGGCCGGACACACCTTTCTGGGGTCAATGTCCGGCCTCGGAAGATCAACACGTCGTAGCCCTACCTAGGCTTAGCAGAGAGGTTCCCGCCGGTCTACATCCTAAGCACTCCGGGGTCTGGGCCCATCGCCCATTGCACTCCGGGTTGTTGTGCGCAAGGGGATACCAGCACCACCCGTGAAGTGGATGGCACGATCCGCCCGCCACAATGTCGAATCGGATGTCCGACAAAGCTTCGCCGACATCGCGACGTTGAGGCCCATAACTATTCTCGCGTGGTGGTTAGTGCGTAAAGGCCAGAGGCAAACTCAGAACAAATACCCACACCTGTTAATGCATTATTAAAAGAAGTGACGGCTGTCGGGACAAGTCGAGAGCTATCACCCCCTCCTGGGTGATACCGCTAAACAGCCAGCCGCCATCGTCACATTGCACGGGTGCTCTCCGGGCCCACCCGGCTTTCACAACGGTCTGAAGTAAAGTCAAGGTAACTGTGTGTCCACACATCAAGGGGAAAACCCGAGGAATCACCCCCGGTGGATTCCACTCAATGTAATCATCAAGGTGAACGTAAGAGGGACCACCCTCGAGGTTCACACTTGAGGTATTGCACGTCAGAGCCGTATCGGAATGGTGAAGGAGGAAATCACCCTCATTGACCACGACCGAATAGCTACACTACAGAGATCTCATCATGAGTGATGTATGAGTTTCCACCCTCGGCACTCGATGGTAGCTCTGCAGAGTCGAGCAACAAAAAGGGGCGTGATGTGATGTGAGGTGTCGGGCTCTGGTCGTGGATCATGTTGATCGAGTCGTCGATGATGAAGCAGGGGCAACAAGGACAAGGTGGGGGTCACTTATGGATCTTTAACAAACCTACACTAAGCAGTTTAGGATAAATAGGTAAGGTACAATGAGCAGGTTACAAAAGCAGGCTATGCATCAGAATAGGAGCAATCAATTACAGTAGCAAATCTAATGCAAGCATGAGAGAATGGAATGGGCGATATCGGGATGATCATAGGGGGGGCTTGCCTGGAAGCTCCACTGAAAGGGAAGAAGGGTCGTCGTCAACGTAGTCGATCACAGCGGCAGCGGTCTCGGGGTCTACCAGAGAGTAGAGGGGGAAGAAACAGTAAATACATAGCAAGCAAGAGCATAACAGGATAACAGGCGGAGCTAGACGTGTTCTTACGCGGCGCTACATGATACCGACGAAGGGGGATAACATCCGGGAAAGTATCCCCGGTGTTCGGCATTTTCGGACAGGCGGACCAGAGGGGGAAAGTTCCATGTTCTCTATGCTAGGGGCATATGACAGATGAATGGAGAGCATATTCCGATTCGTCTCGTCGTTCTGAGAAACTTTCATGTATAAAACTTTTTCATCCGAGTTACGGGTTATTTTCTATGATTTTCCAAAGATTTAAACAATATTCTGAAAATCCCTAAGAAATCGACAGTTTTAAACATCACTTAGATGTTTTCAAAAAGCTACAACTATTGTTCTGTACCTCCTATGATTTTGTGCCTTATATCAATTTTGAGCATTTTTCTGTGATCTACAAGATAGTAGCACTTTTATCCATATCAGAGTTCATTTGTTTGATCATAAACAGCTCTAAAGTAGCTATGAAAACAAAGCTGTTTTCGGCTTTTCTGTTAACAGAACATAGCACTTTGTGATTTTCATAGGATTTTCCATGCATCGAAAGAATTTGGTCCAGTGAAATTATTTGAGCCTTGTCAAGTGTACTACCTCCTAATAATATTTTTGCTCCTGTTAGAAGTTGTTTAGCCGCTGTTTAGGGGCAGTCCAGGGTGTTACTAGATGTGAAATTTGAAAAGCTAGCTAGTAGCATCTACGGTAGCAAGCACTACATGCAGAGCAGCGATGGAAAGAAAAGAAGCAGCAAAACAGCAGTGAAGCAAGCAGTGTGCACACGACCGCGCGTGCTGGGCGCAGGGCGGGGCGGACGCGAGGCGTGGGCGCGCACACGCGTGCGGGTGGGGCAGGGTGCGGCGGCCCCGTACGCTAGCAGTAGCAGCGCCGGGTGGAGTAGCAGGTGGCGGCGACAGCCGCATCAGAACAGCAGCCGACGAGGGGCACAGCGGGAGTTGTGGCCAGCGGGCGGCGACTGCACGCGCCGGCATCGACGAGGGCGGACAAGCAGCAGGCAGAGGCAGCAAGCATCTGTAGAGCAGAGCAGGCACGGTCGATGGGCCGGGCGCGCGGCTGGAGTTGCCACGACGTGGACCGGGCAAAGCAGGGTGGTTGTGGGCGGGCGCGTCGATGGGCACGGCCACGGCGTCTGCGGCTAGGGCCAGCAGCGACGGCGAGGTTGGCTACGTCTTACGAGGAGGCAAGAGGGGAGACGGGCTGGATGGTGCGCTCATCGGGCGGCTCAAGAAGGCCTGTGAGAGTTTAGTAGCGCAGGAGGGTGATGGAGCAGCTCGGCGCAGCTCCGGCGAGGGAAGGCGTGGTCGAGGTCGTTCCCGAGGACGCGGTCGCTCCCGACTGGTTACAGCAGCCGGAGTCAAAGCAGAGGACGGCGCCGCACCTAGCGGACATGCTCGTAGAGCACGGTGAGGCGCGTGGGCACCGGCGTTCACGACGACAATTGCGGCGGATCTGGGGGAAGAGAGGGAGGGGCGCAAGAGTGGGGAAAATATCTTGTGGGGGAAGGGGAGCTGACGAAGTCGAGGGGACTCTGCCTTATCCCCTCAGCGCGGCAGCGACACGGGGGCGGCGAGCGGGTTCGGTGAGGACAGCGGGCGCACCTCGGTCGGCTTCCCCTATAGCAAGGTGGAAGGGGACCGAGGGGGAGTTGGGTCGGGCTGGCTCGGTGAGATGGGCCAAGGCCCGGGGTCAGGGGAGGCCTTTCTTTCTCTTCTATATTTTTGGTGCATTTTCCTTTTACTGTTTCTCTTATTTTGTCTTAAGTATACCCACCAAATGATTTTTGTAAATGGTAATTTTTGTCTCATAAATACCAATTTATATTTTGGGCTGACACAAAAAGTTTGGGCGCATTTGGAAATATATAACCATTTGTTTATTTCCAAAAGCTTATTTTTGTTGTTTTTGGCTCACTTAATATATTTTTTGGGATCAAATGGTGAAGAAAATGACGACGATTACAACATGAAAATGATCAAGGGGAATTATAGAAAATTAGAACATCTTAGTTTTGACATATGAAAACTTTTATTTTTGACTTTATTTTAAGTTCGAATTTGAACCGGTTTGAATCAAAGTGATATTAGCAACAGTAACAGCGATGACATGGCATCATTAGAAGAGGGTTACTGTAGCTTGATTATCCGATCATTACAGATCTCCTCCACTACAAGAAATCTCGTCCCGAGATTTAGGAGGTAGAAAGAAACAAAAGCGAGGTATTTATCAGCAAGACGATCCTCGAGTTTCCAAGTGGCTTCATCTTTAGAAGTATTTGACCACTGAACTTTTAGAAATTTGATAAACCTCTGATGGGTGCGATATTCAGCTTGATCAAGAAGGCGGAGCGAATGCTCGCGGTAACTGAGATCATCATGCAGAGTTTGAGCTTTATAAGCCATGTGGTTGTTGCAATAAGACTTGCGACTCAGAGCATTGGCCATTATATTAGCCCTGCTAGGGGTATAAGAAATACCGTAGTCATAGCCTGTGATTGTTTTCTATACATCGTTGGTGACGAATATCCAGATCTAGCCGAGTAATTAACTACTTCATACTTCAATGATCGGTGAAGACCTTGCAACGATTACCGAGAAGGTAATGTCACCCCAAGTTCAATGCAAATTTAACTGCAACAAGTTCAAGTTTATGGAGTAGGTAGTTCTTCAGGAAGACATCTTGGAATTCACAAACGACTGGAGCGTTTTCAATTCTCGCAAGAGGAGAAGCGTTTAACGCATTCAAGGAATAAATTCGTGCTTCAGCATTTCAAAGAACATGAGCATGGTAGCCTACTATGTCACTTGAAGGATGTAGTAGATGGACGGTTATAGTGGCACAAATGATAGAAGCAGTATGTGTTTTCAACCGTACCATTCCCAGAATGAGGTCAGAATTGGACGACTTCAAAACAATGGGGGAAACATGGAATTCCAACCCTTCAAGTTCAACGGGGACGTTGTGACTAACCATTGTGGTTCGACATTGGCCCGCAGAATGCAGCTTGGAATTCCGGCCAAGTGATGGAGATTCCAACAGGTAAGGAACACGTGTTGTTGTCCCACTATTGAGTAGCGGGACCTTTCAAGTAATAAGCCGCGAAGGTGACATAGTTGGCAGGGGCTACATTGGTAGATTCCAACTTGAAAGTGATGTCACAGAGCTAGTCTTCAACATCAAGGAGCCGAGCTAAGCTGCGGTAGATGACAGGGTTGAGAGGCGCAAAGTTTTGCAGTGTCACTTGGGCGGTGTTGCTAATTCATATTGGGACGAGGGAACCAGGCCACGGCTCCTTCCATGAACTAGCAATTCAGCTCAACTGATGTATCATTCCGACCATGTATTTGGGTGGCCATGACCAGTGGATCTAATCATCTTGCTTAAATGCAACAGGGCGTATTTTAGCAAGGGGTGGAACGAGTGTATGGAGTCATACATGGTGTAATCAGATCAATGAGCAAAGCCGAAGTATATACAAAGCAGTAGTCATTGGAGACATACCAATACATATACGGAGCCAATTACACGCTATTCATATGAGTTTCAGACAAGAGAAACATCACAGACATACTAGGCGGCGCACATGCACGCGATGGAGGAATACAACAACGGGACATAGAAAAGGCTACATCAATGTCAGGGAAAGCCTATGGAGTGAGGAATTTGCAAGTGACGACAAAGGGTGCCCTTAATAAAAGGATCCTGTGGTCCGTGAACAATGTGAAGCAGATCCCGGCTCTCAATTCAAGAAAGGCGTCATACGAATTGCCGGATGGATGTGATCACGAGAACCTAGGATAAAATTAGCAAAATCATTTAACCCGAGTAGAAGAGAGATCAGAATCCCAGAGTATAGACGAGAAGTAAAGGATCCTAATACCACCCAATGGCGATGTGGGCCCGTAAGCCACACAGCCATGTTAGTAAATAAGTTTTCAAAGACTAGAATCAACTTCATCCAATAAGTTGGAAAGGGGGTTCCTATAGGCAGTCGGCTCTGATACCAACTTGTGACGCCCCCGATTCAATCATACACTAATCATACATGCAAATGTGTATGATCAAGATCAGGGACTCACGGGAAGATATCACAACACAACTCTAGACACAAATTCGAAATAATACAAGCTTTATATTACAGGCCAGGGGCCTCGAGGGCTCGAATACATAGCTCGATACACAAGAGTCAGCGGAAGCAACAATATCTGAGTACAGACATAAGTTAAACAAGGATGCCTTAAGAAGGCACACACAAACATCAACGATCGAAGAGGCAAGGTGATACGTCTCCAACGTATCTATGATTTTTGATTGCTCCATGCTATATTATCTACTATTTTGGACCATATTGGGCTTTATTTTCCACTTTTATATTACTTTTGGGACTAAACTATTAACCGGAGGCCCAACCCAGAATTGTTGTTTTTTTGCCTATTTCAGTGTTTCAAAGAAACGGAGTATCAAACGGAGTCCAAACGGAATGAAACCTTCGGGAACGTGATTTTCTCAACAAATATGATCCAGGAGACTTGGACCCTCCGTCAAGAAAGGATGGAGGTGGCCACGAGGGTGGAGGGCGCCCCCTAGGGCGTGCCCCTGCCTCGTGGGCCCCCCTTTGCTCCACCGACGTACTCCTTCCTCCTATATATACCTATGTACCCCCAAACGATCAGATACGGAGCCAAAAACCTAATTCCACCACCGCAACCTTCTATACCCATGAGATCCCATCTTGGGGCCTGTTCTGGAGCTCTGCCAGAAGGGGAATCCACCACGGAGGGCTTCTACATCATCACCATAGCCCCTCCGGTGAAGTATGAGTAGTTTACCTCAGACCTTCGGGTCCATAGTTAGTAGCTAGATGGCTTCTTCTCTCTTTTTGAATCTCAATACAATGTTCTCCCCCTCTCTCGTGGAGATCTATTCGATGTAATCTTCTTTTTGCGGTGTGTTTGTTGAGACCGATGAATTGTGGGTTTATGATCAAGATTATCTATGAACAATATTTGAATCTTCTCTGAATTCTTTTATGCATGATCGGTTATCTTTGCAAGTCTCTTCGAATTATTAGTTTGGTTTGGCCTACTAGATTGTTTTTTCTTGCAATGGGAGAAGTGCTTAGCTTTGGGTTCAATATTGCGGTGTCCTTTCCCAAAGGATGATGGGGCAGCAAGGCACATATTGTATTGTTGCCATCGAGGATAACAAGATGGGGTTTTATCATATTGCATGAATTTATCCTCTACATCATGTCATCTTTCTTAAGGCGTTACTCTATTTTCTTGAACTTAATACTCTAGATGCATGCTGGATAGCGGTCGATGAGTGGAGTAATAGTAGTAGATGCAGGCAGGAGTCGGTCTACTTGTCTCGGACGTGATGCCTATATACATGATCATACCTAGATACTCTCATAACTATGCTCAATTCTGTCAATTGCTCAATAGTAATTTGTTCACCCACCGTAGAATACTTATGCTCTTGAGAGAAGCCACTAGTGAAATCTATGGCCCCGGGTCTATTCTCATCGTATCAATCTTCTATCACTTTATTATTGCTTTGCTTTTTACTTTGTTCTTTTATTTTCTTTGCATCTTTATACCAAAAATACCAAAAAAAATATCTATCATCTCTATCAGATCTCACTGTCGTAAGTGACCGTGAAGGGATTGACAACCCCTAATCGCGTTGGTTGCGTTGTGCTATTTGTTTTGTGTAGGTACGAGGGACTCGCGTGTAGCCTCCTACTGGATTGATACCTTGGTTCTCAAAAACTTAGGGAAATACTTACTCTACTCTGCTGCATCACCTTTTCCTCTTCGAGGAAATCCAACGAAGTGCTCAAGAGGTAGCAGGAAGATTTCTGGCGCCGTTGCCGGGGAGGCCTACGCAAAAGTCAACATACCAAGTACCCATCACAATTCCTTATCTCTCGCATTACATTATTTGCCATTTGCCTCTCGTTTTCCTCTCCCCCACTTCACCCTTGCCGTTTTATTCGCCCTCTCTTTTCCGTTCATCTTTTCGTTTGCCTTGATGTCTTACTTGGCTCGTTATATCATTTGGTTGAAATAGTTGAGTATTTATCCCTAAACAGAGAAGCTAATATCTATGGATCCTCATCCTCTTGCCAATCTTTTAAGAGATCCAATTATGATGAACCAATTCCTAGTAATTTGGATGCACTAGATTATCTTTATAAGGTTTTGCCTGAAATCCGTAGATCTAAAAATTGTGATGAAGTGCTTTATGAAGTGATTCACGATAGATCTTTGAATAAAAATCATGATTGCAATGATTTTATTATAAATTCTATTGATGTAAATTATGCTAAAGATATGCAAAGCCCTAAGCTTGAGGATGCTAGTTTTGCTATGTCCAATAGTCATAATTGGGGAGATTCTTCTTATGATCTTGAAAATTTATTTAAACCCCATGATGAGTATAAGATTGATAATAGTGTTTGCAATGATATTGAAAGTGGGTTTGGAAGAGTGTCAACTTTAGATCCCACATGTTTGGATAACATTCAATCTTATGAAATTTTTGATAAAAGTGGGCTTGGAGAAATCATGACTTTAGTTAATGATAATCCCACTATTTTGGAAGAGTGTCAACTTCGCATGCATGTGGATCGTGTTGAGAATGTGTTATGTGATAGCTATATTGTTGAATTTTCTTATGATCCTACATGTAATTATTATGAGAGAGGAAAATATGGTTATAGAAATTTTCATGTTACTAAATTACCTCTCGTTATGTTGAGATTGTTATTGTTCCCTTCCGCTTCCTTGCATATGCTAGTTTTTGCTTCCTACGATAATTTTTTTGCCTATAATATGACTATGCATTGGAAGTATGTTAGACTTAAGTGTGTGTGTCACATGTTTTATGATGCTCTCTTTGTGCCTCAATTCTTGTCTTTCTTGTGAGCATAATTGAAATCTCAATGCCTAGCTAAAAAGGCTTTAAAGAAAAGCGCTTCTTGGGAGACAACCCAATACTTTTACTTGCTGCTTAGTAATAAATAATCCATCTACCTTCTGTTTGAATGTGGTTTTATGTTTTAATTAGTGTTTGTGCCAAGTTAAACCTATAGGATCTTCTTGGATGATAGTTATTTGATCTTGCTGTAATTTCCAGAAACTTTGCGCTTAGTGCCAGAAGTATTAAAAATCACCAGAACGTGATAAAATACTGATTCCAATTTCTGATTATCAATAGACAAATTTCCTAGGTCTTCCTATTTTTGCTGATTTTTTGGAGTTCCAGAAGTTTGCGTTAGTTACAGATTACTACAGACTGTTCTGTTTTTGACAGATTCTGTTTTTCGTGTGTTGTTTGCTTATTTTGATGAATCTATGGCTAGTAAAATAGTTTATAAACCATAGATAAGTTGGAATACAGTAGGTTTAACACCAATATAAATAATGAATTAGTTCATTATAGTACCTTGAAGTGGTCTTTTGTTTTCTTTCGCTAATGGAGCTCACAAGATTTCTGTTGAGTTTTGTGTTGTGAAGTTTTCAAGTTTTGGGTGAAATCTTTTGATGGATTATGGAACAAGGAGTGGCAAGAGCCTAAGCTTGGGGATGCCCATGAAACCCCCAAGATAATCCAAGGAAACCAAAAAGTCAAAGCTTGGGGATGCCCCGGAAGGCATCCCCTCTTTCGTCTACTTCCATCGGTAATTTTACTTGGAGCTATATTTTTATTCACCACATGATATGTGTTTTGCTTGGAGCATCTTGTATGATTTTTCTCTTTGCTTTTTAGTTTACCACAATCATCCTTGATGTACACACCTTTTGAGAGAACCATACATGAATTGGAATTTGATAGAATACTCTATGTGCTTCACTTATATCTTTTGAGCTATATAGTTTTGCTCTAGTGCTTCACTTATATCTTTTAGAGCACGGTGGTGGATTTGTTTTATAGAAACTATTGATCTCTCATGCTTCACTTAGATTATTTTGAGAGTATTAAATAGCATAGTAATTTGCTTAATAATAATAATAAGCTTGGTATTCAAGATTTGTAAAACTTTCTTTTGAGTGTGTTGAATACTAAGAAAAGTTTGATGCTTGATAATTGTTTGGAGATATGAAGATGGTGATATTAGAGTCATGCTAGTCGAGTAGTTGTGAATTTGAGAAACACTTGTGTTAAAGTTTGTGATTCCCGTAGCATGCACGTACGGTGAACCGTTATGTGATGAAGTCGGAGCATGATTTATTTATTGATTGTCTTCCTTATGAGTGGCGGTCGGGGACGAGCGATGGTCTTTTCCTACCAATCTATCCCCCTAGGAGAATCCGCGTAATACTTTGCTTTGGTAACTTCTAGATTTTTGCAATAAGTATATGAGTTCTTTATGACTAGTGTTGAGTCCATGGATTATACACACTTTTCCCATCCTTCCACCATTGCTAGCCTCTCTAATACCGCGCACTTTTCGCCGGTATCATACACCCACCATATACCTTCCTCAAAACAGCCACCATACCTACCTATCATGGCATTTCCATAGCCATTCCGAGATATATTGCCATGCAAATTTCCACCGTTCCATTTATTATGACACGCTCCATCATTGTCATATTGCTAGCATGATCATGTAGTTGACATCATATTTGTGGCAAAGCCACCATTCATAAATCTTTCATACATGTCACTCTTGATTCATTGCATATCCCGCTACACCGCCGGAGGCATTCATATAGAGTCATATTTTGTTCTAAGTATCGAGATGTAATTATTGAGTTGTAAGAAAAATAAAAAGGGTGATGATCATCATTTTTAGAGCATTGTCCCAAGTGAGGAAAGGATGATGGAGACTATGATTCCCCCACAAGTTGGGATGAGACTCCGGATGAAAAAAAATAGAAAAAAGAGGCCATAAAAAAAAGAGAAAAGGCCCTAATAAAAAAATGAGAGAAAAAGAGAGAAGGGACAATGTTACTATCCTTTTACCACACTTGTTCTTCAAAGTAGCACCATGATCTTCATGATAGAGAGTCTCTCATTTTGTCACTTTCATATACTAGTGGGAATTTTTCGTTATAGAACTTGGCTTGTATATTCCAATGATGGGCTTCCTCAAAATGCCCTAGGTCTTCGTGAGCAAGCGAGTTGGATGCACACCCACTTAGTTTCTTTTGTTGAGCTTTCATATACTTATAGCTGTAGTGCATCCGTTGCAAGGCAATCCCTACTCACTCACATTGATATCTATTGATGGGCATCTCCATAGCTCGTTGATACGCCTAGTTAATGTGAGACTATCTTCCCCTCTTTTTATCTTCTCCACAACCACCGTTCTATTCCATATATAGTGCTATGTCCATGGCTCACGCTCATGTATTGCGTGAAGATTGAAAAAGTTTTGAGAATGTCTAAAGTATGAAACAATTGCTTGGCTTGTCATCGGGGTTGTGCGTGATTTAAATACTTTGTGTGGTGAAGATAGAGCATAGCCAGACTATATGATTTTGTAGGGATAACTTTATTTGGCCATGTTATTTTGAGAAGACATAATTGCTTTGTTAGTATGCTTGAAGTATTATTATTTTTATGTCAATATAAACTTTTGTCTTGAATCTTTCGGATCTGAATATTCATACCACAATTAAGAAGAATTACATTGAAATTATGCCAAGTAGCACTCCGCATCAAAAATTTACCTACTCGAGGACGAGCAGGAAATAAGCATGGGGATGCCTGATACGTCTCCAACGTATCTATAATTTTTGATTGCTCCATGCTATATTATCTACTGTTTTGGACCATATTGGGCTTTATTTTCCACTTTTATATTACTTTTGGGACTAACCTATTAACCGGAGGCCCAGCCCAGAATTGCTATTTTTTTTGCCTATTTCAGTGTTTTGAAGAAACGGAATATCAAACGGAGTCCAAACGGAACGAAACCTTCGGAACGTGATTTGGACCCTCCGTCAAGAAAGGAGGGAGGCGGCCACGAGGGTGGAGGGCGCCCCCCCTAGGGCGCGCCCCCTGCCTCGTGGGCCCCCCTTTGCTCCACCGACGCACTCCTTCCTCCTATATATACCTCGCACTTCCCAAACGATCGACACTGAGCCAAAACCTAATTCCACCGCCGCAACCTTCTGTACCCACGAGATCCCATCTTGGGGCCTGTTCCGGAGCTCCGCCGGAAGGGGAATCCACCACGGAGGGCTTCTACATCATCACCATAGCCCCACCGATGAAGTGTGAGTAGTTTACCTCAGACCTTCGGGTCCATAGTTAGTAGCTAGATGGCTTCTTCTCTCTTTTTTAATCTCAATACAATGTTCTCCCCCTCTCTTGTGGAGATCTATTCGATGTAATCTTCTTTTTACGGTGTGTTTGTTGAGACCGATGAATTGTGGGTTTATGATCGAGATTATCGATGAAAAATATTTGAATCTTCTCTGAATTCTTTTATGTATGATTGGTTATCTTTGCAAGTCTCTTCGAATTATCAGTTTGGCTTGGCCTACTAGATTGGTTTTTCTTGCAATGGGAGAAGTGCTTAGCTTTGGGTTCAATCTCGCGGTGTCCTTTCCCAGTGACAGTAGGGGCAGCAAGGCACGAATTGTATTCTTGCCATCCCTGTTCAAGAATTCGTCCGATTAACCAGTTAACTTGCCGATTAATCCCTACTAGTAGGGTCACCGAGTAGCCGATAAACCAATAAATCGTCCGATTAATTGACTAAATGGCCGATTAACTTGCCGATTAGCCTATTAATCCCCTCCTCGCTAGCCAACCGAGCAGCTACCAGTTAACGATTTCCTCAACAATGCTTGCCATCGAGGATAACAAGATGGGGTTTTTATCATATTGCATGAATTTATCCCTCTACATCATGTCATCTTGCTTAAGGCGTTACTCTGTTTTCTTGAACTTAATACTCTAGATGCATGCTGGATAGCGGTCGTTGAGTGGAGTAATAGTATTAGATGCAGGCAGGAGTCGGTCTACTTGTCTCGGACGTGATGCTTATATACATGATCATACCTAGATACTCTCATAACTATGCTCAATTTTGTCAATTGCTCAACAGTAATTTGTTCACCCACCGTAGACTACTTATGCTCTTGGGAGAAGCCACTAGTGAAATCTTTGGCCCCCGGGTCTATTCTCATCATATCAATCTTCTATCACTTTATTATTGCTTTGCTTTTTTACTTTGTTCTTTTATTTTACTTTGCATCTTTATACCAAAAATACCAAAAATATTATCTATCATCTCTATCAGATCTCACTCTCGTAAGTGACCGTGAAGGGATTGACAACCCCTAATCGCGTTGGTTGCATTGAGCTATTTGTTTTGTGTAGGTACGAGGGACTCGCGCGTAGCCTCCTATTGGATTGATACCTTGGTTTTAAAAAACTGATGGAAATACTTACTCTACTCACTACAAAAAAAGACACATCCGTGACATTTTGGGCCGAACGAAAAAAATTACTGTCATACATATGACACTTCTATGACGATAATTGTGACAAAACCCGGTATCATCATAGATGTGGTGGGCTCCTACTTCTATGACAAAAAATCATGATAGAAAATGGGATTTTCGTCTTGGGCGGGCCGGAGACGCAGCTGCATGACATCCTTTGGGCCGTCCATGACGGAAAAAACCGTGGTAGAAGCGAGGGGGAGGAAAATTTCGGGGAGTTACCGGTTACAGTGGGAGGTCGGGGGCCGAGCGATGCATGTTTCCCTCGTACGTACGCGCTTGTGTGCGAGGCGTTGGCTCTAACTGAACCCGAGCGAGGCGTTGGGCTCTAACTGAACCCAAGCGATTGCACTGCAGGCTACACGTTACTGAACCCAAGCGATCGATCGATGGCTGTTAACTGAACCCGATGGAGCGATTCCTTCTCTCGCCGCTAATCAAGTCGATCGATGCTGCCTCTGGGTTGAACAGTGAGCATTGCGGGGGGTTGGATGAGCAGTGGCGGTGGCGTTGCCTCTGGATGAACAGGAACCAGTGGTGTGGAGGGCTGGATGAACAGTAGATGGTGGAGGGGTGGCCGTGGAGGGGTGGTTGAGCAGACCCGTGGTGTGGAGGGCTGGATGAGCATGAGCGGTGGAGGGATGCCCGTGGAGGGTGGTTGAACAATGGCCGTGGAGTAGCGCGGTGGAGGCTAGATGAACAGGAGCCCGTGGAGGCTGGAGGAGGTCGATGGTAGCCCGTGGAGGCCGGAGGAGGTCGACGGTGGAGATGAACAGATCTGTGGGGTCTGTTTTGCGGCGGCCACACCCTCGGATGAACAGGACCCCGTTTGGCCAGAAGCGCCCAACACAAGTCTGTAGACGTCTGCTTTTGCGGCACGCCACACCCCTCCCGATCAACAGGACCCCCGTTTTGACCGTAGGAGGTCCGTTTCGTCCGTTAAGCGGTACGCCACACCCCTCCCGATCAACAGGACCCCCGTTTCGACCGTAGGAGGTCTGTTTCCTCCATTTTGCGGTATGCGGCACCCTCCCGGCGAACAGGATCCCGTTTGACGTGGCGGTCGAACACAAGGCCGCTTCTCCGTTGTGCGGTACGCCAGGCCTCGTTTCCATCGCCTGTTCCGTCCAAGCCCTCCCGATGAACACGACCATGCATTCCGTTCTGACCTAGCCGGTTTGGCTCCCCATGAACACGACGACGACGATGTTTCTCCGTTCCGACCCAGCCATGTACACGAGCCCTCGCCGTACGTATGCGCGAGTAGGCGTTCGAGACCAGCCCGTATGTACACATATGTGGCCGTATTTTCTTTATTGCACCCTGGCCGATGTACGTACGTGTACATGCTACGTGCGCGCCTCTACTACGACACGTGCGCGCCTCTACAACGACCAGTATGTACGTACACGTTCGCGACCAGAATGACAACGCTACGTACACTTCGACCAGGTGGGTCCCGACTGTCAGGCACTTCCTTGCCTGCGAAGATGTAGCTGGTGGGTCCCAGCAGTCAGGGTAGCGAATGGTTTTGGTTTTTTTTTGCCCGGACGCACTTCCTTGCGTGCGAAGATGTAGCTGGTGGGTCCCAGCAGTCAGGGGGGCGAATCGTTTTTTTCGGACGCACTTCCTTGCGTGCGAAGATGTAGCTGGTGGGTCCCAGCAGACAGGGGGAAACGTTTTTTTCGCAAAATACGATGGCCCGTCCGGTGGGTCCCCGCTGTCAGGTGGAGGAATAATTATTTTGCGCGTAATAAGGAGGCATTTCCTTGCTGCGGCCGTGGACCCAGCTGTCGGCCTCTCCACGTCAAATCCACGTCGATGGAAGCCATTCCTTGACCACCTTGACCACGCCGGCCGAGAGCACCAGTATGCGTTGGACGACGGCGAGGCCTAGGAAGGGGACGACGCGGAGCCGGGGAAGACGCAGCAGTGGATGCCCACGCGTAGAGGAGTATGAGGGTTCACTCGTTCGGCTGCGGTGTGAGGCTGTCGTCGCCGCAGAATAACAGGGGTGTGGGTGCATAGAGGGATGGCCTAGCTAGCGGTGGGAGTAGTAGGGGGTCGTGAGGCCTCCGCGGCATCACAGCTGGCCACGGGCGGCAGGAGCAGGCGGCACGACCGGCGCTGCTTTGGGCGGCTGGAGCAAGAAGACCAGAGGTTGAAGAAGCACTACGGCCGTTGGATGGACATCGTACGGTCACTGGAGCTAGAATCATTCATATATTGACTAAAGTTGACAAAGGCCTCCGTCCCAGTCAACTTAGTAGGCCCACAAGTCAGCCTCCCACCAAGGTTGGTCCCAGCTAGTAGGGGGTATTCATTTTTTGTGCGTAATAAGGAGGCACTTCCGGTGGGTCCGAGCTGACAGCGGGGGGAACATTTTTTTCGCGAAATACGGTGGCCCGACCTGTGGGTCCCAGCAGTCAGGGGGAAACGTTTTTTTCACGAAATACTGGTGGCCCGTCCAGTGGGTCCCAGCTGTCAGGTGGAGGAATAATTATTTTCTGCGTAATAAGGAGGCACTTCCTTGCGGCTGCCGTGCACCCACCGTCGACCTCTCCACGTCTGAGACTCTTCCGATGGAAGTCGGTCGTTGACCACATTGACCACGCCACGCCGAGAGCACCACGGCGGTGGACGACGGCGAGGCCTAGGAAGGGACGACATGGAGCCGGGAAGACGCGCGGTGGAAGCCCGCGGAGAGGAGTACGAGGTTCACCGTTCGGGCTGCGGTGTGATGCTGCCATCGCCGCAGAATAACATGGGGTGTGGGTGAGTAGAGGGATGCCCCGCCAGCGGTGGGAGTAGTAGGGGCACCGAGGCTGCAAGGCAAAGCACAACCGCCACGGAGGCGGGAGCGGCGGTCCCTTGGCGCTGCTTTGGCGGCTGGAGCAAGAAGATCAGAGATTGAAGAAACACGACGGTCGTTGGATTGACATCCAACGGTTACGTCTGCTAGAATCGTTTGTTGACGTAGTATATAATAACTAAAAAAATCTTGCATACGCGTCAACTAAACAGGCCCACAAGTCAGACCACTCCCTCTTTTTTAATAATTTATATATAGCTCATGGCAACTTCTTATGCAATTTATTGCAAACGTTTTTTTGGTTGGCCAGGGCCAATTTCGCATATTTCTGTGGGTTCCAAACTATTTTTAATACCGAAATGTCGAGCCAGATTTAAAGTACTTTGAAGATATATTTGAATTAGGTTAATGCCTAGTGAAATAGGAATTTGAAAATGTGAAAAAAAAATCAGAAATTATAAAGTAATTGCCAATTTGTCATCTGTTTTATATTTACAACCCATTTCATATTACTTTCAAGATTTGCGGCGTCTTGAAAGAGTTGCAGCCCATCGTATGTGAAAATATGTAGGCCTGGATTGGGTATTCTTCGAAAAAATAAACTAGGCTCATTTTCACAAAGAAAAAATAGCTGGGCTGGTCACATGGTGAACATAAAATATAATCCTGGGCTAGACGAGCCACAACCCTGTTCAAACCCTGCTCCGTCTCAACAATACCAAACAAAAAAATACTGCTCGAGTAGCTACATCCCAGGTGTCAGCCGATCTTGTGCTGTCCTCTTGTCTATTAACTATATACGCTCACAATGTCGTGGGTCCCAGATGTCAGGAAAACACTAGGAGGAAGCATTTTATTTTTCCATACTGTTGACGTGGTGGGCCCCTCCGTCATCCTCTCCACGTGCTTCGCCGATTGTCGTTGTTTGTTGACCATGTTGACAACACGAGAGGGCGGCGCCGTGGCGAGCGCACCATAGTCTTGTGGAGGACGTCGGCGTTAACGATTTAGGAGACGGTGGGGCGGCGTCGTCTTGCCGAGGCGCAGCCAGCCATAGGAGGCGGAAGCGAAGTGCCCCGCCGCTTGGTTTGGTTTTGGCGGCCGGAGGAGGACAGGATCAAGAAACACGACGAATGTAAAAGCAGCAGGAGTAATTAACAACCTTAATCAAACCAGCAGGGCACTTAACAACCAAAGCTGAAAGCAGTATGAGTACTTATACAGTTCAACAAGACAAAGCACGCCTCGAACAGTGCTACTTTGCCTCTGCTTAACCAAGGGTGAGGCCGCCAAGGCCCAGGCGCCACCCCACGCATCCACAACCTTCTGAAAGCGGCTTCATCTCGCAAAGTGGTCAACAAACAGGATATTCGCTTTAGAGCCATGGAAAAGCATGAACATAATCTTACAGACTATTCTCCAAGATGGACGGGCCTTCATTATCTGTGACCACCCACGAATAAGTATCTTTTCACCTCCAAGGGAATTGAGTAGGTCGACATAAACATCATGTTGTGACCAAGCGCAAGTCGACCCGCCCATGGTCGTGCATCATCTGTATAGGAACAATAGAACTCGGCAGTTCTTGTTTCAAGAAGATCACAATTGTAAAACTGTATAAGCAATAGTTTATGAACAACATATATAACGAAAATAGCTCGTACCATAAGTTTCTCGACACGCTTGGACCTGTTCAACGAGTGCAGCGATGGCACACATACCCCACGTGGCCTTCCACCATTGAAACGCCCACAAGGACCTCAAGACGATCAATAAAGTGTAGGAACTTGTGGATGTCGATCCACCAACTTCAGTTCCATTAGTAACAGCCGAGTTATTACAGAGTAACAAACGAGCAGACTGCTTAACTCGAAAAACCTACACGTGCCACCAATTATAAGAAAATATTAGTTAGAAGTAGCATCTTCGTGAGAGATTCGTTGCTACTTCTAAAGTTAAATTGTAATTAGTTAGACAGAATAGGTGGATTAAGAAGTAATCGAGGCAACAAGCAATAAACATATACAAAACTAACATGGATGAACAATTGGAACGACGTTGGGGTGGAAGATCGCAGTGAAGATGAGAGCAGGTTCTGCTATTTCCATCAACATTCGTGCGCCAACTTTCATCCAGTAACACTTGAGAAAGTTTATCCAAGTTCGCCATAAAAAAGCAGCGATCTTCTTGGTTCATGAACCCAACTCGGAAGTAATATCCATGGCTTGTCTTCACTGTGACCATTAAACTAGTGTATTCAGTTATGGCAAGGCCGAGCATCTTGAGTACATGTGTTCTGGCAGAGCAAATAATACACTGCAGGAAAAATAATATGACAACACAACATGTTCAAAAAAACCCCACCCTCCCGGATAGAGAAGAGGATTCTAGGAACATACTATGCACGTTTCAAAATGCTGTGGTAGGATGAGAAGGAACAAGTGTGGCATCTCGCCGAGGGCGCAGAAATTAGGGTACTCGCACTTTGGGCACTGCAACTGAAACACACTAGATTCAGTACGAAGAAAAATGCATCAACGGCGGCGGCTGCCATCCTAGGATTACCTGCGACCAAGGGACTTGGATTTATCGGGGATGGATGAAGAATTCAATATCGGTTCTCCATGAGAAAACCCTATGCAACCGCCGAAAGGGGTTTTCTCTGAACAAGCGACGAGGAGAAGGGATTCAGGCCAGGTGAAATATTGCCGCTTCGTTCGTCCACTTCTTCGCTAAAGCCGGAAAGGGGGGTTAATTTGACGGCTCATTGGGCATTCTTTGCGCCTTCGACCGGGTGTGACTACCGTGAAGTTGTGCACTCTAATTTGCGCATATGGCACGTGGACCCCGTTGCCGGTTACCCCACATATCAGCGAAAGGAAGTAGAAAGACAGGAGTAATGTAGCGACCCGACCCGAATGGGTCAAGTCTCTGTGCTTATGTGTCATCCCTGGATCGGTATGCTGACACACACAGTACTCGAGGATTTATAACAGAGGTAAATCACATGTATAAATAACGTAAATACTATTACCTCAATCCAAAAGATAGCGGAAGCAACAAGGTTGTGGATTCCCATCAACACCAACGGCAAAGTTGAGTATAGGAAATCGTAACCCTAACGTATCACTTACTCGTCGTCTGAAAAGTCTGCAACATGAAAAGTTGCAGCCCGAAAACGGGTCAGCACATGGAATATGCTGGCAATGTAACACATAGAGAGTAATGAAATGAATAATCCTATACTACATGCATATATGGCTGGTGGAAAAGCTCTATGGTTATAAGGTTTTGCGAAAAGCCAATTTTCCCTACTTGCAAAGGAATAAATTTATTTAACTATCATGGTGGTTGTTGAACATTGAGAATGGTTGACACATCCTCAATCCCAATTAAAAGTACTCATTAAAACCCAACAATATTAATTAGAGTAACATGATGAGATCAACAGATAATCCAAGAACTAGATACTCAAGATTGTCCATAACCGGGACACGGCTAACCATGATTAGTTTATACACTCTGCAGAGGTTTGCGACTTTTCCCCACAAGACTCGATCGCCTCCGTTTGGTTTCTCGCCTTTGCATGGTGTTTGAGAAACGGATGACCGAGACATAGTCTTTCAGAAGCACTAGCACCTTAAATGTGGGTAGACCGGTACACCTACTTTCCCCTACATTTGCTAGTCTACCCGTAAGAGTTCGCACAACTTAATCAACTATGCCAGAGCCCATAATGGCTTGTGGCTGCACACGGAAGTTTCTAGTTTGAATAATCTCATGATCCCTTTGAGCATGGGTGACGGTCCGAAGAAATACAGGCAAATCCTGTCTACCCAGGTGCCTTGATAGGCAAATCCTGGAATAGCCAGGTGCCTCAATCCACCCAGATGTGTGTTTAAGTTGCCACCTTAGATAAACCATTAATTATCAATCTCACATCTGTCATGGATATTCACTCAAACCCAATCCACGTCTACGAGCATAGCATGGCATAATAAGCAAACGTAGAAGTAACTCCCAAGGGTTTGATAATAAAACAGGTAATAGGTACTACCTCAACTACTTCCCATAACCCACAATTTAATTAGATCCTAATCATGCAAGTGTTTGAGGATAGATCTAATGCATAAAAACTGGGTATGAGAAAAGTATGATCAAAGAGTTACTTGCCTGCAAAGTTGATGAAGATGATTCGCACTCAAAACTCTTGATAGGTCTACTCGTGTAACTCCGGTCAATCTATCGTAATCAAGCAATAGTAACCACACATAAGCAATCACTCAAAAGATCGGAAAGAACGAAGATTACGATTCGGAAAACACCAAAACCAAGCGAATAGCTCTTGCAACATAAAACAATTTCTAACAGTACCAAAATTATATGGATTTTGGCCTTATCAGAAAGTTTAGGTCAAGAGCTTCGATTTGCAAAAAGAATCAACTAAAACGGAGTTACGAAACTCAAGTTATGATCAAACGAAGTTCAAATTCAAATATGATCTAACTCAAATTTTAAACTTTCAAAAACATGTTTGAGTGGGATTACTGGATAGAGGGGATCATAACGAAGAAGTGGGCGTTGGTTTCGTTGGATTCCGACTAACGAGTAAAAAGTTATGAGCGTTTGAAGTACAGGGCTAATCTGTGAAGAAAAATCTCACAAATAGGTCCCTGGCCGGAAATTAAAATAAAAAGAAAAGGGAAAAACTCTACGGAACGAACGTTCGCTACTTAAGAAAAATGGTTGAAATAAAAAAAACTATAGATCTAATCCTATCCATCTAACCTAGATCGGGCGGACGAGGAGCACCGGCGGCTTACCGCGGTGGTGGGCGTCGACGTCGCCAGAGAAGGAGACGGCAGCGGCGTCGGGGTCGTCGGGGTGGCTAGTCCGGCGGTCCTCCGGCGTGGCCGCGTGGTCGGGGAGAAGCGGCGTGAGGAGGGGAAGGCGATGGCGCCGTCGGCGGAGGTCGAGGGTGACGGAACGGGGCGCGGCGGCAGCGGGGGATCTCGTCGGAGTCCGGGCTCCGGCGAGGTTTGTGCGAGGCGGCGGGAGGCGGCGCGGAAAGGAGAGACAGGGGGTCGGGGCCTCGGGTTTTTATGGAGGAGGGCGGCGCGGTGGCGTCGGGAGGGGGGAGGGAGGCCGAGGCGGCACGGCGTCCATGGCGATCTGGGCGGCGACGCCTGGTGGCGGCGCAGTCTCACGAGCGTAGTCCCGCCGGGACGGGCGACGGGCGACGTGGGCTGGGCCTGCGGCCTGGCTCGGGTGCTGGGCCGGCCCAGTCGGCGAGGGGAAGTTTTTTTTTTAAATAAACATTTTCGAGACAAATGAAATAATAAAACAAATTAAATGAAAACATTATATGGGCATATAATATATCAAAATTTTCATAAAAAGATTTCCTACAAGATGAACATTATTCTAGCTTCAAATAAAATCCACAATAATTCTAATAATTCAAACAGTGCTACTGACCTATTTAAAACCCAATAAAATCATTTTAAAAATACCAAAATGGTTTCAAATTTATTTCTCTCCAATTTTCTGATGTAGGGAATCATGTTACCCTATTTTCCATATATTTTATTTTTGGAGAAAAATAATTTGAGTAAAACTCCAATAACTCCAAATTGAAAAATAAATTCAAAAGAACTTTGAATCTAATTCTTTGAAACTCCCAACTCATATTTCATATGTTTTGAAGAAGTCATTTTATCTTCGCTCGTGAAAATCATTGAGTTGCATAAAGTTTCAGAATTGGAAATATTCTCAAATGAAATTCAAATATTTTCAACACCCCTTGTCGTTTAAATAAATGGAAGAAGTCATGTCATCTTCTCTCCAGGGTTTTGTGATGAAAAGAATTTGAATTCCCGAAGATCATAAAAGCAAAAATGAAAGTTTGGGAAAGTCCTTTATTCCCTCTCATTTAACTTTCAAAAAGTTTCGAATTCACTCACTTTCAGTCAATCAATCAAGCAATCAATCAAATCTATCTATTTGTTTATAACATTCCAAAATTTAGAATTTTGGGATGTTACAAACTACCACCCTTAAATGAATCTCGTCCTCGAGATTCGGAGAGGCTAGCAAGAAATAGGTTAGGGTTTGGGGGTCTTCTCAAAATCCATCGATCATCTTCGGGGTCTCGGGTGCTACCACCCTTAGAAACATAGTTATGGTTCCATCAAAACTCATATACGCCATTCTTATTGCTGACAGTATCGGTCTTCTCAGATATTAAGGATAATTCCTTCTCTGGCTCTTCCGGTAGTGGCATAACCTTTTTCTCAATCCTTTTTGTCCTTTCATCTTGGTAAGGTTATCCTGGCCCAGGTCTTCATAGTGGACGGTCCGGCGCCAATGCTAAACAACTATCGATATCTCATGGTGGTCAACAATTTATGGTTTGTCCTGCAGAAAACGGGTCTGGGTTGAACCTCACCGTATATCCTACGATTGGCAACAGCTGCCGTGTACAAGGGAAAATACTTATACCATTCTAAGGTTCAAACAAGGTTTTGATCGTCGTCTCGCAACTATAGGTAAGTCACACAGATTTACCATCCCACATAGCAAGGCGAATAATAAGAGTAAGTCGGTATGGTGATCAATCCATCCCGCACCCAAATCATTACCTTGTACATGGTTTAGCGAATCTCGCATTCTAACACTCGGTCATCCTCACAAGCATTGCAGAATTTCTCTTGTCGACGAACCAAGTTCAAAAAATCCATTGATTCTGCAAGCCAAACAAACATCTATCGTTCCTTAACAACTCTCAGGTTTTGCGTAAACTCCTATAAGATCGTCTGTCGGTAAAAGTCGTAACTTGTTCCAAGGTTTTTCCTTCAGCAAGAATGTGCTTGCTTCTTGGCAGGTCATGGGGCCTGTGGGTTATGGCCCATCTCATCACTTAAAATCCTTGAGCACATCATCTGGGAAACTAAACATTATCCCAACATCCAACTTCCTAGTATACTTAAAATCCATCCAATTGTAGTGTCCTCCTTCCTTCTATTTGCACCAAACTAGGACATGATTACTCAGACTCATCATGGAATTTCCATTAATCCATATTTCCAACATCACACCTCCTTTATATCCAATAGTAATTCATCTCTTCATCCTCATGGGATATCCCTCATACCGAGATAAAAACTTATACTTATGAAGTCCATACTCCACTTCATGGAACATCATTATCCTTTCCAGGGTCAAGCGTCCTTACAGGGGAATATTGGCCATCTCTGCATGGCACTTCTTCAACTGGAATACGTGAAACACATCATGAACTCCTCACAGTCCTTCGGGTGACTCCAATTTGTTGGCCACTTCTCCCATATGTTCCAAAACTCAGTATGGTCCTACAATTCTCGGGGCTAACTTTCCCCTATCTCCAAATCGTTTAACTCCTCGCAGAGGTGGCACACAAAGATATGCTCTTTCTCCGATTTCATAGACTACCTCCTTGCGTTTTTTAGTATGCATAAATATTCTGCCTGGACTGAGCTACCTTCAGTCTATCTCGAATCCACTTAACATTCTCTTCTGAATCCTTGATCACATTTGGTCCAAACAACTGACGTCTCCAACTTCATCCCATATCAATGGTGTCTGGCTCCTTCGTCCATACAGGGCTTCGAACGGTGCCATCTTCAAACTGGCTTGATAGCTATTGTTGAATGAGGACTCCGCGTAAGGTAGATTATCATCCCTACTAGATCCATAATCTAGCGCACACGCTCTCAACATGTCCTCCAGAATCTGATTGACTCTCTCGGTCTATCCGTCTGTCTGTGGATGAAAGGCTGTACTGAACTCTAGCCTAGTACTCAAAGTCTGGTGCAGCTGATTCCAAAACTTTGAGGTAAACTGTGTTCCTCTACGATGGTCCTCGGAACTCCATGCAGACATACGTTCCTTGTCAAATATATCTTGGCCAACTTCGCACTTGTATAGGTGGTTTTTATTGGGATAAAATGAGCCACTTTGGTCAAGCAAATCAACTACTACCCAGATAGAAACATATTTCGTTCGGGTTCTGCGAAATCCGGTAATGAAATCCCTGTCAAGCTTATCCTACTTCCATTCGGTTATCGGCATAGGCTGTAGTAATCCTGCTGGCTTCTGAAGCTCTGCTCTTACTCTCTCTGGCATACATCACCTATGACTACATACTCCACAATATCCTTCTTCATACCAGTCCACCAGAAACGCTCCTTCAAATCCAAATATATCTTGGTGTTTCCAGGGCGAATCGAGTATGGTGAGTCACGAGCCTCCTAAAGTATTAACTTCCTGATCTTGCATCATTAGGCACAGATACACGATCCTTGGACCATAAGGTGTCGTGCTTATCCTTACGAAAACCTTTAGCCTTTCCTTTGCTCATCCTCTCTTTTACCTCAGCAATCTCTTTGTCGTCCTTCTGAGCTTCACGGATCTTTCCCAACAATGTAGAGTGAACTTCCATTGCTGCAACAAAACCTTTGGGAACAATCTCCAACCGAAGTTCCCTGAGATCCTCGGATAACTCCTTTGGTAATCCTCCGCTTATGAGGGTATTCGTCCTTGTTTTCTTTATGGTTGTGTCCTATTTCTCCACAAAGCTTGTATGCACAAGGTTTCTTCATATCCTTTCCATAAGGCCTCAACTTCTGGCACACAAGACGAGATCTTGGCAGAGTCAACTTAAATTCTTCCCAAGTGGTCACTCTTTGCAATCCATTGATGGTTTGGTACATCCTCCACCAAATAGCAGCACCTCTTTCAAAGCACTGAAGAGCATGTTGGGCCATATCCTTTCTGGCTATAGGGTTATTCTCCATGTGATCCTCCATGTTCTGAATACATCGGTTTGTCTCCAATTGACTCATCGGTCCAGAAAATACAAGCTCAACTCCATTCATCCTCTATTGGGTCCATGGGTTTTGGGTGGGATAAGAGAGATCGAGAGGGATACACACAATTACAAACAATGGTTTTGAAAAGGCAGACTTTGTTGTGGTTGTCAGAAAAACATCAAACAAATGACAGCTCACAATCGTCGCATCTAACGCAGGTATGTAACAGGGGTTTGGTCTTCTAATGGTCAATAAATCTTCCAAGTCATCAAACTCTTCAAGTCTTGGTCATGTCTCCGATGGCTCCTTCTGATCATGCTTGTCTTTCTCAAGTTCTCTTGCCAAATCATCTTTGTTGACGCGAAGTCTCTCATGACACCCTTTAATATTCTGGAGTTGCGTTCCAACTTATGGATTTCATCATCCTTGGCATGAACCATGGTCCTACTATCCTTCAATTCCTGACTAATCTTCGGTACCTCGAGGTTTTGTTCCTCTAGTTTGGCTATTTTAATCTTCTGGAACCTGGGTTCTTCACGGACTGCTTCCTTGTCAAATACGGCTTCCTGCAAGTCTGTTGGTGTACTAGAGTAGGGGTACCCTAGTACCCCGAACTCATGCACGGGCAGTTGCAGCACCCCACGGCAGGGCTGCCTAGTGACCGCCAAGGTCCTTCGTGGTTCCTTTGGAGCCATTCAAGAACAAAGTATTTAAGCCAAGGAGGCAAGGCCCTGGCAAGAGGAGCTTGCCGGGAAGGCCACTCAAGGCACGCAGAAGACAAGACCCGGCAAGAGGAGCTTGCCGGGAAGGCTTGGTGAGCGACAAGCTTCCGGGCGCGACAAGGATTCGGCCGCGGCAAGATGCTTGCCGCGGCAAGCAACCTCTCTTCATCTCCGCTCCAGCTCATCCACCAACGTGTCGCCATGGGACCATTCCAGGCGTGCGTGTCAAGAGGCTGTGCAGCTAGCGGAGAGCAGCGATAGCGGCGGCGATAGGGTGCCATCGTGGCAAGCGGTGGCGCCCGACGATCCTTTCTGCCTTTGTTTAGGCGACATGGACGGGCATTTAATGCTCTTGTCCCTTGCCGTCAGAGTTAGGTAGAATACACTATATCAAGTAGCTGTACCAACCGCAACTCAATTTTCCGTTTTTACCCTTGTCTACGTTGCCACCTGTGGTGACCCCTTGAGCATATAAAAGGAGGCCCATGTGCAACGTAGAGGAGGTTCGGTTCGGCTCATTCGATACTACACACACTCAAGCTAGGTTTTGTAGCTCTCATTGCTCCCTAGCAAGAACACAATACAATCAGACAAGCAGCAGTAGGAGTATTATCTCTCCGGAGAGCTCCGAAGCTGGGCAAACTGCTCGTGTGCATCGCCTCGATCTGCTCTTCGTGCAATCTCCGCCCCCCACCGAACCAAAAGGGACATGGTCCGCCGGTCCCATAGGTGTTCGTGGGTTACGATCAGCTTCCCCGACATCTTTGGCGCGCCAGGTAGGGGGCGTCGAGGCTGTGTGAACCTGATCCGGCGTTCACACGAGCAACAATCTTCATCAACATGCCACCGAAGAAGAAGGCTTCGGCGGCAGCAGAGCCGTCCGCGTCAAACCCACCACCACCGGAGCCGACGAGTGGTGGGGAAGACTCCGGCGGAAGAATGGGCGTTGACGAGGGAGCTCATGACGCTGCCAAGTCCAAGGACAAGGCTGCGCAGACCTTGGCGTCCGGATACGCACCGCGTCCATCTCAGGAGGCGCGGGACCGACATCGTCATGGTGCTCGCAGCGCCATGCGTTCGTTGGGCCAAGATCGAGCTGGTGGATCCAGGGATGCTCAAGAACAGCTCGCGCGCCAACAGGCTGGTGCGGCGAAGGGCGCGATCGCTGGGCGGGATCTGCTCCTTCTAACATATTTAGAAGTCCGAGCATATCCCGCTCCTCGCACCGTTCGCCATTGCCGCCCACCACTCAAGCGGAAGCTTTGGCGCGAGCTCAACTGCTCCTGGATTACCCTCCGACGGCATACAAGGTCGATGAATGGAGGGCCACCATTCAGAGTCTCATCGGCTTTGCCAACGGCGACGTTCCGCGGCAACCAAGCACATCATCGCCGCGGCGAGACGACAAAACACGAGCGGTGGCGGCAGACCTGTGGGGTGCAACCACCATGCACTCTCCATCCCGAAGGCCAAGATCACCGACTCGTCGGATCCACCTCGGCAATGACTCCACCGCGTCGCCGGATCCGCGAGCTCGTCGTGATCAGCGCCAAGTTCTTCAAAACGGCAACAAGAAGGCGCCGAACTCGATCGAAGCGCCAAGAGAAGCGCGGCCAATCCGACCAGCGCTGCTGGGCCCGCTGTCGACATGCAAGCGCCCGAAGGAACCAGGTGACTTGCCGACGCGGTAGGTTGCCCTGCGTTCACTCGTGAGCTGCGGCAAGTCGAAAGGCCCGACAAGAAAAATTTCAAGCCAGACGTGCGGAGAAGTATGATGGCAGGACACACCCGTCGGAGTTCCTCAGCATCTACACCATTGCGGTGCAAGCTGCAGGGGGACGAGACGACAAGATCCTCGCCAACTACTTCCCGCTGGTACTCAAGCCCAATGTTAGATCTTGGCTCATGCACTTGCCGGACAGTTCCATATCCTCTTGGGCAGATTTATGCCATCAGTTTGTCGGCGCCTTCACAGGCGGCCACAAGCCTCATGGCCAAGAGAGCGGCCTTCATCTGCTTGCCCAGAAGGAAGGAGAGTCCCTGCGCAAGTTCATTCAGAGATTCAGCCGTGTGCACTACAACATCCCAGATGTCCACCCCGCCAAGGTGGTCGTCAAGTTTCATCAAAACGTGCGGAACCGCAGGATGAGGAGGAAATGGCGATGTGCAAAGTCAAGGACGTCAGTGAGCTGTACGCTCTGGCCGACAAGTGTGCACGCGCTGAAGAAGGGAGGAGACTCCCAGGAGAGAATGCAGAAGCAGGATCTGGCAGTGAGGAGACCGCCCCGGCAAAGAAGAGTCGGCGGTGGAACAACCAAAGGAAGAAGAGCAAAGAGGTACTAGTTGTCGAGCAGTCCGGCAACGGTAGTGCTGCCAAGAAATCTAAAGTTGGTGGTTCCGGCAAGGAGGTTGCCGCTGGCACCGATCGCAAGCTTTAATGGCCGCCGACAAGCGTGACAGCTCCAACAAACAAGATCTTGCAAGATTCACCGCACCAAGGGCCACGACCTCCAGAGCTGCAAGAAGATCGAGCAGCTTGTTGAGCAGTAGAAAGCTGAGTACGAGCGGCGCGACAAGGAGAAGGCCCAGGAAGGTGCTGGGGGAGCTAGCAAGAAGCGACCCGACCGGGGAGGACGCCGTGGCAAGGCCAAGCAGCGGCAAGGAGACAGACCTCCCCGCGGCCGCGACAAGGATGAAGACGACGATGACGATGAAGATATGGAAGACGATGAGGCTGACGAGCAGGAGTTTTAGAAAGCCACGGAGGTCCTCTGCGTTGACGGCGGTGCTTCTCTGCATACCTCACACCGCCAGCTCAAGCAATGGATGCGGGAGGTTAATGCAGCAGAACCATCCGTAGAGTCACGCAAGCCTTTGAAATGGTCCAGCACGCCTATCATCTTTGATATTGAGGACCACCCGATCTCATAACATGCGGTCGGTGCTTGCCGATGTTGGTCTCACCAACTATCCGCAACCTCAAGGTCACCAAGATGCTAGTTGACGGCGGGGCCGACTTAAACCTGATCTCATCCGCAGTGCTCCAGAAGCTTCAGATCCCTGACAGCGAGCTCGAAGAGACTGGAACATTCCAAGGAATCAACCCAGGAAGGAGCAAGCCAAAGGGGAAGATCACGTTGCCGGTAACATTTGGCAGTGAGCTAAACTTCAGGACTGAGAGGGTCACATTCGACGTCGCCGATTTTCCATTACCTTACAATGGAATACTTGGCGTCGGCTTCGCCAAGTTCATGGCAGCCTCTCATTATGCATACAACTTGCTCAAGATGCCCGGCCCGATAAGTGTCATTTCTGTCCATGGCGACAAGAAGGATGCTCTTATCTGCGCCGACAAGATCTACCGGGAGGCATCAGCTGCAACAGATAGCAAATCACTTGCCGCTGAAGCTCCCGGGGGGAAGAAGAAGACCAAGTCCGGCAAGAGCTCTGATGCCCACTCCGGCAAGCGCACCTCTTCGGAGTGCTGCGCTACCGTCAAGGACGCACCATCGAGCTCCACCGGCAAGTGCAAGAAGATGATGGCAGCTCCACCAAAGACCAAGAAGGTGCCCGCCAAGGAGGACGGCACTGGTGGTACCTTCACCATCAGTGCCACTCTCGACCCTAAATAGGAAGGCGCGCTCGTTGCTTTCCTGCGGGCGAATGTCGACGTGTTTGCATGGCAACTGTCTGACATCCCCGGTGTTCCTAGGGAAGTAATTGAGCATCACCTAGCTGTCTGCGTCCTCATCGCGCGCCCGTCAAGCAAAAAGTCGAAAAAGCAAAGGGTGGGCGCCAAGAATTCATAGCGTAAGAAATCAAGAAGTTGGAAGCAGCAGGCCTTGTCGGAGAGTACTCCATCCCACGTGGTTGGCCAATCCGGTAGTTGTATCGAAGGCAAATGGGAAATGGAGACTTTGTATCGACTTCACAGATGTTAATAAAGCTTGTCCCAAAGACCCATTTCCTTGCCGCATCGACCAGATTGTTGACTCCACGGCTAGATGTGATTTGCTTTCATTTCTTGATGCATATTCAGGATATCATCAGATCTTCATGGCAGAAGAGGATGAGGAGAAAACTGCATTCATCACCCCATGTGGCACATACTGCTTTATAAGGATGCCTTTTGGGCTAAAGAATGCTGGTTCAACGTTTGCAAGAGTAGTCCACGACGCTTTTGAGCCGCAAATGCACAGAAATGTAGAAGCTTACATGGATGACATAGTGGTCAAGAGCAAGGACAAAGCAACTTTGGTTCAAGATTTAGATGAGACCTTTGCAAATCTGCGCAAGATCAACCTCAAGCTCAACCCCGAGAAGTGCGTGTTCGGAGTCCCTTCCGCAAGCTTCTCGGTTCTTCATGTCTCACGGGAATTGAAGCCAATCCCGACAAGATCAAGGCCATTGAGCAGATTGAAGCACCAAAGCGCGTCAAGGATGTACGAAGACTTGCGGTTGCGTGGCTGCTCTCGGCAGGTTTATCTCTAGGTCTGCTGAGCGCCTCGCCATTTTTCAAGATTTTGAAAAGGCAGGTCCAATGAAATGGACTCCCGGCGGAGGCTGCGCTGCAGAGACTTAAAGAGGTACCTGTCCTCCACTCCAATACTTGTCGCACCTAGACCACAAGAGAAGTTGCTGCTGTATATAGCGGAAACCAATCAAGTGGTTAGTGCAGCGTTAATAGCGAAAGGGAGGCGATGATGAGCGGCAACTAAGGCGAGATGCATCCAGCGACAAGCGGGGGCTTCACCGACGAGCTCTGGTCCCGACAAGGACGGATCTGCGCAGGATTGCGAAGATGCGAAAAGGATGGTGCAGCGCCCGGTCTACTTTGTCAGTTCCCTCCTGCAGGGGGCTAGGTCAAGGTACTCTGGTGTGCAGAAATTGCTTTTTGGCCTCCTCATGGCCTCGACAAAGCTGCGCCATTACTTCCAAGCACATGAGATCACAATTTTCACTCGCTTTCATTGAAGAGAATCTTGCAAAATCCGAAAGCAATAGGCAGGATTGTCGAGTGGGCCTTTGGAACTGTCAAGCTTTGGCCTCAAGTTTGAAAGCACTTCAATTATCCAAAGCGAGCACCGCAGAGTTCATAGCAGAATGGACGCCAACGCAAGATGAAGAAATTCCAGAGATGAGCATCCCCGTCAAGGAGGCAAGTAAAGAGTGGCTGATGTACTTTGATGGTGCCTTCTCGCTGCAAGGGCCGGTGCTGGCGTGCTGCTTATCGCACCCACCGGAGAGCACCTCAAGTACATAGTCCAAATGCACTTTCCCAAGGAGCAAGCAACAAATAATACTGCAGAGTATGAAGGTTTGCTTGCCGGTCTCAGAATTGCAGTAGACCTTGGGATCAAGAAGCTCATTGTCAGGGGTGACTCGCAGCTTGTCGTCCGCCAAGTAAACAAAGATTATCAGAGTCCGTTGATGGAAGCCTACATTGATGAAGTGAGAAAGCTAGAAGAACACTTTGACGGCCTACAAATGGAACATGTTCCAAGAGCTCAGAATGATATTGCTGATGGCCTGTCAAAGTGCACCGCACTCAAGTTACCTGTGGAACCAGGAATTTTTGTGCTCAAAAGGCATCCTTATAAAGCAGTATGTGCCACATGGGGTGATGAATGCGGTTTTCTCCTCATCCTCTTCTGCCATGAAGATCTGATGATATCCTGAATATGCATCAAGAAATGAAAGCAAATCACATCCAGCCGTGGAGTCAACAATCTGGTCGATGCGCGGCAAGGGAAATGGGTCTTTGGGACAAGCTTTATTAACATCTGTGAAGTCGATACAAAGTATCCATTTCCCATTTGCCTTTCGTACAACTACCAGAATGGCCAACCACGTGGGATGGAGTACTCCTCTGACAAGGCCTGCTGCTTCCAACTTCTTGATTTCTTCTGCTATGAATTCTTGGCGCCCAACGCTGTTTTCGACTTTTGCTTGACGGGCCGCGCATGAGGACAGACAGTTAGGTGATGCTCAATTACTTCCACAGGAACACCGGGATGTCGACGTTGCCATGAAAACACGCCGACATTCGCCCGAGAAAGCAACGAGCGCCTTCCTATTTAGGGTCGAGAGTGGCACTGATGGTGAAGGTACCACCAGTGCCGTCCTCCTTGGCGGGCACCTTCTTGGTCTTCGGTGGAGCTGCCATCATCTTCTTGCACTTGCCGGTGGAGCTCGATGGTGCGTCCTCGACGGTAGCGCAGCACTCCGAAGAGGTGCGCTTGCCGGAGTGGGCATGGGGGAAGGAGAAGATAATGGTGTGGGCCGCCAAGCGTCGCTCGAGGAAGTTTTGCCTTACCGGGAAGCAAATGACAGAAAAGCTAAGTTGCTAAAATTCAAGCAATCAGTTTTTAAATTTTTAAGTTATCTTCCTCGAACGATAGTACTTTGTATGGAAAACCTGTGCGCGGAGGAACCAACTCGTAGCTAGTTTGCGCCCTTACTTTGTTTCGAGTCCGCTCAACAACTTAAGTGAGCTGCAACTAGTTGCGACAAGGTTGCTTGTCGGAGGCGGCACCGCCAGCAGGCTGCTGATGTTCCGCACTCAGCGCTCGCGGCAAAGGTGCCCGCGCCGACAAGTTCCCTAAAAGCGTAAGGAACAAATATACAGAGGAAGGAATCAAGTAAAGGAAATAACATTGCAATCGTTGCCTAAGATAGAGTATATTACAAAATAACTTGTCGCAGATCTAATAAATTGTTCTCCTAAACATGATCAGCGGCGACAAAGGAAAGATAAAATTGGCGGCCTAGTCTACACGGTCGCCATCAACTCGCTTGATCTTGCCCACCCTGTCCACAATGGGTGCGACAAGGGCTTTGAGCGCCTCCACATCGGCATTCGGCGGCAAGGATTTGAGGACGCAGTCGAGGTTGAGGCCTGGATTGCGGAAGGCCACCTTCATCAACACCTTCTGGAGGGCTCCTGCGCAGATCTGGCGCGATTCCTCGGCCAGCTGCTTCGGGATCTCTTCCGGTCTTGTGAGAGCCGCCACCACGCCCTTGAGGAATAGGCTGAGCTTGGCGCTGGGTTGGAGGCGCTCGTCGGAGGAGTACCCGAGATCCACCATCCCCAGCTCCATCAGCTCCTTGTCGATGGCGGCGACGATATTCACAAGACCTTCAGTCCAGAGCTCCACATTCTCCCTGAAGGTTCTCAGGGTGGCAGTAGCATTCGCCAACAGCTCCTCGTTGGCCTTGATCTTTTCCAGCAGACCCACCTCTCGCTCCTTGGCGCCGTCCAGCGTCTCCATCAGGGTGGTCAGCTTCAGCTCGAGATCCGCCTTGGAGTCCTTGGTGGCATCGAGCTCTTTGATCTTCTCAGCGAGACGGCCCTGCAACTCGCCAAGAGTGTAGGCGTCCTTCTCGCGCTCGTGGTTCAGCGCGGCAAGCTCTTCGCCGCTCTTTTGCAGACTGGCCTCTAGCTGCGTCACTTTTGTCTCCAACTCCTTCTTGGCGGCCTCGGAAGCTGCGGCAGCGTCCTTCGCTTCCTTGAGAGCTCCGCCAAGTGACTGCTCGCGCGCGGCAAGCTCTTCCTCATAGCTGTCAAGGTTGATCTTACGCTGCGCCAGCTCACCTTCTTGCGCAGATAGCTTCTCGCCGGCGAGCCGTTGCTGCTCCTCGACCTCAGCCTTCTCAAGGATGAAGGTTGTGCGCTCTTCAGCGAGTCGCCCCCGCTCTTCTGCTACGTCCCGGAGAGCTTCTTGGTTGGCGCACCGGAGCTCTTCTGCGCGCTTCTCCATGTCTGCTCCCGCCCTCGCGACAAGTGCTTCCCGGGACTCCAGCTTGGCTTGTCGGGCGCGGTAGAGCGACAACAGCTTCTTCAGCAGCTGCTCCTCCTCAGAATAGCCACTGCTGCTTGGCGCGTCAAACAGCGATAGCCCAGCGGAGGCGAGCAGCTCTTCGTCGAAGGTCTCTCCCTCGACCGGCGCCCTGGAGCTCGACGCCCATGGGAGCTTGATGAAGACGCCGTCGCCGGCCTTCAGATAGGCGCCGGGCTGGGCTCTTCGAACTGGACGCTGCATCGGTGGCGGAGGGATCGGCGGTCGGTGTAGCGCTGGCGCTCCTGCGGACCTCGAGGTCGTCGATCGATCGCCAGACCCTCGCCAGCCTTCTGCGCGGCAGCCTTGGCGGCCTCTTCGCGGCGGACCCATCGGCGCCAGCCTCTTCCTCCATGGTGGCGGCGTCGTCGGTGTTGCCTGGCGTCCTCCTCGCCGGCGACCTCGGTCTCCATCGGCTCTCCGGCAGATGGATCGGCGATCGAAAAAAAGAAAGAAACGATCAGCGAATGTTGAAAAGAAGAACAGAAGAAAAAGAACCCAAGGGGAATTGTCACGCCAAAGGTTTACCTGCGATAGGATCTGTGGCCGCGGTCTCCACCACCGGAGGATCGCTGGCGCTGCCCCTTGTCGGAGGAACTTCCTTTGTCGGAGAAGCCTCCTTGCGGAGAGCGCTCCTTGCGGAGAATTCTCCCTTGGCGGCGTGAGTTGAAGCGAGGCGGAATTTGGGAGCGACTTCCGGCCTTCCCGATGAGGCTGCTCTGCTCCTACACAAATCAACAAGTCGATATCAGCAAGGAAGGAGCACCCATGCACACCTAACCGTAAGAAATAAACCAAATACTTACGGCTGGGGCTGTCTTTGGGGCTGCTTTGAAGAAGGTTGCCGGTCCGGCAAGGGGTCTCGACGCGCGCCTCCACAGCCACGGGATCGTCTTGATGACAACCACCGGGGTCTTGGCCCTCTTGATGCTCTCTCGAGCCAGCGTCCTGAAAAAGGAAAGAGTTCAGAATGAAGCAAATCAGATACAAGACAAAGCAACCAAATTGAAGAAATACAAGCACAGCATAGAAGCTTACTCTTCTTCTTCTGCCTCGTCGGAGCTGAGCGCGGAGAGATCAAATTCCGGCTCGCCTCCGGTGCGAAGAGGTGGAGGAGTAGGCTCCCTCGGACGCTTGGCGGGGGTGGCAGCGGCGGCCTGAGAGGATCCCGCCTCAGTCGTTGCAGCGGTGTGGGGTGCTCCCGCGGCAACAGTGCTTGCCGCGGTGGAGCGCGTCGCACGGCGCTGCGGCTGTTGGCCCGTCTGCCGTCCCGTCACTTCCCCGGCCTTGCGGAGGCGCCTTCTTGGTGGAGCTGGGGGCTCCGCTCGCAGCAAGCTGCTTGAAGGCGTGGAGGAGGCTCGACTTCGGGCTCGACTTCGGGCTCGACCCGCACCTCCATGCCGGCAAGCTCTTCTCGATCGGCAAGGCTTGCCGCCTCCGCTGCCTCTGCCTCCTCCAAGGTGAACCCGACCGCCAACGGCAGCAGCTGCCGCCTCCTCCACTTCTGGTGGCGTCGCGCTGCAGCTTCGGCGTCGGTGGTGTCGCAGGTGAGCCACTTCTGCTCGTCGGGGCGGATCGGCACTTCTTCCAAGCTGTCGAAGAACTGCTGCACGACGTCGTCGGCGGGCTCTTGCCACGTTGGGAGGATTCCATGGGAATCACACAACGACATCATGGCGCGGATGCGGTCGAGCAAAGAATTGTTGCACAATGGGACGACCCCCCTCGGCAACATAAACCACTCGGGGTGATCGGCGTCATGCTTGAACAGCTCCAGCAGCATTGCATCCAGCTCCAAGACGGTGAAATTCCAGTTGAGGCCTGGGCGCAGCCTCATAATATCCGCCGGGTTTTGGAACTCCCAAGCAGGTCTCCTCCTCTCCTGCAAGGGGGCGATGCGGCGGCGAAGGAAATCTGCGCCAACGGCGCCTATAGTGAGTCCGGCATGCCTGAGGCGCAAGATCCGGGTCACGACAATCTTCAACCTAGCATCCTCCGGCGCCAAGTTGCTCCAATCGTTGCCGCGCACTATGGGAGTTTGGCGCTGGGCTGTGAAGGGCTGCGGGTTCTCCTCAACGATCCAGCACCAATCGGCTCTCCACTCTTCCCACTTGCTGCGAAGCTCTCCTTCCAGATAGGATTCTTTCTTGCCGATCCTAGAGATCCAAGCAATCCCTCCGGCAAGCGGCTCTCCTCTCTCTACGCAGGGCATGAAGAAGTGGCGGAAAAGGGCTACATTTGGGTGGACTCCGACAAAGTTCTCGCAGAGGTGTGCGAAAACCGCCATGGTCAGGACAACATTGGGGGTGAAATCAAGGAGGCGAAACCCGTAGGTGTTCATTACGTCACAAAAGAACTCAGAAAAGGGCGGGCAGAGCCCGCAGATAAGAAGAGCCTTGAAGAAGGTACCCGATAGAAACCGACTGATCTGGCGGCTGAGATTACCCTCGTCGCGGATGCGCCGTTCCGTCGACGGAAGAGGTAGTAGCCCTCCCTCAGCTCCTTTGCGTCGAGCTGGGGGTCGAAGAGGGCCCGCTCCTTGCGCAGCGCCGCGAGCTGCTGCGCCTCGGCCGACTTCACGCCCTTCCCCTTGTCGGCTTTCGGAGCCATGGCGGAGGCGGTGGAGGAGACCGACGGCGTTGATGGCGCTGGTGGTGATGGGAGGGCGGAGCGTTGCTCTCTTCGGACCAGAGGAGAAGGGGGGAGCGACGGTGGTTTTTCGAGATGGGACAACAATGGCGAGGTGGGCGACCTGCCCCTGATTCCCCTGTTTATAAGGAGGGAGAGGGGGCGGACGTTCCGCTTTTCCAATTAAAGAAAGCCCCCCACGATCTCTCCCACGACGCCACGTTCGTAGCGTCTTGTTAAGTGGGGGCGTGGTGGGTCCGGAGCAAGTAACGGCGTGATCTAGGCCGCTGCGTCCGTGCCTGCTTTTGGGCCTGGCCCAACAGCACTTTCGGCACCGTGTGTGGCCCGAGCCGGGGCTCCTGTCGGTGTACTAGAGTAGGGGTACCTAGTACCGGAACTTCGTGCTGCAGGCGAGTTGCAGCACTCGCGGCAGGGCTGCCTAGTGACCGCCAAGGTCCTCCGTGGTTCCTTTGGAGCCATTCAAGAACAAAGTATTTAAGCCAAGGAGGCAAGGCCCCGGCAAGAGGAGCTTGCCGGGAAGGCCACTCAAGGCACGCAGAAGACAAGACCCCGGCAAGAGGAGCTTGCCGGGAAGGCTTGGTGAGCGACAAGCTTCCGGGCGCGACAAGGATTCAGCCGCGGCAAGATGCTTGCCGCGGCAGGCAACCTCTCTTCATCTCCGCTCCAGCTCATCCACCAACGATGTCGCCATGGGACCATTCGAGCGTCTTGCGTCAAGAGGCTGTGCAGCCAGCGGAGAGCAGCGATAGCGGCGACACAGGGGTGCCATCGTGTGGCGGTGGCACCCCGACGATCCCTTTCGCACCTTTGTTTAGGTGACATGGGCGGGCATTTAATGCTCTTGTCCCTTGCCGTCGAGTTAGGTAGAATACACTGTATCAAGTAGCTGTACCAACCGCAACTCATTTTTCCGTTTTTACCCTTGTCTACGTTGCCACCTGTGGTGACCCCTTGAGCATATAAAAGGAGGCCCATGTGCAACGTAAAGGAGGTTCGGTTCGGCTCATTCGAGACTACACACACTCAAGCTAGGTTTTGTAGCTCTCATTGCTCCCTAGCAAGAACACAATACAATCAGACAAGCAGCAGTAGGAGTATTATCTCTCCGGAGAGCTCCGAAGCTGGGTAAACTGCTCGTGTGCATCGCCTCGATCTGCTCTTCGTGCAATCTCCGCCCCCCACCGAACCAAAAGGGACCTGGTCTGCCGGTCCCATAGGTGTTCGTGGGTTACGATCAGCTTCCCCGACAAAGTCCATCTTAAAATCCTTGATGTAATGCTCCAGATCCTGGTCTTACTCCAATACACCTTAATCTCGATTATTGATTACTTCCATAATCTCTCAATTCCATAAGCGTAACCTTCCTAGGTCATAAAATCTGGGAATTCTTCAAAGCCTTCAAATTCTCCTAGTCTTCGAAGTCTTCAACCGTTGTAGTTTCCATTTACACGGTAAAATCCTCTTCATTCCAAATTATCTTAGTTGTCTGATATCTTGTCTCCTTGGAGTGGTATCATCGGTCGAATCTTCGAGTGGTCAAAAGGGAAATGGGGTATGGTCTCACTAAAAAGGGAATATTTGTATAAGCTCAGAAGAGAAGATAGGTAAAAGATTTTTTTGAAAATGAAGTTGTAGAGAAAAATCTTTCCTATGGGCTTGTCAGTTTCTAGGGTCACGTCCTACAGTCAACATGTGCTCTGATACCATCTTGTAGCGACCCGACCCGAATGGGTCAAGTCTCTGTGCTTATGTGTCATCCCTGGATCGGTATGCTGACACACACAATACTCGAGGATTTATAACATAGGTAAATCACATGTATAAATAACGTAAATACTATTACCTCAATCCAAAAGATAGCGGAAGCAACAAGGTTGTGGATTCCCATCAACACCAACGGCAAAGTTGAGTATAGGAAATCGTAACCCTAACGTATCACTTACTCGTCGTCTGAAAAGTTTGCAACATGAAAAGTTGCAGCCCGAAAACGGGTCAGCACATGGAATATGCTGGCAATGTAACACATAGAGAGTAATGAAATGAATAAGCCTATACTACATGCATATATGGCTGGTGGAAAAGCTCTATGGTTATAAGGTTTTGCGAAAAGCCAATTTTTCCCTACTGCAAAGGAATAAATTTATTTAACTATCATGGTGGTTGTTGAACATTGAGAATGGTTGACAGCATCCTCAATCCCAATTAAAAGTACTCATTAAAACCCAACAATATTAATTAGAGTAACATGATGAGATCAACAGGATAATCCAAGAACTAGATACTCAAGATTGTCCATAACCGGGGACACGGCTAACCATGATTAGTTTATACACTCTGCAGAGGTTTGCGCACTTTTCCCCACGGACTCGATCCCTCCGTTTGGTTTCTCGCACTGCATGGTGTTTGAGAAGCGGATGGTGAGACATAGTCTTTCGTAAGCACTAGCACCTTACATGTGGGTAGACCGGTACACCTACTTTCCCTACATCTGCTAGTCTACCCGTAAGAGTTCGCACAACAATCAACTATGCGAGAGCCCATAATGGCTTGTGGCTGCACACGGAAGTTTCTAGTTTGAATAATCTCATGATCCCTTTGAGCCTGGGTGGCGGTCCGAAGAAATACAAGCAAATCCTGTCTACTCAGGTGCCTTGATAGGCAAATCCTGGAATAGCCAGGTGCCTCAATCCACCCAGATGTGTGTTTAAGTTGCCACCTTAGATAAACCATTAATTATCAATCTCACATCTGTCATGGATATTCACTCAAACCCAATCCACGTCTACGAGCATAGCATGGCATAATAAGCAAAAGTAGAAGTAACTCCCAAGGGTTTGATAATAAAACAGATAATAGGTACTACCTCAACTACTTCCCATAACCCACAATTTAATTAGATCCTAATCATGCAAGTGTTTGAGGATAGATCTAATGCATAAAAACTGGGTATGAGAAAAGTATGATCAAAGTGTTACTTGCCTGCAAAGTTGATGAAGATGATTCACACTCAAAACTCTTGATAGGTCTACTCGTGTCACTCCGGTCAATCTATCGTAATCAAGCAATAGTAACCACACATAAGCATTCACTCAAAAGATCGGAAAGAACGAAGAGTACGATTCGGAAAACACCAAAACCAAGCGAATAACTCTTGCAACATAAAACAATTTCTAACAGTACCAAAATTATATGGATTTTGGCCTTATCAGAAAGTTTAGGTCAAGAGCTTCGATTTGCAAAAAGAATCAACTAAAACGGAGTTACGAAACTCAAGTTATGATCAAACGAAGTTCAAATTCAAATCTGATCTAATTCAAATTTTAAACTTTCAAAACATGTTTGAGTTGGATTCTTTGGATAGAGGGATCATAACAAAGAAGTGGGCGTTGGTTTCGTTGGATTCTGACTAACGAGTAAAAAGTTATGAGCGTTTGAAATCAGAGGCTAATCTGAAGAAAAATCTCACAAATAGGTCCCCGCCGAAATTAAAATAAAAGAAAAGGAAAAACTCTCACGGAACGAGCGTTCGCTACTTAAGAAAAACGGTTGAAAAAACTATAGATCTAATCCTATCCATCTAACCTAGATCGGACGGACGAGAGTATCGGGCGGCTTACAGCGGTGGTGGGCGTCGGCGTCGCCGGAGAAGGAGACGGCAGCGGCGGCGTCGGGGTCGTCAGGTGGCTTGCTCAACGGTCCTCGGCGTGGCAGCGTGGTCGGGGAGAAGCGGCGCGGCAAGGGCGATAAGCGCGTCCGGGAGAGATCGAGGTGTGACGGAACGGGCGGGCGGCAGGGGGATCTCGTGAGTCCGGGCTCCGGCGAGGTTTGTGCGAGGTGTCGGGAGGCGGCGTGGAAAGCAGAGAGAGGGGTTCGGGGCCTCAGCTTTTTATGGAGGAGGCGGCGGTGGCGTCTTGGGGAGGGTAGAGGAGGCCGAGGCGGCACGGCGTCCATGGCGGTCTGGCGGCGACGCTTGGTGGCGGCGGTCTCCACGAGAAGTCCCGCTTCGGGGGCGGGCGACAGGCGGCGTGGGCTGGGCTCTGCGGCTGGCTCGAGTCTTGGCCGCCCAATGGGTCGGCGGGAAGGTTTTTTAATAATCATTTTCGGACAAATGAAATAATAAAACAAATTAAATGAAAATATTATATGGGCATATAATATATCAAAATTTTCAGAAAAGATTTCCTACAAGATGAACATTATTCTATCTTCAAATAAAATCCACAATAATTCTAATAATTCAAACAGTGCTACTCACCTATTTAAAACCCAATAAAATCATTTTAAAAATACCAAAATGGTTTCAAATTTATTTCTCTCAATTTTCTGATGTAGGGAATCATGTTACCCTATTTTCCATATATTTTATTTCTGGAGAAAATAATTTGAATAAAACTCCAATAACTCCAAATTGAAAAATAAATTCAAAAGAACTTTGAATTTAATTCTTTGAAACTCCCAACTCATATTTCATATGTTTTGAAGAAGTCATTTTATCTTCGCTCGTGAAAATCATTGAGTTGCATAAAGTTTCAAAATTGAAATATTCTCAAATGAAATTCAAATATTTTCAACACCCTTGTCATTTAAATAAATGGAAGAAGTCATGTCATCTTCTCTCCGTGGTTTTGTGATGAAAAGAATTTGAATTCCGAAGATCATAAAAGCAAAAATGAAAGTTTGGGAAAGTCCTTTTATTCCTCTCATTTAACTTTCAAAAGTTTGAATTCACTCACTTTCAGTCAATCAATCAAGCAATCAATCAAATCTATCTATTTGTTTATAACATTCCAAAGTTTAGAATTTTGGGATGTTACAAGTAACTAGTTACACATAAATATATTTTTGACAGAGATACTCCCTATTTAAAGAAATATACAAATCTTTTATATCACGTGCTCACCTTGCCGAGAAATATACTCCTCTCATAGCGCACGGGCATTATGGGGTTCAGCTTTTTTATGGGGGTTCACCGAGAATATAATACTCGAGATAGGCTCACGGTTACGGACTTTGGGCCGCAGCCGACCCTCGCATGTTTGGGGCCCATGTGTTCTACCTCAGCGCTTTTCATATTGCAAGTGATCGGTACTACGCTGGTTTTAGATCTTTGTCATAAGGCGAATACACAAAATTGAATAAAGCACGGCAATTGTTGGAATGAAATTGAGCAGCAGGTTCCTAACCAGCAATCGAGTTGCAATTCTATCAACGATATACCATGTGATAAATAATCTTGTCAGATACTTATACACAGGACACTTGTTTCACCATGCCGATTATTACATCAAAATCTCTCGGAGGATAGATCAGTTCGGCGGTTGCGTCTTTGCTCTTGAAGAATTTCAAAGTTGATTTGGACCAGCTCTCCTTGCCGAGAAAGTTCGATTTTGACATCATCCCCTACCGCAAGATATGATTTAGATTTGAACCTTGACCATCCTTTAGCATCAATCATCATGCGACCATCCTTTGTACTTACGGTATATTGAGCAGGTTCATTCACACCAAGGCTGCGCATGGTAAGAGAAACTTGGCATGATGCCGGATAGTTGAACGACTCCCTCGTTGCTCTAGGAATTCTCTGTTTGCAAACAAGAAGACATACCCAAACAGTTAGATCAACACAGTGAATCATGTGAAACAACATGGAAAGAAAAAAGAACGAAGCACTTGGGCGGCCAATGCTTACCAAGAAGGTGGACATGTCGGTTTTTGTAAGGACTTTGGTATATGAAGTGCGAACTGCAGCCCAGTCTGTTGCCAGTGCAACTGCACGGGCCGGACCAAATGCAAGTGCAAGTGTTGGTGCAGGTGCCAAAGCCGCTGCTGCTGCCGGAGATGGTGCTCCTTGTAGAGCTGGTGCCGGTGTCGATGCCCGATCCTCCGGTAGATCATACTGATCCGCTAACGCGGTCGGTGCCCAATCCTCACCGGATCGGTGAGTGATTGTTGCATTTGCGGTGCTAGAGCAACAGCTGGGTGCTCGATCTATGCGAGACAATGGCGATCGTGTCCGATCTGCTATGATCAGCTTTCTAACTTGACTAGGATCCGTGACCGTGATCCAATTTTTTCTCATTTATTTTAAACGCGAGAAGGACTAATTGTGGCGTTTTGTTAAACCAAACTGCAGTTCATCATAGGGATTCAGCTTGTACTCGCACAACGGTGATCCAATTTTTCCAATAATATAAGTGATGGACGGTGCCTTCGTTCTTGACACGACATAAGAAGTGAAACCTGCAAAATAGCCATCGTAGAGCAAACCAAATGGTTTATTCGTGATGAATGTCACATGGCAAAACCTGCATCGTAAAATTGCAGGAAAAGAAAGAAAACATGACATTAAATCAATAAGATTTAGACAAAAATCAATAAGATTTAGACAGTAAATCAATAAGATTTACTTGATGTGACACGAGTGAATCCTTACCAGAAATCACTATGTTGAAGTACTAAATGCGGAAGATTGATCGTCCAACTACGCGTGGCATGCGAGGGCCCTGCCTACTCCCACAAGGGACAGTCCAAAGGTCGTGACAAATCATATGGACCGAACATCCATGGACTGGAAATCCTGGTGGGTGCGATAAACCCTGCAATGCATACAGATATTGGAGTGTAACCATAATTGATAAACCGTCCTCACAAAAATATGATCTGGATACTTCAAAATGTACAGATCGAATTGAGTGGACAGACATTAACATAGACCGTTCTCGGGACTGACCACACACCAAAAGCGGCGGTACTAATAAACAATACAGGGTTCACAAACACAAATCAAGTCTTGAACAATAGTACTTACTACGGACAAGCAAAGTTGCACTAACTAAACTCTGCAGACTATTTCTTGCCACCGACCTACGGGATGAACCCGCATAAGCGACTAGGCCATGGACTTCGTGTGAGATGTCTACATGCACCATCACCATCTTGTCAACCTTGGAGAACCTAACAGTGGTCTTTCCACTCATAAACATGATGATGAAGACAGGCTGCATCAGATTTGTTGGGAAGCTTTACAAGAACCACACCTTCAGTAATCGAAGGCACAGCCAGAAATTGTTGTGGTCAAGTACAGCCTCGAGAACACACGACAACAATGCTACAGGAAAACACTAGTTCGGGACACGTGGCGACAAGGACACAACAGCTCGATAGTTCACCAGTAGAACTCATCATCAGGTCTTCCAGTTCACACGGAATGACTTTGAGAACTTCATCTCCACCGCGGACCTGGTTCTAATTCAAACAGAAACCATATTTCATTACTACCTCCATTCAGAAATATAAGATGATTTTCAATATTATACTCCATATATGACTACATATCGCATACGAAATGAGTGAACAAAGACACTAGAACATGTCTTCAAAGGCATGAGAGCGGAGGGATTACATGCAATATCCATAACACAAGTTCTTGAGGCAAATATACCCTCTTAAAGGTAGCATTGATGTTCATAAAGTACTCCCTCCGTCCCAAAATTCTTGTCTTAGATTTGTCTAGATACGGATGTATCAAGTCACATTTAGTATTAGATACATCCGTATCTAGACAAATCTAAGACAAGAAATTTGGGACAGAGAAATAGTTGAAAGTAATCTATAAGAAATCAGTGTCAACCTCTCGCATGTTTTGGTCAAAGAGGAATTTAGAACCGTCATTTGGCACACTAAAATCACATGCAAGATCACCCAAAAGTTGTACTACCAAGTACTAGTACTGCGTGTTAGATGAAAAACACGATCAAGATCGAGAAAAGATCGTCAACAAGAGACATTACCTGGACTTGCTTAATGAGGGATCCGGAGAGGGGGCTTGGACAGGCGATGGCTTTGAGCTTGTCTGCATGTAGTCTCGGCGGGGTGCTTGCGCTTCTTCGTACCATGAGCCTCGACGGTTTGGCGAGCCATAGACATCCGTCGGCGGTGCTCCGGCGTCCATCCAAGAGAGGAAGCTGAGAGAGAAGAGTGAAAGGAGGAATGAGATGAGGGAGAAGCGAAGCGAGTGGGGTTTTCTTCAAGAGAGGAAGCTGAGAGAGAAGAGTGAAATGATGGTTGCTTCGTCCAACTTCTTCTGGAAAGGAGGGGTTTGTGATTTGGCTCATTGGGCATTCTGCGGCGGTTCGATCGGGGTAGTCTACCATCACTCTACTATGGAGTAATTTAGTGCATGGCTGGTGGACTGAGGTGCTGGCTGTCCCACACGTCGGCAAAAGTGAGTAATTTAGTGCATGCCTGGAGGAGGATCCACACGGTAGAGCGTGTCCACTATTTTTCATTCTGAAGAAAAAAATGATTACAGCAAGCGTTTCCACTCTTCTGACGGAGGAGTGCGAAACAGGGCAGCCACTTGAACATACACAAGCTCCTACTACTAGGCATGTGCGATGGTTCATCGTCGATACTACACAATCTTGTTGCTAGTGTAGTAAGATATGACGATAACAAATGATGTTGTGTGCATGTCAACTACTCCTATATGTAACATAGTACGGCTTTTTGATTGTCCGGTCGAGAATGAGCAGTGAGATCAATGTTAAAGAACTAGGTCCACAGCGCATGGAAATGCGGTGCTACGATACTCCACGAAACATGAACCATATGAAGCACATCCTATAGTGTTAGGCAGGGTGTATGAAGGGTGCAGGATGGGAGCAAAAGTTCCCTTCTCGACCCACTTTTGGGTGTTTGGCGAGTGCATGAAGGGTGCATGAGTCCACACTAGTAGGTTGACAAAAATACGAAGAGGAAACAACTATATTGAGATGAGAATGCAACCAAACACACCCACACGCTTTGTGCTCAAAGATGGCCTCGCATCGCTGAGTTTGATCCAACGGTCATGTTGCGCCGAGACATGGACATGCCCATGCGAGGCGCCTAAACACCACGAAGTCCCTCGCTTCTCGAGGTGCCAGCGTTGGTGATGCGGGGTGCAACCGCCCGCAGAGCCCGCTCCCGGTCGGCGGGGAGCCAGCTCGTCAAGCGGCGTCAATAGCACGAATGGATTCGGTGGCGGAGCCACGAAAGGATTCGCCCGGCAGCGGCGACGGCGCGCAACCCTCCTTGTCCAGCTCAGCCCCCACCATCGCGCGAGAGCGGCTCAGCTCCTCGGAGATATAGGTGAAGAAGGAGACCAGGTCGAGGAAGCCGCTTCGTTGAAGTCGACCGGGTGGTCGAGCAGGTTTAGCCCGACGGCGGCATCGTCGCCAGCGCGATGGTAGGCATCCGCAGCCGCAACACGTGCGTGGCAACTTGGTTCACCAAGTGGCTGAGGCGATCTGGACCTCGTCACGATCGGCCCGCTTCGCGCTCGGCCGGCTCCCCGACGGCCTATCGTATCTCCGCTTTACGCAGCAACGCCGCGGCGCCTCGAGCATCTTTGTGGTGGGCGCTGCGCTTTGAAGCTCCGTGAACTCCCGCACATAGCGGAGGAGCATGGCACTCCTCTCCTCCTTGAGCTCACGGAGCTCCACGTCCTTAGCCACGAGCTCCGCATCCTTGGCATGGAGCTCTGTGTCGGCGCCTCACCTCGGACTCCGTGATCTGCTCCACCGCCATGGCACGGTAGAAGCAATGGGAGAGGAAGCAAAGGGGAAAGCGGCTGAAAGGCAATGCAATCTCGGGGAAGGCGGAGGAGCTAGCCGAGGGCGGGGAATCTTTTGGTTTCACCATGGTAAAACACCAGTCGGCGACTTCTCACATCGGGAGGCGATGGGTTTTACAGGAGGAGTCATCGTGACTAATTGCTACCGCGCTGCTCCCGTCAATCAAAAATTAAAAATCTTGCCGCGCTGCTCCGTCAATCAAAAATTAAAAACCTGCCGCACCCAAACACGAGAGCAACGCCGCGGTGGATATTTAAATTACACTGCCGCAAGTAGATAAAAAAGGGGTGAAAAACAAATGTGGCGGCCTAGCTAATCGGTCGAACTAGCCCAACTAGCTAGCCACCGTGCTTCACTGATGTACTCGGCGGAAAGGTGGTCTTTAAGTGATTTGATGACTCATTTACTTGCTTGATTACTCTGACCGAGGAGGACCAGAGAAGCGCATGTAGGGCATCCCACTTCAGGAAGAATATATGCGTGTACCACCTGGGAGGACCCCGAAACCGCGCGGTAGGGTGTGCCACGTCTCGGCACGTAGGAAAAATGTGCGTGTAAAAATATACCGTATCAGACATAGTACCTATGGTTCGACCTCAGGACCCAGCAAGTTGGTCGAAAACATCACACTAGCCACACAGCTTCATCATGCAAACATGGCACGGTTAGCTCCGTCTCGACCAGCCACAACGTCTCTTGTTCTAGGAGATTCTTCTATTTTCCAAGCTTTTTTTTAGTTGTAATAACACCACAGCAAGCTAACGCCGCTCTTCGTGTGTGCCCGTGCAAAGGTTAGGCGATGGAGAGAAGAGAGATTGAGATCGCGGACACAGGGCCCACCGTAAGTGAGACAACGGTCATGCGTGTTGACGAGGCACTCCTCTACTCTACTCAATGCAAGTATCTTGTATAAAATCAAGTTATGGGACAAAGCCAACAACCGTTCGTTTTTTCAGGCTATCGACTTACGCTTTGTAGTCAGGTTGCCGATTCGAATCTCGTCTTTCAGATTTGTTAGTTTTAGGTCCAAATTTGATTAATGACAAGTGGGACCCCGTGTGTTGTTCCGATATTTCAGTGTAGGATGGTTTTTGAACAAACACTTTGGCGGTTAGACAAGTAAGGGCACGAGTTACCGTATTTTGCAAGTTCTGAACAAAATGATAGCGGCATAGAATATCACATCCACCCGCAGCTTAGATACTATGGTGATCTGAGTTTTTACACGTTGGAAGTGAGATCCAATGGCTTGGGAGTAGTCTTTGTAATTATCGCAATTTCAAACTCTCCAAAGTTTTTTGCAAATAAAACATTCAGGCCTCGTGTGTGCGCTGCATCTTCGATCAACGGCTCCCGGTGCTCATATTAGGTGCTCCCGTAGCAATTACCGCTACGGTGATATGAGCATCTAGGTCGTATGATCGGTGATCGATGGCACATGCATAGTACTTGTACTTTCTCGCATTTCCCAAACTCTATCAGCCGTATATTGCAAAAACATTCAAACCTCCTATTGTGGGCGTTAGATCTCGGTGAACTCGTATCACCATAGAATCTACGGTGCGGGAGCACCTCATACTCTCCGTGCAAGAAAACATAAGGTGCTATCGCAGCTTGGATGCTCTGGTGATCTGAGCTTGGAGGTCGTTTGATCTGAGATCAATGGCATTGAGCAGTCTTTGTGCTTATAGCGGTGGCGAACTCTTTTGGGGCTTTTACGCAAAAACCATTCGAACCACCGAGGAGGTGTTGGGTCACAAATCCAACGCCTCAGAAGAGCTATCACCAAAGCATCTAAGGTGTGGTAGCACATGATATTCTTACATACAGGAGAATATGATGTCCTCCTTCATCTTAGATGCTACGGTGATATGAGCTTCGAGGTCGTTGGATATGGGATCAAAGGGCATCTAAGTAGTTTTTGTACAAATTGTGTGCAATTCTCAAACTCATCAAGGTTTCCTGCAAAAAAAATAAGACACATCATGTGAGCTGCTATATCTCAGATCTACAAGCTCCAAGCAACTCGTATCGGCATATAGCATCTAAGGTATGGGGGCACATGATATTCTCCGGGGAGGAGGGGTGGGGGTGCACAACCAATCGGTGGTTGGGAGGGTGGGGACAAATATAATCTAAACAACCCTAAGCAGAGCTCCACAATTTTATCTAAGGTCGAGGGTTGACCCCGACAATCATAGCTCCACCTAAACACAACATTTGCATGTCTTGTAGTACTAGACTTAATATTCATGTTTCAGTTTCATGTTCATTTTAAATATTGAGCTGAGGACCATGGATGTCTTACATTTTACTCCCTTCGTTCCTAAATATTAGTCTTTTTAGAGGCTTCAAATGGACTGGCACATACGGATGTATATAGACATATTTTAGAGTCTAGATTCACTCATTTTGCTCCGTATGTAGTCACTTGTTGAACTCTCTAAAAGACTAATATTTAGGAATAGAAGGAGTATTTTTGAACTCGTGTCATACATGCATGGGTTGGAAAAATAGATGCACTATACTTATTGGATTGTTGTTGTGTTCGTGCGTGTGTGTCTCTGTGTGTGTGTGGTCATATGCTTGATACATACAAAGTTTTCTCACCTCCATATTGTTCATCTTTTAAATTTGAATTTGCATTGGAAAACTTACAAGGGATACCATGAAATGTGAAATCCACGTTGAGATCACTATATCACAAATTCACTCTAATTCAACAACTCGTCATAAATCAATTACCACGTTGAGATTAGTATTTGCAAGGAAAATACGGGTATTGTAATACACATAGATTCATTCGGCAATTTAAAAGGTTCCTTTCGTATTCTCAAATGGTAGGACCCAACGGCGTACCAGCCAGACCTTGGCTCGTGTTGATCCTAAAAAAATGGGCTCGTGTCCTTGGGTGGCGTGCGTGGTGCACATTAGGCAACCCCAACCAGTCGAGCCTCGGCGTTTCAAGTCGAAATATCCGGCGGCCAAATTCCAGCCCTAGGAAATTCCCCTCATGTCCCGGTCCATAATGACTACCGATGAACAACGGAGGATGCTTTAGTTAACTAGACAACGTTACCTACCATGCCGAGACGGTTCAATTCCCTCGGTTCGCCGCTCGTCAAGGTCACCCGTCAACTGCATTGCCTAGTACTACTACTACTACACCAGGATGAGCACAGAATTGAGCCCGTTTGTTCGTGCCTAGTACTTGAGTTAATATATCGGGCAATGCACTGATGCGGAGGATTATCCTTTACTCCTCCTTTCCGGTTTATAGGGCTTATCTCAAAATTTTAGTTTTCCCATTTTGTAAGTCTCAATTTGGTTGTTCCCCATCACATGTTCAGATTTCAAGGTGCAATAAATCATTACATGCAAGTATTAAGAAAATTGACCAATGCATGTACTTTATGCATGCATGCATTACAATTAATGCATTAAATAAACACAATTTTTGAGGAAAACAAGCGCATTAATTGAGTGGTTTTGCAAACTACAACAATTCTTCCACCACTCACCATCTACCTTGGTTGGTGAGATTTTTGAATTGAGCCCTATAAACCGGAAAGGAGGTTTAACTAAGCAAAATGTTTGTCCAAATCCTTTCTTAAGAAATACAACAGGACAGATGTACGGCTTGAAAATTTATTGCATGATGCAGGTTATGATATTGTTTGAATCTTGGATCTTAAATTTCAGAAAATCCAAAAGTGAGCATAAATTCTTGGCCCGAGCATGGTCACGTGATATGGCACAAATATTACTTAAGTTTTTCTTCAATTCGAGACAAGCTGCTTATGACAAGTTGCACAAATGAAGAGCCAAGGTATTTTGGAACAAAGAATTGTCACGTTAAAGCGAAGGCTTTCACTATTGAAACCGTGGGCGTTTACGTGCATACAGTCCCGCTTCTCATCGGCGGTGCCGTCCCAACAAGCGTGTGAGTCGACGGAGGCGTCGCGAGCGGAACCGGCTGTGCAGACTCACCGTGTGGTGAGCCCTTTGACCAGGCTCCGCCGCCCACCGTCGTCCCAACTGCTCCCACTTTTAATGTCGCCCGGCGCCGCGATTTAAAATCAACCCCACTACACGGTATCGCTACAATCCTCTCTCTTCCTCCCGATTCTCCTGTCGTCTACCTCCAACTAGCCTGACCTAAGCGTCGCCATGCCGCATCACGATGGTCTGCCCTTAGTGTTCTAGTTTCATGAGGAAGACACGCAGCGAGTCTCAAGAACATAAGGCGCTTTGGGATGAGCTTGAAGCGGCCTTGCGGGAAGGCGCCGCTTTGTCCCGCTCCCTGTTCCGCTCCGTCGCCCGGCTCGCGCCGCCCATCCTCGTGGCATTGATGGGCTGGGAGCCGCACATTGTCGCGAGCTTGATGCCACGGGGTTCCACGAGGTCCCGCCGACTTTCCGCGCCCGTGCACCTGCGGCGCATGCGCCTGCAGCCGCGCACTCCCGTGCGGTGCCCGTGCACCTGCCGCATCGCATGCGCGTGCGCAGCGTCTGCGCGCGTCGTGCGGTGCCCGTACACACGAATGTCTCCGCCGCGCCGTTGACAGCGCATGTCCCCGCGCGGGTGCCAGTGCCCCCCTCAGTGGCATGGATGGCCACCATCGACCGCTTCCTTGCACCAATGCCCGATCGCCTCCTCCCACCAGTTGACTTCGCTCCAAATTCCGAACATTTGGCCTTCCTTGAAGCTAGGCCAGCGTCCGAGTATGCGCCAACAACGGCGCAAGAGCGCCACCGTCGCCGTCGGTCGGTGGCGACGACACACGAGCACGCCGAGAGGCCGCTTCCCACATGCGAGATGCCCCCCGCGCCGCCGCGCGTAATCTAAATTGCCATGAAAAACTTTCGGATTGCCATGATATCATTTATCATTTTATTTTATATCGATCGTCGTATAATTTAAAGTCGAGTCAGACTGAGCGAAATGTATGGTTTGATCGATTGAATGTTACTGCTAGAGCCGTATCAAATTAAATATAAAACGTCATCAAGCCACATGTATTCCTTGTCATCCAACGACCTAGACTGCTTCAATGTCGGCGCTCAACACGTTTAGCGTGCAGTTAATTTCATGCCAAAAATAGTGCTAATCACATGACAACACGCAAATAATATCCTAGTAGTTAATATCCGCATGCACTAATATACTTCCAAATTAACGTGCATTGCCGTACCTGTGACTAGTGCTGCTAGTGCGTGAAACTGGTACCATGACTTGTGAGCGCATCCAGATATGGTCAGCGGAAACATCGCCCATGAGTTCTTCCTGTTTGCCCGTGCGTCTAAGCGTAGAAGGGAGAGAGAGAGCACACATGGAACCCACCAGTAAGTGAAGGCGAATAGTACTAAAATAATATTACATGTTATCCATTAATTAGGATGTGGTAATATAAAAACATTATGTGAACAAAGGGGTACAACAAACATTGCTATTCTCGTATGTTGCCTATTGACGTGCGGCTTGAAGGCCCGGTCGCATGTTCGATCCTCTTCCTTTATTTTTTAATTTGTATATGGGTCCAAATTTGTTTCATGACATGTGGGCCCCTCGATGTGTAGTTTGTAGCACTTTAATTTGTGGGTGAAATTTGTTCCATTCAAGTGGACTATCGGTGTGTAGTTTTGTAGCTTATTTATAATAATTAAAGAGAACAACATAGTTTTTCAATAATACCATGGTGCGAAGTTGAAGGCGAGAAAGGATGTGCGAGAGGCGATGACCGAGCAGGAGGAAATCAACTAGGGGAGTTGCATGGGTTGCAGCGACGTTTGGAGTAGTTGTGGGCGAATGCTACAAAATATAATCTAAACCGACGGAATAAATGCCTACACAAATTAATCCAAGGTTGGAGTGCCCTCGCAATGTAAATAGCTCCGGCTTTGCGAGGATGGAGAGGTAGTAGCTTCAACGTGGAAGATATGGTATGAAAGCGAGGTTAATCGAGAGACATATAGATAGAGACAAAGTGAGTGTGGTCCGACATTCATTGAACAAATATATATGCTCGGAGAGATATTGTCCGGAGAGATATTGTCCGATTGAGCTTTTGGTAAGGGTGAGGCTGTAAGATAGAGCTTGAGAGATGATCCGATGTCCGTGAGAGAGTATACGTGTAGATATATTTTGTGCGTGGGAGGAAGCAAGGTCAACCGATCACATAGGGAGAGTCGCCGTCGTGTGTGATCGATGTGAGAAGAAAGAGTGAGACGGGTTGGAGAGAGAATGTGCAAAACAGTTCATTTTAAGTTGTCTCAAACGACTTACAAAAGTGAACGGATGGAGTATCTCGCTTTCAATGACTAATTATTGCAAGGAAAACACGGCATGGTAATACATACAGATTCGCTTGCAAATGAAAGAAGATTCGCTTTGCATTCTCAAATGTAGGCGCACCAGTGACCTTGAAGACATTTGGTCGGTGGACGTCGGGCATGGTGATTCGTTTGCTTTCTCAAATGCCTGCCTTAAAGGCAACTGCCCTTGGGTGACTGACATGTGGGCCAGCCACTGTTGGGCCCACATGTCATGGACACAAAGGCAGGTGCCTTAAGGCACCAAGCATAGTCCTGCTGGGTGGTCGCGTGTGTCGGACGGACATGTAGCACCCAGCCACCCACCCCCCCCCCAAAAAAAGGACGACGACAATATAAGTTCGCTTCCACATTTGGATTGAAATATCCGGCGGCCCCAATTCCAGCCCTGCAAAATCTCTCTTCTCCACCGCCCCTTCCGCGCCCAGATTGCTCAAATCCCTAATTTGCCGCCATCCCTTGAATCGCCTCGTCTCGCCTCTTTCCCCACCTCATCGTGCGGACGACGACGACTAAGACGACGGTCGCGCTTCACCACCGCACGGAGCTACCTCATCTACGCCCTCGCCCACCGCACCGGTGGTCCACCGACAACGCCGGCCGCCGCAACCGACGTGCCTCACAGACACCGAAGTTCCACCGCATCAGGTGCGCTTCACCGACGCCGCCTCCCAGCTCACCGGGCTACTTCACCGAGCACATCGTCGCACCTCCGCCCCGAGGCCGTTGGGGCTTCACCAACGGTCTCGTCCACACGTGATCAGAAGCGCTCGCTGCCACTCAAGATCTGCATCCGCGCGCTGCCAGCCAACGCCAGCCCATCACCCTCAACGGCTCAAGTGACCAGACTCTAGCTAGGCGAGCATGCCCAAACGCTGTCCCGAACTAGGTATCCACACATCACCCCTTGTGCACTGTTCCGACAATGTTTGGATATCCTTTCACTGCTCTCTTAGCTTACACGCCTATGCAACTCGACTTTAACTCTTATTTCTTCCGAGATATCATCCAAACAAGCAAATCCATTTTTAGCGAAGCATGACGGGCTACGGATCTGGTACACATCCCGCACACCCAGATAACCTTGTAAGTATCTCATCCTCCCAGACAACATCAAGGTCGATTCCTCTTATTTGATCAACCATTCTCCATGTCAAAAATGCAGAGGGGGATGCAAGGAGCACAAGGCCTGCACATCCAAGCAAGTGGTAACATGGACTTGTACATGGAACATCCCAAGCGCAAGCAGAGCTGTAGTGAGCCTATACAACGAGCTAGCGTAAGTCCTTCCATTTCATTTAATTCGTGCTGCCATTCGTGTATGATTTGTGTGCAGTGGTTGATCCACGAATTCAAGTTACCAGGGGAGAACATTTAACTTAAAAAATACGAAGGCACTTGCACTCCGGAAATCAACATAACTTGAGAAATGTGAAGCTACATGCACTTTAAAAACCAGCTAATGATCCAAAGTAGTTCAGATTATAAACACTAAATGATGCAAGCACCAAAAAACATAAAATGCAACATGGTGTACAAGGACTACAAACATGGTCTGTACCTGCTTGAATTATTCGTTCTCTAGCTGAAAATATCAAAGTGTAATTGCACGTATAACCAGTGCTAAACTGCATATCAATATATCTATCCTGCATAAGTATGCCAATAGTTTCAAACAACATATTAGAAAAGTATTTATGCTATGTTGTCATGATACGGGGACTTTCTGGTAGATGGCCTCGATGTTTCCTCAAGCTATGAAAATGCACTATAATTTGCTTGTCATCAATGCCTGCAAATCTCTGTCTCTCTCAACATAGTAGATCATCATTAGACAATAAATCCTTCAATGAGCTTGCAAAATGCTTGCATTAGATCCCTCATTAGACACTATATGTTCATCACTGTGGAGCATGTAAAATGTTTGCATCAAATCCTTCATTAGCAGTTCTGCTCATTAGACACTTGAGCTCAAGAACAACATGAGCTTGTATGTTTGCACCAGAAACTTGATTAGATACATCAGATTCAGTCAGTTCAGTATTGATTTACCCACGAATGGTTGAATTGCTTGTTTCTATGAACTGAGTTCGCCAATAATGTGAAGGATGCCAGTCTTTTCATCCTATTGTAGATTGCTTAGATCTCGATATGCCAAAATTAATCGCATGAAATATAGAGTAAAAGCCGGTGTGATGTGTTTGGCTACAACTAGTCTGACTACACGTCCTCATATAACATATCAAGGACGCACCATCTTACCAGATTAACCATTCGACTTACCCATGCAGTGTGGGAAGAAAGAAGTATTGGGACTGCGATCCAAGCAATTGATGCCATGGACTCCTTTGTACAACCTTGTAAGCGAAAAAAGAAGTTGCAGTGTGCTGTACAAAGAACTAGCGTAAGTTCGCTTACACGCTTCTCGGAATTTTAGTTAGCCACTTATTGCAAAATTGTTCAATTACGTTGCTTGGCTTAATTTAGTTTGCTCTTGATTACATAATGGCACAGCCGTTAATCATATTGTAGATTGTGCCTATCTATGTGTTTGATACTTACTGTTAAGAATTACCTGTTTGCCTTAACTTAAATATCTACTTGTTTGTTTAAGCGCTTTGCTTTGCTTGCAACAGCGGTTACAATGATGTTAATAACTACTCCAATTGAAACTCTTTAATTCCTTGTTTGTTTAACTGGTTTGCTGTTATAACTCCCAGTTGAGATGTTTTGCTAACTTCAACTTTTCTGAATCCAATCGAACTTTAATGGCAAAACAGGTTAGCCCAAGATCAAAGAGCGAGGTCCCCATGGACGTTGCATCATCCCACAGCAGAGGGCACCGCCCAATCGTGCATTATGAATTGCCAAGTGCTGATGCTCTAGAGGCTAAACTAGTGGTAGAAAGAGATTCGCTTCGCACTTAGAGATGAAGTTGACATGTTGAGGAAGCAAACAACACAATCACAAGCAGTACTCAAGACAACCATTAAATATTTGGTGGATTTCAAAACGAAGCAAGCTGAGACTGACAAGATTGTTAAGGTCCTGAAGGAAAAAAGGAAATTAAATTCCTACTTGGTAAATCATAGGTGAAATGTTCTTTCCATAGTTGAATAACCTTTGTGTTGTATGTTCATGTAATCAATCAAACCATTTGTTTTAGAGATCATGTAATAATTGTTTTTTTTGTTTTTTGGTTTGTAATTTTATTTGAGCACAAGTCTGTATTAATTTATAAGACTCGGAGACATTTCATTTGGATTGATGTGCCAGACCTACAAATATGCCAATCGGGCTGAATGTGCATTCATCAATAGTAGTAGTATAGATGGACCATAACTGGAACGCATCGGAAAGGGCCAAGATGCTGGCTAAAAAAGGATCTTGTTGTAGCCAAAAAAAGTACAAATGACCTGGCTTATGTATGTTAGTTGATATTATTGATCCATATACTCTATAAGTGTTTATATGTACATTAGTTCTGTACATTCTTGGTTGATTGACTCGGTATTTGAATCTTGATACATCGCTTGTGTACATATCTAAATGGGAGTACACATTATGCTGCGTGTGACATTTGAGTTGGACATGAAGTGTTCCAAATATTCAATTCACCTTAAACTGGATACTAGTTTCGAATTTGAGTATCGGCATTTGTAAACCATATTCATATATGATAGTGGAATACATCTTTGTCGTCCTTTTGAAGATATATAAAAACACATAGAATGATTTATAAAGATTCATATAGGAATACAAAATGGATTCGAATTTAGTTGTCAGGGTAAACGTGGATGCTTATTGTCCCAAAATTCGAAAGAAGCAGCAAAATGTCCACTCCCACGTCGGCTGCCCGAAGCCAAGTGTTTGGGAGATGGAAATTACTGTCTACCCATTACACGGACAATCCATCGGCCCGATTTCCACTTTGCTCTAAATAGGGGTAGGTTAGTAACTTCAATTAGACGTGACACGACCGCCTCTGAGCCCATTCCGACACGGTGGGCGTCAAACATGGGCGGCAAAACACATTTGATTCAAGCTCGTCCGAAAGACCTCTGTTTCTCCCTCCATTCCCCATTCATACACGGTGGGCGGCAAAACAAACTCGACTCGGCCGAAATCGATGTAGGAAAATATTTTCAATAGGGGCAGGTTTGTAACTTCACTCAGATGTGACACAACCGCCCTACCTGTCAGCCCCGTTCATACACCGTGGGCGCCAACCATGGGCGCCAACCACCCTCTCCTCGCCCGAAATCGCTCTGGGCAAATATTGGCGAGATGCGAGATTACCGTCCTATCCCCAACCGACGAGACGTCCAAATTTTAAACGGGGGCTAAGTTCGTAACTTTCCCATATTTCGCATGTGCACGTCCCAAAAACATGGTTCCCGTACCTCTCCTCCATTTTCCCATTCATACACCGTCCGCGCTAGAACACCCCATCCCCACCAGCCTCCGTCCGCCACCCCATCCATCGCCGCCGTCCTCCACCACATCCATCGCCACCGCCCTCCACCATGCGGAGCGCCTACCAAGACCGCGTTGTCCATCGCTAGAGATGGACGTTTCTCATCCACGGCGACGGACCAATAGCCTTGCATCGCGTCCTCTCGCTTCATCGGCGTGTCGTCCTCTTTGCCGGGCCGCTCACACGACCTTCTCTTCCACCGCAACGGACTTATCCCCGATGCACCGTCTACCATCGCAGATCTGCTTCAACGCCACCGACAGCCATCGCACTTCGATGCCTACACGGCGCCGCAAGAGAGGTGGTACTTCATATCTCCTCAACTTTTGATCTCAACCGAAAATAGATCTTAACTTGGTTACTCTACTTTCTTTTCAGCTCTTAGAATTTAGTTCTTAGTTCAAGCAAACAATGGATGCTAAATATCATTTCTCGGTTTGCAGCTTCAAATCTGCCATGGCACAGCCATAATACGGTTTAATTGATCATGCTTAGGGTTTAATTGATCATGTTGGTTCCGTGGTGGTTTCTTTAATAGAAATCGGGGGAAACCCTCTTTGCTAAAAAAATATGCTTAGAGTTTCCCCTTTTATGATCACTATACGATCGTAATCGTGCTTTGTGTCATAATAACATCGCTCCACGCATCAAGCTAAACAAGCTTAGATGTTCAAATACGAATTTGATATTATTAAAATAGAGTTGTTTAATTGGTCAGCTAAATGTTCCTAAATTAGTTTCAAAAATGCATGTTTGCCGCTCAGGTGTGTATCTCTACAGGGTACCCACGGTGGGCCGGCCCACCCTGGAATTTTGGGTCGTCCCAGGCCCCGATTCCCCTCTGTTCTGCTGCGCGCTTCCGATCTCTACTCACCCCTAGCCGCCTGCCTCGCTGGTGACTTGTCGTCCCCGGACGGCATGACTCTAGGAGGAGACGCCGGACTAACAGGAGGCCAGGAGCCGCTCACCCACAGCATCACCGCTGCCCGGACACGCCGCCGTGCCTACCTTCCCAGTCTGTTCAGGGCTCAGGCGTGCGGCACCCACCAAGCCAACCTGATTTATCCTGAGATACGTCCTCAACACTCAACAGCCACTCCTCATCACCCATTTTCTAATTGATTCATTACTCATTAGGTAGGACTGTCATTAGGGTTTGTTGTGTGCTCGGTGCTACCTACACTTAATGGTTCAGATGTATTTCGGTAATCTTTAGTACCTCTAAAGTTCACAGGGTTTTCAAAATTCGCCCTCGGATGTAAACTAGTCATTTTGGATTGTTGGTCGAGTGACATTGACCCAGATTACTACCGCAAGCCAGGTTTGTTGACAATTTTACTTGTCTTTCTTACTCATTCGATATAATATCCAATTATTCACGCCGATTAGTTGCAAACAATAAGTGCTAGACAAACTTCTTCATTCAGATTTTGGACGGTCTCTTCTGCAATTACAATTCTGCATACTTGTCCTAATAAGCTCACAAGTAAATGATTGATTCACTACATCTATGCTTGCCTTGTCATATTTGTTGTCAATATTCTTTTAGGGTGGACCACCCTGTTTCTAAATCTCGAACCGTGAGACCTGAGTGAATAGTATTTCTCTATGTGATCTCTTCCATCATGTGTGGGTAACTAACACTTGCATTGTATAGAAAGAAAGTGTCATTTCCAGCTTTTACATAGGTTTCGATCTTTTACATGGAATACAATCTGCCTTCTTGCTTTGTGTCGCACTACCAACACTCCACCCTTGAAGCTAAACATTACGCCACTCATAATTGCTTAGTTTATTTGTTCAAATACTAATTTCATATGATTCTAATGTTCCTACTTCAGTTTTGAAATGTGTGCCTGCCGTTATAGAGACATAAGGGTTTGTTTTTCTGTGTATGGTCCGTCAAGACGGTTGGGGAGGTGAACTTTGCATATGCAGGGGTTTATAGGAGACACTCTCCGAGTTGAATCTGCAATGCATTCCATAGATAATCTGACTACTTTTTATGTTTTCATGAATCTCAGATTCTAACAGCATCATAATGATTATGAGCTTGCGCATGAAAAGAATAAAGCGTAACAATGCCATGGCTGTCAAACTTGGCATTAAGGGACTGAAATCAAGTCTGGATGCAATGCAATGCAAACGCTCTCCACCTCTGATTCATGCTCGTAATATGATCCTAACAGTGATTCTCGAGCTAGAGGGAGACCTAAGTCAATGTAGCTCCCTAGTGGAGGAGTCGAGGAAGATGCCCTATCTTATTCACCCATCAAGGTACTTGCTCTAACTTTCCAAGGTTACATTGCTCGCACATATCTTGCAACCGATGCTTTGCATTGCTTCTACTTTGTTGAACTGCCATTAGCTTAGTTTACACATCGTATGTGAATACGCCTGCCTATCCATTTTCAAGACATATTCCATCTGTCATCATACCATATTTATCCATTCAAATGTTGTTCTTGTGTATCGACGCTCAAAAGGAAGAGGGCGATTGCTGATCGTGGAGGAGCACAAGCAAAGTATTTGGAAAAGGTAGTGGCACCGATAAATCAAATAGCCCATTAGGTGTAGTTGCAATATCACCGACCCACAAAATACCCCAACTCTAGCGGACTCTAGCCCTACTACATCGGGTCATTTCGATGCCCCAACTCAGCAGACCCCAACCGCAGCAAACAGATGATTATGCCGCTTGACATAGCACCAAATTGCACGACGCAAAACCCCATTCCAAAGAAAGAGTACACCAAATCCAGTTGCCAAATCCTTTTCGAACCGTAGAGATCCCCAATTGCAGCAATAGGACCCTGTTCCATTTCTTCCTAGTTTAGAAGACCAAGCTTATGTTGTTGTCGAAACTTTGTGCGATCTTTCCTTCATGGAAAGATTATACCGCAGAACACGTAACAATTTCCGCCTTCCTCCGCAACTTACGCGTAAGTAATGTACTAATGTTATTCATGGTCATTATGCATATGTTTCTCCGACGAAGACACAAGATTTCATTCTTTTAAATAGGCGAGGAGCAAACTGGATTGTGATGACGAGCAAGAGTTGGTTGCGCTTTTCAAACACTCATTGATGAAGTATCGTTCCTACCTGAGGCAAGCGCACTTTGATGGCAAGCCTCTGACGAAATTTCTGTAAAGTCTCCGGTGCTACATTTATCCGACGGTGACTGGAATAATCTTGTTACACATTGGTCTCGGCTGCAGCGTAAGGTACTGTCTATGATATCACATCACAATTTAAACTACATTTCTGCATTTGCCTTAATGTCTCACTTGTACGAAAATTGTTAGCGTAAGAACATTCGCTCTCAAGGGACCACGAATCTCGCAACTATACCGCATAATCGCATTGCTCTTGTGAGTACCTCTTGCCTGTATGACCATACTTACTTTCATAGTTGTTTGATTATGTAGCATCACTGCACATGTTAGCCTCGTAATCGTCCATTTGGTGGACATTATAAGATCCATATGGACTCCTACACAAATTTAGAATCAACCCAATGCTTTTGAAGAGGTTTAGCTCTGAGTCCTTTTGTAAGGACCAAATGTGGTCTATCACTGTACTTACATTAACAACTATTCCCTCCGTCCCATAATATAAGAACGTTTTGTACAGTACACCAGTGTTCAAAACACTCTTGTATTATGGGAAGAGGGATTGGTTCATTTTGTAGCATTCTGCATCTTACCTCCCTCGCCCACCATTTACTAAAAAGATCAGATCTATATTTAATCTTACCAACAAGTAGAATACATGAGACAATGCCAAAGCTGTAAGTGTAGCCCATTGCTCTTGTCAAGACATTTTGTCCTGTAATGCTTGTACTTCCAGGATTGGTAGTTGATTATGTAGCATCAATCTGCATCTTATCTTCATTATCCTCTATCCTTCCAAAGATTATCATATCTATAATTACTCTCTACAAAATGTAGAGTACAGTGCAATGCTTATGAAGAAGATTCTGTGCTGAAATTCTTGAGTTATCCTTCCCTTGACATGGAGAAGGGCATTATAAAGCCGGTGTTAATCGTTAATGTAAGTCTGTCCTTCTAAAGCCTTTATCCTCAACTGCTGTTTAATTTGCTCATACTCCCTATCGCTTATCGCTGTTTAGTTTGTTGTTTCTACCAAAATGCATGTTCGTAAGAACTGTAAGTTCTAAGTTTTACTTGTAAAACCAAATTTCTTATTCATACCATGCACATTACTTAATACTCCCTATATGTATGCTTGGTTTTGTGGATCTGTAATCCAGTGTGTGGTGAAGCAACCCACGTTTGCACCTTGTCATCTCCTGTTTTATCTTACTGATGTGTCTGATGATATCAACAACATGCCATGCACATTATCCAAAATAGATACAATGATTTTCTTTGCCCTTCATCTATGCTTGTTATGTTGACATGGTAATCCAAAGAGTGTGGTGAAGCTCCCCGATTATGAACAATGCCAAATTATGCTATTGATATTTTGAACTTACTCTTTATTTTCTAATTTGAAATTGGATAGAATTGATGTAATGCTTATCATATTTGTTTATACACATGCAAAACCTGTCATCTCTCTGCTTTGTTTCAGGGTGATATGCCTGATGGCATGCACAAGTCTGCTGAAGGCTGTGAGAGAAATCCAACATATATTGCAGCAAAGAAGTCAAAACATCTTGAAGATAGCGAGACAACCCCAAAGTCTTGTCTTGATGCAGTGTTCAAGTTACTTGAGACTAACAGTCAGACAAGCTCACAGAATTGGTTGTCTGAATCAGTTCGACTTCTTCAGTCCCAAGTTCTAGCAGAAAGGCATTCTACAACTCAACTTTGACTTGAAGTCCTATCTCTAAGAAAGATTGCGCAGAACACTAATGAGAACCTCATCGCTAAACAGCTACACCTGGAAGCTATGACCGACATGCTAGGCCGGTCTCACAGCCTTGCTCAGCATCTTGCGCAGCAGTTCCCCGCATGGCTAACCTTTCTTGAACTGTCTTGGAAGTGGTCTCGGTTCAGTAGTATTTTGTTACGCTGCAATGGTGCACATTTTTTGTAATCTGCTTCTTCGTTGCGCTTTATGATCACTCGTGGCGAACTTTGATGCCCAGTGGATGTAATATACCTTAAATCCTTTATTGTATAGTGTAGGTTTATTCTTAGTTACTATGCCGTAAAATTTTTATTTTATAGAGTAGGGTTGTTCTTAATTCCTACTAGTTACTGCCATCATTCGCTATCTAAAAAAATCAGATGTAGTCGACCGGGCCGAAACATTCGATAACGGACCGGGTTTTTAGCGGGCCACAATTGGGCCGGCCTGCGTCTTTCTTGGGCCCGAATGATTGGGGCCTTCACACATTGCGCCAGGCCCAAACTTACACCGGCCTATATTTTAGTTGGGCCTTTTGTCGACCTAGCGCTTAGTTTGGCCTATGTAGCGTTGGGCCATAATGGCTGAATATTGTATCGGCTGTTACGGCCGAGATGAAACCACGGCCTTTAGCAGACAAAATGCATGTTGGGCCTCAATTTTCACTAGTCGTCGACGGCCTTCAAAGAGCGAAATGTAGATCGGGCCGTTATGGGCCCAATTAGCTCACGAGCCGTTACCAGCGAACATATCTCCGGCCTTAGTTGGCCCATCGATATCATGGGCCTTTAAGAGGCCGAAATCTTAGTACAGCATCAACGGGCGAATTACGCGACAGCCTTTAACAGCCCAAAGTCACGTTATTTAACTGTTGCCACCTTTAGCACGGGCGTTAGTGGGCCCGATGTCCCGTCGGACCATATATGGCCCATGGGCAGCACGGGCCATTCCCAGGCCGAAAGTCACACCGGGCTAAAATGAGCCCATGTCTACATCAGGCCTCTAACAGGCCGAAAATCACTGGGCTGTAGTTGGGCCCGAATATTCGGCAAACAATTAATGGGCCAGATCTGGCTTCGAGCCTCAAATGGGCCCAAATATTGGGCGAACAATTAACGGGCCAGATCTGGCTTCAGGCCGTAAATGGGCCCAAATATTGGGCGAACAATTTAACGGGCCAGATCTGGTTTCGGGCTGTAAATGGGCCTTTATTAAGCAGGCTGTTATTGGGTTGGCCCATTAGTACATGATTAAGTTCTACGGGCCTTTGACTAGGCCGTCCTTTTTAACCTATATGGGCCTCTGTTGGGCCCAGCCACATGTCGACGTACCATAGGCATGTCTCCTCCAATGGACGGGCGACATCTGGCCCACTGATGGCCAATCAGAATTTTACACGTGGAAATTTCCCATTGGTCGGGGCTGTTAACAGGTTATTGGATTCAAAATCCGACCTGATAGCTTAACGGCGTTCCGTTACGGTGGATGCCACGTGTCGGTCACCCTTGACAAAAGCACTTCTGTGACGCGCGATTTATCGTCATGGAAGTGGACACTTCGTGATGATAATTTTGGAAATGTCATGGAACACTTCTCGACAAAGACATGTATGACTATCTTGATTCTGTCATAAATTTGTCATGGATGTACATGCATGACAAAAAACGCGACCTACTGTGACAAACACGTATCATCATGGAAGTGTTTTTTTTGTAGTGACTCTGCTGCATCACCCTTTCCTCTTCAAGGAAATCCAACACAGTGCTCAAGAGGTAGCACAAGGCCTCCTTCCTGGGACCTCCTAACTACTCCTGGTCGTCGGCGGCCTCCACGTAGTAGTAGGCACCCTCGGGATGGTAGTAGTCGTAGTCGGCAGGGGTGGCATCTGGCTCCTAGAATCCACCATCTGGTTGCAACAACCAGAAGGAAGAAAGAAGGGGGGAAATGGGGAACAAAGCAACCGTGAGTACTCATCCAAAGCACTCGCAAGCATCAGATCTATACTAAGTATGCATTGGTATCAAATTGAAGGGCTGTATCTGTGGACTGAACTGCAGAATGCCAGAATAGAGGGGAAGGCCTAGCCTATCGAAGACTAGCATCTTCAAGCAGCTCCAAGCATCTTGCAGCATGTAGAAGAGTAAAGAATAGCAGTTTATTATTAACAAGCATGTTGTAATATTAATGCATAGAGATCCTTCCTCGACTCCCTGCGCGAAAGCAATCCCGGGGCCACATATCCATCACATATCAAGTGTCCATTTCTAGTTGTATAAGATCAGGATATAAGTCTGAACATCCGTTACCAAGGACACGGCTATTAATAGATAATCTTCCCTGCAGGGGTGCACCACGTTACCCAACACGCTCGATCACTCTGGCCGGACACACCTTTCTGGGGTCAATGCCCGGCCTCGGAAGATCAACACGTCGTAGCCCTACCTTGGCTCAGTAGAGAGGTCCCCACCGGTCTACATCCTAAGCACTCTGCGGTCTAGGCCCATCGCCCGTTGCACTCCGGGTCATTGTGCGCAAGGGGATACTAGCACCACCCGTGAAGTGGATGGCACGATCCGGCCCGGCCACAATGCTGAACTGGACGTCTGACAAAGCTTCGGCTGATACAGCGACGTCGAGGCCCATAACTATTCTCGCGTGGTGGTTAGTGCGTAAAGGCCAGAGGCCAACTCAGAACAAATACCCAAACCTTTTAGGGCATTATTAAAAGAAGTGACGGCCGTCGAGACAAGTCCAGAGCTATCACCCCCTCCTGGGTGATACCACTAAACAGCCAGCCGCCACCGTCACATCGCACGGGTGCTCTTCGGGCCCGCCCGCCTTTCACAACGGTCTCAAGTAAAGTCAAGGTAACTGTGTGTCCAGACATCAAGGGGGAAAACCGAGGAATCACCCCCGATGGATTCCATTCAATGTAATCATCAAGGTGAACGTAAGAGGGACCACCCTCGAGGTTCACACTTGAGGTGTTGCACGTCAGAGCCGTATCAGAATGGTGAAGGAGGAAATCACCCTCATTGACCATGACCGAATAGCTCCACTACAGAGATCTCATCATGAGTGATGTATGAGGTTCCACCCTCGGCACTCGATGGTAGCACTGCAGAGTTGAGCAACAAAAAGGGGTGTGATGTGATGTGAGGTGTCGGGCTCTGGTCGTCGATCACGTTGATCGAGTCGTCGATGATGAAGCAGGGGCAACAAGGACAAGGTGGGGGTCACTGATGGATCTCAAACCAACCTGTACTAAGCAGTTTAGGATAAGCAGGTAAGGTACAATGAGCAGGTTACAAAAGCAGGCTATGCATCAGAATAGGAGCAATCCATTACAGTAGCAAAATCTAATGCAAGCATGAGAGAATGGAATGGGCGATATCGGGATGATCAAAGGGGTGGCTTGCCTGGAAGCTCCGCTGAAAGGGAAGAAGGGTTGTTGTCACGTAGTCGATCACAGCAGCAGCGGTCTCGGGGTCTACCCGAGAGAAGAGGGGAAAGAAACAGTAAATACATAGCAAGCAAGAGCATAACAGGACATAAGGCAGAGCTAGACGTGTTCTAACGCGGTGCTACACGATTCCGACGAAGGGGGATAACATCCGGGAAAGTATCCCCGGTGTTCAGCATTTTCGGACAGGCTGACCGGAGGGGGAAAGTTCCATGTTCGCTATGCTAGGGGCATGTGACAGATGAACGGAGAGCATATTCCGATTCGTCTCGTTGTTCTGAGCAACTTTCATGTATAGAACTTTTTCATCCGAGTTACAAATTATTTTCTATGCTTTTCCAAAGATTTAAACAATATTCTCAAAATCCCTGAAATTCTGCTAAGTCTGAGAATTTGACAGTTTTAAACATCACTTAGCTGTTTTCAAAAAGCTACAACTATTGTTCTGTACCTCCTACGATTTTGTGCCTTATATCAATTTTGAGCATTTTTCTGTGATCGACAAGATAGTAGCAATTTCATCCATATTAAAGTAGCTATGAAAACGAAGCTGATTTCGGCTTTTCTGTTAACAGAACATAGCACTTTGTGATTTTCATAGGATTTAATGCACGCATCAGAGGATTTGGTCCAGTGAAAACATTTGAGCCTTGTCAAGTGTACTACCTCCCAATAATATTTTTGCTCCTGTTAGAAGTTGTTTAGCCACTGTTTAGGGGCAGTCCAGGGGGTTACTTGGTGTGAAATTAGAAAAGCTAGCTAGTAGCATCTACAGTAGCAACTACTACCTGTAGAGCAGCGAAGCAAGCGGCGTGCACACGGCCAAGACGTCTTTGGCGCAGGGCGGGCGGACGCGAGGCGCCGCAGACTTGCCGCTGCGCGGGTAGCGCAGGGTGTGGCGGCCAAGACGCCAGCAAGAGTAATGCCGGGCGGAATAGCAGCGGCGGCGGCAAACCGCAGCAGTAACAAGAAAGAAAGCGAGGGCACAATGGGCGGTGGCTGCTGTAGGCACCGACGAGGGCGGACCAGCATCAGGCAGAGGCAGCAAGCATCTGTAGAGCAGAGCGGGCACGGTCGATCGGCCGGGCATGCGGCCGGAGCTGCCACGACGTCTGCGGCTAGGGCCAGCAGCGACGGCGAGGTGGGCTACGTCTTACAAGGAGGCAAGAGGGGAGAGGGGCTGGATGGTGCGCTCACCGGGCGGCTCAAGAAGGCCTGTGATAGTTTAGTAGCGCAGGAGGGTGACGGAGCGGCTCGGCGCAGCTCCGGGGAGGGAAGGCATGGTTGAGGTCGTTCCCGAGGACGCGGTCGCTCTCGACTGGTTACCACGGCCGGAGTCGAAGCAGAGGACGGCGCCATACCTAGCGGACATGCTCGTAGAGCACGGTGTGGCGCGTGGGCGTCGGCGTTCACGGCGACAGTTACGGCGGATCTAGGGAAGAGAGGGAGGGTGCAAGAGTGCGGAAAATATCTGGTGGGGAGGGAGCCGACGGCCGAGGGACTCTGCGCTTTATCCCTCAAAGGCGGTAATGCTGCTGGGTGGCGAGCGGGTTCAGCGAGGACAGCGGGCGCGCCTCGGTCGGCTTCCCCTCTAGCAAGGTGGAAGGCGACCGAGGGGGAGTTGGGTCGGGCTGGCTCGGTGAGATGGGCCAAGGCCCGGGGTCAGGGGAGGCCTTTCTTTCTCTTCTATATTTTTGTTGCATTTTTCTTTTACTTAGTTTCCTTTTACTGTTTCTCTTATTTTGTCTTAAGTATACCCACCAAATGATTTTTGTAAATGGTAATTTTTGTCTCATAAATACCAATTTTTGGGCTGACACAAAAAGTTTGGGCATATTTGGAAATATATAACCTTTTGTTTATTTCCAAAAGCTTAGTTTTGTTGTTTTTGGCTCACTTAATATATTTTTTGGGATCAAATGGTGTGGCAAATGATGACGATTACAACATGAAAATGATCAGTGGGAATTCTAGAATAATTAGAACATTTTTGTTTTGACATATGAAAACTTTTATTTTTGACTTTATTTTAAGTTTGAATTTGAACCGGTTTGAATCAAAGTGAGATTAGCCACAGTAACAGCGATGACATGGCATCATTAGAAGAGGGTTACTGTAGCCTGATTATCTGGTCGTTACAGATAAGCGTGCCCAAATGCGAGGTGTGCCACACCATCAAGGGAGCTCCGACCTGTTTGAGTACGGGGATCACTGGGTATGTGGTTTCAGCCCTTAATGATTCATGCAATTTCATTTTTCATGATAGCTTCAGCCCTTAACTAATATGTTGTTCCTCCCTTTTAGGCGAATCACAACAATAAGGATGTGCCACCGTTGTACGACCTCTATGCCATGCCCCATATGGCCCCGTTCAAGAAGGCCAAGGCATTCTCTGAGGATGACCTCGATCATCCAGAGAGCTTCACCAACATCTCCTCCCACAACAAGCTCGTGAGGTACAGAGACTTTGGGAAGGCGAAGAAAGTGGATGACTTCAACCCGAGCCAGAGTCCTTTTGATACAGAGCTCGTGATGCTATCTGGTGAGGGGAGGAAACATGGCTCGGTAGCCATTGGGGATGGACCGATACATTGTCCTAGAAGTCTCCCGGAGATCAAGAAGCGCCACACGAGGTCTATTCCTAAGATACTGCTAGGGCCAAGGAGCTTCTGGCGGAGGCAAACAGGCAGGCCAAGCAGAGGGAGATCAAGCTAGAGGACAGGACGACTAGTCTGTTGGAGCCGAAGAGGAACCGGAATGACGCGTCTCACCGGGCCCTATACGAGCTCCTCGTGGTAAGTTTCTCCTGCTTATTAGCCAAATCATGCATGTAATGTTCGTTCCCTTACTAACTAATATGACTGACTCGTGAAAACAAAATGTGCAGTCCGTGTGCGAGAAAAACGGTCAGACCCCTCCGTCGATGCCCCAGATTGGTATAGCGGACACAGTGAGTTTCATTTGAATGGTCATTAGTTACTAGTATTCACATTTTAGTTGCATCATGCTAACGAGATATTGCAAATGATCTTTGGTGCAACATGCCTCCCGACAAGCATCGACTGATCCTTCTCCGTCTCGCACTGGCGCAACCCCGACCCCGACCGGTCCTACTCCATCTGGCACTGGCGCATTACCGACCGGTCCTTCACCCCCGTGATGACGGTAAGTTTTATCTAGTGTTTTGCCTACCAAATGCATAAAGACCTAGACTTAGCTTTATTTCCTCCAAAATTCTTACCATAATGACCTAGACTTAGCTAATCTTCCTCCAAAATGACATAATTAGCTTACTTAGCTCCAAAATGATCTATACTTAGCTTTGTTTCCTCTGAAATGACCCAAGTTATCTCTAATATTCTTAGTTATCTCTAATATGCTTAGTTACCTAGGTTTGCTCAATAATGACATACACTTAGCTTTATGTAAAACATGGATAATTAGCTTACTTAGGTTTGAAATGGCATAACAATCTTGGTAACCTCATATATGTCATATAGTTAGCTTATTTTCCTCGAAACTGATATAATAAGCCTAATTTGCTCCAAAATGATCAATTTACCTAAGTTAGCTCCAAAATGACCTAAGTTAGCTCTAAAATGCTAAATTAGCTATAATATGCTTAGTTACCTAGGTTAGCTCGATAAAGACCTATACTTAGCTTACTTATGTAAAAAATGGCATAATATGCTTAGTTAACTCAAATATGGCATAATTAGCTAGGTTAGCTCCAAAATGACCAAGTTTACCTAGGTTAGCTCTAATATGATCCATTTTACCTAGGTTCGCTCCGAATTGACCTATTTACCTAGCTTAGCTCTAAAATGACCTACACACTTAGCATTTTTACCTAGCTTAGCTAAAAAATGGCATTTTTCCTACCTTAGTTAGAAGAACAAGATAAAGAAGAGGAAAGGAGAGTAAGAAAGAGTAGATAAATTCTACTTCTTCTTCTTCTTCTTCTTCTAGCTAGCCTTCTTCTTCTTCTAACTTTCTTCTTTCCCAAATTGCAGATTTGCTTTAGATGAGGAGCTTGCTTTCATGGAGTCTACTCTTTTTGTTTTGATTTTGTACGATGAACTTTGTTGGAGGAAACTTCTTATTGGATATGTAGTGTTGGAAACTTGTTGGATATGTGTTGTTGCAAACTTGTTGTATATGTTGTCGGATGTGTTGGAAACTTGTTGGATATGCTTGTCTATATATACCTTCAAATGTTTATATATATATATATATATATATATATATATATATATATATATATATATATATATATATATATATATATATATATATATATATATTATATTTATATTTATCTGCGAAATTTTGTGAAATTGAAAGAATTTAGGAAAAAACAGGGGCTATATAGGCTCTTTGTCGTCTGCTGGCAGACAGCAAAGAGCTTTGCCCTCAGCCAGCAGACGGCAAAGCTGCAACGTGGCAGCTACCTGTGCAACCTGGGGCACTGGCTGGCCTATTTGGTTACTTTGTCGTCTGCTGGCGGACGACAAAGACCGTTGCACCTTTCCCGTCTGCCAGCGGACGGCATAGCATGCCACGTGGCAGCACCTGGGGGCCGGCCTATTTGGTTACTTTGTCGTCCACTCGCAGAGGGCAAAGGTGCAATGGTCTTTGTCGTCTGCCAGCGGATGGCAAAGCCCGCCGTTAACCCCCTAATGGACCTAACCTGCCACGTGTGCCGTCTAGGCTCTTTGTCGTCTGCTGACGGATGGCAAAGACTGTTTCATGTTTGCCGTCCGCCACCGGACGGCAAAGAACCCTTCGCCATAGTCTATTTAGCCGGACATGTTGGCGTCTGCTGGTTGACGGCAAAGGCCTTTGCCGTCCGCCAGGCATGCCTTTGTCGTCAGCCATGGCAGATGGCAAAGTGCCTGATTCCTGTATTGAAGGAAAGAGGAGGGAAGAGGGAATCCTAATCCACACTTTCCTTTCCCTTCTCCCCTTTCCTTCTCCTCCTTAGGTGGGCCCATATGGGGGAGCGCACCAGCCCCTTGTGGCTGGTGCATTTCCCCTCTTGGCCCCTAAGGCCCATATCTTTTGCCGGGGGTGTCCGGAACCCCTTCTGTGACCCGATAAGTACCCGGTAACCCCCGAAACACTTCCGTTGTCCGAATACTATCGTCCTACATATGAATCATTACCTCTCGACCATTTTGAGACTCCTTGTCATGTCCGTGATCTCATCCGGGACTCCGAACAACATTTGGTCACCAAAACACATAACTCATATAATATTGTATTGTCATTGAACGTTAAGTGTGCAGACCCTATGGGTTCGAGAACCATGTAAACATGGCCGAGGCACCTCTTCTATCAATAACCATGTGACGCCCCCGATTCAATCGTACACTAATCATGCACGCAAATGTGTACGATCAAGATCAAGGACTCACGGGAAGATATCACAACACAACTCTACAAATAAAATAAGTCATACAAGCATCATAATACAAGCCAGGGGCCTCGAGGGCTCGAATACAAGTGCTCGATCATAGACGAGTCAGCGGAAGCAACAATATCTGAGTACATACATAAGTTAATCAAGTTTGCCTTAAGAAGGCTAGCACAAACTGGGATACAGATCGAAAGAGGAGCAGGCCTCCTGCCTGGGATCCTCCTAAGTTACTCCCGGTCGCCGCCGGGGGCTGCACGTAGTAGTAGGCACCTCCGGTAGTAGTCGCCATCGACGGTGGCGTCGCTCCGGCTCCATCGTCTGCTGCAGCAATCGAGTAGAGGTAGGGAAAAGGGGAACAAGGCAACCGTGAGTACTCATCCAAAGTACTCGCAAGCAAGGAGCTACACTACATATGCAAGGGTATATGTGTAAAGGGCCATATCGAGGGACTGAATCTGCAGAAAGCCGTAATAAGAGGGGATAGCTAGTCTTAACGAAGACTACGCTCGACACCTGCCTTGCAACAGTAGAAGAGGACGATCTGAACTCCTCCAAGTAACATCACATAGCAATAATCCTACCCGCGATCCCTCCTCATAGCCCCGAGAGAGAGCAACCACCGTTGTATCCGCACTTGGAAGGGTGTGTTTTATCAAGTATCCGGTTCTAGTTGTCATAAGCTCAAGGTACAACTCCAAGTCGCCCTGCTATCAAGATCACGGCTATCCGAATAGATTAACTTCCTGCGGGTGCACCATATTACCCAAAGACGCTTGATCCCATTTGGCCGACACACTTTCTGGGTCATATGCCCGGCGCGAAGATCAACACGCCGCAGCCCCACCTAGGCACAATAGAGAGGCCAGACGCCGGTCTAAACCTAAGCGCCAGGGTCCGGGCCCATCGCCTCGAGCACACCAAGACGCTATGTGGGCGGCCGGAAGCGCACCTAGCCTAGCAGGCGCTCCAGTCCAATCCAGCAGCGCCGCCCGTCGCCGACGTCTCAAGTGCTTGGCGATACCACGACGCGGGATACCCATAACTACTCCCGCGTAGATGGTTAGTGCGATAAGCTCAGAGCCAACTCAGATCAAATACCAAGACCTCGTTAAGCGTGTTAAGTATCCGCGAACGCCGAACAGGCCAGCCCACCTCTCACCTGTAGTCTCAACCTGCCACTCCGCTCTGCCACAAAGTATCGGTCGGGGCCGTCGGGAACCCAGCCCACCTCTACCGGGATGGAGCCACCCGTCCTTTCACCCCCATCTCCGAACCGCACCACGTAATGTAATAGTGTAAAGTATATAGATATACCCGTGATCACCTCCCAAGTGATCACAGCCCGTAGTATAGCATGGCGACGGACAAGAATGTAGGGCCACCGATGGAACACTAGCATCCTATACTAAGCGAGAGGATAGCGTATAAAGGTAACAACAAGAGTAGCAAGGACAAAGCTATGCAGCAAAGATAGGATATCCGAAAGCAAGAATATGTTACACTACTCTAATGCAAGCAGTGTAGATAAGAGTAGACGATATCCGTGATCAAGGGGGGGCTTGCTGGTTGCTCGGCAAGAGAGAGGGGTCGCCCACCCGTAGTCGAATCGGGGGTCACGGCCCCTCGGGGTCTACCGAAAGAAGTAACGAGGGGGAACACAATAAATAACAGAGCAATCAAAGTACCACAAAGCGTAACGTGGCAATACGCGGTGCTAGAGGTGACCTAATGCTGTAGGAGGTGATATCTTGGTGAAGGGGAAAACATCCGGAAAATATCACGGTGTTTCGCATTTTCGAGCGGAGGAGCCGAGAGGGAAAGTTGCAGTTCGATAGGTTAGGGGGTGTGGCGGACGAACGGACTGCGATCCGGATTCGCCTCGCTGCTCGAGCAACTTTCATGTTGAAAATATTTTAACCGAAGTTACGGATTAAAAGATATGATTTTCTAAAGATTATATTAATTTCTGGAATTTAATTAATTAATTAATTAATTCGAAAAAAATGTATTTATGACGTCATGCTGATGTCAGCATTCAACAGGGTTGACTAGGTCAACCCTGACAGTGGGTCCCGCATGTCATTGACTCATAGTAATTAAACAGGGTTAATTAGCTTTAACTAAATGGTTAGGTTAATCTAATCTGGTTTAATTAAGTTAATTAATTCTCTAATTAATTAATTAATTAATTAATATTTTAATTATTATATTTATTATTTATTTTTCCTTCTTCTTTTTTATTTTTTAATAAACGCTCGTGGAGCGCCACGAGGCCGTGCCTCTGGCCTTGGCGGGCGAGGCGCACCGGCCGTCACGGCAGTGGAGGCGAGCGCAGGGGGCGGTGGTCGCGATGGTACGGTGGTCGCGGTGCGCGGACGAGCGTGTGGACACGGGCACGAATCAAGGCGTCGCCGGGCGGCTGGCGCGAAGCGACGAGGCGCCGGTGAGCACAACAAGGCAGACGTGTGTACCAAGCCAGGTGGCGCTTCGGACGACGAAGAGAGAGGGAGATGGAGAGAGGGGGGCGCCACGGCCGCTGCCGAGTAGGGGTCGGCGAGGCTCGGCGGAGCCGACGAGGGAGAGATGAGGAGGCGAGGCGACGGGAGTGGCGATGGTGGTGACGCCGGCCTCGAGGCGCCGCGGTGTCGGAGGAGAGGCGGGAGGCGATCGACGAGGCCGGGCGACGAGGGCGTGAGCCGCAGCGCAGCGGGCGGCACTGGAACGGCGAAGCGCGGCGGGTTGGTGGAGGTCCGACGAAGCGCGGCGGAGGCCGCAGAGGAGGGGGTCGCCGCGGTGCCACGGCGGTGGGAAGTCCGCGACGGAAGTGGCATCGGCGACGCATCATGGTCGGCCCCGATCCGACTGGATCGGGGTAGGGGAGACGAGGGAGTGACGGGAGGGTGTTTGTCGACGGGTCGCAGCGGCGCCGAGCGCCGAGAACGTTCCCCGATCCGTAGGGATCGGGAGTGGGGGCGCGATGGATCGGGAGGGCGTGGGGCCGACGAGAGGAACGAGGGGGGAGTGGGGATCGGGGTGGGGATTAGGGTTTCCCCTGGTGGGGATATGGAGGAGGGGTAGGGTGCGGCTGGGCCGGCCTGGCGGCCCGATGGCCTGCTGGGCCGTGGCCCAGGGGGCTTTCTTTTTTTGTTTTTGCCTTTTTCCTTTTACTTTTCTTTTCTGTTTTATGACTAGTTTTCTTTTATTTTAGTTTTACAAAATACACCAATGGTTCCTAAATTGGTATTGCTTATACATACTCTCGCCACATTAATTTGGGTAACTAAATAAAATAGTTTAATATTTTATTTATTGTAAAAGGAACTCAACTAATTGTGTTGCTACTATTCAAAACATTTTAGAGTATTTAAGCCTTTTATAAAAGTGTGGTTCCTCCACCATAATTACTTATGAATTAGTTGGAACCACCCGAACACTTTAGTTTTAATATTTGAAAATTTTTATTGTTTGACTTTATTTTGAATTTGAATTTTGAATCGGATTTGAACTAACGTGAGATTTGTCAACAAATGTGGAGGTGACGTGGCATCATTAGTGGGGATTACTGTAGCTTAATTACCCAAGGCCACAATTCTCCTCCATTACAAGAAATCTCGTCCCGAGATTTAAGAGGGAGTAAGGGAAAGTTCTGGTTAGGATATTCTAACGGATCTTCTCGAAGAAGTTAGTTCCTTTCGTTGATGTCTTCAATCCTTTATTCCGGTGCATCATGATAAACTTGTCACCATTTCTTCGTGAACTCCATCGTGCTTACGAATAGGTAAGGGGTAGCTCTACAATGCAAGGGTGTTATAAGGGAAAATCATCTGGGGGTATCCCAAGAATGAACTTATGAGTATCTCTCGAGTTGAACAAATGACACACATCGAGAGCAAAGTAAGACAAAGGCGATAAGAAGTTTCAAGCGGATAGGCAATCGCTCATTGTTTGAAGCAGGTGCGAAAGGGTTCGAGCAACGGAATAAGTATTGTGTCCGATACCGGGTAGATCAACAGCAAGTGGCCCGTGAATTACATACAAAGTCAAGCGTGAGGAATAACTTCGCAACAGGTGTGTACAGGAGAGTCGTTTCGATCCTGAAACTCAGGTTATGGGCCCACCATGTGGTTAAAAGTAGAAGGTTGGTGACATCTTGCACGATCATGTAAGCAAGGCATGTCGAGGAGAGTATGAGGGTCATGTCGGCAACAACATAGGTACTAAGGGCGAGGGACGAAGAGAACCATTTTCCCTTTCGTTGAACGAGGCGGACCAATAGGCAAGGTTCTCGCCCATCCGTGGTTACCGGAATGTCATCAACAGAGTAATAGGGTCTTACTTACAGTGGTACAACGAGGTGCTTACCTAAGCGAGGGATTATCACCGCTTAGATTATATATCTCCCAAGAAAGGTTCAAACAACCAATGGAAAGTAAAATATGATTATCATATTAAATGTAACAATGGAAAGGAAAATGTGTTTAAACACATATTTCAAGGGCATATCCTTCCCAAGGACAAGCAGAGCATGATATCCACGATAGTATATAACGTAGAAAATCCTCTAGGTGAGGGGAGAGAATTTCATGACGTTACCCCTACCACGGTGTTTGGATAATTGAGCAAGAAACATTTAGCATTGGGCTTGAATGTTCTTGTTGAAAATCGAGTACCACGTACATGCTTCGAGATAGCATTGACATGGTCTTCGTGTGAAGATCGACTTTGAATCACGAAGGATCCATCAGGAATAACTTGTAGTAACAGTATTACAATTCCCTCATGGACGAATGGATAACCCTGCTGAAAAGGAATCTATAATGATAGGTCCTCCAGCGGGGTGCTAGGCATGACATCATGCTACCGGGTCATCAAAGGATCATCATCATAACTCTTGGAAAGTTGTCCCAACCATCATATCTGACCGAGATTCAGATCCGATTGGTGTCATGATACCTCAGACTCAGGATGTCCGAGAAGAAAAGGTGCAACACAAATAGACGAAGTGGCATTTCAAGATTCTCAGGAAACGAACTACGGGAGCGGGTTCTTGAAGCAATAGTTCATCCTTAAACCAAAGAGGGGATGAGAAGGTGGCTGATGGGCTCAGCGACAATTCATCGAGAATTCCAAACGGATGGATTTCCACGATAATGTGAACAAGAAGATGACATTTGTCAGCTCAAATGGTATAATGATGTATGCTCGAGGAAAACATACACATTTAAACATTGGTTGAAAGGTGCACCCGAAGTAGGGGCTGGGTTGCACGACCGACGTCGGAATGGTGATTCAATAATCGATAGTCTAAGAATTTCACTTCAAAGCAAGAGGCTTGCTAGAAGTTTTGAATTCACACGACATAGCTCAATTGTCGGTATTCCGGTTGAAAACAATACGGGGGCCAAGGAATGAACGAAGATGGCAAGAAGTATTATGATATCAAGAATTCTTAAGAGGTGGTGAAATTCTCACCACACCCTTGACAAAAGGAGATGGTAATACTTCCGAGGTAAGGAAGATCAACTGCTGGGTAGCAGGGATCCCAAGGTTTACACAAAACACGAACAACTTGTGTTGAATGGAAGGCAATAAAGTGGTCGATGATAATACAATTCATCGAGGGCAAGGATGGTATTTCTCATCATAAATTCAATTGATATCCTGGATGAGCTCAGAATGTTGATGATCACGACACCTTTGTCGCGAGAGTTCATGAAGATGTAATCGATCGGCGATTTACATCAAGTCAAAGTAATGATGAAGTGAAAGGTTATTGGAACCAAGGGTACGACACAAACTCGAAACCAAGCTTGTTGTTCAAGGCGAAATGATATGCCGATGAGGATCGACATAAGGTTAATTCATCGTCGAAAATTGTGCTCCGAGAAGAAGGACCGGTAGCACGCTTAAAATTTAGCATGATAATGATATAGCCGATCAGGCTAGGAATGATGTGATCGGGTACAAACTCGCACTTAAAGAAGATTATCAAGTCGTTGAACCGTAATGCAGACTCGGTTCAGTTATCGGTGTCTTTGAGTGTTTAATAACTCGAGCCCGTGAAAAATTGGATTCATGGGAAGGTAGCACTTGATGAAGAACTCATAAGAAGTTATGTTGTTCCATGATAATCTCGAGATACCGGGGGTAATACTCGATGACATATCAAAGTAGAGGTTGGACGGGGGTATTGCTCTACAGAAGACAAGTGCTAAAACTTGCACGAGAAATGGTATTTAAAAGAGAACATGGTCGGAACCACGATTGCAAAAGACCAGATCCCTGATATAAGATGAACTTATACCGAAGGAATAATTCATTTAAGAGAAGCTTTAATGATAAGATATACATCGTGTCCATGGGCATGAACACAAAGTTCAAGGTCGACTCCCACTTCTCCAATGCATAACCTTTCATTCACTGCTCACGTTCGATGAAGTTGCAGTGTTGAAAATTTTATCTGGCGAAGCACCAGAAGAGTATGATTCGTGAAAACTTTCGGGTTCACACGGTTTAGTGAAGGCATATGTTCAACCCATAGGGGCTTCTTGGAATCATAAACAAGAATCTTTAGAAATAATTAACTCAAGCTCGAAGGCAGAGCATGGTTGAGAAAGCAGAGGATACAATTTACCAAAGGCATTATGTATCAGAGGAAAGGCTCACAAGGTTATTGAATATGAAGGGCGTTGTCAGATAAAATCCAACAAAGGATCTGGTGGTCCACAAGGGATCTGACGTGAGCATCAGTACTCCACTAGAGGAAGAAGAATGCAAGGAGGTCAAATTATAGAAACAACTGACTAACTCAATTGTCAAATGCAAAGGAATTATGATTCCCAAATCAAGGGATCAGAAGCAATGCTCTGATTAGGGATGGATAAGTTGAATAGCCTTAGGGTACAATCAACGACAATTGGTTTGGTCGGGAACCAATTCCAGTTAAAAGAATGGCAGCTCATCGTAAAGGTAATTTATAAGGATCAATGATGATTATGGTATTCAGAAACATATTGAGTCAACAGACTCAAAATGATAATGACAAGGAATGTCAATATGACTACGAGACTTATGGGATTAACCATAATGCAAGCAAGCAAGAAGTTCAAGAGCCAAAGGCTCCAGAGGATTTTCGGAAGATCGAATAGTATTTTGAAGACTTTCGTGAAACACAAGAACAACTGGGGTTGAGCGGATACTCGACAAGTGCGAGGGTTTATTTGAAGGGGTATTCATGTAGCAAAGAACTGCTAGGCAGTAGGCACAAAGTATTCTCAGAACAATAGAGAAAACTTCGGGGTATCTTGTAATAACAAGATCAACGGGGGATGATCGTATGAATGGCAAGTGTAAGTTGTTTTCCATACGGATTTTCCGGTGGTCGGGAATAGCAAAAGTGATGGGCACAAGGTCTCGAGAGAATATCAAAGAGTATCTCCGAATTCTTCTGGTTAGCAGACGATCATCTGAAGTGAGGGGCTCTCCGGGAGAAAGTACTCGCGAGAACCTAAAGTTAGTTTTGTTTTAGCAAAATCGCTTAACCCGAATAGAAGAGAGTTCGTAATCCGGAGTAAAGATCGAGGAGTAAAAGATCCTAATACCACCCGATGGCGGCGTGGGCCCGTAAGGCACACAGCCATGTTAGTAAAAGTTTTGCAATGTCTAGACTCGACTTCGCCACGGAGTTGGGAAGGGGGATTCCTACAGAAGTCGGCTCTGATACCAACTTGTGACGCCCCCGATTCAATCGTACACTAATCATGCACGCAAATGTGTACGATCAAGATCGAGGACTCACGGAAGATATCACAACACAACTCTACAAATAAAATAAGTCATACAAGCATCATAATACAAGCCGGGGCCTCGAGGGCTCGAATACAAGTGCTCGATCATAGACGAGTCAGTGGAAGCAACAATATCTGAGTACGCACATAAGTTAATCAAGTTTGCCTTAAGAAGGCTAGCACAAACCGGGATACAGATCGAAGAGGAGCAGGCCTCCGCCTGGATCCTCCTAAGTTACTCCCGGTCGCCGCCGGGCTGCACGTAGTAGTAGGCACCTCCGGTGTAGTAGTCGTCATCGACGGTGGCGTCTGGCTCCTGGGCTCCATCGTCTGGTTGCAGCAATCGAGTAGAGGTAGGGGGAAAAGGGGGAACAAGGCAACCGTGAGTACTCATCCAAAGTACTCGCAAGCAAGGAGCTACACTACATCTGCAAGGGTATATGTGTAAAGGGCCATATCAGTGGACTGAACTGCAGAAAGCCAGAATAAGAGGGGGATAGCTAGTCTTAACAAAGACTACGCTTCTGGACACCTGTCTTGCAACAGGTAGAAGAGGACGATCTGAACTCCTCCAAGTAACATCACATAGCAATAATCCTACCCGGCGATCCCCTCCTCATAGCCCTGAGAGAGAGCGACCACCGTTTGTATCTGGCACTTGGAAGGGTGTGTTTTATCAAGTATCCGGTTCTAGTTGTCATAAGCTCAAGGTACAACTCCAAGTCGTCCTGTTACCAAGATCACGGCTATCCGAATAGACTAACTTCCTGCAGGGTGCACCATCTTACCCAAAGACGCTTGATCCCATTTGGCGGACACACTTTCTGGGTCATGCCCGCCGCTGAAGATCAACACGCCGCAGCCCCACCTAGGCACAACAGAGAGGCCAGATGCCGGTCTAAACCTAAGCCGCCAGGGTCCGGGCCCATCGCCTCGAGCACACCTGCATGTTGCGTGGGTGGCCGAAGCAGACCTAGCCTAACAGCGTTCCAGTCCAATCCGGCGCGGCCGCGCTCCGTCAGCCGACGTCTCAAGTGCTTGGCCGATACCACGACGCCGGATACCCATAACTACTCCCGCGAGATGGTTAGTGCGATAAGCTCAGAGCCAACTCAGATCAAATACCAAGACCTCGTTAAGCGTGTTAAGTATCCGCGAACGCCGAACAGGCCAGGCCCACCTCTCACCCAGTAGTCTCAACCTGCCTGCCGCTCCGCCACAAAGTATCGGTCGGGGCCGTCGGAACCCAGGCCCACCTCTACGGGATGGAGCCACCCGCCCTTTCAAATTTCCATCTCCAACCGCACCACGGTAATGTAATAGTGTAAAGTATATAGTATATACCGTGATCACCTCCGAAGTGATCACAGCCCGTAGTATAGCATGGCGCACGGACAAGAATGTAGGGCCACCGATGGAACACTAGCATCCTATACTAAGCGAAGAGGATAGCGTATAAAGGTAACAACAAAGAGTAGTAAGGACAAAGCATGCAGAAAGATAGGATATCTGAAAGCAAGAATATGTTACACTACTCTAATGCAAGCAGTGTAGATAAGAGTAGATGATATCCGTGATCAAGGGGGGGCTTGCCTGGTTGCTCGGGCAAGAGAGAGGGGTCGCCCACCCGTAGTCGAATCAGGGGTCGCCGGCAGTCTCGGGTTCACCGGAAAGAAGTAACGAGGGGAAACACAATAAATAACAGAGCAATCAAAGTACCACAAAGCGTAACGTGGCAATACGCGTGCTAGAGGTGACCTAATGCTGTAGGAGGTGATATCGGTGAAGGGGAAAACATCCGGAAAATATCCCGGTGTTTCGCGTTTCAGCGAGAGGAGCCGAGGGGGAAAGTTGCGAGTTCGATAGGTTAGGGGGTGTGGCGACGAACGGATCGCGATCCGGATTCGCCTCGCTGCTCGAGCAACTTTCATGTTGAAAATATTTTAATCCGAGTTACGGATTAAAAGATATGATTTTCTAAAGATTATATTAATTTCTGGAATTTAATTAATTAATTAATTAATTCGAAAAAAAATGTATTTATGACGTCATGCTGACGTCAGCATTCAACAGGGTTGACTAGGTCAACCCTGACAGTGGGTCCCGCATGTCATTGACTCATAGTAATTAAACAGGGTTAATTAGCTTTAACTAAATGGTTAGGTTAATCTAATCTGGTTTAATTAAGTTAATTAATTCTCTAATTAATTAATTAATTAAGTAATATTTTAATTATTATATTTATTATTTATTTTTCCTTCTTCTTTTTTTATTTTTTAATAAACGTTCCAGGGGCTGAGCCCCACTTGTAAGTGGCCCAGGAGGCCATGCGGGTTAACGGGCCAGGTTACGGAGTTGCGTGGGCGCCGCCGCACCCCAACGGGCAACAGGAGCGCCACGAGGCCGTAGCTGGCCGCCAAGGGCGAGGCGCACCGCCGTCACGGCAGTGGAGGCGAGCGCAGGGGCGGCGGTGGTCGCGATGGTACGGTGGTCGCGGGTGCGCGGACGGGCGTGTGGACACGGGCACGAACAGCGTCGCAAAGGGCGGCGCTGGCGCGCGAAGGACGAGGCGCCGCGAGCACAACCGCTGGCAGACGTAGGCCGCAGTGGCGCCGGGGGACGAAGAGAGAGGGAGATGGAGAGAGAGGGGGCGCCACGGCCGTTGCGAGTAGGGTCGGCGAGGCTCGATGGAGCCGACGAGGGAGAGATGAGGAGGCGAGGCGACGGCGAGTGGCGATGGGTGGTGACGCTGGCCTCGAGGCGCCAAGGTGTCGGAGGAGAGGCGGGGAGGCGACAGTGACCAGGCCGGCGCGTCGAGGGCGTGAGCCGCAGCGGCAGCGGGGCGGCACCGGGAACGGCCGAGCGGCGGCGGGGTTGGTGGAGGTCCGACGAAGGCGCGATGGAGGCCGCAGGGGAGGGGGTCGTCGCGGGTGCCACGGCGGTGGGGAAGTCCGGCGACGGGAAGTGGCATCGGGCGACGACCGCGGGGTCGGCCCCGATCCGACCTGGATCGGGGGGGAGAGGGGAGACGAGGGAGTGATGGAGGAGGGGGTTTGGTCGACGGGTCGGCAGTGGCGCGCCAGGCGCCGAGAGTTGCCCGATCCGGAGGGATCGGGAGTGGGGGGTGCGATGGATCGGGAGGGCGTGGGGGCGACGAGAGGAACGAGGGGGAGGGGATCGGGTGGGATTAGGGTTTCCCCTGGTGGGGATATGGAGGAGGGGTGGGGTGCGGCTGGGCCGGCCTGGCGGCCGATGGCCTCTTGGGCCGTGGCCCATGGGGGCTTTCTTTCTTTTTTGTTTTGCCTTTTTCCTTTTACTTTTCTTTTCTGCTTTTATGACTAGTTTTCTTTTATTTTAGTTTTACAAAATACACCAATGGTTCCTAAATTGGTATTGCTTATACATACTACTGCCACATTAATTTGGGTAACTAAATAAAATAGTTTAATATTTTATTTATTGTAAAAGGAATTCAACTAATTGTTTTGCTACTATTCAAAACATTTTAGAGTATTTAAGCCTTTTATAAAAGTGTGGTTCCTCCACCATAATTACTTATGAATTAGTTGGAACCACCCGAACACTTTAGTTTTAATATTTGAAAATTTTTATTGTTTGACTTTATTTTGAATTTGAATTTTGAATCGGATTTGAACTAACGCGAGATTTGTCAACAGTAACCGAGGTGACGTGGCATCATTAGTGGGGATTACTGTAGCTTAATTACCCGGGCGTCACAAACCAATAGCAGAACCTAGATGCCCATATTGGCTCCTACACATTCTATGAAGATTTTGATCGGTCGAACCATTATGACAACATACGTAACTCCCTTTGTCCATCGGTATCTTACTTGCCTGAGATTCGATCGCCGGCATCTTCATACCAAGTTCAATCTCGTTACTAGCAAGTGTCTTTACTTGTTCCGTAATACATCACACCCTGACTAACTCCTTAGTTGTTTCCTTGAAAGCTTATGATGTTTATTACCGAGAGGGCCCAGAGATACCTCTCTGATACTCGGAGTGACAAATCCTAATCTCGATCTATGCCAACTCAACAAATACCTTCGGAGATACCTTTATGGCATCTTTATAATCACCCAGTTATGTTTTGAAGTTTGATAGCACACAAGGCGTTCCTTCGGTATCCGGGAGTTGCATAATCTCAAAGTCGAAGGAATATGTATTTGACATGAAGAAAGCAATAGCAATAAAACTAAATGATCATTATGATAAGCTAATGGATGGGTCTTGTCCATCACATCATTCTCCTAATGATGTGATCCCGTTATCAAATGACAACTCATGTCAATGGTTAGGAAACCTTAACCATCTTTGATCAACGAGCTAGTCTAGTAGAGGCTCACTAGGGACATGGTGTTTGTTTATGTATTCACACATGTATTAAGGTTTCCGATCAATACAATTCTAGCATTAATAATAAACCTTTATCATGAATAAGGAAATATAAAATAACAACTTTATTATTGCCTCTAGGGCATATTTCCTTCATGGTGGACTCTCATGGCAAAATTGGGTTATGGGATTTTGGATGCACAAGTAGTATCTCTACTTGTTGCAGAAGATTTGGCAAGCATAGGATGAGAAGCAAGCTCAACATGTTGGAGGATCCATGACAATATAACTTCTATTCGGATATAAGGAAACATAACCCATTATGTTGTCTTCCTTGTCCAACATCAACCTTTTAGCATATAATATTTTAATGAGTGCCCACAATCATAAAAGATGTCCAAGATAGTGTATTTATATGTGATATCCCTCTTTCTTTATTACTTCCTATTAATTGCAACAATGACCAAAACTATGTTTCTCAACTCCCAAAAAAAATTATGCGACATACTTCTTATATGTGAAGTCATCACTTCCCATAAGATTATTACATAATCTTTTTATTTCCCTTTTCTCAAGATCAAAGCAAGTAAGCAAAGCCCTCAACTCAAAACTAATCTTTATTATATGACACTCTCACTCAATTACATAGAGGGAACACAAAGCAAAACTCAAAACTAGACCATACTAAAAACTTTATTCTACTAAACCAAGATATAACCAAAAGGATCAAACTAAGGAAATAACTATAAAGGTAAAGATGTGACGGTGATACGATACCGGGGCACCTCCCCCAAGCTTGGCACAAGCCAAGGGGAGTGCTCATACCCATCTATTCAAGTTTCCTTCTTCGGAGGCAGTGGTGCAATGTTTTTGGCAATAATGCCCTTCAGAATGTGATTCTCCTCTTCAAGATTTTGATTTTGCTGCTTGAGGTCCATATTTTCCTTCCGGAGTTTGCCTGTGATAGTTAGAGCACCGTCCACCCATGGATGCATCTTGGCTGCAGGGGAAAAACAACACTCTTTTTCATGTTATTATAAGAGACAAACTTAGCACCGGGTGGTTTGACTGAATCAGGCAGGACTGAGCTTGTGAATTCCTCCTTCCAACCATCATGTCAAGGAAGAGAACTAACTTCTTGATCCTCCTCCATAGCATCCACTCTTTTCAAGCCGGCTTCCATCTCTTCCTATGTTGACCACCTAAAGGGTTCAGCTTCGCTATATGCTCTTGGGTTCGGTGTCGGGTGAGAGACATGACTCTCCCCGACCGAATCTTGCGAAGACATCTTGCTCCAAATCTGCTGCAGAAATAGATCAAAACAAGAACATAGGATATTGCCGTGGTACGGTGGTCAAAACCTTCGGGAGATTATATAATGAATTTTTACCATGCAAAAGAGGTATTCTGGGAGAAAACAGAGTCTGAGAGGCACACGAGGTGGCCACATGCCTGGGAGGCGCGCCCCCGCGGCTTGTCGCCTCCTCGTGCACTTTTCAGTCTAATTTCTAGTTTCCTAATATTTTAATATTCCAAAATGGAATAAAATTGCTTTTGGGAAAGTTTTGGAGTCGGTTTACTTACCATATCACATACCTATCCCTTTTCGGGGGTCTGGAGCATTCTGGTAGGTCTCCCTTATGTACTCCTCCGGTGTTATGGCATTAATAATATTGGTTTCTACATTTATGGGAGTACCTGAGATATAATGTTTGATTCTTTGCCCATTTACCACCTAGGGGTTATTACCCTCGGCGTTGTTGATCTTGATGGCATCGGAACGATAAACTTCTTCGATAATGTAAGGTCCTTCCCATTTAGAGAGAAGTTTTCTGCAAAAAATCTTAAACAAGAATTGTATAGCAAGACATGATCACCTACATTAAATTCGCGCTTTTGTATCCTTTTGTCATGCCATCTTTTAATTTTTTCTTTAAACAATTTGGCATTCTCATTGGCTTGGGTTCTCCATTCATCAAGTGAGCTAATGTCAAATAACGTCTTCTCACGGGCAAGTTTGAAATCATAGTTGAGCCCTTTGATTGCCCAATAAGCTTTATGTTCTAGTTCAAGAGGAAAGTGACATGATCTTCCATAAACCATTTTATATGGAGACATACCCATAGGATTCTTATAAGCAGTTCTACAAACCCATAATGCAGCATCAAGTTTCTTAGACCAATTCTTTCTAGATCTATTAACAGTCTTTTGCAAGATCAATTTATTTCTCTATTACTTAATTCTACTTGACCACTAGACTGAGGATGATAAGGAGATGCAATTCTATGGTTAACATCATACTTAGCAAGCAATTTACGGAAGGCGCCATGGATAAAGTGTGAACCACCATCAGTCATAAATATCTAGGGACTCGAAACCTCGGGAAAATAACTTCTTTAAGTTTTTTAATAGAGGTGTTATGATCAACACTACTAGTTGGTAGCTTCTACCCACTTAGTAATGTAATCAACAACAACCAAAATATGTGTATACCCGTTGGAGGAAGGAAAAGGTCCCATATAGTCAAATCCCCAAACATTAAATGGTTCAATAACAATTGAATAGTTCATAGGCATTTCGTGAAGTCTACTAATGTTACCAATTCTTTGACATTCATCACAAGACACGACAAACTTACGAGCATCCTCGAAAAGAGTAGGCCAATGAAAACCAGATTGTAATACCTTATGTGCAGTTCTATCTCCAACATGGTGTCCTCCGTAGGCCTCAGAGTGACACTTGGGTAGGATTTGTTCCTGTTCATGCTCAGGTACACAACGTCTAATAACACCATCTACTCCTTCTTTATAAAGGTGTGGGTCATCCCAAAATTAATGTCTTAAATCATAGAAAAACCTTTTCTTTTGTTGGTATGTGAAACTTGGTGGTATAAATTTAGCAATAACATAATTAGCATAGTCTGCATACCATGGAGTACTACGAGAAGCATTCATAACAGCTATCTGTTCATCAGGAAAGCTATCATCAATAGGTAGTGGGTCATCAAGAATATTTTCTAACCTAGACAAGTTGTCTGCTACGGGGTTCTCAGCTCCTTTCCTATCAGTAATATATAAATCAAATTCTTGTAGAAAGAGAAACCACCTAATGAGTCTAGGTTTAGCATCTTTCTTCTCCACAAGGTATTTAATAGCAGCATGATCTGCGTGAACAGTTACCTTAGAATAAACAATGTAAGATCTAAATTTATCACAAGCGAACACAACTGCTAGAAAATCTTTTTCAGTGGTAGCATGATTTCTTTGAGAACTGTCTAGAGTTTTACTAGCATAATGGATAACATTTAATTTCTTATCAACTCTTTGCCCTAGAGCAACACCAACATCATAATCGCTAGCATCACACATAATTTCAAAGGGTAGGTTCCAATCAGGTGGTTGAACAATAGGTGCAGAAATTAAGGCTTTCTTAAGCATTTCAAATTCTTCTACACAATCATCACCAAAAACAAATGGACCATCTTTTTGCAAGAAATTAGTAAGAGGCCTAGAAATTTTAGAGAAGTCTTTAATAAACCACCTATATAAACCAACATGACCAAGGAAACTTCTTATACCTTTGATATCTTTAGGACACAACATTTTTTCAATAGCATCAACTTTAGCTTTATCAACTTCAATACCTCTTTCGGAGATTCTATGCCCCAAGTCAATACCTTCATTAACCATAACAATTCAAGACAAGAATAGTTTCTTCACATCTCTACAAAACTCGATTAAGGCTGCTTAAACAATCATCAAAGGAAGTTCTGTATCAACTTCAATACCTCTTTCGGAGATTCTATGCCCCAAGTCAATACCTTCATTAACCATAAAGTGGCACTTCTCCCAATTCAAGACAAGATTAGTTTCTTCACATCTCTACAAAACTCGATTAAGGTTGCTTAAACAATTATCAAAGGAAGTTCTGTATACAGAGAAATCATCCATGAAAACCTCAACAATCTTTTCACAAAAGTCAGAGAATATGGCAGTCATACATCTTTGAAAAGTAGCAGGTGTATTTCATAAACCAAAAGGTATATGTCTATAAGTAAAGGTACCAAAAGGGCATGTAAAAGTAGTTTTTCTTGATCCTCTTGTGACACATGTATTTGGGAAAAACTAGAATATCCATCTAGAAAGCAGAAATGTGTATGTTTTGATAGTATTTCTAGCATTTGATCAATGAAAGGTAGAGGATAATGATCTTTGCTAGTAGCTTCGTTTAATTTTCTAAAATCAATTACCATTCTATAACGTGTAACAATTCTTTGTGGAATCAATTCATTCTTATCATTAGGAACAACACTAATATCTCCCTTCTTAGGGACACAATGAACATGACTTACCCATCTACTATCAGCAACAGGATAGATTATACCTGCTTCCAGAAGCTTTAATATGTCATTTCTTACCACTTCTTTCATTTTAGGATTCAATCGTCGCTGGTGATCAACGACTGGTTTAACATCAGGTTCCATATTAATTTTATGCTGACATAGAGTGGGACTAATGCCCTTAAGATCATCAAGAGTATACCAATAGCGGCACGGTGCTTCCTCAGAATTTTCAATAATTTCTTTTGTTCGTGCTCTGAAAGGTTAGCACTAATAATAACATGACATATCTTCTTCTCATCGAGATAAGCATATTTCAAAGTATCTGGTAATTGTTTAAGCTCAAACACAAGATCACTCTTGGGTGGTAGAGGATCTCCAAGAGTCTCAACAGGCAAATTTTGTTTCAAAACAGGCATTTGTTTAAATAATATCTCATCTATTTCATTTCTTTCATTCATGAACATGTCATTGTCATGGTCTAGCAAATATTGTTCTAAAGGATCAGTAGAAGGCACGACAATAGAAGCAAGACCAATAATTTCATCTTTACTAGGCAATTCTTTATCATGGGGTTGTCTATGAAATTTGGAGAAAATAAAATCATGACACACATCCCTGAAACTTACACTCACCGTTTCTTTCTCACAATCTATTTTAGCATTAACAGTGTTCAAGAAAGGTCTACCAAATATAATGGGACAAAAATCATCTTGTGGGGAACCAAGAACTAGAAAATCAGTAGGGTATTTTATTTTTCCACACAAGACTTCAACATCTCTAACAATCCCAATTGGTGAGATAGTATCATATTAGCAAGCTTAACAGTAACATCAATATCTTCAATTTTAGCAGGTGCAATATCATTCATAATTTCTTGGTATAAAGTAAAGGGAATTGCACTCACACTAGCACCCAAATCACATAAGCCATGATAACAGTGATCTCCTATTTTAACAGAGACAACATGCATGCCAACAATAGGTCTATGTTTATCTTTATCATCGGGTTTAGAAATTCTAGCAGTTTCATCATAGAAATAAAAAACTGATGACCCACTAGTACAGGGGATCAATCGTAGTCCTTTCGATAAGTAAGAGTGTCGAACCCAACGAGGAGCAGAAGGAAATGACAAGTGGTTTTCAGCAAGATAATTTCTGCAAGCACTGAAATAGTCGGTAACAGGTAGTTTGATAGCAAGATAATTTGTAATGAGCAAGTAACGGTAACGGTAAATAAAGTGGAGCAAGGTAGCTCAATCCTTTTGTGGCAAAGGACAGGCCAAAACGCACTCTTATGATAAGCAAACAGTTCTTGAGGGTACATGGTAATTTCACCATATCACTTTCATCATGTTGGTTCGATTCATGTTCGCTACTTTGATAATTTGATATGTGGGTAGACCCGTGCTTAGGTGTTGTTCTTACTTGAACAAACCTCCTACTTATGATTAACCCCCTCGCAAGCATCCGCAACTACAAAAAAAGTATTAAGATAAAATCCAACCATAGCATTAAACTTTTGGATCCAAATTGGTCCCTTACGAAGTAGCGCATAAACTAGGGTTTAAGATTTTGTTACTCTAGCAACCCATCATATAATAACTACTCCACAATGCATTCCCTTAGGCCAAAATATGGTGAAGTACCATGTAGTCGACGTTCGCATGACACCACTAAGGGAATCCCAACATACATATCATCAAAATATCAAACATATATAAAGTTCACATGATTACTTGCAACATGACTTCTCCCGTGACCTCAAGAACAAAAGTAACTACTCATAAATAATAATTATGCTCAAGATCAAAGGGGTATTAAATAGCATAATGGATCAGAACATATAATCTTCCACCAAATAAACCATATAGTAATCAACTACAAGATGTAATAAACACTACTAGTCACCCACAAGTACCTATCTAAGGTTCTGGTACAAAGATTGAACACAGGAGATGAACTAGGGTTTGAGAGGAGATGGTGTTGTTGAAGATGTTGATGGAGATAGCTCTCCCAAAGATGAGAGGGTTGTTGGTGATGACGATGACGATGATTTCCCCCTCTGGGAGGAAAGTTCCCCTTGCGAAATTGCTTTACCAGAGGGCAAAAGTGCTCCCGCCCAAGTTTCGCCTCGAGACGGTGGCGCTTCGTCCCGAAAGACCCCTCTGATTTTTTTCTAGGTCAAAATGACGTATATACCAGAAGATGGGCACCAGAGGTGGGACGGGCTGAGCACAACCCACCATGGCGCGCCCAAGTGGGTTGTGCCCACCTGGTGGCCCCCCTCAGGTATTTATTTGTTCTAGTATTTTTTATATATTGCAAAACAATTCTTCGTAAATTTTCAGCTCATTTGGAGATGTGCAGAATAGGTAACTTTGATGTAGCTTCTTCAGGTTCAGAATTCCAGTTGCCGGTATTCTCCCTCTTTGTGTAAACCTTGCATGTTTTGAGAGAAAACACATTAGAATTACTTCAAAAAGAATTATTATGCATAAAAACATTATAAATAACAGTAGAAAAACATGATGCAAAACAGGCGTATCAATAACATGCCCATCAATACTATCGACCAAAAGATCTTTAACCATAGAAATACTAGGTTCAACTTTAATTTGTTCAGGGGGTCTAGGTGTACTAGTATAACTCTTACAAACTAGAGCTAAAGTTTTAGCATGTTCTTTTATCCTAACAGGAAAAGGTGGTTTCTCAATATAAGCAGTAGGAATAACTGGATCAACTTTATAAGTAATAGTTTCTTCTTCAGCTTTAATGGGTTCTACTATTCTTACTTCAATGGGAGGATGATATTTAAACCACTTATCCTTAGGTAGATCAACATGAGTAGCAAATGATTCATAGAAAGAAGCTACTATCTCAGAGTCAAGTCCATATTTAGTGCTAAATTCACGAAAGACATCGGTATCCATAAAAGATTTAACACAATCAACCTCAAGGTTTATACCTGTCTCCTTAACTTCGTTGAGCCCTCAATATTCAAAGTTGCATTTAATTCTTTCCAAGAGATCCCATTTGAATTCAATAGTCTTCTTCATAAAAGAAATAGTACAGGAAGTATTGAGCATGGATTGATCATTACGAGAAAGTCGAGAATAAATTTTTTGAATAATAATTTCTCTTGAGAGCTCATGATTGGGGCATTAATATAACATTGACTTAGGCCCCCCCCCAAGCTTGAGCGATACTTTATCCTTCATGAAGCAAAAAATTATATATATATAATTCCGATCACGATGAACCAGATGCATAGGATAAAACTTCTGATGAAATTCCAATTTTAACCGGTTGTAATTACAAGCGCCAATATCATCACATAGCCTATACCATATCAATGCCTTTCCCTTCAAAGATAAAGCGAAGACCTTCTTCTTGACTTCATCCCCGGGCAAACCTACAAGCTTAAATAATCCATAAACTTCATCCACATAGATTAGATGCATCCATCTCCTGCATAAGGATTAACTAGTAGTTTCTTTATGATACCTGAAGGAATTTCATAATAAATATTTTCAATAGGTGCAGTAGGTTGAGGAGCAACTCTTTGCTCTTCTGGTCGAGGTGAAGATACCCTGAACAAACCCCTCAAAGGATGATTTTCCATAGTGACAAGTGACAGAAAATTTCAGCACATTCTATAAATGTTTCCTTACCAAAGGCGCTTCACTCCCCGACAATGACGCCAGAAAAGAGTCTTGATGATTCACAAATATAGAGGATCTATAGTAGTCCTTTTGACAAGTAAGAGTGTCGAACCCAATGAGGAGCAGAAGGAAATGACAAGCTGTTTTCAGCAAGGTATTTTCTGCAAGCACTGAAATTATCGGTAACAGATAGTTTTGTGATAAGATAATTCACAATGAGTAGAAGTAAAATGTTTAACAAAGGTGCAGCAAGGTGGCCCAATCCTTTTTATAGCAAAGGACAAGCCTGTACGGACTCTTATATAAAGTAAAGCGCTCCCGAGGACACATTTAGATACATTATAACTGAGTACTTTTCCTGTCCTTTTAGGCCATTTGCATTTCTAGCCATTGGATCGTCACTTTTAGGCTTCCTTGACCATCTGATTTACTCTTAATTGCAACCAAATCACGTGTACAGGCTTCGTGACGAGCGCTAATCTTTTCGGGCCGCTGCTCCGATGGTTTTTTTAGCATCCGATGTTCAATTGGGCCTACTGGGCCTGACTAGGATCCCGTCCAACGCAACAGTGGAGAACCCTAAAACATTGTACCCTCGCGGCCCTGGTCTCTTTTGCTCGCAGCCTCGCATTGCGGCGCCTCACCATGGTTGACCGGCGTGGGGAATTCGATTGCAATGGCGACTGCGCTGGGTTTGCACGGACACGACGGACAACGCCTCCTCTTTCCATTCAGTTGCATGGATGCGAGCGGTGCGGCGGGATTTGGGTGTGGCGGCAAACAACTCTGAAGTTCAGCCCAGGCTAGTGAGGGGATCGAACGCCAGCTAAGCCAGACATCGATCCAGCGAGCGGGGAGCAGATCCAGCTCGAGGGAGGCCGGGAGATGATCCAGCCGACGGGGGATCCATCAGTCGTGCGCAATGCGGATGAATTGGGGGCCTGCCGATCCACTCAACGCGGTCGAACCGCCTGCATGGAAAGGGTGGGACGCGAGCGGTAATGGCCGGCGCATCATCACGACTTCTGATTTTCCATATTTTTACATGGGAATAGGGGAGCTTTGGACCTTGTGTCTAGACTACTATATAACCATCAATAGCCAGCAGCTTCATCCGCGTAACACTTAAGCTATCTCCTTCCCTCCTTCACCTTCTTGGATTTGCATTGTTTTTAGATGCTTTATTATGTTTCTTGTGGATGCCATCTTACTAAACCACGTGACTAGCACTAAATCGCTGAATCAAAGTGTGTAGCAAACAATCGATTGCTACTGTGTGGTCTATGCCATGTTTGCTGACCCGTTTGTCTGTAGTTTTCAATTTTGTGAACAAACAGTTCAGCAAAATCAAAAGTGTGTAGATGCTCTAAAGTTATTTGTATGCTTGACAAAAGAAAGAAAGGGGAGACGAGGAGGGATGCTTAGTCATTGCCTCATGGGTCATTGTTTCTTGGGAATCATGCATGTATATATGACTGATATGGGCCTAAATTAACTGATCGCCATGCTTTTATGGGTCTAGCCAAGGTTTTATGTGTTCTTAATCTACTCTTTCATCAATCTCCATGGATCATATTGTTATTAGTTTTCCAGTGCTCAAATTTACCTGCTCTGTATGATAACTCAAGTGTGTCGTTGCCTACACAAGCTAATGAGCAAGAATTAGTCTACCATTCATGTTTTTCATCTTTACACTATAATTTTAATGTAATACAGAAAGATGGACATCTGATACTGCTTGTAGATGTAGTGAAGGTACTCCTGGACCATGATCCATCCCTTGGGAAAATGTTTCGCCAATCAAAATGTGACTCCTCTGATAACTGCGGCAATTAGATGCCACCTCAAGGTAGTGAACCCTCTGCTGGGTTGGTTGAACTACCAAAGGCAAACGGAACAACAATTGCACATACTTATTTTCCTGGTACAGGAAATCTCCAGACATGACAAAGCATGTATGTACATCAGAAAATTTTCTTAGATTTTCCAGAAATATGATTTTGGTTTAATTATTTATTAGCACTACCCCAATTTACATTGGATTTGTATATGCACACTTCTAAAAGTAAGGTTGCATGGTCCATTTTTGTAGGGTCATATTTTCTTCCATAATTTGTCACAATCATAGTTCTAATGTTAGTGTTTAATTCAACATTTCTATTAGCGGCTAGTTTTTCTTATTTCACCTCACTATTTTAAACTCCACAGTTTGGATTATTTAAATATGGATCCTACTTATGCATATAATATAAGTTCACAAGCTCCAATCCAAGTTATAGAGTCGTCCTGGTGAGAACTGAGAATTGACAACTGTATTCCTTGTAATTTGGGGAAAAGGTTGTTGGTAAATTTGCTTAAAATTTAAAAGAACTGAGTAGCCGTTACTGCTTGCATAAAATAGACAGTTTAATTTATGGTATGCTTCGGTTTTTTGTCATGCATGATAATTTGGTAAGAATAAACGTGTGTGTTTTTAAATTAACTCGTTCTAGGAGCTAGCCACTTCACATTTTCTTTGTTGATTCTCATTTTTGATTTGAGCTGAGGCTCCCCATTTCATTCAACTAGATCTTCTACAGACAACAGTATAATGGTTTTTCTCTTCCTCGGCATGCCCTATATAAGCATTTGTTATTTTGCGCTACAGAGTAAAGATACATTTTTAAATCTGATTCCACTATGCACTTTGTTGTGCTTTGCATGTCGGTAGTTTTGCTACACTATAGTAGGATAATCCTTGTGTTACAATTATTGTACTGATTTCATCATAGATTGCCTCATAGCATAGCGACAACGTGAGGGGCTTTCAAACTGCAGTTCGAGAGATAATCTGTTTGTCCTATGGAGGTGTACTCAATGGACTTCTGTTTTTGCTACACAATAAATATTAGTTTTACCTTCTGCATTTTCTTCCAAGCGACTTTATTATTTTTCTTATAACTTTGTCCCATCTGCTATCCAGTTAGTGATATTTGGTTTTTTAATTCTCTCTACTTAGCAGGTCAAAGTTTAGGTAAGGCCAAAGTCCAAAGTTGTTTCATGCAACTTAGCATCAAAATGGGTTGGCTTTCTAGAGCAGAAAAGACGACATAGTTTTTTTCAAGAAGTGACTGCTTTGTAGTTTCTTTTCAAAAAATAATATAACTAGAATGAATGAAATATGTGAGGGTAGAGCTCCTGAGTTGTGTTATTGTTTTAAACATTTTTTGGTTCTTTTTGTTGTTCTTGTGAAAAAGTTGACAGTGGAGACAAAGTTGTTGGTGAGAAGACCAGGGTCATGTATGCTTCTGTATCAAGGACTTTTCTCACAGCCATTCCAAGTTGAGCAGTTTTACATACATACAAGATACAACATTATCAAGAAACATTCTTGTGGCAAGAAGCTCAGCAAGATTCTTACAAATTCTCAAGTCAATCATGCATGCTCATGTATTCTTGTGGCTTTGTTCATATATATCCCCACAAACATGTTCTTAAGTTGAATATTTGTTCTAAATAAGAGTCTAGGGGAATTCTTGTGTTACAAATTTATAGTTTATGGCTTTCATGATTTATGCCTAACAAGTAATAAGACTCTGTAAGTCATGCCACCTATTTTTCCATCATACCGTATATTAATTATTTTGTGCTGACTTTGCTATAGTTATTTTTTTGACAATGATCTTGTAATTATTAACAAAACATAGAAGTTTACAAGTAGCAAGGCTATATATTTCTTATTTGTTAGTTAAGAGCTAAAAGATAGCCTTTTGCACTGAGTATGGAAGCAATCTATGTTAAGCATGGTTATTTTTTTGGTAGTATACCCTACTTTAAAACTTGTCGCCAACACCTACCTTTTCCATTATAAAAATGGACAGACACAGCAACGCGCGCCATCAATGATCTAGTGGGAATTATTGAGAAGCTAGTTTTGATCATGCTCATATGATTTTGCGCTCGTTACTTTGATAATTTGATATGTGGGTGGACTGATGCTTGGGTGCTTTCCTTACTTGGACAAGCCTCCCACCTATGATTAACCCCTCTCGCAGGCATCCGCAACTACGAAAGAAGAATTAATATAATTCTAACCATAGCATGAAACATGTGGACCCAAATCAGCCCCTTACGAAGCAACGCATAAACTATGGGTTAAGCTTCTGTCACTCTAGCAACCCATCATCTACTTATTACTTCCCAATGCCTTCCCTTAGGCCCAAATCATGGTGAAGTGTCATGTAGTCGACATTCACATAACGCCAGTAGAGGAAAGACAACATACATCTCATCAAAATATCAAACGAATACCAAATTCACATGATTACTTATAACAAGATTTTTCCCATGTCCTCGGGAACAAACGTAACTACTCACAAAACATGCTCGTGTACAAGATCAGAGGGGTATTAATTATCATTAAGGATCTGAACATATGATCTTCCACCAAATAAACCAACTAGCATCAACTATCAGGACTAATCAACACTACTAGCAACCCACAAGTACCAATCTGAGGTTTTGGGACAAAGGTTGAATACAAGAGATGAACTAGGGTTTGAGAGCAGATGGTGCCGGTGAAGATGTTGATGGAGATTGACCCTCCGTCGATGAGAGGATCGTTGGTGATGACGATGGCTTCGATTTCCCCCTCCCAAAGGGAAGTTTCCCCGGCAGAATAGCTCCGCCAGAGCCCTAGATTACTTCTGCCCAGGTTTCGCCTCGAGACGGCGGCGCTTCCTCCCGAAAGCTTCTCTCTGATTTTTTTTCTAGGTAAAAACCTTTCATATAGCAGAAGATGGGCACCGGAGACCAGCCAGGGGGGCCGACCAGCCCTGGGGGCGCGGCCCCTAGGCTCGTGGCCACCTGGTGGGTCCCTGATGCGGATTGAAGCTACGTCGGTATTTCCCGAAAGAGGAAGGGATGATGCAGCACATCGATGCTAGGTATTTCCCTCAGTGATGAGACCAAGGTGATCAAACCAGTAGGAGAACCAAGCAACACTACTTAAACAGCACCTGCACACAAATAACAAATACTCGCAACCCGACGTGTAAAAGGGATTGTCAATCCGTTTCGGGCAACGGCACCAGAAATTGGCAAACAGACGTGAGAGAGTAGTAAATATTGATAGATTGAACACCAAATAAAATAAAGTGCAACAAGGTATTTTTGTATTTTTGCTTTAATAGAATCTGAAAGTAAAAGGAAAATAAAATAGATCACAAAGGCAAATAATATGAGAAAGAGACCCGGGGGTCGTAGGTTTCACTAGTGGCTTCTCTCGAGGAAAATAACAAACATGGGTAAACAAATTACTGTTGGGCAATTGATAGAACTTAAAATAATCATGATGACATCCAGGCAATGATTATTATATAGGCATCATGTCCAAGATTAGTAGACCGACTCCTGCCTGCATATACTGCTATTACTCCACACATCAACCGCTATCCAGCATGCATCTAGTGTATTAAGTTCATGGAGAAACGGAGTAATGCAATAAGAACAATGACATGATGTAGACAAGATCTATTTGTGTAGATATAGACCCCATCGTTTTATCCTTAGTAGCAATGATACATATGTGTTGGTTCCCCTTCTGTCACTGGGATCAAGCAACGTAAGATCGAACCCACTACAAAGCACCTCTTCCCATTGCAAGATAAATAGATCAAGTTGGCCAAACAAAACCCAAATGTCGGAGAAGAAATACGAGGCTATAAGCAACCATGCATATAAGAGATCAAAGAAACTCAAATAACTTTCATGGATAAAAATAAATCTGATCATAAACTCAAAGTTCATCCGATCCCAACAAACACACCACAAAAAGAGTTACATCATATGGATCTCCAAGAGACCATTGTACTGAGAATCAAATGAGAGAGAGGAAGCCATGTAGCTACTAACTACGGACCTGAAGGTCTACAAAGTACTAGTCACGCATCATCAGAGAGGCACCAATGGAAGTGGTGAACCCCTCTGTGATGTTGTCTAGATTGGATCTGGTGGTTCTGGAATCTGTGGCGGCAGGAATTGATTTTCGTCGACTCCCCTTGGGTTTATGGAATATTGGGGTATTTATAGAGCAAAAAGTCGGTTCAGGGGGCACCCGAGGTGGGCACAACCCACCATGGCGTGCCTGGGCCTCCTGGCGCGCCCTGGTGGGTTGTGCTCCCCTCGAAGCACCCCCTAGGCGCTTCTCCGGCTCACTGGATGTCTTCTGGTCCAAAAAATCCGCAAAAATTTTTGCTGCGTTTGGACTTCATTTGGTATTGATTTCCTGCGATGTAAGAAACATGCAAAAAACAACAACTGACACTCGGCACTATGTCAATAAGTTAGTTCCAAAAATTGATTATAAAACATCCAAGAATGATAATATAACAGCATGGAACAATCAAAAATTATAGATACATTGGAGACGTATCAGCATCCCCAAGCTTAATTCCTGCTCGTCCTCGAGTAGGTAAATGATAAAAATAGTATTGTTGATGTGGAATGCTGCCTAACATGTCATATCATATTCTTTTCTTTGTAGCATGGACATTTGGACTTTTATATTATTCAAAGCAATAGTCTAGTTTTGACATGATAACTTAAATACTCAAGCATACCAACAAGCAACCATGTCTTTCAAAATATCAATGCTAAAATAAGTTATCCCTAGCTCATCATGCTCAATCATTGATCCATTCATGAAACACACTCGAATATTAACTACACCCAATGCTCAAGTACGATCATAGTGCCCCCTAGTTGGTGATTTTATAAGAGAAGATGGAGACTCAAATAAAAATAATTGCATAAAGTAAAAGAAAGTCCCTTCGCAGAGGGAAGTAGGGATTTGTAGAGGTGTCAGAGCTCAAAGCGAAAATTGAGAGATAAAACATTTTGAGAGGCATACTTTTCCCACCAAAGAAAACGACTTAGAGTTCCCAACACTTTCCATGCTAGATATATTATAGGTGGTTCCCAAATAGAATTAAAGTTTATTCCTTTTTCCAGCATACTTTCACTTTCCATGGCTAATCGTATCCACGGGTGCCTTCCATACCAACACTTTCCAAGGAATTTATTATTTGATAACATAAAGTAAATTCATTCTTCATTTCGGGACTGGGCATCCCTAGTACCTTTGCCTTACTCTCGTGCAATTACAAGTGAATAAACACTCATCGTGAGAATAACACATCTCGCATGGAAAATATTAGCCACCAATCACCGCCTCGCGAGCGGTACGAGCACACAAAAGAGAAATTTATTTTTGAATATATTAGAGATGGCACACACTAATTTTCTTAGAACGGCAAAAGAATACCACATATAGGTAGGTATAGTGGACTCATGTGGCAAAACTAGTTTAAAGGATTTTGGATGCACAAGTAGTGATCATACTTAGTGCAAAATGAAGGCTAGCAAAAGATTGAGAAGCGACCAACCAAGAAATGAATAATGTCATAAGTGAGCATTAAGCATAATTAACATCGAATAATGCACCACGAGTAGGATATTATTTCATTGCATAACTATTGACTTTAGTGCTTGCATAGGGAATCACGAACCTTAACACCAATATTCTTACTAAAGCATAATTACTCATCAACATGACTCACATATCACATCATCATATCTCAAAACTATTACTAAGAATCAAGTTTATTTTGTCCAATGATTTTATGGAAGTTTTTATTATATCCTTCTTGTATATCTATCAGTTTGGGACTAATTTTCATGTGTTGCTTTTGACAAGCTCAAACAAATATAAGTGAAGATTATGAGTAATATTTCTTTGTCTTAACTTAATTTAAGTGAAGCAAGAGAGAATTTCTTCAAAAAAATTACTAACTCTCAAATAAATCTAAGTGAAGCAAGAGAGCATTTCTTCAAAAATACTAAAGCACATCGTGCTCAAAAAGATATAAGTGAAGCACTAGAGCAAGTCCATAGCTCATAAAAATTGAAGTGAAGCATAGAGAGCAATTCTAACAAGTCATGAAATAATTTTGGCTCTCTCAAATAGGTGTGTCCAGCAAGAAATCAAGACCAAAAACACAAAGCAAAACAAGCAAAGAATCATATCATACAAGACGCTCCAAGCAAAACACATAGTATGTCACGAATAAAAATATAGCTTCGAGTAAAATACCAATGGTCGTTAGAAGAAAGAGGGGATGCCACTCGGGGCCTCCCCAAGCTTAGTTGCTTGCTTCTCTTTGGATAATAACTTGGGGTGCCATGGGCATCCCCAAGCTTAGGCTCTTCTTACTCCTTATTCCTTCATCCATCGTAAGATAACCCAAAACTTGAAAACTTTAATCACACAAAACTCAACAAAACCTTCGTGAGTTCCGTTAGTATAAGAAAGAAAATCACTACTGTAATTACTGTAGCAAACCAATTCATATTTTATTCTTGCATTATATCTACTGTATTCCGACTTTTCTATGGCAAAAACTCATCAAAGAAAACCATAGAATCATCAAAACAAGCACACAACGCAAAGAAAACATAATCTGTCAAAAACAGAACAGTCTGTAGTAATCTGGATATTAAGAATAATTGTAGAACTCCAAAAATTCTGATAAAATTAGGACCACGTGCAAAATTTGTATATCAATCTTCTTCAAAAAGAATTGGCATTTTATCACACTTTGGTTAAAAATTAGAATTATTTTCGTGAGCGCAAAAGTTTCTGTTTTTCAGCAAGATCAAACAACTATCACCCAAGAAGATCCTAAAGGCTTTACTTCGCACAAACACTAATTAAAACACAGAAACACAATCATAACAGTAGCATAATTGTGCAAACACTCAAGAACATAAATAAAGAGAAAAAATTAAATTTTATTCATTGGGTTGCCTCCCAACAAGCGTTGTCGTTTTACGCCCCTAGCTAGGCATAAGGTTTTAACGATGCTCATACGAAAGATAAGAATTGAAACACAAAGAGAGCATCATGAAATATATGACAAACACATTTAAGTCTAACATACTTCGTATGCATAGGATTTTTATAAGCAAACAAATTATCAAGACAAGAAACATCTAACTTATGCAAAGAGGAGGAAAAAAACATTAACGATCTCAACATAACGAGAGGTAATTTAGTAACATGAAAATTTCTACAACCATATTTTCCTCTCTCATAATAATTACATGTAGGATCATAAACAAATTCAACAATATAACTATCGCATAAATTATTCTCTTCATGATCCACATGCATGCAAAGTTGACACTCTTCCAAAATAGTGGGATTATCATCAAATAAAGTCATGACCTCTCCAAGCCTACTTTTATCAAAATTTTCATAAGATTGAACACTCTCCAAATATGTGGGATTATTTTTAGCTAAAGTTGACACTCTTCCAAACCCACTTTCAATATTATTGCAAACATTAAAATCAATAGCATATTCATCATGAGGCATAAATAAATTTTCAAGATCATAAGAAGAATCACCCCAATCATGATTATTGCAATAAGTAGTGGACATATCAAAATTAGCATCCCCAAGCTTGGGGGTTTTCATATTATTAGCACAATTGACATTGATAGAATTTATAGTAAAATCATTGCAATCATGCTTTTCATTCAAGGAGCTATCATGAATCACCTCATAAATTTCTTTTTCAATATTTTTAGATTTACGAATCTCAAGCATAACTTCATAAATATTATCTAGTGCACTCAACTCACTAGCAATTGGTTCATTGTGATTGGATTTTTTAAAAAAGATTAGCAAGTGGATGTGGATCCATATCAACAGAAGTTTAGCAAGAAAAGATGCAAGCATATAGAAGGCACATGGTAACACAAGCAAACAAAAGATCTGACGAGAAAAAGGCGAACGGAAAAGAAGGCGAATAAACCGGCAAATTTTTGTGAAGTGGGGGAGAGGAAAACGAGAGGCAAATGGCAAATAATGTAAATTGCGAGGAGATGAGATTTGTGATTAGGAACCTAGTAGATGTTGATCACGTCTCCCCGGCAACGACACCAGAAATGGCACGTGGCCGGGAGACTATCTTGACGTGATCCTCCCCGGCAACGGCGCTAGAAATTCCTTTTGATGCGGCTTGAATCTACATCGGTATTTCCCCAAAGAGGAAGGGATGATGTAGCACAGCGACGGTAGGTATTTCCCTCAGTGATGAGACCAAGGTTATCGAACCAGTAGGAGAACCAAGCAACACTACGTAAACAGCACCTGCACACAAATAACAAATACTCGCAACCCGACATGTAAAAGGGGTTGTCAATCCCTTTCGAGCAACGGCGCCAGAAATTGGCAAATGGACGTGAGAGAGTAGTAAATATTGATAGATCGAACACCAAATAAAATAAAGTGTAGCAAGGTATTTTTGGTTTAATAGAATCTGAAAATAAAAGGCAAATAAAATAGATCGCAAAGGCAAATAATATGAGAATGGGACCCGGGGGCCGTAGGTTTCACTAGTGACTTCTCTCGAGGAAAATAGCAAACGGTGGGTAAACAAATTACTGTTGGGCAATTGATAGAACTTCAAATAATCATGACGATATCCAGGAAATGATTATTATATAGGCATCACATCCAAGATTAGTAGACCGACTCCTGCCTGCATATACTACTATTACTCCACACATCGACCGCTATCCAGCATGCATCTAGTGTATTAAGTTCATGGAGAAATAGAGTAATGCAATAAGAAAGATGACATGATGTAGACAAGATCTATTTATGTAAAAATAAACCCCCATCGTTTTATCCTTAGTAGCAACGATACATATGTGTCGTTTCCCCTTCTGTCACTGGGATCAGGCACCGTAAGACCGAAGCCACTACAAAGCACCTCTTCCCATTGCAAGATAAATAGATAAAGTTGGGAAAACAAAACCCAAAAATCGGAGAAGAAATACGAGGCTATAATCAATCATGCATATAAGGGATCAAAGAAACTCAAATAACTTTCATGGATAAAAAGATAGATCTAATCATAAACTCAAAGTTCATCCGATCCCAACAAACACACCGCAAAAAGAGTTACATCATATGGATCTCCAGGAGACCATTGTATTGAGAATCAAATGAGAGAGAGGAAGCCATCTAGCTACTAACTATGGACCCAAAGGACTACAAATAATTACTCACGCATCATCGGAGAGGCACCAATGGAAGGGGTGAACCCCTCCGTGATGGTGTCTAGATTGGATCTTGTGGTTCTGGACTCTGCGGTGGATGGAATTGATTTTCGTCGACTCCCCTAGGGTTTCTGGAATATTGGGGTGTTTATAGAGCAAAGAGTCGGTTCAGAGGGCACCCAAGGTGGGCACAACCCACCAGGGCGCGCCTGGGCCTCCTGGCGCGCCCTGGTGGGTTGTGCTCCCCTCGGAGCACCCCCCAGGCGCTTCTCCGGCCCACTGGATGTCTTCTGGTCCAAAAAAATCCACAAAAAGTTTCACTGTGTTTGGACTCCGATTGGTATTGATTTCTTGCGATGTAAAAAACATGCAAAAAACAGCAACTGGCACTTGGCACTATGTCAATAGGTTAGTACCAAAAAAATGATATAAATGATTATAAAACATCCAAGAATGGTAATATAACAGCATGAAACAATAAAAAATTATAGATACGTTGGAGACGTATCAGTCCCCTCTAGTAGTTTCTTCACCCAATAATTTTTATATATTGCAAAATAATTCTCCATAAATTTTCAGGACTTTTGGAGTTTTGCAGAATAGGTCTCTCGGATTTGCTCCTTTCTGGTCCAGAATTCCAGTTGCCGGCATTCTCCCTCTTCATGTAAATCTTGTAAAATAAGAGAGAAAAGGCATAAGTATTGTACATAATGTATAATAACAACCCATAATGCAATAAATATTAACATAAAAGCATGATGCAAAATGGATGCATCAGGCAACAAAAGCATAAAAGTAAGCAGAAGTGGCTGCGGTAGAAGGAAGTGGAAGTATCGCTCGGGGGAGCAGTACTACCGCTTAGAGCAGCATTACTGCTCTACTACCGCTTAAAATAGAAAAACTACCCAAGCAAAACAGAAGGATGCTCCAAAACTAAAACTGCTAACTACTACAAATGAGCTCCAAATACAGCAAACTTAAGCTTGCTGGATAGATGACGACAAGTACTATCCAATAGCAACTGGTTATAATAAGAAGTGGAGGAAGAAAAAAATGCCAATGATATAGAGATGTGAAACCTCTATGAATGAAGAACTGGCGGAAACTCCAACATTGAAAACAATGATAGAAGATGCATATGAACACCGTTTTCAATGAACTCGAGCTTGTCATGAAGATGATGAAGGAAATATGCCCTAGAGGCAATAATAAAGTTGTTATTAATATTTCCTTATATCAGGATAAATGTTTATTATTCATGCTAGAATTGTATTAACCACAAACTTAGTACATGTGTGAATACATATACAACACAAAGTGTCCCTAGTATGCCTCTACTTGACTAGCCCGTTAGTCAAAGATGGTTATGTTTCCTAAAAATAGACATGTGTTGTCATTTGATGAATGGGATCACATCATTAGAGAATGATGTGATGGACAAGACCCATCTGTTAGCTTAGCATAATGATCGTTTAGTTTTATTGCTATTGCTTTAATCATGACTTATACATGTTCCTCTGACTATGAAAATATGCAACTCCCGAATACCAGAGGAACACCTTGTGTGCTATCAAACATCACAACGTAATTGGGTGATTATAAAGATGCTCTACAGGTGTCTCCAATGGCATTCGGACACTGGAAGTGTTCTGGGGTACAGTGCGTGTCGGGTCACGGAAGGGGTTCCGCACCCCCCTGCACAAAGATATGGGCCTTATTGGGCCAAGGGCGGGACAGACCAGCCCCTAGTGGGCTGGTGCGCCCCATATATGCCAAATAGGAGGAGAAGGAAGGAGGGGAAGAGAGAAAGGAAAGAGGAGGATTCGGCCTCCCCTTCCCTTCTCTCCCCCCTCTCTTTCCATCCCCCTCCAATACTTTTGGAAGGGGGGAGGCCGAATTGGAAAAGGCCCCCAAGTAGGATTCCTCCTACTTGGGCGCGCCCTTGCTGCTCCCCTCCCCCTCCCACCTATATATACGTGGGGAGGGGGCACCTAGAACACACAACAAACATTGTTAGCCGTGTGCGGCGCCCCCCTCTACAGTTTACGCCTCTGGTCATATTCACATAGTGCTTTGGCGAAGCCCTGCGCGGATTACTTCACCATCACCATCACCACGTCGTCGTGCTGACGGAACTCTCCCTCGACACTTTGCTGGATCAAGAGTTCGACGGACGTCATTGAGCTGTACATGTGCAGATCGCAGAGGTGTCGTGCGTTCTGTGCTTGATCGGTTGGATCACGAAGACGTTCGACTACATCAACCGCGTTACTTAACGCTTCCGCTTTCGGTCTATGAGGGTACGTGGACACACTCTTCCCGCTCGTTGCTATGCTTCTCCTAGATAGATCTTGCGTGATCGTAGGAAAATTTTGAAATACTACGTTCCCCAACAGTGGCATCCGATCGAGGTCTATGCATAAATGTTATATGCACGAGTAGAACACAAAGAGTTGTGAGCGATAATAGTCATACTGCTTACCAGCATGTCATACTTTGATTCGGCAGTATTGTTAGATGAAGTGGCTCAGACCGACATTACGCGTACGCTTACGCGAGACTGGTTCTACCGACGTGCTTCGCACACAGGTGGCTAGTGGGTGTCTGTTTCTCCAACTTTAGTTGAATCGAGTGTGAGTACGCCCGGTCCTTGTTGAAGGTTAAAACAGCAAACTTGACAAAAAATCATTGTGGTTTTGATGCGTAGGTAAGAACGGTTCTTGCTAAGCCCGTAGAAGCCACGTAAAACTTGCAAGAACAAAGTAGAGGACGTCTAACTTGTTTTTGCAGGGAATGTTCTGATGTGATATGGTCAAGACGCGATTATATAAATTGTTGTATGAGATGATCATGTTTTGTAACACAGTTATCGGCAACTGGCAGGAGCCATATGGTTGCCGCTTTATTGTATGAAATGCAATCGCCATGTAATTGCTTTACTTTATCACTAAGCGCTAGCAATAATCATAGAAGCAATAGTTGGCGAGACGACAATGATGCTTCGATGGAGATCAAGGTGTCAAGACGGTGACGATGGTGATCATGACGGTGCTTTGGAGATGGAGATCAAAGGCACAAGATGATGATGGCCATATCATATCACTTATATTGATGGCATGTGATGTTTATCCTTTATGCATCTTATTTTGTTTAGTACGGTGGTAGCATTATAAGATGATCTCTCACTAAATTTCAAGGTATAAGTGTTCTCCCTGAGTATGCACCGTTGCTACAGTTCATCGTGTCGAGACACCACGTGATGATAGGGTGTGATAAGCTCTAGTTTCACATACAACGGGTGCAAGCCAATTTTGCACACGCAGAATACTCGGGTTAAACTTGACGAGCCTAGCATATGCAGATATGGCCTCGGAACACTGAGACCGAAAGGTCGAGCATGAATCATATAGTAGATATGATCAACATAGTGATGTTCACCATTGAAAACTACTCCATCTCACGTGATGATCGGACATGGTTTAGTTGATTTGGATCAGGTGATCACTTAGATGATTAGAGGGATGTCTATCTAAGTGGGAGTTCTTAAGTAATATGATTATTTAAACTTTAATAGTACCTGATAGTATTTTGCATGTCTATGTTTTTTGTAGATCAATAGCTCGTGATGTAGTTCCCCGTTTATTTTTTGATATGTTCCTAGAGAAAAACTATGTTGAAAGATGGTAGTAGCAATGATGCGGACTAGGTCCATGATCTGAGGATTGTCCTCATTGCTGCACAAAATAATTATGTCCTTCATGCACCGCTAGGTGACTGACCTATTGCAGGAGCAGATGCAGATGTTATGAACGTTTTGGCATGCTCGGTATGATGACTACTTGATAGTTTAGTGCGCCTTGCTTTACGGCTTAGAACCGGGACTTCAAAAACGTTTTGAACGCCACGGACAATATAAGATGTTCCAAGAGCTGAAATTGGTATTTCAGACTCATGCCTGAGTCGAGAGGTATGAGACCTCTGACAAGTACTTTGCCTACAAGATGGTGGAGAATAGCTCAACCAGTGAGCATGTGCTCAGAATGTCTGAGTACTACAATCGCCTGAATCAAGTGGGAGTTAATCTTCCAGATAAAATAGTGATTGACAGAGTTCTCTAGTCACTATCACCAAATTACTGGAACTTCGTGATGAACTATACTATGCAAGGGATGACGAAAACGATTCCGAGCTCTTCGTGATGCTGAAATCGACGAAGGTAGAAAACAAGAAAAGCATCAAATGTTGATGGTTGACAAGACTACTAGTTTCAAGAAAAAAAGGGCAAGGGAAAGAAAGGGAACTTCAAGAAGAATGGCAAGCAAGTTTCCACTCCCATGAAGAAGCCCAAAGATAGACCCAAGCCTGAAACTAAGTACTTCTACTACAAAGTAAATGGTCACTGGAAGTGGAACTACCCTAGATACTTGGCGGATAAGAAGCATGGCAAAGTGAACAAAGGTATATTTGATATACATGTTATTGATGTGTACTTTACTAGTGTTTATAGAAACCCCTCAGTATTTGATACTGGTTTAGTTGCTAAGAGTAGTAACTCGAAACGGGAGTTGCAAAATAAACAGAGACTAGTTAAGGGCGAGGTGATGATGTTGGAAGTGATTCCAAGGTTGATAAGATCACCATCGCACACTCCCTTTACCTTCGGGATTAGTGTTGAACCTAAAATAAATGTTATTTGGTGTTTGCGTTGAGCATAAATATGATTGGATCATGTTTATTGCAATACAGTTATTCATTTAAGTCAAAGAATAATTGTTGTTCTATTTACATGAATAAAACCTTCTATGGCCATACACTCAATATAAATGGTTTATTGAATCTCGATCATAGTGATACACATATTCATAATATGGAAGCCAAAAGATGCAAAGTTAATAATGATAGTGCAACTTATATGTGGCACTGCCGTTTAGGTCATATTGGTGTAAAGCGCATGAAGAAACTCCATGCTGATGTACTTTTGGAATCACTTGATTATGAATCACTTGATGCTTGCGAACCATGCCTCATGGGCAAGATGACTAAGACTCCATTCTCCGGAACAATGGAGCGAGCAACTGACTTATTGGAAATAATACATACTTATGTATGCGATCCGATAAGTGTTGAGGCTCGCGGTGGGTATCGTTATTTTCTGACCTTCACAGATGATTTGAGCAGATATAGGTATACCTACTTGATGAAACATAAGTCTAAAACATTTGAAAAGTTCAAAGAATTTCAGAGTGAAGTGGAAAATCATCGTAACAAGAAAATAAAGTTCCAACGATCTGATCGTGGAGGCGAATATTTGAGTTACGAGTTTGGTCTTCATTTGAAACAATGTGGAATAGTTTCGCAACTCACGCCACCTGGAACACCACAGCGTAATGGTGTGTCCGATCGTCATAACCGTACTTTATTAGATATGGTGCGATCTATGATGTCTCTTACCGATTTATCACTATCATTTTGGGGTTATGCATTAGAGACAGCTGCATTCACGTTAAATAGGGTACCATCTAAATCCGTTGAGACGACACCATATGAACTGTGGTTTGGCAAGAAACCTAAGCTGTCGTTTCTTAAAGTTTAAGGTTGCGATGCTTATGTGAAAAAGTTTCAAACCTGATAAGCTCGAACCCAAATCGGAGAAATGCGTCTTCATAGGATACCCAAAGGAGACTGTTGGGTACACCTTCTATCATAGATCCGAAGGCAAGATCTTTGTTGCTAAGAGCGGATCCTTTCTAGAGAAGGACTTTCTCTCGAAAGAAGTGAGTGGGAGGAAAGTAGAACTTGATGAGGTAATTGTGCCTACTCTCGAATTGGAAAGTAGTTCATCACAGAAATCAGTTCTAGTGATTCCTACACCAATTAGTGAGGAAGCTAATGATGATGATCATAAAACTTCAGATCAAGTTACTACTGAACCTCGTAGGTAACCAGAGTACGGTCCGCACCAGAGTGGTACGGTAATACGGTTCTGGAAGTCATGTTACTAGACCATGACAAACCTATGAACTATGAGGAAGCGATGATGAGCCCAGATTCCGCAAAATGGCTTGAGGCCCTGAAATCTGAGAAGGGATCCATGTATGAGAACAAAGTATGGACTTTGGTGGACTTTCCCGATGATCGGCAATCCATTGAGAATAAATGGATATTCAAGAGGAATACAGACGGTGATGGTAGTGTTACTATCTACAAAGCTTGAATTGTCGCAAAAGGTTTTCAACAAGTTCAAGGTGTTGACTACGATGAGTTTTTCTCACTCATATCGATGCTTAAGTTGGTCCGAATCATGTTAGCAATTGCCACATTTTATGAAATCTGGCAAATGGATGTCAAAACTATATTCCTTAAGGGATTTCTTAAAAAAGAGTTGTATATGATGCAACAAGAAGGTTTTGTCAATCCTAAAGGTGCTAGCAAAGTGTACAAGCTCCAGTGATCCATCTATGGACTGGTGCAAGCATCTCGGAGTTGGAATATATGCTTTGATAATTTGATCAAAGCATATAGTTTTATACAGACTTGCGGTGAAGCCTGTATTTACAAGAAAGTGAGTGGGAGCACTACAACCTTTCTGATGAGTATATGTGAATGACATATTGTTGATCGGAAATGATGTAGAATTTTCTGAAAAGCATAAAGGAGTGTTTGAAAGGAGTTTTTCAAAGAAAGACCTCGGTGAAGCTGCTTACATATTGAGCATCAAGATCTATAGATCAAGACGCTTGATAAGATTTTTCAATGAGTACATACCTTGACAAGATTTTGAAGTAGTTCAAAATGGAACAGTCAAAGAAGGAGTTCTTGCCTGTATTGCAAGGTGTAAAGTTGAGTAAGACTCAAAACACGACCACGGTAGGAAATAGAAAGAGAATGAAAGTCATTCCCTATGCCTCAGCCATAGGTTCTATAAAGTATGCTATACTGTGTACCAAACCTTTAGTGTACCTTGCCATGAGTTTGGCAAGGGGTACAATATTGCTCTAGGAGTGGATCACTTGAGAACAGTCAAAATTATCCTTAGAAGACTAAGGAGACATTTCTCGGTTATGGAGGTGATAAAGAGTTCATCGTAAAGAAGTTACGCCGATGCAAGCTTTTACACCGATCCGGATGACTCTGAGTCTCAATTTGGATATATATTGAAAGTGGGAGCAATTAGCTAGAGTAGCTCCATGCAGAGCATTGTAGACATAGAAAATTTGCAAAATACATACGACTCTGAATGTGACAGACCCATTGACTAAGCTTCTCTCACAAGCAAAACATGATCACACCTTAGTACTCTTTGGGTGTTAATCACATAGCGATGTGAACTAGATTATTGACTCTAGTAAAACCCTTTGGGTATTAGTCACATGGCGATGTGAACTAATCACATAGGTGATGTGAACTATTGGTGTTAAATCACATTGCGATGTGAACTAGATTATTGACTCTAGTGCAAGTGGGAGACTGAAGGAAATATGCCCTAGAGGCAATAATAAAGTTGTTATTTATATTTCCTTGTAACATGATAAATGTTTATTATTCATGCTAGAATTATATTTACCGGAAACTTAGTACATGTGTGAATACATAGACAAAACAAAGTGTCCCTAGTATGCCTCTACTTGACTAGCCCTTTAATCAAAGATGGTTATGTTTCCCGACCATAGACATGTATTGTCATTTGATGAACGGGATCACATCATTAGATAATGATGTGATGGACAAGACCCATCCGTTAGCTTAGCATAATGATCGTTTAGTTTTATTGCTATTGCTTTCATCATGAATTATACATGTTCATCTGACTATGAGAATATGCAACTCCCGAATACCGGAGGAACACCTTGTGTGCTATCAAATGTCACAACGTAACTAGGTGATTATAAAGATGCTCTACAGGTGTCTCCGATCGTGTTTGTTGAGTTGGCATAGATCGAGATTAGAATTTGTCACTCCGTGTATCGGAGAGGTATCTCTGGGCCCTCTCGGTAATGCACATCACTATGAGCCTTGCAAGCAATGTGACTAATGAGTTAGTCATGGGATGATGCATTACAGAACGAGTAAAGAGACTTGCCGGTAACTGATACCGACGACCGAATCTTGGGCAAGTAACATACCGTTGACAAAGGGAACAACGTATGTTGATATGCGGTTTGACTGATAAAGATGTCCGTAGAATATTTAGGAGCCAATATGAGCATCCAGGTTCCGCTATTGGTTATTGACCGGATATGTGTCTCGGTCATGTCTACATAGTTCTCGAACCCATAGGGTCCGCACGCTTAACGTTCGATGACGATTTGTATTATATGAGTTATGTGATTTGGTGACCGAATGTTGTTCGGAGTCCCCGATGAGATCACGGACATGACGGGGAGTCTTGAAATGGTCGAGAGGTAAATATTCATATATAGGACGATTATCAGACATCGGAAGTGTTCTGGGGGTACCGGGTACATACCGGGTCACCAGAAGGGGTTCCGGGCACCCCCCGGCAAAGATATGGGCCTTGTTGGGCCAAGGGCGGGACAGACCAGCCCCTAGTGGGCTGGTGCGACCCATATATGCCAATTAGGAGGAGAAGGAAGGAGGGGAAGAGAGAAAGGAAAGAGGAGGATTCGGCCTCCCCTTCCCTTCTCTCCCCCTCTCTTTCCTTCCCCCTCCAATACTTTTGGAAGGGGGGAGGCCAAATTGGACAAGGCCCCCAAGTAGGATTCCTCCTACTTGGGCGAGCCCTTGCTGCTCCCCTCCCCCTCCCACCTATATATACGTGGGTAGGGGGCGCCTAGAACACACAACAAACATTGTTAGCCATGTGCGGCGCCTCCCTCCATAGTTTACGCCTCCGGTCATATTCACGTAGTGCTTAGGCGAAGCCCTGCGCGGATTACTTCACCATCACCGTCACCACGCCGTCGTGCTGACGGAACTCTCCCTCGACACTTTGTTGGATCAAGAGTTCAACGGACGTCATCGAGCTGTACATGTGCAGATCACGGAGATGCCGTGCGTTCGGTGCTTGATCGGTTGGATCGCGAAGACGTTCGACTACATCAACCACGTTACTTAACGCTTCCGCTTTCGTTCTACGAGGATACGTGGACACACTCTTCCCGCTCGTTGCTATGATTCTCCTAGATAGATCCTGCGTGATAGTAGGAAAATTTTGAAATACTACGTTCCCCAACAGATGACCATAAGCTCTAAAACTCACGATGAGAAACACCAAACAAGAACCAAGAAAGATGATGCAAGGATACAATTGTTTGATCTCTCTATAAATGATACTATCAAGCTACTCACTCGAGAGCCCCTCCCCCCCCCCCCCCTTGATAGTACGAAAATCGATCCTATAATCCGGTCTCCCAATTACCACCATGTGACCGGTAAAATATAAAACCTATCAAGGGAAAACCTTTGCCTTGTACATAGTCCACTTGAGGTACATGATGACGATCTTTACTTCCTCAAGTTGGACCACCTTTCTTGATATTGTTGGCTTGATGAAGACTTGTTGATTGCTCCCTCATACTCCACTATGGGTGACCCAATCTTTGGCACATGTTCACAGGTCCATTGTCACCACAATGGACGACAAGATTCAAGCATGATCTCTTCGTGATGCTCCACTTGAACTTGCACACCGCAATCTTGATGACGATCACCACTTTCTATCATCCTCCATTGGTTGTATGATATCTTCTTCTTGACGCAAGCCCCATGGAAACATAACTAAACCCACATAGAACTCTCACGTAGACCATGGGTTAGTATACAAAGCGTAATGAATAATGCTTACCATAACAAGGGATCACTTGATCCCTCTCGGTACATCTTATACACTTTGTGTGTTGATCAACTTGATTCACTCTTTGACTTAATCTTGATCAACCTTGTATCCTGTCTTCTCTATGAACAGTCCTTGGATAATTCCTTGAATAGCACCTTGGCATCACATAAACTCCTTGAAACCAACAAATGGACTTCAAGAAATGCCTATGGACAATCCTACGAATATAACTCAAGGCAACCATTAGTCCATAGAGAATGTCATCAATTATAAAAACCACACATGGGGGCACCATGCTCTTTCGGAGAGGCAATGAGCAGAGGAGAGTGGAAGGCTGCACCGAAGACCGATGATAGTAAGGCTAGCACGGTAGCCAGAACCAATTCCCTCACGGAGACAATGATGTAGTTATCAAAATCTAATGCGTTGGTCTCGTATAACCTTAATAATTGAGGAAACCATGTGAGATAGAATAGGACCATCCAAGCCTCGATTAGATGATAGTGGGTCGTGGTTTCACAAGGCATGTTGATCGGGAGATCACTGGTTTGATGCCCGTATTCAGGCGGTGCAGTAAGGGGCTAATCCCCAGCTATTAAAGCCGAACGACGGTGGCCAAACCCTATGTACCCTCATTTTCTCCCTTCCCACCCTGATCTGCGCTACCACCACACCCCCGTCCATGTCCACGTTCGCTTTGACCTCGTCGTCCACCATCCATCTTGGTCTGCAAGAAAGTTACTTATTAGAAGATGCTCATGCCGGGCATAAGTGTGCGCCACAGAGGCACATCGCGTGGCCTACATTGCAGCCGCTAACCTTTGAGCTCTCCGGAGCCGAGCTCAAAGGAGGAGGAGGAGTAATGCAGGGATGAACAGAGCAGGAGGAGGAGATGGAGGTTGACCGCACCGCTAGGTTTGTGGTGGCGGACACTATGGTTGACAGGAGCGATGACATCCACCTCCTTCCCTAACTCGCCAAAGCCGAGGAGGCGGAGCACATCACAGCGGATGCACGGACAGAGTCCGAGCGTGCAGACCATCCCGCCTTCGCCGAGCTCGTCGTCGATTCCCCCATTGTGGCCGAGAACCGTGCCATCCTCGAGTAGCTCGAGTCCGAGGGGGTGGTGGCGGCGAACTACCACAAAATCCACCTCTATGATGTGAAGCAGGAGTGTATATTCACCGACGAGGAGGAGGACGAGGCACCCTTGACTCCCCCTGCTACCAACGACCATGAGACCGGCGAAAGGGGCCATCAAGCTTTCCTTTGGTGAGGAGTAGGAGTAGGGTAGTGTCTACTTTGCATTTCTATCGAATGTAGCTTGTTTTTATCTATCTATATACAAACTACGTATAAAAGCATTATTGCATGGATTTGTATGGATTGACAAATGCGAGTCGGCCAGTTCTTATCCACGCCTGCACGCGATCGTGGACATATCAAGGCACCTACGCCGGGCGTTAGACCTAGATGCTAGGATTAATATCCTGTTTGATTGGCAGTTATGCTAACAAATCCTAGCGTCTACCTAGCATAGATGCCAAACGTGGAGGCAGGCGTTTCGCTTCTCTTTTTCCTATAGTACTTAGAGTTGTGCATGCAATGTGTCAGTTGTTTTTACTGATTTTGCGACTAATTAGCAGCCATTGTTAGTGCTAAAGAAAGTATTTCAACAAAAACACTAAAGTTGTTTTTTTGTATTTTATGATACCCCTCCGATCTATACTAATTGTCGCTGATTTAGTAGAGTTGTACTAAATCAACTCAAACAATATTGATCGTTCGTATTAAATCGATGATAATTATGTTGGGGAACGTAGTAATTTCAACAAAATTCCTACGCACACGTAAGATCATGGTGATGCATAGCAACAAGAGGGGAGAGTGTTGTCCATGTACCCTCGTAGACCGAAAGCGGAAGCGGAAGCACAACGCGGTTGATGTAGTCGTACGTCTTCACGATCCGACCGATCAAGTACGGAACGTACGACACCTCCGAGTTCAGCACACGTTCAGCCCGATGACGTCCCTTGAACTCCGATCCAGCCGAGTGTTCAGGGAGAGTTTCATCAGCACGACGGCATGGTGACGATGTTGATGTTCTATCGACGCAGGGCTTCGCCTAAGCACTGCTACAGTATTATCGAGGTGGATTATGGTGGAGGGGGGCACCGCACACGGCTAAGAGATCAAACAGATCAATTGTTGTGTCTTTGGGGTGCCCCCTGCCCCCATATATAAAGGAGCAAGGGGGAGGCCGGCCGGCCCTCTATGGCGCGCCCCCAAGAGGGGAATCCTACTAGGACTCAAAGTCCTAGTAGGTTTCCACCTAAAGGGAGAGGGGGAAGGAAGGAGAGGGAGAGGGAGAAGGAAAGGGGGGCGCCCCCCCCCCCTCTCCTAGTCCAATTCGGACCAGAGGGGGAGGGGCACGCGGCCTGCCCTAGGCCACCCCTCTCTCTCTCCACTAAGGCCCATCGAGGCCCATTAGTAGCCCCGGGGGTTCCGATAACCCTCCGGCACTCCGGTTTTATCTGAAACTTCTCCGGAACACTTCCGGTGTCCGAATATAGTCGTCCAATATATCAATCTTCATCTCTCGACCATGTCGAGACTCCTCGTCATGTCCGTGATCACATCCGGGACTCCGAACAACCTTCGGTACGTCAAAACACATAAACTCATAATAAAACTGTCATCGTAACGTTAAGCGTGCGGACCCTACGGGTTCGAGAACTATGTAGACATGACCGATACACGTCTCCGGTCAATAACCAATAGCGGAACCTGGATGCTCATATTGGCTCCCACATATTCTACGAAGATCTTTATAGGTCAGACCGCATAACAACATACGTTGTTCCCTTTCTCATCGGTATGTTACTTGCCCGAGATTCGATCGTCGGTATCTCAATACCTAGTTCAATCTCGTTATCGGCAAGTCTCTTTACTCGTTCTGTAATACATCATCCCGCAACTAAGTCATTAGTTGCAATGCTTGCAAGGCTTATAGTGATGTGCATTACCGAGTGGGCCCAGAGATACCTCTCTGACAATCGGAGTGACAAATCCTAATCTCGAAATACGCCAACCCAACAAGTACCTTTGGAGACACCTGTAAAGCACCTTTATAATCACCCAGTTACGTTGTGACGTTTGGTAGCACACAAAGTGTTCCTCCGGTAAACGGGAGTTGCATAATCTCAAAGTCATAGGAACATGTATAAGTCATGAAGAAAGCAATAGCAACATACTAAACGATCAAGTGCTAAGCTAACGGAATGGGTCAAGTTAATCACATCATTCTCCTAATGATGTGATCCCGTTAATCAAATGACAACACATGTCTATGGCTAGGAAACATAACCATCTTTGATCAACGAGCTAGTCAAGTAGAGGCATACTAGTGACACTCTGTTTGTCTATGTATTCACACATGTATCATGTTTCCGGTTAATACAATTATAGCATGAATAATAAACATTTATCATGAAATAAGGAAATAAATAATAACTTTATTATTGCCTCTAGGGCATATTTCCTTCAGTCTCCCACTTGATCTAGAGTCAATAATCTAGTTCACATCACCATGTGATTTAACACCAATAGTTCACATCTTTATGTGATTAGTTCACATCTGCATGTGACTAACACCCAAAGGGTTTACTAGAGTCAATAATCTAGTTCACATCGCTATGTGATTAACACCCAAAGAGTGATCATGTTTTGCTTGTGAGAGAAATTTAGTCAACGGGTCTGCCAAATTCAGATCCGTTTGTATTTTGCAAAATTCTATGTCTACAATGCTCTGCACGGGGCTACTCTAGCTAATTGCTCCCACTTTCAATATGTATCCAGATTGAGACTTAGAATCATATGGATTAGTGTCAAAACTTGCATCGACGTAACCCTTTACGACGAACCTTTTTGTCACCTCCATAATCGAGAAACATATCCTTATTCCACTAAGGATAATTTTGACCGCTGTCGAGTGATCTACTCCTAGATCACTATTGTACTCCCTTGCCAAAATCGGTGTAGGGTATACAATAGATCTGGTACACAGCATGGCATACTTTATAGAACCTATGGCTGAGGCATAGGGAATGACTTTCATTCTCTTTCTATCTTCTGCCGTGGTCGGGCTTTGAGTCTTAGTCAATTTCACACCTTGTAACACAGACAAGAACTCTTTCTTTGACTGTTCCATTTTGAACTACTTCAAAATCTTGTCAAGGTATGTACTCATTGAAAAAACTTATCAAGCGTCTTGATCTATTTCTATAGATCTTGATGCTCAATATGTAAGCAGCTTCACCGAGGTCTTTCTTTGAAAAACTCCTTTCAAACACTCCTTTATGCTTTGCAGAATAATTCCACATTATTTCCGATCAACAATATGTCATTCACATATACTTATCAGAAATGTTGTAGTGCTCCCACTCACTTTCTTGTAAATACAAAGCTTCACCGCAAGTCTCAGATAAAACTATATGCTTTGATCAACTCATCAAAGCGTATATTCCAACTCCGAGATGCTTGCACCAGTCCATAGATGGATCGCTGGAGCTTGCACATTTTGTTAACACCTTTAGGATTGACAAAACCTTCTGGTTGCATCATATACAACTCTTCTTTAATAAATCCATTAAGGAATGTAGTTTTGTTTATCCATTTGCCAGATTTCATAAAATGCGGCAATTGCTAACATGATTCGGACAGACTTAAGCATAGATATGAGTGAGAAACTCTCATCGTAGTCAACACCTTGAATTTGTCAAAAACCTTTTGCGACAATTCTAGCTTTATAGATAGTAACACTACTATCAGCGTCCGTCTTCCTCTTGAAGATCCATTTATTCTCAATTGCTTGCCGATCATCGGGCAAGTCAACCAAAGTCCACACTTTGTTCTCATACATGGATCCCATCTCAGATTTCATGGCCTCAAGCCATTTCGTGGAATCTGGGCTCATCATCGCTTCCTCATAGTTTGTAGGTTCGTGATGGTCAAGTAACATGACCTCCAGTACAGGACTACCGTACCACTCTGGTGCGGATCTTACTCTAGTTGACCTATGAGGTGCAGTAACAACTTGATTTGAAGTTTCATGATCATCATCATTAACTTCCTCACTAATTGGTATAGATGTCACAGGAACTGGTTTCTGTGATGAACTACTTTCCAATAAGGGAGCAGGTACGGTTACCTCATCAATTTCTACTTTCCTCCCACTCACTTCTTTCGAGAGAAACTCCTTCTCTAGAAAGGATCCATTCTTAGCAACAAATGTCTTGCCTTCGGATCTGTGATAGAAGGTGTACCCAATAGTCTCCTTTGGGTATCCTATGAAGACACATTTTTCTGATTTGGGCTTGAGCTTATCAGGATGCAACTTTTTCACATAAGCATCGTAGCCCCAAACTTTAATAAACGACAACTTCGGTTTCTTGCCAAACCACAGTTCATAAGGCGTCGTCTCAACGGATTCTGATGGTGCCCTATTTAATGTGAATGCAGTTGTCTCTAATGCATAACCCTAAAACGATAGTGGTAGATCGGTAAGAGACATCATAGATCGCACCATATCTAATAAAGTACGGTTACGACGTTCGGACACACCATTATACTGTGGTGTTCCAGGTGGCGTGAGTAGTCAAACTATTTCACGTTGTTTTAAATGAAGACCAAACTCGTAACTCAAATATTTTACCTCTGCAGTCATATCGTAGAAACTTTTATTTTATTGTTACGATGATTTTCTACTTCACTCTGAAATTCTTTTGAACTTTTCAAACGTTTCAGACTCGTGTTTTATCAAGTAGATATATCCATATCTGCTCAAATCATCTGTGAAGGTCAGAAAATAACGATACCCGCCGCGAGCCTCAACACTCATCGGACCGCATAGATCAGTATGTATTATTTCCAATAAGTTAGTTGCTCGCTCCATTGTTCCGGAGAACGGAGTTTTAGTCATCTTGCCCATAAGGTATGGTTCGCAAGCATCAAGTGATTCATAATCAAGTGATTCCAAAATCCCATCGGCATGGAGTTTCTTCATGCGCTTTACACCAATATGACCTAAACGGCAGTGCCACAAATAAGTTGCACTATCATTATTAACTTTGCATCTTTTGGCTTCAATATTATGAATATGTGTATCACTACGATCGAGGTCCAACAAACCATTTTCGTTGGTGTGTATGACCATAGAAGGTTTTATTCATGTAAACAGAACAACAATTATTCTCTAACTTAAATGAATAGCCGTATTGCAATAAACATGATCAAATCCTATTCATGCTCAACGCAAACACCAAATAACACTTATTTAGGTTCAACACTAATCTCGAAAGTGTTGGGAGCGTGCGATGATGATCATATCAATCTTGGAACCACTTCCAACACACATCGTCACTTCACCCTTAACTAGTCTCTGTTCATTATGCAACTCCTGTTTCGAGTTACTACTCTTTAGCAACTGAACCAGTATCAAATACCGAGGGGTTGCTACGAACACTAGTAAAATACACATCAATAATTTGTATATCAAATATACCTTTGTTCACTTTGCCATCCTTCTTATCCGCCAAATACTTGGGGCAGTTCCGCTTCCATTGACCAGTCCCTTTGCAGTAGAAGCACTCAGTCTCAAGCTTAGGTCCAGACTTGGGCTTCTTCACTTGAGCAGCAACTCGCTTGCCGTTCTTCTTGAAGTTCCCCTTCTTCCCTTTGCCCTTTCTCTTGAATCTAGTGGTCTTGTCAACCATCAACACTTGATGTTTTTCTTGATTTCTACCTTCGCCGATTTTAGCATCGCGAAAAGCTTGGGAATCGTTTTCGTCATCCCTTGCATATTATAGTTCATCACGAAGTTCTACTAACTTGGTGATGGTGACTAGAGAATTATGTCAATCACTATTTTATCTGGAAGATTAACTCCCACTTGATTCAAGCGATTGTAGTACCCAGACAATCTGAGCACATGCTCACTGCTTGAGCTATTCTCCTCCATCTTTTGGCTATAGAACTTGTTAGAGACTTCATATCTCTCAACTCGGGTATCTGCTTCAAATATTAACTTCAACTCATGGAACATCTCATATGGTCCATGACGTTCAAAACGTCTTTGAAGTCCCGATTCTAAGCCGTTAAGAATGGTGCACTAAACTATCAAGTAGTCATCATATTGAGCTAACCAAACGTTCATAACGTCTGCATCTGCTCCTGCAATAGGTCTGTCACCTAGTGGTGCATCAAGGACATAATTCTTCTGTGCAGCAATGAGGATAATCCTCGGATCACGGATCCAATCCGCATCATTGCTACTAACATCTTTCAACTTAGTTTTCTCTAGGAACACATATAAAACATAGGGAAGCAACAACGTGAGCTATTGATCTACAACATAGATATGCTAATACTACCAGGACTAAGTTCATGATAAATTAAAGTTCAATTAATCATATTACTTAAGAACTCCCACTTAGAAAGACATCCCTCTAATCCTCTAAGTGATCACGTGATCCAAATCAACTAAACCATAACCGATCATCACGTGAAATGGAGTAGCTTTCAATGGTGAACATCACTATGTTGATCATATCTACTATATGATTCACGCTCGACCTTTCGGTCTCAGTGTTCCGAGGCCATATCTGCATATGCTAGGCTCGTCAAGTTTAACCAAAGTATTCTGCGTGTGCAAAACTGTCTTGCACCCATTGTAGACGGACGTAGAGCTTATCACACCCGATCATCACGTGGTGTCTGGGCACGACGAACTTTGGCAACGGTGCATACTCAGGGAGAACACTTTTATCTTGAAATTTAGTGAGAGATCATCTTATAATGCTACCGTCAATCAAAGCAAGATAAGATGCATAAAAGATAAACATCGCATGCAATCAATATAAGTGATATGATATGGCCATCATCATCTTGTGCTTGTGATCTCCATCTCGAAGCACCGCCATGATCACCATCGCCACCGTGCGACACCTTGATCTCCATCGTAGCATGGTTGTCGTCTCGCCAATCTTATGCTTCTACGACTATCGCTACCGCTTAGTGATAAAGTAAAGCATTACAGGGCGATTGTGTTGCATACAATAAAGCGACAACCATATGGCTCCTGCCAGTTGCCGATAACTCGGTTACAAAACATGATCATCTCATACAATAAAATATAGCATCACGTCTTGACCATATCACATCACAACATGCCCTGCAAAAACAAGTTAGACGTCCTCTACTTTGTTGTTGCAAGTTTTATGTGGCTGCTACGGGCTTAGCAAGAACCGTTCTTACCTACGCATCAAAACCACAACGATAGTTTGTCAAGTTGGTGTTGTTTTAACCTTCGCAAGGACCGGGTGTAGCCACACTCGGTTCAACTAAAGTTGGAGAAACCGACACCCGCCACCACCGTGTGCAAAGCACGCCTAGTAGAACCAGTCTCGCGTAAGCGTCTTGCAGTAATGTCGGTCCGGCCGCTTCATCCAACAATACCGCCGAACCAAAGTATGACATGCTGGTAAGCAGTATGACTTATATCGCCCACAAATCACTTGTGTTCTACTCGTGCATATAACATCAACGCATAAAACCTGGCTCGATGCCACTGTTGGGGAACGTAGTAATTTCAAAAAAATTCTTATGCACATGCAAGATCATGGTGATGCATAGCAACGAGAGGGGAGAGTGTTGTCCACGTACCCTCGTAGACCGAAAGCGGAAGCATTAGCAAAACACGGTTGATGTAGTCGTACGTCTTCATGATCCAACCGATCAAGTACTGAACGTACGACACCTCCGAGTTCAGCACACGTTCAGCCCGATGACGTCCCTCGAACTCCGATCCAGCCAAGTGTTGAGGGAGAGTTTCATCAGCACGACGGCATGGTGACGATGTTGGTGTTCTACCGACGCAGGGCTTCGCCTAAGCACTGCTACAGCATTATCGAGGTGGATTATGGTGGAGGGGGGCACCGCACACGGCTAAGAGATCAAACAGATCAATTGTTGTGTCTTTGGGCTGCCCCCTACTACGTCTTGAGCTTGCGTTGGTTTTTCTCGAAGAGGAGAGGGTGATGCAGCAAGTGTAGCGTAAGTATTTCCCTCAGTTTTGAGAACCAAGGTATTAATCCAGTAGGAGGCTCCTCAAAAGTCTCACGCACCTACACAAACAAACTGAGAACTCGCAACCAACGCAATAAAGGGGTTGTCAATCCTTCACGACCACTTCATGCGAAAGTGAGATCTAATAAAGATAGTATGATAAGATAAATATATTTTTGGTATTTTATAATATAGATGCAAAAAGTAAAGATGCAAATAAAAGTAGATTGGAAGCAAATATGATAAGAGATAGACCCGGGGGCCATAGGTTTCACTAGTGGCTTCTCTCAAGATAGCATAAGTATTACGGTGGGTGAACAAATTATTGTCGAGCAATTGATAGAAAAGCGCATAGTTATGAGATTATCTAGGCATGATCATGTATATAGGCATCACGTCCATAACAAGTAGACCGACTCCTTCCTGCATCTACTACTATTACTCCACACATCGACCGCTATCCAGCATGCATCTAGAGTATTAAGTTCATAAGAACAGAGTAACACATTAAGCAAGATGACATGATGTAGAGGGATAAACTCATGCAATATGATATAAACCCCATCTTGTTATCCTCGATGGTAACAATACAATACGTGTCTTGCAACCCTTTCTGTCACTGGGTAAGGACACCGCAAGATTGAACCCAAAGCTAAGCACTTCTCCCATGGCAAGAAAGACCAATCTAGTAGGCCAAACCAAACTGATAATTCGAAGAGACTTGCAAAGATAACTCAATCATACATAAAAGAATTCAGAGAAGATTCAAATATTATTCATAGATAAACTTGATCATAAACCCACAATTCATCGGATCTCGACAAACACATCGCAAAAAGAGTTTACATCGAATAGATCTCCACAAGAGAGGGGGAGAACATTGTATTGAGATCCAAAAAGAGAGAAGAAGCCATCTAGCTAATAACAATGGACCCGTAGGTCTGTGGTAAACTACTCACAACTCATCGGAGGGGCAAGGATGTTGATGTAGAGGCCCTCCATGGTTGATTCCCCCTCTGCCAGAGTGCCGGCGAAGGCTCCAAGATGAGATCTCGCGGATACAGAAGGTTACGGCGGTGGAAATTGTGTTTCGTGGTGCCCCCGGATGTTTTCGGGGTACGTAGGTCTATATAGGAAGAAGAAGTACGTCGGTGGCTGCCCGAGGGGCCCACGAGACAGGGGGCGCGCCCTATAGGGGGGGCGCGGCCTCCTATCTCGTGGCTTCCTCGGAAGCTTCCTGACTTGCACTCCAAGTCCTCTGGATCAGGTTCGTTCCAAAAATCACGCTCCCGGAGGTTTCATTCCGTTTGGACTCCATTTGATATTCCTTTTCTTCGAAATACTGAAATAGGCAAAAAAAACAGCAATATGGGTTGGGCCTCCGGTTAGTAGGTTAGTCCCAAAAATGTTATAAGTGTGTAAAATAAAGCCCATAAACATCCAAAAGGGGTCATATAATAGCATGGAACAATAAAAAATTATAGATACGTTGGAGACGTATCAAGCATCCCCAAGCTTAATTCCTGCTCGTCCTCGAGTAGGTAAATGATAAAAAGAGAATTTTTGATGTGGAATGCTACCTAGCATAATTCATAATGTAATTTTATTTATTGTGGCATGAATGTTCAGATCCAAATGAATACAAAATAAAAGTTCATATTGATAAAAGAAATAGTAATACTTCAAGCATACTAATCAAAGTAATCATGTCTTCTCAAAATAACATGGCAAAAGAAAGTTCATCCCTACAAAATCATATAGTTAGGCTATGCTTCATTTTCGTCACACAAAGATGTTCCCAACTTCTATACCCACGATGACAAGCCAAGCAATTGTTTCATACTTAAATAATCTCAAACTTTTTCAGCCTTCACGCAATACATGAGCGTGAGCCATGGATATAGCACAATGGGTGGAATAGAATATGATGATGGGGATTGTGTGGAGAAGACAAAAAAATAAAGTCTCACATTGAAGAGGATAATCAACGGGCTATGGAGATGCCCATCAATTGATGTCAACATGAGGAGTAGGGATTTCCATGCAACGGATGTACTAGAGCTATAAATAAATGCTCAACAAAAGAAAACTAGTGGGTGTGCATCCAACTTGCTTGCTCACGAAGAACTAGGGCAATTGAGGAAGCCCATCGTAGGAATATACAAGCCAAGTTCTACAATGAAAAATTCCCACTAGTATGAAAAAGACAACGTATGAGACTCACTATATGAAAAACATGGTGCTACTTTGAAGCACAATATATGAGACTCAATACATGAAGAACAAGGTGCTACTTTGAAGCACAAGTGTGGAAAAAGAGATAGTAACATTGCCCTTTTTATTTATTTTCTTTTTTTTGGCCTTTCTTTTTTTGATTGGGCAATGCTCTAATAATGATGATCATCACACTTCTATTGATTACAACATAAGGATTACAACTCGAAACTAGAACAAGATATGACTCTATATGAATGCCTCCGTGGCGTGCATCGATGGTGCAATGAATCAAGAGTGACATCTATGAAAAATAATGCATGGTGGATTTTCCACAAATACGATGTCAACTACATGATCATGCAATGGCAATATGACAAAAGTAAAGTATGTCATGACGATGATGAACGGAACGGTGGAAAGTTGCATGGCAATATATCTCGGAATGGCTATGGAAATGCCATAATAGGTAGGTATGGTGGCTGTTTTGAGGAAGATATAGGGAGGTTTATGTGTGATAGAGCGTATCGTATCACGGGTTTGGATGCACCGTGAAGTTTGCACCAACTCTCAAGGTGAGAAAGGGCAATGCACGGTACCGAAGAGGCTAGCAAAGGCGGAAAGGTAAAAGTGCTTATAATCCATGGACTCAACATTAGTCAAAAGAACTCATATACTTATTGCAAAAATTTAGAAGTCATCAAAAAACAAGTACTACGCACATGCTCCTAGGGGGATAGATTGGTAGGAAAAGACCATAGCTCGTCCCCTACCGCCACTCATAAGGATGCACAAGCCAGGTACACTTCATGTTTCAAATTTGTTACACAACTTTAACCATGCGTGCATGCTACGGGACTTGCTAACTTCAACACAAGCATTCCTTAAATTCATAATCACCCAACTAGCATGACTTTAATATCACTACCTCCATATCTCAAAACAATTATCAAGTATCAAATTGATCATAGCATCCAATTCACTTCCTATGATAGTTTTTATTATACCCAACTTGGATGCCTACCATTCTAGGACCAATTTTATAACCATAGCAAATACCATGTTGTTCTAAAAGACTCTCAAAATAATATAAGTGAAGCATGAGAGACTAGAAATTTCTTCAAAATTAAGACACCACCGTGCTCTAAAAGATATAAGTGAAGCACTAGAGCAAAAACTATCAAGCTCAAAAGATATAAGTGAAGCACATAGAGTATTCTAGCAAATTCTAATCAAATAGGCTTCTCCCAAAAGTTGTGTACAGCAAAGATGATTGTGGTAAACTAAAAAGCAAACACTAATATAATACACGACGCTCCAAGCAAAACACATATCATGTGGCGAATAAAAATATACCTCCAAGTAAAGTTACCAATGAACGAAGACGAAAGAGGGGATGCCTTCCCGGGGCATCCCCAAGCTTAGGCTTTTGGCTATTCTTGAATATCTTGGGGTGCCATGGGCATCCCCAAGCTTAGGCACTTGCCACCTGAGGGAGTCCCGGATTAGGGGGTGTCCGGATAGCCGAACTATCACCATTGGCCGGACTCCTGGACTATGAAGATACAAGATTGAAGACTTCGTCCCGTGTCCGGATGGGACTTTCCTTGGCGTGGAAGGCAAGCTTGGCAATACAGATATGTAGATCTCCTACCATTGTAACCGACTCTGTGTAACCCTAACCTATCCGGTGTCTATATAAACCGGAAGGTTTTAGTCCATAGGACGGACAACAATCATACCATAGGCTAGCTTCTAGGGTTTAGCCTCTCTGATCGCGTGGTAGATCTACTCTTGTACTACCCATATCATCAATATTAATCAAGCAGGAGTAGGGTATTACCTCCATCGAGAGGGCCCGAACCTGGGTAAAAACATCGTGTCCCTTGTCTCCTGTTACCATCCGCCTAGACGCACAGTTCGGGACCCCCTACCCGAGATCCGTCGGTTTTGACACCGACATTGGTGCTTTCATTGAGAGTTCCTCTGTGCCGTTGCTGTCAAGAAGGATGCCTCATCCCGTCTTTAAAGACGATACTATCGCCAAAGGAGCCTTGGCCACTGGTCAGACTCTTCGGCTAGGTGGTTTTCTTATGACCGTCAGTTCGGCCACCGCGCCGACGATGACCTCTCGAGTCATCGAAACCAATCTTCACGTTAATTCGGAACTTGCCGAACAGTTGGATCCGATCGAGCTCTCCTCTATAAACGAGCTCTTGGATCGCATCGCCACCCTGGGAGTCGCCACAGACTACGACCGGATCGGGCCTAAAACCGATCTGAGAGAGATCAACTCTCCCTAGGCTACCCATCATGTTGCTGTGATGGAGGAGCAATACGGCGACTCTTCTTCTATCTTAAGGACTAGCTACGTCCGGATTCCCGATCCCTCCATGCCGGATTCCCGCAGAGGGACGGATGTCGATCAAGCCCTGAAATTAAAGTCAGGCGGCGGGTTGGATTCATCGGATAACATTCAAAAATCCAAACTTCCAAGTTCGGAAACTTCTCGGCCCCTGAGTCTTAAATTGGACGGGGTTCCGAATCTAGTTCCACCGCCCACCCAAACATTAGCGATCTATCCCGAATTAAATCAAGAGCCAGCTGAAACAAGACATCATTCTCGGGCCGATTCCTCCTGGTTATGGACAGGATAAAGGACTGCCGAGAGGAGGACGCAATCTCACTTTTCTGCAATAATTGCACGGACAAGGGAATCCTAAACGCCATAAGTCGTCGTGAAATTACACGCTTTGCTGACTTGGTGACCATAGTACAAAAGTACTGTGCGATGGAGAGTGCTTGGAAAACCGAAAGTAAATTTTGGGATAATCCGGCCCCGAATACATCCCTAGTCCGAAATAAAAGGGTGCATCACTACCAAGCACCTGGGTTAAACACAAAAAAACCAAAACCCCCTAAAGGGTACGGAACCGTACTGGAGGGTTGGCTAAACAGACCCTGCAAAATTCATAGCACAGAGGGTGCCACTCCAACTCATAGCCTTCGAGCATGTTGGATACTACGGTGTGGCCAAAAGTGGCGAAAGAGCTTCTAGCTTCGAATACTAGCCCAGCAACACCAAAGACGGTGTTAATAGTCTTGAGACTTCCGCATCAAATAACATGCGAAACGAACACTCCGCAACCTTGCGAAGTCTACCAATTAGCAACAAAATCCATGGGTGACACGGCTATTACCTTTAATGCCATGGCGAACCCAAATTCTGAACAGCCCGAGCACCACCAGACCGGTCCTCGGTCCAATAGTGGACGGCTTTCGCCTTACTAAGGTACTCATGGATGGCGGCAGCGGACTAAACCTCATCTACGAGGAAACCCTCCGAAAAATGGAAATAGATCGAACCGCATTGAGTGAAGCAGCACAACCTTTAGAGGAATAATCCCTAGCCGGAAGCATGCTGCACAGGAAAAATCACATGGGCGTAGTGTTCGCTCGCGGACAATTACAGGTCCGAAGAGGTCACATTTCAAGTGACCACGTTCAGCAGCAGATATCACGCTTTATTAGGGCGAGAGGCATTCACAATTTTTCAAGCTATACCCCACTATGGGTACATGAAGCTTAAAATGCTCGGACCTAACGGAATCATCACTCTCGCTAGTGATCCGAACATAGCACTCCGCGCCGAAAACAAGACAGCCGCACTAGCCCTCGAGGCACTATCCGAAGCCCTAGCGGCCGAGGAACTAACTGCGATGCGCTCCACGGTGAACAGGGACGATGTGATACTTGATAAAAGATCCAAGTCCACCTCTTTTAAACCAGCGGATGAAATAGTCAAATTCCAAGTCTACCCAACGGACCCTGCAAAGACGGCCTCCATTGGGGCACAATTAAACCCCAATATAGACGCCGCACTACGAGAATTTCTACGAGAAAACTGGGACATTTTTTCCTAGCACCCTTCGACATGCCAGAATCCCACGTCGGCTGGCGAGCACAGCCTAAATATCCTAAAAGGATTCAAGCCACCAAACAGGCTCTTGGCGCTTTTGAACCCAAGAGACAGGCCATGGGAGAAGAGCTAGCCAACTTCTGGAAGCCGGATTCATCAGAGATATAAAACATCCGGACTGGCTAGCAAACCTGGTGATGGTACCAAAGAAGGATAAATCCTGGCGCCTATGTGTCGACTTCAAAGACCTTAATAAGGCTTGCCCAAAGGATCCCTTCCCCCTCCCTCGCATTGATCAAATTATCGATGCTACAGCAGGACACGACTCATTGTGCTTCCTCGACGCGTACTCCGGCTACCACCAAATCAAGATGGCGGAGCCAGACCAAGCTGCAACAGCATTCATCACTCCATACGGCCCATTCTGCTTCAACACAATGCCCTTCGGGCTCAAGAACGACGACGCAACATATCAGCGCATGATGCAGACATGTCTGGCAAACCAGATCGGCAAAACAGTAGAAGCATATGTAGATGACGCGGTCGTCAAATCCAAGCATGTCGAAACTATAGTAGACGACTTGAGGCTCACATTCGACAATCTTCGAAAATATGACATTAAGCTCAATCCGGAAAATGCGTCTTGGCGTTCCAGCCGGAAAGCTCCTGGGCTTCATTGTGTCCGTAGAGGAATTGAAGCAAACCCAGCCAAGATCCGAGCTCTGTCACAATTGGATATTCCAAAGGACCTCAAACAAATACAAAATTGATCGGATGCGTCGCGGCTCTAAGCCGCTTTATTTCGCGTTTGGGAAAAGGCGTTACCCTTTACCGCCTCCTCCGCGCACCAACACTTCGAGGGCGGATGCCGCCACGGCCGGACTCGAAGAAATAAAATCCATATTGGCAACAAATCCGGTCCTGGTCGCGCCCAACGTGGGCGAACCAATGCTATTATATATCGCCGCAACACATCAAGTTGTCAGCGCGGTGCTCGTCGTCGAACGAGAAGCGGACGGAAACCGGTTCCCTCTTCAAAAACCGGTTTATTATGTGTCCACTGTCCTAACCCCATGCAAGTCCCGGTACCCACATTATCAAAAGATAGCATATGCGGTGTTCATGGCATCCCGGAAGCTGCGACACTACTTTCAAGAGTGTTCGATAACGATAGCCTCCGAAGTACCTCTTAACGACATTATAAACCCGCGACGCGACGGGCCGGATTGCTAAATGGGCCATAGAGCTCCTTCCATTCGACATAACCTATAAGCCACGACGAGCTATTAAGTCGCAGGTTTTGGCCGACTTCGTGGCCGAATGGACCGAAGCCGAACTCCCTAAAGAGTATGACACATACTCCAATTGGATTATGCACTTTGACGGCTCCAAAATGTTGGCCGGCCTGGGGGCTGGCGTCGTCTGGCGTCCCCAACCGGGACACAGATCCAATCGTCCTTCGATAATGTATACGGACTCCAACAACGCGGCGAATCGAGGCCCTTACGCACGGCCTCCGGATGGCGATCTCCATGGGCATTAAACGCCTAGAGGTGCGCGATTCAACCTCGCGATATCTCAAATAAACGGAGACTTTGATGCCAAAGATCCGAAAATGGCAGCGTACCGCAATGCGGTCCTAAAAATGTCAGCACGGTTCGAAGGGCTCGAATTTCATCATATAGTCCGGGATAACAACCAGGCGGCGGACATATTGGCACGCATCGGTGCAAAACGCGATGCCATCCTGCCCAACATCTTCCTGGAACGGCTGTTCAAGCCATCCATACTATGGGAAGGGGAGTCTGAAAATAACAATCCGGACCCAACCGCACTGCATGACGCCGAATACTCTGACACAATCGGAGGCTCTGCCACCGAGATAACACCCTCCGCCCACGAAATAATGGCGGTTATCGCCCCGTGGACGGAACCATTCCTAGCCTACCTAACTAGGCAGGAACTCCCCGAAGACCAAAATGAGGCTCGCTGCATAGTACGGCGATCTAAAGCCTATAAAGTCCATGAGGGAGAGCTTTATAAGAAAAGCACTACAGGAGTCCTTCAAAGGTGTATCTCCGAAGAGGAAGGGCGAAACCTCCTGGCTGAAATTCATGTCGGACTGGGTGGGCACCACGCCGCAGCCCGGGCCCTTGTAGGCAAGGCCTTCCGTACAGGATTTTATTGGCCGACGGCCGGGCAGATCTTGCAGGATTTAGTCCAACGATCGTCGGTTGCCGGCTTTTTGCTAACCAAAGCCACATGCCACCCACCGCCCTCAAAACTATACCCATCACCTGTCCGTCATGTCCGGGGCTTGACATGGTTGGACCCCTTAAGGGGGAACCCACAAGCAAAAATACCTATTGGTCATGGTGGATAAATTCACCAAATGGATAGAGGCCAAGCTGTTAAAACGGCCGAATCCGGACCGGTGATAGACTTCATATCGGGGTAGTTCACCGTTACGGTGTCCCCACAATCATCATCACGATAACGGCACCAACTTCACGGCCGATGAGGTCAAATTATGGTGCAAAAACATGGGCATCAAGCTCGATTCGCCTCGTCTATCACCCTCAAACCAACGGCCAAGTCGAGCGAGCAAACGGTCTAATCATGAGCGGCATTAAACCCGGACTAGTGCGGTCCTCAAGGAATCTAACACGACTTTGGGTTGAGGAGCTCGACTCCGTACTGGGGCTGCGGACCACGCCCGAATCGTACTACGGATTCACACCATTTTTATGGTGTACGCAGTGCGAGGCAGTCCTGCCCTGCGACATAATTCATGACTCACCTCGCGTGCGCATGTATGAAGAAAGAGAAGCCGAGCTCGATCGGCAGGACAGTTTGGACGCATTGGAGGAGGAGCGCGATGTGGCAAAAGCTCGTTCCGCATTTTATCAACAGCAGGCTCGAAGATATCAAAGCAGGGAAGTACGGGCCAAAGCTTACAACGTTGGCGAACTAGTTCTACGCCTGCCGGACAAGAAAAAGGACAAACTCAAGCCCAAATGGGAAGGTCCCTTCATCATCGACCAGGTCCTGACCGGCGGAGCATACCGTCTGCGAAACGCATCGGATAACCGACTCGAGCCGAACCCATGGAACGCAGCCCGTCTACGAAGATTCTACGCCTAAGCGCTGGACTCCAAGTTCGTCTCCTTCCTCCGTCCACATTTTCTATTTTTGTTCTCTTTTATTTCTCTCCTTCTTCCTCCTTCTTCTTGAAGCCTTTAGAGGCTCGTTTGCGCTTTATTTGCACATATTTGACGCGTTGTCCGCGCTCATTATACCTGGGGGCTTCTTCAACAGAAGCTTATTTATACAGGCTTCATGCCCAACACATGTGTCAAACTTCCGCATGTACCTTTTATTCACCATTATATGCATCGATATGACTTAAGTTTTGGCCAAGCTGGGTTGCCTGGCTCCTGTGCTTACCCCTACGTTCCCGATTGTTCGGGTAGGTGGTAAAGGGAGCACCTCTGTGATTATTACTGCCGGGTCAGCCGGATGTGTACCTCAGACTGGATGAAGCCGAAAGCTAGTGTTCTTAAGGGAATATTCGGTCGGTGAACTGAAAGATGATTTTTAACTATTTATCCATCTGCCCCCAGATGATTTTCTGCTTTCTTAGCAGTTTGGACATGCACTTTAGGGCATGCCTCCCAGCGAAAGGAACCCTTAACGGAACTATTCTCCCTGGAAGATGTTTCTTACTATCCATGTAATATAACATAACTAGTTGGGCACTTGTGCGATACAGCAATCATGGCCCCTACGCCTTGTCTCCATGCATGCCCCAGTTCTTATATAACCGCGAGGGTATTCGGACACACTTCGGACTATTGGGTCCCGAGGTCGAAGCGAAAAGGTCCGCTATGACAAACGATCTACAATCCGGCTAGAAGACATTTTTCATGTCATGTTCAATTACATAGTCAACTCGACTCATTGTATTCCTCCTCAATGCCATCTAATAGGCTATCTAATTTACAATCTTGTTGGAATACTTGGCGCCAATTCTACTTGGCCGCACACTAACTTACAGGATCTCCTTCCCATCAGCCCCACAGTCCGACCTCGGCCATGTGGTTTGGGTCAACCTTCCGTGTACCGCGTATTTACCATGGCCCAGCCTCCTGGCGCCTTAACGGCAGGCCGATATCTTCCATAGTCGGAAGCGCTGCCGTGCTCCTTGAAGCCGCTCTGCCAGCTCCCAATGCCTTGGGCAGGGAGATAGATGGGCACAAGGCCTGGCCGACGCCTTTCATCACCGCCGAACTCGTTCGTGCAGGTAGCCGACGCAGTTCGGGAAGAAGATCACCAAGAACTGGGCATCTCCTCCTCAGGACGACCTGTGAGCAAACCTGCATACATGTTTATGTTAGTCGCCTTCCTCGCCGAACTCTTTCAAAGTTCGCTCAAGCACTTACTAAAATGCCGCGACGAAGCCGCCGATTCTCCTTCTGGAGTCGCATAACCGGGCACGAACATCCTTTAGTTCCTCACCCAGTTGGGTGTTGGCATCTTGGAGGTTATTTTTCTCCTACCGCACCCTCGTAAGCACGCTCTCACCGGCCTTTAGCTGGCGCAGGAGCTGTTGCTTGTCCGGATCTAGTCCGGCGCCATCTGCAATATTATTGTCAGATTTACACACACGCCGCACTTCACAAACTATTCATCTTTTGAAGCATATATTACCAGAGAGGGTTTCTGTGGCTCCCCCTGTAGAGGCTAGTGCGGCCTCAAGTTGGGCCTTGCATTCTTCAAGCTCCTGGGACAGTCGGGTGTTCTTTTTTTGTAAGATCCTACATAACAAATGATCCTTAAATCAGTTATTCTAACTATTTTAAGTCTCGGGGGCTACTGGCATATATAATCACAAATTTCCTCACCAGATGTCCTTTACATACTGCTCCGTGGCTCGGCTAGACCATCTTGAGCGGCACGGAGGTGCGATCTCCCGAATTAAAGGCATTTAAGGCCTCTTGGGAGAAACATGCGTCACGAAGAACTGTCCGGCGACGCCTTGTGATTCATGGCGCCTCCACCTCGGAGTTGGTGGCGGACAATCTGTCGGCATCCTCCGTCGGAGGAGCATCCGACGACGCTCGTGCTCGCCTCCGCTTCTGGACCCGGCTTTGGAGCCTGGCTGGCGGAGGTTCGATTGGCAACCTCTCCGGACTCAGTCCGGCAAGTGCTCTTTTTCCTGGAAAGAGCACCAACGTTAGTACACCTTCCAGGAATCAATCCTGGGAATATGGTGACACGCCATACCGTTGCGGTGGAGTTTTGATCCGGACCGCACTTCTTTTTAGCATGCGGGGCCGTACTGCCCCTTGTTGGCTAGCCGCCGCGGGCTCAGCCTCCTGCCTCGAAGGAACCCCCTGCGAAACACCATTGGTATACGGTGATCAAAAAATAAGAACGGATGGGTCATTATCAGAATATTGGGACCTCGGTCTCAGTTACCTGCGAGACTGGAAGTATTCTGGGGTAATCGGCCGTAATGGCGACCAAGGCATTGTCGATGCTAAGTTGGTGGAACACCCCGTCGATCAGCTCCATCTTTATATCCGGATCCTCTTCGGAGGCCGGATCGAGGGACCGTTCCGGATCCTCGGGTTGTGGAGGCGGGCTGTGTATCTTATCCACGGCCCGGCGCAGTTCCTGCATAGAAACCATAAAATGAGATATTTAACCACGGGAACATGGATCGAACATGCCACAAAGATATTTGCTTACCCAACTTTGAGGATTATTCGAAGAAAACCCGCTCAGTGGATTGACGCGGAGAAAATCCTCCTCTTCCCCTTTGTACATGGCGGACAAGGTCTTCACCAGTTCGGTAACCGATCCCGGCCCTTTGCGGCCATGGCGGGTGGCGTCGTCCTCCCCGTTGAAGTCCCACATGGGGTGGCCCCTATATTGGAGCGGCAGCACTCCCCTCATAATGCAGATTGCCATGACTCCAATCATGGTCAATCCGCCATGAGCCAGTAATCTTATTCGGCTCATCAAGTAAAGGACATCCCGGTCATTTTCCTCTGGGGGCTCATGGGCGCCAGCTTAGGCGCTTCTTCAGAGGAGCATTGCTAAACTCGGAAGGCCGATCCGAACAGGATCCGCAGCGGACGCCCTCCATGTAAAACCATTCAAGGCCAGTCTTGGACGCCTTCTTCGGGTTCCGGATAGGTATCCGTCCCGGCGATGCGCCATAGTTCAGCTCCGCCCACTTGATATATTGACCCCTCATGAGAACGGGGTACAAGGCAGAATAATCTCTTCCACAGTGCAAAATGAGCCTCGATGCCCAAGAACAGTTCGCACAGGGCCACGAAGCCCGCGATGTGCAAAATGGAGGCACGCGTAAGGTGGTGCAACTGGAGGCCGTAGAACTCCAAGAGCCCCCGGGGAAACGGATGGATTGGAAATCCGAGTCCTCTTACTAGATAAGAGACAAAGCACACCCGCTCTCCTTTAGAGGGATCGGGGACACTCTCCGCTTGCTTTCCGCCCTTGCAGGTGGCGAGTCCGGCTCGAACCGGAACCATGAAGGCCGGGGGAAGAAATCCCTTGGTTTGGAGTATAACTAGCTCGCTATGCGGGACTGAGCATCTCTCCCAATTTCCCGGCCGAGGGCTGGGAGCGCGAGAGGAGGAGCCGCGTCGACTGTCCATGATGGAATGGGTTTTTGTCAGAGGCGCTCCGATGAAAGCTCGTGGAGGGGGGATGGAGTGACTCAGATCTAGATCCTCGTCCCTTTTATAGGCGGCTCATTTGCGCAGCTAGGGGGGTAAGTGCAAAAGTACCCTGGCTTTTCGCATTCATTCAAACACGTGGAAGGCGACCATTATTGGGCGTAGAAGCCAAGGAGCGCAGCATTTATCAGAAGCCGGACACTATTCGACAAGTATATGGAATTTGGAGAAGAACCCGCCTCGCAATGCCGAAGACAATCAACGCGCCGGACTCATCGTCGTTGAAGCCTGGTTCGGGGGCTACTGAGGGAGTCCCGGATTAGGGGGTGTCCGAATAGCCGAACTATCACCGTTGGCCGGACTCCTGGACTATGAAGATACAAGATTGAAGACTTCGTCCCGTGTCCGGATGGGACTTTCCTTGGCGTGGAAGGCAAGCTTGGCAATACGGATATGTAGATCTCCTACCATTGTAACCGACTCTGTGTAACCCTAACCTATCCGGTGTCTATATAAACCGGAGGGTTTTAGTCCATAGGACGGAAAACAATCATACCATAGACTAGCTTCTAGGGTTTAGCCTCTCTGATCTCGTGGTAGATCTACTCTTGTACTACCCATATCATCAATATTAATCAAGCAGGAGTAGGGTATTACCTCCATCGAGAGGGCCCGAACCTGGGTAAAAACATCGTGTCCCTTGTCTCATGTTACCATCCGCCTAGACGCACAGTTCGGGACCCCCTACCCGAGATCCGCCGGTTTTGACACCGACACCACCCTTTATTCCATAGTCCATAAAAGCTTTACCCAAAACTTGAAAACTTCACAACACAAAACTCAACATGAAATCTTATAAGCTCCGTTAGTGAAAGAAAACAAAACCACCACATAAGGTACTGCAATGAACTCATTCTTTATTTATTTTGGTGTTAAACCTACTGTATTACAACTTCTCTATGGATTATAAACTATTTTATTGGCCATAGATTCATCAAAATAAGCAAACAACACACGAAAAACAGAATCTGTCAAAAAAAGAACAGTCTTTAGTAATCTGTAACTAACGCAAACTTCTGGAACTCAAAAAATTCATCCAAAATAGGACGACCTAGGAAATTTGTTTATTGATCAGCAGCAATTGGAATCACTATTTTATCACGTTCTGGTAATTTTTAACAATTGTTTTCGTGAACCAAAAGTTTCTGGAAATTACAGCAAGATCAAATAACTATCATCCAAGAAGATCCTATAGGTTTAACTTGGCACAAACACTAATTAAAAGATAAAACCGCATCTAAACAGAAGTTATACGGATTATTTATTCCTAAACAGAAACAAAAACAAAAAACACAAAGAAAATTGGATTGCCTCCCAACTAGCGCTATCGTTTAACGCCCCTAGCTAGGCATAAAAGCAAGGATAGATCTAACGAGTGCCATCTTTGGCACTAGGAGAGGAGGATCTCCTCTCTATAGCATTCATTCTTCTATTTAAGGTAAGCACATGGCCATTAATGGAAGAAGTAAGATTAAGCACATTACGGAAGTTTGCCTCTAAACTAGACTTCATCTCTTCAATAATTTCATTTTGATAAAAGCACAAGAGAGTAGTTGATTCAACTTTATCATTCATAGGGTGCCCAAATATGGTTTTCATTTTTTCATAAGTATCTATAGCATCCCTTTCAAGAAAACTTCCTTCAAAAATAGAATCTAAAACTTTCTTAAAAGAAGCGAGCAAGCTAACATAAAAACTTTTTAAGTAATCTTCAATTCGATATTGTGGCACATAGCTAGCCCGAATCCTTAATAACCTATCCCAAGCATCTTTTAAAGACTCATCAAGTAAATGGCGAAAAATCCCAGAGTCATCCTCATCAAAATTATTCAAGCTTTCATTGGAGACCCCGATGGGTCTTTCTATAGCGTCATTATTCATGAGCTTAGCGAGGATAGAGGGGTTATCCAAGGTACTAGAACCTAGGAAAGGGCCCTTAGTTCTTTTTGATTCGGCCATGGCAACGGGAAGGCAAACGAAAAAGAGAGGAGGAGATTGGGAAAGAGAGGGCGAATAAAATGGCAAGGGTGAAGTGGGGGAGAGGAAAACGAGAGGCAAATGGAAAATAATGTAAATGCGAGGGAGATGGGTTTGTGATGGGTATTTGGTATGTCTTGACTTGAGCGAAGACCTCCCGGCAACGGCGCCGTAAATCCTTCTTGCTACGTCTTGACCTTGCGTTGGTTTTCCTCAAGAGGGAGGGTGATGCAGCAAGTGTAGCGTAAGTATTTCCCTCAGTTTTGAGAACCAAGGTATCAATCCAGAGGAGGCTCCTCAAAAGTCCCACGCACCTACACAAACAATCGAGAACTCGCAACCAACGCAATAAAGGGGTTGTCAATCCCTTCACGGCCGCTTCAAAGTGAGATCTAATAAAGATAGTATGATAAGATAAATATATTTTGGTATTTTATAATATAGATGCAAAAGTAAAGATGCAAATAAAAGTAGATTGGAAGCAAATATGATAAGAGATAGACACGGGGCCATAGGTTTCACTAGTGGCTTCTCTCAAGATAGCATAAGTATTACGGTGGGTGAACAAATTCTCACGTCGAGCAATTGATAGAAAAGCACATAGTTATGAGATTATCTACGCATGATCATGTATATAGGCATCACGTCCATAACAAGTAGACCGACTCCTGCCTGCATCTACTACTATTACTCCACACATCGACCGCTATCCAGCATGCATCTAGAGTATTAAGTTCATAAGAACAGAGTAACGCATTAAGCAAGATGACATGATGTAGAGGATAAACTCATGCAATATGATATAAACCCCATCTTGTTATCCTCGATGGCAACAATACAATACGTGCCTTGCAACCCTTTACATCCTTTGGTAAGGACACCGCAAGATTGAACCCAAAGCTAAGCACTTCTCCCATGGCAAGAAAGACCAATCTAGTAGGCCAAACCAAACTGATAATTCGAAGAGACTTGCAAAGATAACTCAATCATACATAAAAGAATTCAGAGAAGATTCAAATATTATTCATCGATAAACTTGATCATAAACCCACAATTCATCGGATCTCGACAAACACACCGCAAAAGGAGTTTACATCGAATAGATCTCCACAAGAGAGGGGGAGAACATTGTATTGAGATCCAAAAAGAGAGAAGAAGCCATCTAGCTAATAACTATGGACCCGCAGGTCTGTGGTAAACTACTCACAACTCATCGGAGGGGCAAGGATGTTGATGTAGAGGCCCTCCGTGGTTGATTCCCCCTCCGGCAGAGTGCCGGCGAAGGCTCCAAGATGAGATCTCGCGGATACAGAAGGTTACGGCGGTGGAAATTGTGTTTTGTGGTGCCCCTGGATGTTTTCGGGGTACGTAGGTATATATAGGAAGAAGAAGTACGTCGGTGGCCGCCCGAGGGGCCCACGAGATAGGGGGCGCGCCCTATAGGGGGCGCGGCCTCCTATCTCGTGGCTTCCTCGGAAGCTTCTTGACTTGCACTCCAAGTCCTCTGGATCACGTTCATTCCAAAAATCATGCTCCCGAAGGTTTCATTCCGTTTGGACTCCATTTGATTTTCCTTTTCTTCAAAATACTGAAATAGGCAAAAAAAACAACAATATGGGCTGGGCCTCCGGTTAGTAGGTTAGTCCTAAAAATGATATAAGTGTGTAAAATAAAGCCCATAAACATCCAAAAGGGGTAATATAATAGCATGGAACAATAAAAAAATTTAGATACGTTGGAGACGTATCACCCCCCTTCTCCCGTATATAAAGGATCAAGGGGGAGGCCGGCCGGCCCTCTATGGCGCGCCCCCAAGAGGGGAAGCCTACTAGGACTCCAAGTCCTAGTAGGTTTCCACCTAAAGGAGAGGGGAAGGAAGGAGAGGAGAGGAGAAGGAAGGAGGCGCCGCCCACCCTCTCCTAGTCCATTCGGACCGGGGGGCGGCGCGGCCTGCCCTAGGCCGCCCTCTCTCTCTCTCTCCACTAAGGCCCATCGAGGCCCATTAGTTCCCCGGGGTTCGATAACCTCTCGCACTCCGTTTTATCCAAACTTCTCCGAACACTTCCGATAATCGAATATAGTCGTCCAATATATCAATCTTCATGTCTCGACCATTTCGAGACTCCTCGTCATGTCCGTGATCACATCCGGGACTCCGAACAACCTTCGGTACATCAAAACACATAAACTCATAATAAAATTGTCATTGTAACGTTAAACGTGCGGACCCTACGAGTTCGAGAACTATGTAGACATGACCGAGACACGTCTCCGGTCAATAACCAATAGTGAAACCTGGATGCCATATTTTCTCCCACATATTCTACGAAAATCTTTATCGGACAGACCGCATAACAGCATACGTTGTTCCCTTTGTCATCGGTATGTTACTTGCCCGAGATTCGATCGTCGGTATCTCAATACCTAGTTCAATCTCGTTACCGGCAAGTCCCTTTACTCGTTCTGTAATACATAATCCCGCAACTAACTCATTAGTTGCAATGCTTGCAAGGCTTATAGTGATGTGCGTTACCGAGTGGGCCCAGAGATACCTCTCTGACAATCGGAGAGACAAATCCTAATCTCGAAATACGCCAACCCAACAAGTACCTCTCGAGACACCTGTAGAGCACCTTTATAATCACCCGATTCACGCCAGTGACGTTTGGTAGCACACAAAGTGTTCCTCCGGTAAACGGGAGTTGCATAATCTCATAGTCATAGGAACATGTATAAGTCATGAAGAAAGCAATGGCAACATACTAAACGATCAAGTGCTAAGCTAACGGAATGGGTCAAGTCAATCACATCATTCTCCTAATGATGTGATCCCATTAATCAAATGACAACACATGTCTATGGCTAGGAAACATAACCATCTTTGATCAACGAGCTAGTCAAGTAGGGGCATACTAGTGACACTCTGTTTGTCTATGTATTCACACATGTATCATGTTTCCGGTTAATACAATTCTAGCATGAATAATAAACATTTATCATGAAATAAGGAAATAAATAATAATTTTATTATTGCCTCTAGGGCATATTTCCTTCAAATTAATATGGAGCGAAGGGAGTTTTTTTTCCGTAAGCGTTTGTGCAAGCGCCCTACGATGAAGATGCTATAAAGGATCACATTAAGGTATATCTGGCAGGAGATGCTCTATATTCCATTTCCTTTCCTTAAAGGAAACACCCACGGGTATTTCATATTCATATCTGATAGTACATCAAGGAATACAATGATTCAGGAAAGACCCAAAATACAGAGCAATAACAGGAAAGAAACAACAGGGTCTCGAACTCCATCTTCACCAAACTGCAAGCCAAGAACCAAGTACCTTGCCTCTTGGTCAGATGCCGGAGGAGGAGAAAAGCACTGTAGACAGCTTCCCCAGCTGCAGGAACACCAACTCGCCAAACATGGCTACAGGTGTCGCAGTAGAAGCCCGCCTCTGAAGGCGGGGCAAAACCATCAGTGAAAGTCCATTGGCTGGGGCCGTGCCCCAAACAAAGCTCCCTGCAGATCCACCATCGAAGGACCATAGAAAAGAAGGAGGAACTCCAACTTCAAGCCTGACAAAAGTAGGAGCAGCAACCGTCAAACCTTGGCGCATCTGGACTTGAAAGCTCAGACAAATTTATTTTTCAGCCTCAGCCATCACCGCTGTTAAAGGAAGCCGAAGCCACGGACAAAGGGATTCTCCTGTACAACACCCGTCCAGATCCACATGGCTGGATCCGGAGAGGACGACCTCCACACGCCCAAAAGCATAGAGGGAGAGAACACTGCCATGATGGGGAAGGCCCTGGGAGGACCTTATTCCACGACGACGAGGTCTTTGCCGCCCAAACCTCACCTCCCGGACATTACATCTCCCAAAAGGGGGACATAACCTACCCAACAAACGAGTGCCTGAGGCCCGCCCCAACTCCACTGACCAAGATGGCCATCGGAGATGAGAAGGACCGTTGGTCTCCCCGGTGGAAACAGGGAGAACTCTCCTTTTGCCTCGCAGTCTCCGCTCTCTTCGGAAAGGTTCTGGAGAGAGCGGCCATTTCTACCATTGGCAGTGAGATATAATCTGCGAAGCCCTTGCCAGCAATGTGCCAGTCGCTAGCCTCACGAGTCAGGCGTAGCACGTGATTGAGGCCAACTCCACCGTGCGACCCCAAACGGACGTCTATTTGGGTAGGGCAATGGGGTCGTGTCCGGGCGTGTCCTGGGATGCGGTGGCCGTGCGCCCAGCGCGTGACAGCATCCGTTTGCCCCATTTTGTCTGCCTCCATTTTAAAAAAAGAGCAATGTTTCAAATGCCAAGCCCTAGTTCATCAGGCTAGCAGCCCTAGTTCACGCCGGCAACGGAGCCAGCGGCCTACACGTCCATCGCCGGCAACACAGCCAGCGGCCGACAACAGAGCCAGCCTCCAAAATGAATAGTTGTCCTCGCCGGCAACACAGCCAGTGGCCGGCAACACAGCCGGCCTCCAAAATGAATGTTCTTCTCACCGGCACACAGCCAGCGGCCAGCGGGCGGGCGGCACCCATGCCAGCCTCCAAAAAGAACGGCCACGGCCGATCAGACGACCTACTTCAGGCCGTTGGCGTCAAGCATCTCCTTCTGCCTGGCCTCGAACCAAGCCCTCGTCTTCTCGCTCATCTTGGACAAGTCCACGCTCATGATCGCAAGGGCCACATCCTTTGCTTTGGTTGCGGCATTGGTGGCCTCGATGTCGAGCTGCCTCTGCCTGGCCTTGACATTGGCGGCCTCGATGTCGAGCTGCCTTTGCTGGGACGCTTCCTCCATGTCGATCTTCCTCCTCTTCGCCGCCTCCTTCATCTCAAGATTCTTCCTTGAAGCTCTAGGTATTGCTTCATCTGCTCGTCCTTGCTTTGCCACTTTTGCTCGTCATTTGGTAGGGCTCAAACATCTTCCTCTCATGGAATGTTTTGTGGACTCTCGTCCAAAAAACAAGGCCCTTTTGTTGCGCGCCGGTCTTCGGATCTTGGCTAATCTCCATCCAACATTGGGAAATCAACTTGTCCTCATCTTGTGTATATGAACCCATGCGAATGCTCTTCTTCCTCTTTTGTGCTTCCGCTCTTTGGGTGAGCTCGTCGATGAACAATGGCTCGCCACCAATATCAATGTCATTGCTTTTTTCTTCATCACCATCACCTTCGCAATAGATGTCATCATCTTCATGCCACGATTCACCATGGTCGTAGTCAGCACGGTCGTCAGCCTCTTCATCGGGAACATACTAGGCGCGGCCATCCTGACTTTGGGTCTCCTCGGGGTCGTAGGCACGGCCCTTCCCACCCTCGAAGATCACATCCTCCATGAACTTGTTGTAGAAGGGGTCGTCGACCGGTGGCGTTGGTGTTGGCATTCCATCGAACAAGACGCGGGGGGACGGCATTGTGCCGGTGAACGGTGCCCGTGCTTGCTTTCTTTGCATCTCGACGGACGGCCGGCCGCCACTATTGGACCCAGGCGTGACGTTGAGGTCAATGACGGCCGAGGGGCGCGGTGTGGACGGCGCGATCATGCCAACGTCCAGCGAGAAACGGGTCTGGCCGTCGTGCCTTGGCAGGGGAAAGCCGGGAGACATGGGCGTGGTCCGCGACATCGGCGACTGGCAGTGCGGAGGCCGGGCGACCGACGAGCCTGTGCTCGCCGGGCCGACGGCCGTTGCAGGGAAACCGCCGGACAGCACATGCCAAGCATGAGGATGGCGTGCGCTTTGTTGACGATGTCCTCCTTCTCGTCGACCGCGGCCTTGCGCGCGCGCCCTCCATCGCATCACGCTCGGGGGCGTACTTGGCCGCGGCGGCATTGACCTTGACGACCGCTCTCCAGCCCCTCCTCTTCGTCGATTCCACGTCCAACTTGACGATCTCCTCTGGCGTGCACTTCGACCGCGGCTTCCTTAGCACCTTGTCTGCCTTCTTCTTCACCTTTGCAGGCGGGTCGACAACCAGGCCGCCGAAATTCGGCCATGGACGGGGGAGGGAGGGGGCGGCGGGAGGGACGTGGGAGGGTTTGGGGGAAATGGCGCCAAATGGGGCGTGGGGGTTTTGCTTTCTCCCACCGACAGGCGGGCCAGGGGAGGACAAGCAAGCGCGTCCCGCCCGTCCATGCGCTGTCCGTTTCACCCCAAAATCGGCGCAAACTTGGGACGGGGATGGGTCGAAAGCGGACACAAAACAGACAAAAGTCCGTTTGCTCCCGCGCGCTGGGCCGTCTGGTTTGTCCCTTTTACCCCAAACGGACGGAGCCGGACAGGATGGGGTCGAGCGGTGGAGTTGGCCTAACCTTCTCACTCACATAGGCCAACTCCAGCGCGCGACCCCATCCTGTCCGGGTGCGTCCATTTGGGGTAAAACGAACAAACCAGACGGCCCAGCGCGCGAGCGCAAACATACTTTTGTCCGTTTTCTGTCCGCTTTCGAGCCATCCCGGCCCAAGTTTGGGCCGCTTATGGGATGAAACGGACAGCGCGCGGACGGACGGGCCATGTGCGCGTGTCCTCCTCTGGCCCGCCCGTTGGTGGCACAGGGACGCCTTTTTCTATCTGCCCCCTCCCTCCCTCCGACCGCACCCCCTCCACTCTTGCCCCTTGCCGCCGCTGCCGCCGCTGCCATTCCAGTTGTGCATCTCGGACGCGCGCTGGCCCATCCCCTTCCCCTCGACGCCCCCGAGCTACCCAATCCCGGCCACCTGATTTGCGCACCCCGCGGTCGGATTTGGAGCGGATCCGGTCGGTCTTGAGCTCGCCCGGCTGTGAGAGGCCGCGCCGCGCTATGGACTGGCCGGGCACCGGGCCGGAAGGCCCCGGCAAGGCCGCAAGGCCGCATGCAGGTAGTGGCTCCTCCTCTAGCCGCTCGGATCTACACCGTCGGTGATCGGCCGGCAGATACACGAATGGTGGTCGGCCGGGCTCGGTGCTAGCCCAAAAGCTCGTTGGCGCACCGTTGCCACTCATTAAGTGCGACGACTGCACAAAGAAGGTCGTGCGCCGCGTGTCTACAACGCCGGAACATCCCGGATGAGTGTTCATCAAGTGCTTAAACGATGAGGTATGTGCTACTTTTTAGCTTCGATTGTGCTCTCGAATTTGACTAGTTGTGATAACTTAAAATTTTATTGTGTAGAATGGATGCAAGTGGTTGTGGGAAGAAGAGTACATTGATATATTGGTAGAGGGCAATTTAGTAGATATTCGTGCACTTTTAGCTAGCATAGAGGCCAAAGATGAGACTGGTGCACTTGTTGCTAGAATAGAGGCTAGACATGAGATTAGATGCGAGGAAGCAACATCTATTTCTTTAAACTCGAAGAAGAAAGAAGCACGCAAGATTGAGCCTCCTCCACAGATCAACAATGAATGCATCGAGAAGGCACTAATCCAACTTACACGAGCAGTTATGGAAGTTTGATATCTTCTAAAATATATTCTTATGGTTCTTGTTTTCTTTTATCTTACTTTTTTAGTCAAAATTTGGTGATGTATTTTCATGTACCAAAAATCAATGATGAATAAAAGTTATGAACTTGCAAAGAAAAATGTACGCGGACAGGATGCGGCCGGGATGCGCCCGCGCGTTAGGCGCACGGGCATCACATCCCAGAAACTTCCCAAACACGACCCCATTACCCTACCCAAACGGACAGAATCCGAACAAAACGAACGTCCATTTGGGGTAGTGCACTGGAGTTGGCCTTAGCCAACAAGCAAACGGCTGGCACGAAAACGCCGCCTTCCCACTTGGCAGCATAACGCGGTGCAGGAAAGCGCCACCAAGCCGCGTAGCGTCAACTCAGCCGGCGCCTTATGAACACGTGATCTCAGCTAGCGGCTGGGAGCAGGAAAGCTACCCCAAGCCGCGTCTTGTCCGCTGGAGCGGCACACAAAGCGCCGTAAGATGCGTTTCCAAAGCGCGTCTTGGCGCTTGACGAGTAGACGCGACGCAGAAAAGCGCCGGACCGTAGGACGCGGCTAAGGAAACGGCTGTCATCATGTTGCCAGAGCTGCCGCACCCGGTTTGTAGCACGTGTGCCATGTGTGTGTGTGTGATCCGTTATCAGTTAGTACATCGAAACTGGATTACGTTGGTTTGTTTGGAAAAGGTGTGGACTCAATAGGGCACAGTGTTTAGGCATATCCTATATGATATGGGCGAAGTGGATAATGCTCGGGGTGCAGATGCAAAGTCGATATGATATAGGGAACGGCGTGGACTTAAACTGGAAACCGACATAAGTAGGTGCATCGGAAGTACATACAAAAATGTACATTTATGCAAAATCAAAAGGGTGAATCCTGCAGTAAAGTGTACTACCCTCATTCCAAAACATGGTGTCCGTGTAAGGTTTCGTAAAAAAAATACCAGAAAACGTATCCGTGACGAAGGAAATACTGTCTGAACAAATATCTATCCAAACATTTTTTTTATACATAAGATTTTTTTTGTCTTTTTGCCATGGATACGTTTACTGATATTTTTTCACGAAATTTCACAATGAAATAGATCGGACACCTAAGTTTGATATCCCCAAATCCCAGTGTTTTTTCATCAAATTTCTTAGTGTTCTTTTGAACTTAATGTTCACCTAGGGGTGGAGCACCCAGGTGCTACAAATCCTCTTTTTTTTTTTTTTGAGGGTTTGCTACAAATCCTCTTTAACTATATGCTCGCTACTCTTTCCTATACAAGAACACAAATGAGAAGTATCACACGTTAGGTGCGTGACACTCCGGTCCTGATGGTTTTCGATGGCAATAGTCACGCAAGGATGGCAAATTCCAGCCGCACACGACAAGTTTCTGTCAAAAATAAACTGAAGCGCGAAAGTTGTCATCCTCGTGTAACTAAACTTGTCATAAAAACGTTCAGAGTTGCCATATGCGTTCTTCAACACTTATCAGGTTCAAATACTAAAGGTAACAAAATAGAGAGTAAACACTACTAGTACAAGATAGTTTTTTTTGCACAGATAAAACATAATTGTAGGTGGCTGCACTGTCACATGCTCACATAAGCATCTCATATACTCCCCAAAATAACAGTTTCATAATTACCAAGGAAGTAACATAAATCTGTTTGTTTGCAATGTATAATCTAGCTAGAAAAATTATACCCTCTCTGTTACTTTTTATAAGATGTTTTTAGAGTCAATGATAGTGTAAAAAAAAACGTCTTATATTAAGTTACAGAGGGAGTATATATGTAGACAGCAACAATGTCACACCTTATGTTTGGGGTTCAAAATCATAACTTATATTGTTCAAATATAAAACACTCTTATCAAGAGTACAATTGAATTTATCTACTCTCTCTGATCCATATTAATTTTTGTACATATATTAAAAAACTATGGCTTGATATTTGATAATTTCTCCTTTTCAGTTTATAAGGCATGTGCATATTCTAGACTAGCAAAATTTTAAGGTAATGCTCGTCATATAATAAAGAATATACAAGCCACATAGACAACATAACCACTTTAGCCCAAAAGACACCCATCCAAGAAGAACAATTAAAATCAAAACCGAACAATCTCCTAAGCTTGATGTCAACAGTCATCACTTGCCTTCCACATCACCGTAGCGGCCACCGCTAATCTGCAACTTTTCAAGCCTCCAAAGTAGCTCGGCAAGGCCGAACCCGTTTGCCGCCAATGTAGATCATCATTGGCATCGGTCTTGAACAACCTCTCATGCTTCCTGCCAACCTGGAGCCAACATCATCGCAACGATGAAGCCCAAGGACACAAGTCCACCGCAAGGAGACCGCCGCCTCCACAACATCCCCGCTTGAACGAACTAGCACTCAGATCCATCACCAACCACAGAGCATAACACCGCGCATCAGGGAAGGACCTGGAGCTCCCTTATTCACCGTGTTGTCGCCCTCGGACTAATGAAATGTGAATTATATGTCAAATATAGATTTAGAACTAAAAAAATGCCATTATTGTCGCAAGCATATGACTCATCACGAAATAAAGAAATAGAAACATCGTGTGTTTGATCTTTCCAAACAATAGAACGAGTAAGAATTCATATTTAATATATAAACAAAAATCAGTATAGAATACAAAATACAAATCAATCATCTAATTTCTGGTAGATATTATTTCATATGTACAGAGGGTATTCATATACTATAATATTAATCAAATAAGGTATGGATAAAAAAAGACTACTTCCTTTGGATCTTAAACTAATAATAAAAAATAAGTGAATATTCAATTTTTTAATTTTTAAGTAAGGAATAAATCATGCATATATCTAAACAATCTTTTATTAAATCTAAGCAACTCTTTAGTAAATCCAAGCAAACTTCTAATAAATCCAAGCATCCCTTTCGTAAATCCAAGCAAACTTTTCGTGAATTCAAACAACCTTTTCATAAATCTAAACAACCTTTTCCTAGGTGCCCTCGGATTAGCCCGCGAATCGAATTGATTACAAAAACATGAGTTTATTTAATAGACTAGTGAGAAGGCCAAAATATTATCAAGACAAATAAATAGACTAACCTTGAAATGATAACGATTAATTACTCTTGCTATAAAAACAAGCTCATATTTTATCTTTCTTACCGTTTCGTAACATTGAGGATGCGACCTCAATGGTAAACCTTTTTTATTAATGAAATGGCACATACAATTTTTTGGCTTATCTCAAGCCCTTTGTATTTTAAGACTGTGGACTGTTTTGCTCCTTTAATAAATGAAAAAATTGCAGTGGGGTTTTGCCCTACTGTGTATAGTCAAGAAATAGCACATACATTTTTTGTCTGGCAAATTACGATGGGAATAGAGAACCAACTAGTGATTCGACGATTAGGAGGGTAGTGGTTCCCCCAGCCCACCAGAGATCAAATCTCAGGTTTACATTTTATGTTTCATAAGAGCAGAATATCTTTCAGTGGATGCGAGGCGCCTGCGATTTTTTTGCGTACAATTCATGAAATGGACCAGGTTCCACTATCATTAGATAAGGGAACAAAGATCAGAAAATGTCCATAGCGTAAAGAAAGAAAAGACAATGGAAGACAAGCAAGACGCCTATGTGACTTTGTCAATCTCAAGATCCATCGGCTTAGTCTTTTGAGAACGCTTATAGGGGTACTGCATACTCATAAGAGATTAATGTATGTATGTGTTTGTGAGAGTTTGTATTTGTACTGTGTTTCTAAAAGAAAATTACGTGGAAATATACACATGGCTTGTATGTAGATTGTGAATACACATGTGGCTTGTTAACCACGTTCAGCACTTGGCCTGCTTGCTTGGGCATTAGAGCAGTTGACCTAACCAAGCAATCATTATCGTTAATTGTTTAAGCAGAAAGGAAGCTCCCTCTTGAGGAAAGCTCCCACGGGCCACGGGAACGCAGAGAGTGACACGTCGCCTAAAGAATAACCGCTTGTGGCGAAGAGCTGTTTACTCGTATGCCTTCGTACTCCGCCGTCGACATGCTCCGCGGCAAATTTAATAAATTTGACTTATATACGGAATCAAATCATAAAATGAACTATCCATGAAACTATTTCATACGGCTGATTTTTTTGTGTGACGCCCGCACGGCGCGCCACTTCTGTTGTCTGAACGTCTCACAGATAGCGCTACACGGCCAGCGTCGCACACGCAGGATCGAAAATTACTAAGTCGTGCAGCGCTACGAGAGCTAGGCGACACACATCATGCAGTGGTGCAGCGCCAGAGCTAGGCGCTACATCAGTCATGATGTAACGCCTAGCTCTAAGCGTTACACTAATCTGCAGCTTTAGCTCTCTGGCGTTGCACTAGTGCAGCGTAGGCGCCACGAGTTAGCCGCGTGAAATAGTTTTACGGACAGTTCATTCTGTGATTTAATTTCATCTATAAGTTAAATTTGTCAAATTTGCCATGCTCCGCAGCTCCAGCCCGCGTGGGTTCCAACGCATACCTATAAATACGCACACGCACGAGCACGACACTAAGTAACACTCTCACTCTCTCACTCCAGCGCAATCCTCAAGCTAGACACTAGCTATCGACCGGCAGCCAGCAGCTATGGACATGAGCCTCGAGCACTTGAGCTCTCCCTCCTTCTCATCCACGACCGAGCGCGCCGGGACGGCGTGGCCGTGGCCGCCGAAGCGCCCCGCGGGCCGCACCAAGTTCCGGGAGACGCGGCACCCCGTGTTCCGCGGCGTGCGCCGCCGTGGCAGCGCCGGCCGGTGGGTCTGCGAGGTGCGCGTGCCCGGGGAGCGCGGCACGCGCCTCTGGCTCGGGACGTACATCACGGCCGAGGCGGCCGCGCGCGCGCACGACGCCGCCATGCTCATGCTCCGCGGCCGCTCCGCCGCGTGCCTCAACTTCCGGGACTCCGCGTGGCTGCTCGCGGTGCCGCCCGCGTTCACCAACCTCTCTGACGTCCGGCGCGCGGCCGTCCAGGCCGTCGCGGACTTACTGCGCCGTCCGGAGGCCACCAGTGCCGCTGCCGCGGTGCAAGAGGTCACCTCCAGCGTGTCCGCCCCGTCGTCGGCGGTGTGCAGTGTGCCCTTGTCAGAGACGGCGAGGGCTTCCGCTGATGCCGCTTTTGAGGCGCCGGCCGCACTGGACATGGACGTGTTCGACCTCGACTGCTTGTTTGGGGAAACGGACTCCGACACGTACTACTACGCCAACCTTGCGCAGGGGCTGCTCATGGAGCCACCGTCGACTGTGGCCACCGGGTCGTACTGGGACAATGGAGACTACGCCGACGGCGGAGCCGGAGCTGATGTCGCGCTCTGGAGTTACTAGTACTAATATCAACAATCTCCAACATATATTCGAGTTGAAGCCGCTTCGATTATGATCCACATCTCGAGACAGTCCATCGATGGCGCGCGGCATCAAATTGGATGGAATGGATGATGTTCCTGCATATTTCTTCTCAGGTTCTACGTGTCTCCTCATTCCTCTCATGGCAACAAGACGTACAAGCAGTTTTTCTGGTGGGCCCACCTGCTATCGGCCGGGAGGGAGACAATGACACGCGGTTATAGTGTCTCTAGACTCTTCTTCGTACCGAGTGTCGACTTCCTTCCTTGTCGACCGGTCCCTTTGGTATATCCTACTAGCTACTATAGAACCAAGTGGTAATGTGGTTCCATACGAAGCATCCCCTTAATTTTTCATTTAATTGTTAGAAGAAATAGTGCTAGCAAGATTACCTGGGTTCTCCCTACAATTTTCTGGAGAAAAAACTCAGTCTAGTAGGAGTATGTAATAATCGTTGGATTAATGAGCAATTTTTGATTATTTTAAGCTGAAATAATATCATCACATATGTGCTCCTGTTTTTCGCGAATACGCTAGAGTGCATATCTTTTCATTGATAGGTAGGAAGAGTGCAAGGGGGGGAGGGGGTGCCAACTCGATGTCTTGTGCACAAAAGGCAAGACGGGGAGCAGTGGTGACGGGATGCTCAGCCCGGGTACAAATCTAAGATCCTATGCCAGCAACGAATTAAGTCCGTGCGCGCATGCTCTAGCCCAAGAGCGGGCTCCGTCCCGGATAGACGTAAGAAGCCGAGGGGCGGAGGATGACTCGCCATCAAATACGCATCGGTTGCGCTGCTTCCAGATGGACCAGGCCGTTAGGGTTGCCAGGGTGGCCAAGCCCTTACAATGGCCCGTGGGGGAGCTCGTGATCATCGAAGTGCACCACTGGAGGAACTCTTCGGAGCTAGAAGGAGGGGGGACGGTGGCGCACCCAGGCCAGAACGTCGTGCCAGATCTGCCTAGAGAAGGGGCAGGCGACGATAATATGCTGCATGGTCTCAACAGCCTGATCGCAAAGAACGCATCGGTCGTTGTGCGGAAGACCGTGACGGGCCATTCTTGCGGCAGTCCAGCAGCGGTCGAGGTCGGCCAGCCAAGTGAACACCTTGACCCGAAGGGGAGCCCAACATCTCCAAGTCAGGCGCCAGAAGGGGGCAGTCGTGGATCCAGCAAATAAGGCTCGGTAGCATGATCTAGCGGAGTACTTCGCGTCCGTAGTCCAGCGCCATAGCAGGCGGTCGGGGGAGTAGGATAGGGTGAGGTGACGGGGCCGTCTCCAGAGCTGGACGTACTCGAGCATCGCAACAGGCGTGAGGGCACCATGCAGATCAGCAATCCAGCTACGGTCTCGAAGTCCTTCCGCCACCAAGCGCTTGCGCCGTCGACGGAGCACCAGCAGAAGGAGAGCAGGGGCGCTATCAGAGATGGCCTGGCCATCGATCTAGGGATCCGTCCAAAAACGGCAAGTCCGACGTCCCCGACGTGAAGGAAATATGCCCTAGAGGCAATAATAAAGTTGTTATTTTATATTTCCTTATATCATGATAAATGTTTATCATTCGTGCTTGAATTGTATTAACCAAAAACTTGATACATGTGTGGATACATAGACAAAACACCGTGTCCCTAGTAAGCCTCTACTAGACTAGCTCGTTAATCAAAGATGGTTAAGTTTCCTAACCGTATACATGTGTTGTCATTTGATGAATGGGATCACATCATTAGGAGAATGATGTGATGGACAAGACCCATCCGTTAGCTTAGCATTATGATCGTTCAGTTTTATTGCTATTGCTTTCTTCATGTCATATACATATTCCTTTGACTATGAGATTATGCAACTCCCAGATACCGGAGGAATACCTTGTGTGCTATCAAACGTCAAAACATAACTGGGTGATTATAAAGATGCTCTACAGGTATCTCCGAAGGTGTTTGTTGGGTTGGCGTAGATCGAGACTAGGATTTGTCACTCCGAGTATCAGAGAGGTATCTCTGGGCCTCTCGGTAATGCACATCATAAGAAGCCTTGCAAGAAAAGTGACCAATGAGTTAGTTGCGGGATGATGTATTACGGAACGAGTAAAGAGACTTGCCAGTAACGAGATTGAACTAGGTATGAAGATACCAACGATCGAATCTCGGGCAAGTAACATACCGATGACAAAGGGAATAACGTATGTTGTCATAACGGTTCGACCGATAAAGATCTTCGTAGAATATGTAGGAGCCAATATGAGCATCCAGGTTCCTCTATTGGTTATTGACCGGAGAGGTGTCTTAGTCATGTCTACATAGTTCTCGAACCCGTAGAGTCCGCACGCTTAACGTTCGATGATGATTTAGTATTATATGAGTTATGTGATTTGGTGACCGAATGTTGTTCGGAGTCCCGTATGAGATCACAGATATGACGAGGAGTCTCGAATTGGTCGAGAGGTAAAGATTGATATATAGGATGATAGTATTCGGACACCGGAAGTGTTTGGATAGTATCGGTATTTATCAAGCACCGGGGAGGGGGGTTACGGAACCACTGGGGAATAATGGGCCTTATGGGCCATAAGAGGGGAGCACACCAGCCCACAAGGGGTGCCCCCCTTAGGCAGGAGGCCGAATAGAAGAAGGAAGAGGGGGTTCGCCCCCCCCCCTTTCCTTCCTCCCTTCCCTCTTCCCTTTCCCCCCTTCCGGTAATAAGCAAGGGGGGGGGGGGGCGAATTGGGATAGGACCCCATGGCTCATCCCCTCCCCTCCCACCTATATATACGTGGGGAGGGGGCGCCTAGAACACACACCAACAATTGTTAGCCGTGTGCGGTGCCCCCCTCCACAGTTTACGCCCCCGGTCATATCTTCGTAGTGCTTAGGCGAAGCCCTGCGCAGATCACTTCACCATCACCGTCACCACGCCGTCGTGCTGACGGAACTCATCATCTTCCTCAACACCTTTGCTGGATCATGAGGACGAGGGACTTCATCGAGCTGAACGTGTGCAGAACTCGGAGGTGTCGTACGTTCGGTGCTTGATCGGTCGGATCTAGAAGAGGTTCGACTACATCAACTGCGTTGTCAAATGCTTCTGCTTTTGGTCTACGAGCGTACATAGACACACTCTCCCCCTCTCGTTGCTATACATCTCCTAGATAGATCTTGTCTGAGCGTAGGAAATTTTTGAAACTGCATGCTACGTTTCCCAACATGACGTCCCAAGATGTAGACGCACGGAAGATGGAGGAGGAGTCGGGGTCAGTGGGGAGGTGCAGGTGCACCCATGGCCTGGTGGGGTCGGTATGCTATATCCACATCCATCGAACGCGGAGTGAGATCCCTTGTCAGTGTAGGTCCGGAATACCGAGACCGCCCAGCTGGAGTGGTCGGTAGACGCGCTGCCAGTTCACCGATCCATGGCCACCGCGGGTTTCATTGTTGTCGTGCCAATGGAACTCTCGAATGGTCCAGTTTACCTGCTTGAGAATCGACGGACAGAGAGCAATAACCACCATGATGTGGGAGGGGATTGCACAGAGCACGTTGTCGGTGTCAAAACCGGCGGATCTCGGGTAGGGGGTCCCGAACTGTGCGTCTAAGGATGATGGTAACAGGAGACGGGGGACACAATGTCTACCCAGGTTCGGGCCCTCTCTATGGAGGTAATACCCCACTTCCTGTTTGATTGATCTTGATGAATATGAGTATTACAAGAGTTGATCTATTACGAGATCGTAGTGGCTAAACCCTAAAAGTCTAGCCTGTATGACTATGGTTATCCCTCTCCCCTCTGGACTAAGTCCTCCAGTTTATATAGACTCCGGGAGGATCTAGGGTTACGCAAGGTCGGTTACAAAGAAAGGAATCTACATATTTGATCGCCAAGCTTGCCTTCCACGCCAAGGAGAGTCCCATCCGGACACGGGTAAAGTCTTCGGTCTTCGTATCTTCACAACCCATTAGTCCGGCCCATAGCTAACAGGCCGGACGCCCGAGGACCCCTTAGTCCAAGACTCCCTCAGTAGCCCCTGAAACTGGCTTCAATGACGAGGAGGCCGGCGCGCAGATTTGTCTTCGGCACTGCAAGGCGGGTTCCCCCTTTCGAATACTCCACAATGGTCTTCGGACGTAACGAACGTGTCCGGTTCTGCAACATGAGTTTCGTATATTTCCACAGAGGGCATAATAGTTTATAAGTCTAACCCACTAACAACTTTTCATAGCGTGACGCCACGTCACCACCTGGTCATTATTTTGAACCGTTTGTTGGCCTGCCGCCCCGCGTTTTGAGGCGCGGCTTTATTGGCACGTCTTATCCAAGCTGAGATCGTGTCCCCTTATTAAGGGATTCTTACCAACACGGACGTGGGTAACCCAAACATCTCTTGGGTATAACTCCTTGGGAATAGGCAAGTTTTAAGGCCCAGGAGGAGGCGTTCGATTCTCACAGCCTTTATAAAGGGGTGTAGACCCGCCTCTCTCTTCCACGCTTTCTTCTTCCTTAGCCTTCGCTACCTCGAGTTCTAACACCCAAGTTTCGATCGCCACAAGCCTCAGTCATGTCCGGATCCAGCCTTCAAGGCCGGTGGGTGGCTTCTTCTATTACAGAGGAGGATATTGCGAGGCTTAGGGCGGCAAAATATCTGACTGCAGAAATCCTCCATCGGCTTCCTGCTGAAGGGCAGGTTATCCCTACCCCCAAATCCGGCAAGAGGGTCGTGTTTGTTTCCCACTTCCTCCGAGGGTTAGGATTCGCCCTTAATCCCTTTGTCCGTGGGCTCATGTTCTATTACGGGATGGATTTTCACGATCTGCCCCCGAACTTTGTTCTTCTCATCTCGGCGTTCTTCGTCACGTGCGAGGCCTTCCTCCGGGCCCCTCCACACTTCGGCTTGTGGCTCAATACCTTCAATGTGAAGCCACAGATGATAGAGGGGAAGCAGGCGGAGTGTGGTGGTGCCACAGTGAGCAAGCTCAATAGTGCTCTTTGGCTAAAAGGATCCTTCACAGAATCTTCCGACTTATGGCAGCGGGAGTGGTTCTATATCACTGAACCCCGTGGTTCCAAGTGGGCGGCCACGCCTGCGTTTCGATCCAGCCCTCCGATTCAGCTTGCATCATGGATTAATAAGGGATTGGACTGGGGATCAGTTGATGAGGTGCAGACTCTGCAGAGCCGCATCCGAAGCCTCCTCGAGAGGGACATTGATCTTATAAATGTTATTCGAGTAATGCTGGTCCGTCGGACCTTGCCATGCCAGAGACGACCCCTATGCATGTGGGAGTTTAATCCCGAAGGGCCACGGACACTTCAACACTTCTTTGGTATTACGCACAAAGGGATGTGGAAATTATTTTTCGGGAAACAAAAACAGTGGCCGAATACCACCAAAGACATCGGCCTTGACTGCAACCATCCGGATACCACGGTAAGCACTCGTCTGCCGAACACCTCTTAGTCAGGTATCCTGTAGTAAGACACTGAGCGAACCATCTCTTTCCAGGGCTGGATAAAGAAAGCGGAATGGATTAGGTGCCCAGCCCCCCTTCCCGAAGACTCAGTGGACCCCGTGCTAACAAGGATGACGACACTGGCAACGTTCCAGGCGCCGGTGGAGGAGGGCAAGGTGGAGAGCGGGAAGACCAGAGGTGGCCTTCATTCCAAAGGTAAATTAGACACCAAGTCCAAAGAAATCGAAGTTTCCTTGTCCGAAGACAAAGGTGAAGGAGAAGCAAGCATCCCTTCTCCCCACAGCAAGAAGAGGGCCACCTCCGAAGGTTGGGAGGAAAAGGCTCCCAAGAGAGGCAGACTAACATCGTCAGGCGGCTCGGGGTTGGAAGGCGACATCGTCGCACAGCTCCGCCGTGAGGACAAGCCTTCGACCAAATCGTAAGTGAACCAGGGGGCTTTAAGCACATCCCATTCCTTCCCTGTTACCGAAGTAACATGTAATATATATATTTTCGCAGTTCGGCGCACAGTTTTCCCCAACAATCCTCTTCCTCGGGAGATCTTCTCCCGAAGATGATGGAAAGTGAGACACCTCCCCCCGCCTCCTCGCCCCATAAGGCAGACGACTCCGAAGTGTCGTCTCGGAGGGTTTGTCTTGATCAACAAGCGGCGCAAGGGATGAAGAAGGCATTACCCGAAGGTGGACCCCCGATCGCCCGGGGTTCGGGGGCGAACAATGAAGGCCCCGGACTATCCGGTATTCAGCCGACGATGATTCTGGAGACGGGTGAACAAGTTCCTTCAAAGGAAGGCCGTGCTCCTACAGCGGCTTCCCGAGACCCAGAGGCGCCGGGTATGTTGAGGGATATGCTGCGAAAAGCATCTGTCTCGGAGGAACAGCGTACCTTGATGGGTACGGTGGTTGAGAGGATTCTGTCCGTGAAGAGCTGATCGAATGAAGCCTTCATGAGCCTGCTAAGAGGCTTCGAGGTTTGTGACGTAATATTTTCAACTATATTTTATTTGCAAAATGCACCTGTGTATAGGTAGTAGCCCCTGAGACTCGGGTTGGCTTCCCATGGGAGGCGATCAGAGGATCAAAAAGATATGCTCAGGGAATAATCTGGTTAATTGGAACATAGGTTGTGTCACCCCTGACGACTTCCCGGACTACAGAAATTGCCGAGCTACAGCGGAAGCTTGATGTAGCAAGGGATAATATTGCGTTAATCAATAGGCGTCTTGACGAGTCGCAAGGTATGTATTTGGAGCAGTCATTACACATATGTGTTTTATAATATAAGCGTGACGCTGAAAATTGCATACTGGGATATGCATGGCTGCAGATGGTGCCACCGCCATTGAGATTCTTTGGGCGGAGCTAGCCCTGGCCAAGGAGCAGGTCCGATTTAGTAATTCGGCTGCCGAAAAGGCATCGGCCGAGTTAAAGGCCGAACAGGCTGCTCGGCGCCAAGACGAGGAGAGAATATCCACGATGGCGCTCGAACTAAAAAAATGCCGCTAGCTGCTGTGAATTCCTCGAGAAGGAGAATAAAGCCAAGACAGCTGATCTTGACAAGGCCTTGCGAGAGGCGAAAGAAGCGCGGTCCGAATCTAGAGCGGCCCGCGAGGAGATCCGGCAAGCTGGAGAGATTGTGGCTGGTAAGCCCTTTTTATTACATACTAAGTTCGGCGATCCGAATTATGCTCAGCTTAACCAAGTGTGGAGCTCTCCAGACGTGTATTTGGACTCGCCGAAGAGTTCTCCCGATGCGGCGTAGTTTTACCAAGCGCAAGAGGGATATGCAATGGAGAAGCTTTTCTGGTCACAATTTGGTGCATCAAAACGCCCTCTGCTACTGAATGAACAAATGTCCCAATGGGCCGAGCTTCATGGGATATCCGGCGTTGCCATGAAGAATGTCATAATCCAGTTGTGGCCGACTGCGCCTATTCTGAATAGCTACTTTAGCTTGGTGCATCGGCTTACTGATGCGGTGCCACGTATCGACGCCGTTAAGCGGTCGACGTGCATTGAAGGTGCACGGATGGCCTTTGCCCGTGTCAAGACATATTAGGGGAAGATCAAGGCCATCGATGTTGCGGTGTAGGGTCCACCGAAGGGCAAGGACCATCACGCACCAGAGCATTATTTTGAGGACGTCTTAGAGGCTGCCCGCTTGATAGAGGGTCAATGTTCGAAAGACATAATATTCGAGTGAAGTGTATGCGAATTGTAAAAGATGATTTTTATAATTAGTCTATATTTTGGTTTTGCCTAAAAGGCTTTTGTTCCTCCTATGTGGCCGTTTGTATATGATCTGAAAATTTTCCAGTCATCGGTTTCAGCCCCCTCGTAGGAAATACGGGGGTGTTCGGAAAAGCATCTGAGCACTCTTGACCGAACGTCTTGGTCCGTGAAGGAGGTGTCAATGCAGTGAACGAGGCAATCAGACTATAGGGCGTTAACACTTTCACTTAGCCATAGGAGTTTTATAGGTGGGGGGGGCTACGATATAGCCCCTTGTATGTGTACGGCTTATTTCGGTATGGTGCGTTACGTATATGACCTGAAAAAGGGTCCTTCGTATAATACAGAGGGAATCGCGAAAGATTCCAAAAGGTCATCGAGTGGTTGACCAGCTCTTGCAGCATCATGACAGTCGGTTTTCGGCTTTCTCTACTGAGGTGCTTGACCAGATGAACCAGAAGCACAATCGCAGTAGTTCTACCTTTACTACCCTAGCCGATAGAGCGGAACGTAAGGTAGCAAGCACAGGAGCCGGGCAACCCAACCATTGACCCAAGACATGATTCGGAGCTGATGCATATAAGGCCAAACTCGCGACGCCGAAGTACGCTATAAAGCTGTTCGGACTTTGCTGGCAACTCATTTGTTCCCATACCGAGCCTTTGGCAGGTTATGCCGAGGTATGTGTGTGAAACAACCATAGGAGCCAAATTCATTTTTTGAAAAAGAAATGAGTGATGAATGCAGATTATGTTTGCTGGGACCTGAGTGATATGCCAATGGTTATTTTATAGATAAAAAGACCACAACCCCAGCTATTTGACATGCCCGGGGTCGAAGGCAGAGGAAAAAGGCATATTACAGGCTCGGAATACAGAGTGCGGTCTACAAAAAGCTATTTTGGACTTCCCGTCGCACGTCTGCGCCGCCTGTCCTCAGCAAGGGGATTCCTTGATGGAAGTAGCCCCCTAGGTGAGTGTACGGATCCGGACTCCGACAGAGTCAGTTAGATGTTTGTCCTTTGCGTCACCTGTTTTTAAAAGATAATGAAGAAAGAAAGAGTAATTTAGAGGAAAAAATGTTACAGAGATGCTTGCAGGCTTGTCCGTATTGTGCTTCCGCCGATGCCCAGGGTATCTTAAGTGCATAGTTATGTACGCACGATACGAATTTCGCAGGTATATGAGGTGGACGGCGGAAGCCGAACCGCTATTTCTGCTCCTGGATTGGTCGATCCTATTCAATGGAGACCGGTGGCTTAATGGCCGACAAGGTATGCGGTTTAATAAGATCGTTTCGTACTGAAGTGGCCGCAGTATGATCTTCACGTGCTCCCTTGTAGAAGTGTGTGTCGCGTATGCCATGTTCACTGTTTTTACTTCAGGGGGAAATTGCTTCTGACCCCCGGTTTTTGGTTGGTGAGTCTCTTCATCATTGCTATCACCGGGCGGCCTCCTCCCCTTGTGTTCGGCGTTAAGCTTGCCGGCCTGCTTGAAGACCCAATAGTTTCTGGCAGGGTCAATCCAGTATCCTGTCTAAATTGGATGGTCCGTCTCTGTTCGCCGTAAATGGCCGTATCGCACGCTCTTTCATTATCATTGCGGAGCTCGTGCTCGCTGCGTCGTGGCTTGCCATTGCCGTCTCTGACCTCGGAGGTGCCCGGATCGGTGGTGTTGTTGCTTCTACGAGCGAGCCAACTGTCTTCTCCCACACAAAAGCGAATCATCAGAGCGGTGAGGGCTGACATGGATTTTGGTTTTTCTTGACCGAGGTGGCGGGCGAGCCATTCGTCTCAGACGCTGTGTTTGAAGGCCGCTAGGGCCTCCATGTCCGGGCAGTCGACGATTTGGTTCTTTTTAACTAAGAACCTACTCTAGAGCTTCCTGGCTGACTCTCCGGGCTGCTAGACAATGTAACTTAAGTCATCGGCATCTGGTGACCGGACATATGTTCCTTGGAAGTTGTCGCGGAAGGCGTCTTCCAAATCCTCCCAGCTGCCAATAGATTTTTCTGGCAGACTGTTTAACCAGTATCGAGCTGGTCCTTTGAGCTTTAGTGGCAGGTATTTGATGGCATAGAGGTCATCGCCACGGGCCATGTGTATATGGAGGAGGAAGTCCTCAATCCATACCGCGGGATCGGTTGTTCCGTCGTATGTTTCGATATTCATGGGTTTAAACCCATCTGGGAATTCGTGCTCCATTACTTCGTCTGTGAAGCAAAGAGGGTGTGCGGCGCCTCTGTATTGGGCCACACTGCGACGTACCTCCGATGGAGTCTGTTTGTGGTTTTCGGCCCGGTCGTGGCTATGTTTGTCGCGTACGAATAGGTAGCCGTCGTCACGTATCGAGGCACGTCCTTGCGATCCGTAGGTCGGTCTTGTATGTCCTGCTCTACTGTCCAGGTCTTGTCAAAGGTCGTATGTGTAACCCCGAGCTGTTTTATCCCTTCCTTTACAACGAGGTGGGGCGGTCTGGTGTTTGGCTTGAGTTGCCGCTTTATCCCGACCGCGAGGCGGTCGGTCAGCTGCGTTGCGCGATGGTGACACGGGCTCCAGCGCCTCGTTACCGAACTGAAGTAGCAATTTGTGCTTCGGGTAATTTTTGGCTGGGCTGCTAAGGCCGTATTCCTCGGCGGCCAGGACTTCGGCCCATCTATCATTGAGCAGGTCTTGGTCAACTTGAAGCTGCCGCTACTTCTTTTTTAGGCTCCTTGCAGTGGCTATTAGCCGGCGCTTAAAGCGTTCTTGCTCGAGAGGTTCCTCAGGCACGATGAAATCCTCGTTGCCGAGGCTCTCCCCATCCTCGGAGAGCGGAAGGTAATTACTATCCTCCGAGTCTTCATGTATGGCCTGTTCATCGGGGCTAACATACCCGTCTTCCCGTTCATCCTGTTCGGAGATTGTCCCAATAGGGTCTTCATTATCTTTGGCATCATCCGGAGTATTTTCTTTTCCGGTGCCTGTGTTGTTCTCTTTTGCACGATGTGGCTTGGAGCGGCGCTGCTGACGCCGGTGTCGGGACTGTGTCTCAGGAGGTTTGTCCTCAACTGGACCCTCTTTGTCATCGTTGTTAGTTTCTTTGGGTGTATCTTCCATGTATACATTGTATGAAGAAGTGGCCATCCATCATGCGGTGGACGGCGGGTTTTGGCCCTTCTCCTCATCGGCACCATCGTCTATGCTGTTGATGTCTTCGAAGTCGTAATCAGGCATGTCGGTTAAGTCCTTGACAGTGGCTATGTAGTGGGTGGCGGGTGGGAAACGAAATTCCCCGTCATCAGCCTCCAGTTCAAACCGGACATAGTTCGGCTATGAGTCTCCCGCGAAGGACAGATTTTTTTAATGAGTTTAGTACATCGCGAAAAGGCGAGTGTCAGAAGACGTCTGCTGCGTCGAATTCAAAGATCGATAACTGATCGAGCTCGGCGTCCGCGGACACACATGGTTTGGAGCTTATAACCGGAGACGAGTCCGGAGTTTCAGTGACGGAGATGTCATACGAGGTTAAGTCTGCGTGCGGCTCCAATGACGCGAAATCCGCGGCCTCCGTGGTGAGGTTGAGCTTCCCGTCCTTGGATGGGCGCAGTCTGCTCTGGATCTAAGGCCGGAGTAGTTACAGGTGCAATTCCCTGAGTGCGGACCGATGACAGATTTAGGTCATGTTCACCGTAGGGGCAGGGAGCGGCTGCCACAGTCTCAAAGCCGTCGAAGATCAAGTCTCCATGGATATCCGCAACGTAGTTCAAGCTCCCAAATTTGACCTGATGGCCAGGGGTGTAGCTATCGATCTGCTCCAGATGGCCAAGCAAGTTGGCCCGTAGTGCAAAGCCGCCGAACACGAAGATCTGTCCGGGGAGGAAGGTTTCCCCTTGGATGGCATCGTTATTTATGATTGAAGGAGCCATCGAACCTTTTGGGGACGACATAGTGGAACTCTCAATGAAAGCACCAATGTTGGTGTCAAAACCGGCGGATCTCGGGTAGGGTGTCCCGAACTATGCGTCTAAGGATGATGGTAACAGGAGACGGGGGACACAATGTTTACCCAGGTTTGGGCCCTCTCTATGGAGGTAATACCCTACTTCCTGCTTGATTGATCTTGATGAATATGAGTGACGGTGTCCTGGACTAGGGGGTACTCATCACGTCGTCTCCCGATCAGTTGGATTGGGCCGAGGACCCCCATGGCCGTATACTCATGGGCCAGTTCGGACAGCTGCCGAATACAAGGAAGATTCCACAAGACTTGGTGATCAAGACAAGGACTCCTCCCCATCGGCGTATTCGGATAGGACTCTTGTTATCCTAGGCCTCTGGTGCATTATATAAACCGAGGCCAGGCTAGTCGATCGATATACAACAATCATAATCATAGGCTAGCTTCTAGGGTTTAGCCTCTATGATCTCGTGCTAGATCAACTCTTGTAATACTCATATCATCAAGATCAATCAAGCAGGAAGTAGGGTATTACCTCCATCGAGAGGGCCCAAACCTGGGTAAACATTGTGCCCCCCACCTCCTATTACCATTAGCCTTAGACGCACAGTTCGGGACCCCCTACCTGAGATCCGCCGGTTTTGACACCGACATAGGTGCTTTCATTGAGAGTTCCGCTGTGCGATTGGCAAAAGGATCAATGGCTCGACTGCAGATCAACTGCGACGTCGGCTTCTTCGTCACCGGCTCGGCTGGTCACCTTGGCTGGACCGAGGACTGCGCTCTACCTCCGATCGTCATGTTCGGATGAGGGCCTTCATCAACATCAACTCCGATCTCTATCAATATCATGGAGGAATCATCCAGGGAGCCCGGGGGATCAATGTCAACATTGCTGTCGGGCGACCGTGCTGTTTTTCTGGACAGCGAACTTGTATCCGCCACCACCGCCTCCTCAAGTGTCGTTTTAACAATTTCTTCGGTGGAATTGTGTGGAATTGAGTCTACAACAACCCTGGAAAAGTTCGTCGAGTTCCGATGGAGGAATCTCTGGCAATCATCGATATACCGGAGCCCTGTCAAATCTGGACGGGCATCTGGATGAGTTTAGGGCGTGGTGTCCAGCTTCTAGCTCGGACATCCTTTGGAAGATCCAACCATTGATCGGCTGCGGAATTCCTATATCTACCATCCCTCAAAATTTCAGCTCGATCCGACCGTCCAAACTTCGGGAACCTTCCAATTAGTGCATCACTTTTTGGATCTATTTTCTGCGCGAAAACGAATCCGACCCGAGTTCATCTTTTTTATGAACGGGATTTTGGACATCCTTTTTGAAGGAAGTTTTGTATGGTGTATCATGTTTTGTTCCCGAACACATCCCACTAACTTTAAAATCTTTTGAACATGATCTTCACCATCATGCTGGTGTCAAACCAGTTCGGCAATATTGCTCCGAGGCTGCCGACCTGCGCTAGACACGTCGTCGCTTTGTTGAGCCGAGCTCAACTTCTTCGGATCATCATCTCGGCAAGCCGGACAAGAGTTCGGCATCACGAAGGATAAGTCATCACCAACATCGCCGCCCCACGGATTACACGGAGCGGGCACACCGGCATCACCGCACGGCCACTTCATCAAGCCGGCATTGACCACGTCACGACCTGCATCGGCAGGGCCGCCCTGTTGCTTCTTCAAGCCGGTGTCCATCACGCCGACCTACTTCGACTCATCGGCTCACATCGAGGCTTCGACATCTCGGCTGGACCGGGGGCTTCGCCATCTCTTCATCAACCTACTCCGGAGACTTCGGCGTCACTAGCAGACCAGCTCTGTCACGTTAGCTGGACCGAGGGCTTTGCCTCGGCGAGCCAACCTTTGCCAGCATCGCCATGCCGTCTCTTTATCGCCCGTCAAGCAATGGGTGTGCGGATCGAGTCCCAATTTTGGGAATCACCTTTCTTCGGATTGCTACAACAAATAAACCAGGTGCTATTAATCCCAGTATTTTTTGCTTGTTTGGGTTCATTTTTCCAAAGGAATTATTACTCTAGTTTGTCCATCATATGTACACAGGTCTATCAAATGGTGGCCGCATTAACGATGGTCGCATGGTGGTTCGGTCAGTTTCCGTACATAGTCCGGCGAACGCCGCATCTGGAACTTGGACCGACCTGTGAATTCAGGCTTTGCCACGCCTTTACCACATCACGCCGACGCCCTGCATCGACATTGACTTCGGCGCCAGGCCATATTTCTTTTATTGCTCACTTTGCATAAATTATTTATTATGCAACGATTTTTTAATTATTATTATTACTATTATCTCTGGTTTGCACTATTTTTGGTGCACAGGAAAATGATCCGGGTTGGGCAGTATCGTCAACTCGGCGTACTGACATACCACGTCACCTCGGCTGGACGGAGGGCTTCGTCAACACTTCATTACCCCATGCTGGGGACTTCGACATCACTCTGCCGGCCTATATTGACTGTGCTATGTCACCACTTCGGAGTGCCGAGCTCTTTGCTCCGCCACCTCGGGACCGGCTTGGGGGCTGGAACCTTGTCCCGCATCAAGTTCGGACCGCGTCATCAATACCAAACACATTAACCAGCTAAGTTGCCTTCATGCTCAAAGTTTTCAATTTTTTAACTTGTGTTCGGTTCGACCAAGCATTATACCTTTTTGGAAAATAGTTGCTTGTAAAAAATCTCCTTGTCAAAACTTTGTTTGTGACACACAAATTCCAATACCCCGTTTACTTGGGGGCTTCCTTTATGAAGCTTTTCCTCTTGCATATGATTATACTTGTACGGCTTCGTTCCTTGTTCGTGTATTATGCCACAATATGCACCATATTGACTTAAGCGATTTGCAAGCTGGGTTACCTCGCTCCTGTGTTTACCCCTACGTTCCCGATTCTTCGGCTAGGGAGTAAAGGGAGCACCTCTGTGATTGTCACGATTGAGTCATTCGAGCCGGACCTTAGACTGGGTGAAGCCGAAAGCTAGCGCTCTTATTGTTTTCAATTATGGTCGGTACACAACGGAACTCATGAGTACAAAAAATCTATTGCACAAGTCTTATAGTAACAATGAGCACTGAAGAAAGGTATCGGTGGGGGTACTATTTTCTTCGAAGATGCTTCTTACACTTCGTCAGTAATATAGCATAAGTTCCTTGGCGCTTTTATGCTGTTACAGCCTTATGGCCTGATTGCCTGGTTATCGGAAACACCGTCGGTATTCTCGACAGGTGGAGTACATAACACTTTTCGGCCCTTGACCGAAGAGGGAGAAGCTGGCGGTCGGTTAAGACGCGTATAAAGTTCAGGTGAACACAGATATGATATAAGTACTTTGGTACATACAATCATTATACATAAAATTCATTTACCCAAGTCACTTGGGGGCTCTTAAATTTATATTAGCCGTTTTATAATAAGTGTTCTTCTTCTTAGTCGTTGCAAAGTTTTTTTTAATTATTTATCACTCCTTTTTTCGACACGAGTGTGTGGTCACTAGCCGGGGAGCCTAATTTCTCTCTCAAAGCCGCTAGAGTTTAGTTTGCTAAACTGGTCTAATGAGAAGTACTCCGCCTTCGGGATAGGAGGTTGAAGCCATAGGCTCGCCCACTTGAAGTCTTGAGATAGGATGTGTCATGCTAAAGCACGACAGAAGCACTTTTTTTTGTCTAAAGTCCAATTTTCAGATTGGCACCGAACACTTGATCTTATTCGGACGTCAGGTTTTCACTGATGTTTTTGGGTTTTCCAAGCCTATGGCACTTTTAAACTATTTGTGTGTTTCCAGCATTAGTCTCGTAGTGCAACGCCGGACACCTTTAGAGATTCGGCAAAAACACTCTCGGATATTGCCATATATGCATCGGTTTCGAATTGTGTCTTCGGTCAATAGTTGGGTTGCCCGGCTCCTGTGCTTGCCTCCTACGTTCCGATATGTTCGGCTAGCTGTGCAAAGGGAGAACCACTGCGATTGTGCTTCCAGCTCGCATGGTTAAGCACCTCAGTGGAGAAAGCCGAAAACTGACTGTCACAATAGGCGTAAACTGGTCATCAATCCGATGACTATGTTAAATGACGGGCCGTTCATAACATTGGCCGAAGTGTTTACGGCTTGACCTCGGATGTCGCCGAACACTAACTGGGGGCTCATAGCTAGCTTTCCCGGTTTAAAGCTCCTATGACCAAGCGAAAGTTATAAAGCCCGCATATCTGATTGCCTCGTTTCCCACAACACAACCGCCTTCGGGCACCGAGACGTCGGCTAAGGGTTCTCTTGTTATTGCGGAAACACCCTGTGTAGTATCTACAAAGGGGTAGAAGTCGACGATTGTAACGCCCCGGATCCGATGCGCCAGGTGTCCGTCAGTTATTCGCCGTCGTTGCCATGTCATTTGCTTGCGTGTTGCACTTTGCCATGTCATCATCTGCATTTCATATCATGTCATCATGTGCATTTCATTTTGCATACGTGTTCGTCTCATGCTTCCGAGCATTTTCCCCGTTGTCCGTTTTGCAATCCGGCACTCCTATGTCTCCCGGCGCCCCTTTTTTGCCTCTTTTCATGTGCGGGTGTTAAAGGGTCTCGGAATGGACCGAGGTTTGCCAAGCGGCCTTGGTATAGCACCGGTAGACCGCCTGTCAAGTTTCGTGGCATTTGGAGGTCGTTTGATACTCCAACGGTTAACCGGGTAATCGTAAAAGCCTCTTTTGTGTGCAGCCCAACACCCCTTCCAAAGTGGCCCAAAACCCATCTAACTCCTCTCCATGCTCTCGGTCGTTCGATCACGATCGCGTGGCCGAAAATCGCACCTCATTTGGACTCTCCTAGCTCCCTCTACCTATAAATTAGCCCCTCCCCCGAAATTCCGCAGTCCAAACTGTTGGGGAACGTAGTAATTTCAAAATTTTTCCTACGATCACGCAAGACCATGGTGATGGCACAGCAACGAGAGGAGAGTGTCCATCCACGCCCTCGTGAGACCGAAAGCGAAGCGTTATAACAACGCTGTTGATGTAGTCGACGTCTTCACGATCCGACCGATCCAAGCACCGAGCGTCGGCACCTCCGAGTTACGCACACGTTCAGCTCGATGGCGATCCCGGACTCGATCCAGCAAAGTGTCGGGGATGAGTTCCGTCAGCCTGACGGCGTGGTAGCGATGATGATGCTCCACCGACGCAGGGCTTCGCCTAAGCTCATGACGATATGACTTCTCCGGCGCGAGGCTTCGCTAAGCTCATGACGATATGACCAAGTGGAATATGGTGGAGGGGGCACCGCTGCACGGCTAAGGAACGATCCGTAGATCAACTTGTGTGTATTGGGGTGCCCCTGCCCCGTGATATAAAGGAGACAAGGGGAGGTGGCCGGCCCTAGAGGAGGCGCACCAAGGAGGAGTCCTACTCCCACCGGGAGTAGGACTCCCCCCTCTCCTAGTTGGACTAGGATTGGAGGAGGGGAGAGGGAAGGGGCGCCGCCCCTTCCTTGTCCTATTCGGACTAGAGGGGGGAGGGGGGCGCGCAGCCCACCTTGGCCTGCCCTTCCTCTTCTCCCATGGCCCATTAAGGCCCATAGACTTCCGGGGGTTCGGTAACCTCCGGTACTCGATAAAAATCCCGATTTTACCCGGAACACTTCCGAAGTCCAAACATAGGCTTCCAATATATCAATCTTTATGTCTCGACCATTTCGAGACTCCTCGTCATGTCCGTGATCACATCCGGGACTCCGAACAACCTTCGGTGCATCAATACTTATAAACTCATTATGAACTGTCATCGAAACGTTAAGCGTGCGGACCCTACGGGTTCGAGAACTATGTAGACATGACCTAGAACCATTCTCGGTCAATAACCAATAGCGGAACCTGGATGCCCATATTGGTTCCTACATATTCTCTGAAGATCTTTATCGGTCAAACCGCATAACGACATACGTTGTTCCCTTTGTCATCGGTATGTTACTTACCCGAGATTCGATCGTCGGTATCCAATACCTAGTTCAATCTCGTTACCGGTAAGTCTCTTTACTCGTTCCGTAATACATCATCTCACAACTAACTCATTAGTTGTAATGCTTGCAAGGCTTAGGTGATGTGCATTACCGAGAAGGCACGGAGATACCTCTCCGACAATCGGAGTGACAAAACCTAATCTCAAATCGCCAACCCAACAAGTACCTTTGGAGACACCTGTAGTACTCCTTTATAATCACCCAGTTACGTTGTGACGTTTGGTAGTACCCAAAGTGTTAGTGATTGTTACCTCTTGTAGCTTGGTGGCAGTGATTGGAGAATTCTGTCAATGACACTATCATCCGGAAGATTAACTCCCAGCTGAATTAAGTGATTGTTATACCCGGACATTTTGAGTATGTGCTCACCGATGAACTATTCTCCTCCATCTTGCAGCTATAGAACTTATTGGAGACTTCATATCTCTCAATCCGGGCATTTGCTTGAAATATTAACTTCAACTCTTGGAACATCTCATATGCTCCATGACGTTCAAAACGTCGTTGAAGACCCGGTTCTAAGCCGTAAAGCATGGCACACTGAACTATAGAGTAGTCATCAGCTCTGCTTTGCCGTGACGTTCATAACTTCGGCTCGGCATCTCGCAGCAGGCCTGTCACCCAGCGGTGCTTCGGGGCGTAATTTTTACGTGCAGCAATGAGGATAATCCTCAAATTACGGACCCGATCCGTGTAATTGCTACCATCATCTTTCAACTTTGCTTTCTCAAGGAACGCATTAAAATTCAACGGAACAACAACACGAGCCATCTATCTACATTAAACATAGACAAGCAAAATACTATCGGTACTAAGTTCATGATAAATTTAAGTTCAATTAATCATATTAAAAACTCCCACTTAGATGACATCTCTAGTCATCTAAGTGATCACGTGATCCAAATCAAGTAAACCATGTCCGATCATCACGTGAGGCGGAGTAGTTTCAATGGTGAACATCACTATGTTGATCATATCTACTATATGATTCACGTTCGACCTTTCGGTCTCCGTGTTCCGAGGCCATATCTGTTATATGCTAGGCTCGTCAAGTTTAACTTTGAGTATTCGCGTGTGCAACTGTTTTGCACCGTTGTAGATGGACGAGAACTTATCACACCCGATCATCACGTGGTGTCCGGGTACTACTGAACTTTGGCAACGGTGCATACTCGTGGAGAACACTTCTTGATAATTTTAGTGAGAGATCATCTTATAATGCTACCGTCAAACAAAGCAAGATAAGATGCATAAAGGATAAACATCTCATGCAATCAATATAAGTGATATGATATGGTCATCATCATCTTGTGCTTGTGATCTCCATCGCCAAGCACCGTCATGATCACCATCGTCACCGGTAGCGACACCTTGATCTCCATCGTAGCATCGTTGTCGTCTCGCCAACTATTGCTTCTCGACTATCGCTACTCCTTAGTGATAAAGTAAAGCAATTACATGGCGTTGCATTTCATACAATAAGCGACAACCATATGGCTCCTGCCGATTGTCGATAACTTCGGTTACAAAACATGATCATCTCATACAATAAAGTATAGCATCACGTCTTGACCATATCACATCACAACATGCCCTGCAAAAACAAGTTAGACGTCTTCTACTTTGTTGTTGCAAGTTTTACGTGGCTGCTACGGGCTGAGCAAGAACCGTTCTTTCCTCGCATCAAAACCACAGCGATACTTCGTCAAATAGACTCCGTTTTAACCTTCTCAAGGACCGGGCGTAGCCACACTCGATTCAACTAAAGTGAGAGAGAGACACCGCCGGTCACCTTTAAGCAACGAGTGCTCGGGCGGTGAAACCAGTCTCGCGTAAGCGTCTGCGTAATGTCGGTCCGGGCGCTTCATCTCACAATACCGCTGAACCAAAGTATGACATGCTGGTAGGCAGTATGACTTGTATCGTCCACAACTCACTTTTGTTCTACTCGTGCACATGACATCAACGCATAAAACCAGGCTCGGATGCCCTTTGTTGGGGAACGTAGTAATTTCAAAAATTTCCTACGATCACGCAAGACCATGGTGATGGCACAGCAACGAGAGGGAGAGGTCCGTCCCACGTACCCTCGTGGATCGAAAGCGGAAGCGTTATAACAACGCGGTTGATGTAGTCGTGCGTCTTCACGATCCGACCGATCCAAGCACCGAGCGACGGCACCTCCGAGTTCTCGCACACGTTCAGCTCGATGGCGATCCCGGACTCCGATCCAGCAAAGTGTCGGGATGAGTTCCGTCAACCTGACGACGGGTGACGATGATGATGCTCCACCGGCGCAGGGCTTCGCCTAAGCTCCGCGACGATATGACTTCTCCGGCGCGGGGCTTCGCCTAAGCTCATGACGATATGACCAAGTGGAATATGGTGGAGGGGGCACCGCACGGCTAAGGAACGATCCGTAGATCAACTTGTGTGTATTGGGGTGCCCCTGCCCCGTATATAAAGGAGACAAGGGGAGGTGGCGGCCCTAGAGGCGCACAAGGAGGAGTCCTACTCGGCGCACCAGGAGGAGTCCTACTCCCACCGGAGTAGGACTCCCCCTTCTCCTAGTTGGACTAGGATTGGAGGAGGGAAGAGGGAAGGCGCCGCCCCCTTCCTTGTCCTATTCGGACTAGAGGGGAGGGGGCGCAGCCCACCTTGGCCTGCCCTTCCTCTTCTCCCATGGCCCATTAAGGCCCATAGACTTCCCGGGGTTCCGGTAACCTCCGGTACTCGATAAAATCCGATTTTACCCGGAACACTTCAAGTCAAACATAGGCTTCAATATATCAATCTTTATGTCTCGACCATTTGAGACTCCTCGTCATGTCCGTGATCACATCCGGGACTCGAACAACCTTGATGCATCAATACTTATAAACTCATTATGAACTGTCATCGAAGCGTTAGCGTGCGGACCCTACGGGTTCGAGAACTATGTAGACATGACCTAGAACCATTCTCGGTCAATAACCAATAGCGGAACCTGGATGCCCATATTGGTTCCTACATATTCTACGAAGATCTTTATCGGTCAAACCGCATAACGACATCGTTGTTCCTTTGTCATCGGTATGTTACTTACCCGAGATTCGATCGTCGGTATCCAATACCTAGTTCAATCTCGTTACCGTAAGTCTCTTTACTCGTTCCGTAATACATCATCTCACAACTAACTCATTAGTTGTAATGCTTGCAAGGCTTAGGTGATGTGCATTACCGAGAAGGCACGGAGATACCTCTCCGACAATCGGAGTGACAAAACCTAATCTCGAAATCGCCAACCCAACAAGTACCTTTGGAGACACCTGTAGTACTCCTTTATAATCACCCGATTCGTTGTGAGACGTTTGGTAGTACCAAAGTGTTCCTCCGTAAACGGAGTTGCATAATCTCATAGTTATAGGAACATGTATGGGTCATGAAGAAAGCATTAACATACTAAGCGATCAAGTGTTAAGCTAACGGAATGGGTCATGTCAATCAGATCATTCAACTAATGATGTGACCTTGTTAATCAAATAACAACTCCTTGTTCATGGTTAGGAAACATAACCATCTTTGATTAACAAGCTAGTCAAGTAGAGGCATACTAGTGACATCTTGTTTGTCTATATATTCACACATGTATTATGTTTCCGGTTAATACAATTCTAGCATGAATAATAAACATTTATCATGATATAAGGAAATAAATAATAACTTTATTATTGCCTCTAGGGCATATTTCCTTCATAAACCCCCCAAAACCCTAGACGAAATTCCCCCTCCGCCGCCGGACACGTCCGTCCGGCGGACAGAGTTCGCCGCCCGCCCGCAGAGCCAACGGGGCGTGCCACGTGTTGCGCCGCCACCACCTCCGCCGCCCGGCCCTGAGCCCATCATGGGCCCAGCGAACCCTCGCCGCCCCGCTGCCATGCCCGGCCCGCTGGAGCTGCCAGCAGCGCCCGCCTCCTCCGCCCGCCGCCGCCGCCGCCTGCGGCCGGCGCCCGCTCCGCCGCCTCCTCGCCCGAGCTCCCTCCTCTCCGTCGCCGCCGCCCAAGACCTCCTCCCGCCCGCCGCCAGCCATGGGCGCCGAGCCCGAGCTCGAGCTCGCCGCCGACCCTCGTGCTTTCCCGGCTGCCGCCCGGCCTCGCTCGCCGGCCGACTCTCCTCCCGGCGTCCCCGCGCCTCCTCGCCGCGGATCCGGCCTCCCCGGCACCGGATCCGGTCGGCCCCACCTCGCCGGCGCCCTCCCCGTCGTCCTCCGGCCGCATCTCCCTCCTTTCCGGCGATCTTCCCCGGCCATCCTCGGTATCCGTGCAAAGGTTGACTTTCCCCCCGAAATCCACTAAGTCCTCAGATTCTGTAATTTTTCATGCATTTTCATCGCATCATATCTCTGCATCCGTAGCTCCGTTTCGTGCGTGTAATATGTCAAATTGTTCATCTCGACGAGTACATCATTTCATCTAATTGCATCATTTTCATTTGAGCTCATCTTGATGCCCGAAATGCTGTTAGAAGAGGGCTATGTGATGTTAGTTTCAGATTCTTATCAGAACATGCACTTTTGTCATTTTTTGCCATGATTGATGTGTGCACCCTATGAACTTGAGTCCTGCATGTGTTTTGTACTATGCCATGCCATCTTTACAGGGGTGTATGCCATATATTTTTGTGATCTCTGTGGTGACTAGCACAAGCATGCAAACTAGGCTTCATGATGTTGCTGATTTCAGCCCCTGTTTTGCTGATATTTTTATGCCATGTTAACTTGATGCTACAGAGAGATCCATGCTTATTTTGAGTTACTTCAGTAAGGATGTTTTGAACATATGGTTATTCTCTATCCATCCATGCCCTTGTTTGCAATTATGGAGTGCCATAGCTTGAGTCAATCGAGCTCTACTTTTGCTATAAAATGTTTCCTGGCAGATTGTTTACATGTTATTCAATTTTGCCAAGGTTGTTGTAGTTGATCCAAGCATGATATGATGTTTTTCTTGCCATTTATAGCTTCTATGCCATGTCTTCTTACCGTGAGTTGCCTTGCCATGCCATGTGTTGCTCTGTGGTGAGTGGTTCAAGCTCACCAACATGCCTACTTATTGTTGTTCCTGCCATGTATGAATCTGTAATATAACTTGCTATGTTTACATGGGTGCCATAATATTTTTCTGATCCTTTTTGGCTTATGGTCAGTAAAGGACTTTTGATCTATGCATTTAGTAGATTCATTCCATGCCTTTCTTTGCCATTATAAGTTCCTGTAGCATGTTGTTTGATAGCTCTAAACATTGCAACCTGATGTTATTTCTGCTAAAGTCTGAAACTGTTATTATTTGCAATCTTGGCATGTCTTTTGAGCATGTTCTAGTTGTTTATGGAGATAGCTCAGTGTTCATGTTTTGTCATGCTTTATCTGTACATCATGTCCATGCCTTTTGTTTTCTTGTTGAGGTCCTGTAGCATGTTGTTTTGATGCTTGCAATATGCCTAGTTGCTGTTATGGACAGATTGTTGTTATGTCTTGTATTGTGTGTATGTGTTGAACCGTTGCTCCGTTTTGAGTGTGCTCTATATGAAACTTGCTTGATTTTGCATGTAGTTCCATATTATCATGTTGCATCCTTGTTTTGAGGTGTTTGCTTGATGTTTGTATGCATTTTGCATCAATGCCATGCTTATCTTGTTTTGCTCATATCTTCTAGGCCGTAGCTCCGAATTAAATGAACTTTATATGTAACTTGACTAGAATTTCGTGTAGATCTTCGTGGTGCATCTTAACTTTCTGTTTAACAACTTGAACATAAGGTTTATTCAGATCTGGACCAATTTTGAAATTTGCATATGAGGACTTACCGGAATTGTTCTATGTTGTTTCCGGCCTCATTTAAACTTGCTTTGATGTGTTGCTCTTGTATGCATCATCTCTTGCCATGAGTAGCTTCATGTAGGCTTGTCATGCATCATGCTTGGTTGTGCATCATGCCTTGTTCATGTGTGGTGTGTTTACCATGTTGTGTGCTTCTTCTTGTTAGTTCCTGTTTCGTTGCGATCGTGAGGATTCGTTCGTCTACGCTTGATTCGGCCTCATCCGTTCATCTTCTTCATGGACTCGTTCTTCTTCCTAGCGGGATTTCAGGCAAGATGACCATCACCTTGGATCTCATTACTATCATTGCTATGCTAGTTGCTGCGCTACCTATCACTTGTTGCTCAAGCCTACCTAATTGCCATGTCAGCCTCTAACCTTTGTTACCCTTCCTATCAAACCGTTGTTTGGCTATGTTACCGCTTTGCTCAGCCCCTCTTATAGCGTTGTTAGTTGCAGGTGAAGATGAAGTTTGTTCCTTGTTGGAACATGGAGATGTTGTTCCTTGTTGGAACATGTTTACTTGTTGGGATATCACAATATATCTTATTTAATTAATGCATCTATATACTTGGTAAAGGGTGGAAGGCTCGACCTTATGCCTGGTGTTTTGTTCCACTCTTGCCGCCCTAGTTTCCGCCATATCTGTATTATGTTCCCGGATTTTGCGTCCCTAACGCGGTCGGGTGATTTATGGGACCCCCTTGACAGTTCGCTTTGAATAAGACTCCTCCAGCAAGGCCCAACCTTGGTTTTACCATTTGCCTCACCACCACCTACATTTCCCTTGGGAGTAATTAACCCAAGGGTCATCTTTATTTAGCCCCCGGGACAATGCTTCTCTAAGTGTTGGCCCGAACCGAGCTACTCATGGGGCCACCTTGAGGCAACCCGAGGATTGGTTTTACTCGTAGCTAGTCTCATCCGTGTTGCCACGAGAACAAGATATGTGCAGCTCCTATCGGAATTGTCGGCGCATCGGGCGGCTTTGCTGGTCTTGTTTTATTCTTGTCGAAATGTCTTGTAGCCGGATTCGAGACTGATCGGGTCTTCCGGGAGAAGGAATATCCTTCGTTGATCGCGAGAGCTTATCATGGGCTAAGTTGGGACACCCCTGCAGGGTATAAACTTTCGAGAGCCGTGCCCGCGGTTATGTGGCAGATGGGAATTTGTTAATATCCGGTTGTAGTAAACTCGAAGCAAACTCTTCTAGAATACACCAACCGTGTGCATAACCGTGAGTGTCTCTTTTCGGGGTTGATCGAGAGGAGAACACGGTTTCTGGGTTATGTTTGACGTAAGTAGGAGTTCAGGATCACTTCTTGATCATTACTAGTTGACGACCGTTCCTTTGTTTCTCTTCTCGCTCTCATTTGCGTATGTTAGCCACCATATATGCTTAGCCGCTGCTGCAACCTCACCACTTTACCCCTTCCTTTCCCATTAAGCTTTGCTAGTCTTGATACCCATGGTAATGGGATTGCTGAGTCCTCGTGGCTCACAGATTACTACACCACCAGTTGCAGGTACAGGTTTGCGATGATCATGACGCGAGAGCGATGTTTGCTTGTATTGGAGTTCTTCTTCTGCTTCTTCTTCGATCAGGGGATAGGTTCCAGGTCGGCAGCCTGGGCTAGCAGGGTGGATGTCGTTTGAGTTTCTATTTATGTTCCATCCGTAGTCGGATGTTGATCCCTTGTATATGATGTTGATGTATTCTTGTGGCATTTGTGCCTTATGTATGTATCCCCACTATAATGTAATGTTGATGTAATGATATCCACCTTGCAAAAGCGTTTCAATATGCGGGTCTATCCTTGGTGGGACCGTCGAGTTCCTTTTGGATAGGGTCGCATATTGGGCGTGACAAGTTGGCATCAGAGCCTCGACCGACCCTAGGAGCCCCCTTGATTGATCGTGTAGTTTGGCCGCAGTTGAGTCTATAAGAAAACTATTTTCGGAGTCTAGTTATATCGGAGAGTAGGAATTATTTTTACTCCTCTGCCCCTTCGTCGCTCTGGTAAGGAATCTTGACGTAGGTGTTTTGAATTACTCCTCTTCCCGTTCAAAATTTTCTTTAGGATCACGTGGTTAGTGTCGTGAGTTGTCCATCCTCTTTTGTCCGGTGCATTTCTCGTCAAGTCGACTCGAGCTTCTTCATCTTTGCAAATTCAATCCTCAGTTCTTCCTCCGACGTCGTTGTTTTTCCTTGTCCGAAGTTGTCCTTGTTTTTCCCACCCGCCCTCCTTCTTCCTCTCGAAACCGGAGTCCGCTATTGAGTATCCTTCTACTCGTGCGAAGTTTTGCTCTCTCTCCTCAATGATTTCAACCGGTGTTGTCTCTTCAAGATATTCATCGGTTTCCCCTTCCAAGTTGTCTTTGTTTTCCCGCCCTCCCACCCTATTATTCCCGGAGTTCGAGTTTCTTCCGACCATCTATTTCTTCGTGTGGAGTCTCTTCAGTCTTTCGTCAATTATTTCAACCGGTGAATTCTCGTCTTGTTCGTCATTCTTCATCCCTTTCTTTTTCCGGTGCACTCAATTCAAGTTTTTCGGGTTGATCACATTCTTTTCCTTGGATCAAGTGTTTTCCCTGCTCGTTCGCCTCTCGCCAATTTATCCTTCCGGAGTATTCAACACATCTCAGGAGATTCGTCTATGTTTGAATTAATTCGAGGTTGTCACCTCATTAAAATATTTCAGTTCTTCCGGTGCATCATCTATCTGTTCAACAATCCTTTCCAACGGTGTTTTCTTTTAGTGGGCCCTAACCCACAGGTCTTTTCCCAGGATCTTACCTGACTCTTCTAATTTCCCCGGAGCTATTCCCAATTCTTTTCAAGTGTGATGTAAGAATGAATTTCATCAGTCAGATGCCTTTTCCAAGATGGATTCCAAATCATTTTCATTGTTGGCTCAACCTCTTCACTTTTCATTCTTCCGGAGTATCTCATTAATTTTGGTGGTGTTTCTCGTCATCATTTGAAGACCGAAGTAGAGTTCCTTCTAAATCTTGTCCGTTCTCCAGAAGATTTATGGTGCTAGATCGATGTTATCCTATCTAATTGTTTCCAGTCATGCAAATTCTTTTCATCCATCCGGAGTATTTCAGGAGTTACTTTCCGTCTCAATCATCCGGAGGCCATCTTTTCGGAAGATTTCTTCGTTCTAAGTTTTCAGATTCGTTCTCCAATTATTCTATATCTGTGCCCCTCCGTTCATCTAAATATTCTTCCGGTGCTTCGTTCAAGTGTTCTTTAATCAGCTCATGATCTCTTTGTTCTTTTGCATCTAAATCCCCTCTAGCATATGGGTTCTTCTAATTCTTCCCGGTGATTCATTCTCTTTCATCAGTCATTTCCAAATTCTTACGGTGTTCATTCAAGATTCTTTTTCCTTGATTATCATTTTAATCCATTCGTTCTTTCGAATCCTACCGGTGGTTCATGAAGACCTTCTCAAGCCTGCGACATGTCACTTCTCAATCCTTTTCAAGAAGAATAAGTATTATGCCAAAGCCGTTGCTTGTCATCAATTTAATTTGATGAAGGATAAGTATACAATAAATCTTATTCTTATTTCATCCAAGTGAGTAATCCCTTCCTTCAGAATTTGTTCTTGATGAATAAATTCTAGTTCCAAGTCTTTTCATCTTTTCTTTTCCGGAGTTCAAATTTTCCTCGGCCATTTCGTCAGAACATCCATCTAAATCATCGCAAGGCTCATCTTATTCTTTCTTCGTTCATTTTATCTCATCATCCTTTTTGTTACCGTTGTTCTTCATGGTGGCTCTTCATGATTTAATTCATTCTTCAAGAGTTCATCAAGATTCTTGTTGGTGGAGTTCAAGTATCTTTCTTTCTTGCATCTCGAAGTGCATTTAATTCTCTGTATTCATTTGAAGTGGAGATTTGCATTTCTTCGTTCTTCTCAGCTATCCAATCTTTTCCGCTTGTGGTCGGTTATCACCTCGAAAATTTTGGGATGTTATCCATAAGTCCACAACAAGCTTATTCTTTTCGTGGTTGATTTTCTCAACAACTCCGTTCAAACCTTCCTTCTAAAGATGCTTTCAATTTCATTCGCAGCACAAGTTGTCATTTTCTTCTCCGTTCTTTTCATTCAACTCTTTCGATTCTTCCGGAGGCATTGTGTTGTTTATCTCGTCAAGTGTCATTCCATTTATTGAAGCTCATGTTCTTTTCTTTCCATGTTTCAACCGGAGTGCTACCTAAATCCTTTCAGTCTTATTCGTTTCTTTTCTCATTCTAACCACTCCAGTTAGAACGAGTGGCTTCATAGTCTATCTGATTCCGTGAGCTTTCGATTCTCGTCATTCTCGTCGTTCCTCTCTTCTTCTCGAGTGCTCTCGATTCTTTGCCTCTTCTCTCTTGTGTTTCTTGTTTCACCTCATCCCTTTTTCTCTTCCGTCTCGGTCCTAAGATCTCGGGACGAGATCTCTTGTTAGTGGAGGAGTGTTGTAACGCCCCGGATCAAATGCGCCAGGTGTCCGTCAGTTATTCGCCATCGTTGCCATGTCATTTGCTTGCGTGTTGCACTTTGCCATGTCATCATCTGCATTTCATATCATGTCATCATGTGCATTTCATTTTGCATACGTGTTCGTCTCATGCTTCCGAGCATTTTCCCCGTTGTCCGTTTTGCAATCCGGCACTCCTATGTCTCCCGGCGCCCCTTTTTGCCTCTTTTCATGTGCGGGTGTTAAACGGTCTCGGAATGGACCGAGGTTTGCCAAGCGGCCTTGGTATAGCACCGGTAGACCGCCTGTCAAGTTTCGTGCCATTTGGAGGTCGTTTGATACTCCAACGGTTAACCGGGTAACCGTAAAAGCCTCTTTTGTGTGCAGCCTAACACCCCTTCCAAAGTGGCCCAAAACCCATCTAACTCCTCTCCATGCTCTCGGTCGTTCGATCACGATCGCGTGGCCGAAAACCACACCTCATTTGGACTCTCCTAGCTCCCTCTACCTATAAATTAGCCCCTCCCCCGAAATTCCGCAGTCCAAACCCCCCAAAACCCTAGACGAATTCCCCACCGCCGCCGGACACGTCCGGTCCGGCCGGACAGAGTTCCGCCGCCGCCCGCAGCCAACGGGGGCGTGCCACGTGTCGCGCCGCCGCCACCCTCCGCCGCCCGGCCATGGAGCCCATCAAGGGCCCACGCTGGCCTCACGCCGCCCGCTGCCGGCCCGGCCGCGCCGGAGCCACAGCCCCCGCCTCCTCCGCGCCCGCCGCCGCCGCCTGCGCCAGCCAGGCCTCCGCGCCGCCTCCACGCCTGAAGCCCTCCTCTCGTCGCCGCCGCCCCTCCTCCTCCTCCGCCGCCCCGCCGCCGAGCCCGAGCCCGAGCTCGAGCTCGCCGCCGACCCGTGCTCGCCGGCCGCCGCCCGCCCTCCTCTCGCCCGCCGGCCGACTCCGCCCGGCGTCCCGCGCCTCCTCGCCGCGGATCCGGCCTCCCCGGCACCGGATCCGGTCGGCCCCACCTCGCCGGCGCCCTCCCCGTCGTCCTCCGGCCGCATCTCCCTCCTTTCCGGCGATCTTCCCCGGCCATCCTCGGTATCCGTGCAAAGGTTGACTTTCCCCCCGAAATCCACTAAGTCTCCAGATTCTGTGATTTTTCATGCATTTTCATCGCATCATATCTCTGCATCCGTAGCTCCGTTTCGTGCGTGTAATATGTCAAATTGTTCGCCTCGACGAGTACATCATTTCATCTAATTGCATCATTTTCATTTGAGCTCATCTTGATGCCCGAAATGCTGTTAGAAGAGGGCTATGTGATGTTAGTTTCAGATTCTTATCAGAACATGCACTTTTGTCATTTTTTGCCATGATTGATGTGTGACCCAATGAACTTGAGTCCTACATGTGTTTTGTACTATGCCATTCCATCTTTACAGGGGTGTATGCCATGTATTTTTGTGATCTATGTGGTGACTAGCACAAGCATGCAAACTAGGCTTCATGATGTTGCTGATTTCAGCCCCTCTTTTGCTGATATTTTTATGCCATGTTAACTTGATGCTACAGAGAGATCCATGCTTATTTTGAGTTACTTCAGTAAGGATGTTTTGAACATATGGTTATTATCTATCCATCCATGCCCTTGTTTGCAATTATGGAGTGCCATAGCTTGAGTCAATCGAGCTCTACATTTGCTATAAAATGTTTCCTGGCAGATTGTTTACATGTTATTCAATTTTGCCAAGGTTGTTGTAGTTGATCCAAGCATGCTATGATGTTGTTCTTGCCATTTATAGCTTCTATGACATGTCTTCTTACTGTGAGTTGCCTGGCCATGCCATGTGTTGCTCTGTGGTGAGTGGTTCAAGCTCACCAACATGCCTACTTATTGTTGTTCCTGCCATGTATGAATCTGTAATATAACTTGCTATGTTTACATGGGTGCCATCATATTTTTATGATCCTTTTTGGCTTATGGTCAGTAAAGGACTTTTGATCTATGCATTTAGTAGATTCATGCCATGCCTTTGTTTGCCATGATAAGTTCCTGTAGCATGTTGTTTGATAGCTCTAAACATTGCAACCTGATGTTATTTCTGCTAAAGTCTGAAACTGTTATTATTTGCAATCTTGCCATGTCTTTTGAGCATGTTCTAGTTGTTTCTGGATATAGCTCAGTGTTCATGTTTTGTCATGCTTTACCCGTACATCATGTCCATGCCTTTTGTTTTCTTGTTGAGGTCCTGTAGCATGTTGTTTTGATGCTTGCAATATGCCTAGTTGCTGTTATGGACAGATTGTTGTTATGTCTTGTATTGTGTGTATGTGTTGAACCGTTGCTCCGTTTTGAGTGTGCTCTATATGAAACTTGCTTGATTTTGCATGTAGTTCCATATTATCATGTTGCATCCTTGTTTTGAGGTGTTTGCTTGATGTTTGTATGCATTTTGCATCAATGCCATGCTTATCTTGTTTTGCTCATATCTTCTAGGCCGTAGCTCCGAATTAAATGAGCTTTATATGTAACTTGACTAGAATTTCGTGTAGATCTTCGTGGTGCATCTTAACTTGCTGTTTAACAACTTGAACATAAGGTTTATTCAGATTTGGACCAATTTCGAAATTTGCATATGAGGACTTACCGGAATTGTTCTATGTTGTTTCCGGCCTCATTTAAACTTGCTTTGATGTGTTGCTCTTGTATGCATCATCTCTTGCCATGAGTAGCTTCATGTAGGCTTGTCATGCATCATGCTTGGTTGTGCATCATGCCTTGTTCATGTGTGGTGTGTTTACCATGTTGTGTGCTTCTTCTTGTTAGTTCCTGTTTCGTTGCGATCGTGAGGATTCGTTCGTCTATGCTTGATTCGGCCTCATCCGTTCATCTTCTTCATGGACTCGTTCTTCTTCCTAGCGGGATTTCAGGCAAGATGACCGTCACCTTGGATCTCATTACTATCATTGCTGTGCTAGTTGCTTCGTTCTATCGCTATGCTGCGCTACCTATCACTTGTTGCTCAAGCCTACCTAATTGCCATGTCAGCCTCTAACCTTTGTTACCCTTCTTAGCAAACCGTTGTTTGGCTATGTTACCGCTTTGCTCAGCCCCTCTTATAGCGTTGTTAGTTGCAGGTGAAGATGAAGTTTGTTCCTTGTTGGAACATGGAGATGTTGTTCCTTGTTGGAACATGTTTACTTGTTGGGATATCACAATATATCTTATTTAATTAATGCATCTATATACTTGGTAAAGGGTGGAAGGCTCGGCCTTATGCCTGGTGTTTTGTTCCACTCTTGCCGCCCTAGTTTCCATCATATCGGTATTATGTTCCCGGATTTTGCGTCCCTAACGCGGTCGGGTGATTTATGGGACCCCCTTGACAGTTCGCTTTGAATAAGACTCCTCCAGCAAGGCCCAACCTTGGTTTTACCATTTGCCTCACCACCACCTACATTTCCCTTGGGAGTAATTAACCCAAGGGTCATCTTTATTTAGCCCCCCGGGCCAATGCTTGTCTAAGTGTTGGCCCGAACCGAGCTGCCTGCGGGGCCACCTTGAGGCAACCCGAGGATTGGTTTTACTCGTAGCTAGTCTCATCCGGTGTTGCCCTGAGAACGAGATATGTGCAGCTCCTATCGGGATTGTCGGCGCATCGGGCGGCTTTGCTGGTCTTGTTTTATTACTGTCGAAATGTCTTGTAGCCGGGATTCCGAGACTGATCGGGTCTTCCCGGGGAGAAGGAATATCCTTCGTTGATCGCGAGAGCTTATCATGGGCTAAGTTGGGACACCCCTGCAGGGTATAAACTTTCGAGAGCCGTGCCCGCGGTTATGTGGCAGATGGGAATTTGTTAATATCCGGTTGTAGTAAACTCGAAGCAAACTCTTCTAAAATACACCAACCGTAAAGCGTAACCGTGAGTGTCTCTTTTCGGGTTGATCGAGAGGTGAACACGGTTTCGGGTTATGTTTGGCGTAAGTAGGAGTTCAGGATCACTTCTTGATCATTACTAGTTGACGACCGTTCCTTTGTTTCTCTTCTCGCTCTCATTTGCGTATGTTAGCCACCATATATGCTTAGCCGCTGCTGCAACCTCACCACTTTACCCCTTCCTTTCCCATTAAGCTTTGCTAGTCTTGATACCCATGGTAATGGGATTGCTGAGTCCTCGTGGCTCACAGATTACACCACCACCGATTGCGGTACAGGTTTGCGATGATCATGACGCGAGAGCGATGTTTGCTTGTATTGGAGTTCTTCTTCCGCTTCTTCTTCGATCGGGGATAGGTTCGGTCGGCAGCCCGGGCTAGCGTGGTGGATGTCGTTTGAGTTTCTATTTATGTTCCATCCGTAGTCGGATGTTGATCCCTTGTATATGATGTTGATGTATTCTTGTGGCATTTGTGCCTTATGTATGTATCCCCACTATAATGTAATGTTGATGTAATGATATCCACCTTGCAAAAGAGTTTCAATATGCGGGTCTATCCTTGGTGGGACCGTCGAGTTCCTTTTGGATAGGGTCGCATATTGGGCGTGACAACGATGGGCCACTTTCAACTGATAAACGGTCGCAATGGAGTCAAAATAATGATGTAAAGTACTTGGATACATTAATCTATGATTTTACTTTGGATATCGATCCTTAATTCGGCCACCCGTGCCCACATTAAGGCTCGGGGCTACTGGGCTTTGCGCTCATTATTTACAAATATTAAAGGGCACATCGATCCCTGATCGGTGTTGCCACCGACCGTGTCTCGGGGCTACTGCATTGCCTATTGAATGTAGAAAATTCAAAGGGCTCAGTGTTCGGCTTGATCAAACTATGGGAAAGCGCGTCTTTGGACAACAATAAGTACCATCTGGACCTATCTGGCATCAAGCTAATATATCACGGCGACTTCTCACGACCCTCTCTCAGGGCCCCGTCTGTTGATCTTTATTATATATTACACTGCATTTCTATTCCTACGTGTGCTGCCGAGCTAGGAGTTGATCCTCAGGCCGATTTCGTGCATCGACCTAAGTCTTAGGGGCTATTAGGATCAGCAGTTTCATGTTTTCCTTCAGGTGCATCTTGGGTTTTAGACCGACACACACCTTGAGGGCTACTAGTTATACATGTTGACAGTGAATAAATTTACATGCATCAGAAATAAAATCCGTAAACAATCAGCCCAAGCCCGAGGTGGTGCACCACCTTGGAGGTAGTCCGGCATAAAGCTCGGATTTGAATGGCTGGATCCATAGAGGGCATTTCCGGCATTAAGCTCGGCTAAACTCCTTCAACCTTTTTGAACAGAGGTGTTCTATAACACCTCGGATATAGTCCGGCGTTGGAGCTCGGAAGCGGTCCGACGTGTGTGCTCGGCTGCGAAAGATACCTCGAATACAGTCCGGCGTTGGAGCTCGGATGTGAGAAGACACTGTCGCCTGGGAACAACTTCAAACACGAGGTGTGGCATAAAAATAACAAGGCATTGATAAAGGCCGGAAACTTAAAGGGGCTCCTCGGATACCCGACGTATAAACTCTTCGGATGCACGTTGGTGATCCTCAAGATCGAAGAAGATTTGTTGAACCAGTTTTCAAGACCGACGATCGAAGATGAAGAACAGTTCGGAAGAATCGAGGAGCGTCCCCAACTTGAAGACCGGTTCAGGGGGCTACTGACGGTGTCCTAGACTAGGGGGTACTCATCACGTCGTCTCCCGATCAGTTGGATTGGGCCGAGGACCCCCATGGCCGTATACTCATGGGCCAGTTCGGATAGCTGCCGCATACAAGGAAGATTACACAAGACTTGGTGATCAAGACAAGGACTCCTCCCCACTGGCGTATTCGGCTAGGACTCTTGTTATCCTAGGCCTCTGGTGCATTATATAAACCAAGGCCAGGCTAGTCGATAGATATACAACAATCATAATCATAGGCTAGCTTCTAGGGTTTAGCCTCTACGATCTCATGGTAGATCAACTCTTGTAATACTCATATCATCAAGATAAATCAAGCAGGAAGTAGGGTACTACCTTCATCAAGAGGGCCCAAACCTGGGTAAACATTGTGCCCCCCGCCTCCTGTTACCATTAGCCTTAGACGCACAGTTCGGGACCCCCTACCCGCGATTCGCCGGTTTTGAGACCGACAATGAGTATTACAAGAGTTGATCTACCATGAGATCGTAGTGGCTAAACCCTAAAAGTCTAGCCTGTATGACTATGGTTATCCCTCTCCCCTCCGGACTAAGTCCTCCGGTTTATATAGACACCGGGAGGATCTAGGGTTACACAAGGTCGGTTACAAAGAAAGGAATCTACATATTTGATCGCCAAGCTTGCCTTCCACACCAAGGAGAGTCCCATCCAGACACGGGTAAAGTCTTCGGTCTTCGTATCTTCACAGCCCATCAGTCCGGCCCATAGCTAACAGGCCGGACGCCCAAGAACCCCTTAGTCCAGGACTCCCTCACATGTGGCAGACAAGAAGAAGGCGCTCGCCATGGGACAGGAGCACCGCGTGCCAGGTGGAGAGCTTCTTGGCAAGCCTCTCGACAGTTGGGTGAAGCGATGAGACTGAGGGCTTCCGAATCGAAAGAGGGATGACCAGGTAGGTGATGGGGAAGCCAACGACGGCTCATGCAAGCTCATTACTGATGGTAGCTAACATGGGGTCGTCGCAACAGATGGGGGTCGCCGAACACTTAGCGGAGTTCGTGCACAACCCGGATGCCTCGCCAAAGACACGTAGCAGCTCCCGGATGACCCGGAGATCGCGGGTTGAGGGGTGGCAGAAAATAACAACGTCACTAGCGTACAGAGAAATGCTCAACGGGGCGTGGCGAGCGGTGAGGAGCTGGAGCAGGCCGCACTGGTGGGCATGGAGAAGAGGCGAGTTTAGGGCATCAATGGCAATCATGAAGAGCATCGGGGAGACGGGATCTCTTGTCGCAACCCGCACGTGTGGGCGATCGGGGGTCCAGGAGATCCATTTATGAGAATACGCGTACTGGACGTGGAGAGTAGGATGACAATCCACTCAATCTAGCATCGTCCGAAGCCCAGGTGGTGAAGGACATCGACAAGGAAGGCCCAGGAGATTGTGTCGAATGCGCGTGCAATGTCGAGCTTGAGGAGGACACAAGGCACACGGAGGTTGTGCAACTGGCGAGCGGTCTGCTGGACAAGCATGAAATTGTCATGCATGCACTGGTCTGTGATGAACGCGCTCTAGTTGCTGGAGATGAGATGGCCGAGGCGCGGGGCAAGGTGAAGCGAAAGGACTTTGGCAATGAGTTTTACCACGAGATGAATCAGGCTGATGGGGTGGTAATCCGAGAGGGAGGAGACGTCCGGCTTCTTCAGGGTGAGCATGGTGAGGGCCTCATTGAGGTACTACAGACTGTGCCCATTCATGGAGTAGAACTTATGGAACATGGTGCAAATGTCGGCTTTGATCGTGTCCCAGCAAGCCATAAGGAATTCCGCCGTGAACCCATTGGGGCCCGGGGCCTTGCTGCGGGGGAGCGCTTTGACCGGACGCCAAATCTCATCTTCGGAGAAGGGGAGATCAAGGTCAGCAAGGTCGAATGAGCGGCCATGAATCTGGCTCAGGTCGATGGAGAAATCGCAAGTTTTGGGGGTGCCTAGGAGTGAGGAGAAGTGGTGGAACGCAGCTTCAGCCATGCCCTGCTCGTCGGAGATCGTGGAGTCCTCATGCTAGAGGGAGAAGACCCGGTTCTTCTGCAACATGTGGGTCGCGTGGATCTTGTAGAAGCCGGTGTTGGTCTCGCCCTCCTTAAGCCAGCCGAAATGCGCTCGTTCACAAGCGACAGATCTCTCCAGCGAGGCTAATCCAAGGTAAGCATGCTTGAGATTGCCTCGGAGCCAAGCCTCGGAGGGAGAGAGTGTCCGGAAGTCTTGGGCAGCATCAAGGCGGGCGGTCAACTCCTGCGCTATCATAAGCTATAGCGAGGCATGTCCATGCGTACGCATCCCCAGCTCTGGAGGCGGCGGGCCGTGTGCTTGAGGCAGAGGTAGACACGCCGAAACGGGTGTGGGTCGTGAACAGAACCCCAAGCCTCCACCACCGTTTCCTGGAAACCTTCGAGCTTGATCCAGAAACGCTCCAAGTGGAAGCGCTGAGGGCCAGCGCTGCGTGGAATGCAGTCTAGAAACAGAGGGTAGTGATCAAACATTGTCGAGGCAAGGCATTAGAGGATGGAATGTGGCTGTGCGAGCTCCCACTCAGAGGTGTAAAGGAATCGGTCGTTTTGCAAAAGAGTGGGTGATTCCCTCTCGTTGGACCAGGTGTAGTGGCGGCCATGCATGTACACGTCGCGCAACTCCATGTCAGCGATGAAGCGGCGGAACCTCTTGTAGGTGCGCCAGTTAATACGCCCGTTACTCTTATCAGCAGAAGAGGAGACAAGGTTGAAGTTGCCCCCAAGGAGCCATGGGCCAGCGCAAGAAGCACAAGTGTCTTATAGGTCCTCGAGGAACAAGATCTTCTAATCGTCTTCCTGCGGGCTGTACACACCGATTGTCCACCAAGGGTGCGCGCCGGAGGTGGAGGATACTAGGGTGGTGATGTGGTGTTGGCCAACATAGGGGCTGGAGATAGCAACCTCATTGCAGTTCCAAGCAAGCAGGATGACACCACGGGTGCCAATGGCTGGGAGGAAGAAGAAATCCAAGAAGCAAGTACCAAGCGTCTCAACAATGAGGGGCAACGAAAAGGAATCGAGCTTCATTTCTTGAAGGCACACAATGTTCGGAGAAACCGAAGAAATTAGCTCTAGAGTGAAGGCCACAAACGTTCCAAAACACAGTCTTAAGGGTGCACTCCATGGGAAAGGGTGGAGGCCGAGGGGAGGGGGTGCAATGGCGCTAGATCGCGGCAACGCCGCGGGCCGCCAAGATGGTGCTACTCTGGCTCGAGAGGGTGATCGTGGGGATGTGCCATCCGTAGTAGTCGGCGAAAGCTTGCACGACATCTTCTGCTAGTGGCTGTTCGAAGAGCTTACTATAGCGTTCAATGGCACCCGAGGAGATGGGTTCGTTCTCACAGAGAATGCCCAATCGGAGGAGGAGCATGTGTTTGGCTTTTGTCTCCGAGTCCAGCCCCCAGTTGGCCTTGGTGATACGGTGCCTACGCCTGGGGGTAGAGTTAGGAGGCAGGTCCTTCCTTCTCCTCTTTGGCTCGGGCGTTGGTAGTACTGGTGCGGAGCGAAGCTGAATCCCGAGAACAAAGTTTTGCAGATCAGAGTCCTGGGTAGCCGAAATGACTCCAGCATGGCCAGGGGAGGTTGTGGCGCATGGGATCTGGACATGTAGCAAGAACGGGGTGGCCGAAGCTGAGAACGGGCAGGGATATCGTGGTGGGGCCAGGGGAGATGGTGGATCCGGTGTCTGATATGTCCATTTTGCATCATGCTTTTATATCGATATTTATCGCATTATGGGGTGTTATTTCACGTTATGTCACAATACGTATGGCTATTCTCTCTTATTTTACAAGGTTTACATGAAGAGAGAGAATGCCGGCAACTGGAATTTTGGGCTGGAAAAGGAGCAAATATTGGAGACCTATTCTGTGCAACTCCAAAAGTCCTGAAACTCCACGGAATGTCTTAAAATAAATAAATAAAAATCGTAGCCAAAGATGAAGGCCAGGGGCCCACACCCTGCTCACGAGGGTGGGGCGCCCCAGGCGCGCCCCTACCTCGTGGGCCCCCTGGTGGCTCTCCGATGCCCATCTTCTCCTATATGAAGTCTTTCAATGAGAAAAAAATCAGAGACAACCTTTCGGGACGAGACTCCGCCGCCACGAGGCGGAACCTTGGCGGAACCAATCTAGGGCTCCGGCGGAGCTGTTTTGATGGGGACACTTCCCTTCAGGAGGGGGAAATCATCGTCATCATCATCACCAACGCTCCTCTCATCGGGAGAGGACAATCTCCATCAACATCTTCACCAGCACCATCTCATCTCCAAACCCTAGTTCATATCTTGTATCCAATTCTTGTCTCCAAGTCCGGGATTGGTGCTAGTAGGTTGCTAGTAGTGTTGATTACTCCTTGTAGTCGATGCTAGTTGGTTTATTTGGTGGAAGATCATATGTTCAGATCCTTTATGCATATTATTACCCCTATGATTATGAACATGAATATGCTTTGTGAGTAGTTACGTTTGTTCCTGAGGACAAGGGAGAAGTCTTGCTATTAGTAGTCATGTGAATTTGGTATTCGTTCGATATTTTGATGAGATGTATGTTGTCTAGCCTCTAGTGGTGTTATGTGAATGTCGACTACATAACACTTCACCATTATTTGGTCCTAGAGGAAGGCATTGGGAAGTAATAAGTAGATGATGGGTTGCTAGAGTGACAGAAGCTTAAACCCTAGTTTATGCGTTGCTTCGTAAGGGGCTGATTTGGATCCATATGTTTCATGCTATGGTTAGGTTTACCTTAATACTTTTGTTGTAGTTGCGGATGCTTGCAATAGAGGTTAATCATAAGTGGGATGTTTGTTCAAGTAAGAACAGCACCCAAGCACCCGTCCACCCACATATCAAATTATCAAAGTACCGAACGCGAATCATATGAGCGTGATGAAAACTAGCTTGACGATATTCCCATGTGTCCTCGGGAGCGCTTTTCCTATTATAAGAGTTTGTCCAGGCTTGTCCTTTGCTACAAAAAGGATTGGGCCACCTTGCTGCACTTTATTTACTCTTGTTACTTGTTGCTCGTTGCAATTTACCTTATCACAAAACTATCTGTTACCACTTATTTCAGTACTTGCAGAGAATACCTTGCTGAAAACTGCTTATCATTTCCTTCTGCTCCTCGTTGGGTTCGACACTCTTACTTATCGAAAGGACTATGATAGATCCCCTATACTTGTGGGTCATCAAGACTCTTTTCTGGCGCCGTTGCCGGGGAGTGTAGCGCCTTTGGTAAGTGGAATTTGGTAAGGAAAATTTATATAGTGTGCTGAAATTTTCTGTCACTTGTTACTATGGAAAGTAATTCTCTGAGGGGCTTGTTCGGGGTATCTTCACCCCATCCAGTAGAGCAAAGAGTTGCTCCTCAACCTACTGAACCTATTGAAAATGAAACTCCTTTTGAAGTTCCTTCGGGTATGATGGAAAAACTGCTGGCTAATACTTTTACAGGAGATGGAACAAAGCATCCTGATGAACATCTACTCTATGTGGATGAAGTTTGTGGATTATTTAAGCTTGTAGGTATACCCAATGATGTTGTTGAGAAGAAGGTCTTCCCTTTATCTTTGAAGGAAGACGCATTGACATGGTATAGGCTATGTGATGATACGGGATCATGGAACTATAAAAGATTGAAATTGGAATTTCATCAAAAGTATTACCCTATGCATCTTGTTCATCGTGATCGCAATTATATATATAATTTTTTACCTCGCAAAGGAGAAAGCATCGCTCAAGCTTGGGGGAGGCTTAAATCAATGTTATATTCATGCCCCAATCATGAGCTCTCAAAAGTGACAATTCTTCAGAATTTTTATGCTCGGCTTTCTGATAACAATCGCACCATGCTCGATACTTCTTGTGCTGGCTCTTTTATGATGAAGACAATTGAATTCAGATGGAATTTATTGGATAGAATTAAACGCAACTCTGAAGATTGGGACCTCGACGAAGGTAAGGAGTCAGGTATGACACCTAAGTTTGATTGTGTTAAATCTTTTATGGATACTGATATTTTCCGTAAGTTTAGCACTAAATATGGACTTGACTCGAGATAGTAGCTTCTTTACGTGAATCTTTTGCTACTTATGTTGATCTCCCTAAGGAGAAGTGGTTTAAATATCATCCTCCCATAGAAGTAAAAGTAGCTGCACCTATTAAAGTTGAAGAAAAGACTGTCACTTATAATGATTCTATTGTTCCTACCTCTTATGTTGAGAAACCACCTTTCCCTGTTAGAGTAAAGGATCATGCTAAATCTTCAACTGTTGTTCGTAAAAGCAATATTAGAACTTATACATCTCCTGAGCAAGTTAAAGTAGAACCTAATATTGCTATTGTTAAAGATCTCTTGTCTGATAATATTGATGGGCATGTTATTCAATTCGTGGTGAAACTGCTAGAATTGCTAAACCTTGTGCTAAAGATAAACATAAACCTGTGGTAGGTGTGCTGTTATTTCATTAAAATAGGAGATCATTGTTATCATGGCTTATGTGATATGGGTGCTAGTGCTAGTGCAATACCCATTGAATTATACAAAGAAATTATGCATGACATTGCACCTATTGAGTTAGAAGAAATTGATATCACAATTAAGCTTGCCAATAGAGATACTATTTCACCAGTGGGAATTGTTAGGGATGTTGAAGTCTTGTGTGGGAAAACTAAATATCTTGCCGATTTTCTTGTTCTTGGTTCTCCACAAGATAGCTTTTGTCCCATTATATTTGGTAGACCCTTCTTGAATACTGTTAATGCTAAGATAGACTGCGAAAAGAATGTTGTTACTATTGGCTTGGATGATATGGTTCATGAGTTTAATTTCTCTAAATTTAGTAAACAACATCGTGAGGAAGAATTGCCTAGTAAGGATGAAATTATTGGTCTTGCTTCTATTGCCGTACCTCCTAGTGATCCTTTGGAACACTATTTGCTAGACCATGAAAATGAGATGTTCATGAAAGAAGGGAAATAGATGAAGTATTCTTTAAATAGGAACCTATTCTGCAACATAATTTGCCTGTTGAAATCCTAGGGGATCCTCCTCCACCCAAGGGTGATCCCGTGTTTGAGCTTAAACCGTTGCCTGATAATCTTAAATATGCTTATCTTGATGAAAAGAAAATATATCCTGTTATTGTTAGTGCTAACCTTTCAGAGCATGAAGAAGAAAGATTATTGAAAACTCTGAAAAAGCACCGTGCCGCTATTGGATATACTCTTGATGATCTTAAGGGCATTAGTCCCACTCTATGTCAGCATAAAATAAATTTGGAAGCGGATGCCAAACCAGTTCGTGATCCTCAACGACGTTTGAACCCTAAATGAAAGAAGTGGTAAGAAAAGAAATACTCAAGCTTCTGGAGGCAGGTATAATTTATCCGATTCTTGATATTCGATGGGTAAGTCCTGTCCATTGTGTCCCTAAGAAGGAGGTATTACTGTTGTCCCTAATGATAAAGATGAATTGATTCCGCAAAGAATTATCACAGGTTATAGGATGGTAATTGATTTCCGCAAATTAAATAAAGCTACTAAGAAGGATCATTACCCCTTACCTTTTATTGATCAAATGCTAGAAAGATTATGCAAACATACACAGTATTGCTTTCTAGATGGTTATTCTGGTTTCTCTCAAATACCTGTGTCAGCTAAATATCAATCAAATACGTATGCCTTTTGGTTTATGTAATGCACCTGCTACATTTCAAAGATGCATGATGGCTATATTCTCTGATATTTGTGAAAAGATTTGTGAGGTTTTCATGGATGACTTTTCCGTCTATGGATCCTTTTTTGATGATTGCTTGAGCAATCTTGATCGAGTTTTGCAGAGATGTGAAGAAACTAATCTTGTCTTGAATTGGGAAAAGTGCCACTTTATGGTTAATGAAGGTATTGTCTTGGGGCACAAGGTTTCTGAAAGAGGTATTGAAGTTGATAAAGCCAAGGTTGATGCTATTGAAAAGATGACATGTCCCAAGTACATCAAAGGTATAAGAATTTTCCTTGGTCACGTCGGGTTTTATAGGAGGTTCATTAAGGACTTCTCAAAAATTTCTCGGCCTCTGACTAATTTATTACAAAAAGATGTACCATTTATCTTTGATGATGATTGTGTAGAAGCATTTGAAATACTTAAGAAAGCATTAGTCTCTGCACCAGTTGTTCAGCCACCCGCTTGGAATTTACCCTTTGAAATTATGTGTGATGCTAGTGATTATGCTGTAGGTGTTGTTCTAGGGCAAAGAGTTGATAAGAAGTTAAATGTTATCCATTATGCTAGTAAGACTCTAGACAATGCTCAAAGAAATTATGCTACTACCGAAAAGGAACTTTTAGTAGTTGTATTTGCTTGTGATAAATTCAGACCCTATATTGTTGATTCTAAAGTAACTATTCACACCGATCATGCTGCTATTAAATATCTTATGGAAAAGAAAGATGCTAAACCTAGACTTATTAGATGGGTTCTTTTACTGCAAGAATTTGATTTGCATATTGTTGATATAAAAGGAGCTGAGAACCCCGTTGCAGACAACTTATCTAGATTAGAGAATGTTCTTGATGACCCACTACCTATTGATGATAGCTTTCCTGATGAACAATTAAATGTCATAAGCACTTCTCGTAGCACTCCATGGTATGCTGATTATGCTAATTATATTGTTGCTAAATTTAAATCACCTAGCTTCACATACCAACAAAAGAAAAAGTTCTTTTATGATTTGCGACATTACTTTTGGGTGACCCACATCTTTATAAAGAAGGAGTAGATGGTGTTATTAGACGTTGTGTACCTGAGCATGAACAGGAACAGATCCTACGCAAGTGTCACTCCGAAGCTTATGGAGGACACCACGCTGGAGATAGAACTGCACATAAGGTATTGCAATCTGGTTTTATTGGCCTACTCTCTTCAAGGATGCCCGTAAGTTTGTTTTGTCTTGTGATGAATGTCAAATAATTGGTAATATTAGTAGACGTCAAGAAATGCCTATGAATTATTCACTTGTTATTGAACCATTTGATGTTTGGGGCTTTGATTATGTGGGACCTTTTCATGCCTCTAATGGATATACACATATTTTAGTTGCTGTTGATTACGTTACTAATTGGGTAGAAGCTATTCCAACTAGTAGTGCTGATCATAACACTTCTATTAAAATGCTTAAGGAAGTTATTTTTCTGAGGTTTGGGGTCCCTAGATATTTAATGACTGATGGTGGTTCACACTTTATTCATGGTGCTTTCCGTAAAATGCTTGCTAAATATGACATTAATCATAGAATTGCATCTCCTTATCACCCACAGTCTAGTGGTCAAGTAGAATTGAGTAATAGAGAGCTCAAATTAATTTGGCAAAAGACTGTTAATAGGTCTAGAAAGAATTGGTCCAAGAAACTTGATGATGCATTATGGGCCTATAGAACTGCATATAAGAATCCTATGGGTATGTCTCCGTATAAAATGGTTTATGGAAAAGCATGTCACTTACCTCTCGAACTAGAACATAAGGCATATTGGGCTATTAAAGAGCTCAACTATGATTTCAAACTTGCCGGTGAGAAGAGGTTATTTGACATTAGCTCACTTGATGAATGGAGAACCCAAGCATATGAAAATGCCAAGTTATTTAAAGAAAAAGTTAAAAGATGGCATGACAAAAGGATACAAAAGCGTGAGTTTAATGTAGGTGATTATGTATTGCTCAACTCTCGTTTAAGATTTTTTTTAGGAAAACTTCTCTCTAAATGGGTAGGTCCCTACATTATCGAGGAGGTCTATCGTTCCGGTGCTATAAAAATCAACAACTTCAAAGGCACAAATCCAAAGGTGGTAAACGGTCAAAGAATCAAACATTATATCTCAGGTAATCCCAATGTTGAAACCAATATTATTGAAACCGTAACCCCGGAGGAATACATAAGGAGCACTTTCCAGACCGTTTCAGACTCCGAAAAGGAATAGGTATGTGGTACGGTAAGTAAACCGACTCCAAGACAATTTTTAAGGCAATATTTCTCCGTTTTGGAATATTTAGAAAAATAGAAAAATAAGTGGAAGTCCGGGAAGGACACGAGGCCTTCACGAGGTGGGGCGCGCCCCCCCGGCGCGCCCCTACCTCGTGAGCACCTCGTGTGCCCTCCGGACTCGCTTTCTTGCACGATCGTATTTTGGTCGGTAAAATTCATTATATATTCTCCCAAGGTTTTGATTCCTGTATCACGCAAATATCTCATGTCCTTGTTTGAGCTGTTTTTCCGAGATCTAGATCATCATGACGTCCCCAAGTGCTTCCAAGGACAAGTTCTTGAGAAGGTGATCAACCCTTACCTCGCGGAGGTGCTGCGACACCCTCAAACCATTGAGATGTGTGATGGGTTGCTGCACATCCGCGATGTTGAGGGACCCAAGGAACCGAAGCGTGGAGGCAAGGCTCAAGCAATGGAGCAACAAGTTTTCAAGTGCCAGGGGATGGTGGAGCATGGAATTAACGCTAGCCACAAGATGCTCGCGGAGTTCACCAACAACTACGAGCCGGATGCCAAGAACATCGAGGAAGCCATCTTCAAGCTACATGAGAAGAACGAGCACCTCCAAGCCCAAATCTATGATCTGCAAAATCAAAACTGTGAGTATGAATATAGATTCAAAAGGATGAGTTTGGCTGCAGATTTGAGGATTCCGGAGACTCGATCATCCTTCTATGATGGTGAGCTTATGCCATGGAAGGTGGACGACAAGCCCACATCATCAACAACACCTCCACTTCCTCCAACAACAAAGAAGGAGATATAATCACATGGGTATGGGCACTCCCCTTGGCAACTGCCAAGCTTGGGGGAGGTGCCCCGGTATCGTATCACCATCACAACTTCTACCTTTACCGTTTTTCTTAGTTCGATCCTATTAGTAGTATCTTGATTTAGTAGAATAAAGTCATGGCATGATCTAGTTTTGAAGTTTTGCTTTATGATCCCTCTATGTAATCGAGTCCGTGAGCTATATATATAATAAAGATTAGTGTTGAGTCAAGGGCTTGATTACTTTGCCATGATCTTGGGTGAATAAAAGAAAAGAATAAAAAGAAATAAAGAGTTCATATTGATCTTATTGAAAGTAATGGCTTCACATAGAAAGAGTATGATGATTAAAAGTTGTTGGGAGTTGGCAAATATGGCTCTGGTCATCGTTGCAATTAATAGGAAGTAATAAGGAGAGAGAGGTTTCACATATAGATATATTATCATTGACATCTTTTATGATTGGGAGCACTCATTAAAATATGACATGCTAAAGAGTTGATGTTGGACAAGGAAGACAACATAATGAGTTATGTTTTCTTGTATCTGAGATAAAGTATGTTGTCGTGGATCCTCTAACATGTTGATCTTGCCTTTCCCCCTCATGCTAGCCAAATTCTCAACACCAAGTAGAGATACTACTTGTGCTTCCAAATACCTTTAAACCAGTTTAGCCATGAGAGTCCACCATATCTACCTATGGATTGAGTAAGATCCTTCAAGTAAGTTGTCATCGATGCAAGAAATAAAAATTTCTCTCTAAATATGCATGACTTATTAGTGCAGAGAAATAAGCTTTGTACGAACTTGTTGTGGAAGTAATAAAAGCGACGAACTGCATAATAAAGTTCCACATACAACGGGTAATATAAAGTGATGTTCTTTTGCATTAAGATTTTGTGCATCCAACCATAAAAGCGCATGGCAACCTTTGCTTCCCTCTGCAAAGGGCCTATCTTTTATTGTTATCTTCTACCTTATGCAAGAGTCACGGTGATCTTCACCTTTCCTTTTTCATTTTATCCTTTGGCAAGCCCAAGATGTTGGAAAGAACATGATATATATATATATATATATATATATATATATATATATATATATATATATATATATATATATATATATATATATATATATATCTAATTGGATGTAGGGAGCATGAATTGTTATTGTTGACATTACCCTTGAGGTAAAAGGTTGTGGGGCAAAACTATAAGCCCCTATCTTTCTCTGTGTCCGATTAAAACTTCGTAACCACAAGTATTGCGTGAGTGCTAGCAATTATGAAGGACTAAGTGATAGTTGAGTATGTGGACTTGCTTTTAAGCTCTGACATAGACTCTTTCCGATGTTATGATAAATTGCAATTGCTTCAATGACTGAGGTTATACTTTGCCGGTACCCAATAAAGTTTCTGATTCATACTTTTGCATTCTGAAAAGATCATCACTTGAACATAATTAATCATATGACAAATCTATATATGTTGCTGTTATGAGAATAATCATGATGCCTTCATGTCCGTATTTTATTTTTATCGACGCCTCTACCTCTAAACATGAGGACATATTTATTGTTATCGGCTTTTCGCTTGAGGACAAGCGAGGTCTAAGCTTGGGGGAGTTGATACGTCCATTTTGCATCATGCTTTTATATCGATATTTATCGCATTATGGGTTGTTATTTCACATTATGTCACAAGACTTATGGCTATTCTCTCTTATTTTACAAGGTTTACATGAAGAGGGAGAATGCCGCAATCTGGAATTCAGGCTGGAAAAGGAGCAAATATTGGAGACCTATTCTGTGCAACTCCAAAAGTCCTGAAATCCACGGAATGTCTTAAAATAAATAAAGAAAAATCGTCGCCAAAGATGAAGGCCAGGGGGCCCACACCCTGCTCACGAGGGTGGGGGGGGGGGGCACCCCCCTGGGGCGTGCCCCCTACCTCGTGGGCCCCCTGGTGGCTCTCCGATGCCCATCTTCTCCTATATGAAGTCTTTCGATGAGAAAAAAATTAGAGACAACCTTTCGGGACGAGACTCCGCCGCCACGAGGCGGAACCTTGGCGGAACCAATCTAGGGCTCCGGCGAAGCTGTTCTGCCGGACACTTCCCTCCGGGAGGGGGAAATCATCGTCATCATCATCACCAACGCTCCTCTCATCAGGAGAGGGCAATCTCCATCAACATCTTCACCAGCACCATCTCATCTCCAAACCCTAGTTCATCTCTTGTATCCAATTCTTGTCTCCAAGTCCGGATTGGTGCTAGTAGGTTGCCGATAGTGTTGATTACTCCTGTAGTTGATGCTAGTTGGTTTATTTGGTGGAAGATCATATGTTCAGATCCTTTATGCATATTATTACCCCTCTGATTATGAACATGAATATGCTTTGTGAGTAGTTACGTTTGTTCCTGAGGACAAGGGAGAAGTCTTGCTATTAGTAGTCATGTGAATTTGGTATTCGTTCGATATTTTGATGAGATGTATGTTGTCTAGCCTCTAGTGGTGTTATGTGAACATCGACTAGATAACACTTCACCATTATTTGGGCCTAGAGGAAGGCATTGGGAAGTAATAAGTAGATGATGGGTTGCTAGAGTGACAGAAGCTTAAACCCTAGTTTATGCGTTGCTTTGGAAGGGGCTAATTTGGATCCATATGTTTCATGCTATGGTTAGGTTTACCTTAATACTTTTGTTGTAGTTGCGGATGCTTGCAATAGAGATTAATCATAAGTGGGATGTTTGTTCAAGTAAGAACAACATCCAAGCACCGGTCCACCCACATATCAAATTATCAAAGTACTGAACGCGAGTCATATGAACGTGATGAAAACTAGCTTGACGATATTCCCATTTGTCCTCGGGAGCGCTTTTCCTATTATAAGAGTTTGTCCAGGCTTGTCCTTTGCTACAAAAAGGATTGGGCCACCTTGCTACACTTTATTTACTCTTGTTACTTGTTGCTCGTTGCAATTTACCTTATCACAAAACTATCTGTTACCACTTATTTCAGTACTTACAGAGAATACCTTGCTAAAAACTGCTTATCATTTCCTTCTGCTCCTCGTTGGGTTCGACACTCTTACTTATCGAAAGGACTACGACAGATCCCCTATACTTGTGGGTCATCAGTGTCGAGGTGCTGGAGGTAGAGGACCGCGGGGCAGGGGATGCCTCGGGATTTGTCCCAGCCTGCAACGGCTTTGAGGGAGAGGGGGCGGCACCCTGAAACTACCTTTCATATGTGCTCCTGAAACTAGCTTTCGTATGCATACTGGAAATGGGACAGATCAACCGATAAACATCTTGAATGTATATCTTGTTAGCATATGAAGCAATCATAAGTACGGATGCCAATAGGAAAATGATCAAAGGATACGTATTTATCGGGATGACCACAACGTTCGCTTGTTCGCATTCTCACGAGCGTGGTGATGAAGGCATTGTACTCTAAGTTACCCTCCATTATTGTCGAGAAACTAATCAATCACATAAGAATGGACACATCGAGAGTCGAGATGCTCCAAAAAACATCTTATTGTTGCCCACCCTATGCAATTGCAAGAAGTGTAGTTTCGATGTGTGCTCTCCCGTGCGGCCATGCACATGGTCCTTGGGACAAGGAAGCCAAAGGAAACACGGCAAAAGGAATGACATCGCAAGGAAGCAAAGCGAAGATGCAATCTACCAGTAGGGAAATGCACGCTTTACTATGCCCGCTCTATTGGAACCGGCAAGTAATGAAGGTTTTGTCGATAAAGAAGTCAAAAACATATTTATCAATAAGGCTTGGTCACACATACCATTTTATGTCACCGAACGAATACTTTGTAAGGTGTTAGGAAAGTGATATAGCCAAAACCTCGATGGTGATATCCGGTCTATTGTTGAGGCCCGATCTTTCATGACACTTCACCTTCAGTAGCAATAACATCTCGCTTGCGCATATGATGTATGCCAAGTATAGGGACTAGACATTATGGTTCATCACGAGAAAACTATAGGATCGCAAGTAGGTCTAGAGGGGGTAGGTCATTCTCTCTCAGAAAATGGATACAGGAAGTAGTTGAACTGGGTGCTCTTTGGGAGTTGGTGGAATGGGTGGGGTTATATATAGGTAGCACCAAAAATCCAACCGTTACACTCCTTTATGCACTACTCGGTGGGACCAGGTGAAAACACTCGGTGAGACCGACTAGTAGGAAAGGTCTGAACTGTAGGATTTTTAGTGAGACCGGATGAAACAACTCGGTGGGACCGAATGGTGATGACCTAATCACTTTCGGTGTAACCGATTGAATTCATTCGAAAATTTTGAAGTGAATGCAATTGGTTTCAGAAGGTTGGAAAGTGCTCTTTGGTGGAACCAAGGGTCATCTCGGTGAGACCGATTTGCTAGGGTTTAGTCAGTGGCCATGTCAAGTGTATCTCGGTGAGTCCGGGTGAATGTGTATCGTTGGGACCCAGAATGACTTTAAGGTTTTGGACATAGATGAATGTGATAGCGTGACTGAGTGTTTTGGAGCAATATCTCTAATGCTCTGTTTGGATGTTGATATTCAAGGCCATGGAATTGAATTGGTCTCAATATCAAATCTCGCTGACTTCGATATTGACATTCAACCCAAATTCTGTTGTTCAGATGTGCAAAGAATTCACACTTGGAATTCGCATGAGAGGCTCAATTCTGAAGCTTGTTTGGATGGCCATTCTATACATTGGAATTGCTTAGTTCTCAGATGAACATTGTACTTTGATGTAATGCCTAAAACTAAATTTATATGCAATATATAAATATTTTTGTGAATGATTATATATCAAGAATACAAATCTATGCATCAAGTATTTGTACAACATATGACTTGAAAGTGTGTTATATCGACTAGAGGGGAGGGGGTGAATAGGCGATTTTTACAAATTCGTCACTAAGGAATTTCAGGGTGAGGAAATTCCTAAGTCACGAACAACTAGTAGCGGAATAAGTACTCAGATGCATGCATAACAGAACATAAGCACAATCATCATGATGAAATGAAAGCAAGCATAGAGTACAAGTAGCGTATAACCAGGATAAGCAGGCTGAAGACAAACTGGCTAAAGAAATAGGATTGAGAAAATTGAGGAAGTCTTCAGTCAAAGTCTTCAAACTGTAATGATCAAGTACAACAATATATGAATGAGGAAACGAAAGGGTTGAGGAAGTAGAACCAGTAGCTCGGTGAAGACAGTGATTTGGTAGACCAGTTCCAACTGTTGTGACAGTCGTATGTCTTGTTGGAGCGGCTAGGTATTTAAACCTGAGGACACATAGTCCTCATCGTATTCTCCTTGAGCTAAGGTCACACAGACCTTGCCCAATAACTCGTGGTAAGTCTTCAGGTGACTTCCAAACCTTCACATACTCGGTCACTCGGCGATCCACAATTTCCTCTTGGATGCTATAGACCATGACGCCTAACCGTCTGGAGAATGCACAGTCCTCAAAGGTAACAAGCGTCGGTTCCACACAGGAACAATCTCTTCAGTGATGCTCAATCACTTTGGGTTTGTAGGTGTTTGGGTTTGGCTTTTCCTTACTTGATGATTCTCGCTCAAAGTCGTCGGAATATGGGATGCTCTCAATGATAAGTGTCAGTTTCTCTCGGAGCAGCCAACCAACTAGTGGTTGTAGGGAGAGGCTATTTATAGCCTAGGGAGCAGCCCAGCATGATAAGACATAAATGCCCTTCAATGATATGACCGTTATGTGGGTAGATATTTTGGGACAGCTGGCACGTAGCACAACAACGGTCAGAAATTTGAGTATGAAATTCCTCAGGGCTACCATGTTCCTCACGTGTAGGTAATCCACACTGGCGAATTCCTAACTCCTCAGCCAGAACAAATTCCTTAGAGACCAGAAGATCTTCGTCTCTGTCACTGAAGAAGTTGACTGAACAGTATGAGATTTCCAATGGCTTCACTCGAAAGGATTGGTAGGTGTAAGATTTTGAGATGAGCATCACTTGGAAACTTTTCCTTAGTTTTACCTCGACCCCCTTTAACAGTACGGTGTTTCCTATGACTCAAGAAAGAGAAAATGAAACTACGAAAACAAAAGTCTTCACACTTCAAAATCCTCGCATGTATACCAAGTCTTCACGGTCACACCAATTTCTTCACTTTCAAAGTCTTCAGAAAGCCAAAGTCTTCAGTTGAAGACATTCATTTTTAGGGTTGACTTTCTCTCAAAATATCAAACTCCTCATAGACTTATAGACCTGTGTACACTCACAAACGCATTAGTCACTTAACCTATAAGTCTTCAATACACCAAAATCACTAAGGGGCACTAGATGGACTTACAGTCTCCCCGTTTTTGGTGATTGATGACAAAATAGGTCAAGTTTCCAACGGGGATAAACATATGAAGTGTAAATACTGAAATTGAGGAATTTGAATGAAAGATATAGAAGAACTCCCCCAGAAGATATGCATATGTGAGGAATTTGCTTTGAGTAGCAATGCACATTGTAGAGTAGAGTCGTGGAGATCTCCCCCTATATCTTGTAATTCGTACACGCATTTAACATATGATATGAAGAATTTGAAATGCATGATGAAATATGGTGACTGATGTAATTCAGCATGCGTGCATTAACATATATGAGGAAATAGCATGCAGAAAAATAGAGCGAAAGTATCAGACCACCATCGGACTTAAGTTTACGACTCGATCCAACAAATACTTCAGAAGAACGATAATTGTAACTTAGCAAAAAAATGCCCATATATATAGACCCGCTTGAAGACTAACTCAAATTTCTCCCCCTTTGTCGTCGAATGACCAAAAGGGATGAAAAATGAGGACTAACGCCCCTGAAGAATATCATCATGATGTCGATGGAGGAGCGCCATCGTTGTTGGGGCCGTCCATTTATGTAGGGCCTGCCGCAGTGTCGTTCAAGTCTTCATGTTCACCAGTCTCGCACGATGAAGAATATGAACTGGCCACCAAGTGAGGAACTTTGACCTTCTTGAATTTCTTCGAAGGTGGTTAAGACCAGTCAAAGTCCTTCTTGAAGCCCATCTGTTTGAGATCTTCTTCACCGTAGAGGTGAGACAATACAACCCAGGTGCGATCAAACACTTCATGCAGATAGTAATGGTTCTTCTTCACAGAGTTCGGCGTGATTGTCATATTCTGAAGAATTGAACCAAACTGTCGCTTGACCCATTTGTGGTTGCGATCGACCTTCTGATGAAGACTGAGGAGAAGCTCACGATCAGTCATCACCCTCGGAGCAGTGGCTTGAGGATTTTGCTTTGAAGCATTTGCGGTAGTGTCATGTGTGGCAGAGTCATCATTGGTGGAGTAGGATGCAGCTTTGCGAAACTGTCCATTCAATGGACGAGTGCCTTCATTAATTACAGCAGCCTTGCCCTTCATATCAGTTGAGAAAATAGGCCGTTTGAGGACCTCTATTGGGGGCAAGTAGCTGGCATGATTGAGAGTGTCAGCCTTGTAGTTGATGGAAAACCTTGATCTGATGAATCTCATGATCCAGGGAGCGTAAGGCTTCAATTCAAACGGTGAAAGCGCGACATTGGCCAAAGTCCTCATGAAGAAATCATGGTAGTTGATAGATTCTTCTTGATGCCAACAACCTCTTCTTCATCAGAGTTGTGGCCCTTGATAAGACTGAGAGTTTTGGTCAATATCCTGTATACAGTCCTTGGCACATAGAGTAGTTCCTTGACAAGGAATTTTGTTCTTGGAGATTGGCCTGGCTTCAAAGGCTTCATCAACACTTGCATCAAATGATCTGAGAGTTCAGGGTCAGCATAGATGAGCCGTGCACCTTCAGTAGGAGGACTGACTGGGATGGCATGAAGTAATTCAGAGGCTGATGCTTTGTGGTGAGTGTTTTCAGTCACCTAGTCCAACACCCATGAATTCACATCTTCGACGTTGTCTGTGATGTGCAGTGTGGCATAGAACTAAAGAATGAGTTCTTCATTCCAGTCGCAGATGTCGATGCAGAAGTTGATCAGCCCAGCGTCATGAAGAACACTTAGGACTGGGGTGAAGCAGGGCAGCGACTCCATATCCACATGAGGAATTTGCTCATGGTCAAAGATCTTGTCCTTATAGAATAGTAGTGAATAATAGAAGTTCATTTGACTTGCAGTCTAGAAGCGCTTGCGTCTAAGTCTAGCAACATCATATGGGTTGTAATCAGTGAAGAGAATGTGCTCATTGAAGAACGCTTCAGCTTTGAACTTCTGCTTCTTGGAGAAAGGATTCTGTGGCTTGGGCTGAAGATTTGCAGTTGAGGTCTTCACAACCTCTTGAGGTATAGCCACTGGAGCCATAGGCTGAGGAATTTCAGGTGCAATTTCATCAGCAGCTTCCTGGGTCTCCATTTCTTCAGCAACATTTGCATTAGCACTAGTGGCTGGAACTTCTTCAGGAATGGTGAGAAAAGAAGCTTGAGGTTCTTTAGAGCCCATGTGAACTTCTTCAGTTTGGACCGGGGACTGAGGAATCTGTTGCAGAGGTGTGAACAGTGGTGAATTGGGGTGATGACTTTCCCAGAAGTCATCATTCAGAATTGGCGTTGAACACCCAATTCCACATCTTCATCTTCTTCATCAATTTCCTCAACGCCTGCCTCTTCAGCTGTGAACTAAGGCATGGGCTGTTGGGGAACGTAGTAATTTCAAAAATTTTCCTACGCACACGCAAGATCATGGTGATGCATAGCAACGAGAGGGGAGAGTGTTGTCTACGTACCCTCGTAGACCGAAGCGGAAGCGATCACAACGTAGAGGAAGTAGTCGTACGTTCTCCTCGCGATCCAACCGATCCCAGCGCCGTTACTCCGGCACCTCCGAGTTCTTGGCACACGTTCAGCTCGGTGACGCTCCTTGGACTCCGATCCAGCAAAGCTCCGGGGAGAGAGAGTTCCGTCAGCACGACGGCGTGGTGACGATCTTGATGTTTTACCGGCGCAGGGCTTCGCCTAAGCACTGCTACAATATGACCGAGGTGGAATATGGTGGAGGGGGGCACCGCACACGGCTAAGGAACGATCTCAAGGATCAACTTGTGTGTTCTAGGGTGCCCCCCTGCCCCCGTATATAAAGGAGCAAGGGGGAGGGCCGGCCGGCCCTAGGAGGCGCGCCAAGGGAGGGGGGAGTCCTCCTCCTAGTGGGAGTAGGACTCCCCTTTCCTAGTCCTACTAGGAAGAAGGAAGGGGGAAGGAAAGAGAGGGAGAGGGAGAGGAAAAAGGGGGGGCGCGCCCCCCCTCCTTGTCCAATTCGGACTCCCCATGGGGGGGGGCGCGCCACCTCCTGGTGCAGCCCTCTCTCTCCCCTCTTGGCCCAATAAGGCCCACTACTTCCCGGGGTTCCGTAACCCCTCCGGCACTCCGTTTTCTCCGGAAACTTCCGGAACCTTTCCGGTGTCCGAATATAGCCGTCCAATATATCAATCTTTATGTCTCGATCATTTCGAGACTCCTCGTCATGTCCGTGATCACATCCGGGACTCCGAACTCCTTCGGTACATCAAAATACACAAACTCATAATATAACCGTCATCGAAACCTTAAGCGTGCGGACCCTACGGTTCTAGAATAATGTAGACATGACCGAGACACATCTCCGGTCAATAACCAATAGCGGGACCTGGATGCGCATATTGGCTCCTACATATTCTACGAAGATCTTTATCGGTCAGACCGCATAACAACATACGTTGTTCCCTTTGTCATCGGTATGTTACTTGCCCGAGATTCGATCGTCGGTATCCAATACCTAGTTCAATCTCGTTACTGGCAAGTCTCTTTACTCGTTTCCGTAATACACCATCTCACAGCTAACTCTTTAGTTGTAATGCTTGCAAGGATTAGTGATGTGTATTACCGAGAGGGCCAGAGATACCTCTCCGACAATCGGAGTGACAAATCCTAATCTCGAAATCGCCAACCCAACATCTGCCTTTGGAGACACCTGTAGTACTCCTTTATAATCACCCGATTACGTTGTGACGTTTGGTAGTACCAAAGTGTTCCTCCGAAACGGAGTTGCATAATCTCATAGTTATAGGAACATGTATAAGTCATGGATAAAAGCAATAACAACATACTAAACGATCGGGTGCTAAGCTAATGGAATGGGTCATGTCAATCAGATCATTCTCCTAATGATGTGATCCCGTTAATCAAATGACAACTCATGTCTATGGTTAGGAAACATAACCATCTTTGATTAACGAGCTAGTCAAGTAGAGGCATACTAGTGACACTCTGTTTGTCTATGTATTCACACATGTATTATGTTTCCGGTTAATACAATTCTAGCATGAATAATAAACATTTATCATGATATAAGGAAATAAATAATAACTTTATTATTGCCTCTAGGGCATATTTCCTTCATGGGCGATGATACCAATGGAGTTGAATTGGCATTGTCCATTTCATTTTCTTCATCCAACTACTCTAACGTAGCAGTAGAAGGATCTTCTTCATCAGATTCACTTGGAATCACATATTCTTCACCAAAGGGAACAATCTCCTTTGATGGCATGCTTGATAGAGGAACAACATCCATGGGATTTGTATAGGATCTTGTCAAAGTCTTCACTTTCTTTGGAGTTGAAGACTCTGAGGAGGCAGATGCTTTCCTTTTCTTCACAGTTGCTCGCTCCGCAACTTTGGTTTTCTTCGCTTTTGATGCAGAAGGAAGGACAGGAGTTGTCGTTGGTGCAGAAGAGGCAAAGGAATTTGGTGCAGTTTCTTCAGGTGCAACTGATGCAGTTGCCCTGGCATTGTCAGTGTCTTCAGGCACAACAGCAGATGCTTCAACTGGCCTGGATTGATCTTCAGGCGCAACACAAGAGGTTGCCCTGGCAGTTTGTTCAACGGGTGGAGTGTCTTCATCAGCCCTGATGCTCTCATTTTCTTCAGCAGCCTGATCTTCATCAGCGGTGCTGGCATGTTCTTCAGTAGGTTGAGCAGATGCTTCAGGCTGAGGAATTTCACATTGTGTTGAGGCTGCAACATTTGAGGTGAATCCCTTGGTCAACCTGACGAATCTGACTTTGGCTCCCAGCCAGTCAGCATAGTATTGGTCAAATTCATTGCTGGGACTCTTGATTTCTGATTGCAGAGTGACAAGTTCATCAGGTGATAACTTCAAAACATTTTGCTTCAGAAAGCACTATTTCCTGCACTGAGCTTTCTTCACCTTCCTCCCATGTTCAAATTTATATTTTTCCTCACCAATGAAGGCAGTCAACATATGACTTTGGCCAGGAGTGAGGTTCATCTCAGGAAAAGGAGTGTTGGGGTCCTTATGCCATAGGTCGACGAAGTCTAGGATCAACTTGGGATCCAGCATCAATGGCACATTACTGCCTTTGGCTCTAGCGGCCCTTTGCTCTCTGTCTCTAATGATTTCAGCCAGTTCTTCATCATCAGCTTCGTCTTCACTAAACGACACATGGAAGGCAACCTGCTTCTTGTGAGGACTTGGTCTTGTGCCTCGTCCAGCAGTGGCCTTTGTTTTCAGCAAGGTTGGGCCCTTTGAGGACTGCGGAGGAGCTGAAGAACTTGCAGATGCTCCTGAAGCAATAGAGATACATGTGGTCCTTTGGCAAGAGGCGCGCAGGTGCCGAGGACTTTGCAGGAGCAGCTGAAGGTTTCGCAACAGGGGAACTGGAGCTGATTGAGGAATATGTCGTGAGGGCTTTGATGAGCTTGGCCATGAGGGCATTGCTGAGGAATTGGGCTTGTGCAAGCTTCTTGGGCATAGCCTTCTTAGGCTTGCCAGCAGAGGCCTCAGCTGCGGCAGCAGCAGTAGAATCTTCGTTGAATTTTCTCACTGCTTCTTTAGCCATTTTGGCCAACTTGGCTTGTCGTTTAGCCCATTCATCAGGATAGTCCTGACGGCGCTTGAGGCTAGTGGGATCAGCTTCTTGGCCTAGTGCTAATGGAGGTCTTGGACAAGGAGGGTGTAATGCAAATTTCTTCATGTACTTAGTACTCCCTCCATTCCCGTGCCCATCTTCTCTCAATCCTCTGTATGCGCACCTTGCGCTGATTCTTGTTCTCCTTGCCATGTTTGGCTTCATCAGGAGTGAAATATTATGCATAAATGTCATCAGGGATCTCAAACGCTGTATTTACTTCTGGTCTCTTGCCCCCCTTCTGAGGTCTCTTGCCATCAGCCATTTTCTTCACCTTAGGATTTTGAACAATGGAATTCTCTGACGAGGTATGCAATTTGTCTTCGAGAAACTCTACAAATGAGTTAAGTTGATGAGAACCTAGTGATTCAGCAGCGGACATGTGTAGCTGTGAACAGAGTATAGGTGCGAAGAATTTGGAGAGGTCTTATGCGTTCTCAGAAGTTTTGCAAAATGAACAAGTTTGAGGAATTTGACCAGAGGTGTCTTGAGGAATTTCACTAAGCGTTCTTTGAATTAGGTTCCAGAGTTGTATAGATTGAAAAATCCACACAATTGAGGAATCTTGAAGAAAAACGTTGCTTAGAGAAACAGTCCAAGAACAGATGCTTGTGCGAGGCGTTTAAGAGTGTGGAAGTTGAAGAATAAACACTTTTTGAAGATTTTGTGGAAATCATCAGAATCAACAAGGGTAGTAAAAATAAAATTTACTTACCCTTGACGAAGAACATGACGAACTAGGAGTTGTAGATGGGAAGTTCGTCCGTTCAGATCTTCCACGCGCTAACTTGGCGGCGGAAGATAGCTACGGCGGCGGCGGAGTGAGGATTTCCGCGGCCGGTGCGAGTACGACAGCGACAAGGTCGAGGTAGTGAAGCTCTTCCTCACCGGCGACGATGGAAGTAGCAGCGGTGCTAGGTCAGAGATCTCAAGCGAGGGGAGTGAGGTCGAGCTGGGTAAATGCAGTCTGAGGAGGGTGAGGGGTATTTATAACGGAGGTGAAAAACCGCTCGCCCGAAGAAATGGACAAATGTGCCCCTGACCCTTCTCATCCTAGCGACATGTGTCACCCATGTACAGTGAGGTGGAGATCGTGTGAGATCGTGGGTGAATAATAAGTCTTATCGTGGGATGCGGAACAATTTGAGCGGCAAAAGCCAAAAATTTGAGATAAGAATATTTTAAAGTTTCGTTCACAAATTCTTCAGCTGACAAGGACACAGTGAAGATTTTGAACGGGTTTCAAAATGAACGCACATGAAGAATTTGTGAACAGACTGGGTTGAGTTCAGCATAGAGGGGGACATGTCCGATCACATTCACTTAGCGGAAAAGTCAACTCAAAGAATTAGCAATAAGTGAATGCTATAGAAGACTGAAAAACTCAAATATATATATAGTCAATGAAGAACAACGACGGAAAGAGTCAAGACTCTGCAAAGTTTAAGAATTTGAACAACTGAGGAATTTCAAAAACTGAGGAAAAACTCAAATTGAATATTTTCAACTTTTGTTGGTGGCGTGACCCACCGTATAAGAATGATGATTTCAGACGCTGCGTGCAATTGTTGTAGGGCTCTGAGAATCAAATTCTTTGTTAGTTTCTTCACACTTAGAGGGTTAGTCTTCATTGATTGAAGAAAAATGTTACTTCGTGTGTTGCACATCTAAGTCATCAATTTTGCATAAGTGTTAGGATGTGTGTTCTTTTCAAAGAACATTCGAAAATTCTAAGATATTTAGCTCACACCGCAACTTGCTAAATCTCTTCTCATTCAAGGGCTTTGTGAAGATATCGGCTAGTTGTTCTTCAGTCTTCACGTGCTCAATAGAGATGTCGCCCTTCAACACATGATCACGAAGAAAATGATGATGAATCTAGATGTGCTTTGTCTTCGAGTGCTGAACTGGGTTTATGAGCAATCTTGATGGCACTCTCATTGTCACAGTAGAGAGGCACATTATTCACACTGATGCCGTAGTCCTTGAGGGATTGCTTCATCCATAGCAATTGAGCACAGCACGAACTAGCAGCAATGTACTCAGCTTCAGCAATAGAGAGTGATACACAGTTCTGTTTCTTCGAGGACCAACATACCAAGGACCGTCCGAGGAAATGGCATGTGCCTGATGTTGACTTGCGGTCCACACGATCACCAGCATAGTCAGAGTCAATATCCAATGAGATCAAAAGCCAAGCCCTTGGGATACCATAATCCAAGTGTTGGAGTGTGAGCTAGATATCAAAGAATATGCTTCACAGCCTTATGGTGTGATTCCTTCGGTGTAGCTTGAAATCGGGCACACATGCAAACACTAAGCATAATATCTCACCTAGATGCACATAGATACAATAAAGAGCCAATCATGGAGCGGTATACCCTTTGATCAAAGTCAATACCATTTTCATTAGTGCAGAGATGGCCATTTGTGGGCATAGGGATTTTGACGCCTTTGCAATCTTGCATGCCGAATTTCCTCAATACATCCTTGAGGTATTTCTCCTGAGATATAAAGATGTCGTTGCGCTGTTGACGAATTTGAAGACCTAAGAAGAATTTCAATTCTCCCATCATAGACATTTGATATTCTTCACTCATCATATAGGCAAATTCATCACTGTAACGTTGGTCAGTATAGCCAAAGATGATATCATCAACATATATTTGGCACACGAATAATTTATCAGCATAGGTTTTGGTGAAGAGAGTTGGGTCAAGTGAACCGGTTTTGAAGCCTTTCTTCATGAGGAATTCCTTCAAAGTATCATACCACGCCCGAGGGGCCTACTTGAGGCCATAGAGGGCCTTATTGAGTCTGAAGACTTTGTTAATATGCTTTGGATGTTCAAAACCTGGGGTTGAGCAACATATACTTCTTCCTCAAGATTACCATTGAGGAATGCACTTTTCACATCCATTTGATATAAGATGATATTATGATGGTTAGCATAAGCAAGACATACGCGAATAGCCTCAAGTCTAGCAACAGGTGCACAAGTTTCATCGATATCAATTCCTTCAACTTGTGTGTAGCCTTGAGCTACAAGCCGTGCCTTATTCCTCACCACAAGGCCATTTTCATCTTGCTTGTTGCGGTAGATCCATTTGGTGCCGATGATATTTTGCTTGCGAGGGTTTGGTCGCTTGACAAGTTCCCAGACATTGTTGAGCTCGAACTGATGTAATTCCTCTTGCATCGCTTGAATCTACTCAGGCTCCAGAAATGCCTCATCTACTTTGGTGGGCTCTGTGATAGAGACAAAAGCAAAGTGCCCACAAAATTTAGACAAATGTGAAGCCTTTGAGCGTGTGAGAGGACCTGGTGCATTGATGTCGCTGATGGTTTTCTCGATCCGCACTTCATTTGCGACGCGAGGATGAGCGAGTTGACAACGTTGAGTTGGCTCAGCATTTTCTTCAGAGCCATTTTCCTCAGGTGCACCAGCATGATGTTCTTCACGATCTAGAATGACTTCTTCAGCACATTCTTCGGTAGGAATGACATCCTCAGTAGCCTTGAACTTGATGGATTCCTCAGGTGACTTCTCATCTAGCACAGGAGTTAGGTGCTCTCTTTGCGAGCCATTAGTTTCATCGAACCGCTATAGTTTCAACAACCTTGTGATGAATGGTGTTGAAGACTCTGTAGGTGTGCGAGTCCTTTCCGTAACCAGGCATAAAACCTTCATGTGCTTTCAGTGCAAATTTAGAATTGTGATGAGGATCTCTAATCCAACATTTAGCACCGAAGACTTTGAAATAACTCACATTGGGTTTCTTGTCAGTGAGGAGTTCATATCAGGTCTTTTTGAAGAATTTGTGAAGATATACCCTGTTGATGATGTGGCACGCAGCATCAATTGCCTCAGGCCAAAAATAACGAGGCGTCTTGTATTCGTCAAGCATAGTGCGAGCTATCTCAACAGGAGTCCTGTTCTTGCGCTCCACGATGCCATTCTGCTGAGGAGTATAAGGAGCAGATAACTCATGAGTAATACCAAGTTCATCGAGATAATCATCAAGACCAGTATTCTTGAACTCGGTCCCATTGTCACTTCTGATGTGCTTGATCTTCACACCAAAGTTGGTTGAAGCCCTCGAGGAAAATCGTTTGAAGTCTTCCTGCACTTCATATTTGTAAGAGATGATGTGCACCCATGTGTAACGAGAATAGTCATCAACAATAACAAAGCCATATAATGATGCAGCACTGGTGAATGTGGCATAATAAGTAGGGCCAAAGAGATCCATGTGAAGCAATTCAAATGGACGAGTGGTAGTCATGGTAGTGTTTGAGGGATGCTTGGCCTTGGTCATCTTTCCAGCTTCACAAGCTCTACACAGGTGATCCTTGAGGAATTTGACATCCTCGATGCCAATGACATGCTTCTTCTTCGCGAGCGTGTGCAAGTTCCTCATGCCAGCATGACCAAGTCGTCAATGCCAGCCTTCTGAAGCTTTTGCAAGTAGACATGTAGCAGGTTGTGGTCCTGTAGAGAAATCAACAATATACAAGTCTCCTCTCCTAAAGCCTTCGAAGACTTTGGAATGGTCAACTTCCATGATCACAACACAACGATACTTGCCAAAGATAACAACCATATCAAGATCACAAAGAATTGAGACAGACATGAGGTTGAATCCTAAGGACTCGACAAGCATGACTTTGTCCATGTGTTGATCCTTTGAGATCGCAACCTTACCTAGACCCAATACCTTGCTTTTGCCTTTGTCAGCGTAGGTGATATGTTCAGATGCGATGGAGATAAAGCAGTATCCATCAATAAGTTCCTGTAACCAGTCATGTGATTTGTACATCCTCTGTCGAGGACCCACTCAGTGGCTTTGGGTTGATCATCCTGTAGATGAGTTAGTGCATCTTACAAACTCATATACTTGATCAGTGAAGAATATGACATCAAATTCATCAGATCAATTTCATCAAGCAATAGAATAGATAAATCAGTATGAGGACGTGGGAAATGATAATTCATTTCTTCATGATTAGCTTGCATCCTATCAAGCATACTCAGGTCTCCAGCAAATTCTTCAGACGATTAAGTTCGTCTGGAGACTTGACCCTGCATAAGAGATTAGTTCATTTTCTTCACCATCCATATCTGGAGGGGTGGCAAAGAGTTCATCATTCTGCGAGCTCCATAAGAGAAAGGAGGCATAGAAGCCAATCCATTTCGTTTCACATAAGAGGGGTTAGAGTAAGCATATGAATAAGCAAAGAAATTCTTCGAGGACTTATGAACATAATGGTTTGAAGAATAATGCACACATTCATAGCCCTTAGATCTTTCCTGCGAAACAGAAGTGTTAGCACGATGATGTTCATATGAGGCCTTTGATCTATATGAGGAATTTGATCCACGTGAAGAATGTGGTCCATATGAGGACTTGGATCCATATGAAGAATTTGATTTGGGGTTCCTATTCTTCATAGGTGGTGTCATGATGACATTCACCTGAAGATTCAAGGCACCTTTTGGGAACCCATATTTTCTTCATAGGGGGACCATTCCTGCAGTTAGTGCCAACATATCTAGCAAATACTCCACCATTCTGATTTTTGAAAAGTTTATAGTTGGAATCAAATGACTCATCAGAAGAATATGAAGATTCACATGTAAAGCCAGATAAAGTGGATGGATCTACGGGAGGTCCTTTTGCAGCAACCCATGAGGTTTTGGTGTACTGCTCAGGTTTCCAGTAGGTCCCATCAGCATTGAGTTTCCTCTCAAAGGCAATACCCTCTTTCCTAGGGTTCCTGTTGAGGATCTGCTTTTTAAGCACATCACAAAGTGCTTGATGCCCTTTGAGGCTTTTGTACATGCCTGTCACATACAATTCCTTCAGCCCTGCATTGTCAGTGATACTAGTAGCATCCTCAGATGAGGAATTTGTGATAGCAGAGACAGTTGAAGAATTTGCAGCAATAGAAGCATTTGAACTTTCAGGTGAAGAATTAGCAGATTCAGGTTCAGTGCATTTCAAACATGGTGGAATGAATTCTTCCTGAGCGGCACTGATCTGTTGAGCAAGCAATGAATCACGTTCCTTTTGAAGATCTTCATAACTCTCCCTTAGCTCCTCAAGATCTTGCTTTCTTTGAAGAAATTCATAAGAAAGCTTCTCATGATCAGATAAGAGTGTTATGATGACTCTGAAGGTTATCAAACTTGGACTGAAGTCTCTGTAGATTATCAGTCAAGGTTTGAGTGCGATCCATTTCTTCACCCAACATGTCATCGCTTTCATCAAGCATATTTTGAACTTTTTCCAAAGCTCTTTGTTGTTTAGTGGCCAGGGAAGCAAGTTTGGTATAGCTGGGTACAAATTCATCACAAGATTCATCATCACTAGACTCAGATAGGTAGCATTCGGTTACCTTGGCACCTTTTGCCAGAAGGCCTGGTGCAGAGGATGATGATTCCAGATCGAAAGTCATCGCCTTGAGCGATTCCTTGAAATCCTCAAACCAGGGATCATGTCGAGTTTGATGACCTTCATAGACCTCAGAGAGTCGGTCCTAGATAAGCTTCGCATGGCTGAGATGCATAATGTTCTTGAACTGATTTTGAGACAGACAGGAGCAGATGATGTCCTTCGCCGTGAGGTTAAGTAGGGTGTACTTGCGAATATCATCAGCCTCCGCCATCTTGCATAGATCGGTAAGACCAATCTCAGTGACGGTCCACAGTTTGCTGTTCATCGCCATGAGGCGCTTCTTCATCATGGCCTTCCACTTGGGATAATCATGACCATCAAAGATGGGGCATGACATAGATTTCATTCATGCGGTCAACATAACTAAAACTCCAGGCGGTTAAACCAAAATCACACAGAACAAAGGAGTAGCTTGCTCTGATAACAATTGAAAGTGCGTTATATCGACTAGAGGGGGGTGAATAGGCGGTTTTTACAAATTTTTCACTGAGGAAATTCAGGGTGAGGAAATTCCTAAGTCACGAACAACTAGCAGCGGAATAAGTACTCAGATGCATGCATAACATAACAGAAGCACAATCATCATGATGAAATGAAAGCAAGCACATAGTACAAGTAGCGTATAACCAGGATAAGCAGGCTGACGACAAACTGACTAAAGAAATAGGATTGAGGAAATTGAGAAAGTCTTTGTGACGCCCCCGATTTAACCGTACACTAATCATGCACGCAAACTTGTACGATCAAGATCAGGGACTTACGAGAAGATATCACAACACAACTCTAAAAACATAAATAAGTCATACAAGCATCATAATACAAGCCAGGGGCCTCGAGGGCTCGAATACAAATGCTCGATCATAGACGAGTCAGCGGAAGCAACAATATCTGAGTACAGACATAAGTTAAACAAGTTTGCCTTAAGAAGGGAAGCACAAACTGGGATCTGGATCGAAGAGGCACAGTGCCTCCCGCAGGGATCCTCCTAACTACTCCTGGTCGCCGCTGGGCTGCATGTAGTAGTAGGCACCTCCAGTAGTAGTAGGAGTCGCCGCCGACGGGCGGCGTCGCCCCTGGCTCCATCGTGCAGTCGCAGCAATCGGGTAAAGAAAGGGGGAAAGGGGAACAAGGCAACCGTGAGTACTCATCCAAAGTACTGCAAGCAAGGAGCTACACTACATATGCATGGATATATGTGTAAAGGGCCATATCGGTGGACCGAACTGCAGAATACCGAATAAGAGGGGATAGCTAATCCGTCAAGACTACGCTCGCAGCCTCCGTCTTGCAGCATGTAGAAGAGATGTAGACCAAGTCCTCCAAGTAGCATCACATAGCATAATCCTACCCGCGATCCCCTCCTCATTGCCCTGTTAGAGAGCGATCACCGGGTTGTATCTGGCACTTGGAAGGGTGTGTTTTATTAAGTATCCGGTTCTAGTTGTCATAAGGTCAAGGTACAACTCCAAGTTGTCCTGTTACCAAAGATCACGGCTATTCGAATAGATTAACTTCCCTGTAGGGGTGCACCACATAACCCAACATGCTCGATCCCATTTTGCCGGACACACTTTTCTGGGTCATGCCCGGCCACGGAAGATCAACACGTCGCAGCCCGACCTAGGCCAACACAGCGGTCAGCACGCCGGAATAAACCTAAGCGCCCAGGGGTCTGGGCCCATCGCCCTTAGCACACCTGCACGTTGTGAACGCGGCCGGAAGCAGATCTAGCAACCTCCATTACAAAGGAAGTCACGTTCGCGGTCCAATCTGGCGCGCGCCGCTCAGTCGCTGACGTCACGAAGGCTTCGGCTGATACCATGACGCCGAGTGCCCATATCCTTCCCACGTAGTTGGTTAGTGCGTATAGGCCAGTAGCCAGACTCAGATCAAATACCAAGATCTCGTTAAGCGTGTTAAGTATCCGCGAACGCCGACAGGGCCAGGCCCACCTCTCACCCAGGTAGTCTCAACCTGCCCTGTCGCTCCGCCAAAAAGATCCATCTAGAGGGCCGTCGGGACAAAGGTCCTTTCAGCGCCCAATCCGTGAATCACTCGCGGGTACTCCTCGAGTTGACCCGACTTTAATCACCACATGTATCATGTATAAAGTATATAGTATATATCCGTGATCACCTCCCGAGTGATCACGGCCCGATAGTATAGCACAGCAGACGGACGAGAATGTAGGGCCACCGATGGAAAACTAGCATCCTATACTAGGCATGTAGGATTACAGGTAAAGGTAACAACAGTAGTAGTAAGGACAGGCTGTGCATCGTGATAGGAATAACGAAAGCAAGTAATATGCTACACTACTCTAATGCAAGCGATAGAGAAGAATAGGCGATATCCGGTGATCAAGGGGGGAGCTTGCTCGGACAAGAAGGAGGGGTCGTCGGTGGCGTAGTAGACCACAGGGGCATCAAGATCGCCACGGGTCTCACCAAGAGAAGAGGGGAAGAAACAGTAAATACATAGCAAGCAAGTGCATAACAGATAACAGGCAGAGCTAGACGTGTTCTAACGCGGTATGAGGTGATACCGGTGAAGGGGGAAAACATCCGGGAAAGTATTTCCGGTGTTTCGTGTTTTCGGGCAGAGGAGCCGGAGGGGGAAAGTTGCGGCTTCAATAGGTTAGGGATGCGTGGCGGACGAACGGGCTGCGTTTCCGGATTCGTCTCGTCGTTCTGAGCAACTTTCATGTATAAAGTTTTTCCATCCGAGCTACGGTTTATTTTATATTAATTTAAAAAGATTTAAATCATTTTTTGGATTTATTTAATTATTTAAAATCAACATTATCCTTAACAGTGCATGCTGACGTCAGCATGACGTCAGTAGTCAACAGAGGTGTTGACTGGGTCAATCTGACATGCGGGACCCACCTGTCATACTTTGTTTAGATTAACTAGGATCTAGCTAATCTAATTACTGTGTAATTCAACTAACTAGTTAATTAGATTAATTAAACTGGATTAACTAACTTAATTAATTCACTAAGTTAATTAATTATTAATTTTATTAATTCATTTTTGTTTATCTTTATCTTTTTTTTAAACGTTCTGGGGGCGTGGGCCCCATATGTCATAGGGCCAGAGGGCTACCGGGCGGTGGATGCGGGCGCCTGGGCGTGGGCGTCCGCCCGAACACGCACGGGCGTGATGGAGGGCGCCGGCGGAGGCCATGGCCTCGACGAGAAGCTGGCGAGGGCAGTCCCCGGCGGGGGCTCTGGCGGTGGAGGGGCTAGCAGCGCGAGGCGGGACAGGGGGGTGCATGCATCGGGCGCGGTCGGGGCGCGGCGAACGCACAGCTATGCACGCCGAAGCGCGGCGTGGGGAAAGGAGGAGGTTGGGGGGTTTCCTCACCCTCCGCTCGTAGTTTTTCGGGCGGCGAGGCTCGGGGGCGACCCTTGGGGAGGAGGACGGGGACGACATGCGGTGGGGACGAGGAGGCGACGACGTAGAGGACGGCGGGGAGGCAGTCCGGGTGGCGACGGCGTCGAGCTGGCTCCAGGGACGGCGAGAAGCGACGGCGGGGTCGTCCTCAGGCGCTGGGGACGGCGGGCGGCGGTGGTGTTGGTGGAGATCCGACGAAGGTGCGATGGTGGTCGCATGGGAGGGGGTCGACACGAGCGTCACAGCAGTGGGGAAGTCCGGCGACGGGATGGGGTGCTGGCGATGTGGGGCGATGGGGATGGTGAGGCAGATGGCGTCGAGCGGCGCTCGGCGCCCAGACGAGCGAAGCGGCGGCGTGGTCGGGCCAGCGGGGCGCGGATCGGGCGTTCGCCCAGATCCGCTCGGAGGGGAGTGCTGGGGAACGAGGGGAGAGGGGTTCGGTCCGATCCAGATTGGATCGGGAGGGGAGAGGAGTGGGGAGTGGGGGGGATCCTGCGGGGTTAGGGTTCGGTCGGGCGTGGGGAAATAGGCCATATAGGCCAAGGGGTGTGGGAGTGGGCGGTCGAGGCTGGTGGCTCTTGGGCGAAGCCCAAGATGAGGGGAGGTGTTCTCTTTTTTTTGTATTGTATTTTTCTAAATTTTTCTTTTCTTTTATTTATTTTATTTTACTATTTTAATTCAACTTAGGGCATATAAGTATTTTATAACTTTGTGTTTCCTTTACTATAATTACCTATATAATATTTGGCACTAACCGAACATTTTTGTTTTGATGTTTGAAAACTTTTGATGTTTGACAATATTTAAATTTTGAATTTGAAAGTTTTGAACCGACGCGAGATTAGCAACAGTAATCGAGGTGACATGGCATCATTAGCAGAGGTTCACTGTAGCTTAATTATCCGGGCGTCACAGTCTTCAATCAAATTCTTCAAACAGTAATGATCAAGTACAACAATATATGAATGAGGAAATGAAAGGGTTGAGGAAATAGAACCAGTAGCTCGTTGAAGACAGTGATTTGGTAGACCAGTTCCAACTGCTGTGACAGTCGTACGTCTGGTTGGAGCAGCTAGGTATTTTAACCTGAGGACACACAGTCCTCACCGTATTCTCCTTGAGCTAAGGTCACACAGACCTCGCCCAATCACTCGTGGTAAGTCTTCATGTGACTTCCAAACCTTCACAGACTCGGTCACTCGGTGATCCACAATTTCCTCTTGGATGCTCTAGACCATGACACCTAACAGTCTGGAGGATGCACAGTCCTCAAAGGTAACAAGCGTGGGTTCCACACAGGAACAATCTCTTCAGTGATGCTCAATCACTTTGGGTTTGTAGGTGTTTGGGTTTGGGTTTCCTCACTTGATGATTTTCACTCAAAGTCCTCGGAGGATGGGATGCTCTCAATGACAAGTGTCAGTTTCTCTTGGAGAAGCTAACCAACTAGTGGTTGTAGGGGGCGGCTATTTATAGCCTAGGGAGCAGCCCGACATGATAAGACATAAATGCCCTTCAATGATATGACCGTTTGGTGAGTAGATATTTTGGGACAGCTGGCGCGTAGCACAACAACAATCGGAAATTTGAGTATCCAATTCCTCAGGGCTATCATGTTCCTCACTTGTAGGCATTCCGCACTGGAAAATTCCTAACTCCTCAGTCAGAACAAATTCCTCAGAGATCAGAAGATCTTCGTCTCTGTCACTAAAGAAATTGACTGAACTATATGCGATTTCCAATGGCTTCACTCGAAAGGATTGGTAGGTGTAGGATTTTGAGATGAGCATCACTTGGAAACTTTTCCTTAGTTTTACCTCGACCCCCTTTAACAGTACGGTGTTTCCTATGACTCAAGAAAGAGAAATGAAACTACAAAAACAGAAGTCTTCATGTTTCATAATCCTCGCATGTATACCAAGTGTTCACGGTCACACCAATTTGTTCACTTTCAAAGTCTTCAAAAAGCCAAAGTCTTCAGTTGAAGACATTCATTTTTAGGGGTCGAGTTTCTCTGTAAATATCAAACTCCTCATAGACTTATAGACATGTGTACACTCACAAACGCATTAGCCCTTAACCTATAAGTCTTCAATACACCAAAATCACTAAGTGGCACTAGATACACTTACATGACTCAACAAATTGTACAATCAAGCAAGCATGACGAGGACTAAAAGAAAATTTTGTATCAACATCACACGGCTAACAGACCAACGTCATGCTCCATCCACATCAAATACTTTGGATCTGCCTGTTGAGGATCCATGCTGAAATCCATTGACCTGCAAAAGGGGAAATCTCAGCATACAAGCACATACGGTGGGTAGTCACTGTGGGTGGGGATTGGAGGAGATTAGAGGATTAGTGTATGGTGGCATGGGCCTAGAGGAAGAAGCTTCCATGAGGGGAAGAGGCTGTCGTGCCATCGGCCATGGGAGGCGGGCGCGTGGTGGTGGGTCAGGAACACGACGGTCAACAGAGGTGAGCACGCGTGGAGGTGTGAGCATGCGAGGGAGAGGTAGATCTGCCGGAGAGAAGAGAGAGAAGGAGGATGGCAGAGAGGGACTGACCTGCACCGTTGGGAGCTCTACGTTGCACCTCTGTCCGCCTCCTCTCCTGCTCGTTCGCCTGTTCCTTTCCCTCAACCACGGCGAAGTGGTAAGTCGAGCGCTCGATCCCGAATATCAGCCAAAGTCGAGCTCCTGACCTCTGATTTCAGGAATAGCTATGCGGATTGTGAGAGCGGGCCAGCAAATATCTCAGGCCAATTCAGCGATTCAATTCCGTGACCATCCAAACAATGGCATTCGGGCTACCCCAATGGCAATGTAAATATTTGGGCCTCAATATCAACATCCAAACGGAGTATAAGCACTTGAGTAGTTAGGCATGATCAAAACCTCATCCCCTTATAATAGTATTGGCTTTCCTATGGACCTAATGTGATCTTGGATGACTTACCCAAAAAATGTAGAGCCTTGAAACTTTGCCAATCATGTCCTTTGCATTTTGAGGGGTCCACATTCACATCCCATTGAGATACCTAAATTGAACTTCCCTGAAATATTCCTAGGCATTAGTTCAATGATGTATATGTTGTTATGAATTACCAAAACCACTCGGAGATTAGTTGCACTTTCAAAAACCAATCTCGACGATGGTACTCATGCGCACAATAATTTCTACTCATAAGTCGCAACACGGAGGTTTTCTAAAGCTTACTTCAAAACTTAGGAAATTTTAGACAACTTCCCCAAAACTCGATACGGGTACTTACCCTAAAAGTTTGTTAGGCTCTTGTAAATGTATGAACCGGAAACCATGGGAGCACCCAAGGCGATTAGGGCTTTGCAAATACTGACGAGGCATGTGGACTAGATCGGTGAGGTGCAAAGGAGATAAGAGGCCTGAGATGGCAACAGCTTCTGAGACCACCGGTAGCAAGGCAACGAAAGCCCTGGCTCCTAAGTCTGCGAAAGCGCGTTTCAAGGAACAACTAGGGAAACATTAACTGGGTTTTCGGGGTTCGTTTGGACATTCTTATACATTAACTTGGTTTTCTAGGCATTTTTATGTGCATAATTCAAATTTGAACTACATGCACATGCTCCAATGCATATAAATTGGTTGAAAAATCAAATGTGTGTCCTTCGTTGCATTCTTAGGTCCCATGCAAGAAATGGGAATGAATGTCAAACACCCTGCCACCGTCACTAGGCCGCAAACATTGAGATACCTGGTTTTCAAATTCTAGTAAATCCAAAACTCGTCTAAAATTCATGAAAGTTGGCATGCTATCATGGAGCTGCATCAACATGCCGTGGTAAAAAAATTGTCCCATTTGGGGTAGGTTTGGGTATAAGCTTCTCACAAACCAGAGCTTCTCACAACAAGCGTGATGGTTTTGGTAGGGAACGCGCCACCTTTGGGGACGAAACGAAATCCATTGCCTCTTATTGCTTTCAAGTTTTTTCTAGTGTCAACACAGAACAACAGGAGTGTTGTGTTAAATTTTGGAATTTTTCTGGGCTCATTTGGATATTTTTATAAATTAACTGGGTTTTCTAGGCATTTTATGTGCATAATTCAAATTTTAACTACATGCACATGCTCCAGTGCATATAAACTGGTTAAAAAATCAAATATGTGTCCTTGGTTACATGCTTAGGTCCCGTGCAAGAAATGGGAATGAATGTCAAACACCCTGCCACCGTCACTGGGTCGCAAACATTGAGATACCTGGTTTTTAAATTCTAGTAAATCCAAAACTCGTCCGAAATTCATGAAACTTGGCATGCTATCATGGAGCGGCATCAACATGCCGTGGTAAATTTTTTGTCCCAATTGGGGCAGGTTTGGGTACAAGCTTCTCTCAACAAGCGTGATGGTTTCGGTAGGGAACATGCCACCTTTGGGGACGAAACAATATCCGTTGCCTCTTATTGCTTTCAAAAAATTTCTAGTGTGAGAATAGAACAACAGGAGTGTTATGTTAAATTTTGGAATTTTTTGGGGTTCGTTTGGACATTTTTATACATTAACTGGGTTTTCTAGGCATTTTATGTGCATAATTCAAATTTGAACTACATGCACATGCTCCAGTGCATATAAATTGGTTAAAAAAATCAAATGTGTGTCCTTGGTTGCATACTTAGGTACCATGCAAGAAATGGGAATGAATGTCAAACAACCTGCCACCGTCACTGGGCCGCAAACATTGAGATACCTGGTTTTAAAATTCTAGTAAATCCAAAACTCATCTAAAATGCATTAAACTTGGCATGCTATCATGGAGCGGCATCATCATGCCATGGTAAAAAAATTGTCCCATTTGGGGCAGGTTTGGGTATAAACTTCTCACGAACCAGAGCTTCTCACAACAAGCGTGATGGTTTCGGTAGGGAACATGCCACCTTTGGGGATGAAACAATATCCGTTGCCTCTTATTGCTTTCAAAACAATTCAGTGTCAACAGAGAACAACAGGAGTGTTGTGTTAAATTTTGGAATTTTTCGGGGTTCGTTTGGACATTTGTATACATTAACCGGGTTTTCTAGGAATTTTATGTGCATAATTCAAATTTGAACTACATGCACATGCTCCAGTGCATATAAATTGGTTGAAAAATCAAATCTGTGTCCTTGGTTGCATGCTTAGGCCCCATGCAAGAAATGGGAATGAATTTCAAACACCAGGGCACTGTTGATTGTCGGCAAAACATTGAGATACTTTGTTTTTAAATTTAGTAAATCCAAAACTCGTCTGGAATTAATGAAACTTGGCATGCTATCATGGAATGGCACCCGACATGTTGTGGTATTTTTTGTGTCCATTTTGAGAGAAGGCACACTCGAATAACAGCCAACAAAGGCATTTAAAAAGAAATAGCCGCCACTTTAACATCTCAAACATTTTGTATAATTTAAATTGTGTGCGTTCTGTTAACCATTCACATGATGCCACGTCTCACTCTTTTAATGGATAGGAGGTGTCGCGTGGACAGGTGCTTTAGTGCTTGACTAAACGGGAGGCGTGTGAGCTGTACTCCAATGCGGAGGCTCACCGGGAAGTGTGCGAGATGTACGCCGCACAGGCTCACCGGGAAGCGAGCCCTTTAACTTCCATGGCCGCCCGCCTTGATCACATCCTCTCCATTAATGGCGTCCAAGCTGCATTTTAATACGGTCTTTAAATATAAAACACTCATCACAAACGTTTTAGTTAGAACACCCGTATGCAAACCGACAACTTCCCCAGGAAGCCAAGGGAAAATGTGCCGAGCAGGATTTGTGCAGCTCTTGATCGCAAACATTTTAGTTAGAACACCCGTATGCAAACCGGCAGCTTCCCTAGGAAGCCACAAGAAAATGTGCCGAGCAGGATTTCCACAGCTCTTGGTTGCAAATGTTTTAGATAGAACACCCGTATGCAAAGTGAGAGCTATGTTCTTCCCCCTTAAGTCGAGGGAAAATTTGCAGCGTAGGATTTGTGCATCCCTTCAACGCAAATGGTTGTTTTGGATGACCCGTGTGCAACCACGTACAAACAATTTGGTAAGATTTGCATCTGTCATATTGGGTATGTTGCCATTTGTCAAACTGGAAAGATAGACATTTGTTGATCTAGTAACATTGCCATTTATCAATCCTTGTAACACTACGATTTGTCAAAATATGCAGCTAAAAATCACTAGCACTATCTAACTTTTGCAACTAAAATTCAGTAATTAAGCATAGATTTCATTCATAGATTAAGCAGTCATCCTTAATTTATACAAACAGTTCAACTCGACAGCTGAACCGACCAAACTTTTCCGCAATTGTTGCCAACCACGTACTGAAATAGCTAGTTCAACTATATATACTAGCTAATTTTAAGTATGTTATACAATTCCACCACATCTATAGTCAGATGAACTGAACAAAATATCCCCTAAATACTACTACTACGGAGGGGCTTTGTGCTACTTCCGGCAGCCTCTCCTCTGCCGAGCGCGCTCAGTAAGAGGCACAGGAGGAGGAGGAGCCCACCGATGAGCTGGACAACTGCAATACGGTGCCTGCCGTTGCTGCACGTTCAGCGACGCTCGCCAGCTCGAACGCCCACTGCCGCTCCAGATGACCCCTCTCAAAGCGGCCGGACTGCTCGTAGATCTCCTGATTCCTTGCCTCCGCGTCAGCGTGTGCTGCGGCCAAGGCTGCGGGAAGGCTCTTTGCATGCTCGACGAGGCGCTCCTCCTCCCGCAGGAAATCGATGTAGCGCGCAAGGTCGCTGATGCACGTGCGAGCCTCCACCTCCGCCTCCCTCCTCTGGGTGGCGGTGGCAGAGCGGGTGATGATCCCGGTAGTTGACGGTGGGCTCGCGGCCACGGCAGCCGACGATGGGGTGGTGGCCACGACGGCCACCTCCCGCCTTCGGGCCGTGGTGGCGGAGCAGGTGATGGTGGCCGGCAGTGGGGTGGCGGCCACGACGGCCAACTCCCGCCTTCGGGCTGCTGTGGCGGAGCGGGTGATGGCCGACAGTGGGGTGGCGGCCACGACAGCCACCTCCCGCCTTCGGGCTGCAGCGGCGGAGTGGGCGATGGCCCTGGCTTTCGATGGTGCTGTGGAAACAACGACGGCCGGCAACAGCTCCCGACGGGCACTGGCGGCGGAGCGTGTGATGGGCGCTCTGCGCACACCCAACAGGGACGCCACGCGCACTACACTACGCCGGGGACTGCGCCGCCGCCGCGGTGTTGCCTCCCAGCTGGAGCTGTCCTCTAATGACGACAGAGTGGCTGAGCAACGACAACAGACCGGTGCCATTGGCGATTGTGGCAGAAGCAGACGAGATAAGCTACATGGATGGAGGGGAAAATGCGATGCAGGACTCGCCGGCCATGAGGGTTTATATAGCAGGCCGGTAAGCATTGGGATTTTGGGGGATTTCACTAAGTCGCGTGAGAAGCTTGCACGAGAACCTGCGAGGTTGCGGGGGAACAGGTTCACCGATGATTCATTGACGCCACTTCGAGCCACCGTTTGGCCAAAAGAACACCCCCGCGCGCTGCGCAAGCTTGCGCCGTAAGTTGTCTGAGGCAGCGGGGTGACAAGACGTGCGAGAGTAGGACGAAAGGATACGTACACATATGGTTAATACACAAAATGTTTGCGATTTAATTACCTACTATACCCCCGTCCAAGTTTATAAGTAGAATTTAACTAATAAAATACGATTGCATGTCGCCAAAGATTATATCGTTGGATTCGTATTTGAACATAGTTTCCAGTTATACAATTTTTGCAACATGCATTAACACTTTTTTGGTTAAATTTAAGGTTCTATACCGCAAGCGTTTTCCTGCAACACACACGGCTTATTCCATCACAAACAGCTCGAATGGATCAACTATATGCCACGTATCGCACACACAACTCAATCTGATTCGTGCTTGATGTATCCGACATCGTTCGCACAGTTCATCTTATTTGGCACGTATCACTGTGCTAGCCTCTGCTCGCGTCCCTCGGCAAGCTCTGTTCGCTGTTAGGCGCCGCCTTTCCTTGCGTGTTCAACTGCTATATGCATTAACCATATGTGTACGTATCCTGTTTAATACAAAAAATGGTTAATACAAAAAATGCCTTGCGACCGTTTCACCAGGTTTGTCAACAGCACCGACTACAAGTTTGCCACGGTGGAAACCACTGATGATGTAAAAGCGCTCAGGGTTACGGGCTTGCCCTGCAAGAACCTTGTCAAAATCCATGAGCACTACAGGGTCTGGGGCAGCACGAAGAAGGACTCCCAGGTTGAACTCGCCTCGGCCATCGTCGACCCATACTACGAAGAGATGAAGCAGGATGCCAACAGAACACGTCCCGTATCCTATACCCTGGCACAGGGCCTAGATACGGCAACTGGATGAACCTCACCTCAGGCTCGCGGCCAAGAGCGTGTACACATGATACGAGATGCACAGGCGTATCGTTGACATGAGGAAGTTCCTTGTTACGGAGGTCGAGGAGGCCGGATCAAGCCACAACGAGAGCAAGCGTCACAAGAAGTAGATGATGATCAGATGATCATTTATCCTAGTTAATCATGCATGTAATATATAGTTTACTTTGGTGTGTGGAAATGTCATGTGTGTAGTAGCCACCTATGTAATTATGCATGTAATAGTTTACTTTGGTGTGTGAAAATGCCATGGTTGTAGAAGCTACCTATGTAAGTGGATGTTTAATTTGGTTATGCAACCATGTCCTTATAAGTGTGTGTGTGTGTGTGTGTGTGTCTGTGTGTGTGTCTATATATGTTGTTGTTCTGGATGCAATGCCATCGCACAACACACACGTCTTATTAGCAGCAATCCTCTGTGTTATTATCGGTCTTCGCACACATTTCTGATTACAGACCTGTTTGCCACGTATCACACACATCTTGTTATATTGAACCGTTTCTGTTCTCTTGTCTCAATGCAAACAGTTCATCCGAGTGAACCGCATGCCGTATATCGCACACACCTTGATCTGGCTGACCGTTTCTTTTGTGTTGCCTAATCACAAATAGTTCATCCGAGTGAACCGTATGCTGTATATCGCACACACCTTCATCCGTCTACCCGTTTTTTTTGTTCCTCCTAATAACAAACAGTTAATTGAACTGAACCATATGCCCTGCATCTCACACGCTGCTAAAATCTGAACCGTGTTTGATGCATCCGTCATCGCAAACGTTTCACACGTTTTTTGACGGGTTTTTTACACCACCGTTTGCGATTATTGCATCGCATATAGTTTCGTCGAAGGTTCTCTGATTGTAGTGTCGCGTTAGCAGCATCCTCCAGTAGTGTTAGTATGGTAACATAGATCCTATCTCTAGGGATTCAAGAGGTGTTGTCATTAAAAGCCCAAAGCTCTTGTCTGATTATTATAATCTTAATTATGGAGGCAACCCTGCGAGACGGATAGGCCAAAGATAGGAACCCTAGGCCTTGTTTCCAAGAATTGATATACCATTTTTCTCGCTGATTTCTACTTGCTACCTTGCTATTCTTATTTATTCAGATTATAAAAACATATTTCTACTATCCACAGTACATTTGTATCACCATCTCTTCACCGAACTAGTGCACCCATACAATTTACTATTGTATTGGGTGTGTTGGGGACACAAGAGATTTCTTGTATTTGATTGAAGGGTTGTTTGAGAGAGACCATCTTCATATTGCACCTCCTATGGATTGATAAACCTTAGGTTATCCACCTAGGGGAAATTTGCTGCTGTCCTACAAAACTCCGCGCTTGGGGGCCCAATATAGTGTACAAGAATAAAGTTGCATAGTAGACATCAAGCTATTTCTGGGGCCGTTGTCGGGGAGGTGAGTGCTTGAAGGTATACCTTTAGATCTTGCAATTGAATCTTTTACTTTCTTGATCACTAGTTTGGTTTTATTAAAGAAAAGTATTAAAAAATTGAGGTGAAGTTGCATCAAAATCTTTATCTTTATGAAGTTTTTCTTGAAAATATGGATTCCGATAATTGCGGAGAAGTGTTAAAAGAAGAATTTAACACAATGTTTGGTGTGAGTTCCTTGAATGATAAGCATGATTGCAATGTTATTAGTATGTCTTCTTTGAATATCCATGATGCTAATGATATGCAAAGCTATAAGCTTGGGGATGCTATGCTTGATTAAGATGATATTTTAATCCCCCATATGTTCTGATGAGAAAATTTATTATGATCAGAACATGCCTCATATTTATGATGATTACAATGATGAAAGTGGGTTTGGAAGAGTGTCAACTCTAGGTAGTAATGATCCCTCTATTTTGGAGGGTGTTGAATCTTATTGGAATAATGATAAAAGTGGATTCGGAGAGGTCATGACTTTATTTAATATGGAATCCACTACTTTGGAAGATGTTTCAATTGATTATGACAACCAAGTTGCTATCTATGATGATTACTATGATGACATGTATGCTATAAAGAATAATGATTACCATGAAACTTGTCACTGTGATTTGAATGCTCAAATTAATTATGTCAATCAAGTATCACGTGCTAGTTATTTAGTTGAGTTTTGTCCCACTACTTATGTGGAGAGTAATAAAAAATTTATGCATGTGGATCATGAAAAGAATGCATTATGTGATAGCTATATTGTTGAATTTGTTCATGATGCTACCGAAAATTATTGTGAGGGAGGGATATATGCTTATAGATATCTCAATAATATCAACTGTCCTCTCTTTATGTTGATAGTTTTGAAGTTGCACTTGTTTTGCCTTCCTATGATAGTTAATTCTTGCTACAATAAATCATTTGTTTATAAAATTTCTATGCATAGGAAGTGGGTTAGGCTAAAATATGTTTGCTATATGATTCATGATGCTCTCTTTGTGTTTCAAATCATATTCTTTTATGTGAACATCATTAAAATTGGTATGCCCATCTAAAAGGCTTTAAAGAGAGGCGCTTGTTGGAAGACAACCCAATATTTATCCTTACTATTTTTCTGAGTTCACATTGTCTTGTCTGTTGCAGAAGATTTCTTACTCTTTCATCAGAAGGGGCAGCAGCAGGTTGTGTGAGGAGAGCAAGCTGCACACACGCAGGCCAGAAAGAGACTCGTCGCCATATATCTTTTGTCACTTCGCATTCCCAGAATAAGTGTATGGATGTCTCCAGGTTTCTCATGCACAAGGGTGCTACTTATTGAGCATACATTGGTTTTTCCCTTGAAGAGGAAAGGGTGATGCAGCAAAGTAGAGATAAGTATTTCCCTCAGTTAGGGAACCAAGGTATCAATCCAGTAGGAGAAGAACGCACAAATCACCAATACCAGCACAAACAATCAAACACTTGCACCCAACGCGTTAAAGGGGTTGTCAATCCCTTCACATTCACTTGGAAAGGTGAGATCTGATAGAGATAGATAAAACTAAATAAAATATAAAGTAAATATTTTGGGGTTTTTTGGTTTATAGATCTGAAAGTGAAAGATTGAAAAATAGTAGATCAAAAACTTATATGATGGAAAATAGACCCGGGGGCCATAGGTTTCACTAGAGGCTTCTCTCTTGAAGGCAAATAATACGGTGGGTGAACAAATTACTGTTGAGCAATTGATAGAAAAGCGCAAAGTTATGACGATGTCCAAGGCAATGATTATGTAATATAGGCATCACGTCTGTGTCAAGTAGACCGACTCCTGCCTGCATCTACTACTATTACTCCACACATCGACCGCTATCCAGCATGCATCTAGAGTATTAAGTTGATATAAGATGACATGATGTAGAGGAATAAACTCAAGCAATATGATATAAACCCCATCGTTTTATCCCTGATGGTAACAATACAATACGTGCCTCGCCACCCCTACTTTCTCACTGGGTGAGGACACCGCAAGATTGAACCCAAAGCTAAGCACCTCCCCCATTGCAAGAAAAACCAATCTAGTTGGCCAAACCAAAACAATAGTTCGAAGAGAAATACAAAGATACCAAATCATGCATATAAGAATTCAGAGAAGATTCAAATAATATTCATAGATAGGTTGATCATAAATCCACAATTCATTGGATCTCGACAAACACACCGCAAAAGAAGATTACATCGGATAGATCTCCAAGAACATCGAGGAGAACATGGTATTGAGAATCAAAGAGAGAGAAGAAGCCATCTAGATACTAGCTATGGACCCGTAGGTCTGTGGTAAACTACTCCAGCTTCATAGGAAGGGCAATAGGGTTGATGTAGATGCCCTCCATGATCGAATCCCCCTTCGGCGGGATGCTAGAAAAGGGCCAAAGATGGGATATCATGGGAACAGAAGGTTGCAATGGTGGAAAAGTGTTTTCGTGGATGCTTCTGGTGGTTTGGGAAGATATGTGAATATATAGGAGGCAGAACTAGGTCAGGGGGTCACCAAGGGGCCCACAAGGTAGGGGGCGAGCCCTCCACCCTTGTTGACGCCTCATGGCTCTTCTGACTTGAACTCATATCTCCTGGGATTCTTCTAGTCCAAGAAAAATCATCGTGAAGTTTTATTCCGTTTGGACTCCGTTTGGTATTCCTTTTCCGCGAAACTCAAAAACAAGGAAAAAACAGAAACTGGCACTGGGCTCTAGGTTAATAAGTTAGTCCCAAAAATAATATAAAATACCATAGTAATGCATATAAAACATCAAAAACAGATAATATAATAGCATGGAACAATAAAAAATTATAGATACGTTAGAGACGTATCAAGCATCCCCAAGCTTAATTCCTGCTCGTCCTCGAGTAGGTAAATGATAAAAACAGAATTTTTGATGTGGAATGCTACCTAACATATTTATCCATGTAATTTTCTTTATTGTGGCATGAATGTTCAGATCCATAAGATTCAAAACAAAAGTTTAATATTGACATAAAAATGATAGTACTTCAAGCATACTAAAAAGGCAATTATGTCTTCTCAAAATAACATGGCCAAAGAAAGTTATCCCTACAAAATCATATAGTCTAGCTATGCTCCATCTTCATCACACAAAATATTCAATGCATCCACAACCCCGATGACAAGACAAACAATTGTTTCATACTTTTGATGTTCTCAAACCTTTTCAACTTTCACGCAATACATGAGCGTGAGCCATGGACATAGCACTATAGGTGGAATAGAATATGGTGGTTGTGTAGAAAACAAAAAAGAAGGAGATAGTCTCACATCAACTAGGCGTATCAATGGCCTATGGAGATGCCCATCAATAGATATCAATGTCATTGGGTAGGGATTGCCATGCAACGTATGCACTACAGCTATAAGCTTATGAAAGCTCAAAAGAAAACTAAGGGTTGTGCATCTAACTTGCTTGCTCATGAAGACCCAGGGCAATTTGAGGAAGCCCATCGTTGGAATATACAAGCCAAGTTTTATAATGAAAAATTATCACTAGTATATGAAAGTGACTACATAGGAGACTCTCTACCATGAAGATCATGGTGCTACTTTGAAGCACAAGTGTGGAAAAGGATAGTAACATTGCCCCTTCTCTCTTTGTCACTTTTTTTGTTTGGCTTCTTTTGCCTCTTTTTTTGTTGGATTCTTTGGCCTCTTTTATTTTTTCCCTCACATGGGACAATGCTCGAATAATGAAGATCATCACACTTTTATTTACTTACAACTCAAGAATTACAACTCGATACTTAGAACAAAATATGACTCTATATGGATGCCTCCGGCGGTGTACCGGGATGTGCAATGACTCACGAGTGACATGTATGAAAAAATTATGAAAGGTGGCTTTGCCACAAATACGATGCCAACTACATGATCATGCAAAGCAATATGAAAATGATGGTATGTGTCATTAATAAACGAATGGTGAAAGTTGCATGGCAATATATCTCGGAATGGCTATGGAAATGGCATAATAGGTAGGTATGGTGGCTGTTTTGAGGAATGTATATGGTGGGTGTATGGCACCGGCGAAAATTGCATGGCACAAGAGAGGCTAGCAATGGTGGAAGGGTGAGAGTGTGTATAATCCATGGACTGAACATTAGTCATAAAGAACTCATATACTTATTGCAAAAATCTATTAGTTACCAAAACAAATTACTACGCGCATGCTCCTAGGGGGATTGGTTGGAAAAGACCATCGCTCGTCCCCGACTGCCACTCATAAGGAAGACAATCAATAAATAACTCATGCTCCATCTTCGTTACATAACGGTTCACCATACGTGCATGCTACAGGAATCACAAACCTTAACACAAGTATTTATCCAATTCACAATTACTTACTGGCATGACTCTAATATCACCATATCTATATCTCAAAACAATCATAAGGAATCAAACTTCTCATAGTACTCAATGCACTTTATATGAAAGTTTTTATTATATCCCTCTTGGATGCCTATCATATTAGGACTAAATTCATAACCAAAGCAAATTACCATGCTGTTTAGAGAATCTCAAAATAATATAAGTGAAGCATGAGAGTTCAATAATTTCTACAAAATAAACCCACTGCCGTGCTCTAAAAAGATATAAGTGAAGCACTAGAGCAAAATTGGCTAGCTCAAAAGATATAAGTGAAGCACAAAGAGTATTCTAATAAATCACGATTCATGTGTGTCCCTCTCAAAAGGTGTGTACAGCAAAGATAATTTAGGTAAACTAAAAAGTAAAGACTCATATCATACAAGACGCTCCAAGGAAAACACATATCATGTGGTGAATAAAAATATAGCCTCAAGTAAAGTTACCGATAGACGAAGACGAAAGAGAGGATGCCTTCCGGGGCATCCCCAAGCTTAGGCTCTTGGTTGTCCTTGAATATTACCTTGGGGTGCCTTCGACATCCCCAAGCTTAGCCTCTTTCCACTCTGTATTCCATAGTCCATCAAATCTTTACCCAAAACTTCAAAACTTCATAACACAAAACTCAACAGAAAATCTTACAAGCTCCGTTAGTATAAGAAAATAAATCACCACTTTTTGTACTGTTGTGAACTCATTCTTTATTTATATTGGTGTGATATCTATTGTATTCCAACTTTTCCATGGTCCATACCCCCAATACTACCCATAGATTCATCCAAATAAGCAAACAACACATAGAAAACAAAATCTGTCAAAAACAGAACAGTCTGTAGTAATCTGTAATTCTTGAATACTTATGTAACTCCAAAAATTCTGAAAAATTAGGACAACAGAGGTAATTTTTATCTTAATCTGCTGCAAAAAGAATCAATATTTTATCGCGCTTCTGTTAAAAATGATAATTATATTACTGGGCGCAAAAGTTTTTGTTTTTCAGCAAGATCAAATCAACTATCACCGTAAGCTATCCGAAAGGTCTTACTTGGCATAAACACTAATTAAAACACAAAAACACATATAACCAGAGGCTAGATGAATTATTTATTGAAAAACAGAACAAAAAAAGCAAGAACAAAAATAAAATTGGGTTGCGTCCCAACAAGCGCTTTTCTTTAAAGCCTTTTAGCTAGGCATTGATAACTTTTATTATGCTCACATGAAAGACAAGAATTGAAGCACAAAAAGAGCATCATAAAGCATGTGAAAATCACATCTAAGTCTAAAATACTTCATATGCATAGGAATTTTATAGGAAAACAAATTAGCAAGACAAGAAAGATCTAGCATATGCAAGAAAGAAGAAAGAAACAATAGCAATCTCAACATAACGAGAGGTAATTTAGTAACATGAAAATTTCTACAACCATATTTTCCTCTCTCATAATAATTACATGTAGGATCATAATCAAATTCAACAATATAACTATCACATAAAATTTTCTCTTCATTATCCACATGGATGCAAAGTTGACACTCTTCCAAAATAGTGTTATTAACATAAATTAAAGTCATTACTTCTCCAAACCCACTTTTATCAAAAATTTCATAAGATTGATCATTCTCCAATGTAGTGGGGTCATTATTACCTAGAGTTTACACTCTTTCACCCACTTTCAATATTATTGCAATCACTATTATCATGAGGCTTGAATAAATTTTCAAGATCATAAGAAGAATCACCCCAATCATGATCATTACAATAAGTAGTGGCCATAGCAAAATTAGCATCCCCAAGCTTAGGGTTTTGCATATTATTAGTGCAATTGACATTAATGGAATTTATAGTAACATCATTGCAATCATGCTTTTCTTTCAAGGACCTATCATGAATCACTTCATAATTTTCTTCTTTTAACACTTCATCAGAATTTTCAGTATTCACGAATTTCAAGCAAAACTTCATAAGGAAATCTAGTGCGCCCAAATCACTAGCAATTGGTTCATCATGATTGGATCTCTTAAAAAGATAAGCAAGGGGGTGAGGACCCATATCAATAGATTTTTAGCATGAAGATGCAAGCAAATAGAAGACACATGTCACCCAAGCAAAGAATAAGAAAACGAAAAGACAAACGGAAGAAGGGCGAAGAAAAGGCCAATCTTTTTGAAAATCGTTTTAGAAGTGGGGAAGAGGAAAATGAGAGGCAAATGGCGAATAATGTAATGCAAGATATGAGAGTTTTATGATGGGGACTTGGTATGACTTGACTTGGCGTAGATCTCCCCGACACCGGTGCCAGAAATTCTTCCTGCTACTTCTTGAGCTTGCGTTGATTTTTTCCTTGAAGAGGATAGGGTGATGCAGCAAAGTAGAGATAAGTATTTCCCTCAGTTAGAGAACCAAGGTATCAATCTAGTAGGAGAAGAACACACAAATCACCAATACCTGCACAAACAAACAAACAAACACTTGCACCCAACGTGTTAAAGGGGTTGTCAATCCCTTCACCGTCACTTGCAAAGGTGAGATCTGATAGTGATAGACAAAACTAAACAAAAGATAAAGCAAATATTTTGGGGATTTTTTGTTTATAGATCTGAAAGTAAAAGATTGCAAAATAGTAGATCGGAAACTTATATGATATAAAATAGACCCGGGGGCCATAGGCTTCACTAGAGGCTTCTCTCATGAAGGCAAATAATATGGTGGTTGAACAAATTACTGTCGAGCAATTGATAGAAAACCGCAAAGTTATGACGGTATCCAAGGCAATTATTATGTAATATAGGCATCACGTCCGTGTCAAGTAGACCGACTCCTGCCTGCATCTACTACTATTACTCCACACATCGACCGCTATCCAGCATGCATCTAGAGTATTAGGTTCATAAAGAATGGAGTGACGCCTTAAGTAAGATGACATGATGTAGAGGAAAAAAATCAAGAAATATGATATAAACCCCATCGTTTTATCCCCGATGGCAACAATACAATACGTGCCTCACTACCCCTACTTTGTCACTGGGTGAGGACACTGCAAGATTGAACCCAAAGCTAAGCACCTCTCCCATTGCAAGAAAAACCAATCTAGTTGGCAAACCAAACCGATAGTTCGAAGAGAAATACAAAGATACCAAATCATGCATATAAGAATTCAAAGAAGATTCAAATAATATTCACAGATAAGCTGACCATAAATCCACAATTCATCGGATCTTGACAAACACACCACAAAAAAAGATTACATCAGATAGATCTCCAAGAACATCGAGGAGAACATGGTATTGAGAATCAAAGAGAGAGAAGAAGCCATCTAGCTACTAGCTATTGACCCATAGGTCTATAGTAAACTACTCACGCTTCATCGGAAGGGCAATAGAGTTGATGTAGATGCCCTCCGTGATCGAATCCCCCTCCGGCAGGATGCCGGCAAAGGCCCCAAGATGGGATCTCAAGAGAACAGAAGTTTACGTCGCTAGAAAAGTGTTTTCGTGGATGCTTCTGGTGGTTTGGGAATATATGTGAATATATAGGAGGCAGAACTAGTTCAGGGGGTCACCGAGCGGCCCACAAGGTTGGTGTGACGCCCCCGATTCAATCGTACACAAATCATGCATGCAATGTGTACGATCAAGATCCGGGACTCACGGGAAGATATCACAACACAACTCTAAAACATAAATAAGTCATACAAGCATCATAATACAAGCCAGGGGCCTCGAGGGCTCGAATACAAGTGCTCGATCATAGACGAGTTAGCGGAAGCAACAATATCTGAGCACATACATAAGTTAAACAAGTTGCCATAAGATGGCTAGCACAAAATGGGATACAGATCGAAAGAGGCGCAGGCCTCCTGCCTGGGATCCTCCTAAACTGCTCCTGGTCGTCGTCAGCGGCCTGCACGTAGTAGTAGGCACCTCCAGTTTAGTAGGAGTCATCGTCGAAGGTGGCGTCTGGCTCCTGGGCTCCACCGGCTGGTCGCAGCAATCAAGTAAAGAAAGGGGGAAAAGGGAGAACAAGGCAACCGTGAGTACTCATCCAAAGTACTCGCAAGCAAGGAGCTACACTACATATGCATGGGTATATGTATAAAGAGGCAATATCGGTGGACTAAACTGCAGAATGCCAGAATAAGGGGGGGATAGCTAGTCTTATCAAAGACTACGCTTCTGGCAGCCTCCGTCTTGCAGCATGTAGAAGAGAGTAGACTGAAGTCCTCCAAGTAGCATCGCATAGGATAATCCTACCCGGTAATCCTCTCCTCGTAGCCCTGTTAGAGAGCGACCACCGAGTTGTATCTGGCACTTGGAAGGGTGTGTTTTATTAAGTATCCGGTTCTAGTTTTCATAAGGTCAAGGTACAACTCCAAGTCGTCCTGTTACCGAAGACCACGACTATTCGAATAGATAAATTTCCCTGCAGGGGTGCACCACATTACCCGACACGCTCGATCCCATTTGGCCGGACACACTTTTCTGGATCATGCCCGGCCGCGGAAGATCAACATGTCGCAGCCCCACCTAGGCACAATAGAGAGGTCAGCACGCCGGTCTAAACCTAAGTGCACAGGGGTCTGGGCCCATCACCCTTAGCACAGCTGCACATTGCAAACGCGGCCGGAAGCAGACCTAGCCTAGCAGGCGTTCCAGTCCAATCCGGCGCGTGCCGCTCAGTCGCTGACGTCACGAAATGCTTCGGCTGATACCACAACGCCGGTTGCCCATATCTTGTCCCACGTGGAGGTTAGTGCGTATAAGGTCAACGACCAAACTTAGATCAAATACCAAGATCTCGTTAAGCGTGTTAAGTATCCGTGAACGCTGAACAGGGCCAGGCCCACCTCTCACCTAGGCGGTCTCAACCTGCCCTGTCGCTCCGCCACAAAGATCCACACAGAGGGCCGTTGGGACAAGGTCCTTTCAGCCCCCAATCCGTGAATCACTCGCGGGTGCTCCACGAGCCGACCCGACTTTAGTCACCACATGTATCATGTATAAAGTACATAATATATACCCGTGATCACCTCCCGAGTGATCACGGCCCGATAGTATAGCACAGCAGACGGACAAGAATGTAGGGCCACTGATGGAATACTAGCATCCTATACTAAGCATGTAGGATTGCAAGTAAAGGTAACAACAGTAGTAGCAAGGACAGGCTATGCATCAGGATTGGAATAACGGAAAGCAGTAACATGCTACACTACTCTAATGCAAGCAGTAGAGAGTAGTATAGGCGATATCTGGTGATCAAGGGGGGGGGGGGCTTGCCTGGTTGCTCAGACAAGAAGAAGGGGTCGTCAACTCTGTAGTCGAACTGGGCAGCAGCAGCGTCGGTCTCGTAGTCTACCGGAGAGAAGAGGGGGAAGAAACCATAAATACAATGCAAACATAAGCATGACGATGCATGACATGACAATGAGCGGTGTTAGGTGTGCCCTAACGCGGTAGTAGGTGATACCGGCGAAAGGGGAAACATCCGGAAAAGTATTCCTAGTGTTTCGCGTTTTCGGACAGATGAACCGGAGGAGGAAAGTTGCGTGTTTGCTATGCTAGGGATGTGTGGCGGACTAACGGGCTTCGTAACCGGATTCGTCTCGTCGTTCTGAGTAACTTACGTGTACAAAGTTTTTCCATCCGAGCTACGGTTTATTTTATATTAGTTTTAAAATATTTAATTCATTTTTAGGATTTATTTAATTATTTAAATTCAACATTATCCAGAACAGTGCACGCTGACGTCAGCATGATGTCAACATGTCGTCAGCAGTCAACAGAGGCGTTGACTGGTCAACTGACGTGTGGGTCCCATTCGTCATTGACTGATTAGTCTAATTAGGGTTTAATTAAACTATCTACTTAATTAGATTAATTAACTTAATTAATTCATTAATTATTAATTAATTAATTAATTATATATTTATTTTTAGTATTGTTATTATTTTTTAATTCTCTTTTTTTATAAAAACATTCTGGGCGGGGCCCGCGTGTCATTGGCCCCTAGGGGCTTAGTGGATCGAACATCGGCGAACGGGCGAGCCCGGGTGGGCGGGCGCCGGCGCCCGATCGGGCGATGCGACCAGGAACGAAGGGGCGGCGTGGCGGGCGCCGACGGCCGTGGCCGTGGCCGGAGTGGGGCGGCGCCGCGAGGCCATGCAGAGTAGCAGGGCGCTGGCATGGTCATCGCCGAACTGGCGCGGGCGCTAGCCCGGGCACGGCATCGAGCGAGGCAGCGGTGGTAGGGCGTGCACACGATGGTCGCGGGGCTCGAGAGTGGACGTCGCAACGGCGGCGGAGTGACCGCGGGGTGGAGGCAGGGCAGGCGACCAGCGGGAGGGGGAGCCGAGGAGCGAGGGCAGTGACGCCCGAGGCCGAGCAGGCGAGCGGGTACATGGGGCGCGGCAGTGGCGAAGCGGCACGAGGCCGCTAGCCATCAGGGACGGCAGCAGGCCACGACGCGAACGACGGGCACGCTCGGATCCGGCGACGGAAGCAGAGGGGGAGTGGAGAGGGGCGATGCTCACGGTGGCCGTAGGGGTTTGGCAGCGGACGCGGGAGGAGGCCGGAGACGACGGGGACGGAGAGGTAGCAGTCCGGCGGGGAGGAGGAGGCAGGCCGGCGAGGTTGCGGTCCGGCGGGGTGGCCTCCGGCGACGGAGAGGACCGCGGCGATGGCGTCCGGCGATGGATCGCAGGGGGGGTCGAGCGGCGCGGTCGATGAGGTTGATTCCCCCGATCCAATCGGGGGGGAGGAAGGAGCGGGAGGCGTCCGGCGAGTGGTGGTGGTCGGCGACAGGGCCGGGGCGGCACCAGGCGGCGGCTGCGGGCGCGAGGGGCCGGTGCGCGTTGTGGGAGACGAGGGGAGAGAGGGGTTTGATCCCGATCCAGGGGAATCGGGGGAGGGAGTGGGGCGAGTGGGGGTTAGGGTTACGGGGTGGGGTTATGGAGAGAGTGGAGGGGCCGGCTGGGCCAAATGGGTCAGCCAGCTGGGCCTTCTGGCCCAGTTGACCAGGGGGCCTTTTTTTATTTGTTCTCTCTTCTTTTCCTTCTTTTATTCTATTACTTATCTGTTTTGTTTTAGTTCCTTTTATGTTTAGTTTTACAAACTATAAAAATAGTCTCTAAGTTAACATTACTATAATAATACAATTTAGTTTTAACATTTGAAAACTTTTGTTGTCTGCCTTTAGTTTCAATTTGAATTAAAACCGGTTTTCGAACTAACGCGAGAATATCAACAGTAACCATGGTGACGTGGCGTCATTAAGGAGGGATTACTGTAGCCTTAGTATCCGGGCATCACAGTTGGGGCACGCCCTCCACCCTTGTCGTCGCCTCATGGCTCTTCTGACTTGAACTCCAAGTCTCCTGGGTGTCTTCTGGTCCAAGAAAAATCATCGTGAAGTTTTATTCCGTTTGGACACCGTTTGGTATTCCTTTTCCGCTGTAGCGACCAGACCTCATATAGTCTGATCTCTGTGCATGAGTGTCATCCCTGGATCGGTAATGCTGACACGCACAGTACTTGAAGGATTTATAACAGAGTAGCAATCACACACTTGTTACATCGAATGTCTCAAAAGAGAACTTATTGCAAATAATATGGCTTAAGGGCATCTAAATACGATAACAGCGGAAGGCTTGGAAGATAAAGTGAGTCCATCAACTCCAACGACATCACTGAGTGAAAGACCACGACCTAAGGCACCTTACTCGTCGTCTGAAAAGTCTGCAACATGATACGTTGCAGCCCGAAAATGGGTCAGCACATGGAATATGGTAGCAATATAACACCAAAGAGTAATAAACAGAATAAGGCTATCACTACATGCATATATGGCTGATGGAGGCTGTATGGTTAATATGTTTTGCGAAAAGACAATTTTTTCCTTCAACAAAGGAATAAATTTTATTTAACTATCATGGTGGTTGTTAAACATTGAGAATGGTAAACCCCATCTCAATCCCAATTAAAAGTAATTAATAACCCAATCAAATTTTATAATTAAGAGTGATGAGATCCACATGATAATCCAGGAACCAGATACTCAAGACGTCCATAACCGGCACGGCTAACCATGATTAGTTTGTACACTCTGCAGAGGTTTGCACACTTTTCCCCACAAGACTTGATCTCCTCTGTTGGATTTCTCGCACTACATGGTGTTTGAGAAACGGATGACCGAGACACAGTCTTTCAGAAGCGTTAACTCTTTACTCTGGGTAGACAGTACTACCTATATCCCCTGCATCTGCTAGCCTACCACTGAAAGAGGTCATCATATTCAACCATGCCAGAGCCCATAATGGCTTGTGGCTGCACACGGAAGTTTCTAGCATGAATAATCTCATGATCCCTTTGAGCCTGGGTGGCAGTCCACAGGAGAGCCAGACGGTACCCCGGGATTTCCAAAAAAAATACAGGCAATCACCGGGTTCCCTGTTGGGGAACGTTGCAGAAAATTAAAATTTTTCCTACGGTTTCACCAAGATCCATCTATGAGTTCATCTAAGCAACGAGTTATGGGAGTGAGTTTGCATCTACATACCACTTGTAGATCGCGTGCGGAAGCTTTCGAGGGGATGGTGATGATGGAGTCGTACTCAGATCACCGATGACCAAAGCGCTGAACGGACAGCACCTCCGCGTTCAACACACGTACGGTACGGGCAACGTCTCCTCCGTCTTGATCCAGCAAGGAGGAAGGAGAGGTTGAGGAAGATGGCTCCAACAGCAGCACGACGGCGTGATGATGAAGGAGTTACAATTCTTCGGCAGGGTGTGACGCCCCAAGACCGGAGCTTCAGTTGCCTTCCAGGGTTTCCGAGTTTTGTCGTGTGGTTTGTTTTGTTTTTTTGCCTTGCATCATGTCATCATGCCATCATATCATTAATTTTTGCAACTCGACTAAATAAATTGTATGGATTTTTCGATCCATTTAAACCGAGGGATTCACATGGTGTTTTCTCTTTATAACATATCCTCCTAATAGTTATGGAGCTATTATAATTTATTCCATTTATTTGGAATTGATCTTAACACACTTGCAAAATAATTTCGTTCCTTTTTCTGCTTCAAGTTTGGTCTCCAAACCTTGCCATTATTACTCTATCATTTTCCGGAGATCCACCAAAAATCCTTGGATCATTTTTGTTAAATTCCTCATATTTTTATGAGTCCGGGAAAATTGTCCTCGTTCCCAAATTCTTTCCCTATCCCTCTCTTTCTTTTTCTTCTCTTTATCTGTTTTCTGCTAAAGAAAATATATAAGAGAGGAGAGAAGAGAGCTAAGCCCAGCCGGCCCCTGGCCTTTTCTCCTCCACCAGGCCCGCGGCCTCCCAAGGCCCAAGACCTTAGCCCAGCCGTGCCTCCCCACCAGGCAGACCCTTCTGCCACTAGACTAGGCCGGCCCACCAAACCCCAAGGCCCAGCCGCCCCTGCCCTCTAACCTAGCCCGAGCGCTCTCTCCTCCTCCTCGCTCCCCTCGCTTGCGCCGCCGCTTCTCTCCCGATCCCCTCGTCCTCCCCATCTCTCCCGAACCCCCTGCCCGATCTCATCGCTCCCCTGCTCGTTCCCTCCAGCGCCGCCAAGAGCCCGACCCTCTTCTCCCATCGCTCGATCCCCCTTTTCCCCCTCTCCCGATCCACTTCTCTCCCTCGACCCCCCTCGCTCGTCCTCCTCCCTCGCTCCGCCTGACGCCATGGCCGCTTCCCCGCGCTCCTCTGCACCCAGGCGACCCGCGCTCAGCCCCTCTCTGCCTTGCCAAGACCGCTTCCCCGAGTCCTCGTCGGTCCAGCGCGCACCAGCAGAACAGGAGCCCCGACGCCAACGCCTTGCCGCGCCGGCGCCTCAAGCCGCCACAGTTTGCTCCAGATCCGCCGGCCTCGCCAGTCGCCTGTTCTGGCCGTAGCCTCGTCGCCACGCGCCGTCGTCGGCGTCCACCACGAGGGCCACCCCGCCTCGACCCCCTCTTTCTTCCTTGCGTCGTCGTCGGCCGCAAGCAGCGCCACCAGCAGTGGGAAGCTGCATCGCCCGACCCGCCATATCGCCTCCCTCCGTCGTCCTCCCTGCCGCCAACGTCGCGGAGACGGGCTCCCGATGCCAGATCCGCCCGTTGGCCATCCACCGTCTGGGCTTGGCGCCATGGCCTCGCCTTTGGATGACCCGTGGCTGCCGTGCCGGTTGTGTGTTCCTCTCGATGCGTGTCGGCTACCGCTTCCTGGATTCGCCAAGTACCACGACGATGCGCCAAGCACCGCTACCAGTGACCCGAACGTCTACGACCCATGTACAACTACACGGTGATGCGCCAAGTACCCCGAAGCCCTCGGATTCGTCAAGTCCGAAGATGCAAGTACCACTCCAAACCATGTACGACGACCGTCGAGACCGCCAAGTTCGACCGCCGATGAACGTTTCGGATCGTCAAGTTCAACTACGAAACGCGAACGACTACTTCCACGACGTCCGTGAACAACTACCGACGCCGCCGTGAAACACTACTTCCTCTACCGTCGCCGTGTACCACTACTTCCCTCAGCGATCATCGCGAGAACGACTACTTCCTCTACTTCCTCGACGACCCGTGAACGCCTACTTCCCTCTTTAACTTCGACCCGTCCCGCTTGAACGTTCCGAAGGTATAACCCGTGACGTCCGCCGTGTTCGAATCATCCTTGCGATGCCCCTCTTTTGCCATGCCACCGTTCCGTGGGAACCCGGAATTCGGGATCACCCCACCTTCTTGCATGACACGCTCACGCTTTCTTTTGCACCGACATCTCGATGAGCTGTCGGAACCGATATGTTGCCGTGGCACCATTTTCGGGTTCGTTGCCGTGGCACCCCTTTCTTCCACCACGGTGACACAATGCTTCATAATGCTCTTGTCAACATTTTCATAAAATTGCATAAACTTGCACATGTCATCCGCATCATGATAACAACATTTAAATGTTTATAATTGTTGTTTGCATTAATTTGCTTAAATGCCATGCTAAAATGATTTATTTCATAACTAAATAACCGTAGCTCCATTTTAAATAAATTATATATGTAATTGGGGTAGAAAAATGCCTAGTTTAACATGGTAGCATTTCTTTGCATGTTTAACAACTCTAAAATATGCTTTAGGTCAGATCTGTTCCAAATCCATAATTTGCATATGGGGATTTTCCGGAATTGTTGTTTCTTATTTCCGGCCTCATTTAAACTTGCCTAGATAGTTAGTTTCATTTGCTTCACCTCTTGCCATGTTTAATAACATTTAATATTGTTGAGTACCTAATCAAGAGTCAAACTAAATATGTCAATGTGGTGTTTTGTCAATATGCAACCCGTTGCATATTGAGCTCCACTTAATTTGTAGGATTGTTTGTGCACTTTACCATGCCATGCATATTTAAACCGGACATGCATCATACTTGATTGTGCATCATGCCATGTTTATGTGATGGTTGTTTACCATGTTGTTTGTTTCTTTCCGGTTTGCTTCTCTTGTTAGCTTCGGTTTCGTTCCGGAGTTGTGAGGATTCATTCGACTTCGTCCGTTTGTCTTCTTCATGGATTTGTTCTTCTTCCTTGCGGGATTTCAGGCAAGATGACCATACCCTCGAAATCACTTCTATCTTTGCTTGCTAGATGCTCGCTCTTTTGCTATGCCTTTGCTACGATGCCTACAACTTGCTATATCATGCCACCCATATTGCCATGTCCAACCTCTAACCATCCTTTCCTAGCAAACCGTTGTTTGGCTATGTTACCGCTTTGCTCAGCCCCTCTTATAGCGTTGTTAGTTGCAGGTGAAGATGAAGTTTGTTCCTTGTTGGAACATGGAGATGTTGTTCCTTGTTGGAACATGTTTACTTATGGGGATATCACAATATATTTTATTTAATTAACGCATCTATATACTTGGTAAAGGGTGGAAGGCTCGGCCTTATGCCTGGTGTTTTGTTCCACTCTTGCCGCCCTAGTTTCCGTCATATCGGTATTATGTTCCCGGATTTTTGCGTCCCTAACGCGGTCGGGTGATTTATGGGACCCCCTTGACAGTTCGCTTTGAATAAGACTTTTCCAGCAAGGCCCAACATTGGTTTTACCATTTGCCTCACCTATGCCCTTTTTCCCTTGGGTTTCCGGAGCCCGAGGGTCATCTTTATTTTAGCCCCCGGCCAGGTGCTCCTTCAGTGTTGGTCCGAACTGAGCTACTGCTGGGCCACCTTGAGGCAACTCGAGGGTTGGTTTTACTCGTAGCTAGTCTCATCCGATGTTGCCACGAGAACGAGGTGCGTGCGACTCCTATCGGGATTTGTCGGCACATCGGGCGGCTTTGCTGGTCTTGTTTTATTGCTGTGAAATGTCTTGTAGCCGGATTCGAGACTGATCGGGTCTTCCGGGAGAAGGTCTATTCCTTCGTTGATCGCGAGAGCTTATCATGGGCTAAGTTGGGACACCCTGCAGGGTTTGAACTTTCAAAGCCGTGCCAGCGGTTATGTGGCAGATGGGAATTTGTTAATGTCCGTTGTAGAAAACTCGAAGTGGATCTCAATTAAAATACACCAATCGCGTGTGTAACCGTGATGGTCTCTTCTCGGCGGAGTCCGGGAAGTGAACACGTGTTGGAGTTATGTTTGGCGTAAGTAGTTTCAGGATCACTTCTTGATCATAGTTGTTCGACCGTGCTTTGCCTCCTCTTCTCGCTCTCTTTTGCGTCGTTAGCCACCATATATGCTAGTCGCTTGCTGCATCTCCACCTCACTACCCTGTCCTACCTTTAAGCTTAAATAGTCTTGATCTCGCGGGTGTGAGATTGCTGAGTCCCGTGACTCACGAGATACTTCAAAACCAGTTTGCGGTGCCGATGAAACCGTGCAGGTGATGCACCCGAGCTCAAGAGCTCAAGGAGGAGCTCGATGAAGATCTTGTTCATTGTGTTGTTTTTTGCATTAATTTGCTTAAATGCCATGCTAAAATGATTTATTTCATAACTAAATAACCGTAATCGGATTTAAATAAATTATATATGTAAATGGGGTAGAAAAATGCCTAGTTTAACATGGTAGCATTACTTTGCATGTTTAACAACTCTAAAATATGCTTTAGGTCAGATCTGTACCGAATCCATAATTTGCATATGGGGATTTTCCGGAATTGTTGTTTCTTATTTCCGGCCTCATTTAAACTTGCCTAGATAGTTAGTTTCATTTGCTTCACCTCTTGCCATGTTTAATAACATTTAATATTGTTGATTACCTAATCAAGAGTCAAACTAAATATGTCAATGTGGTGTTTTGTCAATATGCAACCCGTTGCATATTGAGCTCCACTTAATTTGTAGGATTGTTTGTGCACTTTACCATGCCATGCATATTTAAACCGGACATGCATCATACTTGATTGTGCATCATGCCATGTTTATGTGATGGTTGTTTACCATGTTGTTTGTTTCTTTCCGGTTTGCTTCTCTTGTTAGCTTCGGTTTCGTTCCGGAGTTGTGAGGATTCATTCGACTTCGTCCGTTTGTCTTCTTCATGGATTCGTTCTTCTTCCTTGCGGGATTTCAGGCAAGATGACCATACCCTCGAAATCACTTCTATCTTTGCTTGCTAGATGCTCGCTCTTTTGCTATGCCTATGCTACGATGCCTATCACTTGCTATATCATGCCACCCACATTGCCATGTCAAGCCTCTAACCATCCTTTCCTAGCAAACCGTTGTTTGGCTATGTTACCGCTTGCTCAGCCCCTCTTATAGCGTTGTTAGTTGCAGGTGAAGATGAAGTTTGTTCCTTGTTGGAACATGGAGATGTTGTTCCTTGTTGGAACATGTTTACTTATGGGGATATCACAATATATTTTATTTAATAATGCATCTATATACTTGGTAAAGGGTGGAAGGCTCGGCCTTATGCCTGGTGTTTTGTTCCACTCTTGCCGCCCTAGTTTCCGTCATATCGTTATTATGTTCCCGGATTTTTGCGTCCCTAACGCGGTCGGGTGATTTATGGGACCCCCTTGACAGTTCGCTTTGAATAAGACTTTTCCAGCAAGGCCCAACATTGGTTTTACCATTTGCCTCACCTTTGCCCTTTTTCCCTTGGGTTTCCGGAGCCCAAGGGTCATCTTTATTTTAGCCCCCCCGGACCAGTGCTCCTTCGAGTGCTGGCCCGAACTAGAGTGCTGTGCAGCGCCCCCTCAAGGCAACTTGAGGTTTGGTTTTAGCTGTATGGACTGCTCATCCGAGTGTGCCCTGAGACCGAGATATGTGCAGCTCCTATCAGGATTTGTCGGCACATCCGGGCGGCTTTGCTGGTCTTGTTTTATTGCTGTGAAATGTCTTGTAGCCGGGATTCCGAGACTGATCGGGTCTTCCCGGGGAGAAGGAATATCCTTCGTTGATCGCGAGAGCTTATCATGGGCTAAGTTGGGACACCCTGCAGGGTTTGAACTTTCAAAGCCGTGCCCATGCGTTATGTGGCAGATGGGAATTTGTTAATGTCCGGTTGTAGAAAACTCAAGTGGATCTCAATTAAAATACACCAACAGCGTGTAACTGTGATGGTCTCTTCTCGGCGGAGTCCGGGAAGTGAACACGGTGTTGGAGTTATGCTTGACGTAAGTAGTTTCAGGATCACTTCTTGATCATAGTTGTTCGACCGTGCTTTGCCTTCTCTTCTCGCTCTCTTTTGCGTATGTTAGCCACCATATATGCTAGTCGCTTGCTGCAGCTCCACCTCACTACCTTGACCTACCTTTAAGCTTAAATAGTGTTGATCTCGCGGGTGTGAGATTGCTGAGTCCCCGTGACTCACAGATACTTCCAAAACCAGTTTGCAGGTGCCGATGAACCCGTGCAGGTGATGCACCTGAGCTCAAGGAGGATCTCGATGAAGACTTTGTGCATTGTGTTGTTTCGTTTCAGCTGATCAGTAGTGGAGCCCAGTTGGGACGATCGGGGATCTGTGTAGCATTTGGGGTAGTCTTCTTTTATTTTGGTTCCGTAGTCGGACCTTGATTGTACCTGTATGATGTAATGTTTTACTCATGTATTGTGTGAAGTGGCGATTGTAAGCCAACTATGTATCTCTTTCCCTTATGTATTACATGGGTTGTGTGAAGATTACCTCACTTGCGACATTGCTTTCAAGGGCGTTACACGTGGGAGATATAGTCGTGTTTATAATTGATAACACCCTGGTTTCGCCAAGACCCTGTGTTGGGCCCTGTGTACAACTACTGTTACCTACCTAGAACAAATACCGTCGACATGCTTTCGCCAAGTACACGGATACGTCAAGTTCGACTACACGTGGATGCGACAAGTACCACGACTACCCTCGAGGACGTTCGGTTCCGTCAAGGTCGACTTCACAAACGACGAGTACCCCGATGACGTGTACCACTACCGTCGACCCTCGAAGACCCTGTGGACCCCGAACATCCACGGGACATGAACAACTACTTCCGATGACGAGATGTACCACTACCATCGAACGTGAACAAAACTTCCTCTACCGTCGCCGTGTACCACTACTTCCCTCAACGATCATCGCGAGAACGACTACTTCCTCTACTTCCCTCGACGACTCGTGAACGACTACTTCCCTCTACGAAACTCGACCCGTCCCGATTGCTCGCTTCGGAGGTATAACCCGTGACGACCGCCGTGATCGAATCATCCTTGCGATGCCCCTCTTTTGCCATGCCATCGTTCGTGGGAACCCGGTAACCGGAACACCCACCATCTTGCATGACTCGCTCACGTCCACACTTCCTTTTGCACCGGTATCTCCGTGATCTACCGGAACCGATATGTTGCCGTGGCATCATTTTCGGATTCGTTGCCGTGGCACCCCTTTCTTCCACCACGGTGACATAATGCTTCATATCATGCTCATGATAACTTTTCATAATATTGCATAAAACTTGCACTTGTCATCCGCATCATGATAACAACAATTAAAATGTTTAAAATTGTTGTTTGCATTAATTTGCTTAAATGCCATGCTAAAATGATTTATTTCATAACTAAATAACCGTAACTCGGATTTAAATAAATTATATATGTAAATGGGGTAGAAAGATGCCTAGTTTAACATGGTAGCATTACTTTGCATGTTTAACAACTCTAAAATATGCTTTAGGTCAGATCTGTTCCGAATCCATAAGTTGCATATGGGGATTTTCCGAATTGTTGTTTGTTGTTTCGGCCTCATTTAAACTTGCCTAGATAGTTAGTTTCATATGCTTCACCCCCTTGCCATGTTTAATAACATTTAATATTGTTGGGTAGCCTAAACAAGATTGAACTAAATAAGTGTTGTGGTGTTCCGTCAATATGCAACTCGTTGCATATTGAGCTCCACTTAATTTGTAGGATTGTTTGTGCATATTGCCATGCCATGCCTCATTAAACCGGACATGCATCATACTTGTTTGTGCATCATGCCATGTTCGTGTGATGGTTGTTTTACTTTGATGTTTGCTTCTTTCCGGGTTGCTTCTCTCGTTAGCTTCGTTCCGTTCGGAGTTGTGAGGATTCTTTCGACTTCGTCCGTTTGTCTTCTTCATGGATTCGTTCTTCTTCCTTGCGGGATTTCAGGCAAGATGACCATACCCTCGAAATCACTTCTATCTTTGCTTGCTAGTTGCTCGCTCTTTTGCTATGCCTATGCTACGATGCCTACCACTTGCTTATCATGCCTTCCCATATTGCCATGTCAAGCCTCTAACCATCCTTTCCTAGCAAACCGTTGTTTGGCTATGTTACCGCTTTGCTCAGCCCTCTTATAGCGTTGTTAGTTGCGGTGAAGATGAAGTTTGTTCCTTGTTGGAACATGGAGATGTTGTTCCTTGTTGGAACATGTTTACTTGTTGGGATATCACAATATATCTTATTTAATTAATGCATCTATATACTTGGTAAAGGGTGGAAGGCTCGGCCTTATGCCTGTGTTTTGTTCCACTCTTGCCGCCCTAGTTTCCGTCATACGGTGTTATGTTCCCGGATTTTGCGTCCCTAACGCGGTCGGGTGATTTATGGGACCCCTTTACAGTTCGCTTTGAATAAGACTTTTCCAGCAAGGCCCAACATTGGTTTTACCATTTGCCTCACCTATGCCCTTTTTCCCTTGGGTTTCCGGAGCCCGAGGGTCATCTTTATTTTAGCCCCCGACCAGTGCTCCTTCGAGTGTTGGTCCGAACTGAGCTGCCTGCGGGGCCACCTTGAGGCAACTCGAGGGTTGGTTTTACTCGTAGCTAGTCTCATCCGATGTTGCCCTGAGAACGAGGTACGTGCGACTCCTATCGGGATTTGTCGGCACATCGGGCGGCTTTGCTGGTCTTGTTTTATTGCTGTCGAAATGTCTTGTAGCCGGATTCGAGACTGATCGGGTCTTCCGGGAGAAGGAATATCCTTCGTTGATCGCGAGAGCTTATCATGGGCTAAGTTGGGACACCCTGCAGGTTTTGAACTTTCAAAGCCGTGCCCATGTTATGTGGCAGATGGGAATTTGTTAATGTCGGTTGTAGAAAACCGAAGTTGATCTTAATTAAAATACACCAACAAGTGTGTAACCGTGATGGTCTCTTCTCGGCGGAGTCCGGAAGTGAACACGATGTTGGAGTTATGTTTGGCGTAAGTAGTTTCAGGATCACTTCTTGATCATAGTTGTTCGACCGTGCTTTTGCCTTCTCTTCTCGCTCTCATTTGCGTATGTTAGCCACCATATATGCTAGTCGCTTGCTGCAGCTCCACCTCACTACCCTGTCCTACCTTTAAGCTTAAATAGTCTTGATCTCGCGGGTGTGAGATTGCTGAGTCCCCGTGACTCACAGATACTTCAAAACCAGTTTGCAGGTGCCGATGAAACCGTGCAGTGATGGACCCGAGCTCAAGGAGGAGCTCGATGAAGATCTTGTTCTTTGTGTTGTTTCGTTTGATTGATCGAGAGTGGAGCCAGTTGGGACGATCCGGGATCTGTGTAGCATTTGGGGTAGTCTTCTTTTATTTTGGTTCCGTAGTCGGACCTTGATTGTACTGTATGATGTAATGTTTTACTCATGTACTGTGTGAAGTGGCGATTATAAGCCAACTATGTATCTCTTTCCCTTATGTATTACATGGGTTGTGTGAAGATTACCTCACTTGCGACATTGCTTTCAATGCGGTTATGCCTCTAAGTCGTGCTTCGACACGTGGGAGATATAGCCGCATCGAGGGCGTTTCAAGTTGGTAATCAGATCCTTCCCCGACTTAGGAGCCCCTACTTGATTGTTTGCTGACGCTGTTGAGTCTAGAACGGAAAAATGTTTTGAGTCTTAGGATTATATATATCGGAGAGTAGGATTCTTTTTACTCCTCAGTCCCTTCGTCGCTCTAGTGAGGTATCCTGACGTAGAGTTTTGACTTTTCTCTCCTCAAATTTCACTAAAAAATTTTTTAGGATCACGTGGGTATCTTGGAATCGTTCCGATGGTTTTGTGACGAGAACATTGTTCTTGGTGCCTCCTGACATTTAGGGGTTGTGGCAGTGTCCCGGGGAGTTGAGCTCCGAGGTGTTGTCGTCACAATTTTATCGTTGCAGTTCTGGAATACCTGAGTTTTGCCGACATCGAAATCTCTTTTGTGCAGTTGTTGGTGAGATAACCTGATAGCCCGATCTTGTGGCGAGTCGGGAGTATTGCCATGACTTGTATAACGGATGTTTTTCGAAGGTCGAGGTACACGATTTCCGAGGATTTCTTGGTTATGTGTTGACGGATGGATACAGCTGGATCTAGGTATTGTTAGTTTGGGTGATATATTTTGTGTCCCCTGTATCCCCAACACCAGATTGCATAACCAGAAAGTTTCGGGAGTTTATAGGTGGGAATTCAAGTATCTCGTAGGATATCTTTCCAACACACACATGATACGATATGGGATCTATCATATGTTTGTTTCTGGCTTATTCTGCAAGCCACTCCTTTGTTTGTTTTAAGTTGTGGTATTCGAGTTGCTTCAATGTCAAGTGTTGATTCCATACCTTTCCTAAATGGTGTTCTCATATTGCTATGTGAATACTAATCCTTCTTGATCACTGAGCTTGTCATGTCAATTCTTTTTCTCAACCGGCGTGCTTCTCTTCAAGTGGATCCGATTATTCCAACATTCGCAAGATCAATTCTAAGTTTTTTCTCAACGATGTTCGTTTCATCCGACCTAAGTTGCCTTTGTTTTCCCGCCCTCCCACCCTTTTTCTTCAAGGACTCAGATTTCTTAATCAAGTATCCATTTTATTGAGTGAAGTTTATTCATTCTTTTCCTTCAATGTTCTATCCAGTGATCCCTCATGAAGATGCTCAACAGCTCCAAGTTCATCATTCTTCATCCTCGTATTCTTTTCCGGTGGATTTAAGTCAAGTTTTCAGTGTTGACCGTATTCTTTTCATCGTTTCAAATGCTTTCTCATGTCGGTGCACCTCTTAATCATCCATTTCTCGCTATTCAATTGTTCCGGAGTGTTGAAGATATCTCAGAAGATTCGTGTTTCCATTCTTAATCCGTTCAAGCTATCTCGAGGTTGTTATCTCATTCAAGCCATTTAATTCAACCGGTGCAATCTCTCTTTTCAAACAATTGTTCAACGGTGGTTCTTTTGAGTGGGCCCTAACCCACAGGTCTTTTCCCAGGATCTTACCTAACTCTTTTAATTTTTTCAGGAGCTATTCCCAAATTCATTGCAAAGTTTGACGTAAGAATGAGTTATCATCAGTCAAATGTCTTTCTCCAAGATCTTTCAAATTATTTTCATTGTTGGTTCAACCTTTCTAATTTTCATTCCGGAGTGCCTCAACAATTCATGGTGATGTTTCTCATCGTCATTCTTCGATGTGAAGACTGAAGAAGAGTTTCTCTTTAATCTTGCTCCATTCTCTTCAAGATTCTTTGTTCTAGTTTGATGCCATCCTCTCATAATTATTTTCGATTGTGAGAATCCTTTTAACCCACCCGGAGCATTTCAGGAGTCTTTTCAGTTTGATTCTCCGGAGCCATCATCTCAGAATTATTCATTCAAGCGTTCAACTCTTGTTTTCCAAATCTCACCGGTGCATCGTCGAAATATCCTCTAGTCAGTTCATGATCTCTTCGTTCTAATGTATCTAAATTTTGTCAAGCATCTTTATTCGTTTTCCAATTCTTCCCGGTGATTTGTGCCTTTGCTATGTTCATTTTTAATTCTTACGGTGGTTCGTTCAAGATTTCACTTCCTTCTTTATCATATCAATTTATTCGTTGTTTCAATCCTACCGGTGGTTCGTTGAAGACCTTCCCAAGTTTGCGCCATATCTATCTTAATCCTTTCTACGAGAATAAGTAGTATGCCTAATCCATTGCTTGTCATCAATGTAATTGGTGAAGGATCAGCATAATGTAATTCTTATTCTTGTTCCATCGAGTAAATTCAATTCCGTATTCCGGAGGTTCATCAAAATTCTTGGTTTCATTTGTTCATTTTTCTTTCCGGAGTTCCAAGTTTTCTCGGTTATATCATTTCAAAGCTTCATCTTATCACTGCAAGGTTTCACCTTGTGTTTTCAACTTCTCTTTCTTTTATCATCCTTTTCTTACCGGAGTTCTTCATGGAGTTTCTTCATGGTGGTTCGTCAAGGATTCTTTTCATTCTTCAATTGTTCTTCAAGATTTCTCTCGGAGTTATGGTCCGCCAAGCTATACTCAAAAATTGAACATGGTGCTCAACACATGTTTTGGTTTTGAGGAGTTCAAGTATTCTTCTTCTTGCATTTCGAAGTGCAATTCGTTCTACCTTATCATTTGAGGTGGTGTTATGTCATTCTCGACAATTTGAGTTCGTGTTTCATGATTCACATGTTGTCAAGAATGAGGTATTTTAAATCCATCAATCTCTTCATTGGAGTTATCTTGGGCTATAGATTTCACCTAAAGCTTTCCCTAAGGATTGTTGCTAATTATGGTGCTTATTAATGACCCAAGTTCTTCATTTGTCCTCCCGGTGAAATAAGTTTCTCGTCTCCTTGTTGATATCAATCCAATCGTTTGTTTCCGTTGGTGGCATAATTTCACCTCGTTTTGTAAAGATCATGTCCTTTTCCTTGCTTATCGTTTTTAACCGGAGTGTTGTGTCTATCGTTCCTCTTTTAACCGGAGTCTCATCCAGGTGCTTTCCTTTTGCCTAGTTCATGTTCAATTCCTTCCATTTTCAGTCGGAGTGCTGTCCAAATTTTATCAATCTTATTCCTTCTCGATCTAGTTTTAACCGGAGTGGTTTCAATATCTATCTTATCACTTAACCTCTTGTTTTTCGTCGTATCCCTTGTTCCTCTTTTCTAACAGAGTGTTTTCAACTTTGTTCATCTTCGTTGTTTTCTTTCTTTCATTTTGTTCAACCTCTCAAGGTTCTTTGGTTTCATTCGTTTGTCAAGGAAGCAACTTTGTTTTACCTCTTCCTCTCCGCTTTTTCTCCGGTGCCATCCTAGATCTCGGACGAGATCCTCTCGTAGTGGTGGAGTGTTGTGACGCCCAAGACCGGAGCTTGATTGCCTTCCGGGTTTCTGAGTTTTGCCATGTGTTTTGTTTTGTTTTTGCATTTCATCATGTCATCTCTTGCATTGCATCATGCCATCATGCCATTTAATTTTAAAACTCTTCTAAATAAATTGCATGGATTTTTCGATCCATTTAAACCGAGGGATTCACATGGTGATTTCTCTTTATAACATATCCTCCCAATATTAGGGAGCTATATTAAAATATTCCATTAATTGAATTCACCATAACACACTTGCAAAAATCCCATGCCTTTTCTCTCTCAATTGACCTCAAAACCTTGCCATTTTATTCTATCATTTTCCGGAGTTCCACCAAAAATCCTTGGATCATTTTTGTTAAATTCCTCATATTTTTGTGAGCCCGGGAAAATTATCCGTGTGTCCAACCTCTTCCTTTAACCTCTCTTTCTTTTCTTTCTTAATCTTCGTTTCTTTTCTTTTCTCTTTTCTTTTTTAGTGAGAGAGAGCCAGCCTCCCGCAGGCCCAGCCGGCTCCTGGCCCACCTAGCGCCTTCCCTCCAGGCCGGCCTAACCTCTCCCGAGGCCCAAGGCCCACCAGCCGCCTAACCCTAGCCCAGCCCCAGCGCATCTCTCTCTCCCTGCTCGATCCCTTCCTCCAGCGCCGTCTCCTTCCCGATCCCCTCGGCCTCCTCCCGATCCCATCTCCCTCGCTCTCTCCCTCGCCGCCTCTCTTCTCCTCCCCCGCGTCCCCATGCCCCGTCGCCCTCCGGTCGCTCGACCACCGCGCCGGCCAAGTCCCCCTTCCCCTCCTCGCCATCGCGCGCCCCCTCCTTCCCTCCTGCCTCGTCCTTGTTCCCGCGCCTCCCTGCGCCAAGACCAACCGCCTCGCCGGTCCTCCCCGCGGCCTCGCCTCCGGCGACCGACGCCGCTCCGTGCACCCCCCTCACCGTCTGCCCCGCCGGTTGCCTGCGGTCTCATCCCCTCCGTCCCGCGCCTCTCCACCTCCTCGCGCCGGCCCTGCGTCCCGCGAGCCCGAGACCGCCGGAGCCCTGCCGGATCTCCGCCGTCGGATGCCGCGATGCCGCCGCCACGCCGCCCAGGGTCCTCTCCTCCATGGTGCTTCCTTGCCGCCCGAGGCCTGCAGCCCCCTGCCTCGTCGCCTCGGGCAGCCCTGCCCGACGCCATGGCCGTGTAGCCCAGCGAGCCCTGCTCCTTCCCTTTGCTGCCCCGCCGGTCGCCTCTGCCTCGACCACCACATCGAGCCTGTTGCCTTGCTTCGTTTTGGTTTGAAGGCTAAGACGAGACCGCCAAGATGCACCCTGGTTTCGCCAAGACCCTGTGTTGGGCCCTGTGTACAACTACTGTTACCTACCTAGAACAAATACCGTCGACATGCTTTCGCCAAGTACACGGATACGTCAAGTTCGACTACACGTGGATGCGACAAGTACCACGACTACCCTCGAGGACGTTCGGTTCCGTCAAGGTCGACTTCACAAACGACGAGTACCCCGATGACGTGTACCACTACCGTCGACCCTCGAAGACCCCGTGGACCCCGAACATCCACGGGACATGAACAACTACTTCCGATGACGAGATGTACCACTACCATCGAACGTGAACACTACTTCCTCTACCGTCGCCGTGTACCACTACTTCCCTCGACGATCATCGCGAGAACGACTACTTCCTCTACTTCCCTCTACGAAACTCGACCCGTCCCGATTGCTCGCTTCGGAGGTATAACCCGTGACGACCGCCGTGATCGAATCATCCTTGCGATGCCCCTCTTTTGCCATGCCATCGTTCCGTGGGAACCCGGTAACCGGGAACACCCCACCATCTTGCATGACTCGCTCACGTCCACACTTCCTTTTGCACCGGTATCTCCGTGATCTACCGGAACCGATATGTTGCCGTGGCATCATTTTCGGATTCGTTGCCGTGGCACCCCTTTCTTCCACCACGGTGACATAATGCTTCATATCATGCTCATGATAACGTTTTCATAATATTGCATAAAACTTGCACTTGTCATCCGCATCATGATAACAACAATTAAAATGTTTAAAATTGTTGTTTGCATTAATTTGCTTAAATGCCATGCTAAAATGATTTATTTCATAACTAAATAACCGTAACTCGGATTTAAATAAATTATATATGTAAATGGGGTAGAAAGATGCCTAGTTTAACATGGTAGCATTACTTTGCATGTTTAACAACTCTAAAATATGCTTTAGGTCAGATCTGTTCCGAATCCATAAGTTGCATATGGGGATTTTCCGGAATTGTTGTTTGTTGTTTCCGGCCTCATTTAAACTTGCCTAGATAGTTAGTTTCATATGCTTCACCCCCTTGCCATGTTTAATAACATTTAATATTGTTGGGTAGCCTAAACAAGATTGAACTAAATAAGTGTTGTGGTGTTCCGTCAATATGCAACTCGTTGCATATTGAGCTCCACTTAATTTGTAGGATTGTTTGTGCATATTGCCATGCCATGCCTCATTAAACCGGACATGCATCATACTTGTTTGTGCATCATGCCATGTTCGTGTGATGGTTGTTTTACTTTGATGTTTGCTTCTTTCCGGGTTGCTTCTCTCGTTAGCTTCGGTTCCGTTCCGGAGTTGTGAGGATTCTTTCGACTTCGTCCGTTTGTCTTCTTCATGGATTCGTTCTTCTTCCTTGCGGGATTTCAGGCAAGATGACCATACCCTCGAAATCACTTCTATCTTTGCTTGCTAGTTGCTCGCTCTTTTGCTATGCCTATGCTACGATGCCTACCACTTGCTTATCATGCCTTCCCATATTGCCATGTCAAGCCTCTAACCATCCTTTCCTAGCAAACCGTTGTTTGGCTATGTTACCGCTTTGCTCAGCCCCTCTTATAGCGTTGTTAGTTGCAGGTGAAGATGAAGTTTGTTCCTTGTTGGAACATGGAGATGTTGTTCCTTGTTGGAACATGTTTACTTGTTGGGATATCACAATATATCTTATTTAATTAATGCATCTATATACTTGGTAAAGGGTGGAAGGCTCGGCCTTATGCCTGGTGTTTTGTTCCACTCTTGCCGCCCTAGTTTCCGTCATACCGGTGTTATGTTCCCGGATTTTGCGTCCCTAACGCGGTCGGGTGATTTATGGGACCCCCTTTACAGTTCGGTTTGAATAAGACTTTTCCAGCAAGGCCCAACATTGGTTTTACCATTTGCCTCACCTATGCCCTTTTTCCCTTGGGTTTCCGGAGCCCGAGGGTCATCTTTATTTTAGCCCCCCCCCGGACCAGTGCTCCTTCGAGTGTTGGTCCGAACTGAGCTGCCTGCGGGGCCACCTTGAGGCAACTCGAGGGTTGGTTTTACTCGTAGCTAGTCTCATCCGATGTTGCCCTGAGAACGAGGTACGTGCGACTCCTATCGGGATTTGTCGGCACATCGGGCGGCTTTGCTGGTCTTGTTTTATTGCTGTCGAAATGTCTTGTAGCCGGGATTCCGAGACTGATCGGGTCTTCCCGGGGAGAAGGAATATCCTTCGTTGATCGCGAGAGCTTATCATGGGCTAAGTTGGGACACCCTGCAGGGTTTTGAACTTTCAAAGCCGTGCCATGGTTATGTGGCAGATGGGAATTTGTTAATGTCGGTTGTAGAAAACCGAAGTTGATCTTAATTAAAATACACCAACCGCGTGTGTAACGTGATGGTCTCTTCTCGGGAGTCCGGAAGTGAACACGATGTTGGAGTTATGTTTGGCGTAAGTAGTTTCAGGATCACTTCTTGATCATAGTTGTTCGACCGTGCTTTTGCCTTCTCTTCTCGCTCTCATTTGGCGTATGTTAGCCACCATATATGCTAGTCGCTTGCTGCAGCTCCACCTCACTACCCTGTCCTACCTTTAAGCTTAAATAGTCTTGATCTCGCGGGTGTGAGATTGCTGAGTCCCCGTGACTCACAGATACTTCCAAAACCAGTTTGCAGGTGCCGATGAAACCGTGCAGGTGATGGACCCGAGCTCAAGGAGGATCTCGATGAAGACTATGTGCATTGTGTTGTTTCGTTTCAGTTGATCAGTAGTGGAGCCCAGTTGGGACGATCCGGGATCTGTGTAGCATTTGGGGTAGTCTTCTTTTATTTTGGTTCCGTAGTCGGACCTTGATTGTATCCGTATGATGTAATGCTTTACTCATGTATTGTGTGAAGTGGCGATTGTAAGCCAACTATGTATCTCTTTCCCTTATGTATTACATGGGTTGTGTGAAGATTACCTCAATTGCGACATTGCTTTCAATGCGGTTATGCCTCTAAGTCGTGCCTCGACACGTGGGAGATATAGCCGCATCGAGGCGTTATGTTGGTAATCGAGCCTTCCCCGACTTAGGAGCCCCCTACTTGATTGTTTGCTGAAGTTGTTGAGTCTAGAATGGAAAATGTTTTGAGTCTTAGGATTATATATATCGGAGAGTAGGATTCTTTTTACTCCTCAGTCCCTTCGTCGCTCTGGTGAGGTATCCTGGCGTAGAGTTTTGACTTTTCTCTCCTCAAATTTCACTAAATTTTTTTTAGGATCACGCGGGTATCTTGGAATCGTTCCGATGGTTTTGTGACGAGAACATTGTTCTTGGTGCCTCCTGACATTTAGGGGTTGTGGCAGTGTCCCGGGGAGTTGAGCTCCGAGGTGTTGTCGTCACAATTTTATCGTTGCATTCTGGAATACCGAGTTTTACCGACATCGAAATCTCTTTTGTATGCAGTTGTTGGTGAGATAACCCTGATAGCCCAAGATCTTGTGGCGAAAAGGGAGTATTGCCATGACTTGTATAACGGATGTTTTTCAAGGTCGAGGTACACGATTTCGAGGATTTCTTGGTTATGTGTTGACGGATGGATACAATTGGATCTAGGTATTGTTAGTTTGGGTGATATATTTTGTGTCCCTGTATCCCCAACACCAGATTGCATAACCAGAAAGTTTCGGAGTTTATAGGTGGGAATTCAAGTATCTCGTGGGATATCTTTCCAACACACACATGATACGATATGGGATCTATCATATGTTTGTTTCTGGCTTATTCTGCAAGCCACTCCTTTGTTTGTTTTAAGTTGTGGTATTCGAGTTGCTTCAATGTCAAGTGTTGATTCCATACCTCATTCTAAATGGTGTTCTCATATTTCTATGGGAATACTAATCCTTCTTGATCACTGAGCTTGTCATGTTAATTCTTTTCCAACCGTCGTGCTTCTCTTCAAGTGGATCCGATCATTCCAACATCCGCAAGATCAATTCTAAGCTTTTTCTCAATGGTGTTCGTTTCATCCGACCCAAGTTGTTTTGATTTCCCGCCCTCCCACCCTTTTTTTTTCTTCAAGGCTCAGATTTCTTAATCAAGTATCCATTTTATTGAGTGAAGTTTCTTCATTCTTTTCCTTTAATGTTTTATCCGGCGATTTCTCATGAAGACGCTAAGGAAGCTTTAACCTTATCATTGTTCCATTCTAATTTTCTTCTCCGGTGGATTTAAGTCAAGTTTTCGGTGTTGATCGTATTCTTTTCATCGTTTCAAATGATTTCTCATGTCGGTGCATCTCTTAATCATCCACTTCTCGTTATTCATTTGTTCCGGAGTGTTGAAGATATCTCAGAAGATTCGTGTTTCCATTCTTAATCCGTTCAAGCTATTTCGAGATTGTTTTCTCATTCAAGCCATTTAATTCTACCAGTGCAATATCTATTTCAAACAATTGTTCAACGATGTTTCTTTTGAGTGGGCCCTAACCCACAGGTCGTTTTCCAGGATCTTACCTGACTCTTTTATTTTCCCGGAGCTATTCCCAAATTCTTTTCGAAGTTCGACGTAAGAATGAATTATCATCAGTCAAATGTCTTTCTCCAAGATCTTTCAAATTATTTTCATCGTTGGCTCAACCTTTCTAATTTTCATTCCGGAGTGCCTCAACAATTCATGGTGGTGTTTCTCGTCGTCATTCTTCGATGTGAAGACTGAAGAAGAGTTTCTCTTAAATCTTGCTTCATTCTCTTCAAGATTCATGGTTCTAGCTTGATGCCATCCTCTCATAATTATTTTCGGTTGTGAGAATTCTTTTAACCCACCCGGAGCATTTCAGGAGTCTTTTCAGTTTGATTCTTCGGAACCCATCATCTCAGAATTATCCATTCAAGCGTTCAACTCTGGTTTTCCAAATCTCACCAGTGCATCGTCGAAATATCCTCTAATCAGTTCGGGATCTCTGCGTTCATTTGTATCTAAATCCTCTCAAGTATCTTCGTTCATTTTCCAATTCTTCCCGGTGATTTGTGCCTTTGCTATGTTCATTTTTAATTCTTACGGTGGTTCGTTCAAGATTTCACTTCCTTCTTTATCATATCAATTCATTTGTTGTTTCCAAATCCTGCCGGTGGGTCGTTGAAGACCTTCCCAAGCTTGCGCCATATCTATCTTAATCCTTTCTACGAGAATAAGTAGTATGCCAAATCCATTGCTTGTCATCAATCCAATTGGTGAAGGATGAGCATAACATAATTCTTGTTCTTGTTTCATCCAAGTGATTCAATTCCTTATTTCGGAGGATCGTCAAAATTCTTGATTTCATTTGTTCATCTTTCTTTCCGGAGTTCCAAGTTTTCTCGGTTATATCATTTCAAAGCTTCATCTTATCACTGCAGGCTTCACCTTGTGTTTTCAACATCTTTTTCTTTTATCATCCTTTTCTTACCGGAGTTCATCATGGAGGCTCTACATGGTGCTTCCTCAAGGATTCTTTTCATTCTTCAATTGTTCTTCAAGATTTCTCTCGGAGTTATGATCCGCCAAGATATACTCTAAATTGAACATGGTGCTCAACACATGTTTTGGTTTTGAGGAGTTCAAGTATTCTTCTTCTTGCATTTCGAAGTGCAATTCGTTCTACCTTATCATTTGAGGTGGTGTTATGTCATTCTCGACAATTTGAGTTCGTGTTTCATGATTCACATGTTGTCAAGAATGAGGTATTTTAAATCCATCAATCTCTTCTTTGGAGTTATCTTGGGCTATAGATTTCACCTAAAGCTTTCCCTAAGGATTGTTGCTATTTATGGTGCTTATAAAGGACCCAAGTTCTTCAATTGTCCTCCCGGTGAAATAAGTTTCTCGTCTCCTTGTTGTTATCAATCCAATTGTTTGTTTCCGTTGGTGGCAGAATTTCACCTCGTTTTGTGAAGATCATGTCCTTTTCCTTGCTTATCGTTTTTAACCGGAGTGTTGTGTCTATCGTTCCTCTTTTAACCGGAGTCTCATCCAGGTGCTTTCCTTTTGCCTAGTTCATGTTCAATTCCTTCCTTTTTCAGTCGGAGTGCTGCCCAAATTATATCATTCTTATTCCTTCTCGATCTAGTTTTAACCGGAGTGGTGTCAATATCTATGTTATCACTTAACCTCTTGGTTCTCGTCGTATCCCTTGTTCCTCTTTTCTAACAGAGTGTTTTCAACTTTGTTCATCTTCATTGTTTTCTTTCTTTCATTTTGTTCAACCTCTCAAGGTTCTTTGGTTTCATTCGTTTGTCAAAGAAGCAACTTTGCTTTACCTCTTCCTCTCCCGTTTTTCTCCGGTGCCATCCTAGATCTCGGGCGAGATCCTCTCGTAGTGGTGGAGTGTTGTGGCGCCCAAGACCGGAGCTTGATTGCCTTCGGGGTTTCGAGTTTTGCCATGTGTTTTGTTTTGTTTTTGCATTTCATCATGTCATCTCTTGCATTGCATCATGCCATCATGCCATTTAATTTTAAAACTCTTCTAAATAAATTGCATGGATTTTTCGATCCATTTAAACCGAGGGATTCACATGGTGATTTCTCTTTATAACATATCCTCCCAATATTAGGGAGCTATATTAAAAATATTCCATTAATTGGAATTCACCATAACACACTTGCAAAAATCCCATGCCTTTTCTGCTCCGAATTGACCTCAAAACCTTGCCATTTTATTCTATCATTTTCCGGAGTTCCACCAAAAATCCTTGGATCATTTTTGTTAAATTCCTCATATTTTTGTGAGCCCGGGAAAATTATCCGTGTGTCCAACCTCTTCCTTTAACCTCTCTTTCTTTTCTTTCTTAATCTTCGTTTCTTTTCTTTTCTCTTTTCTTTTTTAGTGAGAGAGAGCCAGCCTCCCGCAGGCCCAGCCGGCTCCTGGCCCACCTAGCGCCTTCCCTCCAGGCCGGCCTAACCTCTCCCGAGGCCCAAGGCCCACCAGCCGCCTAACCCTAGCCCAGCCCCAGCGCATCTCTCTCTCCCTGCTCGATCCCTTCCTCCAGCGCCGTCTCCTTCCCGATCCCCTCGGCCTCCTCCCGATCCCATCTCCCTCGCTCTCTCCCTCGCCGCCTCTCTTCTCCTCCCCCGCGTCCCCATGCCCCGTCGCCCTCCGGTCGCTCGACCACCGCGCCGGCCAAGTCCCTCTTCCCCTCCTCGCCATCGCGCGCCCCCTCCTTCCCTCCTGCCTCGTCCTTGTTCCCGCCTCCTGCGCAAGACCAACCGCCTCGCCCGGTCCTCCCATGGACCTCGCCTCCGCGACCGGCGCCGCTCAGTGCACCACCCCTCACCGTCTGCCCTGCCGGTTGCTGCGGTCTCATCCCCTCCGTCCCCGCCTCTCCACCTCCTCGCGCCTGCCCTGCGTCCCCATGAGCCGAGACCGCCGGAGCCCTGCCGGATCTCCGCCGTCGGATGCCGCGATCGCCGCCGCCCAGGGTCCTCTCCTCCATGGTGCTTCCTTGCCGCCCGAGGCCTGCAGCCCCCTGCCTCGTCGCCTCGGGCAGCCCTGCCCGACGCCATGGCCGTGTAGCCCAGCGAGCCCTGCTCCTTCCCTTTGCTGCCCCGCCGGTCGCCTCTGCCTCGACCACCACATCGAGCCTGTTGCCTTGCTTCGTTTTGGTTTGAAGGCTAAGACGAGACCGCCAAGATGCACCCTGGTTTCGCCAAGACCCTGTTGGGCCCTGTGTAGAACTATGTACCTACCTAGAACAAATACCGTCGACATGCTTTAGCCAAGTACACGGATCGTCAAGTTCGACTACACGTGGATGCGACAAGTACCACGACTACCCTCGAGGACGTTCGGTTCCGTCAAGGTCGACTTCACAAACGACAAGTACCCCTACGGCGAAGACGCCAAGTCCGCACGGAAGCCGAATGACTACTTCCACGATGATGCGACAAGTGCCCCGACGATCGCCAAAGTACCTCTACCGTCGTCTCCGGAAGCGCCAAGTACCACTACGACCCGGCGACCACCGAACCGAAAAGCGAGCGAGTACCCGATGGCGTGTACCACTACCGTCGACCCTCGAAGACCCCGTGGACCCCGAACATCCACGGGACATGAACAACTACTTCCGATGACGAGATGTACCACTACCATCGAACGTGAACACTACTTCCTCTACCGTCGCCGTGTACCACTACTTCCCTCGACGATCATCGCGAGAACGACTACTTCCTCTACTTCCCTCGACGACCCGTGAACGACTACTTCCCTCTACGAAACTCGACCCGTCCCGATTGCTCGCTTCGGAGGTATAACCCGTGACGACCGCCGTGATCGAATCATCCTTGCGATGCCCCTCTTTTGCCATGCCACCGTCAAGATGAAGCACGTGGGAGATATAGCCGCATCGAGGGCGTTTCAGCTATATTGGCGTATCCTTGAGATGTTGGTTTCATTCTTCGTTCTATTCATTCCAACTTTCTATCGATCATGCATTGTTTCCGGAGGCATTGTGATGTTGCTATTTTCACCCATCATCTCGTTTCGCCAAGATCATGTTCTTTTTCTTGCATTATCCTTTTAACCGGAGTGTTGTGTCTATCGTTCCTCTTTTAACCGGAGTCTCACCCAGGTGCTTTCTTTTTGCCAAGTTCATGTTCAATTCCTTCCATTTGCAGCCGGAGTGCTGCTCAAATTTTATCAATCTTATTCCTTGTCTATCTAGTTTTAACCGAAGTGGTTTCAATATCTATCTTATCACTAAACCTCTTGGTTCTCGTCGTATCCCTTGTTCCTCTTTTCTAACAGAGTGTTTTCAACTTTCTTCATCTTCGTTGTTTTCTTTCTTTCATTTGCTCAACCTCTCAAGGTTCTTTGGTTTCATTCGTTTGTCAAGGAAGCAACTTAGTTTTACCTCTTCCTCTTTCGCTTTTCTCCGCTGCCATCCTAGATCTCGGGACGAGATCCTCTCGTAGTGGTGGAGTGTTGTGGCCTTCAAGACCGGAGCTTGAGCTTGCCTTCCAGGGTTTCCGAGTTTTGTCGTGTGGTTTGTTTTGTTTTTTGCCTTGCATCATGTCATCATGCCATCATATCATTAATTTTTGCAACTCAACTAAATAAATTGTATGGATTTTTCGATCCATTTAAACCGAGGGATTCACATGGTGTTTTCTCTTTATAACATATCCTCCTAATAGTTATGGAGCTATTATAATTTATTCCATTTATTTGGAATTGATCTTAACACACTTGCAAAATAATTTCGTTCCTTTTTCTGCTTCAAGTTTGGTCTCCAAACCTTGCCATTATTACTCTATCATTTTCCGGAGATCCACCAAAAATCCTTGGATCATTTTTGTTAAATTCCTCATATTTTTATGAGTCCGGGAAAATTGTCCTCGTTCCCAAATTCTTTCCCTATCCCTCTCTTTCTTTTTCTTCTCTTTATCTGTTTTCTGCTAAAGAAAATATATAAGAGAGGAGAGAAGAGAGCTAAGCCCAGCCGGCCCCTGGCCTTTTCTCCTCCACCAGGCCCGCGGCCTCCCAAGGCCCAAGACCTTAGCCCAGCCGTGCCTCCCACCAGGCGTGACCCTTACGCCACTAGACTAGGCCGGCCCACCAAACCCCAAGGCCCAGCCGCCCCTGCCCTCTAACCTAGCCTGAGCGCTCTCTCCTCCTCCTCGCTCCCCTCGCTTGCGCCGCCGCTTCTCTCCCGATCCCCTCGTCCTCCCCATCTCTCCCGAACCCCCTGCCCGATCTCATCGCTCCCCTGCTCGTTCCCTCCAGCGCCGCCAAGAGCCCGACCCTCTTCTCCCATCGCTCGATCCCCCTTTTCCCCCTCTCCCGATCCACTTCTCTCCCTCGACCCCCCTCGCTCGTCCTCCTCCCTCGCTCCACTTTGATGCCATGGCGCTTCCCAGCTCTCTCTGCACCCAGGCGACCAGCCAGCAGCCCTCTCTGCCTTGCCAAGACCGCTTCCCGAGTCCTCGTCGGTCCAGCGCGCACCAGCAACAGAGGCCCAGCGACGCTAACGCTTTGCCGCGCGCGGCGCCTCAAGCCGCCACAGTTTGCTCCAGATCCGGCCGGCCTCTGCCAGGTCGCCCGTTCCTGGCCGGAGCCTCGTCGCCACGCGCCGTCGTCGGCGTCCACCACGAGGGCCACCCCGCCTCGACCCCCTCCTTCTTCCTTGCGTCGTCGTCGGCCGCAAGCAGCGCCACCAGCAGTAGGAAGCTGCATCGCCCGACCCGCCATATCGCCTCCCTCCGTCGTCTCCTCCCCCGCCAACGTCGCGGAGACGGGCTCCCGATGCCCAGATCCGCCCCGTTGGCCATCCACCGTCTGGGCTTGGCGCCATGGCCTCTGCCTTTGGATGACCCGTGGCTGCCGTGCCCGGTTGTGTGTTCCTCTCTGATGCGTGTACGGCTACCGTTTCCCTGGATTCGCCAAGTACCACGACGATGCGCCAAGCACCGCTACCAGTGACCCGAACGTCTACGACCCATGTACAACTACACGGTGATGCGCCAAGTACCCCGAAGCCCTCGGATTCGTCAAGTCCGAAGATGCAAGTACCACTCCAAACCATGTACGACGACCGTCGAGACCGCCAAGTTCGACCGCCGATGAACGTTTCGGATCGTCAAGTTCAACTACGAAACGCGAACGACTACTTCCACGACGTCCGTGAACAACTACCGACGCCGCCGTGAAACACTACTTCCTCTACCGTCGCCGTGTACCACTACTTCCCTCAGCGATCATCGCGAGAACGACTACTTCCTCTACTTCCCTCGACGACCCGTGAACGTCTACTTCCCTCTACGAAACTCGACCCGTCCCGTTTGAACGTTCCGAAGGTATAACCCGTGACGTCCGCCGTGTTCGAATCATCCTTGCGATGCCCCTCTTTTGCCATGCCACCGTTCCGTGGGAACCCGGAATTCGGGATCACCCCACCTTCTTGCATGACACGCTCACGCTTTCTTTTGCACCGACATCTCGATGAGCTGTCGGAACCGATATGTTGCCGTGGCACCATTTTCGGGTTCGTTGCCGTGGCACCCCTTTCTTCCACCACGGTGACACAATGCTTCATAATGCTCTTGTCAACATTTTCATAAAATTGCATAAACTTGCACATGTCATCCGCATCATGATAACAACATTTAAATGTTTATAATTGTTGTTTGCATTAATTTGCTTAAATGCCATGCTAAAATGATTTATTTCATAACTAAATAACCGTAGCTCCATTTTAAATAAATTATATATGTAATTGGGGTAGAAAATGCCTAGTTTAACATGGTAGCATTTCTTTGCATGTTTAACAACTCTAAAATATGCTTTAGGTCAGATCTGTTCCAAATCCATAATTTGCATATGGGGATTTTCCGGAATTGTTGTTTCTTATTTCCGGCCTCATTTAAACTTGCCTAGATAGTTAGTTTCATTTGCTTCACCTCTTGCCATGTTTAATAACATTTAATATTGTTGAGTACCTAATCAAGAGTCAAACTAAATATGTCAATGTGGTGTTTTGTCAATATGCAACCTGTTGCATATTGAGCTCCACTAATTTGTAGGATTGTTTGTGCACTTTACCATGCCATGCATATTTAAACCGGACATGCATCATACTTGATTGTGCATCATGCCATGTTTATGTGATGGTTGTTTACCATGTTGTTTGTTTCTTTCCGGTTTGCTTCTCTTGTTAGCTTCGGTTTCGTTCCGGAGTTGTGAGGATTCATTCGACTTCGTCCGTTTGTCTTCTTCATGGATTCGTTCTTCTTCCTTGCGGGATTTCAGGCAAGATGACCATACCCTCGAAATCACTTCTATCTTTGCTTGCTAGATGCTCGCTCTTTTGCTATGCCTTTGCTACGATGCCTACCACTTGCTATATCATGCCACCCATATTGCCATGTCCAACCTCTAACCATCCTTTCCTAGCAAACCGTTGTTTGGCTATGTTACCGCTTTGCTCAGCCCCTCTTATAGCGTTGTTAGTTGCGGTGAAGATGAAGTTTGTTCCTTGTTGGAACATGGAGATGTTGTTCCTTGTTGGAACATGTTTACTTATGGGGATATCACAATATATTTTATTTAATTAACGCATCTATATACTTGGTAAAGGGTGGAAGGCTCGGCCTTATGCCTGTGTTTTGTTCCACTCTTGCCGCCTAGTTTCCGTCATATCGGTATTATGTTCCCGGATTTTGCGTCCCTAACGCTGTCGGGTGATTTATGGGACCCCTTGACAGTTCGCTTTGAATAAGACTTTTCCAGCAAGGCCCAACATTGTTTTTACCATTTGCCTCACCTATGCCCTTTTTCCCTTGGGTTTCGGAGCCCGAGGGTCATCTTTATTTTAGCCCCCCGGCGGTGCTCCTTCGAGTGTTGGTCCGAATCGAGCTACTGGGGGCCACCTTGAGGCAACTCGAGGTTGGTTTTACTCGTAGCTAGTCTCATCCGATGTTGCCACGAGAACGAGGTACGTGCGACTCCTATCGGGATTTGTCGGCACATCGGGCGGCTTTGCTGGTCTTGTTTTATTGCTGTGAAATGTCTTGTAGCCGGGATTCGAGACTGATCGGGTCTTCCGGGAGAAGGTCTATTCTTCGTTGATCGCGAGAGCTTATCATGGGCTAAGTTGGGACACCCTGCAGGGTTTGAACTTTCGAAAGCCGTGCCCATGGTTATGTGGCAGATGGGAATTTGTTAATGTCGGTTGTAGAAAACTCAAGTGGATCTCAATTAAAATACACCAACGCGTGTGTAACCGTGATGGTCTCTTCTCGGCGGAGGCCGGAAGTGAACACGTGTTGGAGTTATGTTTGGCGTAAGTAGTTTCAGGATCACTTCTTGATCATAGTTGTTCGACCGTGCTTTGCCTCCTCTTCTCGCTCTCTTTTGCGTCGTTAGCCACCATATATGCTAGTCGCTGTCGCATCTCCACCTCACTACCCTGTCCTACCTTTAAGCTTAAATAGTCTTGATCTCGCGGGTGTGAGATTGCTGAGTCCCGTGACTCACAGATACTTCAAAACCAGTTTGCGGTGCCGATGAAACCGTGCGGTGATGCACCCGAGCTCAAGGAGGAGCTCGATGAAGATCTTGTTCATTGTGTTGTTTTGTTTCAGTTGATCAGTAGTGGAGCCCAGTTGGGACGATCCAGGATCTGTGTAGCATTTGGGGTAGTCTTCTTTTATTTTGGTTCCGTAGTCGGACCTTGATTGTACCTGTATGATGTAATGTTTTACTCATGTATTGTGTGAAGTGGCGATTGTAAGCCAACTATGTATCTCTTTCCCTTATGTATTACATGGGTTGTGTGAAGATTACCTCACTTGCGACATTGCTTTCAATGCGGTTATGCCTCTAAGTCGTGCTTCGACACGTGGGAGATATAGCCGCATCGAGGGCGTTACACAGGGCTTCGCCAAGCGCACACGGAGAAGGAGAGGTGTTGGGGAGGGGAGGGGCTGCGCCTTCAATTGTGTGTTGCAGCCCTCCCCTCACCCCTCTATTTATAGGGGAAGGGAGGAGGGCGGCCCCTCTAGATGCATCTAGAGGGGGGCAGGGAGGGGGCTTGCCCCCAAGCAGGGCGCCCCTTAGGGTTCCCTCCACCCTAGGCGCATGGCCCAAGGGAGGGGTGCGCCCAGCCCACTAGGGGCTGGCTGCCTCCCACGCAGCCCAAGTGGCCCCCGAAGGGGTGGCCCCTCCCGGTGGTCCTCCGGAACCTTTCCGGTGGCCCCTCCATAATACCGATATGACCCGAAACTTTTCCGGTGTCCGTTTGACAACTTCCCATATATAAATCTTCACCTCCGGACCATTCTGGAACTCCTCGTGGCGTCCGGGATCTCATCCGGACTCGAACAAAATTCGGTAATCACATACAAGTCTTCCTATTAACCCTAGCGTCACCGAACCTTAAGTGTGTAGACCCTACGGGTTCGGGAGACATCTGAACATGACCGAGGCGCTCTCGGTCAATAACCAACAGCGGGATCTGGATACCCATGTTGGCTCCCACATGCTCCTCGATGATGTCATCGGATGAACCACGATGTCGTGGATTCAAGCAACCCGTATACTATTCCCTTTGTCGACGGTATGTTACTTGCCCGAGACTCGATCGTCGGTATCCCAATACCTCGTTCAGTCTCGTTACGGCAAGTCACTTTACTCGCATCCGTAATGCATGATCCCATGACCGACACTTGATCACTTTGAGCTCATTATGATGATGCATTACCGAGTGGGCCCAGTGATACCTCTCCGTCATGCGGAGTGACAAATCCTGTCTCGATCCGTGTCAACCCAATGACACTTTCGGAGATACCTGTAATGCACCTTTATAGTCACCCAGTTACGTTGTGACATTTGGTACACCCAAAGCATTCCTACGGTATCCGGGAGTTACACGATCTCAAGGTCTAAGGAAGAGATACTCGACATTGGAAAAGCTATAGCAAAACGAACTACACGATCTTGTGCTATGCTTAGGATTGGGTCTTGTCCATCATGTCATTCTCCTAATGATGTGATCCCATTGTCAATGACATCGATGTCCATAGTCGAAACCATGACTATCACAGACCAACGAGCTAGTCAACTAGAGGCTCACTAGGGACGTATTGTGGTCTATGTATTCACACGTGTATCACGATTTCCGGATGATACAGTTATAGCATGAATAAAAGACAATTATCATGAACAAGGAAATATAATAATAATGCTTTTATTATTGCCTCTAGGGCATATTTCCAACAGTCTCCCACTTGCACTAGAGTCAATAATCTAGTTTACATTGTGATGAATCAAACACCCATAGAGTTACGGTGTTGATCATGTTTTGCCCATGGAAGAGGTTTAGTCAGCGGATCTGCGACATTCAGATCCGTATGCACTTTACAAATTTCTATGTCTCCATCTGAACATTTTCACGGATGGAGTTGAAGCGACGCTTGATGTGCTGGTCTTCTTGTGAAACCTGGGCTCCTTGGCAAGTGCAATAGCTCCAGTGTTGTCACGAGAAGAGTTTGATCGGCCCCGACGCATTGGGTATGACTCCTAGGTCGGTGATGAACTCCTTCACCCAAATTGCTTCATTCGCTGCCTCGAGGCTGCCATGTACTCCGCTTCACATGTAGATCCCGCCACGGCGCTCGCTTTCAGCTGCACCAGCTTCTTGCTCCACCATTCAACATATACACGATCCGGTTTGTTACTTAGAGTCATCCAGATCTGTGTCGAAGCTAGCGTCGGCGTAACCCTTCTGACGAGCTCTTCGTCACCTCCATAAACGAAAACATGTCCTTTGTCCTTTTCGGTACTTTAGGATATTTTTGACCGCTGTCCGGTGTTCCTTGCGGGATTACTTTGGTACCTTCCTACCAAACTTACGGCAAGGTTTACATCAGGTCCGGTACACAGCATGGCATACATAATAGATCCTATGGCTGAGGCATAGGGATGACACTCATCCCTTCTTTATCTTTTGCCGTGGTCGGGCATTGAGCTGAGCTCAATCTCACACCTTGCAATCTGAGCAAGAACCCTTCTTGGACTGATCCATTTTGAACTTCTTCAAAATCTTATCAAGGTATGTGCTTTGTGAAAGACCTATGAGGCGTCTCGATCTATCTCTATAGATCTTGATGCCTAATATATAAGCAGCTTCTCCAAGGTCCTTCATTGAAAAACACTTGTTCAAGTAGGCCTTAATGCTGTCCAAGAATTCTATATCATTTCCCATCAAAAGTATGTCATCTACATATAATATGAGAAATGCTACTGAGCTCCCACTCACTTTCTTGTAAACACAGGCTTCTCCATAAGTCTGATAAACCCAAACGCTTTGATCATCTCATCAAAGCGAATGTTCCAACTCGAGATGCTTGCACCAGCCCATAAATGGATCGCTGGAGCTTGCATACTTTGTCGGCGTTCTTAGGATCGACAAAACCTTCCGCTGCATCATATACAGCTCTTCCTTAAGATAACCGTTAAGGAACGCTGTTTTGGCGTCCATCTGCCATATCTCATAATCATAGTATGCGGCAATTGCTAACATGATTCGGACGGACTTAAGCTTCGCTACGGAGAGAAAGTCTCATCGTAGTCAATCCCTTGAACTTGCCGATAACCCTTAGCGACAAGTCGAGCTTTATAGATGGTGACATTACCATCCGCGTCCGTCTTCTTCTTAAAGATCCATTTGTTTTCTATCGCTCGCCGATCATCGGGCAAGTCGGTCAAAGTCCACACTTTGTTTTCATACATGGATTCTATCTCGGTTTCATGGCTTCTAGCCATTTGTTGGAATCTGGGCCCGCCATCGCTTCTTCATAGTTTGAAGGTTCACCGTTGTCTAACAACATGATTTCCGGGACAGGGTTGCCGTACCACTGCAGTGCGGAACGTGTCCTTGTGGACCTCTGAAGTTCAGTAGCAAATTGATTGAAGTACCTTGATCATCATCATTAATTTCCTCTTGGTTGGTGTAGGCATCACAGAACATTTTCCGAGCTGCACTACTATCCTGTTCAAGAGGTAGTACTTCATCGAGTTCTACTTTCCTCCCACTTACTTCTTTCGAGAGAAACTCTTTTCCGAGAAAGGATCCGTTCTTGGCAACAAAGATCTTGCCCTCGGATCTTAAGTAGAAGGTATACCCAATGGTTTCTTTAGGGTATCCTATGAAGACGCATTTTCCGACTTGGGTTCGAGCTTTTCAGGTTGAAGTTTCTTGACATAAGCATCGCATCCCCAAACTTTTAGAAACGACAACTTAGGTTTCTTCCCAAACCATAATTCATACGGTGTCGTCTCAGCGGACTTAGATGGTGCCCTATTTAAAGTGAATGTAGCTGTCTCTAGGCGTATCCCCAAAATGATAGCGGTAAATCAGTAAGAGACATCATAGACCGCACCATATCCAATAGAGTGCGATTCGACGTTCGGACACACCGTTACTGTTGAGGTGTTCCAGCGGCGTTAGTTGTGAAACGATTCCACATTTTCTTAAGTGTGTACCAAATTCGTGACTTAAATATTCTCCTCCACGATCTGATCGTAAGAATTTTATCTTTCGGTCACGTTGATTCTCTACTTCATTCTGAAATTCCTTGAACTTTTCAAAGGTCTCAGACTTGTGTTTCATCAAGTAGACATACCCATATCTACTCAAGTCATCTGTGAGAGTGAGAACATAACGATATCCTCCATGAGCCTCAACGCTCATTGGACCGCACACATCGGTATGTATGATTTCCAACAAGTTGGTTGCTCGCTCCATTGTTCCGAGAACGGAGTCTTGGTCATCTTGCCCATGAGGCATGGTTCGCATGTGTCAAATGATTCATAATCTAAAGACTCCAAAAGTCCATCAGCATGGAGCTTCTTCATGCCCTTGACACCAATGTGACCAAAGGCGGCGATTACCACAAGTATGTGGGACTATCGTTATCAACTTTACATCTTTTGGTATTCACGCTATGAACATGTGTAATACTACGCCGAGATTCATTAAGAATAAACCATTGACCATCGGAGCATGACCATAAAACATATCTCTCATATAAATAAAACAACCATTATTCTCGGTTTAAATGAGTAGCCATCTCGCATTAAACGAGATCCAGATACAATATTCATGCTCAAACTTGGCACCAAATAACAATTATTAAGGTTCATAACTAATCCCGTAGGTAAATGAAGAGGTAGCGTGCCGACGGCGATCACATCGACTCTGGAACCATTCCCTCGCGCGCGTCACCTCGTCCTTTGCCGGTCTCCGCTTATTCCGCAGCTCCTGCTGTGAGTTACAAATATGAGCAACGGCACGGTATCAAATACCGGGGAGTTACTACGAGTATTGGTAAGGTACACATCAATTACATGTATATCAAATATACCTTTGGTGTTGCCGGCCTTCTTGTCCGCTAAGTATTTGGGGCAGTTCCGCTTCGAAGGACCCTTCCCTTGCAATAAAAGCACTCGGTCTCGGGCTTGGGTCCATTCTTTGACTTCTTCCGGCAACTTTCTTGCAGGCGCGGCAACCTCCTTGCCGTCCTTCTTGAAGTTCTTCTTGCCTTTGCCCTTCTTGAACTTAGTGGTCTTATTGACCATCAACACTTGATGTTCTTTCTTGATTTCAACCTCGGTGACTTCAGCATAGAGAATGCTTCAGAATGGTCTTTACCATCCCCTGCATATTGTAGTTCATCACAAAGCTCTTGTAGCTTGGTGGCAGCGATCGAGGATTCTGTCAATGACCGCCTCATCGGGGAGGTTAATATTCAGCTGGGTCATACGGTTGTGCAACCTGGACATCTTGAGAATGTGCTCACCGACGAACTATTTTCCTCCATCTTACAACTATAGAACTTGTCGGAGATGTCATATCTCTCGACCGGGCGTGAGCTTGGAAAACCAGTTTCAGCTCCTCGAACATCTCATATGCTCCGTGATGCTCAAAACGCTTTTGGAGCCCGGTTCTAAGCTGTAAAGCATGCCGCCTTGAACGAGGGAGTAATCATCGAGACGAGACTGCCAAGCATTCATAATGTCTTGGTTCTCAGGACGGAGCGTCACCTAGCGGTCCTTCTAGGACATATTGTTTCTGGCAGCTATGAGGATGATCCTCAAGTTCCGACCCAGTCCGTATAGTTCTGCCGTCATCTTTCAGCTTGGTTTTCTAGGAACGCGTTGAAGTTCAAGTTGACATGGCGTTGGCCATTTGATCTACAAGACATATCATTCAAAAGTTTTAGACTAAGTTCATGATAATTAAGTTCATCTAATCAAATTATTTCAATGAACTCCCACTCAGATTAGACATCCCTCTAGTCATCTAAGTGTTACACGATCCGAGTCGACTAAGCCGTGTCCGATCATCACGTGAGACGGACTAGTCATCGTCGGTGAACATTCTCATGTTGATCGTATCTTCTATATGACCCGTGTTCGACCTTTCGGTCTCCGTGTTCCGAGGCCATGTCTGTACATGCTAGGCTCGTCAAGTTAACCCTAAGTGTTTTGCGTGTGTAAATCTGTCTTACACCCGTTGTATGTGAACGTAAGAATCCATCACACCCGATCATCACGTGGTGCTTAGAAGCGACGAACTTTAGCAACGGTGCACAGTTAGGGAGAACACTTCTTGAAATTGTTGTAAGGATCATCTTATTTACTACCATCGTTCTAAGTAAACAAGATGTATAAACATAATAAACATCACATGCAATTATATAGTAGTGACATGATATGGCCAATATCATAAAGCTCCATTGATCTCCATCTTCGGGGCTCCATGATCATCTTGTCACCGGCATGACACCATGATCTCCATCATCGTGTCTCCATGAAGTTGTCACGCCAACGACTACTTCTACTTCTATGGCTAACGCATTTAGCAATAAAGTAAAGTAATTTACATGGCGTTCTTCAATGACACGCAGGTCATACAAAATAAAGACAACTCCTATGGCTCCTGCCGGTTGTCATACTCATCGACATGCAAGTCGTGATTCCTATTACAAGAACATGATCTCATACATCACAATATGTCATTCATCATTCATCACAACTTGGCCATATCACATCACATGACAATTGCTGCAAAAACAAGTTAGGCGTCCTCTAATTGTTGTTTCATCTTTTACGTGGCTGCAATTGGGTTCTAGCAAGAACGTTTTCTTACCTACGAATAACCACAACGTGATCTTGTCAACTTCTATTTACCCTTCATAAGGACCCTTTTCATCGAATCCGCTCCAACTAAAGTAGGAGAGACGGACACCCGCCAGCCACCTTATGCAACTAGTGCATGTTAGTCGGTGGAACCGGTCTCACGTGGCGTCGTGTAAGGTTGGTCCGGCCGCTTCATCCCACAATACCGCGGAAGCAAGATAAGATTAGTAGCGGCAAGTAAGTTGACAAGATCCACGCCCACAACTAAATTGTGTTCTACTCGTGCAATAGAGAACTACGCATAGACCTAGCTCATGATGCCACTGTTGGAAAACGTTGCAGAAAATTAAAAATTTTCCTACGGTTTCACCAAGATCCATCTATGAGTTCATCTAAGCAACGAGTTATGGGAGTGAGTTTGCATCTACATACCACTTGTAGATCGCGTGCGGAAGCTTTCGAGGGGATGGTGATGATGGAGTCGTACTCGGATCACCGATGACCAAAGCGCTGAACGGACAGCACCTCCGCGTTCAACACACGTGCAGTGCAGGGCAACGTCTCCTCCGTCTTGATCCAGCAAGGAGGAAGGAGAGGTTGAGGAAGATGGCTCCAACAGCAGCACGACGGCGTGATGATGAAGGAGTGACAATTCTCCCGGCAGGCTTCGCCAAGCGCACACGGAGAAGGAGAGGTGTTGGGAGGGAGGGCTGCGCCTTCAATTGTGTGTTGCAGCCCTCCCCTCACCCCTCTATTTATAGGGGAAGGGAGGAGGGGGCCGGCCCCCTCTAGATGCATCAAGGGGGGGGGGCAAGGGGAGGGGGGCTTGCCCCCCAAGCAAGGGGGGCGCCCCCCTTAGGGTTCCCCCCCTCCACCCTAGGCGCATGGCCCAAGAGGAGGGGGTGCGCCCAGCCCACTAGGGGCTGGCTGCCTCCCACGCAGCCCAAGTGGCCCCCCGAAAGGGGTGGCCCCTCCCGGTGGCCCCTCCATAATACCGATATGACCCGAAACTTTTCCGGTGTCCGTTTGACAACTTTCCATATATAAATCTTTACCTCCGGACCATTCCGGAACTCCTCGTGACGTCCGGGATCTCATCTGGGACTCCGAACAACATTCGGTAATCACATACAAGTCTTCCTATTAACCCTAGCGTCACCGAACCTTAAGTTTGTAGACCCTACGGGTTCGGAGACATCTGCGACATGACCGAGACGCTCTCAGGTCAATAACCAACAGCGGGATCTGGATACCCATGTTGGCTCCCACATGCTCCTCGATGATGTCATCGGATGAACCACGACGTCGAGGATTCAAGCAACCCCGTATACTATTCCCTTTGTCAGACGGTATGTTACTTGCCCGAGACTCGATCGTCGGTATCCCAATACCTCGTTCAGTCTCGTTACCGGCAAGTCACTTTACTCGTCCGTAATGCATGATCCGTGACCGGACACTTGATCACTTTGAGCTCATTATGATGATGCATTACCGAGTGGGCCCATGATACCTCTCCGTCATGCGGAGTGACAAATCCTGTCTCGATCCGTGTCAACCCAATGACACTTTCGGAGATACCGTAATGCACCTTTATAGTCACCCGATTCGTTGTGACGTTTGGTACACCAAAGCATTCCTACGGTATCCGGGAGTTACACGATCTCAAGGTCTAAGGAAGAGATACTTGACATTGGAAAAGCTCTAGCAAAGCGAACTACGATCTTGTGCTATGCTTAGGATTGGGTCTTGTCCATCACGTCATTCTCCTAATGGCGTGATCCCGTTATCAATGACATCGATGTCCATAGTCGAAAACCATGACTATCCGTCGACCAACGAGCTAGTCAACTAGAGGCTCACTAGGGACGTATTGTGGTCTATGTATTCACACGTGTATCACGATTTCCGGATGATACAGTTATAGCATGAATAAACGACAATTATCATGAACAAGGAAATATAATAATAATGCTTTTATTATTGCCTCTAGGGCATATTTCCAACATTCCCCAGGTGCCTCAATCCACCCAGATGTGTATTAAAGTTGCCACCTTAAGTTAACCAATAATTAACAATACTCACATCTGTCATGAATACTCTCAAACCCAAACCACGTCTACGAGCATAACATAGCAATATAAGCAACATAGAAGTAACTCCCATAGGTTTGATAATAAACAGGTGAATAGGTACTACCTCATCTACTTCCCAAACCCACAAATTAAATTAGACCCTAACCATGCAAATGTATGTGTATTGATCAAATGCAATAAAACTGGGTAGTAAAGAGGTCTGATCAAAGTGTTACTTGCCTTGCTGATGATCCGTGAAACCTAGAGACTCGTAGTAGCACGCTTCGCACTCCGGGTACTCTATCGCAAACAAACAAGCATACAATTAGCAATCAAGCAACAACGCACGGTTAAAACTCAAATAATATATCTAACCAGAAAGTTCAACTTAAGAACTCCGGTTTGCAAAAAGAATCAAATCAAACGAAACAACCAAACTCAAAATGCGAAAGAAACAAGCTTCGTTTGCTAATCTGGACTAAAGTCAATTTTTATAGTGGCAAAAACTTTTTTAAGTAGGTTAAACAGAAAGAGGGTTTCGAGACGAAACTCTAGGCGCTTGAATCGCCTGATTCCGATAAACGAGCGAAAAGTTAAACTAAAACGAAAATCAGATCAGAAATCGCGATCGAAAATAATCGCGGAAAAATCCGAGAAAAAGAAAAACTGACGAACAGACTAACGAACAAACGTTTGTTATCCACGGCTAACGGGCGAAAACCGTTCGTTTACGAACGTACGGACGAACGTCCGCTAAATAACAAAACCGAAAAAACCGAACCGAAACTAAAAAAATGGATCTAGGGTTTTAAAAAAATCAATAGGTTTTCTCGCGAAAACTGAGGCGGCGACGGCTACCTCCGACGGGGTCAGGCGGAACGGCGGCGGCAGCGGGCGGCTCCTCCAGCGTCGTCGGGCGGCGGCGTCGGCGGCAGCAGCGTCATGGGCATCGGCTTGGCGAGGCAATGGCGGATCGGGCGGGGCTAGGGTTTCTTTGGTGGGCTGGCGGCGGCGGTGGGCCTCATGACTTATAAAGCCCCGGGCGGATCTGCCCAAGGTCGGTTTCTTTTAAAAAAATTATTTCACAGAGAAAAAGAATAAAAGAAATACTAAACGGACTCCAAAAATCCTGAAATAAAATTTCCCCGTCCTCTAAAAATCTACCGGACAAGGTGAACATTTATTTGGGACTCTAATGCAATTTTGAAAAATGCAATTTTTTCTAATTCAAATAAAATAGCGACAAAACTCCGAATAAAAATCTTATTTGATTTTAATATTAAATCTCCAATATTTCTTTATTTTGAGGAAGTCATTTTATCCTCTCTCTTTTTATCTTTATAAAAGAAATATTCGAAGAGGAAATAATTAAAATCAAACGATCCTCTTTTCAAAATTTGGGAAAAACTCAAATATGAAAATAACGGAATTCCCAACTCTCTCCGTGGGTCCTTGAGTTGTGTAGAATTTCTAGGATCAAACCAAAATGCAATAAAATATGATGTGCAATGATGATCTAATGTATAACATTCCAAATTGAAATTTTGGGATGTTACATCCGCGAAACTCAAAAACAAGGAAAAAACAGAAACTGGCACTAGGCTCTAGGTTAATAAATTAGTCCCAAAAATAATATAAAATATCATATTAATGCATATAAAACATCCAAAACAGATAATATAATAGCATGGAACAATAAAAAATTATAGATACGTTGGAGACGTATCAAAGAGGCATAACTATCCGTTTTCCCAACCTCTGCGCTGCAGTCTATCATAGACCATAGGCGGTTTTGCATCAGTAACCAGAAGAAGGCTTTGATCTTTCCAGGGGCCCATGTCTTCCAGATCAATTCTTTGTAACCAGTTTGAGGCAGATAGTCAAACTGTGTTATGCATGCATATTTTTGCATTGTAGACCCCTGAGCTATGCAGACGCCAGGTTAACTTGTCTTCAATCTGAGGTTGCAGTGTGACATTTGTTGCCCATATTGCTCTCCACAAAATAAGGAAATTCTGTACCAGATCGATGCTTTTGGGCTGCCTTAGGTCTGTGATCCACTTGTCATTGGTGAGTGCGTCCTCCACACATCTCTTATTGCCCCTCGATAGCTTGAGCAGGTCTAGGAATAGCATCGCAAGACTTGACGAGGTGAACGAGGGCGATTTCCAGAAGGAGGAAAGCTTGCCATTTCCCAGGGCAACCATGGTTGCATTGTCAATAGAGGCTCTGTCTGTGTTGTCGCACAACAGCTCGGACCCCTTCCAAGGCCTCTCTTCATTCTGCCAGGCCAACCAAAACCATCTCTGCCACAGAGCCCTGAGAATTTGTCAAGATCATGTATCCCCAGTCCGCCATTATTCGTTGGCGTACAAATTTTCTTCCATGCAACCTTGCAATGCTCAGCTGTGAGCTCTTTTTCTTGTGCCCAGAGAAAACGTCGACGTATCTATAATTTTTTTATTGTTCCATGCTATTATATTATCTGTTTTGGATGTTTTATATGCATTAATATGCTATTTTATATTATTTTTGGGCCTAACTTATTAACCTAGAGCATAGTGCTTTTCTGTTTTTTCCTTGTTTTTGATTTTTACAGAAAAGGAATATCAAACGAAGTCCAAACGGAATGAAACTTTTGCGATGATTTTTTTAGACTAGAAGACACCCATCAAACTTGTAGAGGGGGCCAAAAGAGCCCCGAGAGCTCCACAAGCATTCAAGGCACACCCTAGGGGCCCCCCCTGGCTTGTGGGCCCCACGAGACTCCTCCAACCCTAATTTTTGCTCTATAAATTCTGAAATATTCCTAAACGACCAGAAGTGTCCACCAAAATACGTTTTCGCCGTTGTAACCTTCTGTTCATGTGAGATCCAATCTTGGGGCCTTTTCCGGCATCCTGCCAGAGGGGGATTCGATCACGGAGGGCATCTACATCAACTTTATTGCCCTTCCGATGAAGTGTGAGTAGTTTACCACAGACCTACGGGTCCATAACTAGTAGCTAGATGGCTTCTTGTCTCTCTTTGATCCTCAATACAATGTTCTCCTCGATGTTCTTGGAGATCTATCTGATGTAATATTCTTTTGCAGTGTGTTTGTCGAGATCCGATGAATTGTGGATTTTTTATCAGTTTATCTATGAATATTATTTGAATCTTCTCTGAATTCTTACATGCATGAATTTATATCTTTGTATTTCTCTCAAATTATAGGTTTGGTTTGGCCAACTATTGGTTCTTCTTGCAATGGGAGAGGTGCTTAGTTTTGGGTTCAATCTTGCGGTGTCCTCACCTAGTGACAAAGTAGGGGTAGCGAGGCACCTATTTGTATTGTTGCCATCAAGGGTAAAAAGATGGGGTTTTCATCATATTGCTTGAGTTTATCCCTCTACATCATATCATCTTACTTAAGGCGTTACTCCGTTCTTATGAATTTAATACTCTAGATTAATGCTGGATAGCGGTCGATGTGTGGAGTAATTGTAGTAGATGCAGGCAGGAGTCGGTCTACTTGACTCTGGCGTGATGCCAATATTCATAATCATTGCCTTGGATATCGTCATAACTTTGCGCTTTTCTACCAATTGCTCGACAGTAATTTGTTCACCCACCGTTTTATATTCTTTCAAGAGAGAAGCCTCTAGTGAAACCTATGGCCTCCGGGTCTATTTTGCATCATATATTTTCAGACCTATAAAACCAAAAACCCAAAATACCTTGCTGCAATTTTTTATTTTTATTTTGGTTTATGTTTTAGTAATCTTTGATATCTATTTCTATCAAATCTCACGTTTGCAAGTGACCGTGAAGGGATTGATAACCCCTTTTATCGCGTTGGGCGTAGGTGTTTGATTGTTTGTGCAGGTGCATAGATTGGAGACTTGCGTGTACCTCCTACTGGATTGATACCTTGGTTCTCAAACTGAGGGAAATATGTATCTCTAGTTTGTTGCATCACCATTTCCTCTTCAAGGGAAAAACCAACGCAAGCTCAAGAAGTAGCAGCCGACGAACTCCAGGAACTCAGGTAACCAAATGAAGATCTGAGAAAGAAGAGAAGTGGTACCTGTTGGCTGTGGAGGATAGTGGAGGTGTGCCGCTGAGTCCCGACGGTGATGGGGTGGGGTCACGGCACCGACTGGAGAAGGCTGGTGCGGCTCGACGGGTGTGGCGGAGCTCCAGTCACGAAGGGACTCGTGAGGAAGAAGAAGAAGTAGAGGAGGCAAGGTAAAAAGTAAAAGAGGGGTCCTCGTGCCTATTTATAATGGAAAGGAGGAACAGTGAATGACAGGTGTGAAGATCGAGGAGGCGCAATAAATTTAACAACCAAGGGACGCCTCGATTTTCGGAATGATGGATTTATACAAAGATTCGTTATGAATTCATGAAGGTTTTCCTGAAATCACAGAGGTGACATCATCTTTTTTATTATGGCGGATTAAGAAGATTTTTTTAAGGTTGTGACTAAAAGAAATGAAGAGAAACCTCGCTAGACGGAAGGGTTAAGATTGACATGAACAAGTTCAAATCAATCTGGGGCTAATGTTGGGGATATAAATCGCCCTAATAGGGCGGGGTTAGATCATTGGCGACTTAAAGAGCTAGGCCTCTGATGGGCCAAGATGGACAAGACATAGTATTACAAAAGGCGGCTCACAAGATGGGCCGACTTAGAACCCAAGGTCAGAAGGTGACCCAGGGGTGTAAACCGCCATGTAATGATTTACCTTGTAAAGCAAGGCGACTTAGAGTAAGACTCGGTCACGTATCGTAACCCGACCCGGACTCTTGTAAGCCTGCCGCCTCGATCTGTATATAAATGCGAGTCCCCGGCATAGAATAGACAGGTTATAATCAATCGATAGCTAGGTCAAGCGAATCCACTCCCTTGTAATCGAAACTCAAGCACTAGCAACAAGAGCAGGAGTAGGCTTTTACCTCCACCGTGAGGGGCCGAACCTGGGTAAACCCGTGTCTCTCGTCTCGCTCAACCCCGACAAGCTAATCACCGTTGAGATGGCTTCATGATTAAGTCCTTTCACTAGGACCTCCGTCATGACAAAACCACAACAACCGATGAAGGGATCGGTTCCATGTTTAATGTTGGCTCTGATGTCGAGACCCGATGAGACAGTGGTCGGATGCATGCTCGAAGCTGGGTCTAACATGATAGTGAACGGATCCATACCCGAGGTTGGATCCGGTGTGAGACCTGGCCTGAGGCCAGGGTCGGGGTTTGGTTCCGGGGTCAAGTTCATGGTGTCGAAGAGCCCTCAAGCCAATCTGGTATCTAGCCAGAGAGCGCGAGATCTATGTGGGAATCGATGGTGTATTCTAAGCTCCCGAATGTAATTACTTGGTTTTGGATGAAGCTTATGACTCGGTCGAGACGGTCGGTCAAGTTGGCATGCAGAACAATGCCACCAAAAGCAAAAAAGCTATCCGGGAACAAACATGCCGATAATTGCAGTAGTCCTTGAAGTATACGCCAAGTCTTTGGTAGTGTCCTCCTTGATCATGTCTGGGTTCGAGGCATTCAAAGTCATTCCTTGTGAGATTGGTGGGCCATAAGCTCAGCCCGTGGACTATAGGCCAACTAGGTTAGTACCCCTTAGTCGAGGACATCATCACCTAGCCTCGTACTTTAGTATATATTCCGATTCGGTGGACCGGTACTACTTCAACAAAACCAATCTATTGCATGACACTCTTACGACCACTCTGACATGCCCTTTTTGGGTCATGTCATGGGTGTCACTGGGGTCACCGAGTGATACCCTGATGTCACCGCGTGACATCTGACCACCACGTGGTCTAAATAAAATTGTCACCGCGTGACAAGCTGCCACTTTGTGGCTAAAACTGTCCCAAAAGAGGACCTTTGTACCATATAACTTGGGCTCAGAAGATTATAGCTACCTACTTGATCAGGGTAGCACGCCCATATAACCTTCTCTCGTTGGACGTATCGATAAGAGGCACAACAATATACCAAGTTAGGGCCTCCCGATCTAGGCAAATGTGGTTGCACTCGTGAGTTTGATTCTGTGGTAATTGATCAAAGAAATGATGGAATTACCCCAAGGTATATCTCTGTCATAATTGTTACTCCAATAACATATATCAACTTGTGATCCAAGTCATAGCAATATGCAACTAATAATCCAAAGAATAATATAGCCATATCATTTCCACTAACTCCATACACATAATATAAAATATGGTCATAATGAAAATACATCCATTGATCGTACTAATTCAGTGTTATCATAACATCATCAAACTTGCAAGATAGTAGTCACATATAATCAAAGCATCACCATGGCAGTAGCAAGATCAAATAATTCCCCAAGATTTCCGTGAATAAGTCACTACCAAATAATTCAAATTAAATCAAGTTTTATCATATTAAACCATGGCGTTGCATTGCAATCATTCAAGTGGAGGGTGTGGATTGCCTGGGAGTCGATGAATTCATCGAGAAGAAATGTGATCATCTCACGGAAAGATTCACCAGAAAAGATTCTCTCTCGATTGGGCTGAATATAGGGTAGGTCCAAAATGGTCATTTTCAGAATGTTTCAAAATCGTGAAAATGATACCATCGCAACGGGCTCGACAAATAGAGAACGCCATCTTTGGAATCACCTGATTCGGAGTTAGGGTTGGAAAGTTATGGTTGTTCGTTCGTTAGGCAGAAAAACAAATAGAAATTGTTCTGCTCTTAATGGATGAGGGCCCACAATCTAACAGGTTCGGCGCCGGTGGCTGAAACAGAAAGCACACTTCAATAACGACACTTTCGTGCAGCGAAATCGTATTCTGGTCCGATGCCGTCGCCCAAAATTCTTTGCGCGAAGGAAAGCGTACTATGCCAAAAGATGCCTCCACTTAACAAGCTGGGCCTGGCTTGCTGGGTTAGTGGCACGCAGGGACCGCCTGGAGGGTCGTCTTCCTCCTCCCCCGCGCGCCTGGCCGAGCAGGGGAGCAGCTCCCGACGGTGATTTCCGGTGACGTGGGCGACCATTCATGACGCCAGGCCTACCTGCGTGCTCAGGAGGCCGAGCCGGTACCGTCCATCCATGGCATAGTCACCAGGGGGATTAGAATCGAGCAGGCCATCATCTGCGATGGACGATGGTGCCAGGCGAAGATGGACTCGGAGCTACAGTGTGCCGGAGGGGAAAGCGAAGGGTGACAGAGCACTGCCTAGCATGGGTGTGTCTTCTAGTGGACGAAGAAGGGGGAGAGGAGATCTTAGGATCTTCTTGATGATGAATCTGTCGGTCATCTCTTCATTTCCTAAGCCGGCAATCTCATTTGTGATGAGAGAAAGCCTAGAGTACATTTCAGCGACACCTTCACCATGCTTCATTTTGAACTTGTCAAGTCAACTTTGAAGCACATCCAATTTGGATTCCTTGACGGACTCGATACCTTCGTGCATATCAATCAAAGTGTCCCAGATTTCCTTTGCATTCTCAAGGCGGCTGATTTTGTTGAATTCTTCGGGGCACAAACCGTTGAAGAGGATATCGCAAGCTTGAGCGTTGTATTGCAACATCTTCAATTCTTCTGCGGTTGCTTCACGATTCGGTTCTGTTCCATCAAATAATTCACCTTGCAAGCCAATACACACAATAGCCCAAACGGCGGGGTTATGTCCAAGAATATGCATTTTCATTTTATGCTTCCAACTAGCAAAATTAGTACCATCAAAGTAAGGACCTCTATGGTGGTAATTTCCCTCGCTAGACGCCATACTCTCCTAGGTTGTGAAACCAAGGCTACGATCACCAAAGCTATGAAAATCAAGGCAAATGGAGACCAAAGCTCTGATGCCGCTTGTAGGATCGAAAGTAGGTCTAGAGGGGGGGGGTGATTAGACTACTTGACCAAATAAAAATCTAACCTTTTTCCAATTTGAAGCCTTGGCATATTTTAACAACTTAGCACAAGTCAAGCAATCAACCTACACATGCAATTCTAAGAGTATAGCAGTAGAATGTAAAACATCACACATGAAGGTAAAGGGAGGGGTTTGGAAAGGCAAACACAACGTATACACGGAGATTTTTGGCGTGGTTCCGATAGGTGGTGCTATCGTACGTCCACGTTGATGGCGACTTCAACCCACGAAGGGTAATGGTTGCGCGAGTCCACGGAGGGCTCCACCCACGAAGGGTCCACGAAGAAGCAACCTTGTCTATCCCACCATGGCCATTACCCACGAAGGACTTGCCTCACTTGGGTAGATCTTGACGAAGTAGGCGATCTCCTTGCCCTTACAAACTCCTTGGTTCAACTCCACAATCTTGACGGAGGCTCCCAAGTGACACCTAACCAATCTAGGAGACACCACTCTCCAAAAGGTAATGGATGGTATGTTGATGATGAACTCCTTGCTCTTGTGCTTAAAATGATAGTCTCCCCAACACTCAACTCTCTCTCATAGATTTGGCTGTGGTGGAAACATGATTTGAGTGGAAAGCAACTTGGGGAAGGCTGGAGATCAAGATTCTTGTGGTTGGATTGGAATGTCTTCGTCTCAACACATGAGTAGGTGGTTCTCTCTCAGAAAATGAATGCTGGAAGTGTAGGCACGTTCTGATGGCTCTCTCACAAATGGAGAGGAGGGTGGAGGGGCATATATAGCCTCCACACAAAATCTAACCGTTACACACATAAGAGCCAACTCGGTCAGACCGAATAGATGAACTCGGTGAGACCGACTCAGTTCAAAATGTGAACGCTAGGCTTTTCGATGGGACCGACATAACCAACTCGGTGGGACCGATGAGCTAGGGTTAGGGCAAAACCTGATCTCGGCTTGACTGATTACTTCAACTTGGTGAGACCGATTTAAGTAATAAGAAAATAGCGAGTTGGTCAGGCAAACTCGATGGGACCGATCGCTCCTTTCGGTGATACCGAAACATTACGAAAGAGAAACAAAGAGTTTGCACTGCAAACTCGGTGGGACCGATCGCTCATTTCGGTGAGGCCGAAAAGTTACGAAAGGAAACAGAGAGTTTGCAGTCCCATCTCGGTGAGACCGAGATCCCTATCGGCGAGACTGGACTGATTACGGTTTTTGTCTATGGCTATGTCAAGTGAACTCGGTGGCGCCGGATGAATCTAATTGGTGGGGCCAAGTTTGACTTTAGGTTTAGGACATATTTGGATTTGAGAAAATGGTTGAGGGCTTTCGAGCATATCACTAATCATTTTGAGCAAGTAGACCATTAAGCAACACTTCATTCCCCTTTTAATGGTATTGGCTTTTCCTATGGACTCAATGTGATCTTGGATCACTAACATAGAAATGAGAGTCTTGAGCTTTTGCCAATATTTGTCCTTAGCATTTTGAGGGGTCCACATCTCTAGTCCATGCCATGCCAATCATTGAACTTTCTAAAATAGTCAACTTGAAAGGATATTAGTTCAATGAGCTATATGTTGTTAGGAATTACCAAACCACCCAGGGATTTGTTGCAGTTTCAATCTCCGCCTTTTTGGTAATTGATGACAACATGTAGATCAAAGCTTCGACAAATGATAATAAGAATGAAATATATCGTCGCTTTGAGAAGTATGTGATAAGAAAGAGCTCACCCTAAATTTGTGCATTATTTATGATTTGCTTTTGAATGCAAATGCACAATCGATTAGGATCATGGGTTACTCTTCCATGTCACATACATATTGGTGGAGCACTCAAAATGATAGAATGTAAATAGCATGCACTCATCACCAAGACAAATATGATTGATCATACACAAGTAATAAGATAGCATCATTCAAGAAAACACACTAAGGCATAATATGATCAACCACATGATCATAAGAGTATCTCACACACGAGCACAAATATTGTAGCAAACACATAAGCAAATAAGTAGCAAGAGAGACAAATAAAAAGCAAAACACTCACTCTGTCTCTCTCTCTCTCTCTCAGCCTATGATCTATACACTTTATCCCCCTTTGGCAACAAGTTACCAAAAAGCTTGAAAATGCTTAGTGCTATTCGGCACTCTAAGCATGATCTCCAGGAGCTCCATAGTGCGAAGATGGCGTGGAGAGAACAACATCTGCAAAGACTTCGGCTGATGTCTGAGGAACTGGAGGGGTTGCCACTGGAGGGGCAACTGAGGCTGTGGCTGCAGGTGCTGAAGTTGTGACCCTTGTGTCACTGACTGGCACAGCTACAGACCTTAGTGCTCTAGGCACCCTCTAATAAGCATCTGTGGTAGATCTTCCTCTCCTCTCCTCTTCTTCTTCTTGGAGTTTCTCAGCTGCAGTCTGGATCTTTGTGACCTTCAAGTCTAGATCATAAAGCTTTGTTTCAATGATTCTCTCAAGACTCTCCTGGTTTTGAGTCAGGGTGGTTAGTCCTGTCTCAATTATTACTATGGCTTCAAGTAGACAGCTGAGCTGGTCCTTCTTGGTCTTGAGATTTGCAGCTGAGGCATCTGGAATCTTGGAAGCCTTTTCTGCCTTTGCCTTCTCTCTCTTCTCCTGAGCCTCTACTGATGTAGGATGTGAATCATCCATGACAACTGTGTTGTCCTCAAAATATAGCCTCAAGGGAAGGTGCTGTCTATCTAGCAGATATGTGTTTGTGCCCACCTTGGAATTGATGAGCATCTGAATGTGTGGGGCATAGCCACAAGATCTCTTCTGATCAGCTGCAGTCCTCTTAACAGTTTCAACTATCAAGGTCATCACCTTGAACTTCTCTGGCACATCAAACATGTGTATCAAGTTGATGGAATGCCCTCTGATCATTCTGTCGTCTCCAGACGTAGGCAACAAAGTGTGCCTCAGAATAGTGTCGATGGTTGGTGTCGTGGGAAACCACGACCACCTATGTGACCAAGGGCCCCTTGCTGCACTACAAAAAAAGACACATCCGTGACATTTTGGGCCAAACGAATTTTTTTTCTGTCATACTTATGACACTTCTATGACGATAATTGTGACAAAACCCGGTATCATCATAGATGTGGTGGGGTCCTACTTCTATGACAAAAAATCATGACAGAAAATGGGCTTTTCATCCTGGGCGAGCCAGAGACGCAGCTGCATGACATTCTTTGGGCCGTCCATGACGGAGAAAACTGTGGTAGAAGCGAGGGCTAGGAAAATATCGGGGGAGTTCCCGGATACGGTGGGTGGTCGGGGGCCGAGCGATGCGTGTTTCTCTCATACGTACGCGCGTGTGTGCGAGGCGTTGCGCTCTAACTAAACCCGAGCGAGGCATTGGGCTCTTGTTGGGGAACGTAGCAGAAATTCAAAATTTTCGTACGTGTCACCAAGATCTATCTATGGAGAAACTAGCAACGAGGGGAACGAGAGTGCATCTACATACCCTTGTAGATCGCTAAGCGGAAGCGTTCAAGAGAACGGGGTTAAAGGAGTCGTACTCGTCGTGATCCAAATCACCGGAGATCCTAGTGCCGAACGGACGGCACCTCCGCGTTCAACACACGTACAGCCCGGTGACGTCTCCCATGCCTTGATCCAGCAAGGAGAGAGGGAGAGGTTGGGGAAGCCTCCATCCAGCAGCAGCACGATGGTGTGGTGGTGATGGAGGAGCGTGGCAATCCTACAGGGCTTCGCCAAGAACCGCGGGAGAGGAGGAGGACTTGGGAGAGGGGGAGGGCTGCGCCAGGGGCAAGGTTGCAGCTCCCATGCGCCTCCCCACTATATATAGGGGTGGAGGGGGATTATTTCTTGCCCTCCAAGTCCATTGGGGCATTGGCAAAGGTGGGAGGAAAGAAATCCCATCCTTTCCTTTCCCCACCGATTGTTATCCCCCCTTTTTAGGGATCTTGATCTTATCCTTGGGATATGATCTTATTCCTTCTAAGGGGGATCTTGGTGCGCTTGACCAGGGGTGTGGGGCCTTGCCCCACTACCCACGTTCATGTGGGTCCCCCCATGCAGGTGGGCCCCACTCCGGAACCTTCTAGAACCTTCCCGGTACAATACCGAAAAATCCCGAACTTTTTCCAATGGCCAAAATAGGACTTCCCATATATAAATCTTTACCTCCGGACCATTCCGGAACTCCTCGTGACGACCGGGATCTCATCTGGGACTCCAAACAACATTCGTTAACCACGTATATCTATTCCTTTTAACCCTAGCGTCATCGAACCTTAAGTGTGTAGACCCTACGGGTTCGGAAACCATGCAGACATGACCGAGACGTTCTCCGGTCAATAACCAACAGCGGGATATGGATACCCATGTTGGCTCCCACATGTTCCACGATGATCTCATCGGATGAAACACGATGTCAAGTACTCAATCAGTCCCGTATACAATTCCCTTTGTCTAGCGGTATTGTACTTGCCCGAGATTCGATCGTCGGTATGCCGATACCTTGTTCAATCTCGTTACCGGCAAGTCTCTTTACTCGTTCCGTAACACATCATCCCGTGATCAACCCCTTGGTCACATTGTGCACATTATGATGATGTCCTACCGAGTGGGCCCAGAGACACCTCTCCGTTAACCGGAGTGACAAATCCCGCCTCGATTCGTACCAACCCAATGACACTTTCGGAGATACCTGTAGTGCACCTTTATAGCCACCCGATTCGTTGTGGCGCTTGGTATACCCAAAGCATTCCTACGGTATCCGGAGTTGCACAATCTCATGGTCTAAGGAAAAGATACTTGACATTAGAAAAGCTTTAGCATACTAACTACGATCTTTGTGCTAGGCTTAGGATTGGGTCTTGTCCATCACATCATTCTGCTAATGATGTGATCCCATTATCAACGACATCCAATGTCCATGGTCAGGAAATTGTAACCATCTATTGATCAACGAGCTAGTCAACTAGAGGCTTACTAGGGACATGGTGTTGTCTATGTACCCACACATGTATCTCAGTTTCCTATCAATACAATTATAGGATGGATAATAAACGATTATCATGAACAAGGAAATATAATAATAACTAATTTATTATTGCCTCTAGGGCATATTTCCAACAGTCTCCCACTTGCACTAGAGTCAATAATCTAGTTCACATCATCATGTGATTAACACTCACAGGTCACATCGCCATGTGACCAACATCCAAAGAGTTTACTAGAATCAATAATATAGTTCACATCACTATGTGATTAACACTCAATGAGTTCTGGGTTTGATCATGTTTATGCTTGTGAGAGAGGTTGTAGTCAACGGGTCTGCAATATTCAGATCCCTATGTATTTCGCAAAACTTTATGTCATACCGTAGATGCTGCTACCACGTTCCACTTGGAGATATTCCAAATTGTTGCTCCATTATACGTATCCGGTATCTCTACTCAGAGCTATCCGGATAGGTGTTAAGCTTGCATCGACGCAACTCTTTACGTCGAACTTTTTATCACCTCCATAACCGAGAAACATATCCTTATTCCTCTAAGGATAATTTTGACCGCTATCCGGTGATCCACTCCTTGATCACCTTTGTACCCTCTTGCCGATATGTAGCAAGGCACACATCAGGTCGCGGTACAAAGATAGCATACTTGTAGAGCCTACGTCTAAGGCATAGGGGACGACCGTCGTCCTTTCTCTCTTTTCGCCGTGGTCGAGCTTTAACTCTTAACTTCATACCTTACAACTCAGGCAAGAACTCCTTCTTTGATCGATCCATCTTGAACACCTTCAAGATTATGTCAAGGTATGTGCTCATTTGAAAGTATTATTAAACATTTTGATCTATCTTATAGATCTTGATGCTTATTATTCAAGTAGCCTAATCCAGGTTTTCCATTGAAAAACACCTTTCAAACAACCCTATATGCTTTCTAGAAATTCTACATCATTTCTGATCAACAATATGTCAACAACATATACTCATCAGAAATTCTATAGTGCTCCCATTCACTTCTTTGGAAATACAAGTTTCTCATAAACTTTGTACAAACCCAATATCTTTGATCATCTCATCAAAGCGTACATTCCAACTCCGAGATGCTTACTCCAGTCCTTAGAAGGGTTGCTGGAGCTTTGCATAATTGTTAGCATCTTTCAGGATTGACAAAATCTTCTTTGTTGTATCACATACAACCTTTCCTCAAGAAAATTGTCGAGGAAACAATGTTTTGACATCCTATCTGCAAGATTTCATAAATAATGCAGTAATTGCTAATCCAATTCCAACAGACTCTTAGCATCGCTACGAGTGAGAAAGTCTCATCGTAGTCAACTCCTTGAACTTGTCAGAAAACATCTTAGCGACAAGTCGAGCTTTCTTAATGGTGACACTTACCATCATTGTCTGTCTTCCTTTTAAAATCCATCTGTACTCAACAGCCTTACGACCATCGAGTAGTTCTTCCAAAGTCTATACTTCGTTTTCATACATGGATCCTCTCTCGGATTTTATGGCCTCGAGCCATTCGTCGGAATCCGGGCCCACCATCGCTTCTCCATAGCTTGTAGGTTCATTGTTGACTAGCAACATGACCTCCAAGACAGGATTACTGTACCACTCTGAAGTAGTACGCATCCTTGTCCCCCTACGAGGTACGGTAGTGACTTGATCCAAAATTTCATGATCACTATCATAAGCTTCTACTTCAATTGGTGTAGGAGCCACAGGAACAACTTCCTGTGCCCTGCTACACACTTGTTGAAGTGACGGTTCAATAACCTCATCAAGTCTCCACCATCCTCCCACTCAATTCTTTCGAGAGAAACTTTTTCTCGAGAAAGGACCCGATTCTAGAAACAATCCCTTTTGCTTCCGGATCTAAGACAGGAGGGATACCCAACTGTTTTAGGTGTCCTATGAAGATGTATTTATCCGTTTTGGGTTCGAGCTTATCACGATGAAACTTTTTCACATAAGCGTCGCAACCCCAAACTTTCAAGAAACGACAGCTTAGGTTTCTCTAAACCATAGTTCTCACGGTGTCATCTCAACGGAATTACGTGGTGCCCTATTAAAGTGAGTGTGGTTGTCTCTAATGCCTAACCCATGAACGATAGTGGTAATTCGATAAGAGACGTCATAGTACGCACCATATCCAATAGGGTGCAACTATGATGTTCGGACACACCATCACACTATGGTGTTCCAGGCGGTATTAATTGTGAAATAATTTCCACAATGTCTTAATTGCGTGCCAAAGCTCGTAACTCAGATACTCATCTCTATGATCATATCATAGCATTTTATCCTCTTGTCACGATGATCTTCAACTTCACTCTAAAATTACTTGAACCATTCAATAATTCAGACTTGTGTTTCATCAAGTAAATATACTCAACATCTAATCAAATCATCTGTGAAGTAAGAACATAACGATATTCATCATGCCTCAAAGACTCATTGGATTGCACACATCAAAATGTGTTACTTCCAACAAGTTGCTATCTTGTTCCATCTTCTTTGAAAACGAGGCTTTTCACTCATCTTGCCCATGTGGTATGATTTGCATATCTCAAGTGATTCAAAATCAAGTGAGTCCAAACGATCCATCTGCATGGAGTTTCTTCATGCGTATACACCAATAGACATGGCTCGCATGTCTCAAACTTTTCAAAAACGAGTGAGTCCAAAGATCCATCAACATGGAGCTTCTTCATGCTTTTATACCAATATGACTTACATGGCGATTGCCACAAGTAAGTGGTACTATCATTACTATCTTATATCTTTTGGCATGAAAATGTGTATCACTACGATCGAGATTCAATAAACCATTCCTTTTAGGTGCAAGACCATTGAAGGTATTATTCAAATAAATAGAGTAACCATTATTCTCCTTAAATGAATAACCGTATTGCGATAGACATAATCCAATCACGTCTATGCTCAACGCAAACACCAAATAACAATTATTTAGGTTTCACACCAATCTCGATGGTAGAGGGAGCGTGCGATGCTTGATCACATCAACCTTGGAAACACTTCCAACACATATCGTCGGCTCACCTTTAGCTAGTCTCCGTTTATTCCGTATCTTTTATTTCGAGTTACTAACACTTAGCAACCGAACCGGTATCTAATACCCTGGTGCTACTAGGAGTACTAGTAAAGTACACATTAACATAATGTATATCCAACATACTTCTATCGACCTTGCCTGCCTTCTTATCTACCATGTATCTAGGGTGGTTCTGCTTCAGTGTCCGTTCCTCTTATCACAGAAGCACTCAGTTTCGGGTTTGGGTTCGACCTTGGGTTTCTTCACTGGAGCAGCAACTGATTTGCCGTTTCATGAAGTACCCCTTCTTGCCCTCGCCCTTCTTAAAACTAGTGGTTTCACTAACCATCAACAATTGATGCTCCTTCTTGATTTCTACATTCGCGGTGTCGAACATTGTGAATAGCTCAAGGATCATCATATCTATCCCTGTTATGTTATAGTTCATCACGAAGCTCTAGTAGCTTGGTGGCAATGTCTTTGGAGAAACATCACTATCTCATCTGGAAGATTAACTCCCACTCGATTCAAGTGATTGTTGTACCCAGACAATCTGAGTACAAGCTCAACGATTGAGATCTTCTCCCTTAGTTTGTAGGCTAGAAAACTCGTCGGAGGTCTCATACCTCTTGACGTGGGCACGAGCCTGAAATCCCAATTTCAGCTCTTGGAACATCTCATATGTTCTGCGACATTTCAAAATGTCTTCGGTGCCTCAATTCTAAACCATTTAACATTACCGAACTATCATGTAGTCATCAAAACGTGCATGTCAGATGTTCGCAACATCCACAGACCACGTTCGAGGTCCAGCACACCAAGCGGTGCATTAAGGACATAAGCCTTCTATTGTCCGCATAATTGCTACTGTCAACTTTCAACTATATTTTCTCTAGGAACATATCTTAAACAGTAGAACTGAAGCGCGAGCTATGAAATAATTTGCAAAGGGTTTTTGACTATGTTCAGGATAATTAAGTTCATCTTATGAACTCCCACTCAGATAGACATCCCTCTAGTCATCTAAGTGATTACATGATCCGAGTCAACTAGGCCGTGTCCGATCATCACGTGAGACGGACTAGTCATCATCGGTGAACATCTTCATGTTGATCGTATCCTCCATACGACTCATGCTCAATCTTTCGGTCTCTTGTGTTCCGAGGCCATGTCTGTACATGCTAGGCTCGTCAAGTTAACCTAAGTGTTTCGCGTGTGTAAATCTGGCTTACACCCGTTGTATGTGAACGTAAGAATCTATCACACCGATCATCACGTGGTGTTTCAAACGACGAACTTTCGCAACGGTGCACGCTTAGGGGAACACTTTCTTGAAATTTTAATGAGGGTCATCTTATTTACTACCGTCGTTCTAAGAAAATAAGATGCATAAACATGATAAACATCACATGCAATCAAAAGTGACATGATATGGCCAATATCATTTTGCTCCTTTGATCTCCATCTTCGGGCTCCATGATCATCATCGTCACCGCATGACACCATGATCTCCATCATCATGATCTCCATCATCGTGTCTTCATGAAGTTGTCTCGCCAACTATTACTTCTACTACTATGGCTACCGGTTAGCAATAAAGTAAAGTAATTACATGGCGTTGTTCAATGACACGCAGGTCATACAATAAATAAAGACAACTCCTACGGCTCCTGCCGGTTGTCATACTCATCGACATGCAAGTCGTGATTCCTATTACAAGAACATGATCAATCTCATACATCACATATCATTCATCACATTCTTCTTGGCCATATCACATCACATAGCATACCCTGCAAAAACAAGTTAGACGTCCTCTAATTGTTGTTTGCATGTTTTACGTGGCTGCTATGGGTTTCTAGCAAGAACGTTTCTTACCTACGCAAAACCACAACGTGATATGCCAATTGCTATTTACCCTTCATAAGGACCCTTTTCATCGAATCCGTTCCGACTAAAGTGGGAGAGACTGGCACCCGCTAGCCACCTTATGCACCAAGTGCATGTCAGTCGGTGGAACCTGTCTCACGTAAGTGTACGTGTAAGGTCGGTCCGGTCCGCTTCATCCCACAATACCGTCGAAACAAGATTGGACTAGTAACGGTAAGCATATTGAACAAAATCAACGCCCACAACTACTTTGTGTTCTACTCGTGCAAAGAAACTACGCAATAGACCTAGCTCATGATGCCACTGTTGGGGAATGTAGCAGAAATTCAAAATTTTCCTACGTGTCAGAAAGATCTATCTATGGAGAAACTAGCAACGAGGGGGAGGAGAGTGCATCTACATACCCTTGTAGATCACTAAGCGGAAGCGTTCAAGAGAACGGGGTTGAAAGAGTCGTACTCGTCATGATCCAAATCACCGGAGATCCTAGTGACGAACGGACGGCACCTCCGCGTTCAACACACGTACAGCCCGGTGACGTCTCCCATGCCTTGATCCAGCAAGGAGAGAGGGAGAGGTTGGGGAAGACTCCATCCAGCAGCAGCACGACGGTGTGGTGGTGATGGAGGAGCGTGGCATCCTGAGGGCTTCGCCAAGCACCAAGAGAGAGGAGGAGGACTTGGGAGAGGGGAGGGCTGCGCCAGGGCAAGGTTGCAGCTCCCATGCGCCTCCCCACTATATATAGGGGTGGAGGGGGATTATTTCTTGCCCTCCAAGTCCATTGGGGCGTTGTAAAAGGTGGGAGGAAACAAATCCCATCCTTTCCTTTCCCCACCGATTGTTATCCCCCCTTTTTAGGGATCTTGATCTTATCCTTCGGATATGATCTTATTCCTTCTAAGGGGGATCTTGTGCGCTTTGACCAGGGGTGTGGGGCCTTTCCCCACTACCCACGTTCATGTGGGTCCCCCATGCAGGTGGGCCCCACTCCGAACCTTCTAGAACCTTCCCGGTACAATACCGAAAAATCCCAACTTTTTCCGATGGCCAAAATAGGACTTCCCATATATAAATCTTTACCTCCGGACCATTCGAACTCCTCGTGACGTCCGGGATATCATCCGGACTCAACAACATTCGGTAACCACGATATCTATTCCCTATAACCGTAGCGTCATCGAACCTTAAGTGTGTAGACCCTACGGGTTCGGGAACCATGCAGACATGACCGAGACGTTCTCCGGTTAATAACCAACAGCGGGATCTGGATACCCATGTTGGCTCCCACATGTTCCATGATGATCTCATCGGATGAACCACGATGTCAAGGACTCAATCAATCCCGTATACAATTCCCTTTGTCTAGCGGTATTGTACTTGCCCGAGATTCGATCGTCGGTATGCTGATACCTTGTTCAATCTCGTTACCGGCAAGTCTCTTTACTGTTCCGTAACACATCATCCCGTGATCAACCCCTTGGTCACATTGTGCACATTATGATGATGTCCTACCGAGTGGGCCAGAGATACCTCTCCGTTAACCGGAGTGACAAATCCCAGCCTCGATTCATACCAACCCAATGACACTTTCGGAGATACCTGTAGTGCACCTTTATAGCTACCCAGCTATGCTGTGACGCTTTGGTACACCCAATGCATTCCTAGGGTATCCGGAGTTGCACAATCTCATGGTCTAAGGAAAAGATACTTGACATTAGAAAAGCTTTAGCATACTAACTACACGATCTTTACGCTAGGCTTAGGATTGTCTTGTCCATCACATCATTCTGCTAATGATGTGATCCCGTTATCAACGACATCCAATGTCCATGGTCAGGAAACTGTAACCATCTATTGATCAACAAGCTAGTCAACTAGAGGCTTACTAGGGACATGGTGTTGTCTATGTACCCACACATGTATCTGAGTTTCCTATCAATACAATTATAGCATGGGTAATAAACGATTATCATGAACAAGAAAATATAATAATAACTAATTTATTATTGCCTCTAGGGCATATTTCCAACAGCTCTAACTGAACCCGAGCGATTGCACTACAAGCTACGCGTTAACTGAACCCGATCGAGCGATTCATTCGCTACTGCTACTAACTGAAGCCGATCGATGCTGCCTCTGGATTAACAATGAGCGTTGTTGGGGGGTTTGTATGAACAGTTCCTAGTGGGGGTTTGAACAGGAACCTGTGGTAGTAGAGGCCGTTGCCGCTAGATGAACAGTACCCGGATCGATCGAGCCGGTGGATGAACAGGACCCCTTGGAGGGCTGGATGAACAGGACCCCGTGAGTAGCCGGTGGAGGGCTGGATGAACAGTAGCCGGTGGAGGGCTGGATGAACAGTAGCCCGTGGAGGGGTGGTTGAACAGGACCCCCGTGGAGAGGGCTGCTTGAACAGTAGCCGGTGGAGGTGCGCGCGGTGTAGGCTGGATGAACAGGAGCCCGTGGATGAACAGTGCAGGTGGAGGCTGGAGGAGGTCGATGGTGGAGATGAACAATATCCCGTGGAGTCCCATTTTGCGGTACGCCACACCACTCCCGTTGAACAGGACCCCCATTTCAACTGTAGCGCTCCAACATAAGTCTGTTTCCTCCGTTTTGCGGTACACCACACCCCTCCCGATCAACAGGACCCCGTTTCCACCGTAGGAGGTCCGTTTTGCGATACACCAGACCCCTCCCGATGAACAGGATCCCGTTTCCATCATGGCCCGTCGAACACAAGGCCGCTTCTCTGCTTCGCGATACGCCAGCCTCGTTCCATCGCTTGTTCCGTCCAAGCCGGTTGGCTCCCGATGAACAGCACGCGTTCCGTTGCCTCCTGATGAACACGATTCATTCCGTTGCCTCCCCATGAACACGATGACGACGCAGTTTCTCCGTTACGACCCAGCCACAGCCATGTACACGAGCCCTGGCCGTACGTATGCGCGAGTAGGCGTTCGAGACCCCACTCGTATGTACGTACGTGGCCGTATTTACTTTCTTGCAACATGGCCGTTGTACGTACGTGTACATGCTACGTGCGCGCCTCTATACGACACGTGCGCGCCTCTACTACGACATGTGCCCTTCCTTACACGGCCATGATTCATCGCTGCAGCTTGCAGACAGACCGATTGTATGTACGTACACATTCGCGACCAGAATGACAACGCTGCGTATGCTTCGACCAGGTGGGTCCCGACTGGCCTGCGAAGATGTAGCTGGTGGGTCCCAGCATTCAGGGGGCGAATCATTTTTTCCCGTAATATGGACGCACTTCCTTGCGTGCGAATATGTAGCTAGTGGGTCCCAGCAGTTAGGGGGGAAATGTTTTTTCATGAAATACGGTGGCCTGTCCGGTTGGTCCCTGCTGTCAGGTGGAGGAATCATTATTTTGCGCGTAATAAGGAGGCACTTCCTTGCTGCGCGACGACCCCAGTGTCGGCCTCTCCACGTCAAATATTATTCCGATGGAAGTCGTTCCTTGACCACGTTGACCACACCGCACCGAGATCACCAGGGCGGTGGACGACGGCGAGGCCTAGGAAGGGGATGACGCGGAACCGGGGAAGACGCTGCAATGGAAGGCCACACGGAGAGGAGTACGAGGATTCACTGGTTCGGCTGCAGTGTAAGGCTGCCGTCGCCGCAGGGCCTGGCCAGCGGTGGAAGTAGTAGTGGGCAGTGAGGCCTTCGCGGCTGCATAGCTGGCCACGGGAGGCAGGAGTAGGCGGCACGACCGGCGCTGCTCTGGGCGGCTGGAGCAAGAAGACCAGAGGTTGAAGAAGCACTACGACCGTTGGATGGACATCATACGGTCACTGGAGCTAGAATCGTTCATATTGACTAAGTTGACAAAGCCCTCCATCCCTGTCAACTTAGTAGGCCCACAAGTCAGCCTCACACTATGGTGGGTCCCAGCTAGCAGGGGGAATATTTATTTTTTGTGCGTAATAAGGAGACACTTCCTTGCGTGCGAAGATATAGCTTGCGGGTCCGAGCTGTCAGCGGGGGGAACGTTTTTTTTTTGCAAAATACAGAGGCCCTTCCGATGGGTCCCAGCTGTCAGGTGGAGGAATCATTATTTTGCGTGTAATAAGGAGGCATTTCCCTGTGTGGGCCCCTATTGTCAGCCTCTTCGAATGGTTTTTGTATGTTGACCATGTTGACCTCGCCGCGCCGAGAGCACAAACACGGTGAACAAGGGCGAGGCCCAGGAAGGGAACGGCCGAGCCGGCAAAGCCACCGCAGTGGATAACCACGCTGAGGGGAGTACGAGCGCTGACTGGTCGGCTGCAGGGTGAGGCCGACGTCGCCGGAAAAAAATAGGATGTGCGGGTGGGTAGAGGGATGGCCCACGGCAGCACAACCAGCCACGGGAGGAGGGAGCAGGCAGTTCCACCAGTGCTGGTTTGGGCGGCTAGAGTAGGAAGATCAGAGATTGAAGAAGCATGGCGGCCGTTGGATGGACATCCAACAATCACTGCTCTGTGTTGACTAAGTTGACAAAGCCTTGCGTACTCGTCAAAAAAAAACAATTAGGACAGCGTCATCGTCAACCTAGTAGGCCCAGAAGTTAGCCTCCAAATATGTGGAAAATAGCATACAGCCCATTTGCCATTATTTTTGATAATTTACAGCCCATTTGCTAATTCTTAAGGATATTTGGAGCTCATATTCTTTTTATTAGCATTACAGACCATATATTCTGGGCACTGCTAAAAAATTCAACGAAATTTTGCATATTCCGGTGGGGTCCGAACTCTTTTAATCACGAAATTTTGAGTCACGTTAAAAATAATTTTTAAAAAATTATACCAAAATAAAATTCAATAAACAATTCTCCATAGAAAATAATGAATGAAATATAAAATCTTAACTAGCAAGATGCCCGTGCGTTGCACGGAACATGAAGATGCATTTGTATGAGTAGTCTATCTTATGGGAGAAAAGACGATATTTTAATGTAATTGCCAGTTGGCTTTGGTTTTTATAAGAGTAGAGAGTAGAGAAATCCAGAAAAAATGATATTTTAATGTAATTGTCAGTTAGCTTTGGTTAAAAAAATTACAGCCCCTTTCTTACAACTTATAGCCCATTTTTTGGGGAAGCCCATTTCTTACAACTTACATCCCTCCTCGTCTTGAAAGATTTGCAGCCCAGCAGGGCTGAGAAAAGCAAGTAGGCCTCGGTTTTGGTATTCTCCAAAAAAAGAACTGGGCTAGTCATTTTCAGAAAGAAAAAAGATATCAAATGGGCTCGTCATGTGCTTAAATAAAAGCGTAAGTGTGAGCTAGACGGGCCACAGCCCCCGCACAGCGCGCAGTTGAGCTCCGTCTCTGAAACTAAAAAACAACTGGGCGAGGTGTTGGGTCCCTGGTGTTATCCGCTTGTTGTGTAATTTTCTCGTTTATTGACTACATTGACAATGGTGTGGGACCTAGTTGTCAAATAATTAGGAGGAAGTATTTTTTTGGCTTGTAATAACGAGGCACCTGCATGCGTAAAGCAATGACCCTGGTGGGTCCCTACTATCAGCCTCTCCACGTATAGTCATCTCCTGATTCCTCTTGGTTGTTGACCATGTTGACAACGCCAGACGGCAGCGGGCACAGCGAGCGAACCAAGGCGGAGAACGACGAGGAGGCCTCGGATGGGAACGAACAGCAGCCATGGAAGATGCGGCAGTGTAGTGGCAGGTGGAGGGGAGTACGAGGGCAACAACATGCAACGTAAGCTTACAAATGGTACAAAAAGCCCAAGGATTAATTGTTCATCACATTTTTAGACAAAACCCAGATTGAACATGGCAGTAACATCTAACCCAACCACTCTTTTTCGCAGTCACAAACAAATGGATCAGTCTGATCCATAAAATCAACATCCTGTGCAAAAAAATTTATTTCAGGATGACTACAACTTGTTGTAAATAGAAGCCGAGCATGTTTATAAGCCCATTTGTCCACATGCAACTTCTTTTTTTGCTGTTCAATGTGTCCGTCTGTGAGAAATCTCTTGCTGTAAAACTTAAGCCTCATGGACAATAGTAACCTCGCATTCAACAGGAAGAATGTGACAAAGCTTCTGTTTGCCTGGTTGGATGCATATCTTTCCATTGTTATTGTCCTCAAACGAATGTCATGAGAACTGAGAAAATCCTGGTGCTTATTACGCCACCGATTGGTTATACGTTTTTCTCCATGTGGTTGCAGTACCTAAGTAGACATGAAGATTTGAAAAAAGTTAAGGTCTGAAAAGAGTATGTCGAAAGAGCAACAGCTGAACGGTTAATTCTAGTATAATATATATGGTCTTTCAATGTGCATGAAATCATCACCTTTATATATAAATTCTCCAAAGACCAAAAACATCGCAGCAAGCCAATAATTATGTTCGGATCAAAACTAAACATTCCGATATATAAGATCTTGACAGAATCCAGCAGCATTGATAGGCTATCCATGGACGAACTCTTCATTGAGCATATAACATAATATTAGTACCCAAAGTGTACACCAAGATGATATAAAACTTATGCGCACAAATGAAAAATGCAACTTATGATTACAAATGTGTAGATGATAATATACGGTACCTGAAAAAGTGTGGAACCAAACACCAACTTGTTGTGATCATCAAACGGATCACGAATTACACCCAAGGTCTCCAGTTTGGGCGCAGAGTGAACAGTTATTTGCAAAGTTCTATAACAATTATGAAGGAACAACCTTTGAAGTGAAGGGGCATCTTCGATGATGAGCTGTTGTCCTTCAAAACAAATTCCAATGCTTTTAAGGTGAGGCGACTTTATTTTGAGACAACTGATAGGGATTTCTAGTCCCAAAACAATCAGCAAGCGCTCTAGGGCAGGGCAACTAGAGTGGATGATGATGTGCAGTCAGGCCTCCGACAGATAAACCACCACAAGCGAAAGTTTTTTTAGCTGTGGAGTCGAAGCATTTGTACCAGATCGTCTGGTAGATGGCACTGGGTGAAGGTGGTGGTGTGGAGAGAGGAGGAAAACCGCGAGATGGACAACAGTGGTGTGGGCACGAATTCTTGGTGTGTTCGTGGTATGAAACTTTCGTGGTAATGGTAGAACTCAAACTGCTGGAGTTTTCCGAATTCAGGGGATGTCAGCCAAGCGTCCACCGTGGCGGTATGGACAGCAGGTAGCATGTCGAGATGTAGAGGCGTTGAATGGGGCCCTGCTAGCGAGAGGAGACGATGGCTCCGAGGAGATCAAATTCAGTAAGGACAGATATCTGACGACAGTCGAGATTGAGGGGTGCGGTGCACCGTAGAGGGCGCCACCGAGTTGAGAGGACTTGTGTGCGGCAGCAATCCTTGGTGGGGACAAGCGAGATGATCTCCTCAAGGATGATGTCCGAGAGATCGCTCATGCGGTCCACCGGAGATTCTACCAGTTCCTCAGATCTGGGTAGGGGGGCTCGCCGCTTCTCCCAGCCACTGGTCGGGATCTACAATCGGCGTCGCCAAGGCGAGCCTCATCTTCTTGGCGCTGGGGCCAGCCGACTCCATTTTCGTTGTGGGCGTCACGCCGAGCTCACGGGATTGAGCAGAGTAGCCAGAGAGCAGCCTAGTGGTAGTGCGAGTGGGGAAAAAGGAGGGCTGGGGTTTTTTGTAGGAGTGGAAGAAGAGGAGCAGGCGTCTTTTGTACTAGTGAGGAAGAAGGTGAGCGGGGGTTTTCTGGACGAGTGAGGAAGATGGGGAGCGAGGGGAATTGGGGGGCGACGGAAGCGGGAGAGTCTAGCGAGCTGTAGTATAAGTGGAAGCGAGGAGGAAGGAGGGTTTTTTCTAGGATCGCCCCCTCTTCAAGAAATATGGGCTTCTCCTCGCAAAAAACAAAAACAAATGGGCTTTAAGATGGATAGGCTTTTGTATCGGCCCAGTCGGCTGCCCGTGTTTCATACTGGAGGGCCTTAACACTAGAGGCAGCCCGACACACTCTCCAGCTTATTGCCCATTCGAAAGAAAAAAAGAGACGCCTCCAGCTTATGGCTACTCATTGGTAACCTTTTTCAACTTGGCATCCACCAAATTAGAGGATGCGGTACTGGATGCAGACACTCCCACTGGTCGCGTAGTGCGGCAATGCGAGGTGTCAAATAACAGGCCTACAGTATACTTACTAGATTGTGAAGGTTCACAGGCTAGTCAACATTTACATTAAACTAAGCTTTCAGAAGATACGGTATGCATACTAACATTCAAAAGAACAAAAGTTCAGCATGTTTATGCATCTAAATGATTCACCATACTGTAACCAATACAAAGCTGTGAGAAGGTGTGGAAATAAAGAAAATCAGTCGATGCATCTCTGAGCAAAGGGCCTCCCTGCGCACGCATTATTTTCCTTAATTTCCTGGGCATGCTTGTTTCTTCTCAATGTTGCAAGCACTTTGAGCATGTTGGAAACTCCACAGCTAGCTAGCTGCCTCATCTTGCAATTGATGCTGACACATTTGCAGCAAACGCAGGAGGCAATAGAGATGACTCAACATGAGTCCATATTGTGCAGTTCCCCTGAAATCATCTTCATGGTCCTGAATCTGAAAAGATGGGAAAACAATAGCTATACTTAAACGGTGCTGCAAAACAGTAGCACATATCAATAGCTTGGCATGGCAAAACATGATCATCTAGACGAAGGGGATACTGACCTGCCTGAGGAAGATTATATATAATTTCATAAGTCCTTGGTTGATTTCCACATTCGGCTGCACTGCTTGTTTGCTACTCCACACATGACATGATTGTTTCGCACTGCAATCAACAAGTCAACGTATGAATAAGCTTATTTCATCTTGCGGTGGTGATTGTACCTAGTATTAATGTAGGAATACCTGGAGCACCATGAGGTTAGCTGACAGCAGGTAGATGCAGCCATATAAGTTTTGTGTGGTGCTACCAAAATTGAGGTTTGTATCCCTTCCCGTTATGAGAATTCTTCTTGAAGTTGGTAGAATGTGACGGCTTCTTCTTTGCATTAAACTTGCCTTTCCCCTGAGATTTGTTCTTGTTGTTTTGGGGCTGGTTGGGCTGGAAGTTCTTCTCGTGTACCATGTGGGCACTAGAAGCTCCCTCAGCGACCGAAGCACGTGTGTCTTTTGCTCTCTCTCCTTCTCTTCAAAACGAAGAGTGCTAATGAGATCCGAAACGGTAAACTCATGTCTCTTGTTTTTTAGAGAAGTAGCAAAATCGTTCCACGAAGGTGGAAGCTTGGCAATGATGGTCCCAACAACAAATTTTTCCGGCAACACGCACTTGAAGTACTCAAGTTCCTTAGCGAATGACTGTATCTCATGAGTTTGCTGAACAACAGAGCGCTCATTAGTCATCTTGTAGTCACAGAATTGCTCCATGACGTACAACTCGTTGCCAGCACCCGGGGCCCCAAATGTGGCCTCGAGCGCAGCCCACATGACTTTGCCGCTGTCAAACGACATATATGAATTCACAATGGAATCGTCAAGAACACTCAGCAGGGCGGCTTTGAAGAGGGTATCCATGTTCTCAAAAGCTTCCTGCTGTGTAGGATTAAGATCGCCCTCAGGCTTACCCTTAGTGGCGTCATAGCAGTACATGATCTGAAACCAATATACTGCTCTTGTGCGCCATCTTTTATATTGCACCCCCTTAAAAGTAGGCGGCTTCAAAAGCGCAGCAAAACCACTCGTAGTAAATTGCCTATAATCAGGTTTTTGGATTGGATTGTTGAATATATGAGCAATTTACTATGAGATATAATCCGAATCAACAATAAATAGATCATGACGACAATTGCAAAGATCAAAGTAATGATGCGGACTAAACCAGAGGACAGAATCACATACTTTGACAAATGGGAGCAGAACCGCTGTGGTTGATGTTGTCACTCATGTCGTTGATGAAGAGGTCACCGAGGTCAGGGAAGAAGGATGCCATTGAGGAAGTCGTCGCTGGCAGCAGTCACAGGAGTGTGCTCCCCAAAAACCTGATCGCCTCTCTCCCATGCAGGATCACGAAGGCGGGTTCGAGGATCTATTGTCCCTTCGCATGGCGCACCGAAGGAGGGATGGAGAAGAATTACGTGGCAGCGCTAAGATCTGGAACGGTGCGAAACCATATGATACAACGGCGGCTAGGATAGAGCCTGTCAGGTCGGTCATGCGAGTAAGACCAAGTACTGTATAATAGTAGGCCTTTGGCCCAAACCCCACGTCCAAGTCAATAATAGCCCCACTATCCAAAAGAATCAGAAACGGCTGAGTAACTAATGCGTCCGTTAATTATTAATTAATGACTTAATAAATTTTCTGACTCACACCACACTTAGAGCATGGTTAATAGTATAGCCAACATCCGGCTATATGAAGTTGACACATCATCTAGAACCAACCTAATACGTAGCCTGCTTACAATAGTTAGTCCCTTTAGTATGATACTATATCATTAATAATGGCCCCACCTTTTGTCTCACAAAGTATGTGTAGTCTGAAATGCCGGGCGTGCAGCGGGCGGTGCCCTCGGTCAGCGCACCGCTTCGACGGCGGAAGCAGTGAGAGGTCGCATCGCCCTGACTTGCCATCAATGTGGAGCGGCGGGCTCAGCTGGCGCGGTGGGAAGGTTTTGATTTTTGATTCAGTTGTTGTGCTGCTACCGTCCAATATTCGCGTGTGGTTGTTTCTAGAGTAAAAAAAGGAGGTACTCTTACTTATGTTACTCCCACTATGGCTAGCCTTGTGCTTGGCTCTTTGCCTCTTCCGGAAGTCTAACAATAATGGTGGTACTACAATAGTACTTCTGGCAATCTGACACCAAATGAACTGTTGCACGTCCACCGCTTGTAAGCAAAAGTTTCTCCTCGTCTTTGCCACCACAAGACGCGTTAGCGAGGAGAAGGCATAGTAAGAAGGCTTCTCGTCATTCTGCGAGTTGACGAAACACATCAAAGTTATTTAGTAGTACGTACTCTCTCCAAAAAAGGGCTGACCATGTCATGGCTACCATTCCGTGCTCCGTCATTGAGTAGGTGCCATCAAAGTGCACGACTCACTTACGCACTGCTTATCTGATTATCTCCATTTTCCTGCATGACATGTGCACCTTGATGCTAGATGTCTCGCGTGTTGGCAAAAGGATGAACAAAGCTCACATAAAAAAGAGAGTGGAAGAACATAGATTCCCGACGACCGAGAAGGAGCAAGGAACCTCACGGTGGAGCGTCTGCAAGGAACCTTGCGCGTTTTCCCCTGTTTTTTGCCGCCCGCCCACCTATAAACAAATAAAAGAACATGAACTCTTCCCTAACCACTAGAGACGATACATCAGGATGCTAAGTTGAAGATATTTTATTAGTTTATATTGATAACCACGCAAGAAACCACGCATGTACAGGACGCATGCAGCCACGCATGTACACACGCCAACGCACTAACTCATGCCGATCCAACTCATGCACAAACGCGGACAACATGGAGCACACAACGCACGTACACAACAGATGCATGCACACACACTCAGCCGCAGAATGCACGTGAATAACACATGCATGCGCACACACTTGGCTGCATGGAGGCGTGTGCCATCTGCGGTGACGTCCGGTTCGTCGTGCTACGGCGAAGCTCGCACACAACGGCGCCTACGCATCTCTTGCAGCACCTCTTTGCCATCATTGCTCAACGACTAGCCAGAGTCAAAGACGGCCGCAGCCTCGGCCTTAGAGCTAGCACCGATGGAAAAGCATGCCCGCTGCACGCACACGAGCACGTACGGAGTGCCCACAACATGGTGTGTCCCCATTCGCCTCTACTCCTGTGCATGTTGTCTATGAAGGCGGCTGCATGCCTAATGATGATGTGGGTGAGATCTTCTAGGACTCAGATGATGACGAGGAGGGTGTCTGCAACAGCGTTTCTCGGCTCGCACCTCTTGCATCACAGTGGTCGAGCTTGGAGTCATTCATCTGGTACACGTGGCATCTCATATCTGGACACAAGGTGACGTGCACCGTCAAGAGGGTCAGGGCGGACGTGACCTCTCACTGCATCCGCCATTTGAAGCGGCGCGCCGGCCCAGGGCACCGCCCGCTGCACTCCCAGTTGTACCCGCCTCCTCGCCGCATTCAAAAACCTACATTTACTAGTATGTATACACGTGCAAGGCACATCTTAATATAACAGAGTGATTTTGGTAAAAGGGAAAAGAAGTAATATATGTGCTAATAGATTCAAAGAAAAAGAAATTATAGTGATGTATAAATGCAGATATTAGTTCAATATTGTAAAAGCGGGAAGTAGTATTCATGCCATAAAACTGTACGTTCATTTAAAAAGAACTGCACGTTGCTTCACTTTTTCCACGTGTTCTTTTTTTAGAAATATCCACATAATCCTACTAAACCATCTCGACTGGGCTCAATCAAACCATCTAGTGGTCATGTGGCAATACAACCCATTGGAGCTAGTTATGAGCTAGTTATGCGGGTTTAACAGAGGGGTTTGATGGAGCCGAGGAGGCGTGTTCAGCTGGGCATGCAGCGGACGGCGCAGTACTATTCGATTTGACAGCTACTACTAGTATATTATAAAAAACAAAGAAGAGTAGTAGAGATAGAGATAAGAGTAGAGACTAGGGAGGAGCACCATCTACTGCTTCGTGGGCTACTCCTGCGCTCCATTCGGCGGCCGGCAACGTCCCCTACAACCACTCCCTCCTGCGCTCCATTCGGCGGACGTTGTTGAAATTTGGGGAGCACACTCTCGCGACTGCTGGCAGCGACGACTTCTTCCCCGACCTCGGCAACCTCTTCCTCAACGACATGGGCGACAACCTCAACGCCAACGTTGCTGCTCCCATTGCACCGTATGTGTTTCTTTCCTTCCTGTTCGAAATCGTGGTAGAATTCATGTTTCTAGTCTATGTCCTAGATTCGATCTGTTCATCTACTATGCTAGTCCACATGATTAGTTTGATCTCTGTTATAGCCGTAATGATTTATTTTGTGCTTATTCAGACTAACTCTCATAGTAACTTGCTCATATATTCAACTGGCGCAAAGTCCCCTACAGCCACTCCCGTTTCATGGACGGCCTGGTCGATGCCTCCAAAGAGCCCTTCGTCTACTGCTATGAGTGCCCGATGCCGTTTTGGGGCTCGCCGGCGGACATCATGCATCAACTCACACAGGAGTGCGGCGATCACTACTGGCCCTTGGCGGAGAACATCAAGTACGAGACATGCTACCCGTTCACCGTGCCGGAGTCGCTGGAGGATCACCGCTGCCTGCTAGTCTTGGAGGAGGACGGCAGCGTCTTCCTCTTGATCGTGGGCACCGGCGAGGCCCGCACAGGCCGCCGCCCCGTCTCCATAGTGTGTGTCAGGGGCAACGCCGCTGACACTGACACGAGGCCGATGCGGGTGCATGCTCACTGTTACTACCGCTCAGAGGTACGTGGGCGGTGACACTGGCTGGGCTGGCTACATCAAGCTAACTAGGACTGTGCAGAGCTGGGACCTTCCCGCCGATGTGGACATGGAAGACGCATGGTATGATTTGGCCCCCAACGAGGTGCACGGGGACTCCAAGGAGGTTCACCTGGACATATGCATTACGAAGTTAAATGTTGATCATTAGTCTTCGCTCAATGTAATCCGCTGTCTAAGCATGTGGGGACTTCCATGCATGATCTTGCTCTATTGGAGTATCGCGCATGAATAAAAGTGTATCCATTTATGGTTTAGTCTAGAATCTTCCATGTATGAAATTTTTACTACAGTACTGGTGAAAGACTTATGATGAACCATTTCTTACATCTCCAATGCCCCCTTCCAAGTCATCCTTACTTAATCCCTCCGTCTAGGTGTATAAGGGCATGGTTAATACTTAATAGTATAGCCAACTGTTGACTATAAGAAAGTGCCATGTCATCTGTAGCCAACATGTATAACAATCGATACTCAAAAACTAATTCTTAAAAATAATTTCTTGCAAAGTACAATAAGTGTTATTTCTTCACAAGTTTTGGATGCAGGTTGAACAGTTGAACGCTTTTGTTTGCAAAAGATACTTTTTTATCTATTTCACCCGGATGTTTGTGAGCTCTAGAGATGAAATAATATTCGAAGAACAGTTTTTCTATGTCTCAGTCGACTGAGACTTCGTTATGTCTCAGTCGATGATATAGTCCTTTGATTTTGCATGGAGATTAGTACAAAAAATTTATTTTAAGTTTTTTTATTTTTCTTCTTATACTATATCATTTGACTAAGACTTGGACTGAGACCTAGCCACACCCTTTGAAGAAACCTATCAATACCTGTTACACATGAGATGACCCCCACATCCTTTGTCAAAAGAAACAACTCCCCGATCAATGCATTTCACTGTTCCATGCAACGCACGGGCACCTTACTATAGATTAGTATGGCCAAAAATTGAACTAACATTATATATAGTACGATAAATGCTTATGCATGTCACCTAAAATTATATCATTGAAAACTATGTTCAAATACTAATCCAACGATATAGTTTTTGTTGACATGCACTAACATTTTGTCAGTTAAATCTTCAGTCAAATTCAATGGGGGACTAATAAACCACGACCGATGTAGTACTAGTGTAGAGGGCGGCACTGCACGCGAGTCTCGCGGCAGTAAAGCCGTCATATCACAAAACCCAACCACTACTAAGTGGCCTGGTAAAATAAATGGACAAGCAACCATCCATCCCTCCGTCTTGATTGTTCTAGAACACAGTTGAGGTAGCAGCAGTGTACTATTCATGCGAATCCTACTGATATTGGCCGTTGGATTTAGAAGATCAATGGTTATGATTGATGTTCTTAGTCCTACTTAAAATTGGTACACTATATAGTAACATATATAGTAGTATAGATATAGATATAGAAACCCGCGTGGAATGCGAGAAACCAACTCCGGCCACACACGTCCGTTCAGGAGCAGGACGCCGGCCAAGCTCCTCCTTCCACCATCTTGTCCACTCTTTCGGCGGCATCCGACGAGCAGGAAGAGCAGTTCTCCAGCATAAAAGCCGTCTGGGTGGCCCGCCGAGCCCGGTAGCTCGCTTCTCCACCTACCTAGCCTAGCCCGTCGGAGGTAGTTGCTGCACTAAGCCAGCGCGTGGTTCCGCAGCTGGCCTCTCCAATACAACTCGAGGAAGAGTGCCGACTTGCTCCACGCCGGCATGTCGGGGAGCACGACGGCACGGGCATCGTCGCTGCCCTCGACGCCGCTGCGTCGTACAACGCCTCCAGTGTCTGCGACTGCGCCATCCGCTGTCGATGCGCGCGTAGCCGTGACATGCAGGCAGAGAAAGAAGCTGTCGCGGATGTCGACGAGGTGATGCGGCTACGCGGATGTGGACGAGGTGATGGGCAGCACGTCCCCGCCTGCCGCCATCATCAAAGAAAAGTAGAACACGGGAGGCTGCCGCTGATTGTATCCCATGAAGGCCACCGCGGCGACGCCGGCGAATACAGCCGGTGTCTTGCTCGATTCTTCTCCTGTTGGATGTTGGAGGAGGACAAAGAGATCGGGCGGTGACCATTTAGATTAGGTATTTTAATTCTACCAGGCTGGTTGTAATGGAAGTATTACAGGTAGTATCATGCATGCCAACTACTCCCTCCGTTCCTAAATATATGAGTATTATAAGAGCATGGTTAATAGTATAACCAACTGATGGCTACATGACACTGCCACGTCATCTATAGCAAACCTTGTGGCCTTCAAGTATAATACTCCCTCCGTCTAGGTGTCATCTTACAAAAACCAAATAATCCCAAAATACTTAGGCGCGGTGCATTAACTTCTACCTCGTTTCTTGTTTCTTGACATATCAACCAAAGAGATGTGGGTGTGCATGCTTTTAATGACTTGAGACTAGCAAACACGGCATGCAGTGGTTAGTTCATTGCATGCAATGCTATTAATTAGCAAATAAATATTAAGTTCTCTCGTCTCTTCTGAAAGTCGAACAATGATGATGGTAATACAGTCGATAGTGTACTACTAGTAAGCAAAGCTTCTCCTCATTTGCGAGTAGACCGGACACATCAAAAGTAGTGCATTATCTCCAAAAAGGGTTGACCATGTCCATGGCTACCATCCCGTGCTCCGTCATTCAGTGTGTGCTTCTCATCGTTCTGCGAGTTGACAGTACACATCAAATTTAATACGTATTCAGTACTCTCTCCAAAAAGGGCCGACCATGTCCATCAGTCCATGGCTACCATCCCGTGCTCCATCATTGAGTACGAGCAGTACTCACGTGCCATCGAGGAGGAAAAATATTACTACGTAGTACTAGGTGCCATCGTAGTGCACTACTCACTTACACACTACTTATCTCCATTTTCTTGCATGACACATGCACCTTGATGCTAGATGTCCCGCGTGTTGGCAAAAGGATGAACAAAGCTCATGTCAAAAAGAAGAGTGGAAGAACATAGATTCCCGACGACCGAGAAGGAGCAAGGAACCTCGTGGTGGAGCGTCTGCACTCATAGTATTTTATATTATTTTCTTGGCCTCCGTGCGACACCTAGCTCGAGTAATCCACCAGCCCGTATCGCTTCTCGTTCCTCGTCTCTCTCAAAGTGTGGCGGGCTGGCGTTTTTGCCGTCTATTGAGGTCGGTTAACTCATCACATGTTAGCGACATGCCAAGAGCATTCTAAAAAAATTATTGTACTCTATTGTTATGCCAAGAAGAGGAAGCGCTTTGACCGATGAACCAAACGAGAGAGGCGTGATGTGCCGTGAGTGGGTCCAGTTTCTCATTTTGAACTTGTTTGGTGTAGTAGTAACACTTGGTTTTCACTATTGGTAAGATTTTATATACTCCCTTCGTCTAGTGAATAAGTCATCTTAGATTGTGCACCGTGACCAAGGAAGAGGGGAAAACGAGAGAAATTAATATTTATTTGCTAATTAATAGCATTGCATGCAATGATCTAACCATTGCATGTCGTGTTTGGTAGTCTAAGTCATTGAAAACATGCACGCCCCACATCTCTTATTGGTGGATATGTCAAGAAACAAGAAACGTGGTGGGAGTTAATTCACCGCGCCTAAGTATTTTGGGATTATTTGGTTTCCGTAAGGTGACTTATACAACTAGACGGAGGGAGTAGGGCCTAATGTATTCTTCGAGGATGCCTTTGATTATTGATAAGATTTTATATAATTTGAAAATTATATCATTCGAAGATCCTTTCACGTTCCGTTTTCAAAAATAAAAAAAGATCCTTTCACGTACGAATTTGATTGTATGCTTTGAGAAACTTGCATGTCCTATACTGCTCCTGTTTGGATACTCTAACTTAGCTAGAGGTTAGACTAACTCATGACTAACCCTGAACTAATTGTAGCCAAAGAGATGTTCCGGTGATAGGGTTAGATTGACAATAAGTGCACTTGATGGAGAGAGAAAAGTGATTTTTCGTGGGCCCAGGGAGGTACTTACTGTGGGAATGGTGAAGTGATGGTTGCTTCACCCGAGCAACTTATTACTCTGAGAATATGGGAGTACCAGCGGATTCAAGGAACAGAGAACTGATGGTTGCTTCGTCCGAGCAACTTACTGTGGTGAAGGTGGGGCTCTATGATTTGACTGCTCACTAGTCATTACTAATGCGGCGCAACGACCAGGGTAGATCTTTCCCTGCAGTTGTGCACTCAACATTGCTGCACGGAGGTGGAGCTGGATGAAGGATGTCCCACATGTCGGTGAAACGAAGTTGAATTGTTTCTGGCATTGCTATCAATCCTTCAGGATTTGTTTATATGTATGCATAATTTCAATGAAATTGTACTATGATGATATGAAGGTTTCAACTTTGGTTCCTGCAGGAAAAAAAAGGTTTCAACTTAGGATTCATGTGTCCTCTTGCCTCAAGATTATCTCGTTACAACATTCCATCAAATACAAATGAAACTACTACCATGGCTGCTAATGCATCTCAATGGTTCGCAGATCAGCGCCAATATTCACATCACAACTGAAGACAAAGTTGTGAGAAGGTGTACAAATAAATAAAAATATATAATTGATCGATGTTGTTCGTAGGCATGGGTCCATTTCACGGCACAAGTGTTCATTGCTTGGCAGCTAGTTTCACCCAGTAACAGTAGCCAAAAAGGGGGTGTATGAAGGACACCACAATCAGATCATTTTGTGTAGCTCCACTAAAATCGAGCTGACCATCCCTGTTGGCAAAGATATCCAGTCAGTGTGATTACAATAATAGTGGAACTAGATGATGAAACATAACACACACAAATAGAAGCCGATCACCTCTGCGATCTGTTGGAGAAGATTAGGCAGGAGTTGGATGAGGAGGATAGCAAAACCAATCTCCCTTTCTACAGTCCCACAGAAATGTAAAAACATTGCCCGTGTGACATTTTGGCAGAACTCCACAAAACACTCTTAAGAAAAAAAGTGATTTGTGCAGTTCACCAAAAGGTCGCAATAGCAACGAGGTGAAATTGCTAGCCCTGTTTGCAAAAAAGAGGTAGAAAGGAAACAATTACTGGCGAATAACACGAGTTGAAGAGACATACGCCGACAAAAAAGAAGCATATTCCATGTAATAAGGGAAATATAGCAGCATGGTGGTTTATCAAAAATGGTTTGAGGACGAGATTGCAAGATGGAAAGTACGCCGGCCGAGATACATTTTAAGCAAACAACTAAAGAAGATCCACATGCAGCAATGTGGGAAGATGGGCAGTGGAGCAAGCCTGGAGGAATCTGTACCTGAGGGTCGTCGGGATGTTACTAGGAGGGCGCTGGCGGCCGGGATCTGCCCATACTGCAGCAGCGAGCAAATGGCGAAGGCCCTACCATGCGGGAGCTTGGTCAGAGAGAACGGCAGGTACCGTGGATCGGGACGTGCTGCCTCAACGCCGTCGAACAGAGAAATGATGCACATCCTCCCTTTCCGCCGGCGGACGGGGTGCGGCTGGATCACTGACCAATGGTGAGAAACAGAGAGGCCACCGCCGCCTTGTGTGAGATGGTGTGACGAGAGACAAACCTCGGCAGGCAGGCTCCGTGTATATAGTGGAGGGGATTTTTCCATTTTCCCCACGACAATCGTTTTATATTCTGTAATGTGCGCCATTAAGGAGGAATATATAACTTTATTTAATACAAACGCGTCAAGTCGAACTTTGTTCCGTCTAGGCGTGGTACCCGACCCTCCTTCGAGTAAACAACTGCTACACGCGTCAAATTATCACGTGGGCTGCCTTTTCGTACAGAAACAAACTTAGCCGGGTACCCGCGCGGGTGTGGCCGGGAATGAGACGTGAGTATGTGCGTCCTGCGTGCACCTCTTCTTTAGGTGCAGGTACGTACGTGGGTGGGTGTGAGAGAGATGGTTTGTGCGAAACCAAGGCAATGTGTCTATGATATCTCAAACAAAAAAACGTAACATATGCAATGTGTGTGAAATAGAGTCATGGATATATCATATATAGAGGGAGCGATCCACTAGAAGAGAGTGGAGGGATCATCGGCGTGAGATATCGATAGAATCAAAAACAGGGATGAAGTGTGTGGCTGCGCGATCGATAAAGAGTGCCATCGAATTTTTGTTTGCCCACGTCAAAGATACAGGGCGGCTGGCCTACTAGAATTTGAGAGGGCAGAGGTGCGGTTTTTCTCTGTGGCATGGATACCTACCTACAACGTTCGACTATCAGTGGGGGGGGGGGAGACTGATAACCCACAAGTATAGGGGATCGCAATAGTTTTCAAGGGTAGAGTATTCAACCCAAATATATTGATTCGACACAAGGGGAGCTAAAGAATATTCTCAAGTATTAGCAGTTGAGTTGTCAATTCAACCACACCTGGATAACTTAATATCTGCAGCAAAGTATTTGATAGCAAAGTAGTATGGAAGTAACGGTAACGGTGGCAAAAGTAACAGTAGCAGTTTTGTAGCAATTGTAACAGTGGCAACGGTAAAGTAACTAAGCAAAGATCAATATGTGAAAAGCTCGTAGGCATTGGACCAGTAATGGAGAATTATGTCGGATGCGATTCCTCATGCAACAGTTATAACATAGGGTGACACAGAACTAGCTCCAATTCATCAATGTAAAGTAGGCATGTATTCCGAATATAGTCATACGTGCTTACGGAAAAGAACTTGCATGACATCTTTTGTCCTACCCTCCCGTGGCAGCGGGGTCCTATTGGAAACTAAGGGATATTAAGGCCTCCTTTTAATAGAGTACCAGACCAAAGCATTAATACTTAGTGAACACATGAACTCCTCAAACTACGGTCATCACCGGTAAGTATCCCGATTATTGTCACTTCGGGGTTAACGGATCATAACACATAATAGGTGACTGTTGACTTACAAGATAGGATCAAGAACTCACATATGTTCATGAAAACATAATAGGTTCAGATCTGAAATCATGGCACTCGGGCCCTAGTGACAAGCATTAAGCATAGCAAAGTCGTAGCAACATCAATCTCAGAACATAGTGGATACTAGGGATCAAACCCTAACAAAACTAACTCGATTACATGGTAAATCTCATCCAACCCATCACCGTCCAACAAGCCTATGATGGAATTACTCACGCACGGCGGTGAGCATCATGAAATTGGTGATGGAGGAAGGTTGATGATGACGACTGTAACATCCCAAAAATTCTAAATTTTGGAATGTTATATTAAATAAATAACTATGCTTGTTGTCTGATTGTTTGTTTGATAGATTGAGTGAAATTGAGTGGAATTTGAAACTTTTGAAAGTTGAATGAGAGGGAATGAAATGACTTTCCCAAACTTTCCCCTTTGCCTTTTTGGATCTCAATGAACTCAAGTTCATTCCAACACCAAACCCTAGAGTGAAGATGACATGACTTCTTCAATTATATGAAATATGAGTTGGAAGTTAAAAAGGTATCAAATTGAAAGTCATTTGAAAGTGCCATTTGGAGTTTCAGAAGATTTTGAGTTTTGGTATTTGAATTCAAATTTTGGCAAGTGGAATTCATTTCAAAACTATGCCTGACAACTACTTGAGAAAAAGTATGAGAGGAGTAACATGACACTCCAAATATGTCAGAAGAAAACAATGCCAAAAGTTTTGAATTCAAATTTTGAGTTTTATTTGAAATTTGAAAAAAATGAATTTTTATAAAGTTTGGATTTTGCCCCTGGAAAAATGTTCAAATGATAGGGAATATTCCCCTGATCATTTTGGTATATATATGTCTTATATAAATATTTATATTTCTCTCTGTTTTTATTTTTCAAAAGAATTAAAATAGAAAAGAAAATGCCCAGACACCAGCCAGCCGACCGGCCCAGCCAGACTGGGCCGCTCACCTCACAAGGCCCGGTGGCAGCCCACCACCCGGCCCATCAGCGGCCGAGCCGCCCAATAACCAGGCCGCACCCCACACGAAACCCCTCCGGCCGGCCACCCGACCGAACCCCGCCCTCCCTCTCGTGACAAGCGGGCCCCCACCTCCTCTCCCTCGCCCCTCGCAAGAGGCGCCGCCGCCACGGATATCCCGTGATCTCCGGGATCCGCCCGATCCTCCCGATTCACTTCCCGCCCACCGACGCCCCGCCCTATAAAGCCCTCCCCTCACCCCATTTCCCCTCGCGGACCTCTCCTCTCCCAAGGCCTCGCTGGCTTGAGGCGCCGCCGCCATTGCCGCGCCCGACCCACCCCGCCACCCGAGCCCGCCTGACCCCACCCCGGACTCCCCGCCGCGCTGCACCCACGGACCCCTCCGCCGTCACCCCCGACCACCGGCGACGCCAAAACCATCGCCGGCCGAGCCGCCGTCGCCGTCGCCAACCGGTACGTCGCCGGAACCCCTCCCTGCCGTCCGATCTAGTCCGACGGCCTAGAAGGGGTACGTTCTTTTTTTAAAATAAACCGGTTCAGTCCGGTTCGTTGCGGTTTAGTTTAGTTAGGTTTTTTTTTTATTTAGTACCGGCCTGTTTCGTTTAAACCGTAGGCCGTTTTAGTTATATTACGCATAGGATGCTAGTTAGGCCCATTTAGCCCATTTTTCTTTATTTTCGTTTTTCTGCTTAATGAATAGTTCCGATTTGAAAATTCATATCTTTTATCTACTTAATATTTTTAAGTGATTCTTTTTTGTTGGTTTGCAAATTTTCTATAGTTTCTGTAGAAAATATTGTTAGCTATGTTAAAATTAATTATAATTGCTGTATTTTAGTTTTAGTCAGAATAGTAAATTTGTCATAAAATGAGCTAGGAAAATTATTTTATATGATTCTTTTGTCCCAACTTTGTTTTGACATTACCTAACCATAGGAATTAATTTCGGTATTTTAGGATTAATAAAAAATAGTTTCTAGCAGAATCTTGTTATTCTTAATTAATTAACTAGCTATTGTTTTCTTATTATTTTAATTAGCAAAATAATTTATTTTTCACATGTGATTGATTATTCTAGGATAGCTTCTGTCACTTTATGGGATGAACTTTTATTTATAATAAATAAAACTTTTATTTTATTTTTCTTAATAGAATTTGAATTAGGCCTAATAGGAGTTTTATAATAGCTTTTAAATTGATTCTTTTTGCTCCTAGTTGCATAATGCATTCTTTTCTGTTAGGTAACATAAAACCATGCCTAGGTTATGTTAAGAAAAATTTTGTTATATAAAACTATTTCTAGTTGTTGCTTGAAGTAGGAAAACTTTGAGTTGGATTTCTTCGAGTTTTCCTTTGGGTTTTGATTCGATTGTTTTGGTGTGTTATGTTACTATGCTATTGTGTTAAGTGATCATATGCTATGTGCTTATTAAGGTATTTGTTTGCCTCGGTAGAATTTCCGGAGTGCGAAGCTTGCTACCACGAATCCCTAGTTTTCGAAGATCGTCCACAAGGCAAGTTCACTTTGACCATGCTTTCATACCTATGATTTATTGCATTTAGTGACATCTTTGCAACCACCCCTCAGTAGTGTTATTGAATCCTTGTAGTTGAGTAGTATGCATGAGGTAGGAACCCATCACCCTGTTACCAAGCCCGGGACGATATTTTATTTTAATGCTACACTATAGTAGACGGGGTTTGGTATGAGTGCTCGGGAGTGGTGTGAGAATGGAGGATCTACGTCAATGACGACAACTCCATGATGGAATCTGCAAGGACTGCATCTTCAAGGCCTCAAGACTTCAAGACTCGAGACAAGAATTCAATACACACTACTGGGTGAAGGATGGTTGACGGGCACCTGGAGAAACCAGTGGTTGGCTGGGATGCATGGAGAAGCGCCATGACATCTTGCGAAAGCTTCACCCGCACTCAAAGAGACGGAAGAATACTTCATGCCCTAAGCTTACCTGCAACCGCAAGTCATTATGGGCTCGCTTGGTTGACCTTAGTTGTGACTCTGGCTGGGGCGGTACTAGCAGATGTAGAACTATGGTAGGATGGGATGAGTACCGACGGTGGTCGAGGAACTCTTCGGAAGACCATGTTTGGTCATCTTGTTCTCAAACACCACGAAGTGCGAGAACGTAAAAGAGGATCGAATCTTGCGGGTAAAGTGTACAAACCTCTGCAGAGGGTTTAAACCTAATCGATTAGCCGTGTCCCGATTACGGACAATTTGAGCCTCTGGACTGGATCTATCTCGAACTCTCAACACCGGATTGATAACTTAATTGTGGGCAACATATGATGATTTTGGGCTATGAGACATCGGTTGGCGGAACCATGTCATGATAGAAAACTCCATAGTACAGACTTCATTTATTCCTTTGATGTAGGAAAAATAAAACCAGCTTTTACGCAAACAAAACTCGAATCTGAGCCATAAAGCCATACCGCATACAAGATAGTTTATCATCTGTTTTCTCTTATTGTGATCTTGCGGTACATTCAATGTACTCGACCTACACGGCTGCAACGTATCATGTTGCAGATATTTCCTCGACGAGTAAGAGTTACGATACAGGGTTACGGTCTACACTCAACCTGCCGATGGCGTTGATGGGACTCCACACCCGTTTGATTGTTTCCGCTGAGCATTATGAGGTATATATCATTTTACGTTATTTATACATGTGATTGCACTTTGATATATACATTGATGTACTGTGTGTGCCAGCATACTGATCCAGGGATGGCACAGCAACACAGAGGCTTGACCGTCTGAGGTCGAGTCGTTACAATGACGGTGATGGATTCCCCTCTCCGGAGCCCCGAACGGCCTCCAGATCAGCCCTCCCGAGAGAGTTTAGGGCTTGGCGGCGGCTCCGTATCGTAAAATGCGATGAATCCTTCTCTCTGATTTTTTTTCTCCCCGGACGTGAATATATAGAGTTGGAGTTAAGGTCGGTGGAGCTCCAGGGGGCCCACGAGGCAGGGGGCGCGCACCCCACCCTCGTGGACAAGGTGTGGCCCCCCTGGTCTTGATTCTTTCGCCAGTATTTTTTGTATATTCCAAAAATATTCTCCGTGAAGTTTCAGGTCATTCTGAGAACTTTTATTTCTGCACAAAAATAACACCATGGCTATTCTGCTGAAAACAACGTCAGTCCGAGTTAGTTCCATTCAAATCATGCAAGTTAGAGTCCAAAACAAGGGCAAAAGTGTTTGGAAAAGTAGATACGATGGAGACGTATCAACTCCCCCAAGCTTAAACCTTTGCTTGTCCTCAAGCAATTCAGTTGATAAACTAAAGGTGATAAAGAAAGACTTTTACACACTCTGTTTGCTCTTGTTGTTGTAAATATGTAAAGCCAACATTCAAGTTTTCAGCAAAGATTATGAACTAACCATATTCACAATAACATTTAGGTCTCATATTTACTCATATCAATGGCATAATCAACTAGTGAGCAATAATAATAAATCTCGGATGACAACACTTTCTTAAAATAATCATAATATGATATAATAAGATGGTATCTCGCTAGCCCTTTCTAAGACCGCAAAACATAAATGCACAGAACCTCTGAAGATCAAGGACTGACTAAACATTGTAATTCATGGTAAAAGAGATCCAGTCATAGTCATACTCAATATAAATTAATAGTAATGGATGAAAATGACAGCGGTGTTCTCCGACTGGTGCTTTTTAATAAGAGGAGGATGACTCAACATAAAAGTAAATAGATAGGCCCTTCGCAGAGGGAAGCAGGGATTTGTAGAGGTGCCAGAGCTCGATTTTGAAACAGAGATAAATGATATTTTGAGTGGCATACTTTCATTGTCAACATAACAACCGAGAGATCTTGATATCTTCCATGCTACACACATTATAGGCGGTTCCCAAGCAGAATGGTAAAGTTTATACTCCGCCACCACCAACAAGCATCAATCCATGGCTTGCCCAAAACAACGGGTGCCTCCAACTAACAACAGTCCTGGGGGAGTTTTGTTTGCAATTATTTTGATTTGGTTTGAGCATGGGACTGGGCATCCCGGTGACCAGCAATTTTCTCGTGAGTGAGGAGCAGAGTCCACTCCTCTTGAGAATAACCCGCCTAGCATGGAAGATACAGACAGCCCTAGTTGATACATGAGCTATTCGAGCATACAAAACAGAATTTCATTTGAAGGTTTAGAGTTTGGCACATACAAATTTACTTGGAACGGCAGGTAGATACCGCATATAGGAAGGTGTGGTGGACTCATATGGAATAACTTTGGGGTTTATGGAAGTGGATGCACAAGCAGTATTCCCACTTAGTACAAGTGAAGGCTAGAAACAGACTGGGAAGCGACCAACTAGAGAGCGACAACAGTCATGAACATTTATTAAAATTAATAAACATTGAGTGCAAGCATGAGTAAGATATAATCCACCATGAACATAAATATCTTGGAGGCTATGTTGATTTTGTTTCAACTATATGTGTGAACATGTGCCAAGTCAAGCCACTTGAATCATTCAAAGGAGGATACCACCCTATCAAACCACATCACAACCATTTTAATAACATGTTGGCACGCAAGGTAAACCATTATAAACTCCTAGCTAATTAAGCATGGCATAAGCAACTATAATCTCTAATTGTCATTGCAAACATGTTTCATTCATAATAGGCTGAATCAGGAATGATGAACTAATCATATTTGCAAAAACAAGAGAGGTCGAGTTCATACCAGCTTCTCTCATCTCAATTAGTCCATCATATATCGTCATTATTTCCTTTCACTTGCACAACCGAACGGTGTGGATAATAATAATAGTGCACATGCATTGGACTAAGCTGGAATCTGCAAGCATTTAATTCAAGGGAGAAGACAAGTTAATATGGGCTCTTGGTTAAATCATCAATAATGCATATAAGAGCCACTTCAACATTTTCATTATGGTCTTCTCCTTTCGACCCACAAACAAAAGAAAAGAAATAAAACTATTTACATGGGAAAGCTCCCAACAAACAAAAGAAGAACGAGAAATCTTTTTGGGTTTTCTTTTAATTATTACTACTACAAGCATGGAAAGTAAACTAACTAAAAGCTACAACTAATTTTTTTGGTTTTTCTTAAGGTTTTTCAAACACACAAGAAGAAAGCAAGAAATGGAAAATAAACTAGCATGGATAGTACAATGAAAAAGTATGAGCACCAACAACAGTCATGAGTGTGTGAACATGAATGTAATATCAGTGAGAAATACGTACTCCCCCAAGCTTAGGCTTTTGGCCTAAGTTGGTCCATGCCCATGGATGGCCTGGCGGATATCCGAATTGTAACTGGGGTCGTACTGAGATGCATCAGCTACTGCCTCAAGAGCTGCAGCTTGGAGGCGGGCTTCCTCCGTCCTCCTCTCATACTCATTCGCCTCCTCCCTGGTTATAACATATCTCCCTTTTGCCTGGAAGTCAAAGAAAGCAGGAGCAGGGAGAGCAACATGGATAGTGCAGCGTCTGTCAAAGATTAGTCGGTATTGGAGGAACTGTTCATTCCTCTCAACAAACTGATGACGAACCATAGCATTATAATCTAAATAAACAGGAGGCAATTCCATATCATTTTCATGTATGGGTATCTCAAGATAATTAGCTACATGGGTTGCATAAATTACACCAAACAAATCTCCGCTAATACTGTTATGATGCAACCTTCGTGCAACAATAGCCCCCCAAGTTGTATTGTTTATCTCCTAATATAGCACTCTTGAGAACACTAAGATCAGGAACACACATGTGACATGCCTTGTCCTTGCCATTAATGCATCTACCTATAAAGAGAGCAAAATAATGTATGGCAGGAAAATGGATGCTCCCTATGGTAGCTTGCGTGATTTCTCCAGATTCCCCCACAGTTATACTAGCAAGAAAGTCTTTAAATTCTGTGAGGTTCACTAGCACTACCCCATTGCGGAAGTTTACAAGCATTATTAAAATCTTCTAAGTCCATGGTATAAGATTTATCATAAAGATCAAATAGGACAGTGTGAGAATTGCGCGAGGATGTAAATTTAAACCTTCTCACAAAGGAATCAGTTAGGTGGTAATAGTGGGGGCACTTATCTGACATGAAGCCCTCGAGTTCAGCATTACGCACATATGCATCAAATTCCTCCTTAATTCCTGCTTGGACCATAAAACCTTCTGACGGCCATTCACAAGGCCGCACTTGAGCTTCTCTTGGTAGTTCATAGTCCGGCTCACATATCGCGGGCCTGGGTCCTTGCTTCTTTGAGGAACCACCTTGGTACATTTTCCTAAACATATTTCTTCCTCGAAGAACAATCCCCCAAAGCAGGTTTGTGAGTGGAGCTTTGAGCAAGGAGATCGAAAGTCAGAGCAAGATGAGCTAGAACACGGGTTTGAGCTAGTTGGTGATTTTTTCTGGAGGAAGACGAAGTGTGCAGATGTAGGAATAAGTGGAGGGGGCCATGTGGGGCCCACGAGGCAGGGGGCGTGCCCAGGGGGGTAGGGCGCGCCCTGGACCCTTGTGGCCAGGTGGTGGCTCCCCTGGTGTGTTCTCAGTGCCATATATTCTTAAATATTCTACAAAAAAATCATATTTCAATTTCGGGGCATTTGGAGAACTTTTATTTTTGGGGTATTTTTTTATTGCTAGGATCATTCAGAAAACAGACAGAAAATACTATTTTGCTTTATTTAATCTAAATAACAAAAAGTAAAAGGAGGGTACAAAAAGTTGTGCTTTCTAACTTCATCCATCTCATGCTCATCAAAAGGAATCCACTAACAAGGTTGATCAAGTCTTGTTAACAAACTCATTCCGAATCGCCTGAAACCGGAGAATTTTCGAATAACACTAGGTTACCTCAACGGGGATATGCACATCCCCAACAACAAGAATATCATATTTCTTTTTGACAGTAGGAAGAGGAAATTCAAAACCTCCAATAGTAATCATTGGAATTTTCCCAATAGAATTAATACTATGGACTTGAGGTTGTTTCCTCGGAAAGTGTACCGTATGCTCATTACCATTAACATGAAAAGTGACATTGCCTTTGTTGCAATCAATAACAACCCTTGCAGCATTCGAAAAGGGTCTACCAAGGATAATCGACATACTATCGTCCTCAGGAATATCAAGAATAATAAAGTCCGTTAAAATAGTAACGTTAGCAACCACAACAGGCACATCCTCACAAATACCGATAGGTATAGCGGTTGATTTATCAGCCATTTGCAAAGATATTTCAGTAGATGTCAACTTATTCAAATCAATTCTACGATATAAAGAGAGAGGCATAACACTAACACCTGCTCCAAGATCACATAAAGCAGTTTTAACATAGTTTCTTTTAATGGAGCATGGTATAGTTGGTACTTCTGGATCTCCAAGTTTCTTTGGTATTCCACCCTTAAAAGTATAATTAGCAAGAATGGTAGAAATTTCAGCTTCCGGTATCTTTATTTTATTTGTAATAATATCTTTCATGTACTTAGCATACGGATTCATTTTAAGCATATCAGTCAAACGCATACACAAAAGGATAGGTATAATCATTTCAGCAAAGTCCTCGAAATCCTCATCATCCTTTTCTTGGATGGTTTAGGGGGAAAAGGCATATGTTTCTGAACCCATGGTTCTCTTTCTTTACCGTGCTTCCTAGCAACAAAGTCTCTCTTATCATAACGTTGATTCTTTGATTGTGGGTTATCAAGATCAACAGCAGGTTCAATCTCTACATCATTATTATTGCTAGGTTGAGCATCAACATGAAAATCATCATTAACATTATCACTAGGTTCATGTTCATTACCAGATTGTGTTTGAGCATCAGAAATAGAAATATCATTGGGATTCTCAGGTGTGTCAACAACAGGTTCACTAGAAGCATGCAAAGTCCTATCATTTTTTTTCTTATTTTTAGAAGGACTAGGTGCATCAACATTACTTCTCTGAGAATCTTGCTCAATTCTCTTAGGGTGGCCCTGAGGATACAAAGGTTCGTGAGTCATTTTACCCCCTCTAGTCATAACTGTTGGGGAACGTAGTAATTTAAAAAAAATTCCTACGCACACGCAAGATCATGGTGATGCATAGCAACGAGAGGGGATAGTGTTGTCCACGTACCCTCGTAGACTGAAAGCGGGAGCATTATGACAACGCGGTTAATGTAGTCGTACGTCTTCACGATCCGACCGATCCAAGTACCGAACGCACGGCACCTCCGAGTTCAGCACACGTTCAGCTCAATGACGTCCCATGGACTCCGATCCAGCAGAGCTTTGTGGGAGAGTTCCGTCAGCACGACGGCATGGTGACGATGATGATGTTCTACCGACACAGGGCTTCACCTAAGCACCACTACGATATGACCGAAGTGGATTATGGTGGAGGGGGAACCGCACACGGCTAAGAGATCCAAGGGATCAATTGTTGTGTCTATGGGGTGCCCCCCTCCTCCGTATATAAAGGGGGGAGGAGGAGAGGGCCGGCCAAGGGAGGCGGCGCCCAAGGGGGCAATCCTACTCCAAGTAGGATTCCCCCCTCTTTCCAAGTCCAAGTAGGAGAGGGGAAGGAAGGGAAGGAGAAGGGGAAGGAAGGAGAGGGAGGAAAAGGAGGAAAGGGGGGCCGCGCGCCCTGCCTCCTCTCTTCCACCGCTTGGCTCATGAGGCCCATTGCTTCTTCCTCGTATTCCCGTAACTCTCCGGTACCCCCGAAAATACCCGAATCACTCGGAACCTTTCCGATGTCCGAATATAGTCCTCCAATATATAGATCTTTACGTATCGACCATTTCGAGACTCCTCGTCATGTCCCCGATCTCATCCGGGACTCCGAACTACCTTCGGTACATCAAATCACATAAACTCATAATACAATCGTCATCGAACTTTAAGCATGCGGACCCTACGGGTTCGAGAACTATGTAGACATGACCGAGACAAGTCTCTGATCAATAACCAATACCGGAACCTGGATGCTCATATTGGCTCCCACATATTCTACGAAGATCTTTATCGGTCAAACCGCATAACAACATACGTTGTTCCCTTTGTCATCGGTATGTTACTTGCCCGAGATTCGATCGTCGGTATCTCAATACCTAGTTCAATCTTGTTACCGACAAGTCTCTTTACTCGTTCCGTAATAGATCATCCCGCAACTAACTCATTAGTTGCAATGCTTGCAAGGCTTATAGTGATGTGCATTACCGAGTGGGCCCAGAGATACCTCTCCGACAATCGGAGTGACAAATCCTAATCTCGAAATACGCCAACCCAACATGTACCTTTGGAGACACCTATAGAGCACCTTTATAATCACCCAGTTACGTTGTGATGTTTGGTAGCACACAAAGTGTTCCTCCGGTAAACGGGAGTTGCATAATCTCATAGTCATAGGAACATGTATAAGTCATGAAGAAAGCAATAGCAACATACTAAAAGATCGAGTGCTAAGCTAACGGAATGGGTCAAGTCAATCACATCATTCTCTTAATGATGTGATCCTGTTAATCAAATGACAACTCATGTCGATGCCTAGGAAACATAACCATCTTTGATCAACGAGCTAGTCAAGTAGAGGCATACTAGTGACAATCTGTTTGTCTATGTATTCACACATGTATCATGTTTCCGGCTAATACAATTCTTGCATGAATAATAAACATTTATCATGAAATAAGGAAATAAATAATAACTTTATTATTGCCTCTAGGGCATATTTCCTTCAGTCTCCCACTTGCACTAGAGTCAATAATCTAGTTTACATCACCATGTGATTTAACACCAATAGTTCACATCACCATGTGATTAACATCCATAGTTCACATCGTCATGTGACCAACACCCAAAGGGTTTACTAGAGTCAATAATCTAGTTCACATCGCTATGTGATTAACACCCAAAGAGTACTAAGGTGTGATCATGTTTTGCTTGTGAGAGAAGTTTAGTCAATGGGTCTGTCACATTCAGATCCATATGTATTTTGCAAATTTCTATGTCAACAATGCTCTGTACGGAGCTACTCTAGCTAATTGCTCCCACTTTCAATATGTATCCATATTCAGACTTAGAGTCATCTGGATCAGTGTCAAAACTTGCATCAACGTAACCCTTTAAGACGAACCTTTTTGTCACCTCCATAATCGAGAAACATATCCTTATTCCACTAAGGATAATTTTGACCGTTGTCCAGTGATCTACTCCTAGATCACTATTGTACTCCCTTGCCAAAATAAGTGTAGGGTATACAATAGTTCTGGTACACAGCATGGCATAATTTATAGAACCTATGGCTGAGGCATAGGGAATGACTTTCATTCTCTTTCTATCTTCTGCCGTGGTCGGGCTTTGAGTCTTACTCAATTTCACACCTTGTAACACAGGCAAGAACTCTTTCTTTGCTTGTTCCACTTTGAAATACTTCAAAATCTTGTCAAGGTATGTACTCATTGAAAAAACTTATCAAGCGTCTTGATCTATCTCTATAGATCTTGATGCTCAATATGTAAGCAACTTCACCGAGGTCTTTCTTTGAAAAAACTCCTTTCAAACATTCCTTTATGCTTTGCAGAATAACTCTACATTATTTCCGATCAACAATATGTCATTCACATATACTTATCAGAGATGTTGTAGTGCTCCCACTCACTTTCTTGTAAATACAGGCTTCACCGCAAGTCTGTATAAAACTATATGCTTTGATCAACTTATCAAAGCGTATATTCCAACTCTGAGATGCTTGCACCAGTCCATAGATGGATCGCTGGAGCTTGCATATTTTGTTAGCACCTTTAGGATTGACAAAACCTTCTGGTTGCATCATATACAACTCTTCTTTAATAAATCCATTAAGGAATGCTCCATTTGCAGATTTCATAAAATGCGGCAAATGCTAACATGATTCGGACAGACTTAAGCATAGATATGAGTGAGAAACTCTCATCGCAGTCAACACCTTGAACTTGTCGAAAACCTTTTGCGACAATTCTAGCTTTGTAGATAGTAACACTACTATCAGCGTCCGTCTTCCTCTTGAAGATCCATTTATTTTCTATGGCTTGCTGATCATCGGGCAAGTCAACCAAAGTCCACACTTTGTTCTCATACATGGATCCCATCTCAGATTTATGGCCTCAAGCCATTTCGCGGAATCTGGGCTCATCATCGCTTCCTCATAGTTCGTAGGTTCGTCATGGTCAAGTAGCATGACCTCCAGAACAGGATTACCGTACCACTCTGGTGCGAATCTCACTCTGGTTGACCTATGAGGTTTGATAATAACTTGATCTGAAGTTACATGATCATCATCATTAGCTTCCTCACTAATTGGTGTAGAAGTCACAGGAACATATTTCTGTGATGAACTACTTTCCAATGAGGGAGCAGGTACAGTTACCTCATCAAGTTCTACTGTCCTCCCACTCACTTCTTTCGAGAGAAACTTCTTCTCTAGAAAGGATCCATTCTTAGCAACGAATATCTTGCCTTCGGATCTGTGATAGAAGGTGTACCCTACAGTAACTTTTGGGTATCCTATGAAGACGCACTTTTCCGATTTGGGTTTGAGCTTATCAGGATGAAACTTTTTCACATAAGCATCACAACCCCAAACTTTAAGAAACGATAGCTTAGGTTTCTTGCCAAACCATAGTTCATACGGTGTCATCTCAACGGATTAGACGGTGCCCTATTTAATGTGAATGCAGCTGTCTCTAATGCATAACCCCAGAACGATAGTGGTAAATCGGTAAGAGACATCATAGATTGCACTATATCCAATAAAGCACGGTTATGATGTTCGGACACACCATTATGCTGTGGTGTTCCAGGTGGCATGAGTTTGTGAAACTATTCCACATCGTTTTTATTGAAGGCCAAACTCGTAACTCAAATATTTTACCTCTGCGATCATATCGTAGAAACTTTTATTTTCTTGTTTACGATGATTCTCCACTTCACTCTGAAATTCTTTGAACTTTTCAAATGTTTTAGACTTGTGTTTCATCAAGTAGATATACTCATATCTGCTCAAATCATCTGTGAAGGTCAGAAAGTAATGATACTTGTCGTGAGCCTCAACACTCATCGGATTGCATACATCAGTATGTATGTTTTCCAATAAGTTTGTTGCTTGCTCCATTGTTCCGGAGAATGGAGTCTTAGTCATCTTGCCCATGAGGCATGGTTCGCAAGCATCAAGTGATTCCAAAATCCCATCAGCATGGAGTTTCTTCATGCGTTTTACACCAATATGACCTAAACGGCAGTGCCACAAATAAGTTGCACTATCATTATTAACTTTGCATCTTTTGGCTTCAATATTATGAATATATGTATCACTACGATCCAGATCCAACAAACCATTTTTATTGGGTGTATGACCATATAAGGTTTTATTCATGTAAACAGAACAACAATTATTCTCTAATTTAAATGAATAACCATATTGCAATAAACATGATCAAATCATATTCATGCTCAACGCAAACACCAAATAACACTTATTTAGGTTCAACACTAATCCCGAAAGTATAGGGAGTGTGCGATGATGATCATATCAATCTTGGAACTACTTCCAACACACAAAGTCACCTCGCCCTTAACTAGTTTATGTTCATTCTGCAACTCCCATTTCGAGTTACTAATCTTAGCAACTGAACTAGTATCAAATACTTAAGGGTTGCTATAAACACTAGTAAGGTACATATCAATAACATGTATATCAAATATACCTTTGTTCACTTTGCCATCCTTCTTATCCGCCAAATACTTGGGGCAGTTCCACTTCCAGTGACCAGTCCCTTTGCAGTATAAGCACTTAGTCTCAGGCTTAGGTCTAGACTTGGGCTTCTTCACTTGAGCAGCAACTTGCTTGCCGTTCTTCTTGAAGTTCCCCTTCTTCCCTTTGCCCTTTTCCTTAAAACTAGTGGTCTTGTCAACCATCAACATTTGATGTTATTTCTTGATTTCTACCGTCATCGATTTCATCATCATGAAAAGCTCAGGAATCATTCTCGTCATCCCTTGCATACTATAGTTCATCACGAAGTTCTACTAACTTGGTGATGGTGACTAGAGAATTATGTCAATCACTATCTTATCTAGAAGATTAACTCCCACTTGATTCAAGCGATTGTAGTACCCAGACAATGAGCACATGCTCACTGCTTGAGCTATTCTCCTCCATCTTTTAGCTATAGAACTTGTTGGAGACTTCATATCTCTCAACTCGGGTTTTTGCTTGAAATATTAACTTCAACTCCTGGAACATCTCATATGGTCCATGATGTTCAAAACGTCTTTGAAGTCCCGATTCTAAGCCGTTTAGCATGGTGCACTAAACTATCAAGTAGTCATCATATTGAGCTAGCCAAACGTTCATAATGTCTCATACCGCTTCGCAATAGGTCCGCTCACTTAGCGATGCATCAAGGACATAATTCTTACATGCAGGAATGAGGATAAACCTCGGATCACGGATCCAATCCGCATCATTGCTACTAACATCTTTCAACTTAGTTTTCTAGGAACATATCAAAATAAAACAGGGAGCTAAACATAGCGGTTGATCTACAACATAGATATGCTAATACTACCTGGACTAAGTTCATGATAAATTAAAGTTCAATTAATCATATTACTTAAGAACTCCCACTTAGATAGACATCCCTCTAATCATCTAAGTGATCACGTGATCCAAATCAACTAAACCATAATCGATCATCACGTGAAATGATGTAGTTTTCAATGGTGAACATCACTATGTTGATCATATCTACTATATGATTCACGCTCGACCTTTCGGTCTCAGTGTTCTGAGGCCATATCTACATATGCTAGGCTCGTCAAGTTTAACCTAAGTATTCTGCGTGTGCAAAACTGGCTTGCACCCGTTGTAGATGGACGTAGAGCTTATCACACCCGATCATCACGTGGTGTCTGGGCACGACGAACTTTGGCAACAGTGCATACTCAGCGAGAACACTTTTATCTTGAAGTTTAGTGAGAGATCATCTTATAATGCTACCGTCAATCAAAGCAAAATAAGATGCATAAAAGATAAACATCACATGCAATCAAAATATGTGACATGATATGGCCATCATCATCTTGTGCCTTTGATCTCCATATCCAAAGCATCGTCATGATTTCCATCATCATCGGCATGACACCATGATCTCCATCATCTTGATCTATATCAATGTGTCGTCACATGGTCGTCTCGCCAACTATTGCTCTTGCAACTATTGCTATCGCATAGCGATAAAGTAAAGCAATTATTTGGCGCTTGCATCTTATGCAATAAAGAGACAACCATAAGGCTTCTGCCAGTTGCCAATAACTTCAAAAAAACATGATCATCTTATACAACAACTTATATCTCATCACATCTTGACCATATCACATCACAACATGCCCTGCAAAAACAAGTTAGACGTCCTCTACTTTGTTGTTGCAAGTTTTACGTGGCTGCTATGGGCTGAGCAAGAACCGTTCTTATCTACGCATCAAAACCACAACGATAGTTCGTCAAGTTAGTGTTGTTTTAACCTTCCCAAGGATCGGGCATAGACACACTCGGTTCAACTAAAGTTGGAGAAACTGACACCCACCAGCCACCTGTGTGCAAAGCACGTCGGTAGAACCAGCCTCGCGTAAGCTTACGCGTAATGTCGGTCTGGGCCGCTTCATCCAACAATACCGCCGAACCAAAGTGTGACATGCTGGTAAGCAGTATGACTTGTATCGCCCACAACTCACTTGTGTTCTACTCGTGCATATAACATCTACGCATAAAACCTGGCTCGGATGCCACTGTTGGGGAACGTAGTAATTTCAAAAAAATTCCTACGCACATGCAAGATCATGGTGATGCATAGCAACGAGAGGGGAGAGTGTTGTCCACGTACCCTTGTAGACTGAAAGCGGAAGCGTTATGACAACGCGGTTGATGTAGTCGTACATCTTCACGATCCGACCGATCCAAGTACCGAACGCACGGCACCTCCGAGTTCAGCACACGTTCAGCTCGATGACGTCCCACGAACTCCGATCCAGCAGAGCTTTGTGGGAGAGTTCCGTCAGCACGACGGCATGGTGACGATGATGATGTTCTACCGACGTAGGGCTTCGCCTAAGCACCGCTACGATATGATCGAGGTGGATTATGGTGGAGGGGGCACCGCACACGGCTAAGAGATCCAAGGGATCAATTGTTGTGTCTATGGGGTGCCCCCTCCTCTGTATATAAAGGGGGGAGGAGGAGAGGGCCGGCCAATGGGAGGAGGCGCGCCCAAGGGGGGCAATCCTACTCCAAATAGGATTCCCCCCTCTTTCCTAGTCCAAGTAGGAGAGGGGAAGGAAGGGAAGGAGAAGGAGAATGAAGGAGAGGGAGGAAAAGGAGGAAAGGGGGGCCGGCCCCCTAGTCCAATTCGGTTTGGGCTAGTGGGACCGTGCGCCCTGCCTCCTCTCTCCCACCACTTGGCCCATGAGACCCCATTGCTTCTTCCTCGTATTCCCGTAACTCCCCGGTACCCCCGAAAAAAGCCGAATCACTCGGAACCTTTCCGATGTCCGAATATAGCCGTCCAATATATCGATCTTTACGTCTCGACCATTTTGAGACTCCTCGTCATGTCCCCGATCTCATCCGGGACTCCAAACTACCTTCGGTACATAAAATCACATAAACTCATAATACAATCTTCATCGAACTTTAAGCGTGCGGACCCTACGGGTTCGAGAACTATGTAGACATGACCGAGACACGTCTCCGGTCAATAACCAATAGCGGAACCTGGATGCTCATATTGGCTCCCGCATATTCTACGAAGATCTTTATCGGTCAAACCGCATAACAACATAGGTTGTTCCCTTTGTCATCGGTATGTTACTTGCCCGAGATTCGATTGTCGGTATCTCAATACCTAGTTCAATCTCGTTACCGGCAAGTCTCTTTACTCGTTCTGTAATACATCATCCCGCAACTAACTCATTAGTTGCAATGCTTGCAAGGCTTATAGTGATGTGCATTACCGAGTGGGCCCAGAGATACCTCTCCGACAATCGGAGTGACAAATCCTAATCTCAAAATACGCCAACCCAACATGTACCTTTGGAGACACCTGTAGAGCACCTTTATAATCGCCCAGTTACGTTGTGACATTTGGTAGCACACAAAGTGTTCCTCCGATAAACGGGAGTTGCATAATCTCATAGTCATAGGAACATGTATAAGTCATGAAGAAAGCAATAGCAACATACTAAACGATCGAGTGCTAAGCTAACGGAATGGGTCAAGTCAATCACATCATTCTCTTAATGATATGATCCCGTTAATCAAATGACAACTCATGTCTATGGCTAGGAAACATAACCATCTTTGATCAACGAGCTAGTCAAGTAGAGGCATACTAGTGACACTCTGTTTGTTTATGTATTCACACATGTATCATGTTTCCGGTTAATACAATTCTAGCATGAATAGTAAACATTTATCATGAAATAAGGAAATAAATAATAACTTTATTATTGCCTCTAGGGCATATTTCCTTCAATAACTCTAACAACATTATCATTTTTCTTATTATTTAATTCATTGAGCAAATCATTTTGAGCTTTAAGCACTTGTTCTACTTGAGTGGTAACCATAGAAGCATGTTTACTAATTAGTTTAAGTTCACCTTTAACTCTAGACATATAATCACTCAAGTGTTCAATCATATAAGCATTACGTTTCAATTGTCTACCAACATAAGCATTGAAGTTTTCTTGTTTAACAATAAAATTATCAAACTCATCTAAGCATTGACTAGCAGACTTATAACGAGGAATATCACCTTCATCAAATCTATAGAGAGAACTTACTTTTACTACCTATGTCGGGTTATCAAGACCATGTATTTCTTCAATAGGTGGTAAATTCTTAACATCTTCAGCTTTAATACCCTTTTCTTTCATAGATTCCTTTGCCTCTTGCATATCTTCAGGACTGAGAAATAGAATACCCCTTTTCTTCGGAGTGGCCTTAGGATTTGGTTCAGGAAGTGTCCAATTATTTTCATTAGTCAACATATTATTCAATAGCCGTTCAGCTTGATCAACTATTCTTTCCCTGAAAACACAACCAGCACAACTATCCAGGTGGTCTTTGGAAGCATCGGTTAGTCCATTATAAAAGATATCAAGTATTTCATTTTTCTTGAGAGGATGATCAGACAAAGCATTAAGTAATCGGAGAAGCCTCCCCCAAGCTTGTGGGAGACTCTCTTCTTCAATTTGCACAAAATTATATATTTCCCTTAAGGCAGGTTGTTTCTTATGAGTGGGGAAATATTTAGCAGAGAAGTAATAAATCATATCCTGGGGACTACGCATACAACTAGGATCAAGAGAATTAAACCATGTTTTAGCATCACCCTTTAAAGAGAACGGAAATAGTTTAAGGATATAGTAGTAGCGAGTTTTCTCGTCATTAGTGAATAGGGTGGCTATATCATTTTTTAGTAAGATGTGCCAGAACAGTTTCAGATTGATAACCATGAAAAGGATCAGATTCAACCAAAGTAATCATCTCAGGGTCGATAGAGAAATCATAATGCTTATCGGAAATATAGATAGGTGAAGTAGCAAAAGCAAGGTCATATTTCATTCTAGTGTTCAAAGATTTTTCTTTCATCTTAGCTAATAATTTCTTGTAGCGACCTGACCCAAATCGGTCAAATCTCTGTGTCTGTACCATCCCAAGATCATGCTGGTACTCACAGTACATTGATAAAGTAATCAAAGTTCAATCACACCTGAATATCATTATACGATTCTCATATAGAGTCTTTATTACAAGGAATAAATTCGCTCAAGGCCAACTCATGAGAAATAAACTAATAACACTGCGAAGCGTCGAAGATAAAGCGAGTCCATCCGACTCCAAAGGGCAATCGCCAAGCGCGAGCGTAGCCTCACTCCGATCGAATATACCTCTGCAACATAAGACGTTGCAGCCATGTAGGTCAGCTTTTTGAATAAGCTGGCAAGTCATGAAGAATAACAATAATAAAGTTACTAACACTATATGCATTTTGGCTGTGGAGCTCTAAGTTTCATCATTTTGCGAAAAGCAAATTTTTCCCTACTATAGTGGACTTGCTTGCAAATTTCTACAATTGTTGGTAGTTATTGAGATGGTTCCGCCAACCAAAATCTCATTCCCAAATTATTAAGTCATAAACCCCTCAAATTAATTCATTAGTTTTAGTGTTGAGATATCCGAATACTTCCAAGTTCCAGAGGCTCAAATGTCCGTAACCGGGGACACGGCTAATCGATTAGATCTTTAACTCTGCAGAGGGTTGCGCACTTTCCCTGCAAGAATCATTTCCTCCTTTAAAGTCTTCACACTTCATGGTGTTTGAAGACGGGACGAATGAAACAGGGTCTTCCAAAGAGTTCTTCTGGCTACTGCCGGTACCCATCCAATCCTACCGTTCTTCTACATCTCGTAGTACCGTCCAGCCAGCGTCACTACTAGGGTCAACCCAGCCAGAGCCCATAATGGCTTGCGGCTGCACAGGTAAGCTTCCGGTCATGGGGCATCCATCCTTCTCTTCGTGGCTGGGTGAAGCTTTCCGCAAGATGTCATGGCACTTCTCCATGCATCCCGGCCAACCACTGGGTTCTCCAGGGTGCCCGTCAACCGCCCTCCACCCAAAGAGTGATTTCCGAAGTCCATCTTGATTCTTGTAGTTCATGGGGTTGTCATCATCATTGACTCTCACATCTTGCTTATGAATTTCACTCAACCCAAAACCCGTCTACGAGCATAGCAAAGTAACTACTTCGTCCCGGGGTCATGGTAACAAGGGATTGGTTCATCCTACCACATGATACTACTCAAGTTTAATAACTTCAAAATTTCAACTCTGCATGCATGGTGGGGTGGTGACAATTCTAATGCACAAAACATAGGTATAGAAATAACATGATCAAAACTTGCCTTGCTGATGATCCTCGTAAGCTAAAGATTCGTAGTAGCAAGCTTCGCACTCCGGAAACTCTACCGAGACAAACAAATCACAATAAGCATATAGCAATAGGATCACATAATAGCATAACAAAGTAATATAACACACCAAAACAACCAAATCAAAATCCAAAGGGAAAACTCAAAGAAAACCCATTCAAAGTTTTTCCTACTTCAAACAATAGCTAGAATAGTTTTTATATAACAAAAATTTCTTAACATAACCTAATCATGGTTTTAGGTTAACTAAACAGAAAGGATTTCATTAATCAACTAGGAGCAAAAATAATTAATTTAAAAGCTATTATAAAACTCCTATTAGGCCTAATCCAATTTCTATTAAGAAAAATAAAATAAAACTTTTATTAATTATAAATAAAAGTTCATCTATTAGAGTGACAGAAACTAACCTAGAATAATCAATCACAAGTTAAAAATAAATTTATTTACTAATTAAATTAATAGGAAAACAGTAGCTAGTTAATTAATTAGGATTAATAAGATTCTGCTTAAAACTATTTATTTATTAATCCTAAAATACCCAAGTTAATTTTTATGGTTTGGCAATGCCAAAATAAAGTTGGGACAAAAGAATCATCCAAAATAATTTTTCTAACTCAAGTTATAGCAGATTTACTATTCTGACTAAAACTAAATTAAAGCAATTTTAATTAATTTTAACATAGCTAAATATATATTCTACAGAAACTACATAAAATTTGCAAACCAACAAAAAAAGAATCACCTAAAAATATTAAACAGAATAAAAGATATGAATTTTTCAAAACAGAAACTATTCTGTTAAAACAGAAAAAAACAAAAATAAAAGAAAAAGGCCTAATGGGCCTAAACTGTACACTGGGCGTAATTTAGTCCAAAAGGGCCCTAGGGTTAAACTAAACGGGCCGGCTAAAGCAAATAAACCTAACTAATTTAAACCGGACGAACCGGGCCGGTTTTCTTTATAAAAACATACCCCTTCGGGGTCTAATCCTAGCCGGTGGTGGCGCATCGGACGGGGAAGGGGGCTCCGGTGACTTACCGGCGTCCGACTGCGGCGGCGGCGGCGACGACGACGAGTGCGGCGAGGGCTCCGGGCGTCGGGGAGGTCGGGGGAGTCGCCGGGCGGGTGCGGACGAGGTCGGGGAGGGGTTCGGTGGAGTCGGGGGTGACCGGGGTGGTCTAGGGCGGCGACGGCGACGAGAATGGCGGCAGCGGAGCCTCGGGTCTCAGTGAGCTCGGCGAGAGGAGAGGGGTCCGCGAGGGCTAGGGGAATGGGGTGCGGGCGACGGCTTTTATACCTGTGGGGCTCGTCCCCGCAACGGGGGCGATCGGGCGGATCGAATCCGGATCCTTCGATCCGGCGATCTGCATGGCGGCGGCGTGGCGTGGGCGAGGTAGACGATGGGGCGGGCCCGCTGCTGTGTGTGAGAGAGAGAGGCGAGGCGAGGCGGGCGGCGGCGATCTGAGGCGCCAGGCGAGGGGTGAGGTGAGCTGGGCCGGCTCGGTCGGGCTTGGGCTGGCAGGTGTGGCATGGGCCGGCCAGTGGTGGGTTTTTCCTTTTTGAAAATTATTTTTTAAATAAAATAAAATAGAGTATAACTTTTAAAATATAAATATTTTATATAGGGTATATATATATACCAAAATGATCAGGGGAATATTCCCTTTCATTTGAACATTTTTCCAAAGGCAAAATCCAAACTTTATAAAAATCCATTTTTTTCAAATTCAAAATAAAATTCAGATTTGAATCCAAATCTTTTGGCAATGTTTTCCTGTGATATTTTTGGAGTGTCATGTTTACTCCTCTCATACTTTTGATCAAGTATTTATCAGGCTTAGTTTTTGAAATGTTTGCCACTTGCCAAAGTTTGAATTCAAGTTCAAAACTCAAAATTCTCTGAAACTTCAAATGGCATTCAAATTCAAACAGGATGCATAGGATGCTTAGCTATAATTGTAAAACATTCCAAATAGGAAATTTGGGATGTTACATTTCTTAAGATCATATCTATCGTTGCAAGCAAGAAAGTCTCTAGCAGTTTCTTCATCCATAACATAACCCTCAGGCACAACAGGCAATTCATATCTAGGGGGAGAATCTTCATCATCACTTTCATCAATATTATCGGTTTCAATAATTTCATTCTCTCTAGCCCTAGCAAGTTGTTCATCAAGAAATTCACCTAGTGGCACAGTAGTATCAAGCATAGAAGTAGTTTCATCATAAGTATCATGCATAGGAGAAGTGGCATCGCCAATAACATGCGACATATAAGAATTAATAGCAGAAGCAGGTTTAGGTGTCGCAAGTTTACTCAAAACAGAAGGAGAATCAAGTGCAGAGCTAGATGGCAGTTCCTTACCTCCCCTCATAGTTGAGGGAAAAATCTTAGTTCTTTCGTCTTTCAAGTTCCTCATAGTGATCAGCAGATATAAATCCCAAGTGACTCAAAGAATAGAGCTATGCTCCCCGGCAACGGCGCCAGAAAATAGTCTTGATAACCCACAAGTATAGGGGATCGCAACAATTTTCGAGGGTAGAGTATTCAACCCAAATTTATTGATTCAACACAAGGGGAGCCAAAGAATATTCTCAAGTATTAGCAGTTGAGTTGTCAATTCAACCACACCTGGATAACTTAATATCTGCAGCAAAGTATTTAGTAGAAAAGTAGTATGGAAGTAACGGTAATGGTGGCAAAAGTAACAGTAGTAGTTTTGTAGTAATTGTAACAGTGGCAACAGTAAAGTAACTAAGCAAAGATCAATATGTGAAAAGCTCGTAGGCATTGGACGAGTGATGGAGAATTATGTCGGATGCGATTCCTCATGCAACAGTTATAACATAGGGTGACACAGAACTAGCTCCAATTCATCAATGTAATGTAGGCATGTATTTCGAATGTAGTCATACGTGCTTATGGAAAATAACTTGCATGACATGTTTTGTCCTACCCTCCCGTGGCAGTGGGGTCCTATTGGAAACTAAGGGATATTAAGTCCTCCTTTTAATAGAGTATCGGGCCAAAGCATTAACACTTAGTGAATACATGAACTCCTCAAACTATGGTCATCATCGGTAAGTATCCCAATTATTGTCACTTCGGGGTTAACGGATCATAACACATAATAGGTGACTGTTGACTTACAAGATAGGATCAAGAACTCACATATATTCATGAAAACATAATAGGTTCATATTTGAAATCATGGCACTCGGGCCCTAGTGACAAACATTAAGCATAGCAAAGTCATAGCAACATCAATCTCAGAACATAGTGGATACTAGGGATCAAACCCTAACAAAACTAACTCAATTACATGGTAAATCTCATCCAACCCATCACCGTACAGCAAGCCTACAATGGAATTACTCACGCACGGCGGTGAGCATCATGAAATTGGTGATGGAGGAAGGTTGATGATGACGACGGCGACGGATTCCCATCTCAGGAGCCCCGAACGGACTCCGGATCAGCCCTCCCGAGAGAGTTTAGGGCTTGGCGGCGGCTGCGTATCGTAAAACGCGATGAATCCTTCTCTCTGATTTTTTTCTCCCCGAACGTGAATATATAGAGTTGGAGTTGAGGTCGGTGGAGCTCCAGGGGGACCACGAGGCAGGGGGCGCGCCCAGGGGATAGGCGCGCCCTCCACCCTTGTGGACAGGGTGTGGGCCCCTGGTCTTGATTCTTTCACCAGTATTTTTTATATATTCCAAAAATATTCTCCGTGAAGTTTCAGGTCATTCCGAGAACTTTTATTTCTACACAAAAATAACACCATGGCAATTCTGCTGAAAACAGCGTCAGTGCGGGTTAGTTCCATTCAAATCATGCAAGTTGTAGTCCAAAACAAGGGCAAAAGTGTTTGGAAAAGTAGATACGATGGAGACGTATCAGAGACCTAACTATAGGAAGGTAGATCGACTAGTACATGTGTGGAGAAGGAGAGAGAGACCTAGCTATGTATAGAGGGAGATCGATTAGCATCCATGGATATGTGTAGCAGAGGAATAAGGTTGGGAGAAATACAAAGGTAGGGTGTCGGAGGGTTGGTGGTGGAGTGGCGTCTCACAAATGGTGGGAGAGGCCTGCTAGACAAACGGAGGGTACGAGTGCAATATCAATAAGAGAGGGTGGGGATGTATGTCTGTCTATGCACATTCGTGTGAGAGACGGGTCGGGAGGTATGCAAGGATTATGAGGGGAGACGATATGGTTGGTAAGCATACGTAACTACATAGGAAGATCAACTGTCGTGTGTCCGAGAAAGGGAGAGACATAACTAGTGAGGTAAGTCTATCGGTGCGTGGGGAAAAGAATTATAGTAGACCTAGCTATATGTAGGGAGATCAGTACGTATACATCCATGCATGTGTTAGAAGCAAATAAGGTTCGGATAGATAGACAGGGGGAAAGGGGTGTGGCTAGGAGGTGGTGCGAGAGGCCTACTATGTCGAGGGGGAGGAGTGTGCGACTATGAGATCGATGAAAAGAGGGGCGGGAGTGTGCACCTGCGTGGAACCATATTGGACATAGGGGGGCATGGACGGTGAGAAGAGAAGAGGGGAAGTATGTGTTTGCGGTAGGCACACTTGGCTAGAGAGGTATATCGACCGGTGTGTGCCGGAAAGAAGGAGTCGGGGGGCCTACATACACCGCGGGTGAACGACCTAAAGAGAAATAACGAACATGCGCGATGGAGGGGACGCTGAGGGAGGGTAAGAGGGGGCGCGCGGGCGTGTGCATGCACGATAGAAAATTAGCGCTAGCTAGCTACAAAGAGAAGATGATCGCGAAGGTATTAAAGACGAACATAGATCATAATTCATTATAACAAAGTGGATACAGATACTTGAAGAAGATATCATAATGTAGAACATTGATTATAATTTGGGCTAATGTGTGGCTTTTGCAGCTCAAGGCTAAATACTTGTCATAATTTAGGGGCGGGGCACTATACTTTGTGTGATAAACACGGTGTACGTATGGAACATGGTTTAGATTATGAATATATAGTTAGTACATCAAATGTACTATTATTTGGAATCAACATCAAGTGTATTCAAAAGATTGAATTCGAGTTCATATAGTACACATAGTTCATATCTATCTCTATAGTAATCATGTAGTGTGTTGTTTAGGTAATACACGAATGATGGTTGAAGTTGGCAACAATCATGATTGTAGATTCTTATTGAAATAGAGAAACGAATTCAAATTCAGTTCGAATTGCAGCGGTAGTATAGACATTTGGAATGCACTAAAATGTTGGCATGAGTAGGTTACATGCATTATAAAGCCAGCGAAAAAATTTAATTGGACATAACATGGATCCATACTCCCATCCTTCCATCTATAGATGGCCTAATGCGCTTTTTAAGACCGCCTTTGACTATTGACAAGATTAATAGTACATGCCATGCACAATTGAAAATTATATCATTGAAAGCTCCTTTCACACACGAATTTAACGGTGTGCTTTGTGTAAGTTGCATGTCATATATTATTGCTCTAATATTTGGTTGGTCAAATATAGCCTCGAAAAACGCATTAGGCCCTATATAGATGGAAGGAGGGAGTAGCTTTGAATAACATTTGTAGAGTAAAACGGGACAATACTCTCTCTTTGTGTGGTGTGAATAAATTTTTTTTTCGTTTTTTTCGTTGAGGGAAGTGCGAATTGATTTGGTACGTACAAGTACAATATTACACGTTAGGCTTGTCCCTAAAATTCAACCCGCGCCTTGTTATATCCCGAAAATCCTGATATCGTGCTCCCAAAACTGGCGCCTTCACAACCCGCGCCTTGCTATCCTGAAATTACAACGCGTGCGAAAACTCCCTCCGGCTGCCAAATCCCGACACGCAAAATCCCCCTTCTAACCCTGAGCCGAAAGGGCCGCTAGTTCAAATCGGTGGGGGTACTTTTGTAACACACCCTACATTTTGGACAAGCGCGTCCCTAAGTCATGGTTCCCCCCTCCCATCGCCTCCTTTTCGCCATTCGAAATCTGGCTGCCACAACCTCTCCGCTCCAGCCGCAAAACCTCACCCTCCTCCATCTGCCACCTCACCGCTGCCCAGCCGGAGCCTCTTCCCCGACGACGTCGTCCACCGCAACAGCTCGACGTCCCTCATCCGCATCCCAGGATGAGGATCCGTCGTCCATCCCGTCGTCCCGCCGGTTCAGTCGCCCCGTCCTCCACCTCCAAGGAGCTGCTCCGACGATCGCCTCGACTATCGCGGCTGCTCCATCCCCACAGTGCCGCCTTAAACTGCTCCACCGGAACCACAGCATCCTCACCGACTCCTCGGACGATGTCGAGGCCTACTCGGCGCCACCAAAGAGGTTGTACACTCATCGCATCGCACCTTCTCCTTAATTCGACCTCCCGACCCCGACGGTGCTCCATCCCGCACCCCCATGGAGCGGCTACCTTGAAGCTAGCGCCGCAGGCGACATCTCCATGACGGCTCTCCCCAGTGCGAGGCCCCTTCGGCGGCAGCGTCCATACCAGCTGGATCTGCTGCTGCTGCTGCTCTGGCTATCGCTTCGATCGCTCGTCTTGCCATCTGCTGCCGGGTTCTCGCCGCTCGCTGCTGCTCTCGGCTCTCGCTTCGCTTCGCTTCATGTTGCTGCTTGCTGCTCTGGCTCTCGCTTGCTCGCTCATGCTGCTGCTCTCCCCCTCGTTCGTGCTGCTGCTCTGCTCCGATTTAGCTACACTTCAGTCGACTGAATCGACTTTTGGGTCAGTCTACTTTCAGGGGGTGGTGGGTCTTGCCGGAGTTAAGGAAGAACCACCCGCAGCGGGGAGGGGAGCTCGCCGGAGAGGTACCCCACTATCTATCTTCGGGTTTTGGGTGGGGCGCTGCTCGCCGACGGTGGGGGGCAGTGGTGTGGGGATCGCTGGAGAAAAAGCTTGGCGCGGGGGGGGGGGGGGTAGGGGGGCTAGAGGGCGGGCCGGCGGCAGCGGACCGACGGTGGGGAGTTGTTTTGGGGTGGCGAGGCGGCGGCGGACCAGTGGTGGGGAGTTGTTTTGGGGCGGCGAGGCGACGGCGGACCGGCGGTGGGTAGTTGTTTCGGGGCGGCGAGGCGGCATGGGGTTCAGCCGGTGGTGGCTGGCGGCTTAGGGGGGTGCAGGTTGAAGATGAACTGCAGGCCCTCCCTAAACTTTCCCATGTGAAGTGCCTCTCTGCTACCATTGCGTTCAGTTTCGACAGTAACATTCAGATTCCACAATAAATTTCAGTTTTGACAGTTAAGTTCAGAGTCAACAGTTTTTACCTCATCTGTTGTCGTCAGGTGGTTTTTGGTGATGTAAATTTTACATCTATCACTTTTTGGTAATGCATTTTACATCATCTATTGGAGATGCTATTAGAATCCCACTTGAGATTAACAATGTTTGTCTTGTGCTGCTTCATCCTTGACGTCTTATGGCTCACCGGAGCTGCTCCAAGGACGGAACGATCCATCACAACAAAGCAGTGCCCTGGACGCCGTTTACAAATTCCTCAGACCTTCCTCCACACCTCCGACAGCCACCTCTGCCTCAACTTCTTCAGCGACTGAAAGCACAAGTACTCCCTGGGTGATTTTGGCAATTAATGTCAACACATCTCTTGTTGGACTAATTTTTCTACCTAGTATGTTTCAGATAAGTTCAACAATGGAGTGGCATGGACTAGAGGATGTGGAACCCCTTCAAAGTGCTAAAGACAAAGGATTAGCTCAATCTCAAAGCTCAGGACTCTACATTTTCTATTTTAGTGATCCAAGATCACATTGAGTCCATAGGAAAGCCAATACTATTAAAAGGGGATGAGGTGTTGCTTAATGGCTTGCTTGCTCAAAGTGCTTACTGATATGCTCCAAAGCCCTCAACTACTTTCTCACATCCACATATGTCCCAAACCAAAAGTCCAACTCGGCCCCACCGATTCTTTCTATCCGGAGCCACCAAGTTCTCTTGACATAGCTACTGCAAGAAACCCTAATCAAATCGGTCTCACCGATAGGGATCTCGGTCTCACCGAGATGGTATTGCAAACTCTCTGCTGCCTATTGCAATAATTTTGGTCTCACCGAAATTTGCAATTGGTCGCACCGAGATTGCAATGCAAACTCTCTGTCACCCCTTCGTAACGTTTCGGTCTAACCAAGATGAGTGAATCGGTTCCACCGAGTTTGCCTGACCAACTCTCTGTTAGTCTATTACCAAAATTGGTCTCACTGAGTTTGTGTAATTGGTCTCACCGAGATTACGTTATGCCCTAACCCTAACGAAATCGGTCCCACCGAGTTGATCCATTCGGTCCCACCGAAACACCTAACGGTCACATTATGAACCAAACCGGTCTGACCGAGTTCTTTAAATCGGTCCCACCAAGTTTGGTGATTTGTGTGTAACGGTTAGATTTTGTGTGGAGGCTATATATACCCCTCCACCCACTCTTCATTCGTGGAGAGAGCCATCAGAACATGCCTACACTTCCAACACATATTTTCTGAGAGAGAACCACCTACACTTGTGTTGAGGTCAAGATATTCCATTCCAACCACATAAATCTTGATCTTTAGCCTTCCCCAAGTTGCTTTCCACTCAAATCTTCTTTCCACCAAATCCAAATCCTGTGAGAGAGAGTTGAGTGTTGAGGAGACTATCATTTGAAGCACAAGAGCAAGGAGTTCATCATCAACACACCGTTTGTTACTTCTTGGAGAGTGGTGTCTCCTAGATTGGCTAGGTGTCACTTGGGAGCCTCCGACAAGATTGTGGAGTTGAACCAAGGAGTTTGTAAGGGCAAGGATATCGCCTACTTCATGAAGATCTACCCTAGTGAGGCAAGTCCTTCGTGGGCGATGGCCATGGTGGGATAGACAAGGTTGCTTCTTCGTGGACCCTTCGTGGGTGGAGCCCTCCGTGGACTCGCGCAACCGTTACCCTTCGTGGGTTGAAGTCTCCATCAACGTGGATGTACGATAGCACCACCTATCGGAACCACGGATAAAAAATCTTCGTGTCTCCAAATTGCGTTTGCACACTCCAATCCCATCCCTTTACATTCTTGTAACTTGCATGCTTTACTTTTCGCTGCTCATATACTCTTTGTCATGCTTGCTTGATATGTATTGTCAATGCTTAAACTTGTGCTAAATCTCCACATAAACCTAAAGAATTAAAAACTGCAACTTTTCTTTATTAGAGTCTATTCACCCCCTCCCCCCCCTCTAGACACCTCTTATGGATCCTTTTAATTGGTATCAGAGCTTTCATCTCCATTGCCTTGGTTTAAACACCTTTGGAGGAAGATGGATGTGTCTACTTTGGGGAGTCTTAGACGTAGAGTGCCTATTCTTGATGGAGAGTTCTTCTATGAGTGAAAAAATGAAATGCTTGAGATTTTCAATGAATATCATTTGAACAAGTACATTGCTAATCCTTGTGCACCTCATATTGATCCTTTGCATCCTACACCCGAAGAGGATCTTGACATGATTCGCAATCTTAGAACTATCAATCTTATCATTAGAGGATTGCCCAAAAATTTGATTGCTAGTTTGCCTACTCTTGATTGTGCCTATACTATATGGAGATTTCTTGAGGAACAATTCCCGAATTATTCCTTGAAAAATTTAGACGAAATTCTCCATAAGTCTATTGCCTTGAGTAAGATGAATTCTAGTGATCCTAGCTTTGGTGATTGTCTATTTGAGCTTACCAACCTCATGCGTGCCAAAGGAGATGTTGGAACCATTAGCAATATCATTTCCGAAGCTATTAGAATTCATAAAGATAACCATAGCAATGATCATTATCTAATGAATTTCCCTCTCTAGGAGTTGATCAATCACAAGATGATGTTGAACATGGATACTATGATGAGGATGATGATAGTGACTATGATCTTGATGATTCAATGATACACTTTGGTCTTATGGCAAATCTTCGCGGCTACATGGCTGGAGGAAAAGAATGGGTCCTTGATAGTGGATGTACTGATCATATGACCGGAGATAAAGATATGTTCCGTGAGCTTGCTGAAAATGATGGCCCTCGAAAGTATGTCACTTTTGGTGATAACTCAAAGGGTAAGGTGGTTGGCCTAGGTAAGGTGGCCATCTCACATGATAGCTCCATACAAAATGTCATGCTCGTTGAATCTCTTGGGTACAATTTACTTTCATTATCTAGACTTGTTGATTTTGGTTTCAATGTCCTATTTACTGAGGTAGATTGCCAAATGTTTTGAAGAGACAATCATAAAATGGTCTTTACCGGTATACGTAGAGGTGATCTTTACATAGTTGATTTCACTAAAAAGGCTCAACCTAGAACTTGCTTAATTGCTAAATCTTCTAAGGGTTGGTTGTGGCATAGAAGGCTAGGTCATGTGGGTATGCGAAATCTTGATAAGCTTATTAAAGGTGATCATATCCTTGGAATAAAAGATGTCATATTTGACAAGGATAGACTTTGTAGTGCTTGTCAGGCAGGAAAACAGGTTGGAGGAAGTCATCGAGCGAAGAACATCATGACCACGAGAAGACCACTCGAGCTACTTCACATGGATCTCTTTGGTCCCAATGCCTACAAGAGTCTTGGTGGTAACTCATTTGGTCTAGTCATAGTTGATGATTTTTCAAGATTTACGTGGGTGTTCTTTCTTGATGACAAATCGCAGGTCCAAAAGATCTTCAAAAATTTCGCTAGGAAGGCCCAAAATCAATTTGACGTGAAGATCAAGAAGGTTCGGAGCGACAACGGAACAGAGTTCAAGAACGCAAATGTGGATACCTGGCGAAGAAGGGATTTCACACGAGTTCTAGGCTACGTACACGCCTCAGCTACGTACACGCCTCAACAAAATGGAGTTGTTGAGAGAAAGAACAGGACTCATATTGAGATGGCAAGAATGATGCTTGATGAGTACAACACTCCAAAACACTTTTGGGCGGAAGCGGTTGAGACAGCTTGTCATGCAACAAATCGCTTGTATCTTCACAAGCTACTCGGCAAGACTGCATACGAGCTCCTCACCGGTAACAAACCCCAAGTTGGATGCTTTCGAGTATTTGGCTCAAAGTGCTACATTCTTGATAAGCATCGTCGTTCTAAATTTTCTCCTAAATCTCATGAAGGTTTCCTACTTGGTTATGGCTCAAACTCTCACACTTACCGTGTTTACAACAATTTCACCCGAAAGGTTGAAGAACCGGTAGATGTGAAGTTTGATGAATCTAACGGCTCGCAAGTAGAGCAATTGCCAATTGATGTAGGAGACAAAGACCCTTCGGAAGCAATCCAAGACTTGTCTATTGGCAAGATTCGTCCAACGGAGGTGAAGGAGACTACCTCATCCTTTCAAGTGGAAGCTTCCACCTCACGACAAGGTGAACCAAGAATTGACACGGAAGCATCACAAGTTGGACACACCAAGACGAAGAAAACAAGGAAGTACACCAAGATGAACATCAACAACCTCCTTCTCCACCACGACAAGAGGATGACAACATCAACAATGAAGAAGACCAAGAAGAAGAACAAGATGAAGAGGATGTTCCACCCCGAGCCAAGACAAAGCTTCCACGAGTTCGAGCAAGAATCGCCAAAGACCATCCCGTCGAACAAATCTACAATGATATCCAAACCGGGAGAATCACTCGCTCTAAAACTCGTTTGGCTAACTTTTGTGAACATTACTCATTCATCTCTAGCATTGAACCTATGAAGGTTGAAGAAGCATTGGAAGATCTGAAGAGCTACACAACTTTGAGAGAAACCAAGTATGGACATTGGTCGAGAAGCCCGACAACAACCACAACATTACTGGTACCAAATGGGTGTTTCGCAACAAGAAAGATGAAGATGGTCAAGTCGTCCGCAACAAAGCACGCCTAGTTGCCCAAGGCTACACTCAAGTCGAATGTATGGACTATGGTGTGACATATGCTCCTGTTGCTATACTTGAGTCCATTCACATCTTACTTGCTTATGCTAATCACCATGATATCACTTTGTACCAAATGGTCATTAAAAGTGCCTTTCTAAATGGTGAAATTGAGGAGGGAGTTTATGTTAAGCAACCTCCCGGCTTTGTCAATCCTAAGAAACCCAGTCATGTTTACAAACTTCACAAAGCCCTTTATGGTCTTAAACAAGCTCCTAGAGCTTGGTATAAATGCTTGACCAAGTTCCTTACTGAAAAAGGCTTTGAAATTGGAAAAATTAATTCTACTCTTTTTACTAAAAGGGTTAATGGGGAACTATTTGTGTGCCAAATTTATGTTGATGATATCATATTTGGTTCAACTAACCCTCATTTTAGTGAGAAGTTTGGAAATATGATGTTGTAGAAGTTTGAGATGTCTATGATGAGTGAACTCAAATTCTTTCTTGGTTTGCAAATCAAGCAAACTAAGGAAGCTACCTTTGTTTCTCAAACAAAGTACACCAAGGACTTATTCAAGAAGTTCAATATGCAAGAATGCAAACGTATGTCTACACCCATGCCTACTAGTGGACATCTTGACTTGACCAAAGATGGTGAACCGGTTGATCAAAAGGTTTACCGCTCTATGATTGGTTCATTGTTATATCTATGTGCCTCTCGTCCTGATATTATGCTAAGTGTGTGCATGTGTGCACGATATCAAGTGGCCCCCAAAGAGTGTCATCTTAAGGCTGTGAAAAGGATAGTGAGATACTTAATACACACACCAAATTTTGGCATTTGGTATCCTAAGAGGTCTTCTTTCGATCTTGTTGGTTGCTCTGATTCGGACTATGCCGAAGACAAGGTTGATAGAAAGTCCACTTCGGGTACTTGTCAATTTCTTGGTAGATCTCTTGTGTCTTGGTCCTCCAAGAAACAAAACTCGGTATCCTTATCCACCGCCGAAGCAGAATACATTGCCGCTGGTTCATGTTGTGCTCAATTACTTTGGATGACCCAAACTCTTAAAGATTATGGGATATATGTGAAACATGTTCCATTGCTTTGTGACAATGAAAGTGCTATTAAGATTGCTCACAATCCCGTGCAACATTCTCGAACTAAGCATATTGAAGTTCGTCATCATTTCATTCAAGATCACATTGCCAAAGGGGACATTGATCTTAAGCATGTTCATATCGATAAGCAATTAGCGGATATATTCACCAAACCGCTTGATGAGAAAGTCTTTTGCCATTTGAGAGGTGAATTAAACATCATTGATGCATCAAACTTGGAGTAGGAACTCCATTTGGATACATGCAAGGCATGAGCCTTTGACTAATCCTTGATATTTCTTTCATGATGCTATCTATATGTCTTGGATATTCTTGCACCCTTGCATGCTATCTAACCCTTGTAGGTACTTGGATGAATCTAAATCCACAAAATCGCAACTCACTCATATATTGAGCAATTTCTACATCACCAAGTCTCTACACAATGGTGGTTGAAGACAAGGAAGCACAAAACCCTTCAAATAACTCCTTTGACAAATTCTATGTTAAACCTTATGATTGTCATTTCGGATACACAAGTGCTCTTCCTTGCAAAACTAACCCATGTAGGTAGATGAACTCAAATTCCAAGTGGTGCTCCCAACTCTTGATGAGCTACATCAACCTTGAGCAACCCACACAAGTTCAACTACATGATCAAGATCAACACCACCACCCATGGTACGTTATTCCATCTTAGAGAAGCTTTACTCCAAATCATGGGGCAAAGCAACTCAACAAGATGTGAATACATCAAGAGGCTTAAACGAAAAATAGTAACCCCGTTTTGAGCTTAAACAATGAGTATGAGCAAAGATCAAGTGACCTCACTTGACTCCTATGTCAATATACTCTAACATAGGTGACTTTGTCACCGCCCAATTCTAGATGAAGTTCTCTTGTGTTTCCTCTTGCATTTGTCTCAAGCATATGTGTTTCCCCTTTCAAAATATTCATCTAGATCTTTTCATTGCATTTCTTTTCTTTTTGTTCTGCATTTTCTGCATCCAATTCATTGCAAATCTTTCAGCTAATTCCTTGCAAATCCTTGTGAGATCTTAATTGCCTGGTGAGCTGAGGTGACAAGTGTTTTCACTGTGATGAACTCGGTCCCACCAGTTTGGTTTCTTCGGCCCAACCGAGATCTTTCGGCGCCACCGAAGCACACAACTCGGTGCTACCAATTTCACTACAGGAAAGACATCTTGCCACTTATTCATGCATTCATTTTGCTCCAGCTCCACTCAATGACTCTTGTCCTCTACCAGCATCATATTCGACTTGCTACTTTGCTTTGAGACTCAAGGACCAAAACCTTTTGAAATAAAAATCCAGAAGAGACCTTCTTGGAAATTGATGTCAAAGGGGGAGATAGAGATTACATCGAAGCTTAAGCTTAATCATTCCTATAAGGGGAGAGAACACTCAGGGGGAGAGTGTAAGAAACCTCAGATGCTTGCTGTTCAAGAGGAAAGAAGTCACATGTCTTTAAGAGGGGAAATACATGTTCATATTTGATTGTTTGCATTAGCTCTATTTTCTTTCTTTGCTCTGATTTTTTGTTCCCTATCTTCTCCCAATATACCATGCAAGATTCAGGGGGAGTAAGACATCTAAGGAAAGAAAATCCTCGAATTCATTGCACATCTTTACCTTTGGGGACATGTCTATATCCAATAGAGTACTCAGTACTCACTCTCTACATGTCATCCCAGTCTTGGTACTATTGTGGTTTCTTTTGTTTGCTCTGGTTATTAGATGTATCTGTGTTATCTAACCTTGTTTACTCAGGTTCATTCTTTCCTAAGCCAACTCAAAGACCACAAGGTAATTATATGCATCTCAGTCATGTGTATGACGATCTCTTGCTGTTGTACATACTAGTTGCAAGAAGGACTCATGAGCATGAAGGTACATTTCCTATATTTACATCATTTGCTCTGATGCATATAGCCAAGATACATGTAACACATGGATTACTCTGTCATGCTTATGCATTCACATGCTCCTATGTTCCATATTTATATGATTGAATACATGTAGGGGGAGCCTATGCATGTTATATGTCTTTCCAAAGCTTTACTTGTTGTTCTCTATATCTTTATCTAAAGCTTTGATGTATGTTGTCATCAATTACCAAAAAGGGGGAGATTGAAAGCACAAGTGCTCCCTAGGTGATTTTGGTAATTAATGTCAACACATCTCTTGTTGGACTAATGTTTCTACCTAGTATGTTTCAGATAAGTTCAACAATTGAGTGGCATGGACTAGAGGATGTGGAACCCCTTCAAAGTGCTAAAGGCAAAGGATTGGCTCAAGCTCAAAGCTCAGGACTCTACATTTTCTATTTTAGTGATCCAAGATCACATTGAGTCCATAGGAAAGCCAATACTATTAAGAGGGGATGAGGTGTTGCTTAATGGCTTGCTTGCTCAAAGTGCTTACTGATATGCTCCAAAGCCCTCAACTACTTTCTCACATCCACATATGTCCCACACCAAAAGTCCAATGCTACCTCTTGAGCACTGTGTTGGATTTCCTTGAAGAGGAAAGGATGATGTAGCAAAGTAGCGTAAGTATTTCCCTCAGTTTTTGTGAACCAAGGTATCAATCCAGTAGGAGGCCACGCGCGAGTCCCTTGTACCTGCACAAAGCAAATAACTCCTCGCAACCAACGCGATAAGGGGTTGTCAATCCCTTCAAGGTCACTTACGAGACTGAGATCTGAAAGATATGATAGGATAATATTTTTGGTATTTTTGTGATAAAGATGCGAAGTAAAATAAAAGCAAAGTAAAAAAGCAAAGGCAATAATAAACTGTAGGAAGATTGATATGATGAAGATAGACTCGGGGGCCATAGATTTCACTAGTGGCTTCTCTCAAGAGCATAAGTATTTTACGGTGGGTGAACGAATTACTGTTGAGCAATTGACAGAATTGAGCATAGTTATGAGAGTATCTTGGTATGATCATGTATATAGGCATCATGTCCGAGACAAGTAGACCGACTCTGCTGCATCTACTACTATTACTCCACTCATCGACCGCTATCCAAAGATGCATCTAGAGTATTAAGTTCATGAAAACAGAGTAACGCCTTAAGCAAGATGACATGATGTAGAGGATAAATTCATGCAATATGATAAAACCCCATCTTGTTATCCTCGATGGCAACAATACAATCGTGCCTTGCTGCCCCTCATCCTTTGGGAAAGGACATCGCAAGATTGAACCCAAAGCTAAGCACTTCTCCCATTGCAAGAAAAACCAATCTAGTAGGCCAAACCAAACTGATAATTCGAAGAGACTTGCAAGGATAACCAATCATACATAAAATAATTCAGAGAAGATTCAAATATTGTTCATAGTTAATCTTGCATAAACCCACAATTCATCAGTCTCAACAAACACACCGCAAAAATAAGATTACGTCGAATAGATCTCCACGAGAGAGGGGGAGAACATTGTATTGAGATCCAAAAAGAGAGAAGAAGCCATCTAGCTACTAATTATGGACCCGAAGGACTGAGGTAAACTACTCACACTTCATCGGAGAGGCTATGGTGATGATGTAGAAGCCCTCTGTGATGGATGCCCCCTCGTGAGCTTGAACAGGCCCCAAGATGGGATCTCGTGGAGTACGAAAGGTTGCGGCGGTGGAATTAGTTTTTGGCTCAGATCGATCGTTTGGGGGTACGTAGGTATATATAGGAGGAAGAAGTACGTCGGTGGAGCAACATGGGGCCCACGAGGGTGGAGGGCGCGCCCTGGGGGTGTGGGCGCGCCCCCCTACCTCGTGCCCACCTCCTTTCTTTCTTGACGTAGGGTCCAAGTCTCCTGGATCATATTCAGTGAGAAAATCATGTTCCCGAAGGTTTCATTCCGTTTGGACTCCATTTGATATTCCGTTTCTTCGAAACTCTGAAATAGGAAAAAAAAACAGCAATTCTAGGCTGGGCCTCCGGTTAATAGGTTAGTCCCAAAAATAATATAAAAGTGGAAAATAATGCCCAATATTGTCCAAAGCAGTAGATAATATAGCATGGAGCAATCAAAAATTATAGATACGTTGGAGGCGTATCAGGCATCCCCAAGCTTAATTCCTACTCGTCCTCGAGTAGGTAAATGATAAAAACAGAATTTTTGATGCGGAGTGCTACTTGGCATAATTTCAATGTAATTCTTCTTAATTGTGGTATGAATATTCAGATCCGAAAGATTTAAGACAAAAGTTCATATTGACATCAAAATAATAATACTTCAAGCATGATAACAAAGCAATCATGTCTTCTCAAAATAACATGGCCAAAGAAAGTTATCCCTACAAAATCATATAGTCTGGCTATGCTCTATCTTCACCACACAAAGTATTTAAATCATGCACAACCCCGATGACAAGCCAAGCAATTGTTTCATACTTTTGACATTCTCAAAACTTTTTCAATCTTCACGCAATACATGAGCGTGAGCCATGGATATAGCACTATATGTGGAATAGAATGGTGGTTGTGGAGAAGACAAAAAGGGAGAAGATAGTCTCACATCAACTAGGCGTATCAACGGGCTATGGAGATGCCCATCAATAGATATCAATGTGAGTGAGTAGGGATTGCCATGCAACGGATGCACTAGAGCTATAAGTATATGAAAGCTCAACAAAAGAAACTAAGTGGGTGTGCATCCAACTCGCTTGCTCACGAAGACCTAGGGCATTTTGAGGAAGCCCATCATTGGAATATACAAGCCAAGTTCTATAATGAAAAATTCCCACTAGTATATGAAAGTGACAAAATGAGAGACTCTCTATCATGAAGATCATGGTGCTACTTTGAAGCACAAGTGTGGTAAAAGGATAGTAACATTGTCCCTTCTCTATCTTTCTCTCTTTTTTTTATTGTTTGGGCCTTTTCTCTTTTTATGGCCTCTTTTTTTATTTATTTTTATTTTTCGTCCGGAGTCTCATCCCGACTTGTGGGGGAATCATAGTCTCCATCATCCTTTTCCTCACTTGGGACAATGCTCTAAGAATGTTGATCATCACACTTTTATTTTCTTACAAATCAACAATTTACAACTAGATACTTAGAACAAAATATGACTCTAAATGAATGCATCCGGTGGTGTACCGGGATATGCAATGAATCAAGAGTGACATGTATGAAAGAATTATGAACGGTGGCTTTGCCACAAATACAATGTCAACTACATGATCATGCTAGCAATATGACAATGATGGAGCGTGTCATAATAAACAGAACGGTGGAGAGTTGCATGGCAATATATCTCGGAATGGCTATGGAAATGCCATGATAGGTAGGTATGGTGGCTGTTTTGAGGAAGGTATATGGTGGGTGTATGATACCGGCGAAAAGTGCGCGGTATTAGAGAGGCTAGCAATGGTGGAAGGACGAAAAGTGAGTATAATCCATGGACTCAACATTAGTCATGAAGAACTCATATACTTATTGCAAAAATCTACAAGTTATCAAAGCAAAGTATTACGCGCATGCTCCTAGGGGGATAGATTGGTAGGAAAAGACCATCTCTCGTCCCCGACCGCCACTCATAAGGAAGACAATCAATAAATAAATCATGCTCCGACTTCATCACATAACGGTTCACCATACGTGCATGCTACGGGAATCACAAACTTTAACACAAGTATTTCTCAAATTCACAACTACTCAACTAGCATGACTCTAATATCACCATCTTCATATCTCAAAACAATTATCAAGCATCAAACTTTTCTTAGTATTCAACGCACTCAAAAGAAAGTTTTACAAATCTTGAATACCAAGCATATTAAGATTATTAAGCAAATTACCATGCTATTTAAGACTCTCAAAATAATCTAAGTGAAGCACGAGAGATCAATAGTTTCTATAAAACAAATCCACCACCGTGCTCTAAAAGATATAAGTGAAGCACCAGAGCAAAACTATATAGCTCAAAAGATATAAGTGAAGCACAATGAGTATTCTAACAAATTCCAAATCATGTATGGCTCTCTCAACAGGTGTGTGCAGCAAGGATGATTGTGGTAAACTAAAAAAGGAAAAGACTCAAATCATACAAGACGCTCCAAGCAAAACACATATCATGTGGTGAATAAAAATATAGCTCCAAGTAAAGTTACCGATGGAAGTAGACGAAAGAGGGGATGCCTTCCGGGGCATCCCCAAGCTTTGACTTTTTGGTGTCCTTAGATTATCTTGGGGGTGCCATGGGCATCCCCAAGCTTAGGCTTTTGCCACTCCTTGTTCCATAATCCATCAAAAGATTTCACCCAAAACTTGAAAACTTCACAACACAAAACTCAACAGAAATCTCGTGAGCTCCGTTAGCAAAAGAAAACAAAAGACCACTTCAAGGTACTGTAATGAACTCATTCTTTATTTATATTGGTGTTAAACCTACTGTATTCCAACTTTTCTATGGTTTATAAACTATTTTACTAGCCATAGATTCATCAAAATAAGCAAACAACACACGAAAAACAGAATCTGTCAAAAACAGAACAGTCTGTAGTAATCTGTAATTAATGCAAACTTCTGGAACTCCGAAAATTCAGCCAAAATAGGACGACATAGGCAATTTTTTTATTGATCTGCAGCAATTGTAATCACTATTTTATCATGTTTTGGTGATTTTTAACAATTTTTTCGTGAACAGAAAGTTTCTGGAAATTACAGCAAGATCAAATAACTATCATCCAAGAAGATCCTATAGGTTTACTTGGCAAAAACACTAATTAAAACATAAAAACACATCTAACCAGAGGCTATATCAAAGATTTATTCCTAAATAGAAGCAAAAGCAAAAAACTAAAAATAAAATTGGGTTGCCTCCCAACAAGCGCTGTCGTTTAACGCCCCTAGCTAGGCATAAAAGCAAGGATAGATCTAGGTATTGCCATCTTTGGTAGGCAATCCATAAGTGGCTCTCATGATAGATTCATATGACAATTTTATTTTTCTTCCTTGGGAAGTGTTCCATGCCTTTCCTTAATGGAAATTGGAATCTAATATTCCCTTCCTTCATATCAATAATTGCACCAATAGTTCTAAGAAAAGGTCTACCAAGAATAATAGGACAAGAAGGATTGCAATCTATATCAAGAACGATAAAATCTACGGGCACATAATTTATATTTGCAACAATAAGAACATCATTCATTCTTCCCATAGGTTTATTAATAGTGGAATCCGCAAGATGCAAGTTTAGAGAGCAATCATCAAAATCACGGAAATCCAGCAAATCACACAAAGTTTTGCGAATAGTGGAAACACTAGCACCCAAATCACATAAAGCATAAAATTCATGATCCTTAATATTAATTTTAATAGTAGGTTCCCACTCATCATAAAGTTTTCTAGGGATAGAAACTTCCAACTCAAGTTTTTCTTCATAAGATTGCATCAAGGCATCAACGATATGTTTGGTAAAGGCTTTATTTTGACTATAAGCATGAGGAGAATTTAGCACGGATTGCAACAAGGAAATACAATCAATTAAAGAGAAACTTTCATAATTAAATTCCTTGAAATCCAAAATAGTGGGTTTAGCAACATCTAGGGTTTTGCTTTCTTCAATCCCACTTTTATCAATTTTAGCATCAAGATCTAAAAACTTCGAATTTTTGGAACGCCTTCTAGGTAAAGGTGGATCATATTAAGTCCCATCATTATCAAGATTCATATTGCAAAACAAAGATTTAATAGGGGACACATCAATAACTTTTAGATCTTCATCTTTATTTTCATAGAAATCCGGTTTAGCGGCCATCTTATTGACTAAGGTAGCCTGCTTATCCAAAATTTCAGCAGTCAACTTCTCAAGACGAGCAATTTGGGAACTTATACCATCAAATTCTTTAGACATATCATCGAGCTCTTTATTCATATAACTCATAAAACTTTTTTGTTCCTTAAGCTCGTTTCTGAAGAAATTATTATGCTCAAATTGCAAAACCATAAAACTCCTGATGTTGCTTTTGCTATCTTCTAACCTTTTAAGGTGAAGATCACCAAATCTGGGTAGAGCCATTGAGATAAACAAGCAGTCCAACACACGAGCAAACAAAAAGCAAGCGAGAAAGAGGCAAATGGAAAAAGAGAGGGCGAATAAAACGGCAAGGGTGAAGTGGGGGAGAGGAAAACGAGAGGCAAATGGCAAATAATGTAATGCGGGAGATAAGGGATTGTGATGGGTACTTGGTATGTTGACTTTTATGTGGGCTCCCGACAGCGGCGCAAGAAATTCTTCTTGCTACCTCTTGAGCACTGCGTTGGATTTCCTTGAAGAGGAAAGGATGATGTATCAAAGTAGCGTAAGTATTTCCCTCAGTTTTTGAGAACCAAGGTATCAATCCAGTAGGAGGCTACGCGCGAGTCCCTCGTACCTGCACAAAGCAAATAACTCCTCGCAACCAATGCGATAAGTGGTTGTCAATCCCTTCACGGTCACTTACGAGAGTGAGATCTGATAGATATGATAGGATAATATTTTTGGTATTTTGTGATAAAGATGCAAAGTAAAATAAAAGCAAAGTAAAAAAGCAAAAGCAATAATAAAGTGTAGGAAGATTGATATGATGAAGATAGACCCGGGGGCCATAGATTTCACTAGTGGCTTCTCTCAAGAGCATAAGTATTTTACGGTGGGTGAGCAATTCTTGTTGAGCAATTGATGAAATGAGCATAGTTACGAGAGTATCTAGGTATGATCATGTATATAGGCATCACGTCCGAGACAAGTAGACCGACTCTGCTGCATCTACTACTATTACTCCACTCATCGACCGCTATCCAAAGCATGCATCTAGAGTATTAAGTTCATGAAAACAGAGTAATGCCTTAAGCAAGATGACATGATGTAGATGGATAAATTCATGCAATATGATAAAAACCCCATCTTGTTATCCTCGATGGCAACAATACTATCGTGCCTTGCTGCCCCTCATCCTTTGGGAAAGGACACCGCAAGATTGAAGCCAAAGCTAAGCACTTCTCCCATTGCAAGAAAAACCAATCTAGTAGGCCAAACCAAACTGATAATTCGAAGAGACTTGCAACGATAACCAATCATACATAAAATAATTCAGAGAAGATTCAAATATTGTTCATAGATAATCTTGATCATAAACCCACAATTCATCGGTCTCAACAAACACACCACAAAAACAAGATTACATCGAATAGATCTCCACAAGAGAGGGGGAGAACATTGTATTGAGATCCAGAAAGAGAGAAGAAACCATCTAGCTACTAACTATGGACCCGAAGGTCTGAGGTAAACTACTCACACTTCAACGGAGAGGCTATGGTGATGATGTAGAAGCCCTCCATGATGGATGCCCCTCCGGCGGAGCTTCGGAACAGGCCCCAAGATGGGATCTCGTGGGTAGAGAAGGTTGCCGCGGTGGAATTAGGTTTTAGGCTCCGTATCTGATCGTTTGGGGGTACGTAGGTATATATAGGAGGAAGAAGTATGTCGGTGGAGCAACATGGGGCCCACGAGGGTGGAGGGCGTGCACTGGGGGTGTGGGCGCGCACCCCTACCTCGTGCCCACCTACTTTCTTTCTTGACGTAGGGTCCAAGTCTCCTGGATCATATTCGGTGAGAAAATCACGTTCCCGAAGGTTTCATTCTGTTTGGACTCCGTTTGATATTCCGTTTCTTTGAAACTCTGGAATAGGCAAAAAAACGGCAATTCTAGGTTGGGCCTCCGGTTAATAGGTTAGTCCCGAAATAATATAAAAGTGGAAAATAAAGCCCAATATTGTCCAAAACAGTCGATAATATAGCATGGAGCAATAAAAAATTATAGATATCTTGGTGACGTATCATCCAACTCGGCCCCACCGATTCTTTCTATCCGGAGCCATCGAGTTCTCTTGACATAGCCACTGCCAGAAACCCTAATCAAATCAGTCTCATCGGTAGGGATCTCGGTCTCACCGAGATGGGATTGCAAACTCTCTGCTGCCTTTTGCAATAATTTTGGTCTCACCGAAATTTGCAATCGGTCGCACCGAGATTGCAATGCAAACTCTCTGTCACCCCTTCGTAAAGTTTTTGTCTAACCGAGATGAGCGAAACGGTCCCATCGAGTTTGCCTGACCAACTCTCTGTTAGTCTATTACCAAAATCGGTCTCACCGAGTTTGTGTAATCGGTCTCACCGAGATTAGATTATGCCCTAACCCTAACGAAATCGGTCCCACCGAGTTGATCCATTCGGTCCCACCGAAACACCTAACAGTCACATTATGAACCAAAGCGGTCTTACCGAGTTCTTTAAATCGGTCCCACCGAGTTTGGTGATTTGTGTGTAACGGTTAGATTTTGTGTGGAGGCTATATATACCTCTCCACCCACTCTTCATTCGTGGAGAGAGCCATCAGAACATGCCTACACTTCCAACACATTCTGAGAGAGAACCACCTAAACTTGTGTTGAGGTCAAGATATTCCATTCCAACCACATAAATCTTGATCTCTAGCCTTCCCCAAGTTGCTTTCCACTCAAACCTTCTTTCCACCAAATCCAAATCCTGTGAGACAGAGTTGAGTGTTGGGGAGACTATCATTTGAAATACAAGAGCAAGGAGTTCATCATCAACACATCATTTGTTACTTCTTGGAGAGTGGTGTCTCCTAGATTGGCTAGGTGTCACTTGGGAGCCTCCAACAAGATTGTGGAGTTGAACCAAGGAGTTTGAAAGGGCAAGGAGATCGCCTAGTTCGTGAAGATCTACCCTAGTGAGGCAAGTCCTTCGTGGGCGACGGCCATGGTGGGATAGACAAGGTTGCTTCTTCGTGGACCCTTCGTGGGTGGAGCCCTCCGTGGACTCGCGCAACCGTTACCCTTCGTGGGTTGAAGTCTCCATCAACGTGCATGTATGATAGCACCACCTATCGGAACCACGGATAAAAAATCTTCGTGTCTCCTAATTGCGTTTGCACACTCCAATCCCATCCCTTTACATTCTTGCAACTTGCATGCTTTACTTTCTGCTGCTCATATACTCTTTGTCATGCTTGCTTGATATGTATTGTGAATGCTTAAACTTGTACTAAATCTCCACATAAACCTAAAGAATTAAAAACTACAACTTTTCTTGATTAGAGTCTATTCACCCCCCCCCCCCCTCTAGACACCTCTTCTCGATCCTTTCAGCGACCAACCCAATGATGCTGAGGTCAACACGGCTACAGCAAAGAGGTTGTACACTCGTCGCATCACTTATTACTCTACATTCATGTCCATCCATTAGGGCTATTGTGGTTCAACGGAAAAACATAGCAATAGGAAATTTTCCTATGGCACTCTACTATTCAATTATTCATGCATTTTGTTGAAAGGAATGGAGCAAAACATCCACCTGGACCTACTTTTCAAAATCCTATGCATGAAAACATGACCAAGTGCATTAGTGGCAGTATAACATTCTAACTGTGCACGCTTTCATATGGTTTCACTTTATTTTGGCCAATTTTCTTTGCATTCCTCTGCTCCTCCTTTTCATGTGAACCAAACACCCAAGTTGACAAAAATCCTGTGTTCACAAATGCTCTGTTTCCCATGTGCATTTCTATCCTATTCCGGTGTTTTTCCTCCTATCCCTGCGTTTTTAGAATCATGCAGGCCAAATGAGCCCTTACCGAATTACTTCAATTACAGGTAGGTGTCGAAGAAAACTTTGTGTGGTTTGTCCTGCTCCTGCCACGACGTCGTCCACCTCACCTGAGCTGCTCCATCAACAGAAGCATCCACCAAACCAGACATCAGGACTCCTGACCGTCTTTCGCCGCCTTAGATCTCCTTCCCTGCCGTCGGCACCCACCGCAACGGCATCACCATCATCGACTCAGCAGATGAACCTAAGGAGTACAGGGGTCCACAAGAGAGGTCGCACTCTTTTATTTCCGCTTATGTTATGCATTGCTTAATATTACCTGCTACTTTATTTTCATGTTCACCTCTTAGACTCCAAGTTAGGTCCAAACTGATGTTCAAAATTGAGTTCTAAATTAGTTGTGGGGCACATATCGAGGCAGCAATGAATAGTATCTCTGTCTAATATCTGGTTCACCTAGGGTATGCCTATGTTGTTCATCTTGGGTGGGAAACAAATAGTAAAGCAATCATCATCTATTTTTTTTATTAAATTAAAGCAATCATCAGCCTGCTATCATTATTTTTGGATCCATCCACTGGTTGTTACCATTACTCTAGATTTCTGCATGCTCTCCGTACATAATCTCACTATATTTTTTGTATGCATGTCAGATATTGTACACGATCATCTTGAACATGTAGAGAAAAGAGAAGAGTTTTATGCGGCAATACAATGTCATGCAGACATTGCTCCATGGTGGGTTCAATGGCAAACCCTCCCCCCCTCTCAGTTGTAATCCAGAGGAACATATCTGTTCTTAGGCGGATTCGCATTTATGGTGACCACTCCTATTTACCCCCCAAGGTGTTTGCTCTAACTTGGCATGATGATGTTAGTCATATCATGCATATGTTGCCTTGCAGTGCCTACTTTCGACATCATATATGTCATCTGCTTAGCTTAGACATGTTATGTAATGCCACCTGTTTAGTTTCAATATCATATATGGGAATTATGTAGTCTCATGTCTTCTATCCAGCCATAATATATGTGAAATGTGCAATGCCATCCTGTTTAACCAGGCATCATATATTCGAATGATATCTAGCCCATCCTTTTCTCCATTAAATTTCCATTTGTCGACAATGTGTGTACATTAAACTACTCTTCCTATGAATCAGCCATTTGAGTGGGTGATGGAAAAATCTGGAGTGAAAACAAGGCCTTGAGCGAGCAGTGCTACACAGCCAAGCAGATCTCTTCTTTGGGTCCCGATAGCTCCTCAGAGATGGATTCAGAGACAGATGACCAGTCCTATTCTCCCACCGAGGTGTATGCTCTAACTTAGCACGGTTCTACTGCTCATATCATGCATATGGTGTCTTGCATTGCATAGTTTGGACATCATATACACAATATTCAACACCATGTTCTTAGTTCAGACATCATATATGCGAATGCCCTCCGCTTAGCATATAAATCACATATGTGAATTAAATCATGTGATCCTGGTTACTTAGATAACATGTATGTGAATTATGTCATGCGATCTTGTTTAGTTAGTCATCATATCTTTGAATTATGTTATGCTATGCTATCTAGTTTAGATAGACATCATATATGTGAAATTATTTCATGTTATCCATTTTAGTTAAACAATATACATGCCAATAATTTAATGCCCTCTTTTTTCCACACTATCTATTACATTTGTCTCTCATACAATGTCTGTACATTCAATTATGTTTCCTGTTTATCAGCCATTTGAATTGGAGCGGGTGATGGCAACATCTAGCGGAGTAAAAACACGGCCTTCAAATAAAATAGTGCTACCTCTTGGTGGAGATAGCACCCCGGTTGTACATGCACGAGAACCAGCCCTACCACACATAACCCAGACTCTCGCAGATTTTACCCCTACTGCGATGGACAGAGAACCAGCTTCACCCAATCTAACCCCAACCCCAGCAGATAGTAACCCAGTTCCTGTTGACACATCACCATCTCCACCACAGAGCTCCCAAACAAGAGTAGTTAGCAAGGTAGCTCCAGTTCCCAAAGCGCCGGTACTACCACGGCGAACCCCAACTCCACCAGTTAGTACACCTATTCCTATGGAGGAAGCACAACCAGCCATTCATACTTTAGCATCTACCACAGTTGATGTTGTTAAATCCTATGTGCGTATCTTCCCATCATGGAAATATTATACTGAAGATGAAGGAAAATGCCAGTTGCAGGTGTTTGTCCAGGAGTTATGTGTAAGTAATGTTATTCATGGCAATTACTTTGCTTTGTCCCATACATTCTACCTCCATGATGGTTATAATACAACAAATTTTCCCATTTTTCTCTATAGAGAAGGACCGATTTGGAAACTCAGGATGAGGTAACTTGTGCTAATACCTCTGCTATCTTCAAGAATGCTTGGTGGAAGTATCAGAATTACCTGAAGAAAACGTACTTCACTGGCAAAGAAACTCACAAATTCCCTTGTGTTCTCCTGAGACACATTTACTGGACGATGACTGGGAATGCCTTGTTCTTTACTGGTCCCGAACCAAGAATTTGGTTAGGTCTTACTGTACTCTGTTCATGTAGAATAAGTGCTTAAACCTGAAGAACAACTGTTCTCATTTAAGATTCCATTGCTATCGTGCATACTGCTTTGCTCTTGTATCACTGTATTTACTCATACAAACTTATTTTTAAATTGAACTATCCAATGGAAACTCCAATGGCACAACAGATATGTGTACGCATGTTTCTTTAACAGGTTTGCTCTTATAAATAGCTTTGTTGATTTCAATTTCAATTGTGTATACAGTTGACTACTCATATCATGCACATTACTAGCATCATAATAGGGCCAATAGTGTTGTTGTACATGTAGACCCGTGGTACCCATCTGAAATCTTGTTGTGCCGTTTAGTTTCCCACGCTTTGTATTCTTTCAGTGCTGCTTTCTCTTGAACTGATATGAATTGAACCATGTCTCTATTTTGATTTGGCAAGACAATGCAGTGACCATAGGACATAGATATATGTTTGTTTGATGCTTTTATAATGTACTACTTGGCAATAGAAGACTTGGTAGTTTAATCTTGTCCACCTTACTAATGAACTGGTTCACCGAAAATAGTTTCATATACTAGTACATGCTAAACCTGTTATGTGTCTGCTTGTTTCTTCTTTTAGAATGCTGACAGAATATTGGAGAAGAGTGCCTTATTAAGCAATGATAAAGGAAGTAATGCAGATAAGGTTCAGGATCATGAGACATCCTTGTTGGTCTCCAACAAAGCTGATAAAACAGCTAAGGAAAACTATCTTGAAGACAGTGAGGCAACCCCAAAGTCCTGTCTTGGTTTACTATTCAAGTTACTAGCCACTACCGCTTGCACAAGCTATTCAAACTCATTGTCTGAATTAGTTCGGTTTCTTGAGTCTCAACTACAAGCTGAAAGATATCGATCAGCTGTGCTGTGACAAGAAGTGGAAGGACTGCGGAAGTCCCTAGAGCATTCAGATGCATACTTTCTGGTGCAACAGCAAGCGTTGGAGGATTTTAGCGCCAAACGGGAAAAGCTAATAAGCTTGCTAAGCTTATTGCCAGCATGGTGGATACCCAGGATAACGTTTCTTGAGCTCTTCTGAAGTTGTTTCAGTTATGGACTTGTTTTGCTGCTGTGTTTATTTTCACTGGTGGCCAATTTTGACGGCCAGTGTATGTAATATGCTGCTTTGTTCCCTATATTTGCACTCGTGGCGAACTTTGATGCCCAGTGGATGTAATATGTGTAATAGCTATAATAGGCTAGGGTTAGTTGCTTGCTTATTAATTTCCTTATTGTCTTGTTTAGTTGTTTGCTTGTAGTCACTGCAGTTCTTTTTCTGCGTTTTTTTAGTGGCCACAATAACCTAGTTTTGGTAACTAGGCCACAATAATCATGGCAACACACGGACTGTTGTAACCATGGGCCTCCTACGGGCCGTAGGATCCGTGGGCCTTCTATGGGCCTTAGGATCCATGGACTTTCTACGGGCCGTATTATCCATGGGCCTTCTACAGGTCGTAGGATCCATTGGTCTTCTACGGGCCGTAGGATCCATGGACTTTCTACGGGTCGTAGGATCCATGGGCCTTTTACGGGCCGTAGGATCCATGGACTTTCTATGGGCCGTATGATCCATGGGCCTTCTACGGGCCGTAGGATCCATTGGTCTTCTACGGGCCGTAGGATCCATGGGCCTTCTACGGGGCGTATAATCATTTCGCCAGACGTGGGCCGTACTATTCATGGACCATAGCGGGCCGATAATAGGCCGTATTTGATAACGCTATGAAAACAGCCCAACGGGTTAACGGGCCACAAATGGGGCGAAAGTAACCACGGGCTGTATTTGGCCCACAAACGGAACAGGCCAGTAACGGACCGTATCTAACCGAATTCTAGAAATGAGCCCAAGAATAAATGGGCCCTTAGAAGGCCGAAAGTTAACACGGGCTGGAAACGGCCGACGGTATAATGGGCCGTTAATGGGTATGAAGCGATACACTGTTCATTATGGGCCAGTTTCATCTCGGGCCTTTAATAGGCCGAGAGTTACAGAGGGCCTCATATGGGCCGAAAGACATCATGGGCCATACATGGGCCGGAAGTTACAACGGGCTGGAATCATATTTGACAGCCCACATGAAGCTACTGGGCTTAATTCCGATAGGCCGTAATGGGCCAATAGTAAGCGGGCCGTAAATGGGCTATATGCGAACATGCCGTTAACAGGCTTTCCGTGGGCCGGCCCGTTACCTTTTGAGCTAGTCAAACGGGCCAGCCTTTTCACCGGAATGGGCCTCTATTGGGTCGTGCCACGTGTCAATGAGTGGGCCAGGCTTTCTGTGGGCCGGCTCGTTACCTTTCCTCATGTCCAATGAGTGGATGACATCTGTCCAAACATTGAGCCGACACGTGTTTCCTCCGGCCAATGAAAATTTACACATGGAAAATTCTCATTGGTCTGGGCTGTTAACGGATTATCGGATCCAAAACCGGACCCGATAGCTTAACGGCATCCCGTTACGGTGGATGCCACGTGTCGGTCACCCTTGACGAAAGCAATTCTATGACACGCGATTTATCATCATGGAAGTGGACACTTCCGTGATGATAATTTTGGTAATGTCATGGAACACTTCTATGATAGCACAGGTATGACTATCTTGATCTATCATAAATTTGTCTTGGATGTACATGCATGACAGAAAATGTGACCTACTGTGACAAACACATATCATCACGGAAGTGCCTTTTTTTTGTAGTCCTGGTTCGGCAGGGGGGATGTCGCGTTACACAAAGAGCAGAAGAACGTGGGGCAGCGCGGCAGTGATCACACAAGCGATTTTACCCAGGTTCGGGCCGCCGTGAGGCGTAAAACCCTACTCCTGCTTTGGTGGATTGGTGGTGGAAGAATGGCGGTGGGGCGTAGTACACTTGGCCGCCAAGGGAGGCAGTGGCTACGCGCGCATGGGTGTGTGTGTTGTCCAACCTTCTAACCCTTTCTACAGTTGCCACGGGCCTCCTTTTATAGATTAATGGGTTACCACAATGGCAAAGTAGTCATTACGCACTGATAAGATAGCAAACAGTGATATCATACCTAACTTTGTAGGCTGACAAGGTGCATTAAATGCACCGCTTAATGTCACGTCATTGGTTGCCCTGCAAGCCTTGCCGGGCTGTCTCGCCAGCTCCACGCCTGCTCACTTGGCACGTTGCAGGACGGGTGTCATATGTAGGCATCTTCTGTAGAAAGAGGCCGCCATGTGGCAAATGGTTGCCACTTAGTCACTTTGCGGCTTGACACCGCACTGATTGACGACGTGGGTTGTGGCGGAGTGGTTTGGTGAGGTGGTTTTGCCTCCGTGAGTCCCGGCAAGCCCTACCGGGATGTCTTGAGCACCTTCTTCCGGGGGCAATCCCGTCCTTGCTGAGCTTGTCTACCCGACAAGGGAGGCTTTTCTCCTAGTGGCATCTTGCTTCTCTGGCTTGACTTTGGTCCTCTCGGTTTGCATGTTGGTCCTTTGAAGATCTTGGTCCCTTGTATCCTGGCACAACCTTGGCTGATCCGTGCACGAGTCGGGGGAAAATATATACCCCTGTTTTTCCCCCGACATAAGCCCCCGGGCCTGAGCCACACGTGTCGCGTGGCACGTTGGGTTAGGCCCCAAAACAGTGCACGAACACATGGCAGGAGAGGGTTCTGCATGCCGGTTTGCCATGGCGACTAGTCAACCCAACGTCCACTTCGCTTAATCACTGCGCGTCGTGGGACTGATGCAGTTAAGGTAAAACGGTAACTTTCTGAAGCGTCGCGCCTCTGTTCCGCAATTCTTCCCTTAGAAACAGGGAAAAGCGGAGCGGCACGGTTCACATGTTGCTCATCTCGCCCTTCCATCATCTTCTTCCGCAAGCCAAACGACGATTCCTCCCTTTCTCCTGTCCACCGTCGCCCTTCCCACTGAATCCATTCTCCTTCCGCATCACCGCCGCAGAAATGGGGAAGAACCCCGCAGAGAAGGGAAAGCAGACGGCCGTGGCGAAGGAAGTTGCCATCGAGGGAAGCAAAAGGGCAGCGGAGCTGAACAAGAAACGGAGGGGAGACGTCATCTTCCTTCCATCGACCTTGAGCGGCCCAGTTCTTCAAGCGAGGTATGGGTATCTGTGGGGGAGGCCCGTTCTGAAAGGACATGAGGCGCCCAAAGCTTTTCCGGAGGGGAAGGAAGATCCGTCGGATTCATATCGATTCTTCTGCACTTACTTTATCTGCGGCCTCTGTCCTCCCTTCTATGAATTCTTTGAGGCGATCATGACTATCTATGGATTCCACCTCCTCGACTTCACATCGAATGTAATGGCGACCATGGCCATTTTCGCGCACTTGTGTGAGAATTTTGTCAGAGTCAAACCCAATGTGGATCTGTTCCGGCATTATTTTGTTCCGCAGGTGGAGAACAAGGGTCACCGCTCCGAAAACATTAGCTGGATGCCGTGGGTGGCGAGGAAGCTCTGGGATTATATCCCTAGGAAGCAGCGCGATAGGTGGGATGAGTGGAGAGGGGATTGGTGCTGGATTCAAGATGACGAAGCCCCTGAATTTTGCGAAGCACGGAAGGAATGTGTTGAGCACGGCAAGGAATGGAGTGCTCATGGCCTTACTGAAGATAGGCTATGCTCGGCAATCAACAGGGTTACCTGTTTGAAAGCTGTCAGGCTAACCATTGAGCATGTGGGGGCGGATTTTCTTCTTCGGCGCATTTCACCGCTGCAGGAGTGGGGCATACCTGCCTGGTTATATGCCGATGCTGCTGATAGGATGAGGTTGCTCCCAGGGTTGGCCAATAACTTGTCAGTCTATGGCCATGCCTGGCTATGTGACCAATTGTTTGGCCGCTTTGAGCTGTTCAAGCTCCCGGCAACCGTCATCCCCCTGAACATAAATTCTGCCTGGGACCAGATACTAAAATGGATGCCCGAGTGCAACGCTCATGGAGTGGCAGGTGATTGGTGACTGCCCACTTTTTATGAAGAGCTCCAGTGGTCGAACACCCCGGTAGAGAAGGCCACCAGGGTTGAAAATGGGATGTACAAACGCACCTCCTCTGTGGAGGTGGCGTATATCTTGAGGAGGGTTGAGGAGGACAAGCTTGCCCACCTTGTGGAGACGGCAAGGGCCGCAAAGGCCGGGAAGGGCAAGGGAAAAGCTGAGGGCGAGAGTTCTTCTCACAGTGGTAGCGAGGCGCGGGCCGCGGAAGGGGCCGCCAGGGAAGAGCCTTCCGGAGATATTTCTGACGGGGATAACCTTGCCGGGCTTGATGCCTTGGCCACAACGGCAACGAAGCTTCAGGAGGAGGAGGAGATAGGCGAGGTGGTAGAGCTCGAGGAGGAGTGGCTTGTAGCTAGGCCTCAAGCCCCCGAGTCAGTCCCAGACCAGTGCACCCATAGGCGTGCTGCCAATAGAGGGGCGGCGGTCACGAATCCAGTGCCAGCCGCCAAGAGGGTGAAGAAGACCACTACCAAGGTCACCAAGGCTGAGGTGGCGTGTTGCCAATCTCCTAGCCTTGCTCGGACCAAGGCTTCCTTCGCCAAGCAATCGGCGGACATGGAAGTGGATTCCAACCCCCACTCCGGTTTGAGTTCCTCACAGAGCTCGTCTTCCCCGGAGCCCCCGGCGCCACGCCGACCGTCGAAGCTGCCGAGGAGTTTTGTCCCTCCGCCTCCAAAGAGAGCAAGGGAGTCCTCGCCTCCCATGGAGTTGAACTTGAACTCCATGCTTATTGAAGAAGAGTGAGGAAGATTTTTCCTGCCTTTCGTAAGCACCTTCGACATGCTTGATTACCTTCACTGACTGACCTCTCATTTTGCTGTTGCTGGCGGGGAAGTGGAGGAGGACACGGAATCCCTCATTTACCGCCCATGGAAGAAGCTCCGCCGTCTTGGGTCGTCGAGGGGCGCGGAGAGCCCGGTCTTGGCGGGGAGCGACGTGGAGGATTCCGTGCCGAGCCCCCGGCCCGGAAGCGGGGGCTCGGCCCTTTCTGCCGGAGGTGGTGGTGAGACGATGCAAGGTGAGCCCCTTCAGGAGGGGAACATCCCCTCTGGCGACCGAGCCGAAGAACCCCCGACAAAGCCCTCCGCGGATGAAGCCATGCAGAGAGCCTCCGCGGTTGCCGCGGCAGGGGATGAGGCACATGGCCCGGCAGCAGATGCTGCCGGAGAAACCGAGATCCCTATCGGGCAGACTTCTCCAGGTATTCCATTCATGTATTCTTTCCTTTCTTGTCCTGATCACTCCTCCTTATTTTCTCGTTTATCTGAAACTTTTGTTTCTTTGCCGCTTTCCGATCTTCTCATCCGTAGACCCCCAAGCCGAAGAGCCAGAACTGTTGGAGGTGGTGGCTGAGATCGGAAGGGCCGCTGCGGAGAGGCTGCCGAGATCACTACCGCAGAGGGGCAGGACTTTTCTGCCAGGAATGCACAGGGCTCCTTAGTGATGGTGGAGCATTCTTCGGAGGACGCCCCAGTAGAAGAAGTGGTTGTCGAGGTGAAAATTTCCCTCCAGACCATGGACCCACTCCCCTCTTCCGGGACCATCGCCGATACCCCGCTACCCTCCTCAAACACGTTAGCCATGGTGTTGTTACCGCCTGGAACTGGAGCCCCTGGCCTGTCTCTGACGACGGGTGTGAACTCGACGAAGAGCTCCAACATCTCCTGGCACAGCTTTATCGGGGGGCTGGAGAGGCCGATGACTCAGTCGTCGTTGCAATGGACTTGTCCTTCATGGAATCCATGGCGACGGGCGTGAAGGAGATGCAGGCCCGGCACAACCAGAAGTGGCAGTCGCTCAAGGAGCGGCGGCAAGGTGGACCAGAAGCTGAAGGATAAATGCCTGGAGTTGCGTGAGTGGCACGACAAGCAGTTCAAGGTGCTCATGAGGCAGCATGAGACACTCCTGATGATGAGGGAAGATGTCATGACCCACGAGGCGTTCTTGGCGGACCGGAAGCCATCCCTGGACGCCAGAGAGCAAGAGATCTCCCTCCGTGAGGAGAAGCTCGAAGCCACTCTCCGTGCCAAGGACGACAATCTGTAGACTCTGTGTATCAGCGTACCAAAGAAATGGAAGACAAGCATGGTGCTGCCCTGGATGCTCTTGCTGCTGACTCTGCCACCCAACTGAAGAAGCTCACTGACGACCTGGCTGCCGCGTCCAATGCTAAGATTGACCTCAACCAGCAGGTGGCTAAGCTGACAGAAGATCTTGCCGAGAGCGCCAAGGAGGTGAAGGCTCTCAAAGAAGAAGCACGGAAGGCAGAGATCCTATTGGCTGATGTGCAGTCACAGCTCTCCTCCAAGGCCCAGAGCATTGATACCACTGACGGCACCATCACAGACATGAAGGCCCGGATCGGCACATTGGAAAGCGCGACAGAGTCCAGTGAGTCCCGCTAGCAGTTGTTGTCCAAGGATCTAGACAGTGCCAAGCGTCTCCGGAAAGATGCAGAGAACAAGCTGAAGAATCAGTCTGAGCAGGTCGACCTCTGGATGAAGAGCCTGATCGGCATTGCCAAGCGTCTTGCCGCCCAAGCTATGGTGATGGGCATGGACGGCCCAGTCTTCTCGGTCAACAAACACGAGGTTCCAAGCGCCAAGCTGGGAGTCTTATTCAACAAGTTGATCAAGAAGCTGAAGGTGCATGAGGAGGGGAGGGCCAAGCGTATTGCAACCGAGTCCTGGAAGCTTTCCCACGATGCCCTCTTCAGGGTCTTGAGAAATATTGCCTGCCACCATCCGGACCTCGACCTTGACGATAGATTCAAGAAGCCGCCAGCAGGCGCCGATGTTGCAGCTACCAAGGAGAAAGCCGCTCCCCGGGCCGCCAGGGTCCTTCACGCATGACGTATACTTTGTGTTTAGTCACTCTATCCCTAGTGTATGCGTGGAACCGATAGTTCGGCTGGATCTTAAATGTGTGTTTATCCCTTTGAGCTCTATATGTTTGTGTTCATATGATCAATCCCTATGTCTGCTCTGGATGCCTGCCGGTGTCATATTACCGCGATTGTGGTAAGGGTCTGGCCCTTAACATTCATCTCGGCATGGATGCGTCCCGGCAGGTTTTTCCTAGGTAGCTCTCGACGCAGCCTCTCGACCTGCGAGCATGGCTTGGGACAGGACGATGGTGCGATCAAAGAAACTAGCCAAGGTTCCATCACAAGAGGGTTTTCAAGATATGAACACTCACTAAAGTTAAGGGATAAACAACTGCAAAAATCTGAAATGTATCAACAAGAAGTGATAATGTAAACTTAGCTTTCGTTTTAAGCTCCTTTCTCCTCTACCGGGTCGTGCGCGCTTGGTGCACTCGCGACGCCCGGAGGAGCGAAAGCCAATAGGGCAGTTCTTTCATTCCCGGCAGAGACCGACGCACGTCTTGTGCAGCTGGCGGGCATCAGGGTACGGTGCTGGGCTCTCCCGGTCTCCCTCCCTTCCCACCTCCTTTCTTTGAAACAGCCCAGCGGTAGCCACCGCGTGGATTATACCAACGCAGATGGCCTTGCCGGAGCATACTTGCCGAGGCATCGACCAACGGATTCATACCAACGCCTCACTCAGGATTTCCCGAAATAGGGTAAATACTAGACCGAGTATCGCGCGGTAGTCATCGACATCGGCGATGCCAGGGCCAAAACGGCTTGATTGCTGTTGAAGGGAAGGAACGGGAAAAAGGGACCTTGCGCCCGTGCAGCCCGCCTCCTTTTCCTGAACGACACCTAAACGGCGAGCGCACCACCAAGGTCGCCGGGAGGAGCATATCGCCACCAGCGGCGTTCTTTGCCGTAGTCGTGGCTACGGTGAGGCGTGGGGATAAACAATGTGGCGCGGGGATGGCCCCGCTTAGTTTTCGTATCTTCATGGGCGCCGCAAATGCCAGAGGCTTCGAGCGAGCTACCACGGATAGAGCGTGCTGCTCATGCTTTCAGGTTCGCGCAAGTGATCCCCCTACCTGGCGGGCCAAAGATGTCACGGGAAACCACGGCCACCTATGGGACCAAGGGCCCCTTGCTGGTTCGGCAGGGGGGATGTAATGTTGCACAAAGAGCAGAAGAACGTGGGGCAGTGCGACAGCGATCACACAAGCGATTTTACCCAGGTTCGGGCCGCTGTGAGGCATAAAACCCTACTCCTTCTTTGGTGGATTGATGGTGGAAGAATGGCGGTGGGGCGTAGTACACTTGCCCGGTGGGGGAGGCAGTGGCTACGCGCGTATGGGTGTGTGTGTGTGTTGTCCAACCTTCTAACCCTTTCTACGGTTTCCACGGGCCTCCTTTTATAGATTAAGGGGTTACCACAATGGCAAAGTAGTCATTACACACTGATAAGATAGCAAACAGTGCTATCATACCTAACTCTGCCGGTTGACGGGGTGCATTAAATGCACAGCTTAACGTCACGTCATTTGTTGCTCGGCAAGCCTTGCCGGGCTGTCTCGCTAGCTCCACGCCTGCTCGCTTGACACATCGCAGGACGAGTGTCATATGTAGGCATTTTCTGTAGAAAGAGGCCGCCATGTGGCAAATGGTTGCCACTTAGTCACTTTGCGGCTTGACACCGCACTGATTGACGATGTGGGTCGTGGCAGAGTGGTTGGGTGAGGTGGTTTTGCCTTCGTGAGTCCCGGCAAGCCCTGCCGGGACTTCTTGAATGCCTTCTTCCAGGGGCGATCCCGTCCTTGCTGAGCTCGCGTCTGCCCGGCAAGGGAGGCTTTTCTCCTGGTGGCATCTTGCTTCTCTGGCTTGACTTTGGTCCTCTTGGTCTGCATGTTGGTCCTTCTAAGCTCTTGGTCCCTTGTATCCTGGCACAACCTTGGCTGGTCGGTGCACGAGTCAGGGGAAAATATATACCCCTGTTTGTTTTCCCCGACAGTTGACAGTCCTGACAACAGATAGTAAATTGAGCCAAACTAGTGTGTGTCCAAGGCATCATCTGGTATCTCCTTGTACACGTGTGCCATGGAGTTGTGGCCTTTCCTGGGCTTGGCATAGACATCAGTGTCATCATCAGCCTCTGCAGGAGCATGGATTAGCTCAACCCATTGAGTAATGGAAGATTGGTACCTTGTACCCTCTGTCATCCAGAAAATCTTGCCATCTAGGTAGGAATGGGCAGTGCAGTAGAATTGCATCACCATCTCATCATTCCATTTGGTCAACTTTTGACCCACAAAAGTACCCACTTCATTCATTCTAAAGCTCTAATGAACTCCAGGAAAGTGGTCTTCATTGACATCAATGAAAGTCCAGTCGACCCATCTCATATCACTGATTATGGGCTTCTTGTCCAGGAGGACTGTCTCATAGAATTCCTATTGTTCCTTGGTGTGGAACTTGTAATCCACAGCAGTTCTTCTCCTTGTTGCATAAGGATCTGTTTGCCTCCATAGTCTGAGACTTGCATCTTTCCTCAACTTCATGTTCTCTGCAATGGGATGATTATCATCATGATCAGGTATCTTTGGCTTGAGTTTTCTGAGCACTTGAGGCTCTTCTTCTTCTTCAACTTCGGGCACTGGGGCTTGTTCTTCTCTGCAGCAGGGATGTTCCTTGTAGATCTCTTGGGGGCAGTCTGCTTTGGAGCTTGAGCTTGTGAGGAATGCTTGGGAGCAGTCTTGGGCTTAGAAGGAGCAACCCCAGACTTAATTGCATCTCCCATCAATTTCTGAGCTTTGGGTGCTGGTGCAGCATCTTCGTCTTCATCCTCATCCTCATCAGACTCCTTCATCATAGAAGGTTTTCCAATAACTCTAGCCATGGTCTTTTTGACCCTTTCCTTCCTCTTTTTGCCTCCAACAGCCTCTTCTTCCTTTGATTTCAAAGTTTCAAGTGTTGAGGCCCTGGATTTGGACATTGGCTTTCTCTGAGTAGGAGCCTTCACTTTCATGCCTGGCTTGATGCCAGCAGCAGCAACAACTTGTTCTTTCTTGATCAACTTTTTCTTGGAAGTGACCTCTGCATCAACCACAGAGTCTTCATCTTCAGAATCTGAATTTCTTTTCCTCCTATGCCTAGTTGCAGCTTTAGGCAGGTTGCTTGGGGTGCTTCTACTACCCTCATCATAACTGCTATTGGACCGGCTAGTGCCCTCACCGAGATTCTATTGCTCCTCTGACCTGTTCTGGCTGTCACTTTGGTCTGACATCTCTGACACTAAAAGTTGACCCTGTGAATAGATAGGTTGAGATGGAGTAGATAAGTATCACAAAGCACAGCCATTTTGCAAAACAAATGAGTCAAAAACTTAGTTTTAGTTTTCTGCAGAAAGCATTTCGAAGCTACCGATATTACCAACTCGGTGACACCGAAGCAGCTATGGAGTCTAAACATGCAAGATCGGTCAGACCGAGATACAGTTAGGTGACTCTGAGTAGCTAGGGTTTCACAGAGAAATGAACTCAGTCACTCCGATTGGTATGTTACGGTCAGACCGAAAGATACTTGTGCTATGGCTTGAGCCAAACCGGTGAGACCGAAATCCTAATATTGGTCGGTCCGAGATGAGTTTGGCGGAAACCTAAACCTAAATGTTTGCATCAAATCTAATCTATCGGAGTTTTGCAGTGGATAGAGTGGTCTCAATCATGGCAAGAATATCGGCATTGATCTTTGTGCTAAGAATCAAAGTGGGGAAACCACAAAGGGTCGAGTTCATACCCTAGCTTGGTGATGAACCCGCTACGGCGACAACGGCGGTGAAAATTTCCATTGACGGCGGCGAAGACCAGCGGCAGGAGGTCGCGGGCGATGAGGAGACGATCCGGAGACCTCGAGTCGGCAGAGCTGGACAAGTGCGGGCAAAGCGTTTGGAGAAATTTCCAAATTTTCTGCCCGTGGGTATATATATCCAGACTCTGTCGGTGTGACCAAGTAGAACGACTCGGTGGCACCGAGATGCAGAATCGCAAGCGGTTGCTACAACTCGGTGTGACTGAAGGGTTCAAATTGGTTGCATCGAGATTAAAACCTAGAGCAACTTAATGAACTCGGTATGACCAAATGGGATGGATCGGTCAGACCGAAATGCACTAAGAGGTTTTGAAAATTAAACCCTTGACGGATCGGTGACTTCGAGTGCTCCTCACCCGGAGGGTCCGAATTAGACATGTTCAAAGTTTGTGATGTAGCATGAATAGAGTTTGAGACGAGAAAAGCATAGATAGCTAGAGGGAGTTCTTAGGCATTCTTGTCCATCCATTTGGCAAAAAGAAAAGCCAAACAAACAAAGCAACAAATGGATGTCCTCGAATGGAAAAATTATGCAACCAACATGCTCACACAATAAGATAGCAAATAAAATATGTGAAAAAGCATGCACAAACACTCTAGCATCTATCAAGCAATTGGCGATGACTAGGTCATCTATATATGAGTATATTGACTGAGGAGTCAAATGAGAACATTTGATCGTAGGTCATACTCATCATTTAAGCACAAGTGGGGTTACCACTTTTACATAAAGCATTGTTGTGTTCACACCATTAGAGTTGCTTTAGCTCAATTCTTAGAGCAAAGCTCCCTCTAGATGTGATATCCCCCCTAAGAGGGATGAACTAACCTTGGGTTTTTTCGATGATGACTTCATGTAGGTGTTGAAGATGTAGATGCTCGTTGATGTAGATCATTTGGATCAATCCATTGGAGTGAGTTGCACTTTCGATACCTACACGGGTTAGTCCCACAAGCAGGGACAAATTCAAGGGGGGGACAAGGGGGGGGGCAAGACCCCCCTAACGATCGCGCTGCACCCTAATAGCGATATGTTGGTCGCTAATTTTGTTGGCTACGCAAGTGTACGTGGCATGCTTCGCCCCCCCCCTATGATTTGTGCTTCCCATAGCTGCGAGGGCCCATGTAATGGCAATCTGTTGATTGCAGCCTAAAGGCCCAAATCTCAGAAAAATAAAAAGGAAACATAGCCCACCATGAAAGCGAAGGGGCCAGGCTACGAAGCAGTACCCACTGTTTAGGTCTCCTCTAATCCCTTCGATTCCAAACCTGCTAAAATCAACCGCTCCAGCGATCGCACCGTCGGCCGGCCGCCTGCTAGATCTTCTGTCTGATCTATTAATCAGGAAGGAAAGGCGATAGGAAAGTGTTATTGCGTTGATCCAACAACTCATTCTATAGAGCTGGCCGCATCGATCAGCTACCTCACGAGGAAACAAGGTTTAGTTTTTATTTCCATCATTTGATTTGGTTGTGTCTTTCAAACCATAGAAGGAGTGGTTCTAGAACTTGAGATATTAACAGCTTGCTTACATGATTTGACCCTGAATTCCCAATACCATGGCCGCTTGTGGCGATCAGCCACATTGATCGCTGTATCTTTTCTCCATCCAAACTGAAGCAAGCAGTGATGTTGTGATTGCCGCCGCCTATCTCCGTTGGCGGCAATAGATCGTTTCTCTAGGTATAACCATAGTATTAATATATACCTTTTGACACCAACATATTATTGATATGGCCTGATACGATGATCCCTAATGCATTAGTTAGTAGCAATTCTGAAGTTGTAGTAACACTGTTCTCGGTGATAGATATAGATATGATCTAATATACTTATCTTTTATCTCTGCTTAGCTATATTTCTCTAAACAAAAAAATAAATAGAAAGAACAGAACATATTGCTACTTCCAAGCGATTTGCTTCTAGTTCAAACTCTTTGTACTGAAAATACAAATTCAACTCTGCTAATCTTATGATCATATGGGTACAAAAAAGGCAGTTATCTCTTTCGCCCCCCCTATGTTCAAATCCTGGCTCCGTCCCTGCCCACAAGGAACACACAAGGATATCCATATACATAGAGTGAAGTTCACACAAAATGTTGTCCATGAAAGCATTAGGTTACCTTGTCCCTTGTCTTACCAACAAGAGGGTTTGTGACTCCTTGAACTAGTGCAAGATGTGGAAGTTGATTTCACTTATCCTTGCCAAATGAATATGAGTGAAGTTTATTGGCGGAGTCACCCTCAAGAACTCTCTAGTTCTTCTTCTTCGGGATCCACATCATCTTGATGGGAATCCTTGGAGTTGTAGTCGTAATAGATGAAGTAGAACTTGATGTAGTCTTGGGAACCCACTTGACCAAGGCCTTAGGAGCTTATTCAAATGCATCAATCTCTTATTGAAGCTTGTCCTTGCCTTTTAGCTTGTGGTCTTGTGGTGGAAGATCGTCTTGAGCTTGTGTTCCTTTGAAAGAAGTGGGATCATACTTCTCTTGTTGAGGAACAAACTTCGTCTTGGGGTATTGATATTCTTCCCACTCAACTCCATTGGCATTGAACTTGCGTTCAAAACCAACACCTTGATTCTTCCGGTGTGCTTACTTCCGGCAAGGCTCTTGTAAACACCTTTCTCTATAATTCCCTTCAATAAGTTTTTTTCTTGCTCAAGTGTAACTTGGCTAAGAGAACCATTAGTGGAATCAATAGAACTACTAGAAGCAACAGTATTGGATTGAACATGATTATTGTTACTACTAGAAGAAGAATCTTTCTTGCTCTTGTTGCTAGATCTTACTTGTGGCGTGTAAGTAGACAAGAGTAAGCGCTTGGCAATGTAAGAACAACTTTTCTTACGAAGATCATCATTGATTGCTTTTAAGAACCCATGCTCTTGCTCTGGATTGAGCTTTTCAAAGCGTAGCATCCATGAGTCTGTTGGGGAACGTAGTAATTTCAAAAAATTCCTACGCACACGCAAGATCATGGTGATGCATAGCAACAAGAGGGGAGAGTGTGCCCACGTACCCTCGTAGACCGAAAGCGGAAGCGTTAGCACAACGCGGTTGATGTAGTCGTACGTTTTCACGATCCAACCGATCAAGTACCGAACGCACGACACCTCTGAGTTAAGCACACATTTAGCCCGATGACGTCCCTCGAACTCCAATCTAGCCGAGTGTTGAGGGAGAGTTTAATCAGCACGATGGCGTGGTGACGATGATGATGTTCTACCGACGCAGGGCTTCGCCTAAGCACCGCTACAGTATTATCGAGGTGGACTATGGTGGAGGGGGGCACCGCACATGGCTAAAAGATTAACAGATCAATTCTTGTGTCTCTAGGGTGCCCCCTGCCCCCGTATATAAAGGAGCAAGGGGGGAGAGGCGGCCGGCCAGGAGGGGCGCGCGAGGAGGAGTCCTACTCCCACTCCCTCCCTTTTCCTTGTTGGATTAGGACAGGAGAGGGAAGGAGAGAGAGGGGAAAAGGAAAGGGGGCGCCGCCCCCCTCCTTGTCCAATTCGGACTTGGGGCGGAGGGGCACGCGGCTGCCCCTTGGCCGCCTCACCTCTTCCACCAATTGGGCCCATGAGGCCCAATAACCTCCGGGGGCTTCCAGTAACCCCTCGGTACTCCGGTATATATCCGATAACCCCCGGAACCATTCCGGTGTACGAATATAGTCGTCCAATATATCAATCTTCATGTCTCGACCATTTCGAGACTCGTCGTCATGTCCGTGATCACATCCGGGGCTCTGAACTACCTTCGGTACATCAAAACATATAAACTCATAATATAACTGACATCGTAACATTAAGCGTGCGGACCCTACGGGTTCGAGAACTATGTAGACATGACCGAGACACGTCTCCGGCCAATAACCAATAGCGGAACCTGGATGCTCATATTGGCTCCCACATATTCTACGAAGATCTTTATCGGTCAAACCGCATAACAACATACGTTGTTCCCTTTGTCATCGGTATGTTACTTGCCCGAGATTCGATCGTCGGTATCTCAATACCTAGTTCAATCTCGTTACCGGCAAGTCTCTTTAATCGTTCTGTAATACATCATCTCACAACAAACTCATTAGTTGCAATGCTTGCAAGGCTTATAGTGATGTGCATTACCGAGTGGGCCCAGAGATACCTCTCCGAAAATCGGAGTGACAAATCATAATCTTGAAATACGCCAACCCAACAAGTACCTTCGGAGACACCTGTAGAACACCTTTATAATCACCCAGGTACGTTGTGACGTTTGGTAGCACACAAAGTGTTCCTCCAGTAAACGGGAGTTGCATAATCTCATAGTCATAGGAACATGTATAAGTCATGAAGAAAGCAATAGCAACATACTAAATGATCGAGTGCTAAGCTAACGGAATGGGTCAAGTCAATCACATCATTCTCCTAATGATGTGATCCCATTAATCAAATGACAACTCATGTCTATGGTTAGGAAACATAACCATCTTCGATTAAGGAGCTAGTCAAGTAGAGGCATACTAGTGACACTCTGTTTGTCTATGTATTCACACATGTATTATGCTTCCGGTTAATACAATTCTAGCATGAATAATAAACATTTATCATGATTTAAGGAAATAAATAATAACTTTATTATTGCCTCTAGGGCATATTTCCTTTAGTCTCCCACTTGCACTAGAGTCAATAATCTAGATTACACAGTAATGATTCTAACACCCATGGAGCCTTGGTGCTGATCATGTTTTGCTCGCGGAAGAGGCTTAGTCAACGGGTCTGCAACATTCAGATCCGTATGTATCTTGCAAATTTCTATCTCTCCCACCTGGACTAAATCCCGGATGGAATTGAAGCGTCTCTTGATGTGCTTGGTTCACTTGTGAAATCTGGATTCCTTCGCCAAGGCAATTGCACCAGTATTGTCACAAAAGATTTTCATTGGACCCAATGCACTAGGTATGACACCTAGATCGGATATGAACTCCTCCATCCAGACCCCTTCATTTGCTGCTTCTGAAGCAGCTATGTACTCCGCTTCACATGTAGATCCCGCCATGACGCTTTGTTTAGAACTGCACCAACTGACAGCTCCACCGTTCAATGTAAACACGTATCCGGTTTGCGATCTAGAATCGTCTGGATCAGTGTCAAAGCTTGCATCAACGTAACCATTTACGATGAGCTCTTTGTCACCTCCATAAATGAGAAACATATCCTTAGTCCTTTTCAGGTATTTCAGGATGTTCTTGACGCTGTCGATGATCCATCTGGATTACATTGGTACCTCCCTGCTAGACTTATAGCAAGGCACACATCAGGTCTGGTATACAGCATTGCATACATGATAGAGCCTATGCCTGAAGCATAGGGAACATCTTTAATCTTCTCTCTATCTTCTGTAGTGGTCGGGCATTGAGTCTTACTCAACTTCACACCTTGTAACACAGGTAAGAACCCTTTCTTTGCTTGATCCATTTTGAACTTCTTCAAAACTTTGTCAAGGTATTTGCTTTGTGAAAGTCCAATTAAGCGTCTTGATCTATCTCTATAGATATTGATGCCCAATATATAAGCAGCTTCACCGAGGTCTTTCATTGAAAAACTCTTATTCCAGTATCCCTTTATGCTATCCAGAAATTCTATATCATTTCCAATCAGCAATATGTCATCCACATATAATATCAGAAATGCTACTGAGCTCCCACTCACTTTCTTGTAAATACAGCTTCTCCAAAAGTGCATATAAAACCAAATGCTTTGATCACACTATCAAAGCATTTATTCCAACTCCGAGAGGCTTGCACCAGTCCATAAATGGATCGCTGGAGCTTGCACACTTTGTTAGCTCCCTTTGGATCGATAAAACCTTCCGGTTGCATCATATACAACTCTTCTTCCGTAAATCCATTCAGGAATGCAGTTTTACATCCATTTGCCAAATTTCATAATCATAAAATGCGGCAATTGCTAACATGATTCGGACAGACTTAAGCATCGCTACGGGTGAGAAGGTCTCATCGTAGTCAATCCCTTGAACTTGTCGAAAACCTTTTGCAACAAGTCGAGCTTTATAGACAGTAACATTACCGTCAGCGTCAGTATTCTTCTTGAAGATCCATTTATTGTCAATGGCTTGCCGATCATCGGGCAAGTCAACCAAAGTCCATACTTTGTTCTCATACATGGATCCCATCTCAGATTTAATGGCCTCAAGGCATTTTGCAGAATCTGGGCTCACCATCGCTTCTTCATAGTTCGTAGGTTCGTCATGGTCTAGTAACATAACTTCCAGAACAGGATTACCGTACCACTCTGGTGCGGATCTTACTCTGGTTGACCTACGAGGTTCAGTAACAACTTGATCTGAAGTCTCATGAACATCATCATTAACTTCCTCACTAATTGGTGTATGTGTCGTAGAAACCGGTTTCTGTGATGAACTACTTTCCAATAAGGGAGCAGGTACAGTTACCTCCTCCCACTCACTTCTTTCGAGAGAAACTCCTTCTCTAGAAAGATTCTGAATTTAGCAACAAAAGTCTTGCCTTCGGATCTGTGATAGAAGGTGTGCCCAACTGTCTCTTTTGGGTATCCTATGAAGACACATTTTTCTGATTTGGGTTCGAGCTTATTGGGTTGAAGCTTTTTTCACATAACCATCGTAGCCCCAAACTTTAAGAAACGACAACTTTTATTTCTTGCCAAACCACAGTTCATAAGGCGTCGTCTCAACGGATTTCGATGGTGTCCTATTTAACGTGAATGCAGCCGTCTCTAAAGTATAACCCCAAAACGATAGCGGTAAATCAGTAAGAGACATCATAGATCGCACCATATCAAGTAAAGTACGATTAGGACGTTCGGACACACCATTACGCTGTGGTGTTCTGGGTGGCATGAGTTGCGACCTATTCCGCATTGTTTCAAATGAAGACCAAACTTGTAACCCAAATATTCTCCTCCACGATCAGATCGTAGAAACTTTATTTTATTGTTACGATGATTTTCAAATGTTTCAGACTTATGTTTCATTAAGTAGATATACCCATATCTGCTTAAATCATCTGTGAAGGTGAGAAAATAACGATATCCGCCATGAGCCTCAATATTCATCGGACCACATACATCTGTATGTATGATTTCCAACAAATCTGTTGCTCGCTCCATAGTACCGGAGAACGGTGTTTTAGTCATCTTGCCCATGAGGCACGGTTCGCAAGTACCAAGTGATTCATAATCAAGTGGTTCCAAAAGTCCATCAGTATGGAGTTTCTTCATGCGTTTTATACCGATATGACCTAAACGGCAGTGCCACAAACAAGTTTCACTATCATTATCAACTCTGCATCTTTTGGCTTCAATATTATGAATATGTGTATCACTACTATCGAGATTCAACAAAAATAGACCACTCTTCAAGGGTGCATGACCATAAAAGATATTACTCATATAAATAGAACAACCATTATTCTCTGATTTAAATGAATAACCGTCTCGCATCAAACAAGATCCAGATATAATGTTCATGCTCAACGCTGGCACCAAAGAACAGTTATTCAGGTCTAAAACTAATCCCGAAGGTAGATGTAGAGGTAGCGTGCCGACCGCGATCACATCAACTTTGGAACCATTTCCCACGCGCATCGTCACCTCGTCCTTAGCCAATCTTAAGCTAATCAGTAGTCCCTGTTTGAGTTACAAATATTAGCAATGAACCAGTATCAAATACCCAGTGCTACTACGAGCATTAGTAAGGTACACATCAATAACATGTATATCACATGTACCTTTGTTCACCTTGCCATCCTTCTTATTCGCCAAATACTTGGGGCAGTTCCGCTTCCGATGACTACCGCTTGCGGTAGAAGCACTCGATCTCGTGCTTAGGTCCAGACTTGGGTTTCTTCTCCTGAGCAGCAACTTGCTTGCTGTTCTTCTTGAAGTTCCCCTTCTTCTTCCCTTTGCCCTTTTTCTTGAAACTGGTGGTCTTATTGACCATCAACACTTGATGCTCCTTCTTGATTTCTACCTCCGCAGCCTTTAGCATTGCGAAGAGCTCGGGAATCGTCTTATCCATCCCTTGCATGTTATAGTTCATCACGAAGCTCTTGTAGCTTGGTGGCAGTGATTGAAGAATTCTATCAATGACGCTATCATCCGGAAGATTAACTCCCAGTTGAATCAAGTGATTGTTATAACCAGACATTTTGAGTATATGCTCACTGACGGAACTATTCTCCTCCATCTTACAGTTGTAGAACTTATTGGAGACTTCATATCTCTCAATCCGGGCATTTGCTTGAAATATTAACTTCAACTCCTGGAACATCTCATATGCTCCATGACATTCAAAACATCGTTGAAGACCCGGCTCTAAGCCGTAAAGCATGGCACACTGAACTATCGAGTAGTCATCAGCTTTGCTCTGCCAGACGTTCATAACATCTGGCGTTGCTCCTGCAGCAGGTGCGGCACCGGCGGTGCTTCGGGGCGTAATTCTTACGTGCAGCAATGAGGATAATCCTCAAGTTACGGACCCAGTCCGTGTAATTGCTACCATCATCTTTCAACTTTGCTTTCTCAAGGAACGCATTAAAATTCAACGGAACAACAACACGGGCCATCTATCTACAAACAACATAGACAAGAAAAATACTACCAGGTATTAAGTTCATGATAAATTTAAGTTCAATTAATCATATTATTAAAGAACTCCCACTTAGATAGACATCCCTCTAATCCTCTAAGTGATCATGTGATCCAAATCAACTAAACCATGTCCGATCATCACGTGAGATGGAGTAGTTTCAATGGTGAACATCACTATGTTGATCATATCTACTATATGATTCACGCTCGACCTTTCGGTCTCCGTGTTCTGAGGCCATATCTGTTATATGCTAGGCTCGTCAAGTTTAACATGAGTATTCCGCGTGTGCAACTGTTTTGCACCCGTTATATTTGAACGTAGAGCCTATCACACCTGATCATCACATGGTGTCTCAGCACGAAGAACTTTCACAACGTTGCATACTCAGGGAGAACACTTATACTTTGATAATTTAGTGAGGGATCATCTTATAATGCTACCGTCAATCAAAGCAAGATAAGATGCATACAAGATAAACATCACATGCAATCAATATAAGTGATATGATATGGCCATCATCATCTTGTGCCTGTGATCTCCATCTCCGAAGCACCGTCATGATCACCATCGTCACCGGTGCGACACCTTGATCTCCATCGTAGCGTCGTTGTCGTCTCACCAATCTTATGCTTCTACGACTATCGCTACCGCTTAGTGATAAAGTAAAGCATTACAGGCGATTGCATTGCATACAATAAGCGACAACCATATGGCTCCTGCCGATTGCCGATAACTTCGGTTACAAAACATGATCATCTCATACAATAAAGTTTAGCATCATGTCTTGACCATATCACATCACAACATGCCCTGCAAAAACAAGTTAGACGTCCTCTACTTTGTTGTTGAAAATTTTACGTGGCTGCTACGGGCTTAGCAAGAACCGTTCTTACCTACACATCAAAACCACAACGATAGTTTGTCAAGTTGGTGCTGTTTTAACCTTCTCAAGGACCGGGCGTAGCCACACTCAGTTCAACTAAAGTTGGAGAAACTGACACCCGCCAGCCACCTATGTGCAAAGCACGTCGGTAGCACCAGTCTCGCGTAAGCGTACGCGTAATGTCGGTCCGGGCCGCTTCATCCAACAATACCGCCGAACCAAAGTATGACATGCTGATAAGCAGTATGACTTGTATCGCCCACAACTCACTTGTGTTCTACTCATGCATATAACATCTACGCATAAACCTGGCTCGGATGCCACTGTTGGGGAACGTAGTGATTTCAAAAAAAATCCTACGCACACGCAAGATCATGGTGATGCATAGCAACGAGAGGGGAGAGTGTGTCCATGTACCCTCATAGACCGAAAGCGGAAGCGTTAGCACAACGTGGTTGATGTAGTCGTACGTCTTCACGATCCGACCGATCAAGTACCGAACGCACGGCACCTCCGAGTTCAGCACACGTTCAGCCCGATGACGTCCCTCGAACTCCGATCCAGCCGAGTGCTGAGGGAGAGTTTTGTCAGCACGACGGCGTGGTGAAGATGATGATGTTCTATAGACGCAGGGCTTCGCCTAAGCACCGCTACAGTATTATCGAGGTGGACTATGGTGGAGGGGGCACCGCACACGGCTAAAAGATCAACAGATCAATTGTTGTGTCTCTAGGGTGCCCCCCTACCTCCGTATATAAAGGAGCAAGGGGGGAGAGGCGGCCGGCCAGGAGGGGCGCGCCAGGAGGAGTCCTACTCCCACCGGGAGTAGGACTCCCTCCCTTTTCCTTGTTGGATTAGGAGAGGAGAGGGAAGGAGAGAGAGGGGGAAGGAAAGGGGGCGCCGCCTGATACGTCCATTTTGCATCATGCTTTTATATCGATATTTATTGCATTATGGATTGTTATTACATGTTATGTCACAATACTTATGCCTATTCTCTCTTATTTTACAAGGTTTACATAAGGAGGGAGAATGCCGGCAGCTAGAATTCTGGGCTGGAAAAGGAGCCAATATTAGAGACCTATTCGCACAACTCCAAAAGTCCTGAAACTCCACGAAAGTCATTTTGGAAATAATAAAAATATCCAGCGGAAGAAGTTCACGGAGGGGGGCCCACTGTCCCACGAGGGTGGGGCGCCTCTACCCCAGTAGCGCCCCCTACCTCATGGGCCCCCTGTTGGCACTCCGATGCCCATCTTCTGCTATATGAGGTCTTTCGATGAGGAAAAAATCATAAGCAACCTTTCGGGACGAAACTCCGCCGCCACGAGGTGGAACCTTGGCGGAACCAATCTAGGGCTCCGGCAGAGCTGTTCTGCCGGGGACACTTCCCTTCGGGAGGGGGAAATCATCGTCATCGTCATCACCAACGCTCCTCTCATCGGAAGAGGGCAATCTCCATCAACATCTTCACCAGCACCATCTCATCTCAAAACCCTAGTTCATCTCTTGTATCCAATTCTTGTCTCCAAGTCCGGGATTGGTACTAGTAGGTTGCTAGTACTGTTGATTACTCCTTGTAATTGATGCTAGTTGGTTTATTTGGTGGAAGATCATATGTTCAGATCCTTTATGCATATTAATACCCCTCTGATTATGAACATGAATATGCTTTGTGAGTAGTTACGTTTGTTCCTGAGGACATGGGAGAAGTCTTGCTGTTAGTAGTCATGTGAATTTGGTATTCGTTCGATATTTTGATGCGATGTATGTTGTCTAGCCTCTAGTGGTGTTATGTGAACATCGACTACATAACACTTCACCATTATTTGGGCCTAGAGGAAGGCATTGGGAAGTAATAAGTAGATGATGGGTTGCTAGAGTGACAGAAGCTTAAACCCTAGTTTATGCGTTGCTTCGTAAGGGGCTGATTTGGATCCATATGTTTCATGCTATGGTTAGGTTCACCTTAATACTTTTGTTGTAGTTGCGGATGCTTGCAATAGAGGTTAATCATAAGTGGGATGCTTGTTCAAGTAAGAACAGCACCCAAGCACCAGTCCACCCACATATCAAATTATCAAAGTACCGAACGCGAATCATATGAACGTGATGAAAACTAGCTTGATGATATTCCCATGTGTCCTCGGGAGCACTTTTCGTATTATAAGAGTTTGTCCAGGCTTGTCCTTTGCTACAAAAAGGATTGGGACACCTTGCTGCACTTTATTTACTTTTGTTACTTGTTGCTCGTTACAAATTATCTTATCACAAAACTATCTGTTACCCCTTATTTCAGTACTTGCAGAGAATACCTTGCTGAAAATCGCTTATCATTTCCTTCTGCTCCTCGTTGGGTTCGACACTCTTACTTATCGAAAGGACTACGATAGATCCCCTATACTTGTGGGTCATCAAGACTCTTTTCTGGCGCCGTTTCCGGGGAGTGAAGCGCCTTTGGTAGGTGGAATTTGGAAGGAAAAATTTATATAGTGTGCTGAAATTTACTGTCACTTGTTACTATGGAAGGTAACCCTCTGAGGGGCTTGTTCGGGGTATCTTCACCCTGACCAGTAGATCAAAGAGTTGCTCCTCAACCTATTGAACCTACTGAAAATGAAATTATTCCCTTTGAAGTTCCTTTCAGTATGATGGAAAAACTGCTAGCTAATGCTTTTACAGGAGATGGAACAAAGCATCCTGATGAACATCTACTCTATGTGGATGAAGTTTGTGGATTATTTAAGCTTGCAGGTATACCCGATGATGTTGTTAAGAAGAAGGTCTTCCCTTTATCTTTGAAGGGAGATGCATTGACATGGTATAGGCTATGTGATGATACGGGATCATGGAACTATTAAAGAATGAAATTGGAATTTCACCAGAAGTATTAACCTATGCATCTTGTTCATCGTGATCGCAATTATATATATATATATTTTTTGGCCTCGCGAAGGAGAAAGCATCACTCAAGCTTGGGGGAGGCTTAAGTCAATGTTATATTCATGCCCCAATCATGAGCTCCCAAGAGAAATAATTCTTCAAAGTTTTTATGCTCGGCTTTCTCATAATAATCAAACCATGCTCGATACTTCTTGTGCTAGCTCTTTTATGATGAGGACTATTGAATTCAAATGGAATTTATTGGATAGAATTAAACGCAACTCTGAAGATTGGGATCTCGACGAAGGTAAGGAGTCAGGTATGACGCCTAAGTTTGATTGTGTTAAGTCTTTTATGGATACCGATATTTTCCATAAATTTAGCACTAAATATGGACTTGACTCTGAGATAGTAGCTTCTTTTTGTGAATCTTTTGCTACTTATGTTGATCTCCCTAAGGAGAAGTGGTTTAAATATCATCCTCCCATATAAGTAAAAGTAGCTGCACCTATTAAAGTTGAAGAAAAGACTGTCACTTATAATGATCCTATTGTTCCTACTTCTTATGTTTAGAAACCACATTTCCCTGTTAGAATAAACGATCATGCTAAAGCTTCAACCGTGGTTCGTAAAAGTAATATTAGAACTTATACACCTCCTGAGCAAGTTAAAGTTTAACCTAATATTGCTATTGTTAAAGATCTCTTGGCTGATAATATTGATGGGCATGTTATTCAATTCTGTGGTGAAACCGCTAGAATTGCCAAACCCTGTGCTAAAGACAAACATAGACCTGTGGTAGGCGTGCCTGTTTTTTCTGTTAAAATAGGAGATCATTGTTATCATGGCTTATGTGATATGGGTGCTAGTGCTAGTGTTATACCTTATGACTTGTATAAAGAAATCAAGCATGATATTGCACCTGCTGAGTTAGAAGATATTGATGTCACAATTAAAATTGCCAATAGAGATACTATATCAGGAATGGGAATTGTTAGAGATGTTGAAGTCTTGTGTGGGAAAACTAAATATCCTGCTAATTTTCTTGTTCTCAGTTCCCCACAAGATAGCTTTTGTCCCATTATATTTGGTAGACCCTTCTTGAATACTGTCAATGCTAAGATAGACTACGAAAAGAATGTTGTTACTATTGGCTTGGATGATATGATTCATGAGTTTAATTTCTCTAAATTTAGTAAACAACACCGTGAAGAAGAATTACCTAGTAAGGATGAGATTATTAGTCTCACTTCTATTGCCGTACCTCCTAGCGATCCTTTAGAACAATATTTGCTAGACCATGAAAATGATATGTTTATGAATGAAAGAAGGGAAATAGATGAGCTATTCTTTAAACAGGAACCTATTCTGAAACACAATTTGCCTGTTGAAATCCTAGGGGATCCTCCTCCACCCAAGGGTGATCCCGTGTTTGAGCTTAAACCATTGCCTGATAATCTTAAATATGCTTATCTTGGTGAAAAGAAGATATATCCTATTATTATTAGTGCTAATCTTTCAGAGCATGAAGAAGAAAGATTATTGAAAACTCTTAAGAAGCACCGTGCTGCTATTGGATATACTCTTGATGATCTTAAGGGCATTAGTCCCACTGTATGTCAACATAAAATAAATTTGGAAGAAGATGCCAAACCAGTTCGTGATCCTCAATGACGTCCGAATCCTAAAATGAAATAAGTGGTAAGAAAAGAAATACTAAAGCTTCTGGAGGCAGGTATAATTTATCTCGTTGCTGATAGTCAGTGGGTAAGTCCCGTTCATTGTGTCCCTAAGAAGGGAGGTATCACTGTTGTTCCTAATGATAAAGATGAATTGATCCAACAAAGAATTATTACAGGTTATAGGATGGTAATTGATTTCCGCAAATTAAATAAGGCTACTAAGAAAGATCATTACCCCTTACCTTTTATCGATCAAATGCTAGAAAGATTATGCAAACATACACACTACTGCTTTCTAGATGGTTATTCTGGTTTCTCTCAAATACCTGTGTTGGCTAAAGATCAATCAAAGACTACTTTTACATGCCCTTTTGGTACTTTTGCTTATAGACGTATGCCTTTTGGTTTATGTAATGCACCTGCTACCTTTCAAAGATACATGATGGCTATATTCTCTGACTTTTGTGAAAAGATTTGTGAGGTTTTCATGGACGAATTTTCCGTCTATGGATCTTCTTTTGATGATTGCTTGAGCAATCTTGATCGAGTTTTGCAGAGATGTGAAGAAACTAATCTTGTCTTGAATTGGGAAAAGTGCCACTTTATGGTCAATGAAGGTATTATCTTGGGGCATAAAGTTTCTGAAAGAGGTATTGAAGTTGATAAAGCCAAGGTTGTTGCTATTGAAAAGATGCCATGTCCCAAGGACATCAAAGGTATAAGAAGCTTCCTTGGTCACACCGGATTTTATAGGAGGTTCATTAAGGACTTCTCATAAATTTCTCGGCCTCTGACTAATTTATTACAAAAAGATATACCCTTTGTCTTTGATGATGATTGTGTAGAAGCATTTGAAATACTTAAGAAATCATTGATCTCTGCACCTATTGTTCAGCCACCTGATTGGAATTTACCCTTTGAAATTATGTGTGATGCTAGTGATTATGTTGTAGGAGCTGTTCTAGGGCAAAGAGTTGATAAGAAATTAAATGTTATCCATTATGCTAGTAAGACTTTAGACAATGCTCAAAGAAATTATGCTACTACTAAAAAAGAATTCTTAGCAGTTGTATTTGCTTGTGATAAGTTCAGATCCTATATTGTTGATTCTAAAGTAACTATTCACACTGATCATGCTGCTATTAAATATCTTATGGAAAAGAAAGATGCTAAACCTAGACTTATTAGATGGGTTCTCCTGCTACAAGAATTTGATTTGCATATCGTTGATAGAAAAGGAGCTGAGAACCCCGTTGCAGACAACTTGTCTAGATTAGAAAATGTTCTTGATGACCCACTACCTATTGATGATAGCTTTCCTGATGAACAATTAAATGTCATAAATACTTCTCCTAGTACTCCATGGTATGCTGATTATGCTAATTACATTGTTGCTAAATTCATACCACCTAGTTTCACATACCAGCAAAAGAAAAAGTTTTTCTATGATTTGAGACATTACTTTTGGGATGACCCACACCTTTATAAAGAAGGAGTAGATGGTGTTATTAGACGTTGTGTACCTGAGCATGAACAGGAACAGATCCTACGCAAGTGCCACTCCGAAGCTTATGGAGGACACCACGCGGGAGATAGAACTGCACATAAGGTATTGCAATCTGGTTTTTATTGGCCTACTCTCTTCAAGGATGCCCGTAAGTTTGTCTTATATTGTGATGAATGTCAAAGAATTGGTAATATTAGTAGACGTCAAGAAATGCCTATGAATTATTCACTTTTTATTGAACCATTTGATGTCTGGGGCTTTGATTATATGGGACCCTTTCCTGCCTTTAATGGATATACACATATTTTAGTTGCTGTTGATTACGTTACTAAGTGGGTAGAAGCTATTCCAACTAGTAGTGTTGATCATAATACCTCTATTAAAATGCTTAAGGAAGTTATTTTCTGAGGTTTGGAGTCCCTAGATATTTAATGACTGATGGTGGTTAACATTTTATTCATGGTGCTTTCCGTAAAATGCTTGCTAAGTATGATGTTAATCATAGAATTGCATCTCCGTGTCACCCACAGTCTAGTGGTCAGGTAGAATTAAGTAATAGAGAGCTCAAATTAACTTTGCAAAAGACTGTCAATAGGTCTAGAAAGAATTGGTCCAAGAAACTTGATGATGCATTATGGGCCTATAGAACTGCATATAAAAATCCTATGGGTATGTCTCCGTATAAAATGGTTTATGGAAAAGCATGTCACTTACCTCTCGAACTACAACATAAGGCATATTGGGCTATTAAAGAGCTCAACTATGATTTCAAACTTGCCGGTGAGAAGAGGTTATTTGATATTAGCTCAGTTGATGAATGGAGAACCCAAGCTTATGAAAATGCCAAGTTGTTTAAAGAAAAAGTTAAAAGATGGCATGACAAAAGGATACAAAAGCGTGAGTTTAATGTAGGTGATTATGTATTGCTATACAACTCTCGTTTAAGATTTTTTGCAGGAAAACTTCTCCCCAAATGGGAAGGTCCCTATGTTAACGAGGAGGTCAATCATTCTGGTGCCATAAAAATCAACAACTTCGAAGGCACAAATCCGAAGGTGGTGAACGGTCAAAGAATTAAACATTATATCTCAGGTAATCCCATAAATGTTGAAACCAATATTATTGAAACAGTAACCCGGAGGAATACATAAGAGACACTTTCGAGCGTTTGGACTCGAAAAGGAATAGGTATGTGGTACGGTAAGTAAACCGACTCCAAAACAATTTTAAGGCAATATTTCTCCGTTTTGGAATATTTAGAAAAATAGAAAAATAAGTAGCAGTCAGGAAGGACACGAGGGCCCCACGAGGGTGGAGGGCGCCCTACCCCCTGGCGCACCCCTACCTCGTGAGCACCTCGTGTGCCTTCCGGACTCCGTTTTCTTGCACAATACGTATTTTGGTCGGTAAAAATTCATTATATATTCTCCCGAAGGTTTTGACTCCCGTATCACGCAAATATCCTTTGTTTTTTGTTTCGAGTTGTTGCTGCTGCAAATTAGAGCAAGATGTCTTCTCAAGAGTCAGTCGGGGAGAGCCGGGTGCCTCATCCGGCATCGGAACCAAGGGCAAACAGTGACGCTGACCACTTTGGGCCAGCAATGGAGGAAGAGATGGAGCTGACTTAATGAGGGTAGATGCCATGGAGGATCAAGAAGTCACTTCTCGCCTCCGAGCTGGGTTCACGATGGGGGAACTATAGAGCTCGGCTATTCCAAACTCGGTTATCCCTTCCAATGTTAGATTTCTTTCTTATGAAAATATGAAGAGGAGTGTTGCTTGTTCTCCCGCAGCTATGCAACATCCTTGGGTGCAAGGAGCCTTAATAGTTACTGGAAAGCTTCGTAAGGTAATAATGGACCTCAAGCAGCAAGTCAATAAGCTCGAGGAGGAGAACCGTATCCTGAGGGGAATCATCGCCAAGAATATTACACCAACGACAAAGAAGGAGACATAATCACATGGGTATGGTCACTCCCCTTGGAAACTGCCAAGCTTGGGGGAGGTGCCCCGGTATCGTATCACCATCACATCACCTATCTTTACTGTTTTCTTTAGTTCGATCCTATTAGTAGTATCTTGATCTAGTAGAATAAAGTCTATGGCATGATTTAGTTTTGAGTTTTGCTTTATGATCTCTTTATGTAATTGAGTCCGTGAGCTATATATAATGAAGATTAGTGTTGAGTCAAGGGCTTGATTATTTTGCCATGATCTTGAGTGAATAAAAGAAAAGGAATAAAAGGAAACAAATAGTTCATATTGATCTTATTAAGAGTAATGACTTCACATAGAAAGAGTATGATGATTAAAAGTTGTCGGGAGTTGGAAGACATAGCTTTGTTCATCGTTGCAATTAATAGGAAGTAATAAGGAAAGAGAGGTCTCACATATAAATATACTATTATTGACATCTTTTATGATTGGGAGCACTCATTAAAATATGACATGCTAAAGAGTTGATGTTGGACAAGGAAGACAACGTAATGAGTTGTGTTTTCTTATATCTAAGATAAAGTATGTTGTCATGGATCGTCCAACATGTTGAGCTTGCCTTTCCCCCTCATGCTAGCTAAATTCTCAGCACCAAGTAGAGATACTACTTGTGCTTCCAAAATCCCTTGAACCAGTTTTGCCATGAGAGTCCACCATATCTACCTATGGATTGAGTAAGATCCTTCAAGTAAGTTGTCATCGGTGCAAATCAATAAAAATTGCTCTAAATATGTATGATTGATTGGTGTGGGAGAAATAATCTTTATACGATCTTGTGATGTGGAAGTAATAAAAGCGACAGACTGCATAATAAAGGTTCATATCACAAGTGGCAATATAAAGTGACGTTCTTTCGCATTAAGATTTTGTGCATCCAACCACAAAAGCGCATGGCAACCTCTGCTTCCCTCTGCGAAGGGCCTATCTTTTACTATTATCTTCTACCTTATGCAAGCGTCATGGTGATCTTCACCTTTCCTTTTTCATTTTATCCTTTGGCAAGCACAGTATGTTGGAATGATCCTGACATATGTACCTAATTGGATGTAGGGGAGCATGAGTTATTATTGTTGACATTACCCTTGAGGTAAAAGGTTGGGAGGCGAAACTATAAGCCCCTATCTTTCTCTGTGTCCGATTAAAACTCCGTAACCACAAGTATTGCGTGAGTGTTAGCAATTATGAACGACTAGATGATAGTTGAGTATGTGGACTTGCTATTAAGCTCTGACCTAGACTCTTTCTGATGTTATGATAAATTGCAATTGCTTCAATGACTGAGATTATAGTTTGTTGGTTCTCAATAAAGTTTATGATTCGTACTTTTGCATTGTGAATAGATTATTACTTGAGCATAAGAAATCATATGACAAAATCTATATATGTTGCTGTTATAAGAATAATCATGATGCCTTCATGTCCGTATTTTATTTTTATCGACACCTCTACCTCTAAACATGGGGACATATTTATCGTTATCGGCTTTCGCTTGAGGACAAGCGAGGTCTAAGCTTGGGGGAGTTGATACGTCCATTTTGCATCATGCTTTTATATCGATATTTATTGCATTATGGGTTGTTATTACATGTTATGTCACAATACTTATGCCTATTCTCTCTTATTTTACAAGGTTTACATAAGGAGGGAGAATGCCGGCAACTGGAATTCTGGCTGGAAAAGGAGCAAATATTAGAGACCTATTCTGCACAACTCCAAAAGTCCTCAAACTCCACGAAAGTCATTTTTGGAAATAATAAAAAATATCCAGCGGAAGAAGTTCACCAGAGGAGGGCACACCTGTCCACGAGGGTGGGGGGCGCGCCCTACCCCCCAGGGCGCGCCCCCCTACCTCGTGGGCCCCCTGTTGGCTCTCCGATGCCCATCTACTGCTATATGAGGTCTTTCCATGAGGAAAAAATCATAAGCAATCTTTCAGGACAAAACTCCGCCGCCACGAGGCGGAACCTTGGTGGAACCAATCTAGGGCTCCGGTAGAGCTGTTCTGCCGGGGGCACTTCCCTCCGGGAGGGGGAAATCATCGTCATCATCATCACCAACGCTCCTCTCATAGGGAGAGGGCAATCTCCATCAACATCTTCACCAGCACCATCTCATCTCAAAACCCTAGTTCATCTCTTGTATCCAATTCTTGTCTCCAAGTCCGGGATTGGTACTAGTAGGTTGCTAGTAGTGTTGATTACTCCTTGTAGTTGATGCTAGTTGGTTTATTTGGTGGAAGATCATATGTTCAGATCCTTTATGTATATTAATACCCCTCTGATTATGAACATGAATATGCTTTGTGAGCAGTTACGTTTGTTCCTGAGGACATGGGAGAAGTCTTGCTATTAGTAGTCATGTGAATTTGGTATTCGTTCGATATTTTGATACGATGTATGTTGTCTAGCCTCTAGTGGTGTTATGTGAACGTCGATTACATAACACTTCACCATTATTTGGGCCTAGAGGAAGGCATTGGGAAGTAATAAGTAGATGATGGGTTGCTAGAGTGACAGAAGCTTAAACCCTAGTTTATGCGTTGCTTCGTAAGGGGCTGATTTGGATCCATATATTTCATGCTATGGTTAGGTTTACCTTAATACTTTTGTCGTAGTTGCAGATGCTTGCAATAGAGTTTAATCATAAGTGGGATGCTTGTTCAAGTAAGAACAGCACCCAAGCACCGGCCCACCCACATATCAAATTATCAAAGTACCGAATGCGAATCATATGAACGTGATGAAAACTAGCTTGACGATATTCCCATGTGTCCTCAGGAGCGCTTTTCCTATTATAAGAGTTTGTACAGGCTTGTCCTTTGCTACAAAAAGGATTGGGCCACCTTGCTGCACTTTATTTACTTTTGTTACTTGTTGCTCGTTACAAATTATCTTATCACAAAACTATCTGTTACCCCTTATATCTGTACTTGCAGAGAATACCTTGCTGAAAACCGCTTATCATTTCCTTCTGCTCCTCGTTGGGTTCGACACTCTTACTTATTGAAAGGACTATGATAGATCCCCAATACTTGTGGGTCATCACCGCCCCCCTCCTTGTCCAATTCGGACTTGGGGGGGGAGGGGCGTGTGGCTGCCCCTTGGCCGCCTCTCCTCTTCCACCAATTGGGCCCATGAGGCCCAATAACCTCCGGGGTTCCGTAACCCCGGTACTCCTAAGATATATCCGATAACCCCCGGAACCATTCCAGTGTCCGAATATAGTCGTCCAATATATCAGTCTTCATGTCTCGACCATTTCGAGACTCCTCGTCATGTCCATGATCACATCCAGGACTCTGAACTACCTTCGGTACATCAAAACATATAAACTCATAATATAACTTTCATCATAACTTTAAGCGTGCGGACCCTACGGGTTCGAGAACTATGTAGACATGACCGAGACACGTCTCTGGCCAATAACCAATAGCGGAACCTGGATGCTCATATTGGCTCCCACATATTCTACGAAGATCTTTATCGGTCAAACCGCATAACAACATACATTGTTCCCTTTGTCATCGGTATGATACTTCCCCGAGATTCGATCGTCGGTATCTCAATACCTAGTTCAATCTTGTTACCGGCATGTCTCTTTACTCGTTCCGTAATACATCATCTCGCAACTAACTCATTAGTTGCAATGCTTGCAAGGCTTATAGTGATGTGCATTACCGAGTGGGCCCAGAGATACCTCTCTGACAATCAGAGTGACAAATCCTAATCTCGAAATACGCGAACCCAACAAGTACCTTTGGAGACACCTGTAGAGCACCTTTATAATCACCCAGTTACGTTGTGACGTTTGGTAGCACACAAAGTGTTCCTCCGGTAAACGGGAGTTGCATAATCTCATAGTCATAGGAACATGTATAAGTCATGAAGAAAGCAATAGCAACATACTAAACGATCGAGTGCTAAGCTAATGGAATGGGTCAAGTCAATCACATCATTCTCCTAATGATGTGATCACGTTAATCAAATGACAACTCATGTCTATGGTTAGGAAACATAATCATCTTCGATTAACGAGCTAGTCAAGTAGAGGCATACTAGTGACACTCTGTTTGTCTATGTATTCACACATGTATTATGTTTCCGGTTAATACAATTCTAGCATGAATAATAAACATTTATCATGATTTAAGGAAATAAATAATAACTTTATTATTGCCTCTAGGGCATATTTCCTTCAGAGTCTTTAAAAGCTCTTGATGATCCTCTAAGGTAGTTTCATGAGCTAAATTAAGAGTGTTTAGTTCTTTAGTTAGACGCTCAATCTCCTTCTTATCATCGTCATTCGTTTTATCTTGATTAGCATGATTAAAAGCAATTTTCTCATACTTTTCATCACTAGAGTTGTCAACAAGTAAATCATCATCACCTAGCAAATCATCTTCATCACTATTGAAATCAACATACTCGGGGTGTGATACGTTGGGGCCTTTAGCCATGAAGCATCTTCCAATCCCTTTATTTGGTGAATCAAATATGTCGTAGGAGTTGGATGACACAAGTGCAAGACCGGCAACACCTTCATCTTGAGTATATTCGGAGTCGGAGTGATAGCTTCTCTCGGAGTAGTTGTCAGAGTCGGAGCCGGATACCCATTCACCAACATGAGCTTGATGTCTTCCTCTTGTGTAGCTCTTTGATGACTTGTCCTTCCTTTCCAAATCATTGCTTCTCCGAGAGGGTCTTCGTTCATAACGATCATCTCTACCCCTCCTCTCTCTTGGTGGTGATTCTTCTCTTTTGCTTCTCCTTTTAGGCGAGTCTTCTCTTCTTTTGTAGGGAGTCGTACACTCACTGGAGTAGTGTCCGGGTCTTCCACAATTGTAGCAATTGCGATCAAGACTAGCAGATCTTTTGTCATTGTAGGACCTTGACTTGGAACTTCTTTCTGTGCTTCTACTCTTGTAGAACTTGTTGAAGTTCTTCACCATTAGGCTCAATTCTTCATTGAAGACTTGTTTCTCACTTGATGTTGTAGGAGCATCACATGAAGCTTTGTAAGCACCACTAGACTTGTTGTGTAGCTCTTCTTTATCCTTGAGTGACATCTCATGAGCAACAATTCTACCAATGACTTCCGTTGGCTTGAGATCTTTGTAATTGGGCATCATTTGGATCAAAGTGCACACGGTATCATATTTTCAATCCAAGGCTCTTAGGATCTTCTTGATGATGAATATGTCGGTCATCTCTTCACTTCCTAAGCCGTCAATCTCATTTGTGATGAGAGCAAGCCTAGAGTACATTTTAGCGACACCTTCACAATCCTTCATTTTGAACTTGTCAAGTTGACTTTGAAGCACATCCAATTTGGGTTCCTTGATGAACTCGGTACCTTCGTGCATATCAATCAAAGTATCCAAAATTTCCTTTGCATTCTCAAGGCGACTGGTTTTGTTGAATTCTTGGGGGCACAAACCGTTGAAGAGGATATCTCAAGCTTGAGCGTTGTATTGCAACATCTTCAATTCTTCCGTGGTCGCTTCACGATTTGATTCTCTTCCATCGAAGAATTCACCTTGCAAGCCAATACACACAATAGCCCGAACGGCGGGGTTATGTCCAAGAATATGTATTTTCATTTTATGCTTCCAACTAGCAAAATTAGTACCATCAAAGTAAGGACCTCTATGGTGGTAATTTCCTCGCTAGACGCCATACTCTCATAGGTTGTGAAAACAAGGCTTTGATCACCAAAGCTACGGAAATCAAGGCAAATGGAGATCAAAGCTCTGATACCACTTGTAAGATCCAAAGTAGGTCTAGAGGGGGGTGATTAGACTACTTGACCAAATAAAAATCTAGCCTTTCCCAATTTTAAGTCTTGGTAGATTTTAACAACTTAGCACAAGTCAAGCAATCAACCTACACATGCAATTCTAAGAGTATAGCAGTGGAATGTAAAACATTGCATATGAAGGTAAAGGGAGGGGTTTGGAAAGGCAAACGCAATGTAGACACGGAGATTTTTGGCATGGTTCCGATAGGAGGTGCTATCGTACATCCACATTGATGGAGACCTCAACCCACGAAGGGTAACGACTGCGCGAGTCAACGGAGGGCTCCACCATGAAGGGTCCACGAAGAAGCAACCTTGTCTATCCCACCATGGCCATCGCCCACGAAGTACTTGCCTCACTTGGGTAGATCTTCACGAAGTAGGCAATCTCCTTGCCCTTAAAAACTCCTTGGTTCAACTCCACAATCTTGACGGAGGCTCCCAAGTGACACCAAACCAATCTAGGAGATACCACTCTCCAAAAGGTAATAGATGGTGTGTTGATGATGAACTCCTTGCTCTTGTGCTTCAAATGATAGTCTCCCCAACACTCAAATCTCTCTCACAGATTTGGCTATGGTGGAAAGATGATTTGAGTGGAAAGCAACTTGGGGAAGGCTAGAGATCAAGATTCTTGTGGTTGGATTGGAATGTCTTTGTCTCAACACATGAGTAGGTGGTTCTCTCAGAAAATGAATGCTGGAAGTGTAGGCACGTTCTGATGGCTCTCTCACAAATGGAGAGGAGGGTGGAGGGGTATATATAGCCTCCACACAAAATCTAACCATTACACACATAAGAGCCAACTCGGTCAGACCGAATAGATGAACTCGGTGAGACCGACTCAGTTCAAAACGTGAACGTTAGGCTTTTCGATGGGACCAACATATACAACTCGATGGGACCGATGAGCTAGGGTTAGGGCAAAACATGATCTCGGTTTGACCGATTACTTGAACTCGGTGAGACCGATTTTAGTAATAAGCAAAACAGATAGTTGGTCAGGCAAACTCAGTGGGACCGATCGCTCCTTTTGGTGATACCAAAACGTTACGAAAGAGAAACAGAGAGTTTGCACTACGAACTCAGTGGGACCGATCGCTCATTTTGGTGAGGCCGAAACATTATGAAGGGAAACAAAGAGTTTGTAGTCCCATCTCGGTGAGACCGAGATCCCTATTGGTGAGACTGGACTGATTAGGGTTTCTGGCTATGGCTATGTCAAGTGAAAATTGGTGGCGCCAGATGAATCAAATCGGTGGGGCCGAGTTTGACTTTAGGTTTAGGACATATTTGGATTTGAGAAAATGGTCGAGGGCTTTAGATCATAGCACTATGCATTTTGAGCAACTAGACCATTAAGCAACACCTCGTCCCCTTTTAATAGTATTGGGTTTTCCTATGGACTCAACGTGATCTTGGCTCACTAAAATAGAAATGAGAGTCTTGAGCTTTTGCCAATATTTGTCCTTAGCATTTTGAGGGGTCCACATCTCTAGTCCATGTCATGCCAATCATTGAACTTTCTGAAATAGTCAACTTGAAAGGATATTAGTTCAATGAGCTATATGTTGTTATGAATTACCAAAACCACCCAGGGCTTAGTTATGCTTTTACTTTCGGTGAGGGGGAAGGGGTCTAGAGGGCAAGGTGGACAAAGGGGAGAGTGGGAGGCACCAGGGACGTGAAGATCGAATCCCTAATCTAGCCGATGCTCAAAGCGTGTCACTGGCATGCCGGACCACGTGCACATTTACTCAACGTGCTTGACCATGTCTAGTGGGTAGCCCCTACATACCGGAGAACCTCTTGTGCATTACTTTGGCTAAGGCTGCTCTCTGATGAAGTATAGCATCAACTAAAGTTGTTGGCAGCAAGATTAGACTAGATGTTGCGGTCAAATGGATGTATTAATTAGAGAAACAAGTTGTCACAGGTAAGTGGGATAGGAAGGACTACAAGCTGTGGAAATTTGAGATAATTTGGACAAGTTTCGAAGGTAGTTGCTGCACAACTGCCAATTCTGGTCTAGAAACAAAGTTTGGAAGCTGGGCTCACATGATGTGATGGATTGAGCTGAAATTTGGTATAACATGAATATTTAGGTATATGGAGATACAAGAAAATTTTCAACTCATTTGGATACTCCTAGCTAGCACTTCCATCACAAAGCTTCTCTTTGGACAAAAACTTTGGGAATTTGCTGAGGGAGATTAGCTACGCAAATGAATTTGAATTTTGGCATGAGACAATAAAATAGGTAGGATAGAGTACTCAAACAGTTTGAGAGAAATCAAACAAAGATAAATAGTACTTCCTTCACAAAGTACCATTCTGGACATAATAGAAAATGGATATTTCTGAAATGCTTTTGAACTAGGCAATGAAGGGTTTTGGCATATTTGGAGGAGATATGATCCAAATGATTTATGAGAATTTTGTGGGAATTTTGCAAAAGACAGAAATATAGGTTGATTCATAACCTAGGGAAAACATGATTATTCCTTTAATAGAAAAGGAATATTCCCAAGTAATAAAGATTGTGGTTGGGCTAGGATGGAAATGACATGATCTTGGGAAATACTAGAGAGTGTTGATTCACTTGGGAGGAGAAGGAAAGATAATCTTCCCAAATTTTAAGTCCATAGAGCCAATTCAAAAAGGAATCCAAATTCAAATTCAAACAAATCCAAAATAAACTGATAATGTAGGCCAAAAATTGGGGTGATACAGGTGTTCACCCGAAGACTAGCACGTGGAAGAAACTGGTAATGTTGAGCACATCATGGCCTACCTCCGACACAAAATTCCCCATTTGCCGTAAGTTGCGTCAAATTATCGGTGCAATGCACACATGCGAGTGAGCAAGTGATAGACGACCGTCCCATTAGCTGGCATTAGCGTACTTTTTAATTTGATTTTCTTTCGGTTTTGGGAACTTTTTAGAAGGTTCCTTAATCGATTTTATTTATGTTAGTTGCCTTTACTATTTTTTTATTCCTTTTGTTTTCTTTTCCTTTTTCATAAATTCACAATTTCAAAAAATCTTCATTTTTCTAAAATCACTTTTTATAAAAATGGAAGGAATTTCTAATTGTTTTTCATGTCTTTCGGAAACTATTTATGTTTTAAGAAATTTTCAGAATTTTATTTTTTTTCACTTTTAAAAACATGTTCAATTTCAATATTTTCTTCATGTATTCAAAAACTATTTGCATTTTTTCAGATTTTAAGATTTTGTTCACTTTTTAGAAAATGTAAAATTTTGTCAAAATGTTGATAATTTCAAAATAAATCATGCTTTACAAAAATAACTCACGTTTTCAAAACATGTTTGGAATTTCAAAATTATTTCACTTTTAAATGCTCACAATTAGTAAAATTTCTTTCAAAATTTTAAAAATGTTTATAATTTAAAAAAGTTCTCCATTTTCAAAATTTGTTCATTTTTATTGAAAATATGCTCACGATGTTCAAAAATGTTTGGAATTTCTATTTTTCTTTTTGTTTCCCTGGAATTTCAAAACAAAATTCAAATTAAAAATGTTCATGTTTTTTAGAAAATTGTTCAAATAATTTGAACAATACATACACGGCTACAGTGTGCACGTCGTTGCAGTGCATACATGGCCGGGGCCACTGCGGAATGTTTACTACAGTGTGCCTTCTCCAACAGCTAGGTCCAGCTCAGTGGGATTGCCCTATGTAAAGTTTGCATGGGCAGCTAGTGCTACAGCACCAGCCTAGTCAGATTGACCTAGGGCGCAACAAGCTAGGAGGTCCCCTGCAATACCTCGTCGCCATGCAGAGGCCCTGTCGCAGTTCCCACTAGAGAGCACGCTGAAGATCCGGTGCTCCACCTAATTTCGAAGCGGTTAAAGATGCGCCCGGACTTACAGGAATTCATCAATCGGTCAATCAAAAGGATTCCCTCACCAAAGTATGGACACTCAAGAACATCCAAGTGTTGGGAGCAGAGATATCTGCAAAGGTGAACAGACATCATGTGGCTCATATGCATTCGAGATATATTTAGATCAAAAACAATTAAGCAGTAATGCTGACAAGCAAATTGGTTGGGGAGCGATTACAATAGAATATGCACCTTAGGTGCAAAACCCGGCACGCTTCAAGTTTGCTCCGATAGGATAAGGGCATTCAACAATTTAAAAAAAAATGTAGCAGCCCATGTGAATTTGGAGCCCAACAAAACTAAGAAGAAATCAGAGATTGAATTGAATGGAGCAAATTGTATTGCTATTGAGTTGGGGTATTTATATCTCCCCAAGAGTCATGTACAAATGTTGGTTACAATGTTGCATCCGTTGGAAGAGACATGATGTTTGTTCGGGATGGACAACATTCGGACAACGTAGAAATTCTAAATGTCAGATAGTTTATCTTATAGAATATTCAAATACAAATCTAAATGCTCAATTAGCCTAATAAGTACGCTAATTGTTCCTAACACCCCCTTGGACAAACGTCATCCTTCATATATTTCATCATGCTGAAATTTTCCATATAGTGTTGGTTGTTGGATTGTCCTTAATTGATCTTGGCAGTCTTCGATCTTGAAATCTTGATTGTATAGTTAATATCTTCTTAAAATCCTATAGGAAAATATAAGCAGAAAACATAGGATTTTGATATATGATGGGTACGTTAATTGCCCCATTATAACCTATATGAGAAATCTGTTGGAAATCTCATAAAGAAAAAGTATATTTTTTAGTATCGAATGATAGTTAATAAGTATAGTTCTAGGAGTTTTCTCCCCCGAACTTTGCAAAATTTCAATTTGCAATATACACACACACACATACATAAACACTATTCTGATCATGGGATCAGAATATTATTCAGATCACAACATGAACTTCCTGAGTTACATGCCTGAACTTCCCTGTGTAGGAACCCAACCTTCAGGCTATCTTCGCAACCGTGTCTCCCCGCGCGAATTATTCTTGTTAGTCGTGTTCTATATGATGTAAGTGTAATCTTGAAACGGGTTTAGCAACTAAATGCCCGTTTTAAATAGAAATCTCGCTCACTGGCGGATTTTGCTCTCAGGTCGTGATGAACTTGCGTTTTTTGCAATTTTACTGCCTGAGTTGTTCGACCTGAACTTCCCCATGTGCTAAGTTGAACTTCCGCCAACATTGCCCAAATGGGGCTTGCGATATATCATTGGGAAGCTATGGACACGAGTATCATGACCCAAGTTAAATTTTTGGCAAAATGTAATTGGCTTAAGAGCGGTTTTCAAAACCGTTTTTTTTTCAAACAAAAAACGTGAATCATATTTTCGATCGCATTTCTAAAACGTTTATCGGAATGAGGCAAATAATATGGCGTTGGAAAGCTTCTGCAAAACCACTCCTTCCACATGTTGAAAGTTTTCTCTAATTCCATATGGTTAAAGAGTAATTTGGAAAATCGTAAAATTTAGCAAACCAAACACCTGAATTCGTATTTTCGATGCCATTTCTAAATGGCTAATCCAATTGAGGCAAATAATATGGCTTTGGAAATCTTATGAAAATGCACTACTTTTCCATGTTGAATTTTTTTCTAATTTTGAACAGTTTAAGAGTAATTTAGAAAACGGTACAAGTTCCACCGATTTCGTATTTTTGAGCTAATTTTTTAACTGTACATCCGAATGAAGCAAATGATGTGGCGTTGGAAAGCTTGAACTAATGCAAAACTTTTTGGTACATATTGTTTCTTCCAATTCTTTACGGTTTTAAGTCAAATTTGAAAATGGACAAAAACGTTTTTTGGCCGTAATTTCTACAAACTTTATTGCAATGGGGAAAATAATATACCGTTGAAAAGTTACAGAAAATGCGAAACTTTTTCGTATGTAAAGTTTTCTCTAATTCCCAACTGTTTTCAAGTAATTTAGAAAATGGCGAGATCATGATTTCTGCCTTTATCGCGAACAGATTTTTCGAAAATGCACTGCGTGAAGTACTTGAACTTTTGTGGCAATTCTGTTTGAACTTCACTGTGTTTTTTGATGTGATGTTTTTTGCCTGTAACTCCCAAACCACTTACCTGAATTGAGCAAATGATATACCGATGAAAAGCTGTTGAAAACATGCAACTTTCCCGTGTTCATCAGTTTTTCATACTCGTGATGGTTCAAAAGAATATTTTGAATACTTAAAAATGTGTGTTAAACGGTATGCATGAAAATTTTAAACCGTTCGTCGATATGTAGTACATAATATACCGTTGGAAAGCTTATGAATAGCAACACGTTTTTCATGTTGACACATGTTACAAATTCGTTGTCGTTTGAGAGCAGTTTTTAAAATGGCAAAAACAACATTGTTTTTTTTTGCCTTTCTTTTAACATGTAAATGAACGATGGACGTCTCACACATGAATTTTGAATTATGTTAGGAGTAGCACGTGAACTTCTTGCAACAAAATTTTTAAACTTTTACTTTTTTATTCTTATATTCTTATGTGAAACGCATTTCGTGTAGTAGGTGGACTTTTCGTTGTTTTCACCTTGAACTTCTGTCACGTATTTTTGTTCAATCTCTCAGAAGAATTTTTCAACTTTCTCGGGCCGAGCACTTGAACTTCTAGGAACAAAACTTTTGGACTTTGCCTTTTTATTCTTTTTTCTCATACGAAACGCACACCATGCAGTACATGAACTTATGAATATTATCAAATTTGAACTTCTCTCTATTTTGCTTTAGTAACGGAAAAAGTTTGAGTTTTGTTTATAGACATTGAACCTCTCTAACTTTTTTATTTGAACTTCTTTGTGTATTTTTTTAGTTATGTGAAAATTGGAGTTTTATTAGAAACATCAAACTTCTTCGTTATTTTCAATTGAACTTGTTGGTTTTATTATTTAGTAATCAGAAAAAACCCAAGTTTTTAAGTAAATATCAAACTGCTATGCTTTTTCCAATTGAACTTCTTTGTTATTATGGATTGAACTTATTGGTTTTTTCTTTAGTAAACGGAAAAATCCGAGTTTTCAAATACAATATCAAAAAGCTCCATTTTTAAATTTGAACTTCTTCATTTTATTTCTTTTAGTAATGGAAAAAATTCTAGATTTGTAATAAACATCGAACCGCTCATATATTTTAATTTGAACTTCTGGTTTTCTTTATAAATTATAAAGATCCATCGAAATCCATGGGAATTTTTTGAACTTTTTGTTTGTCATTTTCTTTGACCTCTCCATTTTATTAATTATGAACTTTCAGAGTTAACAAGTCCATTTATACATGAACTTCTTGACGGTATGTCCCCTACCGGCTCAAGTTTTATGCATTCTTATATATACAAAAAAAGGAAATGAAAATATAAAAAATGTTGCGTTCTTATGGATACCACTAACACTTTTTGAAAGCACAATATTCTACTATATTTTTTTGCATAGTTTTGACACAAAAAATGGACTTCTTCGTGTTATTCATTAGTAACGGGAAAAGTCCTAGTTATGTAATAAATATCGAACGCTCACTTCTTTAAATTTGAACTTCTAGGTATTATTTTTTAAAGAAGGAAAATATGTTTTTAAACTTTTTGAACTGCTCGGTTTTTTCAATTTGACCTTGTTGATATTGTAATAAATATTGAACTTCTCCGTTATTTAAATTTGAACCTCTAATTTTTTTAGAGCCAATGTTATGCATTGGACTGCACAATCACGTATAATCGGACAAGAAGTGTTATGCATTTATAGTAGGATATAATGTACAACTATCACGTGCAATGCATCAAACTTCAACCTGGAGCCATATTGGACTCCAAAACTACATTTTCAAACTATGTACGTAGCAGTGCAAAGCATAGGAAAATCGCAGGTGAATACTTACCCAGAATAGTTTCTTCTCACGCATTAATGCAAACACACTTGGGGAACAAACTGCCAGCGATATATCTTAAAAATTTATAGGAAGCCAAGTTTCCATAGCTACAGGGATTCATGGTAAGAGACACAACAAATTCTTTGCCTCCAAATCATACTGGTATACTAGCGCCGGATGGACGAGTTTGCACCAGTGATTCTTCTTCTGCAACCACACCACCACCCGCCCGCGGCTGCTTCAAACTCCATTTTCTACTTCTTCAAAAGGACAAACTTTGTCGAACGGACACTGTGTGAGGTGATGGAGTGCTTGCACGGGAGGCAATAGATGGACTGCTCGCACATCAGGTGACGAACTTCTCGTGGTGGAGAGGGAAGAGTTGTTCGGTCGGTTGTTAACCAAGCATTGACGGGAAGCGGCAGCTTCGTGCTCAGACGGAGACGAGATTGGGAAAGTGGCATTTTTCAGGCACCGTGTGGAAGTATGAATCCTTTTCCTGAACCTTGATAGTGCACCAAGTAACTTGTATTATTAGTATATGTTCACAGTTCAGAGCATGGCTCATAGACTTGCAGGATTGCAATATAATTAGGCAAAATGGAAATATTTTCAACAAAACATGTGCTCTGAACATCAACATACCGCTATTGTTAGGCAACTGGTGGACGCGGAACTGAAGATGAGCACAGTGGCTTGGTCGTGGACGAAATACAGGCACTGGTCGCGCTCAATGGCAAGGGCAGTCCTGTCCAGGCAACCAGAGAAGGTCAGGGAGGCTGATGGCGACGGGTCCAGCGGCGACCCCAGGATCCGGTAGCATATGGGGTTGGGGCCCCTGGCCATGGCATGTACAGGAGACCTCGAGTACAGTGACGACCGTCGATGGCAGAGGTGAGGAGGTATGGTGGCGGAGGTGAGCTAGTAGACTGCATCCAGTGACGGTGACGTGCAGAATCCAAGCCATGCGCGGGTGGCGATGGACTGGCAATGTTCAAGCCGTTATGTACAAAATCTGCAATAGGTGCTTGAATTGGTACAAATATTAGAAAATATAGCATGTTAGTTATCACAGGGGGCGGGATCATAATCACTAGCCAAATGACATCGAGGAGATTTTATCAGCTATCAAGCCGGCCGGTATCACACGATTTTCATCTCTATTTGGCGAATATTGCCGCAACCAAGTCTGAATTGGGTGGCCATTTCTCAGCCTGAAGCTAGTTACCTGGCGTGAAGGGGAACTTGTGGGGAGGAAGGGGCGTAGCATGCCCTTCTGGATCTTCCAGTCGATGGGGTTGATGCTGGCCGCCTCCATCTTCAGCAGCACCTCGCCTTTCTTCGGCGACGGCACCGGCACCTCCACATGCTGCGAGTGAAATTCACCATGGAGTTGGTCGATCAGTTCCATCGGTGAACACATCGAATAAGAAGAGATGATTTCCAGTTCAGTTGTGCACACGGAGAGATCGTATCTTGAGGCCTTCAGCTCCACCGCTATACTTGTTGTACTGCACAGCTCTCATCGTCCTCGGGGCCGCCATGGCAGCGTCGTGTCCCGCATGAGAGAGAGAGAGAGAGAGAGAGAGAGGAGAAAGAGAGAAGGACGATGGTGAGATACATGTACGGTTGGTGGGCGGTGTGGTTGATGTCGCATGAAGCTACGTCGGTATTTCCCCAAAGAGGAAGGGATGATGCAGCACAAACACGGTAGGTATTTCCCTCTGATATGAAACCAAGGTTATCGAACCAGTAGGAGAACCAAGCAACACAACGTAAACAGCCCCTGCACACAGATAACAAATCCTCGCAACCCGACATGTTAAAGGGGTTGTCAATCCCTTCCGGGGTACGGCGCCTCAAGTGGCAAACAGACGTGAGATAAAATTTGTAGTAGATTGATAGAACGAACGCCAAATAAAATAAATAGAAATAAAATGCAGCAAGGTATTTTTGTATTTTTGGTTTAATAGATCTGAAAATAAATGCAAAGAAAAAGTAGATCGCAAAGGCAAATATATGAGAAAGAGACCCGGGGGTCGTAGGTTTCACTAGTGGCTTCTCTCGAGAAAAATAGCAAACGGTGGGTGAACAAACTATTGTTGGGCAATTGATAGAACTTCAAATACTCATGACGATATCCAGGCAATGATCGTTATATAGGCATCACGTCCAAGATTAGTAGACAGACTCCTGACTGCATCTACTACTATTACTCCACACATCGACCGCTATCCAGCATGCATCTGGTGTATTAAGTTCATGGAAAAATAGAGCAACGCAATAAGAACGATGACATGATGTAGACAAGATCTATCTATGTAGAGATAGACCCCATCGTTTTATCCTTAGTAGCAATGATACATACGTGTCAGTTCCCTTTCTGTCACTGGGATCAAGCACCGTAAGATTGAACCCACTACAAAGCACCTCTTCCCATTGCAAGATAAATAGATCAAGTTGGCCAAAAAAACCAAATATCGGAGAAGAAATACGAGGCTATAAGAGATCATGCATAAAAGAGATCAAAGAAACTCAAATACTTTCATGGATATAAAAGATAGATTTGATCATAAACTCAAAGTTCATCGATCCCAACAAACACACCGCAAAAAGAGTTACATCATATGGATCTCCAAGAGACCATTGTATTGAGAATTCAGAGAGAGAGAGAGATGAAGCCATCTAGCTACTAACTACGGACCCGAAGTCTACAAAGAACTACTCACGCATCATCGGAGAGGCACCAATGGAGGTGGTGAACCCCATCCGAGATGGTGTCTAGATTGGATCTGGTTGTTCCGAACTCTGCGGCTGCTGGATGAATATTTCGTCGACTCCCCTAGGGTTTTGGGAATATTGGGGTATTTATAGAGCAAAGAGGCGGTCCGGGGGGCACCCGAGGTGGGCACAACCCACCAAGGCGCGCTTGGGCCTCCTGACGCGCCCTGGTGGGTTGTGCCCTCCTCGAGGCACCCCCCAGGCGCAGCCAGGGCCCATTATGTTCCTTCTAGTCCATAAAAAATCTCTGTGGAGTTTCGTTGCGTTTGGACTTCGTCTGATATTGATTTCCTACGATGTAAAAAACATGCAGAAAACAACAAGTGGAACTTGGCACTATGTCAATAGGTTAGTACCAAAAATGATATAAAATGACTATAAAATGATTATAAAACATCCAAGATTGATAATATAACAGCATGGAACAATCAAAAATTATAGATACGTTGGAGACGTATCAGTGGTGTGTAATGCGGTGATGCTAATTCACAAAAGCAAACCAAAAACAGCATCCCTCATCTTCGCAGATCCTGGACTGTCGTCGATCCTCGTTGATGCATTTTTGGAGACAAAATGAGAAGAAAACCAACCTGTGAAACTTAAACTAATGAACCAAAAACAATAGTTTTTTGCGCATGCATATACAGTTGAACTTCAGACATCAAAATCACTTAGAGAATAGGAATCGACGATTTCATCTGGATATTATACAACTACAGGGAACAACATTGACCAATTCCACCTAGAATGTTATATAATCTTGTACTGTAATTTCAAGCATTATAAACTCAGAAGATGCCTACAATTCTCAGTTTATGCCGAACCTAGGAGTCGAGGAGATCACCACACAGGACTAGTTAGAGGAGTGCAAGTGAAGCAACCTATTTGTTCATAAAATCAACAAACTAATTTCCTGTTCGGCAATCCACCAACTTCCGAAAATCCAAGGATATGCGGAGTGAGGAAACAGTTGCTCCCTGATTTTCAACTATAGCTCCGCCTGCTCTGGAGCGGGGATGTGGAGTCAGAGTGACTCCGAACAGGGCCTAAACTTCAGAAAATCAAAAAACTGAACTTCGCAGGGCCCTGCAAAATATACACGGTTATAATAAACTTTAAAAACTTCAGAGAATCAACAAACTGAACTTCTAGAGGGCCAGATGCTGACCTTTCTCTTTGTAGCATCGTTGGTGACCTGTAATTGAAGGTCGAGGATTAAGGGTACCACCTCAACGAGTTCCGGCAGCCGGTGCAGGCCATCCATGGAGGAGAGGCAAGCTGCAGCGAGGAGGGACCGCGTCGGCCACGGAGCTGGAGGCCCGTCAGCCGCAGGGAAGGAGCGCGCCGGCCGCGGGGAGGGAGGGCGCTGGATATGGAGGAGGATGGGTGTCGACCATGTGCTGGGAGAGCACCGACTGTGAAGGAGGGGCGCCGGCGACGCGGGTCATGGGGGTGGTGATGGCATGCTTTTGTTATCGGGGCCTGACGGCATTGCGGTTAGAGGTTGGGGCTCCGGCGGCGGCGCCATTGGTGGTCTGTGCTCCGCGACGGCGCACTTGAAGGTCGGGACTCCGGCGGCGGGCGCGGTTGGTGGTCCGGACTCTAGCGGCTGCACGGTTGGTGACCCGGCTATGCGGCGGCGCGGTTGGAGGTCGGCGCGGGGGCGGCGACAGCCATGTGGATGGCAGTGCGGGGGCGGCGGCGGCCAAGTGGATGGCGGCGTGGGGCGGTGGAGTGCGGTGGGTGGGTGGCCTGGTGCGGCAGCAGAGGTGGATCGGGGTTGGGGAGAAAGATGCGGGAGGGTGTGGGCAATTGTTTTGCCACAAGGTGGGGGCAGTTCCTGGTTTTGATGAAAGAATCTCGGGAACAACTCATCGCGCTTATATAGGGGTGCGCCGTGGTCCAAATATAGGCGCGCCGTGATCCAAATAACTATTTTGATCCTCGGACCAGAATAATGTTACTCTCTCTATATATTATATAGGTAAAATCGTATACATTTGAGCATTACAAGTAATATTATCTAGATAGATAATGGTAGGTGATTTTGTTGAATCTTAACTACATAATATCCATCTTGATATGATTGTGAACACTTTTCATGTGTTGTATAAACTTCGATGATCAGATCATCGATATATAAATAGGTCATATAAAATCTATGGAGGGATTTTGTTAATAGCTAAATGCAAGAAATCTTTATCAGAGTGTCCTTTTGAATAGAGAATTCTCATAGTCGATTGTACCACACAAATTTTGACTTGTTTAACTATATGTTGCGATTGGTTTTTGGATTCGAATTTCATGTCTCTTAGGGACATTTATTTAGATATCCGAATTAAGTGATACATAAGAGTATGTAATCACCGCGTCTATCAACTGCATGGATAGTTTATTTGTAATTGCCAATAATATTAATATCAGAACCTAATTCCACGTATACCAAGAGGGCATTTTTACATCATAATTAATGTTGGGTCTCTGCATGAACCCTTGTGCTACAAGCCTCGCTTTTTCACCACCTCATTGTTTTCGTTATGAACGAAAAGTCATTTGTCTTCCAGCAGGAAAGATACTTTTGACGAGAATGTATTACTATGGTAAACACCTCTCTTTTGTTGAACGAGTGTTATTCTTATTTAATTGTGTCCTTCTAGTTGAACCAATATATGAGTGCATGAGGCACTCTGCCATGTTACTTTGGTTCAGGGCCCTAAAGGTTTTAGCAATTTAAGAATAAATATTTGTCGACAAATGTAGTCTTTATGTTATATGATTCTGTTGAATCAATGGAATGTGTGGAAATAATATTATGTCTTTTAACTCCTTGTGATTTCCCATAACAATGGAGTCAAGGTGTTTCGATGTCCCAACACTTTAAATTGTGTGCATGTTTATGTTGGGTTTGGATGATGAGCATCCCTTATGTGTTACTCAACTTGAGGTTGAACTAAATTTACTAGTTGAGGATATAATTTCCTCTATTTCCGCGGATGCGTATGAGAACTCATTTCTCATGTGACCATGTGTCTCCCTCTTTTGCTCTCATTTGAGGAGAATAGTGGTTGTATGAGGTACTTCCACTTTGTATGGCATATTGCTTGCATGCATAATGTGATTTCATGATGTCTTTGTCATAAGTAAATGTATGTGGCAGATTTACAATGTGTTGCAAATATATGATTAAACTTCATGTTCAGATTTTGAAGTACGTGAATATGATGACTAAAAGTCCATGACATCTCTAATGTATCGGCATTCGTTGTGGTACGAATCTCCCCCTAATGTCAAAAATGTCCTTATTTCAATGTAATCAGCATGCAGGCGATAACCAATTCCCCTACTAGGAGTTTGAGATATTTATGATTGACGGATAAATAAGTAGTTATAAGTCATATGGATCCCCAAAGTTAATGTGAGGGGTCATTAATGTACGCTGTAGTGGTGATATCGGTATATAACTGAATTCTCGCAGATAGGAAATACTTGTCGATTTCCACGTACTTACTACAAGGGGAAACTGTATGATATGCAGTTGGAATGATCTAGAATAGATTTGTGGCATGTAAGACCGCATGCCTCCAACAAGATGTTGGTAAATTAAAATTCTGTAGAAGTGGTCATTTGATTAGTTTGATTCTTTTGATAAAACAATTAGCTGCACCATTTTGGGTATGTACATGAGGTGCTTAGTGAAATCATAAACACTCGTAAAATGGCATTCAAATGAGTTTAACCCATATGTTAGGATAATTTGCTCATAATTTGATAATTTGAACAATTAATTTAGTAAAATCATGGATTTGTGGAGGTCAGAGACCCACATAAGATCATCTGTTAGATGTCTATGGATGCCATTAATATATGCCCCAAAAATAGTTGGTTAGTCCACATATATCTTCTTGGATGTGTTCAAGAAATTTAAGTGACTATTTTCTGAATTTTAAGGTGAGAGAGTCCTTAAAAAACAAAAATTTCATGGCACATGTGGTGCACATAAAATCCGATGACTTGAGAATTTTTGCAGCTTTTAAGTTGTGACCAAAAGAATTGTCAATAATTTTTGGTATCATCCCTGTTTTTGGGGTGACTTGGGCGTTCATGCTAAAAATCTTAAGTTCAAATATCTGAAAAATTAGTTTGTACGCAACATAAAGTACGGGTTTGATGTATGTAAAGTATAATCCAGATGAGAATGAACGAAATTTTTCAAGGGTTTGTTCCTCATATCCGTTGCTTTTTGTTAAAAACAAATATTGTTTATTATCCACCTCATATTTGGAAGAGCATTTTGGAGGTAATCATTTATCATAATGATAAATAAATATACCTCATAGTAATGGATAATCTATATTTATATAATAGATGCCGTCACATTGTGTTTCGCACATATGATTCGAGATAGTCATATATCTTTATCTCATATTTTATTAATGAGAGAATTTTTTGAGAAATTATACTTCAAGTGCAAAAATAAAATTGTTGTACCAAATAACATGTCATAATATGCTAAAGGCAAATATATAATAACATGCCATATCTATATCTATATCTATATCTATACCTATACCTACTAATAAAGCAAGGTGCGTTTCTTCGATTTTTTCATCCGTTCACCGATGAAAAGAATTTTTTTAACCAAGTGGTACTATTTTTTTGTGCATTCATTAGCTACAAAAGAAAAACGGTTTGTGCGGGATTTCGTACCTGGGCCGCGCGCCGAGACCCAGCGCAGCCAGACCGCTTATTTTCCAGCCCACACAGCTAACGGAACTCTATTTGTCGCACGAAGCGTCAAATTCCCAAAGTTTCGCGAATGGCGCACGATACTGGGCCTGCCCATTTTCGTCTAATCCTTTGTTTTTTGTTTTTTTTTTGTTTTTTTCTTTTTTTCCTATTTCTTTTTACTTTTTTTTTACCTTTCAAGTTTAATTTCGTTTTTTCCCTTTTTCGTAAATTCCTAATTTTCAAACACCTCAGAATTTAAATCTTTATTCTAGTTTTCGATAAATGTTCCAAATTATAATAAAATATGTTTTGAAAATGTGCAGAACTTTATTTTTCTTTCTGAAATTTGTTCAAAATAAAAAATGACCCCATTTTTAAAAATTGCTTTTATTTTCCAAAATTATTCATGACTTCCAATATTTTTGCATTTGAAAAAATGTTTCAAATTTGAAAATGTTGTTGTTTTCGTGAAATGTTTACGAAATTAAACTAATCTTATTAAATGAAAAAACCTTTTCAAAAATTTTCACTAATTCAAAAATGTTTAGGTTATTATAAAAGGTTCATGTTTTCGAAAAATGTTTGTGGACTTCAAAAAAATTTCAATTCAAACTTTTGTTCATGTTTTTGGAAATATTCAGAATTTTCAAAAAGCTGTTTGGAATTTTAAAAATTGTTCATTTTTCAAGAATATACGCAAATTCATTCTTATTTTTTATGATAAGTTCGAAAAAAATCAAAAGATGTTTTAAAACTGATGCTGCATTATGTTCTTAAATATTCGCGCTGGTCATTAGTTATTACGCTTCGGCTAGCTAGAAGCACGTCGTCGGGTCTTTGATTTATGTACTGCAATTAGTAATATGTCCAGTTACGCCATGATGGTAGACGCCGACCAACCGCACCACTATCAAGGTCTCGTACGCCAAACATGCCCCGCAAGAAGATCCCAGCTCGTACGTCCGTCGGCCACCGCCTTCCAAAATTATTCATGATTTCCAATATATTTTTTTTGCATTTGAAAAAATGTTTCAAATTTGAAAATGTTGTTGTTTTAGTGAAATGTTTACGAAATTAAAATAATTTTATTAATTAAAAAACGTTTTCAATATTTTTGAATGTTTAAAACATTTTACCATTCAGAAAAAAATTCACTAATTAAAAAAGTTATATTAGGTTATTATAAAAGGTTCATGTTTTCAGAAAATATTTGTGAACTTCGAAAAATATTCCAGTTTAAAATTTTGTTCATGTTTTTGAAAATATTCAGAATTTTCAAAAAGTTGTTTGGAATTTCAAAAATTGTTCATGTTTCAAAGAATATACGCAAATTCATTCTTATTTTTATGATAATTTCAAAAAAATCAAAGGATGTTTCGCAACTGACGCTGCATTATGTTCTTAAATATTCGCGTTGGTCATTGGTTATTACGACATGTTTCTTCGACTAGCTAGCAGCATGTCATCGGGTCTTTGATTTATGTACTGCAATTAATAATACATCCAGTTACGCTATGATAGGAGACGCCGACCAACCCCACCACTATCAAGATCTCGTTCGCCAAACATGACCCGCAAGAAGATCGTTGCTCCTACCTCCGTCGGCCACCGCTGCGGAAACTGTTTTCGGAGGACACATCATTTTTCTCTCGTTGCTTCTCATAATAAATATCTCTCGGGTTGCAACGCACGGGCATATGTGCTAGTACTAATAAAGCAAGGTGTGTTTCACCAATTTTTTCATCCGTTCACTGCCGAAAAGAAATTTTTTCTACCCAAGATGGTACTAAACTTTTATGCGTCTGTCCGCTAGAAAAAGTATTTTCGCATGTGGGCCGCGTGCTGTGGCCCAATGAAGCCAGCCCATTTATTTTTCGGCCCATGGAGCTGGGAAAATTCTATTTTTCACACTGGGCGAGAAATGGTCGGAGTTTTGCACAGGACAACCAATAATGGGCTGGTCCATTTTTGTTTTTTCCTGTGTTTTACTCCTATTTTTATTCTCCTTTCCCTATCTCTTTTTCTCTTTCAAGTTTATTTTTCCTTTAGAATTTATTTCATACATTAGAAACTCTCAAAAATGTTCAGAATTAAAAAAACAAATTTTGGAAAATGTTCAAAATTCCAAACTCGTGTTGCTATTCTGAAAAATATTCGGTACTTGGCAAAAGTTGCCCTCTTTTGAAAAAAAAAATTGTTTTTCAAAATTGTTCAAGATTTCTAAAAAGAAAATGACATTTCAAAAAATGCTCCGAATTCAAAAAATAATCATGTTTTAGTGAAATTTTCAAAATTAAAAATCATGTTCGTGTATAAAAGATAAACATTTTCTAAAAATATTATGAATTTTCAACATATGTTCCTGTTTTAAAAAAATGTGCACAAATTCAAATAATGTTCATTTTTTTGTAAAAAAGTTGGTGTTTTAGAAAATGCTTATGAATTTTAAAAGATGTTCCCTTTCATATTTTCTTTGCATTTTTTTGGAAGTGTACATAATTTTCCAAAAATGGTTCAGAATTTAATTTTTTTTTCATGTTTTCTAGAATATTCATAAACTTCATACCTTAAAATCCCTTGACTGAAAGGATTGAAAGGAAGCGTAGATTGAATAACTCATGGACGTTCTCCGGCATACGGCGACGTAACAAAACTCTTATATGCCCTTGATCAATGAATGGAAAAATAGCGGATTGATTTTCCTTCACACGCGGCGAAATTGAGAAGGTAAATGTTTTTTTATGTGCACACTGGGCTTTGCTTGCACATATAATTCTCATTGATTTTAAGTGCATACTATTTTATCTCCCATTGCAACGCACGGGCATATGTGCTAGTTACATTTTAATAGACATCAGGTCTAGAATATATATTTATAACACTATACATAGTTAAGCTGACTAAAGGACAAAATCAGGGTCCTAAATATAAATTTACAGTACATTTAATACTGCTAAAGGGACAGATCTGCAGCCAGGAAATATAATCTGCAAGAGCGCCTAAATACTAAATCAGCTTCTTTTTTTATGTAATACGAGCAAGTCTGGGACGTGACCTGTTAGGCCTTTTGGCCCATTTCCTGTGTCGGCACCGCTCGGAGCGTTGGACCAGCTGGTCAAAAAGGGAACGGAAATGTTAACGCCCACACGTATGGGCGTTTGCACATCGCCCACACGCCTCTATCACCACTCATTTTACCACGTATGAATAGATGACATCAGCAGAATTTTTTTTGGTTTTTGGCTTAAAAATGTTGTATCTCCTAAATAAAAAAGCGAACTAAAAATCCGTTTTCACCATTAAATCCATCTCGACGAGATCTTCAAAACTAGACCCCATGTTGATATGTTTCGACGTTTTTTTTTTGCCAGAAGTTGCCACGATGTTTACACTGCAGTTGCCATAGGGCTTAAATTAAAGTTGCCATGTGGCAATTTTAGTTTGTAGATCATGACAATTTTAGTATTTTAATGATGGCAACTCCAGTACTTTGACTATGAAAATTATTTTTTGTATGAATCATGGCAATTTTACATGCATGTATCATGGCAATTTTAGTTTATGGTTCATGGTAAGTCTAGTTTCTTAATTCCCCGTTTTATAAATGTCAAAATTACTTTTAAATGTAGAAGAAAATAGCTGAAACATATCATGGCAACTTCAGTGTAAACATCATGTCAATTCATATGCAATAGACATGGCAACTTTTAATCCAAAAAAATTTTCATCAAAACATATCAACATGGGATCTAGTTTCGAAGATCTCATCGCGAGGGATTTAATGGTGAAAACGGATTTTCAATCAGATTTTTCGCTTAAGAGATAAAACATTTTAAAACTGAAAATCCAAAAGATTCATACATGCATGCATGCGATGACGTGTGCAACTGCTTACATTAGAGACGTGTGGTGCGTCCCTTCCCGCCACACGTGTGGCGCTTAGCGCGACAAAGGGACGGGAGGCACAGATCGAACTCGTCCTCGGGGCATCTCCAACTACCGCGCTTCAACAGGCCCCAGTTACTTTTTTTTCGCCGCCGGCCAAAAACGACCAATCGCTTCCAGACGCCAAAATCGCTTGTTCGGACCTTTTTCCGCCCGGCGGTCACAGTCAACCAGCGCGGCTGGGGAGCCGTTAGAAACTCCGCGCTTAGGAAAAACACGCCCCCACACCGGCTGGGGAAAAGTCAAGTTTTTCCCCCGACTCGCCTCGCACCGCCCGCGCCCTCGGCCACCACTAGCTATATCCGGCGACGGCCGCCGCCTACTCCGCTAGATAGCCATTCCCGCAGAAAATAGCGGTAATTGCGCAGCAGCCCTCCCAGCAGAACTGGCGCGCTTCCGGCCATGGAGGCGCGGTTTAACGGCGGTACACGCCACCGAGCGCAAGGTGTTCGGCGTTTTACCGCCTCGACGATGGACTCGGATGAGGAGGAAGAGCTCGCCGCTGGCTGCCGGAGGAGGAAGCCGCGCCGACGCCCGTGAAGAAGAGCATCCGATGGTGCTCGCCGCCCTCGCCAGTACCGGGCGAAAGCAATGAAAAGCTGCGTCGAGGTGGCTCGGCGCCGGGCGGGTGAAAGCAAAGAACCGGCATCGCTCGCAAGGCTATCGATGCTCTACTCGACTACTTCGCCGATGCTCCACTTCATGGCGAGAGAACATTTCGGCGCCGTATCGGATGAGCCGAAAGCTCTTCCTCGAGATTCTCAATTCCATCCGGAGTTCGACAACTACTTCAAGTGCAAGATGGATTGCATGGCGCTCTTGGATTCACCTCCATCCGTGGTGCACGACAAATGATGAGGATGCTTGCATATGGAGCTCCCGGTGATTCACTCGACGACTATGGGCGATGGCCGAGTCCACCAAAGATAGAGTGTTTCTACAAGTTCATTGGGCGGTGGTGGCGATGTTTTGGCCACAATACTTGAGAACACCCAATGCGGAAAACACCGCCGGATCCCAGCCCTAATGCAAGAAGAGGATTTCTGGGATGCTTGGAAGCATCGACTACATGCATTGAAATGGAAGAACCGCCCATTTGGTTGGCGGGGGATGTACAAAGGCGCCAAAGGCGGTTGCGATGTGGTGCTTGAGGCGGTAGCCACACAGACCTCCGGATTTGGCACTCCTTCTTTGGTATGCCAGAACTCACAATGACATCAACGTGCTGCAGTGTTTTCTTCTTTTTTGCCAAGCTCGTTGAGGGCCATTCTCCTCCGGTGAGCTTCGAGATCAATGGGCACCAATACAACAAGGGTACTATCTAGCCGACGGCATCTATCCGAGATGGTCGACATTTGTGAAGCCGATCTCAAACCTCGTGGTAGGAGGCAAGAACGCCTGGTTTGCGAAGCTTCAGGAGGCTTGCAGGAAGGATGTCGAGCGGGCATTTGGTGTGCTCCAATCTCGATTCGCTGTTGTTCGCACCCGCCGACCTGGTCGAAAGATCAAATGTGGGAGATCATGACTTGTCAGTGTCATCTTGGACGCCCCGATTTAATCGTACACTAATCATGCACGCAAATGTATACGATCAAGATCGTGGACTCACGGAAGATATCACAACACAACTCTACAAATAAAATAAGTCATACAAGCATCATAATACAAGCCAGGGCCTCGAGGGCTCGAATACAAGTGCTCGATCATAGACGAAGTCGCCGGAAGCAACAATATCTGAGTACGACATAAGTTAAACAAGTTTGCCTTAAGAAGGCTAACACAAACCGGGATATAGATCGAAGAGGCGCAGGCCTCCCGCTCGATCCTCCTAAGCTACTCCGGTCGCCGCCGCCGGCTGCACGTAGTAGTAGGCACCTCCGAGTAGTAGTCGCCATCGACGGTGGCGTCGCCCCGGCTCCATAGTCCGTTGCAGCAATCGAGTAGATATAGGGGAAAAGGGGAACAAGGCAACCGTGAGTACTCATCCAAAGTACTCGCAAGCAAGGAGCTACACTACATATGCATGGATATATGTGTAAGGGCCATATCAAGGACCGAATCGCAGAATGCCGTAATAAGAGGGGATAGCTAGTCTTAACGAAGACTACGCTCGACACTGCCTTGCAATGTAGAGGAGGGCAATCTAAAGTCCTCCAAGTAACATCACATAGCAATAATCCTACCCGCCATCCCTCCTCATATCCCCGAGAGAGCGACCACCGTTGTATCCGCACTTGAAAGGGTGTGTTTTATCAAGTATCCGGTTCTAGTTGTCATAAGCTCAAGGTACAACTCCAAGTCGTCCCACATCAAGATCACGGCTATTCAATAGATTAACTTCCCTGCAGGGTGCACCATCTTACCCAAAGACGCTTGATCCCATTTGGCGGACACACTTTCTCGGTCATGCCCGCCGCGGAAGATCAACACGTCCGCAGCCCCACCTAGGCACAACAGAGAGGCCAACACGCCGGTTCAAACCTAAGCCTGAAGGGGTCTGGGCCCATCGCCTCGAAAGCACACCAAGACGTTATGTAGGGCGGCCGGAAGCGCACCTAGCCTAACAGCGCTCCAGTCCAATCCGGCGCGCGCCGCTCGTCGTTGACGCCTCAAATGCTTCGGTGATACCACGACGCCGGATACCCATAAGTACTCCCGCATAGATGGTTAGTGCGTATAAGCTCAGAGCCAACTCAGATCAAATACCAAGACCTCGTTAAGCGTGTTAAGTAACCGCGAATCCACTTAATGTGGTCAGCCCACCTCTCTCCTAGGCGGTCTCAACCTGCCTGCCGCCTCCGCCTCATGATCCACTCATGGGTGCTCCATCACCGACCCGACTTTAGTCTCCACATGTATCATGTATAAGTATATAGTATATACCGTGATCACCTCCCGAGTGATCACGGCCCGATAGTATAGCATGGCAAACGAACAAGAATGTAGGGCCACAGATGAATGTACTAGCATCCTATACTAAGCATATAGGATTGCAGGTAAGGTAACAATGTAAGTAACAAGGACAAAGCTATGCAGCAAAGATAGGAGTATCTCAAAGCAAGAATATGCTACACTACTCTAATGCAAGCAGTATAGAGAAGAGTGTAACGCCCCCGATGCGGCTATATCTCCCACGTGTCGAGGCACGACTTAGAGGCATAACCGCATTGAAAGCAATGTCGCAAGTGAGGTAATCTTCACACAACCCATGTAATAAATAAGGGAAAGAGATACATAGTTGGCTTACAATCGTCACTTCACACAAGACATAAATAAACATCCATCATTCGAGTACACTCAAGGTCCGACTACGGAACCAAAATAAAAGAAGATACCCCAAATGCTACACAGATCCCCGATCGTCCCAACTGGGCACCACTATCGATCATCAGGAAAATACACATAGTAACGACCACGCCTCGTCGAACTCCCACTTGAGCTCGGATGCGCCACCTGACCGCATCGCCGGCACTGCAACTGTTTTGAAGTATCTGTGAGTCACGGGGACTCAAAAATCTCACACCCGCGAGATCAAGACTATTTAAGCTTATAGGAAGGACAGGTAGTAAAGTGGAGCTGCAGCAAGCGACTAGCATATATGGTGGCTACATTCGCAAAAGAGAGCGAGGAGAGAAGCAAAGCACGGACGTGAAGCTAGTAGCGATCAAGAAGTGATCCCAACTACTTACGCCGACATAACTCCAACACCGTGTTCACTTCCCGGACTCACGAGAAGAGACCATCACGGTTACACACGCGTTGATGTGTATTTTAATTGAGGTCAACTTCGGTTTTCTACAACCGACATTAACAAATTCCCATCTGCCTCATAACCATGGGCACGGCTTTCGAAAGATATTACCTGCAGGGTGTCCCAACTTAGCCCATTATAAGCTCTCACGGCCAACGAAGGATATTCCTTCTACCGAAGACCCGATCAATCTCGAATCCCGGACTACAAGACATTTCGACAAAGAATAAAACAAGACCAGCAAAACCGCCCGACAGCCGACAAATCCCGATAGGAGCTGCACATATCTCGCTCTCGGCACATCCGGATGAGACTAGCTACGAGTAAAACCAAGCCTCGAAGTTTCCCGTGGTGGCCCAGCAGTAGCTCAGTTCGGGCCAGCACTCAAGGAGCACCGTCCGGGGTTAAAATAAAGATGACCCTCGGCTCGCGAAACCCGGGGAAAAGGCTTAGGTGGCAACCGGTAAAACCAAAGTTGGGCCTTCTTTGGACGAGTCTTATTCAAAGCGAATTGTCAAGGGGGTCCCATAAATCACCCAACCGTAAGGAACGCGAAATCAAGGAACATAACACCGGTATGACGGAAACTAGGGTGGCAAGAGTGGAACAAAACACTGTGCATAAGGCCGAGCCTTCCACCCTTTACCAAGTATATAGATGCATTAATTATAGCAGATATGTATTGTGATATCCCCAACAAGTAAACATGTTCCAAAAGGAACAACATCTCCATGTTCCAACAAGGAACAAACTTCAGCTTCACCGCAACTAGCAACGCTATAAGAGGGCTGAGCAAAGCGGTAACATAGCCAATCAACGCTTTGCTAGGAAAAGGATGGTTAGGGCTGACATGGCAACATGGGTGGCATGATATAGCAAGTGGTAGGCATCGCAGCATAGGCATAGCAAAAGAGCGAGCAACTAGCATAGCAAAGATAGAAGTGATTTCGAGGGTATGGTCATCTTGCTCGCAATGTTCTCGAGTTGTCGAAAGCTTGATCCTCGTAAGCGTTCTCAACAGGTTCCTCGCTCACGCACTCGCCTCCGGCTCTACCCAAAGCAATAACACAAACAAAGGAACCACAATAAATCACGGTGCAATGCACAATCAACATGATGCAACACATGGCATGATATGCGAGATGTGATATGCAATGCGATAAAGGCCCGGAAGGAAAATGATGAACCAGGCATCAACTTGGCAAACCAAGTATGCCACTGAAAGATGAAATGATTTCGTTGAAATCGATATAAAGATCACCGAATCGGATGCACGGTTTGCAAATGACAAGCAAAACAAGAATGGCACAAATCTGCCATTAACAGCATGATGCCACTTAGCAAGCAACAAGAAATTAAGCTACTGCACCCAAACGTACCAACAAAGTATATGGCAGTGATCTACACAAGATGCTCGACAAAATATGAGCACTGAGCTACGGCTAGTTCACATCATAACAGGTTCAAACAAGCATGGCAAAAGTGCACAAAATATCAGGCTGGACATGGCAAAAACAGCATCAGGTTGCAATGTTCAGAGCAACAAAACTACATGCTACAGGAACTTAAAATAGCAAAACATGGCATGGCATGAATCTAATCAAAGCATAGAACAAAAGTCCCTTACTGACCATAAGCCAAAAATGATTAGAAAATATAGTAACAACCATGTCAATATTGAAAGTTTCGTTAACAGATTCAGCAACAAGGCATGTCAAAAACTGATAACAAGTAGGCATGTTTACAAGCTCAATGCACTCACTACAGAGCCTTATATGATAAACTAAGCATACATACATCAAGAAGACATGGCATAGAAGACATACATGGCAAGAACAATAACATAGCATAAATGGATCAACCACAACAACCTAGGCAAAATTGAATAACATGTAAACAATCTGCCAGGAAACATTTGATAGCAAAAGTAGAGCTTGATTGACTCAAGCTATGGCACTCCATAAGTGCAAACAAAGGCATAGATGGATAGAGCAAGACATTTTTAACAAAACATCCTTACTGAAGTATCTCAAAATATGCATGTATCTCCCGGTAGCATCAAGTTAACATGGCATCAAAATATCAGCAAAACAGAGCTGAAATCAGCAACATCAGGACACCTACTTTGCATGCTTGTGCTAGTCACCACATAGATCACAAAAATACATGGCATACACCCCTGGAAAGATGGCATGGCATATTACAAAACACATGTAGGACTAAACTTCATAGGGTGCACACATCAATCATAGCAAAAATAACAAAAGTGCAAGTTCTGTTAAGAAACAGAAACTAACATCTCATAGCCCTCTTCCAACAGCATTTCGGGCATCAAGATGAGCTCAAATGAAAATGATGCAATGAGATGAAATGATCTACTCTTCGATACGAACATTTTTATATATTATACGCGCAAAATGGACCTACAGATGCAAAGATATAGCATGAAGAAAATGACACAAAATAATCACAGGGTGCAAAAAACTTAGAAGGAAAAGAGGGGGGGAAGAGAAAGTCAACGGGCTCGGCTGGATCTGGATCGGGGCGACGGCGGCTCGGGCTCGCCGGAGCCCGGGCGAGGAGGAGGAAGGCGGCGGCGGGCGGCGGAGTCGGGTTTGCCGGGCGCGGCGGCGGGCGGCGCGCCGGCGCGGGCGGGCGGCGCACAGACGGCGGCGGGGCTGGGTGGCCGGAGCGACCGAGCGGGCGGCGGGCGGCGAGGCTGCCGGTGGCGGCGCGGCGGCGGCGGCTGGGCATGGCGGAGAGGCGGCGGGGCGCGGTCATGGAGCGCGGCGGCGGGCCGAGGGGTTGGCCAGGCCCCAAGGGCGCAATGCGGCGACGAATCGGGAACGGGCGCTACACGCGGCACGCCTGCTTGCCGGGCGGCGTCGGGCGGACGTGTCCGCCGAATCGACACGTCCGACGGCGCGGAGGAAAATTTGCTAGGTTAGGGGAATTGATCCGGATTCCGGTAGGGTGTGTTTTATAGGTAGAAGGAGCTAGAGAGTCCAAACGAGGTGTAGTTTTCGCCACACGATCGTGATCGAACGACGGAGAGCATGGAAGTGACTTAGATGGGTTATTGGGCTGTTTTGGAGGGTGTTGGGCTGCAACTTAAAAGAGGCCTTTGCGAGAGTGCGGTTAACCGCTGGAGTACCAAACGAGCTCCAAATGACCAAACTTGACCGGTGGTCTACGGGTGGTATACCAAGGCCACTAGACAAACCTCGGTCCATTCCGAGAAGGTTTAGTACCCGCATACCTAAAAAACGTAAAAGGGCCGCCGGGGAGATAGGAGTGTCGGATTGCAAAACGGACAACGGAAAAATGCTCGGAATCATGAGACGAACACGTATGCAAATGCGATGCACATGATGACATGATATAAAATGCATGACATGGACAAAATGCAAAATGAAGAAAACCCAACCACGGAGGGAATATCATATCACAATGCCGAAAATGGCAAGAGTTGGAGTTACAAATATGGAAAGTTACTTCCGGGTGTTACAAAGAGTAGGCGATATCCGTGATCAAGGGGGGCTTGCCTGGTTGCTCTCGCAAGGAGGGGTCGTCGTCGACGTAGTCGATCACAGGGGCGACATCGGTCTCGGGTCACCAAGAGAAGAGGGGAAGAAACAAGAATATAAACCAAGCATAGCATCACAAAGCGAACGTGGCAATATGTTGTGCCGGAGTGACCTAACGAAGGTTACACGATAAAGGTGAAGGGGAAATCAACCGAATGTTTTCCTGATACACGGACATGTGTCGATGTACGACCGAGGGGAATGTCCAATGTTCAGCATGCTAGGGGCATGTGATGATGAACGGACCGCGTATTCGGATTCGCTGGATTTTTCTCGAGCAACTTTCATATAGAAAACATTTTCATCGGAGTTACGGTTTAATTTCTATGAATTTTAAAGTTTAAACAATATTCGAATTAATTATATTAATGTAAAAGGAATATGCTGTCAAGATGACGTAGGAATGACGCCAGCAGTCAACAGTCTGGTTGATCGGTCAAAACCGACACGGGACCCACTGCCGCCTCTCACATTTAATGAGCTTATTTTAAACTAAACCGAGGTTAATTAGTGATGGGCCCCACATGTTAGTGGCTAATTAGCTAAACTAATTACTTTTAATTATAAAACCATTTTATTTATCATTTAAGTGGTGGGGCCGGTTCGCTGCTGGCACTGCATCGCATAAGTCAGCGTGTTGACCGGGTCAACCCAATCAACGGGCCCTAAGGCCCACCGGCGAGGAGCTGTGGGTCGGGCCCGCCACCACGCCGGCGGCGGCGGGCGCTCGCCGCCGCGGGCGACGCCGTAATCGCGGCGAGCTACTGGCTTCGTCGGAAACGCTTAGGGGCGGTCGTTTACGTCGCGGTTGGCACTGCTCAAACGCGCACACGATGCCGCTGTCGGGTGGTGGTGGTGGCTCGCCGGGGACGGCCGGAATAGCCATCGGCGGCGCAGCACGGTGGCGAGGCGTTCGAATCACGCCGGGAATGGGTTAGGGGGCACGGAGGGCGAGAGGAAGGGCTGGCTGGCCCTAGGAACACCAGAGCACGACGGAGGGCTCGGATGGGGCTATGGCAGCGGTGGCCACGACGGAGAGCTCGACCAAGGCGGCGGGAGGGTGAGCGCGACGGGGAGCGAAGCTACGGATGCGGTGAGATAGGAGGGAGGAGGAGGAGGTTCAGGGGCTCACGGCCGCTGCAGAGGGCCCGGGAAGAGTCGAGGTGGCCGGAGACGACGCTGCAAAGGCGCGCCCGAGGCGGACGGAGGTTGAAGAAGGCGGCGTGACGGCGCTTAGCGCCCGAGTTTTGCGGATGGCACCGGGGCGAGCGAATGATGGCGAGGAGCTACGCTATGGCGAATACGCCCGTGGTGGCCGGTGGCCACGAGGGCGACGGCGGCCATGGCGGCCGTGGCGTTCGGATGCGCGATGCGGATGCGAGAGCGAGCGAAAGAGAGGGGAAAGTGGGCGCTAGGGTTTGACCGCGAGGGAGAGGAGGCTGGGCGCGACCTTATCCGAATGGGGGAAGCGGTGGATGTCTGCCACGGCGCACCGCGGCAGGTTGGCTGGGATGGCTGCCACGCCTCCTCGCCTCCCAGAAAGGTGAGGAAGGGATGAGTGGGGTGGGCTAACCGGTTGTGGCTCAGTGGGCTGGCTACCGGGCCGCTTGGCCCAGCTTGGTCAAGCGGTTTTTCTCGTTTTGTTGTTTTACCTTTTAGTTATTATACTTTTCTGTTTTGTTTTAGTTGCAGTTTATTTTTTTGTTTTAGTAAATTACCAAAGTGGCACCTAAATAGATTTTACAAATTATGCCACTGCCACAATAGTTTAATACTCATAACAATTTACTTTTGAAAATGTTTATTATCTTTAAAGCATTTAAATAATTGTATTTTCTACTGTTTTATTCGCTTTTAGAGTATTTAAACATTTTATAAAAGTGTGGTTTCTCCACCATAATTACCTATGCATTATTTGGCTCACTCCTAACATTTTAGTTTTAATATTTGAAAACTTTTGTTGTTTGCCTATATTTTAAAATTGAATCTGAATCGCTTTTGAACTAACACGAGTTTACCAACAAGAACCTAGGTGACGTGGCATCATTAGCGAGGTTACTGTAGCTTGATTATCCAAGGCCACAATTCTCCTCCATTACAAGAAATCTCGTCCCGAGATTTAAGAGGGGAGTAAGGGAAAGTTCGTTACGATAATCTAACGGATCTTCTCAAGAAGTTAATCCCTTTGTTGATGTCTTCAATCCTTTATTCGATGCATCATGATAAACTGGTCATCATTTCTTCGGGAACCCCATCGTATTTACGAAAGATAAGGGCAGCTCACTACGACATAATGCTTTTGAGGGAAACAATCTGGGTTAACCCATGAATTAGTATAAGATTATCTCTCGAGTTGAACATATGAAATACCTCGAGAGTAAGGTACGAAGGTACCATAATAGGCTCCAAGCGGATAGATAGTTGCTCAAGCCCCAACCAGAGTGAGAAAGGGGTTCGAGTAGCGAGAGTAAGTATCGCGTCCGATACCGTAATAGATCACTAGGACAGCGGCCGTATTACATACAAGTCCACGCCGAGGAATAACTTTGGGAATAGGGGTGTATAGGACAGTCAGTTTCGATCCTGTGGAACTGTGGTTATGGGCCCACCATGTGGTTTTTTTAATAGGAGCAAAGACATCTTTCACGGTCATGATAGCAAGGCATGTCGAGAGTACCATGTCGCTTATGTCGGTATCAACGTTGGTACCAAGGGCGAGGGACTAAGAGAACCACTTTCCCGCCGCTGAACGAGGCGGACCAATAGGCAAGGTTCTCGCCCATCGGTGGCTACCGGAATGTCATCAACAATAGTAACAAGGTCTTACCGACAGTTGTACATCGAGGTGTTTGCACAAGCAAAGGATTATATCATATAGATCATAGAAAAGGTTTAAACAAACCAATGGATGGAAAATATGATCATCGCTTAAATGTAACAATGGAAAGGAAAATATGTTTAAACACATATTTCAAGGGTATATCCTTCCCAAAGACAAGCAAGCAAGATATCCATGACAGGATATAATGTAGATAACTCTTTAGGTAAGGGGGAGGAATCTCATGATATTACCCATACAACGGTGTTAGGATAAATGATAAATAAAATTTAGCATCGTGCTTCAAATGTTCCTGTTGAAAATCGGAGTACCATTGACATGCTTCGAGATAGCATTGACATGGTCTTCAGGTGAAGATCAGACTTTGGAAACACGAAGGATTCATCAGGAATAACTTGTAGAATAAGTCTTACAATTTCCTCATGGATGAACGGATAACCTTGCTGGAAAGGAATCTATAATGATAGGTCCTCCAGCTGGGGGGGGGGGGTGCTAGGCATGACATCATGTTACCGCGTCATCAAAGGATCAACACCATAACTCTTGGAAAGTTGTCCCAACCATCATATCTGACCGAGATTCAGATCTGATTGGTGTCAGGATACCTCAGACTTAGGATACCTGAGAAGAAAAGGTGCAACACAAATTGTCAAGATGACAATGTAAGATTCTCGGGGGAAAGGAACTATGAAGTGATTTCCGTTAACAAGAGTCCATCATTAACCCAAGGAGAGGGCAAGGAGGGGCCTGGTGAACTCAACGGCAATTTACCGAGATTCCCAAAAGATGGATTTCCACAATTAAGGGAACAAGGAGATAACATTTGTCAGATCAAATGGTATAAGGAAGTATGCTCGAGGAAAACATACACAATTAAACATTGGTTGAAAGGTGCACCCGAATTATGGGCTGGGTTGCACGACCAACGTCGGAATGTTGATTCAATAATCAATAGTCTAAGAATTTCACTTCAAAGCAAGAGGCTTGCTAGAAGTTTTGAATTCACACGTCATAGCTCAATTGTCGGTATTCTGGTTGAAAACAATACGGGGACCAAGGAATGAACGAAGATGGCAAGAAGTATTATGATATCAAGAATTCTTCAGAGGTGGTGAAATTCTCACCACATCCTTGACAAAAGTGATGGTAATACTTCCGAGGTAAGGAAGATCAACTGTTGGGTAGCAGGGATCTCAAGGTTTACACAAAACACGAACAAGTTGTGTCGGACGGAAGGCAATAAGGTGGTCGATGAGAACAGGAATCATCGAGGGGCAAGGATGGTATTACCCATCATGAATTCCATTGATATCCCGGATGAGCTCGTAATGTTGACGATCACGACACCTTTGTCGCGAGAGTTCATGAAGATGTAATCGATCGCGCATTTACATCAAGTCAAAGTAATGATGAAGTGAAAGGTTATTGGAACCAAGGGTACGACACAAACTCGAAACCAAGCTTGTTGTTCAAGGCTAAATGATATGACGATGAGGATCGACGTAAGGTTAGTTCATCGTCGAAAATTGTGCTCCGAGAAGAAGGATCGGTAGCATAGTTAAAATCATCACGACAATGATATAGCCAAACAGGCTAGGAATGGCGGATCGGGTACAAACTCGTACTTGTAGAAGCTATCAAGAGTTGTTGAACCGTAGTGCGGACTCGGTTCGCTTATCGGTGTCTTTGAGTGTTTAATAACTCGAGCCCGTGAAAATTGGAATCAGTGGGAAGGTAGCACTTGATGAAGAACTCATAAGAAGTTATGCGCCCATGATAATCTCGAGATACCGTGGGGTAACACTCAACGATGCATCAAAGTAGAGGTTGGACTGGGTAATGCTCGCAGAAGACAAGTACTCTAACTTGTATGAGAAATAGAATCAAGGAGAACAACATGGTCGGAACCACGGTTGCGTGAGGATCAATTCACGATACCGATGATATTTACCAAGAAAATAGTTATTATTACAAGAAGTTTCCATGATAGGATCTACATCGTGTCCATGGGCATGAACACAAGTTCAAGGTCGACTCCACTTCTTCAATGTATAACCTTCCATTCACTTCGCTTTGATAAAGGCATTAGTGTTGAAAGTTTTACCCGGTGAAATACCGATGAGTATGACTCGTGAAAACTTCCGAGTTCACACATATAGAGGAAGGCATAGGTTCAACCCGTCGTGGTATCATGGAAACATATACCACAAGCTTCAAGAGTAAATGCCACCAGCTCGAAAGCGAGCATGGTTGATAAAAGGAAAGGATACAATTTACCAAGGCATTATGTATCGGAGAAGGAACTCACAAAGTGATTAATTATGAAGGACACTGTCGGATAATAACCCAACAGTGGATATGGCGATCCACGATGGGGCTGATATGAGTATCGATACCCAATCAGAGGAAGAAAGATTGCAAATGCAACGGTTTATAGAATAGCTGAATAGTTCAACGCTTAATTAGCAAGTAATTATGATTCTCAAATCAAGGGATCAGGAGCAAATGTTCTGATCAAGAATGGATAAGCTGAATAGACTTAGGGGTACATTCAACGAAAATTGGATTGGTCGAGAACCAATTCCAGTTATAAGAATGGCAGCTCAGCCGGAAAGGTAATTTATATGGATCAATGATGATTGCGTGTATTCGCAAACATATCGAGTCAATAGACCCAAAATGATAATGACAAGGAATGTCAATAAGACTACGAGACTTATGGGATTAACCATAATGCGAGCAAGCAAGAATTTCAAGAGCCAAAGGCTCCAGAGGATTTTCGGAGGATCGAATAGTATTTTGAAGACTTTTGTGAAACTCATGAACAACTGGGGATGAGCGGATACTCGACAAGTGCGAGGATTTAGTTGAAGGGGTATTCATGTGGTAAAGAAGTGCTAGGCAGTAGGCACAAAGTATTCTATGAACAATAGAGAAAACTTCGGGGTACCTTGTAATAACAAGATCAATGGGGGATGATCGTATGAATGGCAAGTGTAAGTAGTTATCCATAAGGATTTATCGGTGGTCGGGAATAGCAAAAGTGACGGGCACAAGGTCTCGAGAGGATATCAAAGAGTATCTCCGAAATCTTCTGGTGCAGTCGGTGATCATCCGGACTGAAAGGCCTCTCCGGTTGAAAGTATTTTCGAGAACCTAATGTTAGATTTGGTAAACTTCATTTAACCCGAATAGAGGAGAGATCAGAGGCCCAGAGTAAAGGTCGAGGAGTAAAAGATCCTACTCCCACCCAACGGCGACGTGTGCCCGTAAGACACACAGCCATGTTAGTAAAAGTTTTGCAATGTCTAGACTCAACTTCGGCCAAGGAGTGTGGAAGGGGGATTCCTACAGGCAGTTGGCTCTGATACCAACTTGTGACGCCTCGATTTAATCAGACACTAATCATGCACACAAATGTGTACGATCAAGATCGTGGACTCACGGAAGATATCACAACACAACTCTACAAATAAAATAAGTCATACAAGCATCATAATACAAGCCAGGGGCCTCGAGGGCTCGAATACAAGTGCTCGATCATAGACGAGTCACCGAAGCAACAATATCTCGAGTACGTACATAAGTTAAACAAGTTTGCCTTAAGAAGGCTAACACAAACCGATACAGACGAAGAGGCGCAGCCTCCTACCGGATCCTCCTAAGCTACTCCCGGTCGCCGCCGCCAGTCGCACGTAGTAGTAGGCACCTCCGAGTAGTAGTCGCCATCGACGGTGGCGCCTGCCCTGGCTCCATAGTCCGCTTGCAGCAATCGAGTAGAGATAGGGGAAAAGGGGAACAAGGCAACCGTGAGTACTCATCCAAAGTACTGCAAGCAAGGAGCTACACTACATATGCATGGATATATGTGTAAGGGCCATATCGGGACTGAACTGCAGAATGCCGTAATAAGAGGGGGATAGTTAGTCTTAACGAAGACTACGCTCGACACTGCCTTGCAATGTAGAGGAGGGCAATCAAGTCTTCCAAGTAACATCACATAGCAATAATCCTACCCGCGATCCCTCCTCATATCCCCGAGAGAGCGACCACCGTTGTATCCGCACTTGAAAGGGTGTGTTTTATCAAGTATCCGGTTCTAGTTGTCATAAGCTCAAGGTACAACTCAAGTCGCCCCATTATCAAGATCATGGCTATTCAATAGATTAACTCACTGCAGGGTGCACCATCTTACCCAAAGATGCTTGATCCCATTTGGCCGGACACACTTTCCGGGTCATGCCCGGTCGCGAAGATCAACACGCCGCAGCCCCACCTAGGCACAACAGAGAGGCCAACACGCCGGTTCTAAACCTAAGCGCCGCAGGGTCCGGGCCCATCGCCTCGAGCACACCTCAAGACGCTATGTAGGGCGGCCGGAAGCGCACTCTAGCCTAACAGCGCTCCAGTCCAATCCGGCCGCGGCCGCCCGTCACGACGTCTGAAATGCTTCGCCGATACCACGACGCCGGATACCCATAACTACTCCCGCGAGATGGTTAGTGCGATAAGCTCAGAGCCAACTCAGATCAAATACCAAGACCTCGTTAAGCGTGTTAAGTAACCGCGAACGCCGAACAGGCCAGCCCACCTCTCTCTAGGCTGTCTCAACCTGCCCTGCCGCCCGCCTCATGATCCACTCATGGTGCTCCATCACCGACCCGACTTTAGTCTCCACATGTATCATGTATAAGTATAGATATACCGTGATCACCTCCCGAGTGATCACGGCCCGATAGTATAGCACGGCAAACGGAGAAGAATGTAGGGCCACAATGAATGTACTAGCATCCTATACTAAGCATATAGGATTGCGTAAGGTAACAATGTATAACAAGGACAAAGCTATGCAGCAAGATAGGAGTATCTCAAAGCAAGAATATGCTACACTACTCTAATGCAAGCAGATAGAGAAGAGTAGGCGATATCCGTGATCAAGGGGGCTTGCCTGGTTGCTCTCGCAAGGAGGGGTCGCCGTCGACGTAGTCGATCACAGGAAGGCATCGGTCTCGGGTCTCACCAAGAGAAGAGGGGAAGAAACAAGAATATAAAGCAAGCATAGCATCACAAAGCGTAACGTGGCAATATGTTGTGCCGGAGTGACCTAACGAAGGCTACACGATAAAGGTGAAGGGGAAATCAACCGAATGTTTTCCTTCACGGACATGTGTCGATGACGACCGAGGGGAATGTCCAATGTTCAGCATGCTAGGGGCATGTGATGATGAACGGACCGCGATTCGGATTCGCTGGATTTTTCTCGAGCAACTTTCATATAGAAAACATTTTCATCGGAGTTACGGTTTAATTTCTATGAATTTTAAAGTTTAAACAATATTCGAATTAATTATATTAATGTAAAAGGAATATGTGTCAAGATGACGAGGAATGACGTCAGCAGTCAACATCTGGTTGATCGTCAAAACCGACACGGGGACCCACTGTCACCTCTCATTATAACAGAGCTTATTTTAAACTAAATTGAGGTTAATTAGTCGATGGGCCCCACATGTTAGTGGCTAATTAGCTAAACTAATTACTTTTAATTATAAAACCATTTTATTTATCATTTGCGGTGGGGCGGTTCGCTGCTGGCACTGCATCACATAATGTCAGTGTTGACGGGTCAACTCAATAACGGGCCCCTAAGGCCCACTAGCAAAGGAGTGAGGGTCGGGCCGCCCCACCACGCCGGCGGCGGCGGCGTCTCGCCGCCGGGCGACGCCGTAACGCCGCGAGCTACTCGGCTTCGCGGAACGCGCTTAGGGCGGCCGTTGCTGCGCGGTTGGCACTGCTCAAACGCGCACACGATGCCGCGTCGGGGTGGTGGTGGTGGCTCGCCCGGGACGGCCGGAATAGCCATCGGCGGCGAAGCACGGGCGGCGAGGCGTCAAATCACGCCGGGAATGGGCTAGGGGGCACGGAGGGCGAGAGGAGGGCTGGCGGGCCCTAGGAACACCAGAGCACGACGGAGGGCTCGGGATGGGGCTATGGCAGCGGTGGCCACGACGGAGAGCTCGACCATGGCAAGCGGGAGGGTGAGCGCGACGGGGAGCGAGCTACGGATGCGGTGAGCTAGGAGGTGAGGAGGAGGAGGTTCAGGGCTCACGACCGCTGGGCAGAGGGCCCGGGGAAGAGTCGAGGTGGCCGGAGACGACGTCGGTGTGCGGCGGCCCGAGGCGGACGGAGGTTGAAGAAGGCGGCGTGACGGCGCTCTAGCGCCTCCGAGCTCTTGCGGATGGCACCAGGGGGCGTAGCGGATGATGGCGAGGAGCTACGTCATGGCGAATACGCGCGTGGTGGCCGGTGGCCACGAGGGCGACGGCGGCCATGGCGGCCGTGGCGTTCGGATGCGCGATGCGGATGCGAGAGCGAGCGAAAGAGAGGGGAAAGTGGGCGCTAGGGTTCACCGCGAGGGAGAGGAGGTCAGGCGCGACCTTATCCGAATGGGGAAGCGATGGATGTTCGCCACGGCTGCACCGGGCGGCAGTGTTGGCTGGATGGTCGCCACGCCTCCTCCTCCTCAGAAAGGTGAGGAAGGGATGAGTGGGGTGGGCTGACCGGTTGTGGCTTCAGGGTGGGCTGGCCAATGGGCCGCTTGGCCCATTGGTCAAGAGGTTTTTCTCGCTTTGTTGTTTTACCTTTTAGTTATTATACTTTTCTGCTTTTGTTTTAGTTGCGCTTTATTTTTTGTTTTAGTAAATTACCAAAGTGGCACCTAAATAGATTTTATAAATTATGCCACTGCCACAATAGTTTAATACTCATAACAATTTACTTTTGAAAATGTTTATTATCTTTAAAGCATTTAAATAATTGTATTTTCTACTGTTTTATTCGCTTTAGAGTATTTAAACATTTTATAAAAGTGTGGTTTCTCCACCATAATTACCTATGCATTATTTGGCTCACTCCGAACATTTTAGTTTTAATATTTTAAAACTTTTGTTGTTTGCCTATATTTTAAAATTGAATCTGAATCGCTTTTGAACTAACACGAAGTTTACCAACAGTAACCTAGGTGACGTGGCATCATTAGCGAGGGTTACTGTAGCTTGATTATCCGGCCACAACTGCCTATCTCAAGATATCGCCAGAGATCCGAGACCCACAGTGCATCATCAACTACGAAAGATCTGATTGAGCACCTATGGAGGCTCAAGGGGACGCCATGTGATGAAATACGAAGTTTTTATTTGTTGAACTATATAATTTGTATTGAACTATTTGTTGTTGTAGTATTTTGTTGAAGTATTTGATTTTTCTCGTGATGAAATATGTGATAAGGAATAATTATGTTGATAATTGAACGCCAGACACGCGCGAAACCACGCCAATATGGGCCTATTCTCGCCCATATGAGCCGCTTATTCACCAAATCGGGCGCAAAGCGCCAATTTTAACGCTCGAGGCGACGACCAGTCTGCAAACCGCCCAAAGACCGAAACAGATCGCCTGCTCGCCCCAGGGGGCGATTTGTATGCGTCCTGGGGGGGCCAACTGCTGAAGATGCCCTCACCCCTCACCCGATACACCCATGGCTGCCGCCCTGCTGTACGTCGGCGCCGTGGCCGGCGACTTCAGCGCCGGCTCGGCCCCTTGGAAGTGTCGTCGAGGCGGAGCCCTCCAAGGCGGTTGATGAGGCCGAGGAACACCGGGGACCACGTCCCGACGCGGATTTCGTCGGGGCAGGTCGCCATGGTTGACGCAAAGCGGCGGAGCAACACGCATGTTTCCGGGGAGGGCGTCCGAAGTGCGAGGGACGGCGCCGCGTCTTCATTCTCCGGCGCTGGGAGATTGAGGTCGGGGAGGGCCCGAGGGGCGCGTGCGGGGGGCGCGACGTCGACCTCGTCCGTCTTCACCACTGGCGGGTGCGCATCAACGAGAGCCGCAGCCGACGGCGAGGCAAACTTCGACACGGGGCCATAGCCCAGCGGAGCGAAGTGCTAGGTATCCTCGTTGGAGGGTGTCGGGGACGGGAGACACGGTCCGAAGCCGTGGCGCAGGTAGTAGTTGCTGAATTCGTGCTCGGGGTCGTCGACGAGCCAACCGGCGCTTGGTCCGCGCAGCAGCCATTTCATGGGCGGAACGGCGAACGCAGTTCGTCGGCGTCCGCAGTGACGTTGGAGGCAGAGGCCTCTTCGTACTCGTCCTCGACGACGAGCATCTCCTGCACGGCAGCAACAAAGCAACTTCTTCAGCTGCGATCTCCGGCACGGCACCGACTTGTTCGTCAACAAGCACTGGTTCGACAGCGGCCTCTTGTGGTATGACCGGCATCACTTCCCCCGTTCCCCGGGCACAACCGTCCTGGTGCATGGGCCTGGTGCTCCATTGGAGTGGTGGCGCTGCATCCAGTGGTTGCCGTGGTGGCGGCGGCGGAGGCCACCACCAGGGTTGTAGCGGCATCGGGGCACCCAACGGTTGCGGCGGCGGAGGCCACCGTTCCTGTCCAGGCGACCATGACGGCGAGTGCCAAACGCCCGGCGACGGTAAGCAGCAACGCCGAAGTTCCGGCTAGCAAACCTGGGGCGATGGCTTCTTTGACAAGCCTTGCAAAGGCAAATGCTAGTTCCGGCAAAGTTGCCATCTTTTCTCACCTGTTTTCTCTGTACTTCTCCTGTGCCTATTCGCTCTCTGTTTCAGAGCATTCGTGCTGAAAACATGAGAAGAAATAGGAGTAAGAGATTGAAATGAATGGAGCAAATTGTATTTATATCTCCCCAACAACCATGTACAAATGTCGGACAACGCAGAAATTCTAACTGCCGGATAGTTTATCTTGCAGAATATTCTAATACAAATCTAACTGCTCAATTAGCCTTTTAACTACCGGATAGTTTATCTTATAGAATATTCTAATAGTACAAATCTAACTTCTCAGTTAGCCTAATGAGTACACTGACTGTTCCTAACAAAAACTATTGGGGAGAGTACCCCTCTCTGCGCATACGGCTCACCTGGAAGGAACTAAAGAAGATAGATAAGTATAGCGATATAGTCTAAAAAAAAAAAGATAAGTATACCAATTTAATTTTGGAAATAGTTAACATTAATGTCTCACTACCACATGAAATTACATGGGACTATAAGAGCATGGTTAATAGTATAGCCAGCTGCTGGCTATAAGTCGGTGTCATGTCATTTACAGCCCATCTTATAGCCAAATAATAGATCAAAAGAGTATACTATTTTTTTATTATGTGGCCCATCTTTTATTCTCACAAAGTGTCTAGGAGCATGTGCTAGAGCTGGCTCTTCACGAAGAGGCTGCTTACCTTCTCTCTCCTCTTCTCTTTTCTCCAACTAAGTAGAAATATACTAGTTTACTCCTTATAGCCCGCTGACTCAGCTTTATTATACTTGCTCCGACAATACACGAACACTGACAGGGCGTTTTGGTGCCCAAGCCCAGCTGGTCCCGATATCTCCGCCTTCAGTTCCACGCTCGGGATCCGCGAAATGAGGTCTGGCGTGTCAGGGCATGTACAATGGTTGATAAGATAGTTTTATCTTAAGTCTTGCATGTAATTTAGAGATGACGAAAAAAGATGTCCACAATGGGTCATTTGTTAGCCTTATCTTCAATAACTAGCTATTCCTAAAAACGTGGTGATACATATTGTGGTAAAAGATCATCTCTTGATAAGCCTTTTCTTATGAGTTTTTTCTTCTCCATCTCATCATTTATCCTACACTAGTAGAACGCCCGTGCGTTGCCACGGGCCTTTCAAATTTTCCTACTTACATATATAAATATAATGCATGTAATTTTGTGCATGTATAGGAAAACATAGCCCGCAACCATTGAAAAGCAATTGAAATCCACTTCACCTGCAATATATTTTTATTAAAAAATGTATTTAAATTATGTATACGTATAGATAATGATTCAACTAAGAATATGTTACAAACTAAGATCTATTTGATGTGCTTAAGATATTCCCGTCATTCTCGTATGCGGAAATACGCACACAACCTGGCCACCTCCTAAACGTAGCCGCCACCGGAGCTCGGGTTTCTTATGCCTCCCATAGGAGCCGCCACTGGTCTGCGGCGTCCTCTGTAGCCTTAGGGCCATGGAGGCGCGGTGGATCCCTGCTCGTGCCAATGGGAGGGCTTGCTTTTCATGTTTTTTAGTTTTATTAGGGTTTGTATCCTATCGAGAGAGGCAAGGACGAGGCAGCTCTCTAAAATGGAATAAGGTTCTCTCCGCCACTTGATGTGACTGTTGTTGAGGGTCCAATGCTAAACAAAGAAATATCTCCTCGGAATGGCAGAATATCTTCTTTAAAAAATAGGTTAGTCCCATCTGCTATAGCTTGAAGCAGGCCCGGGGGCCAGCAGGACTAATACGTTGTTGTATTGACGCAGATATTTCTTTTTCTAAGCATATAATTACGAGTACCTCTAGGTTTTATTAGCGGAGAAGAAGCAGCAAATTGGGGTTTATCGGGACCGATGTTACGAGCTTCTGGAATAAAGTGGAATCTTCATAAAGTAGATCCTTATGATTCTACAACCAATGTGATTGGAAAGTCCGATGGCAAAAAGAAGGGGATTCGTTAGCTCGCTATTTAGTATGTTGGTGAAATGAGAAAATCCATCAAATTAGTTCAACAAGCTGTAGAAAAAAATATATTCCCGGAGCCCCTGTTCTGGCGGTGCTTCTAACATCGTCGGATGGCATGTGGAGGTTTGTCTTCAATGGATCTCGTGGGATTCAATCGTCGTTTGTCTTTGATGGGTCCATGTTGAAAAGGTTTTCATTCATGAGTGGTCGTGTGTCCACAGGTTAGATCCTTCCAATCTACGTTTCTCTTTGTCGCCGGTGATTCATGTTCTGGTGCATATACTTTAGGAAGGCATAAGGCACAAAACCATGAGATATATAGAAAGGTGTGACAACTCATACTTGTTGCCTGGGCTACAATGCATATACTTTAGGAAGTATCTCTGGTCCAAACTCATAATCCAATTATGCCCCTTAATCACATATTATGTGACTTAGGACCTATTATAGGTTTGCTCATGTGGATGCTCGCTGGTGACTGACATCTTATCATGAGATCATAGCATTCTTCTCTTTACTTTTAAATTTTGGTTTCCATTTCTTTCTATTTCCTGTACAAGTGTCATGCTCTCACCCTTCCTCTATCAATGAAAACACACCTCTCATGTGTACTTACACTCAGCCGAATTCCATCTAGCAATGCTCTTGTCCCATTCTCATGAATGAACGATTCCTCTCAGTCAATGGTATACAATCCATCAGAAACTTCAAGAAAACAACCATGCTCCATACAACTCAAGATGTCGGCCTTTTTTACTTCTCTGGCGACCAACCAACATTACTTTCTGCCTTTCAATGTGCATGCATACAATGGAACAACTGAAAATATGAAAGAAATAGATTGTAAGACACAGATATATTCAACCTATAATCTGTTGTGTATTTCAGATTTGGACGACCATTTACCCATAATAATGTATTTAATGATTGATTGCAAAAGAGCTATGGAGGAAACTTCACAAGCACCATAATGATTAATTCCACTCACAAGCCTTTTCTCGTAGAATTTCACAACTTCATAAGACATCTTTAAAAACCAGCCATCAGTAAATAGATCTCTCAATCCAGAAATGGTATGCACATATTAAACATTCCACTCCATTCGGGTCCATGTTATGTTTGAAACAAGTCAAAAGGCTTGTCATTTTCATTGAATAAGACAAAGATTTTAAGAATCACTCTCGCGGCATTATATTACACAAATATTTCGTCCGGCAAGGCACCCCGATGATGCCTCCGCTTTGATGTGTCACAAGCACAATGACCGGAGTCGCATTGTTGCAGAACACCCGAGCATTTCGCTCATTCTAGATTTCCCAAGAGATAGGAATAAGGGAAACAAGCGGCCTTCGAGATTGCGACCTCCCTTAAGTGTTGCTGCGCCACCACTCCTTGACGGAAACCATGCCTCCCCAAATCAGAGGATGAACATCATGTAAACCAAGCCATGTTTTGATCATTGCCCAAACTCGCTGCATATTCTGTATAAAAGGATCAAGTAGACATGGAAGTATGCTCATATCGTTGAATCCAAAGAAACATTTAAAAGGTAATCCGCCACATTTTAACAAAGACTGCTTTCTTAAATAAGTGATATTTTACTTGCCAGCTTGCAAGGTACAAATTGAAACATAAACTATAGTAAAACATAATCATAAAGTCATAAATAAATTTATAGAATCCTCTATCAATATTCCTGTAAAATTTATTGTGTTTAATGCTATGAAGAATAGCAACTTGGATTTCCACGAGGACAAGTATATATAGTTATACACACATGCAGGTCTGCGCTTTCAAATTTAGCGAAGCATGAGCCAAAATAACTTACGGAGTGGTGCGTTTTTGTCGCTTGTTGGTGTTCTATGTGTCCCGACCACACTGACGCTCAATTCCTGCAGGAGCGCTGAAGACCGGGAGGAGGCGATTCTGCCAAGCATGACCTACGACCCAAGCAGATGTCATTTATTTATGGAGAAGAGGGTATTACATACAATTTTTTTGCGAGGCAGTTCAGTTTAATTGGAAAAAAATATACCCTAGACAAGATGTTGCAATGGCAAATGCCTCACGTAATAAATTATGTTCTATAGTGAGAACACAATCCAATCCTTGATGAGAAGACATTTTTTCAATGATTCCCTTGTACCATTGAAAGTGCAACTATCCCTAGGTGGTTTTGGTAATTCATAACAACATATAGCTCATTGAGCTAATGCTATTCCAAGATGAACATTTCAAGAAAGCTCAATGAATGGCATGGCATGGATGATGAAAGTGGATCCCTCAAAATGTTGATGACAAAGGATTGGCTCAAGCTCAAAAGCTCAAGACTCTTCATTTTATATTTTAGTGATCCAAGATCACATTGAGTCTATAGGAAAAGCCAATACTATCAAGGAGGGATGAGGTGTTGCTTAATGAGCCTCTTGCTTCATGTGCTTAGTGATATGCTCCAAAACCCTCACTACTTTCTCAAATCCACATATGACCTAAACCTAAAGCCAAAATCGGTCTCACCGATTCTTCCTATCCGCGCCACCGATTCCATATGTCATAGCCACGCCACAAACCCTAGGCAAATCGGTTCTACTGATAGGGATCTCGGTCTCACCGAGATGGGATTGTAATCTCTCTTCCTTTTCGTAACTTTTCGGTCTCACCAAAAGAGCGGATCGGTCCCACCGAGATTGCAATGTAAACTCTTTGTTTCCTTTTGTAACATTCCGGTCTCACCGAAAAGAGCAAATCGGTCCCACCGAAGTTTATTCGACCAACTCTCCGGTTAGCTAATTACCAAAATCGGTCTCACCGAGTTTGTGTAATCGGTCTCACCGAGATTACGTTATGCCCTAACCCTAACCATATCGGTCCTACCGAGATGCATGTCAGTCCCACCAAAAACCCTAACGGTCACTAGGTTTACTAAAATCGGTCTGACCGAGTTTGTTAATTCGGTCTCACCGAGATTGGTAAATTGTGTGTAACGGTTAGATTTTGTGTGGAGGCTATATATACCCCTCCACCTCCTCTTCATTCGTGGATAGAGCCATCAGACTAAACCTACACTTCCAACTTACCATTTCTGAGAGAGAACCACCTACTCATGTGTTGAGGCCAAGATATTCCATTCCTACCATATGAATCTTGATCTCTAGCCTTCCCCAAGTTGCTTTCCACTCAAATCTTCTTTCCACGAGATCCAAATCCTATGAGAGAGAGTTGAGTGTTGGGGAGAGTATCATTTGAAGCACAAGAGCAAGGAGTTCATCATCAACACACCATTTGTTACTTCTTGGAGAGTGGTGTCTCCTAGATTGGCTAGGTATCACTTGGGAGCCTCCGACAAGATTGTGGAGTTGAACCAAGGAGTTTGTAAGGGCAAGGAGATCGCCTACTTCATGAAGATCTACCGCTAGTGAGGCAAGTCCTTCGTGGGCGACGGCCATGGTGGGATAGACAAGGTTGCTACTTCGTGGACCCTTCGTGGGTGGAGTCCTCCGTGGACTCGCGCAACCCTTACCCTTCTTGGGTTGAAGTCTCCATCAACGTGGAGGTACGATAGCACCACCTATCGGAACCACGCCAAAAACATCCGTGTCTCCAATTGCGTTTGAATCCTCCAAACCCTTCCCTTTACTTTCTTGCAAGTTGCATGCTTTAATTTCCGCTGCCAATATACTCTTTGCATGCTTGCTTGAATTGCGTGATGATTGCTTGACTTGTCCTAAGATAGCTAAAATCTGCCAAACTCTAAAACTGGGAAAAGGCTAAGTTTTTAATTGGTCAAGTAGTCTAATCACCCCCCCCCCCCTCTAGACATACTTCAAGGTCCTACAAGTGGTACCAGAGCGTTGGTCTCCATTTGCTTTGATTTCCATAGCTTTTGGTGGTCATAGCCTTGGTTTCACAACCTAGGAAAGTATGGCGTCTAGCGAGGGAAATTATCACCGTAGAGGTCCTTACTTTGATGGTACTAATTTTGCTAGTTGGAAGCATAAGATGAAAATGCATATTCTCGGACATAACCCCGCCGTTTGGGCAATTATTTGTATTGGTTTGCAAGGTGAATTCTTTGATGGGAGAGAGCCAAACCGTGAAGCTAATGCGGAAGAATTGAAGATGTTGCAATACAATGCCCAAGCTTGTGATATCATCTTCAACGGATTGTGCCCCGAAGAATTCAACAAAATCAGCCGTCTTGAGAATGCAAAGGAAATTTGGGATACTTTGATTGATATGCATGAAGGTACCAAATCCGTCAAGGAATCCAAGTTGGATGTGCTCCAAAGTCAGCTTGACAAGTTCAAAATGAAGGATGGTGAAGGTGTCGCTGAAATGTACTCTAGGCTTGCACTTATCACAAATGAAATTGCCGGCTTAGGGAGTGAAGAGATGACCCATGATTCATCATCAAGAAGATCCTAAGAGCATTGGATGGAAAGTATGATACCGTGTGCACATTGATTCAAATGATGCCAAACTACAAAGATCTCAAGCCAACGGAAGTTATTGGAAGGATTGTTGCTCATGAGATGTCACTTAAGGATAAGGAGGAACTTCACAACAAGTAAAGTGGTGCTTACAAAGCCTCAAGTGAAGCCCCCCCCATCATCGAGTGAGAAACAAACCTTCAATGAAGAATTGAGCTTAATGGTGAAGAACTTCAACAAATTCTACAAGAGTAGAAGCAAAGAAAGAAGCTCCAAGTCAAGGTCTTACAATGACAAAAGATCTTCTAGTCGAGAGCGCAATTGCTACAATTGTGGGAGACCCGGACACTATTCCAATGAGTGTACGACACCCTACAAAAGAAGAGAAGATTCTCCAAGAAGAAGGAGCAAAAGAGAAGAATCACCACCGAGAGAGAGGAGGAGTAGAGATGATCGTTATGAACGAAGACCCTCACGGAGAAGCAAGGATTCAGAAAGGAAGGACAAGTCATCAAAGAGCTACACAAAACGAAGACATCAAGTTCATGTTGGTGAATGGGTATCCGCCCGACTCCACCATCACTCCGAGAGAAGCTATCACTCCGACTCCGAATACACTCAAGATGAAGGTGTTGCCGGTCTAGAACTTGTGTCAACCAACTCCTACGGCATATTTGAATCACCAAATGAAGGAATTGGTAGATGCTTCATGGCCAAAGGTCCTAAGGTAACACACCCCGAGTATATTGATTTTGATGTTGATGAAGATGACTTGCTAGGTGATGATGATTTACTTGTTGACAACTCTAGTGATGAATACTATGATGAAACGTCAATTAATCATGCTAATCAAGTTCAAATGAATGACAATGATAAGGAGAAAATTGAGCGTCTAACTAAAGAACTAAACACTCTTAAGTTATCTCATGAAACTATCTTTGAAGATCATCGAGAACTTTTAAGGGCTCATGAGAAGTTACGCTTTGAAAAGCTCAATCTTGAGCAAGAGCATGAGTTCTTAAAAGCTATCAATGATGATCTCCGTAAGAAAAGTTCTTCTTACATTGCCAAGCGTTTACTCTTATCTACTTACATGCCTCAAGTCAAGTCTAGTAACAAGAACAAGAAAGATTCTTCATCTAGTAGTAACAACAATAATGTCATATCCAATATTGTTGCTTCTAGTAGTTCTCTTGATTCCACTAATGATTCTCTTAGCCAAGTTACACTTGAGCAAGAAAATAGCTTATTGAAGGGAATTATAGAGAAAGGTGTATACAAGAGCCTTGCCGGGAGTAAGCAATTCGAGGAGATTGTACGCAAGCAAGGAAGGCACCGGAAGAATCAAGGTGTTGGTTTTGAACGAAAGTTCAATGCCAATGGAGTTGAGTGGGAAGAAGATCAATACCCCAAGACGAAGTTTGTTCCTCAACAAGAAAAGTATGATCCTACTTCCTTCAAGGGAACACAAGCACAAGATGATCTTCCACCACAAGACCACAAGGGCAAGGACAAGCTTCAAGAAGAGATTGATGCATTTGAACAAGCACCTAAGGTCTCGGTCAAGTGGATTCCCAAGACTACGTCAAGTTCTACCTCATCAAGTACAACTATAACTCCAAGGATTCCCATCAAGATGATGTGGATCCGAAGAAGAAGAACTAGAGAGTTCTTGAGGGTGACTCCGCCAACATATTTCACTCATATCATTATGGCAAGGACAAGTGCAATCAACTTCCATATCTTGCACTAGTTCAAGGAGTCACAAATCCTCATGTTGGTAAGGCAAGGGACAAGGTAACCTAATGATTTCATGGACATCATTTTGTGTGTGCATCACTCTATGTCTATGGATATACTTGTTTGTTCCTTGTGGGACTAACCCATGTAGGTATTGAAAGTGCAACTCACTCCAAAGGATTGCTCCAAAAAGATCTACATCAACATTGAGCATCCACATCTTCAACACCTACATGAAGTCATCATCGACAAAACCCAAGGTTAGTTCATCCCTCTTAGGGGGGATCTCACATCTAGGGGGAGCTTAACTCTAAGAATTGAGTCAAAGCAACTCTAATGATGTGAACACATAAATGCTTTATGTAAAAGTGGTAACCCCACTTGAGCTTAAACGATGAGTATGACCTATGATCAAATGTTCTCATTTGACTCCTAAGTCAATATACTCATATATAGATGACCTAGTCATCGCCAATTGCTTGATAGATGCTAGAATTGGTTGAGCATGCTTTGTCACATATTTCATTTGCCATCTTATTGTGTGAGCATGTTGGTTGCATACTTTACTCATTCGAGGACGTCCACTTGTTGTTTTGATTGATTGGCTTCTTTTTCTTTGGCCAAGTGGATGGACAAGAATGCCTAAGAACCTTCTTTAGCTATCTATGATTTTCTTGTCTCAAACTCTGTTCATGCTACATCACAAAATTTGATCAAGTCAGATTCGAACTACTCTGTGTGAGGAGCACTCGGAGTCCCCGATATGTCATAGACTTAAACTTCCAAAACTTCTTTGTGATTTTCGGTCTGACCGATTCCTCCATTTAGGTCTTATCGTGATCACTTAGTCGATCTAGGTTTTAAATCTCGGTGCAACTGATTTGAACTCTTCGGTCACACCGAGTTGCAATAACTATACACAGTTTTGCATCTCGGTGCCACCGAGTTGTTCCACTCGGTCACACCGACTGTGGTCGGGCTATATATAGTCACGGGCAAAATTTGGAAATTTCTCCAACCTCTTCGCCCACGCAATAGCTCGCTCTGCCTCCGTGGTCTCCGGATCGTCTCCTCGCCGCTAGCCGCCTCGTCGCTGGTCTCCGCCAACCAACAGAATCAACCCCGCCGCTGCCGCCAGAAGCGAGTCTCGGCCGAACTAGGGTATGGACTCGATCACTGTGCTTTCCTCATCCGATTCTTAGCACATTGTGTTCTTATTGATTCTTGCCATGATTGAAACACTCCTATCCAACCAATGCAATCTTAGAATAGTTTTGATTCGAAAATTTAGGGTTAGGTTTCACGAAACCATCTCGGACCCACCGAGTTGAAAACTCGGTCCCACCGATTTGGCTTATGCCATTGCACTAGTGAGACTCGGTCGACCGAGAATTGCTAATCGGTGCGACCGATTTTAGGACTTTGTGAAACCCTAGCAGTCTCGGTGCCATCAACTCGTGACTCGGTCCAACCGAGTTCATCGCTTTAGGTTCCAAAACTGCTTCGGTATCACCGAGTTTGAAAATCGGTTGATCCGAAATGCTTTCGTGGAAAACTAAAACTGAATTTTTGAGTCATTCTTTGCAAAAATCTCTGCATTTTGTGATGCTCATCCACTCTACCTCATCTATAACTCTTCACGAGGTCAGCATCGGATGTCGCACAGAGTGACAGTTAGAACAGGTGAACATGAGTGAGGGCACTAGTCCCTCCAGCTCTTCAGATGAAGGCAGCAGGAGCACCCCAATCAATCTGCCTAAAGCTGCCACCAGGCAAAGGAAGAAGAAAACCTCAGATTCAGAAGATGAGGATTATAGGGCAGAAGAGGAAGAAGCAACCTCCAAGAAGTTTGTGCTAAAAAAGGAGTATGGCTCAGCACATAGCTCAAAGCCTGGACTCAATAAGAAGGTTCCTGCCAAGAGGACACCAATGCCAAAAGTCATAGCATCAACTCAATTTCCTGAAAAGCCTGATCCCAAAGAGCCACCGTCAAGGGAAGAAAAGGAAAGAAAGGGTCAAGAAGACCACAACAGAGTTATTGGGAAGCCTTCCATGATGGAAGAGGAAGAAGAGATAGTTGCACCGCACCAAAGGCACCCAAGCTTATGGGTGATGCTATAAGATCGGGGCTGCCACATCTAAGCCCAAGGAAGCACCCAAAGCTGCCCCCAAGGCCAAGTCTGCACCAAAGAGGAATACCAGAGTATTCCACTCATCGAGAAGAACAAGGCCCCAAAGGCTCGAGGTTGCGAAGAAGAAGATGAAGAAGGACATGTTTTGAGGAAGCTCAAGCCAAAGATACCAGACCACAATGATGCCCATCCTGTGGCTGAGGATATGAAGAGCAGAAGAGACAATGGGTTGAGACTATGGAGGATGACAAATCCATATGCCTCAAGGAGAAGAACTGCTGTGGACTACAGGTTCCACACCAAGGAACAGCAGGACTTTTATGAGACTGTTCTGCTGGATAAGAAGTCCATAGTGTGTGACATGAGGTGGGTCAACTGGACCTACATGAAGGAAAATGTAGAGCACTATCCTGGAGTGCAAGACAGTTTTGTTGCTGTTGGAGTTGCAGACTTTGTTGGGCAAAAGCTCACCAACTGGAACGATGAACTTATCATGCAGTTCTACTCTACGCACACTTTTATCCGATGGCGTGATAGTGTGGATGTCTCAAGGTACAAGGTACCACCAACTGTTGAGGAGTGGGCAAAGCTGATAAATGCCCCAAAGGAGAATAAAGATGATCTTGATGTATATGCAAAGAAGAAAATGGGACACAATACCATGACACACATGTACAAGGAGATCCAAGACGAAGCCCTAAAGACTTTCTCTTTGGATCAGTCCACTTTCTTCCGCTGGCTGCCTACTATCAATACCATCTTAAGGCATACCCTCTCGCCAAAGTCCGGTGACCACAACATGATCAGAGGGCATGCAATCAACATGTTGCATTTGTTTGATGTGCCACAGAAATTCAAAGTCATGAGCCTTATGGTTGAAACCATTAAGAGGACTGTAGCTGATCAGAAAAGAAGTTGTGGATATGCCCCTCAGATCCAGGAGTTGATTAACTCAAAGATGGGCACATGCAAATATCTATTGTGTAAGGAACATTTTCCAATTTATCCAGACTTTGAGGACAATGAGGTTGTCATGAATGAGAATGAGCCATCGTTAGTTCAAGCACAAGAGAAGAAGGAGAAGTCAAGGAAGGAGAAGGCTGCCAGGATGCCAACTCAGGAGGAGGCATCTGATTATTTCTTGAAGAACAAGCAGGAGCAGCTCGGATACTTAATAGCATCAACCCTGAGGATTGAGAAGGGATTGGCCACCCTCACTCAAAATCAGGAGAGCATGGAGAGAATCATAGAACAAAAGTTCTATAACTTAGATGTGAAAGTAACTGAGATTCAGTCTGCAGTGGAGGAACTACAAGATGACATGCAGGAGAGGAAGGGCAAAACAACAACTGATGCATTTGCTAGAGTGCCTAGAGCCCAGAGGTCATCTGTTGTGCCAGTTCCTGACACAAGAGCAACTTCATCTGCACCAGCTACAGCCTCAGTGCCAACAGCTCCATCACCTACATCAGCTCCAGCTCCATCTACTTCAACTGAAGCTTTCGTCCTCGGCGTTATCAGGACTCCACCACCTGAAGATCAAGCCTGAGAGTCGATCTAGCACTATGCATTTTTTATGAACTTTTTGGTAACTTGTTGCCAAAGGGGGAGAAAAATGTATAGATCATAGGCTTCGAGAGAGAGAGTGTGTTGCTTTTGTTCTCTCTTGATTTGGTGGTTTTTCAAACTTGTTTGCTTTTGGTTGCTTGATATACTATGTTTGTGAGACATTGATGATCATGTGTTTGATCATAAGCTACACTTATGCATGTTTGATGATATTATCTTATCTATCCTATGTGATCATTCACCGTGCTTGGTGATGAGTGCATGTATTCATTCCAGATCATTTTGAGCGCCCATCAAGATGTATGTGACATGGAAGAGTAACCCATGAGCCTAATTCCTTGTGCATTTGCAGTCCAAAGAAAATCATAATCTATGCACAAATTTAGGGGGAGCTCTTGCTTATCACATACTTCTCAAAGCGACGATGTTTTTTAATCTTATTATCATTTGTCGAAGCTTTGATCTATATGTTGTCATCAATTACCAAAAAGGGGGAGATTTAAAGTGCAACTATCCCTAGGTGGTTTTGGTAATTCATAACAACATATAGCTCATTGAGCTAATGCTATTCCAAGATGAACATTTCAGGAAAGCTCAATGAACGGCATGGCATGGATGATGAAAGTGGATCCCTCAAAATGCTGATGACAAAGGATTGGCTCAAGCTCAAAAGCTCAAGACTCTTCATTTTATATTTTAGTGATCCAAGATCACATTGAGTCTATAGGAAAAGTCAATACTATCAAGGAGGGATGAGGTGTTGCTTAATGAGCCTCTTGCTTCATGTGCTTAGTGATATGCTCCAAAACCCTCAGCTACTTTCTCAAATCCACATATGACCTAAACCTAAAGCCAAAATTGGTCTCACCGATTCTTCCTATCCGGCGCCACCGATTCCATATGTCATAGCCACTGCCACAAACCCTAGGCAAATCGGTTCTACCGATAGGGATCTCGGTCTCACCGAGATGGGATTGTAATCTCTCTGTTTCCTTTTCGTAACTTTTCGGTCTCACCGAAAGAGCGGATCGGTCCCACCGAGATTGCAATGTAAACTCTCTGTTTCCCTTTTGTAACATTTCAGTCTCACCGAAAAGAGCAAATCGGTCCCACCGAGTTTACCTGACCAACTCTCTGGTTAGCTAATTACCAAAATCGGTCTCACCGAGTTTGTGTAATCGGTCTCACCGAGATTACGTTATGCCCTAACCCTAACCATATCGGTCCTACCGAGATGCATGTCAGTCCCACCAAAAACCCTAACGGTCACTAGGTTTATTAAAATCGGTCTGACCGAGTTTGTTAATTTGGTCTCACCGAGATTGGTAAATAGTGTGTAACGGTTAGATTTTGTGTGGAGGCTATATATACCCCTCCACCTCCTCTTCATTCGTCGATAGAGCCATCAGACTAAACCTACACTTCCAACTTACCATTTCTGAGAGAGAACCACCTACTCATGTGTTGAGGCCAAGATATTCCATTCCTACCATATGAATCTTGATCTCTAGCCTTCCCCAAGTTGCTTTCCACTCAAATCTTCTTTCCACCAGATCCAAATCCTATGAGAGAGAGTTGAGTGTTGGGGAGACTATCATTTGAAGCACAGGAGCAAGGAGTTCATCATCAACACACCATTTGTTACTTCTTGGAGAGTGGTGTCTCCTAGATTGGCTAGGTATCACTTGGGAGCCTCCGACAAGATTGTGGAGTTGAACCAAGGAGTTTGTAAGGGCAAGGAGATCGCCTACTTGTGAAGATCTACCGCTAGTGAGGCAAGTCCTTCGTGGGCGACGGCCATGGCGGGATAGACAAGGTTGCTACTTCGTGGACCCTTCGTGGGTGGAGTCCTCCGTGGACTCACAAGAACTGCTACCCTTCTTGGGTTGAAGTCTCCATCAACGTGGAGGTACGATAGCACCACCTATCGGAACCACGCCAAAAACATCCGTGTCTCCAATTGCGTTTGAATCCTCCAAACCCTTCCCTTTACTTTCTTGCAAGTTGCATGCTTTAATTTCCGCTGCCAATATACTCTTTGCATGCTTGCTTGAATTGTGTGATGATTGCTTGACTTGTCCTAAGATAGCTAAAATCTGCCAAACTCTAAAACTGGGAAAAGGCTAAGTTTTTAATTGGTCAAGTAGTCTAATCACCCCCCCTCTAGACATACTTCAAGGTCCTACAACCATCAACAAATCAATTTGAAGAACAAAAAAAAATATTATTGTGAGAGTGCATATTGAAAGAAAAACATGTACCAACTGGTAAAAATAATTACTCATTTAAATCGACTAAGAAAGAAGCATCGAGGACTCTGGAGATTGGAGTCAGCATACTGAAGAGGAAATGCAGGAAATGGAATACCCCGCTGGCCTCACCGAATAATAAGTCCCTCGGTTCATTGATTCATCACCTTGAGGTAAATAGCGTAGCACCGTCTGCTCCTCTTCTTTGAATCATTATTTTATGTTTGTAAACATAGCCTTTAGCCATAGTCTGTAGTACTGTGCCAGCCCATTGAGACCAACACGACACATAGTCAAATGTTATAGTACGCAACTGAGGATACAGGAGGAAAATGAAAGGACTTTGCACTTGTGCATTAGCAAAAGCTTCCAAGGCATAAGCCAAAAAACCATGAGATATATAGAAAGGTGTGACAACTCTCGAGTGTAGTACACCGAATTTTGAAAAACATTGAAAAAACATGATAAAACAAAATCCAAAAATCTGAAATTTTGAGACAAAAATAATTATCAAATGCTTGAGCTTCTTGCAAAATTTGAGCGAAATAAACATCTGAGGAACTCTCACCATAAAAAACAAAATCATTGCTCAAACAGTGCATAAAACTTTCAAGCATGACTTATTGATCTTTCATGTTACTCTACCTGGAAAGGGTAAGAACAAACGCACCGCAAACGCAAGAAAAGCAGTCCACAGCCCACATTCACTCCTAAATTAGGAATCAACATGATAGTATAAGTAGGCCAAAAGTAAGTGCTCTTGTCTCAAAAAGAATAAACATCCAGTAGCTATAGCAAGGAAAGGGGAAAAGGTATCATCAGATAATTCTTTGGGCCAAATAGCAGAATCTTACTTTGATTCATGAAATTACACTGCAAGGTGCTTGTAGAAGAAACAATGGCACGAGGAAAGATTTGTGTATGCATGTGCCTGTAGCAAGCAATAGCAAGAGGCAAAAGAATAATAATAAATAAATGCTAAAATAATAATCGTTGAGAGGGGGGAGGGGTTACACTGTATTTCAGAATAATCCATTCATTTTATGATAAAACCAAATATGCAGCAGAATACAAAATTCTACAAGGTGAGTAGTAGTAGATGAGTTTTCGAAGAATGGATAACTTTCCTACCACAAGGACTGCCAAAAAACAGTGCTAAAATATTATAAAGCATTTCATCAAGCATTCCTGTTCAGGTCCTAGGTACTGTAAAATCCCTTCTTGCCATGTATGTATTCCTATACACATACATCCTAAAATGCAGTAGTTAACAAAAATCAAGACACTACAAAAATATATTTAAAAAAAACTTCATCAGAATAGTCTCGTTATTCAATTGCTATGTTCTGATGACATCGGGGTCATTGTATGTTGAAATCGCAAACTTACAATAATTACACCATATGTCCACTGAATAAGTAACTGCAAAAACTGCCCGTTCATACATCTCCATCTGTCCATATTCACAAGGATTTCGCAAACTGACAAGGGATGAAGGGCGGCGGCGAAGGGAGACCTCGCTCGAGGGCAGGAGTCGTCGATCGTACGTGCGGGCGATAGGTTTAGGTTTTTTTTGTCGCTGTTTAGTTTTCGTAGGTCTTTTTTCGTTGGTTAACCATCGTAGATCTTTTTTCAATGGTACGTGCATGGGTGTGGGTTGGGCCTCAGCACAAGGTTTTTTTGTTCGTGGTGGCTAAGTCTAAGGTGGGAGGAGGTACCAAAAAAACCATGGGAGGTGGGACGAAATTACCCATCCGCTATGCAGTTGGAGTAGCATCAGGTGTCATAGGTTGTGCCATTCGTGTTCTTCATCGGCGCAAATTCCTCTTCGTAGCACCTGAATTTTCAGATATGCACCCATGAGTATCTCAAGGTTTTAAAGCTCACAAAAACAGGAAAAGAAGAGGGAGCAGAAGATGCTATATTAGGGCAGATTTTTGAAAGTCGAACCTCAAAAAGTGTCATGGACAGGGATTAAATGGATATGTCGAATATGAATTGCTCAAGCTTCAGGCCTATCGTACATCCATGAATCAAAGGTACCTAAATGCCAAGTGGTGCAACAGAACATGATTTATGCTGGAGCATGGCAATTGCCAAGTAAAATTACTTGCCATAACATGCCTAGCAGATCCTTAAATCACAAACTGTAGCTCTAGATGTAATTCCCATTCTCCTAGGGAAATTTAAGAAATACAAGCATTAAGAATCAAGTAGGTAAAATAGTAATGATCTACTGTTAAAACCAGATTAGTTTGAAAGAGACAAACACAGGAGTGGCCTAAAAAAACATTGGATTTGAAGGTGACGATGCTACTAATAATAGATCCATTCTGCTTGGATCTTCAAAATGTGAGGAAAGGAAACGTGCTCGAGTTTGCTTATATCACTCCAATAAATCACCTTTGTTCTCACCCGCACTCCAAGATCCATCATCCATGATGCACGCTGATTCTTTCTTCTTCTAGCAGCTGTGATTGATTCATCAATCAATCAATCCATTGCACCTGCAAATCTTGCTTAGTTAACTCATTGGTTTTATCTTCTTCTCGTAATTAACAAAGAAAGTAAATGGTACAGATATTATTGCTCAAGTTAATGCAGTAAATGGTACGAAAGGGTTGCATATAGAGTCAAGCCAAAGAAAATGATCAACAACTCAAGAGGTAAATACTTCTTCACCTCGAAACATAATAGAGCCTTGCAAGTCAAGAATAATGTAATCTTGACTCTTCAGGTAGAGACCATTGACGCTTGCACAATCTGAATAAAAAAGGAACTACAAAGAAAAATGCAGACTAAAGAGCTTAGAAGCTTATTAACTGCTTTTGATTCTTCTAACTAAAGGGATGAAGAAATCATTATGATTAAACAAACATGCATTTGACAGTGGCATAGTCAATGCTGACGCCAATTGCCGGAGGATATTCAGTTCAAAAGTACATAGTTATTTATTAGTTCAATACATTCGAAAGATGCAGGTTGCTCCCATCCTAGTGTGAAGTCCTGCTCATGCATGTAAAACGAATTTAAAGTAAGACATCAAGGCATCAGGCACTTCGCGTCACAACATCATGGAAGTTTGCTCATCCTTAAGAATGTACTTTTATGAGAACAATGATGGCCCAAAACAACTACATGTTCAGAAGAAAAAAAGTAGCACGGAAGAGGAAGGTACCACGGTGAGGGGAAGGAGTGACACTGCTGCGAGGATTTTGGGCATGGTAGGTCGGCGGCGGCTAAGCCGAGGAGCGTCGGAGGCCGCTGACGCTGCCACGCCTGAGCCCACATGCAAAATTTAAAATACGAGTGCTCAGATCAGATTTCTCCTTCCATGGTGTTAATTCTTGCTCCACTATGTATATCAATTGCTTAACAGGAAAAGAAAGTGCAGCCTTGAAAAAACTGAAAACCTAAGCCAATAAAGTGCATCCAGTGGAGCAGAGATGCGAGGAGCTTGGGTCTTTACCAGGGAAGGGGTGTGACGAGGCACAATCAGATTGACCTTTCGCGCAGCCAGCCACCGCCCTCATTGCAGCACACGGAGGCTGCCTCCTCGCCGGATCGGGTCAGAGTGGCGTCCCAAGAGACAAGACGCACACGTTGCCCGCCGCCTCGATCTACCTCTCCCGGCGCAGCCCATCTCGATGAGATGTGGCCGTGGCGGATCTGGCCGCTGCCCCGCCGACTTGCTCGACTCGATCTGGGGCGTCCCCGCTTGAAGAACAGAAGGTGAGTGGAGGGCAGCGCCGGCGGGGAAGAGAGCGGCGTGGGCGAGGAAGACGGCGGCTCGGGGTGGGAGGGAAGAGGGCGGTGCCATCGGGGAAGAGGGCGGCTCTGGGTGGAGCGGCGGCGGCGAAGGGATGAAGGGCGGCGACGAAGAGAGACCTCGCTCGAGGGAAGGAGTCATCGATCGTACGTGCGGGCGATAGGTTTGGGTTTTTTTTGTCGCTGGTTAGTTTTCGTAGGTCTTTTTTCGTTGGTTAACCATCGTAGATCTTTTTTCAGTGGTACGTGCATGGGTGTGGGTTGGGCCTCAGCACGAGGTTTTTTTGTTCGTGGTGGCTAAGTCTGAGGTGGGAGGAGGTACCAAAAAAACCGTGGGAGGTGGGACGAAATTACCCATCCGCTATTGTAACGCCCCGGATTCGATGCGCCAGGTGTCTGCCAGTTATTCGCCGTCGTTGCCATGTCATGTGCTTGCGTGTTGCACTTTGCCATGTCATCATCTGCATTTTATCATGTCATCATGTGCATTTCATTTTGCATACGTGTTCGTCTCATGCATCCGAGCATTTTTCCCGTTGTCCGCTTTTGCAATCCGCACTCCTATGTCTCCCTGCGCCTTTTACCTCTTTTAGGTAAAGCGGGTGTTAAACGGTCTCGAATGGACCGAGGTTTGTCAAGCTGCCTTGGTATAGCACCGTAGACCGCCTGTCAAGTTTCGATCATTTGGAGGTCGTTTGGTACTCCAACGGTTAACCGTAATCGTAAACCCCTTTCTCTTTGCAGCCCAACACCCTTTCTAACTGGCCCAAAACCCTCCAAACTCCCTCCATGCTCTCGGTCGTTCGATCACGATCGCGGGGCAAAAACCGCACCTCATTTGGACTCTCCTAGCTACCTCTACCTATAAATATGCCCTCCCCAAATTCATGGATCAAAACGCCCTAACCCTAGCCCTTCTTCTCCACAGGCGCGGACACGTCCGCCCGGCGCCGGACGCGCCCAGCCGCCACCTCACCCCGCCAATGGGCGCTGCCACCTCACCTCCGCCGCCGCTCTCCGCCTACCACATCGCGCCACGTCGCCACCCCTCTCTCTCCTCCGCCTGCGGCCCTCCAGGCTCAGATCCGGCCAAGGGGCCAGCGCCGCCGCCGCCGCCCGCCCGTCCGCCCAAGGCCCACCTTTTCGCTGAAGGCCACACTGCCCCGCCGCCTCCGGCCGGCGAAGCTCGCCGGAGCCCGCCAGCCGCCACTGCCGTCTGAAGCTCCTCCGGCGCCTCCGCTCAGCCCGGCCAAGACTCGCCCGCCCGCCGTCGCCTCCCAGCTCGGCGCCGCCGCCCTCGGCCCCGCCGTCCCGGCAGCCACGCCTCGCCGACCCGTCGCCTCGCGGCCGAGGCCGAGCGCGCCGTCCTCGCGCCTCCTCCTCCGGCCTCCTCCTCCGCCACGCCGCTCATGGTCACCCGCCGCCGTCGCCATGGATCCGGCCGGGCGGACCGGATCCGCGAGCCTCCCTCTCCGCGCCTTCCCCGCAAGTTCCGCGAGATCCCGCCTTCCTCAGAACCGTGCTAAGGGTTGACTTCTAAAATTCATCTAAGTCCCGAGCATTTTTGATATTTTGTGCCATTTTCATTGCATCATATCTCTGTCATCGTAGCTCCATTTCGTGCGTGTAATATGTCAAAATGTTCGCCTCGAAGAATAGGTCATTTCATCTCATTGCATCATTTTCATTTGAGCTCATCTTGATGCCCTAAATGCTGTTGGAAGAGTGCTATGTGATGTTAGTTTCTGTTTCTTAACAGAACATGCACTTTTGTCATTTTTGCCATGATTGATGTGTGCACCCTATGATCTTGAGTCCTACATGTGTTTTGTTATATGCTTTGATTAGATTCATGCCATGCCTTTGTTTGCCATGATAAGTTCCTGTAACATGTTGTTTGATAGCTCTAAACGTTGCAACCTGATGTTATTTCTGCCAATGCCTGAAACTGTTATAAGTTGCGATCTTGCCATGTCATTTTGAGCATGTTCTAGTGATTTCTGGAGATAGCTCAGTGTTCATGTTTTGCAATGCTTTACCTGTACATCATGCCCATGCCTTTTGTTATTATGTTGAGGTCCTGTAGCATGTTGTTTTGATGCTTGCAATATGCCTAGTTGCTGTTTTGGACAGTTTGTTGTCATGTCTTGTATAGGGTGTATGTGTTGAACCGTTGCTCCGTTTTGAGTGTGCTCTATATGAAACTTGCTTCATTTTGCATGTAGTTTCATATTATCATGTTGCCTCCTTGTTTTGAGGTGTTTGCTTGACGTTTGTATGCATTTTGCATCAATGCCATGTTTATCTTGTTTTGCTCATATCTTCTAGGCCGTAGCTCCGAATCTAATGAACTTTATATGTAACTTGACTAGAATTTCGTGTAGATCATCGTGGTGCATTTTAACTTGCTGTTTAACAACTTGAACATAAAGTTATTCAGATCTGGACCAATTTCGAAATTTGCACATGAGGACTTACCGGAATTGTTCTATGTTGTTCCCGGCCTCATTTAAACTTGCCTTGATGTGTTGCTCTTGTTTGCATCATCCCTTGCCATGAGTAGCTTCATGTAGCTTGTCATGCATCATTGTGCATCATGTCTTGTTCATGTGTGGTGTGTTTACTATGTTGTGTGCTTCTTCTTGTTAGTTCCTGTCTCGTTGCGATCGTGAGGATTCGTTCGTCTACGCTTGGTTCGACTTCATCCGTTCATCTTATTCATGGACTCGTTCTTCTTCCTTGCGGGATTTCAGGCAAGATGACCGCTACCTTGGATCTCACTACTATCATTGCTATGCTAGTTGCTTCGTTCTATCGCTATGCTGCGCTACCTATTACATGTTTATCAAGCCATCCCAAATTGCCATGTCAGCCTCTAACCTTTTGCACCCTTCCTAGCAAACCATTGTTTGGCTATGTTACCGCTTTGCTCAGCCCCTCTTATAGCGTTGTTAGTTGCAGGTGAAGATGAAGTTTGTTCCTTGTTGGAACATGGAGATGTTGTTCCTTGTTGGAACATGTTTACTTGTTGGGATATCACAATATATCTTATTTAATTAATGCATCTATATACTTGGTAAAGGGTGGAAGGCTCGGCCTTGTGCCTGGTGTTTTGTTCCACTCTTGCCGCCCTAGTTTCCGTCATATCGGTATTATGTTCCCGGATTTTTGCGTCCCTAACACGGTCGGGTGATTTATGGGACCCCCTTGACAGTTCGCTTTGAATAAGACTCGTCCAGCAAGGCCCAACATTGGTTTTACCATTTGCCTCACCACCACCTACTTTTCCCTTGGGAGTCGCTCTCTCAAGGGTCATCTTTATTTAGCCCCCCGACCAGTGCTTCTCTAAGTGTTGGCCCGAACCGAGCCACCATGGGCCACCTTGGGGCAACTTGAGGGTTGGTTTTACTCGTAGTCTGTCTCATCCGGTGTTGCCCTGAGAATGAGATATGTGCAGCTCCTATCGGGATTGTCGGCGCATCGGGCGGTCTTGCTGGTCTTGTTTTATTGCTGTGAAATGTCTTGTAGCCGGATTCCGAGACTGATCGGGTCCTCCCGGGAGAAGGCCTATTCTTCGTTGATCGCGAGAGCTTATCATGGGCTAAGTTGGGACACCCTGCAGGTATAAACTTTCAAAGCCGTGCCGCGGTTATGTGGCGATGGGAATTTGTTAATGTCCGTTGTGAAAACCCGGTTGATCTTAATTAAAATACACCAACCGTGTGCGTAATCGTGAGTGTCTCTTTTCGGGTTGATCGAAAGGAGAACACGGTTTCGGGTTATGTCTCGACGAAGTAGGAGTTCAGGATCACTTCTTGATCATTACTAGTTGACGACCGCCTTTGTTTCTCTCCTCGCTCTCATTTGCGTATGTTAGCCACCATATATGCTTAGTCGCTGCCGCAACCTCACCACTTTACCCCTTCCTTTCCCTTTAAGCTTTGCGAGTCTTGATACCCATGGTAATGGGATTGTTGAGTCCTCGTGGCTCACAGATTACTACACCACCAGTTGCAGGTACAGGTTGCGATGATCATGACGTAAGAGCGATGTTTGTTTGTATTGGAGTTCTTCTTCTGCTTCTTCTTCGATCAGGGGATAGGTTCCAGGTCGGCAGCCTGGGCTAGCAGGGTGGATGTCGTTCGAGCTTTTGTTTATGTTTCATCCGTAGTCGGATGTTGATCTGTATATGATGTTGATGTATTCTTGTGGCATTTGTGCCTTATGTATGTATCCCCATCTATTATGTAATGTTGATGTAATGATATCCACCTTGCAAAAGCGTTTCAATATGCGGGTCTATCCTTGGTGGGACCGTCGAGTTCCTTTTGGATAGGTTCGTATATTGGGCGTGACAAGGTTGGTATCAGAGCCTCGACCGACCCTAGGAGCCCCTTGATTGATCGTGTAGTTTGGCCGCAGTTGAGTCTAGAAGAAAACTATTTTCGGAGTCTAGTTATATCGGAGAGTAGGAATTCTTTTTACTCCTCAGCCCCTTCGTCGCTCTGGTCAGGAATCTTGACGTAGGTGTTTTGAATTACTCCTCTTCCCCTTCAAAAAAAATTTTTAGGATCACGCAGTGGGTTTTTCCGGTAGTTGTTCCTCAGCTCTTTTTATCCGGTGCATCTCTCGTCAAGTCGACTCGAGCCTCTTCATCTTTGAGTTCAATCCTCAGTTGTTTTCTTTTCCCACCTGCCCTCCCTTCTTCTTCTCGGAACCGGAGTTCGTAATCGAGTATCCATTCTACTCGGGCGAAGTCTTTGCTTTCTTTCCTCAATGATTTCAACTGGTGTTTTCTCTTCAAGATATTCGTCGGTTCCCCCTTCCAAGTTGTCTTTGTTTTCCCGCCCTCCCACCCTTTTTCTTCCCGGAGTTTGAGTCTGTTTCGACCATCAATTTCATTCGTGTGGAGTCTCTTCAGTCTTCCCTCAATTATTTCAACGGGTGAATTCTTGTCTTGTTCGTCATTCTTCATATCTTTTTCTTTTCCGGTGAATTCAATTCAAGTTTTTCGAGTTGATCACATTCTTTTCCTGGGATCAAGTGTTTTCCCTGCTCGTTCGCCTCTCGCCAGTTTATCATTCCGGAGTTCGGAAGACATATCAGGAGATTCGTCTGTGTTCTAATTAATTCGAGGTTGTCACCCCATTCAAATATTTCAATTGTTCCGGTGCTTCTTCTATCTTTTCAACAATCCTTTTCAACGGTGTTCTATTTTAGTGGGCCCTAACCCACAGGTCTTTTCCCAGGATCTTACCTGACTCTTCTAATTTCCGGAGCTATTCACAAATCCTTTTGAAGTTTGACGTAAGTATGAAATTCATCAGTCATTTGCCTTTTCCAAGATCGATTTCAAACCATTTCATTGTTAGCTCAACCCCTTCGCTTTTCATTCTCCCGGAGTATCTCAGTAATTTTGGTGGTGTTTCTCGTCTTCATTTGAAGACCGAAGTAGAGTTTTCCCTAAATCTTGTCCGTTCTCCCAAAGATTCGTGGTTCTAGCTTCATGCTATCCTCTTGAATTATTCCGTTTGTCAGAGATATTTTTCTTACCCATCCGGAGCATTTCAGGTGTTGCTTTCGCTCTCGATCATCCGGAGGCCATCTTTTCGGAAGATTTCTTCGTTCTAAGTTTTCAGATTCGTTCTCCAATTATTCTATATCGGTGCCCTTTCGTTCATCTCAATATTCTTCCGGTGCTTCGTTCAAGTTTTCTTCTCGCAGTTCGCGATATCTTTGTTCTCTTGCATTTTAATTCCCTCAGGTATCTCCGTGCTTCCCTAATTCTGCCCGTGATTCATTATCTCTTTCGTCACCATCTTCAATTCTTACGGTGGTTCGCTCAAGATTATTTTTCCTTGTTTATCATATTAATCCATTCGCTCTCTCAAATCCTACCGGTGGTTCATGAAGACTTTCTCAAGTTTGTGCCATGTTTCCCCTCAATCCTTTTTTTCAAGAAGAATAAGTAGTATGCAAATCCATTGCTTGTCATCAATTTAATTTGATGAAGGATAAGCATAACATAAATCTTATTCTTATTTCATCAAAGTGATTAATCTTTTTCTTCGGAGTTTGTTCTTGAGGAATAAATTCTAGTTCCAAGTGCTTTCATATTTTCTTTTCCGGAGTTCAATTATTTCCTCGGCCATTTCGTCGGAACCTCCATCTAAATCATCGCAAGCTCATCGTATTCTTTCATCCTTTATTCTATCTCATCATCCTTTTGTTACCGGAGTTCTTCATGGTGGTTCGTCATGATTTAATTCATTCTTCAAGAGTTCATCAAGATATTGTTGGCGGAGTTCAAGTATCTTTTCTTCTCGCGTCTCGAAGTGCAATTAATTCTCCGTATTCTTTTGAAGTGGAGTTTTGCATTTCTTCATTCTTCACAGCTATTTAATCTTTTCCGTTTGTGGTCGGCGTTCACCTCATAATTTCGAGATGTTTTCCATAAGTCCACAACAAGCTTATTCTTTCATGGTTGATTTTCTCAACAACTCCGTTCAATCCTTCTTCTAAGGTTGCTTTCAATTCCATTCGTGGCACAAGTTGTCATTTTATTCTCCGTTCTTTTCATTCGACTCTTTCAGTTCTTTCCGGAGGTTTTTGTGTCATGTCTTCATCAAGTATCATTCCATCCTCTCAAGTTCGTGTTCTATTTCTTTCCGTGTTTCAGCCGGAGTGCTGCCTAAATCTTTTCATTCTTATCCGTTTCTTTTCTCATTCTAACCACTCCGGTTAGAACGAGTGCTTTCAGAGTCTATCTGTTTCCGTGAGCTTTCAATTCTCGTCATTCTCGTCATTCCTCTCTTCTTCTCGAGTGCTCTCGATTCTTTGCTTCTTCTCTGGAGTTCTTGTTTCACCTCTTCCCTTTTTCCCTTCCGTCTCGGTCCTAAGATCTCGGGACGAGATCTCTTGTTAGTGGAGGAGTGTTGTAACGCCCCGGATTCGATGCGCGCCTGTGTGTCGCCAGCTTATTCGCCGTCGTTGCCATGTCATGTGCTTGCGTGTTGCACTTTGCCATGTCATCATCTGCATTTTATCATGTCATCATGTGCATTTCATTTTGCATACGTGTTCGCCTCATGCATCCGAGCATTTTCCCGTTGTCCGCTTTTGCAATCCGCACTCCTATGTCTCCGGCGCCCCTTTTACCTCTTTTTCGTAAAGGGGTGTTAAACGGTCTCGAATGGACCGAGGTTTGTCAAGCGGCCTTGGTATAGCACCGTAGACCGCTTGTCAAGTTTCGGATCATTTGGAGGTCGTTTGGTACTCCAACGGTTAACCGGTAAATCAGAACCCCTCTTTCTCTTTGCAGCCCAACACCCTTTCTAACTGGCCCAAAACCTCCAAACTCCCTCCATGCTCTTGGTCGCTCGATCACGATCAAGGTCGAAAACCGCACCTCATTTGACTCTCCTAACTCCCTCTACCTATAAATATGCCCTCCCAAATTCGCGGATCAAACGCCCCTAACCCTAGCCCTTCTTCTCCGCCACGGACACGTCCGCCCGGCGCGGGCAGCGTCCCAGCCGCCACCTCACCCCGCCAATGGGCGCTGCCACCTCACCTCCGCCGCCGCCTCCGCCTACCACATCGCGCCACGCCGCCACCCTCTCTCTCCTCGCCGGCCCTCCAGGGCTCAGATCCGGCCATGGGGCCAAGGCCGCCCCGCCACCGCCTGTCTGCCCACAAGCCACCACCCACCGCTGAAGGCCGCCATCGCCCCGCCCGCCTCGGCCGGCGAGCTCGCCGAGCTCCGCCAGCCTTGGCCGCCTGTCTGAAGCTCCTCCGGCCTCCTCCGCTGGCCGAGGTGCGCCTTGCACCCGCTGCCGCCTCTCCAAGGCTGGCGCGCCGCCGCCCCTCGGCCCGTCGTCCCGGCAGCCGTGCCTCGCCGACCCGTCGCTGAAGCGCCGAGGCCGAGCCGAGCGCCGTCCTCGCGCCTCCTCCTCCGGCCTCCCTCTCCGCGCCGCTCCGCTGGTCACCCGCCGCCGTCTGGCCATGGATCCGGCCGGCCGGACCGGATCCGCGAGCCCTCCTCTCCGGCGCCTTCCCCGCAAGTTCCGCGAGATCCCGCCTTCCTCAAACTGCGCAAGGGTTGACTTCTCTAAAATTCATCCAAGTCCCGAGCATTTTGATATTTTGTGCCAATTTCATTGCATCATATCTCTGTCATCGTAGCTCCGTTTCGTGCGTGTAATATGTCAAAATGTTCGTATCGAAGAGTAGATCATCTCATCTCATTGCATCATTTTCGTTTGAGCTCATATTGATGCCCTAAATGCTGTTGGAAGAGTGCTATGTGATGTTAGTTTCTGTTTCTTAACAGAACATGCACTTTTGTCATTTTTTCCATGATTGATGTGTGCACCCTATGATCTTGAGTCCTACATGTGTTTTGTAATATGCCATGTCTTATTTCCATTGGTGCTTGCCATGTATTTTTGTGATCTATGTGGTGACTAGCACAAGCATGCAAACTAGGTGTCTTGATGTTGCTGATTTCAGCCCTGTTTTGCTGATATTTTGATGCCATGTTAACTTGATGCTACCGAGAGATCCATGCATATTTTGGGATACTTCAGTAAGGATGTTTTGTAAAACATGTCTTGATCTATCCATCCATGCCCTTGTTTGCAATTATGGAGTGCCATAGCTTGAGTCAATCGAGCTCTACTTTTGCTACAAAATGTTTCCTGGCAGATTGTTTACATGTTATTCAATTTTGCCAAGGTTGTTGTGGTTGATCCATGTATGCTATGTTGTTGTTCTTGCCATGTATAGCTTCTATGCCATGCCTTCTTGCTATTGGGTGCCTTGCCATGCCATGAATTGCTCTGTGGTGAGTGGTTCAAGCTCACCAACATGCCTACTCATCGTTGTTCCTGCCATGTTCAAATCTGTAATATAACTTGCCATATTGACATGGGTGTTACTATATTTTCTGATCCTTTTTGGCTTATGGTCAGTAAGGGACTTTTGTTATATGCTTTGATTAGATTCATGCCATGCCTTTGTTTGCCATGATAAGTTCCTGTAACATGTTGTTTGATAGCTCTAAACGTTGCAACCTGATGTTATTTCTGCCAATGCCTGAAACTGTTATAAGTTGCGATCTTGCCATGTCATTTTGAGCATGTTCTAGTGATTTCTGGAGATAGCTCAGTGTTCATGTTTTGCAATGCTTTACCTGTACATCATGCCCATGCCTTTTGTTATTATGTTGAGGTCCTGTAGCATGTTGTTTTGATGCTTGCAATATGCCTAGTTGCTGTTTTGGACAGTTTGTTGTCATGTCTTGTATAGGGTGTATGTGTTGAACCGTTGCTCCGTTTTGAGTGTGCTCTATATGAAACTTGCTTCATTTTGCATGTAGTTTCATATTATCATGTTGCCTCCTTGTTTTGAGGTGTTTGCTTGACGTTTGTATGCATTTTGCATCAATGTCATGTTTATCTTGTTTTGCTCATATCTTCTAGGCCGAGTCTCAATCTAATGAACTTTATATGTAACTTGACTAGAATTTCGTGTAGATCATCGTGGTGCATTTTAACTTGCTGTTTAACAACTTGAACATAAAGTTATTCAGATCTGGACCAATTTCGAAATTTGCATATGAGGACTTACCGGAATTGTTCTATGTTGTTCCCGGCCTCATTTAAACTTGCCTTGATGTGTTGCTCTTGTTGCATCATCCCTTGCCATGAGTAGCTTCATGTAGCTTGTCATGCATCATTGTGCATCATGTCTTGTTCATGTGTGGTGTGTTTACTATGTTGTGTGCTTCTTCTTGTTAGTTCCTGTCTCGCTGCGATCGTGAGGATTCGCTTCGCTCACGCTTGGTTCGGCTTCATCCGCTCATCTTCTTCATGGACTCGTTCTTCTTCCTTGCGGGATTTCAGGCAAGATGACCGCTACCCTGGATCTCACTACTATCATTGCTATGCTAGTTGCTTCGTTCTATCGCTATGCTGCGCTACCTATTACCTGTTTATCAAGCCATCCTAAATTGCCATGTCGCCTCTAACCTTTTGAACCCTTCCTAGCAAACCATTGTTTGGCTATGTTACCGCTTTGCTCAGCCCTCTTATAGCGTTGTTAGTTGCAGGTGAAGATGAAGTTTGTTCCTTGTTGAACATGGAGACGTTGTTCCTTGTTGGAACATGTTTACTTGTTGGGATATCACAATATATCTTATTTAATTAATGCATCTATATACTTGGTAAAGGGTGGAAGGCTCGGCCTTGTGCCCGTGTTTTGTTCCACTCTTGCCGCCTAGTTTCCGCCATATCGGTATTATGTTCCCGGATTTTTGCGCCCCTAACGCGGTCGGGTGATTTATGGGACCCCTTGACAGTTCGCTTTGAATAAGACTCGCCCAAAGAAGGCCCAACATTGGTTTTACCATTTGCCTCACCACCACCTACTTTTCCCTTGGGAGTCGCTCTCTCGAGGGTCATCTTTATTTAGCCCCCCTGACCAGTGCTTCTCTAAGTGCTGGCCCAACCGAGCCACTCATGGGCCACCTTGGGGCAACTTGAGGGTTGGTTTTACTCGTAGTCTGTCTCATCCGGTGTTTCCACGAGAACGAGATATGTGCAGCTCCTATCGGGATTGTCGGCGATCGGGCGGTCTTGCTGGTCTTGTTTTATTGCTGTGAAATGTCTTGTAGCCGGATTCCGAGATCGATCGGGTCCTCCCGGGAGAAGGCCTATTCTTCGTTGATCGCGAGAGCTTATCATGGGCTGTTGGGACACCCCGCAGGTATAAACTTTCAAAGCCGTGCCCGCGGTTATGTGGCAGATGGGAATTTGTTAATGTCCGTTGTAGAAAACCCAAATTGATCTTAATTAAAATACACCAACCGTGTGCGAATCGTGAGTGTCTCTTTTCGGGTTGATCGAAAGGAGAACACGGTTTCGGGTTATGTCGGACGTAAGTAGGAGTTCGTGATCACTTCTTGATCATTACTAGTTGACGACCGTTCCTTTGTTTCTCTCCTCGCTCTCATTTGCGTATGTTAGCCACCATATATGCTTAGTCGCTGCTGCAACCTCACCACTTTACCCCTTCCTTTCCTTTAAGCTTTGCTAGTCTTGATACCCATGGTAATGGGATTGTTGAGTCCTCGTGGCTCACAGATTACTACACCACCAGCCAGCGGTACAGGTTGCGATGATCATGACGTGAGAGCGATGTTTGTTTGTATTGGAGTTCTTCTTCCGCTTCTTCTTCGATCGGGGATAGGTTCGGTGTCGGCAGCCTGGCTAGCGGTGGTGGATGTCGTTCGAGCTTTTGTTTATGTTTCATCCGTAGTCGGATGTTGATCTCAAATGATGTTGATGTATTCTTGTGGCATTTGTGTCTTATGTATGTATCCCCATCTATTATGTAATGTTGATGTAATGATATCCACCTTGCAAAAGCGTTTCAATATGCGGGTCTATCCTTGGTGGGACCGTCGAGTTCCTTTTGGATAGGGTCGTATATTGGGCGTGGCGGCGGGGGAGAGAGAGGGTGGCGACGTGGCGCGATGTGGTAGGCGGAGAGCGGCGGCAGAGGTGAGGTGGCAGCGCCCCATTGGCCGGGGTGAGGTGGCGGTTGGGCGCGCGTCCGGCCGCGCCGGGCGGACGTGTCCGCGCGCTGCGAGGAAGAAGGGCTAGGGTTAGGGCGTTTTGATCCGCGAATTTCGGGGGAGGGGCATATTTATAGGTAGAGGGAGCTAGGAGAGTCCAAATGAGGTGCGGTTTTCGGCCACGCGATCGTGATCGAACGACCGAGAGCATGGAGGGGAGTTTGGAGGGTTTTGGGCCAGTTAGAAAGGGGTGTTGGGCTGCAAAGAGAAAGAGGGGTTTACTGATTACCTTGTTAACTGTTGAGTACCAAACGACCTCCAAATGATCCGAAACTTGACAGCGGTTCACCGGTGCTATACCAAGGCCGCTTGACAAACCTCGTCCATCCGAGACCGCTTAACACCCTCACACGAAAAGAGGTAAAAGGGCGCGGAGACATAGGAGTGCCGGATTGCAAAACGGACAACGGGAAAAATGCTCGGATGCATGAGACGAACACTTATGCAAAATGAAATGCACATGATGACATGATAAAATGCAGATGATGACATGGCAAAGTGCAACACGCAACAACATGACATGGCAACGACGGCGAATAACTCGCGACACTGGCGCGTCGAATCCGGGCGTTCTAACTATGCGCTTGGAGTAGCATCAGGTGTCATAGGTTGTGCCATTCGTGTTCTTCACTGGCGCAAATTCCTCTTCATGTAGCACCTGAATTTTCAGATATGCACCGATGAGTATCTCAAGGTTTTAAAGCTCATAAAAAACAGGAAAAGAAGAGGGAGCAGAAGATGCTATATTAGGGCAGATTTTTGAAAGTCGAACCTCAAAAAGTGTCATGGACAGGGATTAAATGGATATGTCGAATATGAACTGCTCAAGTTTCAGGCCTATCGTACATCCATGAATCAAAGGTACCTAAATGCCAGGTGGTGCAACAGAACATGATTTATGCTGGAGCATGGCAATTGCCAAGTAAAATTACTTGTCATAACATGCCTAGCAGATCCTTAAATCACAAACTATAGCTCTAGATGTAATTCCCATTCTCCTAGGAAAATTTAAGAAATACAAGCATTAAGAATCAAGTAGGTAAAATAGTAATGATCTACTGTTAAAACCAGATTAGTTTGAAAGAGACAAACACAGGAGTGGCCTCAAAAAACATTGGATTTGAAGGTGACCATGCTACTAATAATAGATCCATTCTGCTTGGATCTTCAAAATGTGAGGAAAGGAAACGTGCCTGAGTTTGCTTATATCACTCCAATAAATCACCTTTGTTCTCACCCCGCACTCCAAGATCCATCATCCATGATGCACGCCCGATTCTTTCGTCTTCTAGCAGCTGTGATTGATTCATCAATCAATCAATCCATTGCACCTGCAAATCTTGCTTAGTTAACTCATTGGTTTTATCTTCTTCTATAATTAACAGTAAAGTAAATGGTACAGATATTATTGCTCAAGTTAATGCAGGTAAATGGTACGAAAGGGTTGCATATAGAGTCAAGCCAAAGAAAATGATCAACAACTCAAGAGGTAAATACTTCTTCACCTCGAAACATAATAGAGCCTTGCAAGTCAAGAATAATGTAATCTTGACTCTTGAGGTAGAGACCATTGACGTTGCACAATCTGAATAAAAAGGAACTACAAAGAAAAATGCAGACTAAAGAGCTTAGAAGCTTATTAACTGCTTTTGATTCTTCTAACTAAAGGGATGAAGAAATCATTATGATTAAACAAACATGCATTTGATAAAGTGGCATAGTCAATGCCGACGCCAATTGCCGGAGGATATTCAGTTCAAAAGTACATAGTTATTTATTAGTTCAATACATTCGAAAGATGCAGGTTGCTCCCATCCTAGTGTGAAGTCCTGCTCATGCATGTAAAACGAATTTAAAGTAAGACATCAAGGCATCAGGCACTTTGCGTCACAACATCACAGAAGTTTGCTCATCCTTAAGAATGTACTTTTATGAGAACAATGATGGCCCAAAACAACTACATGTTCAGAAGAAAAAAAGTAACACGGAAGAGGAAGGTACCACGGTGAGGGGAAGGAGTGACACTGCTGCGAGGATTTTGGGCATGGTAGGTCGGCGGCGGCTGAGCCGAGGAGCGTCGGAGGCCGCTGACGCTGCCACGCCTGAGCCCACATGCAAAATTTAAAATACATAGTGCCTGTACTGTATTTCTCCCCTTCCATGGTGTTAATTCTTGCTCCACTATATATATCAATTGCTTAACAGGTAAAGAAAGTGCAGCCCTGAAAAAACTGAAAGCCTAAGCCAAGAAAGTGCATCCATTGGAGCGGAGATGCGAGGAGCTTGGTTCTTTACTGTGAAGGGTGTGACGAGGCACAATCAGATCGACCTTTAGTGCGGCAGCCGCCACCGCCTCATTGCCGCACACGAGGCTGCCTCCTCGCGGATCGGGTCGAGCGGCGCCCAAGAGACAAGACGCACGTTGCCGCCGCCTCGATCTACCTCTCGGCAAAGCCCATCTCGACGAGATGTGGCGTGGCGGATCTAGCCACCGCCCGCCGACTTGCTCGACTTCGATTGAGGCGCCCCGCTTGAAGAACGGAAGGTGAGTGGAAGGCAGCACCAGGGAAGAGAGCGGCGTGGGCGGGGAAGACGGCGGCTCGGGGTGGGAGGGAAGAGGGCGGCGCCAGCGGGGAAGAGGGCGGCTCTGGGTGGAGCGGCGGCGGCGAAGGGATGAAGGGCGACGGCGAAGGGAGACCTCGCTCGAGGGCAGGAGTCGTCGATCGTACGTGCGGGCGATAGGTTTAGGTTTTTGTTGTCGTTGGTTAGTTTTCGTAGGTCTTTTTTCGTTGCTTAACCATCGTAGAACTTTTTTCAGTGATACGTGCATGGGTGTGGGTTGGGCCTCAGCACGAGGTTTTTTTGTTCATGGTGGCTAAGTCTGAGGTGGGAGAAGGTACAAAAAAATCATAAAAAGTGAGATGAGAATTAACTGACGGAGACTACCAACTGCCCTATTAAAAGTAGAGATGTCAATCCTAAATACATGCCCTCCGACGCGGCTAGCGAAAAATAGGAAGCCAGGCGGAATACGCGAGGGAACAGTGCGGTAGACGTGGGCCACGGGGGTACGTTTTGGACGGAGAATACGTGGGGCTGGTCTGGTCCATGGCCCAGGACGCCAATGTTCTGGCCGTTCCATGGCCCAGGACGTGGACCATGGGGAGCAGGATTGGGCCCGAATAGCCGAGCCGTCTGTCGGACACGTTTGGGGCACACATGCGTCTCGTTTGTTCTGGAAAGAGAAAAATTCATTATAGATCACTAAATTTGAGCCGTTGACAGTTTAGTATCACTACATTAAAATATCCGAATTACGGTCCACGTACTTGCATAAGGGGTTTAGTTTGGTCCATTTATACGATTTCGTCTACGTATTCGCTAACTTGGCCGAGTCAGAGGCCGCCAGCTCGGCTTTGACCGCCACCTGGTCAAGCCTAGGGTCAATACTAGTCCATCCAAGGGGCTTTTTGCAAAAACGCCAACCTGGTCGGACCGACCGCTCAATGCTGCTCGGGGGTAGGATCGGGCGATTGGAAGGAATCGAGAGCTTTCCCAACAACTATGCGGGCGTCTACGAAGCGCAGTAGCTTCCGATTAGGATGAAGGGAATAGCGGGTGGGCGAAGCAAGCAGCGAGGAATTCTCGCCTGTCATGACAGGGGCACCCGGTCGATGCCGGCGGCGAGCTTTTCTTCTCCGGGAACAGGCCGACTCTCTCTCTCTCTCTCTCTCTCTCTCTCTCTCTCTCTCTCTCTCTCTCTCTCTCTCTCTCTCTCTCTCTCTCTCTCTCTCTCTCTCTCTCTCTCTCTCTCTCTGCTTTGTTTGTTTCGTTTCTTCGTTGTTTTCCCCTAATAAAACACAAATTCCTCGTTGATTTGCCTAAACAAGAGTCCTCATTAATCGGTTGTCGGATCCTTTTTTCAGCTTGGAAAAAAAATTTAAGAGAAGTGCATATTTCAACCCTCAACTCTTCTCCAAAACCTCAACTGTAATACCATCTAAGAATCAATGCCGAACTCTTAAAACCGGTTCAGATTCAACCCTCTGATCGCCACACCCTGGTTTTGACCCCATTGACCATCCGGTCAGCAATCCACTCAGCAAAAAGTTCAAAATTTCCAGAGAAATAAAAAAATCTGTGAAATAAAAGATTTTCATTTTTAAAAAATAAAAAAGTAAAATAAACAAATTCAAAATTTGGGGAAAAAGAAATTTGACCATAACTTTCATTAATTTAAGATTTTTCTGAAACTTTCCTAAAATACTTAGTATTGTTTTCCTAAGATTACAGATTATTTTTCAATTTTTTTTGAAACTTTTGAAAAAAATTGGTCAGAATTGTAATTTAACAATAATTTTCATTATTTTAAGGAAAAATTGAAACTTCCCAGACTTCTTAGTATTGTTTTCTTGATTTTACATATTTTTTCAAAAGTTATGGAAAAATTATTTTATTGACAAAATTTGGCAGAATATTATCACTTTTTTATTTACAGTTTTTTATTTTGCAGAATTTATTTGATTTTTTAATTTTACATAATTATACTATTTCTGGATTTTTTGTTTTACAGATTTATTCTATTTTCCCTGGAAATTTTGAATTTTTACTGACATGGCTTGATGACTGGATTGTCAACAGGTCAAAACGAGTCAACTAGGTCAAAACCAAGGTGTGGGAAGGAGTGGTTTGAATCCTGGCCGATTATAAGAGTTTGGGGTTGATTCTTAGACGGTATTATAGTTGAGGGTTGTAGATTAGACTAGGGCAAGAGTTGAGAGTTGAAATATGCACTTCTCTCAAAGAATACATGTTGTATACAATCTGAAGGTTCTCAATTAACCCCAGTTCTTGTTGACATGTTGTTTTTTACTTCTAGGGGAATGAATCCTGCCTGGAACAGGTCCTCAGCCAATCCTATCTTAATCTAAATCAACAATATCACTAGATATGTATGCCAACCAGATTTTCTTATACTGACCAGATTTTCTCATATTTTATACTGACCAGGTTTTCTCCTATATGTTCTAATACGAACGATTTTCGCAACAAACAACATACCACAACACATGCTAAACAGATGCAGACATAACACTACTGATCTCCTCCTTCGTGATGTCTGGGCATGCTATCAACCTTAATCTCAAGAAGGCTCTCAACAGGCTGCCTGCACATGGGGCCTTTGTTGGTCTGGAACCTTAATGTCTGAGCACACTGGTTTGCATAGGCACTGCAAAAGAGCACACGGTATGATTTTCAGTTTCACTGGTTTCATGAAGATGACAGGTCAATGAAATTTGGCTTATTTTCATCTGCAACATCAGATAAAATGGTTGCATCTGGAGGAATAAATGAAACAGGATTGTATTAATTTCAGCTGGATGTATGAGAAAAGGTAGAAACATTGGGCACGCTGCTACACACATAAGGTTCTCGTGTTGGTTTCAAGCTAGGGGCCAGATTGCAGTTGATATACTGTGCCATGCTGCACTGCCATATATGCCCATATGGCCCATATCTGTAGTAATTTTGAAGATTTTGCAGCGTTTCCAACTATGTACATACTATAGGAAACTATAGGATGGATGAATATTGTGTTGTTATATTGCTCGCACCCGTGTATGGGGGTATATATAGAATACATGAGGGGTAGAGGATTGGAGTACAAGACAAGTCATAGATAGTTTAAACCTATTTAATCTCTACTCCTTATCTCTATCTTTAAACCATATCATATTCTAACATTCCGCCACAGTCGTAGCGGGAGTGAAGCGGACGATGACGACTGAATTTGAACTCTTGTGCTTTCGTCGTCTTCTCCTCCGCGCCATCATCAACTGCGTCTCTGATGGGTTGGCACCTAGGGCGGTGACTGCGTCCCCTTCTGGTGCCTTCCTGCCTTCTCCTCTATTCCCTCCCGCAGTCATAGCGGGAGTGGCGTGGACGCTAGTGACGACGCGGACGCTGTTGACTGGAGTTGTTGCCGATGAGTTGCTGTAGACGTAGCCATTAATGTCAATGTCGAGGTAGCCGATCATGGTGATGTAGCCGTGGTCGATGTAGTCGTGGTCGATGGTATAGTCGTCGTGGATGATAAAGCCATACAAAGCCGGAGGCGCAAAAACAATGCGCTATGACGGAGCTGCAGACATGGACGAAGCACCTTGCGGATGTCAGAGGGTGCCGTCGGCGATGAGTCCGCCGGTTTTGCCAAGACCGGAGGAAGCCCATCGAGCATGCATCGGTTTTGCCAGAACCGTGTGGCCGTGTAGGGTCGTCACTATAGTGACGTCGTGTCGATGCAGTCGTGCCGTCGTGGATGACGAGGTCGATGCCGGCGTCGTGACGCGGTCAATGCCGTCGTCGAGGTCGCGTCTTGTAGAAAGGTCTGTCAGAGGACGCTAGGTGTCCATCTTGTGGACGAGGTGGCGGCGGTGTGTTGACGATGATAATGATGAAGACCACGTTGATGAAGACCTTAGCGATGAAGTGTCGGCGATGGCATCGTAGCGGCGTGTCGACGATGATGCGTCGCTTGAAGGCGTCCCTCCGTGACGACGAAGTGTCGATGCCGTGCCGAAGAAGTATGTTGGCTCGTGCCTGGCGTAGTTGGACAGCTTGATGTCGTTCGGCTTGATGCAGAGGCGTCGGTGTGGCTGTGCAGTACAGATCGGCGGCGATGGTCGACGCAGCCATGCAGAAGATGATGTAGCTCAGCTCGGGATGTAGCGGTCGGTGTAGACGATGGTGTCGCGGGCGTCGTTGCAGATTGCTCGGTGCTGGAGGTGGTGCGCTGTCGTCTGTAGCATGCGCGTTGACGAAGCCATGATGCGATACGGGATGTCGATGACGAACTGGTGCGGGGCCGCAGAATAGCTGAACCGCCGCGGAGATCCCATCGTAGCTTTGCAAGGCATGACGTGCATACCTGATTTCTGGACACCACGTACTCGCGTCCTGGACTCGTGCATGGGAGCACCTCAGATCGGAGTAGCCCCCAGTTCCGATTGGATCGGGACGATGCTCAAATCGGTGTGCTTGCCTGAGGACGCCGCGTACGCGTTCGGGCGCACGCAGTTTGCCAGCAGCGATGCATGATAACCTCGGTCGCGTGCGTGTCACGACCACATTACCGTGCGGACGGCGGCCCGTTGTGGATGTAGCATAGATCATGTGGAGGTGCATCCGATGCATGCGGGTTGACGAAGTAGAGGCTGGCATCCGGGGTGGCTGTTTGTCGATGCAGATCGGATCGAGTCCATGTGACTCGCCGGGTGTCAAACTGTCGATGCGCTCGTATGCCCGTGGCGTTGATGTAGATCGCGTCGGGGAGGTGTCGGGCTGATGCGCTCGTTCAACGAAGTTGTGCGTCGCTCGGAGACAAGCGGGCCATCGTTGGTCGCGAACCCTCCTGGCCTGCGCGTAGCTTGTCGAGCTTGATGTCGAGCCGGCTGTTGAGGGAGTACTGCCCGCCGCATGCACGTGCCGCCTGCGCGTGGATTCGGGTCAGCTCTCCTATTTGCCGGCTTATTCGGCCGGCCGGCGCTGCCCCTCCTGATTGCACCTGATTTTCACCAAGATTCGAAGATGGTCGGGATTTATTTGTAGCTAAAAATAAATTGACCTAAGGGATTTGATTTGAAAATCGATCTTTTCTTTTGCGGGGTTAAAGGGATTTCATTGCTCAACTAGGAGGGAGGTCCTCCATACAAAGTTGTGGTACATTAGCAGGACCCGAACTAATCCAGGAAGGCGTCACGGGCTTCAACAAGACCAAAATTAGCTAGTCTATGACTTACAACATTTTGGTTCCTACTAATATGAGAAATTGAGCTATCCCTTTCACCAAGAAGTTTCCTCACTTCATTCACCAACATTGCATTCATCGATCTGTCCATGGACTGTGGTGAATGGAATCTACCATGACTTTACAATCCATCTCAACATCGATCGGAAAGTCGACCATTGTAGTGCAAACTTGAGCCCCTCTAGGCACGCAGCTAACTCAGCTTGCAATGGACTCGCATAGCTCGGAGATTTCGCATGCGGAGAAAACTATCCCACCGGTCTTTGTCGCGGAGGATCATCCGGCACTGTCTCACCCGTCTCCTTGATGTAAGCGCCATCTACATTTAGCTTCACCCGGCCATGTACAGGAGGAGTCCATCTAGCAGCCTGAGTAGCAACCTTCTCATGTATTAAAACCGGTGGGCGTCCGTCAACATCAATAGGAGTCTTTCCTTTTAAGCGATCGGTTGCGGGGCCATACTTGATGCCAATTAGCGAATGTGCATAGCTCGCAAGAATCGGCATGATGCGTCCATCGATGGTGGTGGCTTATCATGTACTATCTCATTACGTACATGCCAAATGCGCCAAAAAATCATTAGCACACGCATGCGATCATCATCTCAAGTTCATGCGGTACATCAAATAGCCACTCCACGCCCGTGGGGCGAACTCCTGCAATTTCCGGCAATTTCAAAGTTTCGCCATAGCCTTCCAAAGAGCGACCGCTCGCGGACACCTCTGAAGACATGGAGCGTGTCCTCTCGCTCCATCGCCTGTAGTGGGCATATATCGAAGTTTCAAGGATCTAGTATGCTTATTAGCCCAAGTAGCGAGAGAATTTGAGGCAAGCTTCCAAGCAAATATCTGAACCTTCGGAGGAGCAGGCACCTCCATATTAGTGCCAGACGGCACGCCGTCCGTCCGGTGCCCTGCTCGCTGCCATCGAAGTAGGCATAAGCCGTTCGTTGAGGGCGGCGATATGCACTCGGCGAAAAGACTCGGACCGCTCGGCCGCCCAGCGATAGCGTCTCCTCCGAGCCGTGGCGAGGCTCTAATCTTCATTATTTCTTGAGCGTCGATGTGCATGAAGTGTTGATGGAGGAGTGTGGCGTTCCAGTTTCCATGTACGTCCGAAGGTCGCTCACCCGACGGAGTCGGCGGCGTCCTGGATGGTTATCGGACCACGCGCCCGGTGATGAGGGATCCATTGGTCCCGCCAAATCCGGACCGAGGTACCATCGCCATGCGCCATATGAGCCCTTCTTGAGGAGCTCTAGTCCATGGACAATGGCCTGCCAAGTTGGCGATGCATTGCCTGAGAATACGGTATCCTCCAGTCGACCATTAGGGAAGTAGCGGGCCTTCAACACCTGCGCACATAGGCTATCGGGATTAGCAATAAGACGCCAAGCTTGCCGCGCGAGCAAGGCTCGGTTAAAGAGTCTGAAATCTCGAAATCCCAATCCGCCTTGATCCTTTGGTTTAATCATCGTGTTCCACGCCCGCCAATGCGTCTTCCTCTTGCCCTCCTTAGCTCCCCACCAAAAGTTCCTGACCATGCGGGTGAGGTCATCACAAACACTCCGAGGTAGACGGAATACACTCATGAGGTATGTGGGGAGGGATTGCGCGACCGCTTTTATAAGTATCTCCTTCCTCCTTGTGAAGCCGCTTCACCCCATATCAAGAACCTCTTTGTAAGTTGTTCTGGATACCTTGGAACCGGCCCTTTGACATGCGTCCTGTAGGTGTTGGCAGACCTAAATATTTTTCCTCAAACTCGGGGTTTTGCACTTCTAGAACTTGCACAACAGCAGCTACATCGAGAGGGCGGCACCTGCTGCCAAAGAAGATTGAGCATTTCATAGGATTAACAAACTGGCCCGTAGTGCGTTCATATACAATGAGAGCATCCCGAATCTCCATGGCGTCCACGGACGTGGCACGGAAGAACAAGAGGGTGTCATCCGCGAAAAGTAAATGAGAAATACCAGGGGCCCGTGGGCACACATGAAGTGGTTGTAGCAGTCCAAGTTGCACCTTATGTTTCAAAATAGCATCCATCCGTCGGCGATAACAAGAATAAGAATGGTGAGAGCGGGTCTCCCTGCCAGTAACCCACGGGCGGTGCGAACGAATCTGAGAGGGCTCCATTGAGTTTAACCTTATATGTCACCGAGGTCACGCACGTCATGATCCAGTGCACCCACCGGCGATCAAAGCCCAACTGTTGCATCATCCGCTTCAGGAATTCCCATTCCACCCTATCATATGCTTTTGATAGGTCTAACTTGTATGCACAAAAACTGCTATCAGGGTCCTTCTCCTGCTTAATGGCGTGGATACACTCAAAGGCAATGTAAGCATTATCGATAATTAACCTTCGGTACAAATGCACTTTGCTCGGTTACAACGATGTCATCGATGAAGGGCCTTAGTCGGTTTACTAGGCATTTTGAGATTACCTTGTAGACCACATTACATAAGCTGATTGGCCGGAACTCGGTGAGTGTAGTGGGGTTCGCCACTTTTGGAATAAGCACAATGGATGTTGAATTAATTCCCTCGGGCATAATACCTGACTCAAAAAATAGCCTGACAGCCATAATAACCTCCTCCTTCAGTATGCCCCAATGCCGCTGAAAAAACCTCGCAGGGAAACCATCCGGTCCTGGCGCCTTTAAGGGCCCAATCTGAAACAGGGCATCGCTAATCTCCTTTTCACTGAAAGGGGCACATAATTTATCATTCATATCTGGACTTATTTTTGCTTGGAACAAGTGCAAGATCTCCTCTGGATGGATATTTGGGTCAGCCGTGAACAAGTCCTCAAAGTACTCTTTTGCCATGTTCATCATAACATTCTGGTCTTGCTGCCATGTCCCATTGCTATCTGTTAGGCCCTTGATTCTATTTTTCCTAGCACGCCAAACAGCCTTACGATGGAAAAAATTTGTGTTCCGGTCCCCCTCCTTTAACCAGTCAATGCGAGACCGTTGGAGCCACAACATTTCCTCCTTGTAGAAAGTTCATTCATTAGTCCATCTCTTTCCTCAATTCTGCTGCGTCAGCATTCATGTGCATGAGCTCTTCTAACCGCGAACGAGACTTTTCTAGTTCTCTTGTTACGTTCCCAAATTTCCTATTACTCCATGCATGAAGTTTGCCCATTACCTTCCCTAGTGCAAGATGTACATCCCGCAGATTGTTTTTGCCTCCTGCTTCCTTCCACGCTTGTAACACAACCTCCTCCAAAGCTGGATCCCGCTCCCACATAAGTTCAGACGGGCGGCAGCGGCTTGGCGTGGTTCCGTGTCCGGTACACACCTCACCAGGACGGGCAATGGTCGAGCAGGGGAGACGAGGTGCACCACCGCCGCTTCTGCAAAGATATCACGCCAGGAGTTCGTGGCCACTGCTCGGTCTAGCCGCACTTGGACATTCGCCCTGCCGCCTCGTCGATTATCATAAGTGAATGGGTAGCCTGCAAACCCCAAGTCAATTAGTCCACAAGTTTCTAAAGCATCTCTGAAAATAAGCATTTGCCCCGGCGCTCGTGGAGTTTCTGACATATGCTCATAGTCCCACATGGCTTCATTAAAATCGCCAACAAGCATCCAAGGCAAGGCACTCTGGTTGTGCAAGCGACGTATTGCATCCCACACTTCATGTCTATTTTCCACGCGAGGTTCGCCATAAACAAAGGTTATACGCCATGGAGGCTCTCTGACTGAAACACGGACATGCGCATCAATCCATCTTTTATTAGCATCCTTGATCTCCACTATTAAAGATTCATGCCGAATAATGCAAGACCTCCATCGCGACCCTCACTACTAACTCCTTCAAAACCACAGAAACCTAACCGAGAACGAAGACGATACATCTTTTCTTTTGGTTGCCTAGTTTCACACAAGAAAACAAATTTCGGGGAATGAGCACCCACAAGTGCTACCAAATCACGAACTGTGCGAAGGTTCCCGGCCCCTCGACAGTTCCAACTTAAGCAATTCATTGCTCCTGACGGGGCTCCACATTTGGCCCGTCGGTTCAGCAACCCCATGGCGGTTGCCTCAAGTCCTTGGCGCTCCCTCTTTTACCTCCTCCATTAGAAACTTGTGTTCTAGTCTGGCTTTCTTCTCTTTTAACTGTACTTGGAGTACTACTCCTTCCTCTTCCAGTTCTGCAAGCACATCCTCTCCCACAGCATCCTCTCCTTCCAAGACGTTCTCCGAGCCTGCTGCGCCCAGCCTATCCATATTGCAGTCATCTTCCTGTGCCATAGAACAAACTAACGGCGTCCTCCTGTCCGCAATGACGAGCACCCGCGCATCTAGGTTTGCCACCAGCAGTGCTTCAGTTCCCTCGCCGGACGGCTTCGGGCGGGCAGCATCCACTAAGGGAGCCCCGTGATCGTCCCCACCGCCCTTCAAGTTCACGTCAGCACTCACCAGGAGCATACCTAAGGTTCGCGACGACGGCGACAAAGGCTGTGCGGTGGAACGCAGCGGCTTCGGCAGCACCTGCAGTAGGAGTTGATCAGGCGGATCACCGGGTTTCTGGTGCCTCTCGAACGCCCTAGGATTAGATGTATATCCATCCACGGCGCGATGCATGAAGTAGTAGTTGTAGGCTGAATTCATCCCAAACTCATGGCGTGAACGGTGGAAACCTAGCTGCGGCTTCCCATGGCGATAGACATGGGATCGCTTCCACCACGAGACCAGCGATCGGGGCGGACGCAGCCGCAATAGGGCCATCGTGGCGCGGAGGCGACATGAGGCAGCGGTGCCGACCACCGGCAGCCAAAGTTCGGCGGCGGCGGCGAAGGGCGTGGTATGGGGCCCATAGTCGCCAGACTCCTGAAACCCTAACATCGGGCGTGACTTGAAAATCGATCTAATCTAAAGAATCAACCTAACGATGATGAACTCGAAAATTTGATCTAAAACTACAAAACCGATCAAATCTTTGACTGATCGGGTGCCGCACCCCTGAGGAGAGAAGATTAATCTCCCCGGGGGCGGCGTGCTGCGGAAGTGATAGAGGAACCTAGGATCGGCGTCGTGAGACTAACCGCTCTGATAACATGTAGGAAACTATAAGATGGATGAATATTGTGTTGTTATATTGCTCTCGCCCGTGTATGGGGTATATATAGAATACATGAGGGGTAGAGGCTTGGAGTACAAGACAAGTCATAGATAGTTTAAACCTATTTAATCTCTACTCCTTATCTCTATCTTTAAACCATATCATATTCTAACACATACAAAACAGATGAGATATTCACATTCTGTGGCTTTGGTAAGTAGTAGTTCTTCCATCTATGGGTAATTACAAATGAGGCCTGGCATGCTCTAAAACTTTAACTATTCATTTGTCAGGAAAGCATGGAAGCCGTGCAGGATGTATCTTTGCCAAAATAGCAACCATGGAAGAAAGCAGAAAGAAATGGGAATGGATATTACAAGTAACTAGCTAAACAGCAAGACTTGGTAAACTTTCCTGATAAGAAACGAATAGTTATTTCGATGCATGCTAACCAGATTACCAAGTGCATTTCACAGCAACTGTGGGTGCTTTTTAATGTTAATCAAATATGCAATGATGAATGTGCGCACAAAAAAACAATACCCAAAAAAGAAAATTCCACAATGAAATAAGAACCAAGAACTCTACAAAACTGATACTAACTTTGTTAAAAAAAATACTCTAGATGATGCTTTAGACAGTGACATGACCTCCAGCAATCATCTTTCATCATTGCTTTTTGTACATCTTATGAGAGAAGTATAAAATACACCCTCCGTTCCTAAATACAAGTTCTTTTAGAGATTACAATATGGACTACATAAGGAGCAAAATGAGTGAATCTACATTCTAAAATATGTCTATATACATCCTTATGTAGTCTATATTGAAATCTCTAAAAAGACTTATATTGTAGTAGTCACAGTTAGAACTCTTTGACAACACGCTTTCTAGGATGTAATGCATTTGTGGATGGGGGTAATATAACTAATCTTGCCAGGCCTGTTTCCATCCTAATTATCTTTAAGAAGAAAGGTTGTCAATTTTTACATTTAAAACAGGTTTCAACAGCCATAAGCCTTATATCTACATCCATACATCTAAAGGACATTTAGTACGAAAGGATAACCTACCATATGCCTGCATGGAAGAACAGTTGTATCTCTTGGTTCTGTTAGACAAACCACACATTCTTTTCCAGAATCATCCTCATTAACATTCCTGTCAGCTATGTTCCTGTCCCCAATACCGTATATCTCCTGCAAGACATATCTAGTTCCATTTACCCACAGTATCTGCTGCACAATGTTGACCCCATATTCAGCACTGTCTTTCTTAACAAACACAGCAAATTTAACCAAAGATTTCGAGTCTTCAGCATCATGTTCCCTTTCTAATTCTTGGTTGCTTGGCACACCCACTTCCACTTTGAATGCGAGAGGAAATACACGATCCTCCCCAACCTTAGTTAGCTCAGATTCCTCAAACATTGAGAGCTTGATTCCAGTTCCACTTGGTTGCCTGAACTCCTGACCATGACCTTCCTTAAAAGTTACCGTGACAGGTTTGAGCAAATTTTCCTTTGTGCCCTTCAGGACACACTCATCACCTTCCTGTGCAAAGAAGTAAACTGTTATGCTGTTTGCGGGATCAGAAATTAAGAGTCAGTACTTGATTAAAAATAACATGACAGTCTTCTCATCAAAATATTAAAAGAAGCAGGGGCGCGCAGTACACAGGAACAAAGCATGAGATGCTACTAAACACTATGCAACAAATGGGCATAACGTGGGGAACTGGGGATAGCCTAACCTCGGAACTGGATAGAGTCAGGCATGCATTTGGAGAATCTCATTAAGTATGGCTTTGCCATGGTAAAATTACAGAAGATAGCACACAGCCCAAGACCATTAAAGCTCCATTTGAGTCTCACTCGAAGACGACCGGTAAGGGTATTGCTTGCGGCGGCGCTAGCTCGTCGACGGCCGTCACTGGGGGCCAGAGATGGAAGATGCAGGGATGGAGTTCCTCCTCGATGCCGTTGACAGGTACGTGATTGGGGATAAAAAAATTTAGGAAGGGACTAGGTTGCATTCCAGCTGACTGTCAATGGGCGGCACCGTTGCCATTCTATGTTTGTTAGGTTCCCACTAGTTGAGGAATTCGCGGACAGCCATGAGCACCCAGATCCGGTTCCTCTGGTTTTGTTGGCGAGCGGCGGAGCAGGAGATGCAGTCCCTGTTGTATCCAGTGCCGGCTCTGGTTGTGTTCAGCAAATCGGCGGCCACGACAATGGCGCTGCGCGTGCTGGGGTCCAACGACAACCGGAGTCATCCTCGACGAGGTCTGCGCAATCGACTCAAGAGTCAATCCGCAGGCCCCTGGGTGGACGAAAAGGTAGTGTGAGAACAAGGATTCATTTACCATTCTCTGCGTACTCATTTGAAATTATAGATTGCTCGGAAGTTTCAGACTTGTCTTAGATTACCTTAGATGTGATTCAGTTAACAAACAAAGATAGAAATGACCACAATTTCAATGGTTCAGTGCCATGACCATGCTCCCAGGAAAAATGTTAGAAGGCACTTATTGCCGATTGAATTTCCACATCCTATGTACTCTCAGAGTAATCAGAAGCAAAACACATAGAGAAAACAAAAGAAAAGCAAACTGAAAATAAATTCTCGAATCTCTAAACTGCAGATTAAGGCTGGGTAGTGCGCACCAGACAGAACACCATGTCCCTCGAGAATGAGTGCTAACTTCTGCAACTTGTATTCATGGGAAATTGGCTTTGGTATTAGATATGGGAAGAGTAGATATGGGAAGAGTAGATTGAATGTAGAGAGGACCAAATGCATGCAGAAGATCGTCTGCGGCTGCTCGGTGAGTTCTTGATTTCTTATAGTTTCATTGTTTCGGCATTGATAAAGTGTTCTGACCATGCGTTTTCTTTCAACAGATTCAAGGGCAAGCCAGAGGCGGAGAATAGCAGGTCGTGCAAGTGCGATTGTCAGGCCTTGATTAGGTTGCTGCATGCTGCGGACAACAGCTAGTATATTACAGAGCACCGTGAGAGCCATAACCACTCCATGTCGTGGACGATGGGTGAAAAAGTGCACTAGCCATCACACACGCACATAGATGTGTACACCAAGGATCTGATAAAGCAGTTAAGGGAGAATAATGCCAAGATGATGAGCACACAACACAGTGAGAGTGCAAATCACATGCTGAAGACATACATGCCGCCGGCGAGTAGAATGCACGTTTTTGTGAGGCAGTACATGAGGCTGCAGTTTGATCGCGAGCGAGAGGAAAGCTATGAGGAGAAGAGGACGATGATTGTAAGTAATTTTACTGTTTTTTTAAGATAAGGGCATGGCAGCATTTATGTTGCATCGAATTCGAGTGAAATGAAGTGCCATTTTTTAGTAGAGCTGAAACAAAAAAAATGTTCTCTGAAATGGCAGGGTGGAGTAGTGAGGAGGACTAATTTGGCTATAGAGCATCATGCAAGTCAGATTTACACTAGAGCAATGTTCGAAGAGTTCGAGCGTCTACTAATTGAGGTAACAACCTATAATGTCAGCGAGTTAGAGAGATGAGGAAATATCTTACGGTTCACAAACAACGCAGAAAAAAGAGAAAAATGGAGCAAGGCTGAGTATGAAGTGAACATAAATGATGACCAAACAGAGTTTACATGTGAATGTGGTCAGTTCAAGCACACTGGGATGTTGTGCAGCCATGTTCTAAGGGTAAACTTCCGAAGTAAATTATTTCCTATTAGGATGAAAATGTGTTCCAGGACAGGAAAACCTTTTTTGTTTTTAATTTTTTTGTTTTATGAAATCTCACATGTGATGGAAATACGTACTTCATTTTGAGGAGATCCTAGCTAAGCATATCGTAAAGCGGTGGACAAAGGACGCGAGGGACATACTGCCCCAGCATCTGGTTCAGTACCAGAAGGATGGGTGATGCGAGCGCAGCAGCGTTCAATCACATGTTTGCCCGGGCTGGACGCTCTGCTGTTGAGTGATGGTTTGGGTTTCGAGGACCGAATGGCTGGGTTAACTCCTGGTACATTGCCTGGCAATGGAGAGATTGCGTATGTGGGTGACGGGTGCCGATAAATGCAATAATACTGGACACTCTGCTAGTGTGAATGGTCTGCATGGTCTAGAAGCACCATAGAAGCATAGGGGGGTGAGGAGACCGACAAATAACCGAGAAAAGACGCCGTATGAGGGACTCGGTAAGGGCATAAGATTTTGCAGTATATGTCGGCGCAAGAGGCACATATGAACTGCATGCCCTGAAACCCTGAAAGAGGTGATTACCCGAAGAAGCCACGGAAGCCCGACAGATGCAAGAATTGTGGTATGGAAGGGGACCGTCGGACCACATGCATAAGACCTTTGGGTATTGCCGTAAACTGAAGTTTGAACTTTATGTAATTTTATTGATGTAGTTCCGAGGATTTTCTAGTGTGTTTGTGTGAGCATCGCTCCATGATTGTTCCTCAACTTCTAAAAGAGTGATGAGAACTACCTTTAGTGAAAAACCTTTTTCCTGTAATATGATGTTTGGTGAGTTAAGTACTTGTGCGTGTGGGTTGCTTCGGCAGCTGATATTTTCATACAAGTATTTATGTGCTTGCTGAAGACTCGATTTGAACTTCAGGCTCAGGTGGCATGTTAGCCCGATGGTAAAGAGATGGGGTGGACAGTATAAGACTGGTCATAGTGGAGAGTAACTTAGACTAGTAACATATTTCCTCTGTTCTAAATTATTTGACTTTCATTTGTCTAGATATGAATGTATCTATACTTGTTTAGTGTCTAGATACATCTGTATCTAGACAAATGGAGGTCAATTAATTTAGAACGGAGGGAGTACATATGTTACTAGTTCATGTTACTACCTTCATAGTGTGAAGTGTCACAGGTGTAGTAACATACATGTTTTTATTTATTGCTTTGTAGACTCATTTTGTATTGGGAACCGCTATGTGATGGTAACATATTATGTTACTTTATTTGTCTCTCTCTTCTTTAGTTACATGATATATTATCTTTTTTATGTTACTTTATTTGTCTCTCTCTTTTCTAGTTACATAATATATTATCTTTTTTTGCTTATGTGGCATCTATGTTACTCCCATTATAACTAGCATACAACCCATTAACAGTCGCTGCAAGGGCGAACCAAGGGCTATGCCACGTGTACATGAAGGGATGGCGATGGCACTGTTCGTTGCCCCCACCATTAACGGGCGGGCTAGACCAACCACCCCGCACGCACCACAGTACCACACAACACGATTGAGGGCCAGTTCTTTTCGACGATTCTCCTGAATCGCACATCCTCAGCTTCTCCTGAATCATGGCTCCTTATTTTTTTACAATCCTATCTAGTTAAAGTCTAATTAGTTAGAATTGTAAAAAACATATGAAGTGATGATTCTGGGAGAAGCTGGGGAGGGGGGCGATTCTGGTAGAATCACCCAAAGAACTGGCCCTGATTACCCAACCAGCCACCGTCACTCTCTTCTCCCCCGACCCCGATCCCGATCCCAACCCCGCCGCCGGCGATCTCCTCGCCCCGCCTGCGCCGCCGCCCCCAACCTTCTGTTCCTCTCCCAAGGGAATCCCAAGGGAAGGGAAGGGAAGGGAGAGGGAGCGCCCAGATCCACGGCGGCATCAGCGCGCCGTCGTCGACCAGCCCTCACCCGTGCTCGTAATTCATCTTCCGTCCCGAGCTCCACCTTAGCCTTTCTTTTCCTCCCTCTGCCTCTCCTCTCTCGCCTCTCCGCTAGGGTTGCCGCAGCCACCATCCATGCTCCTCAACCGGGGATGGGGCAGAAGAAGCGTTGCTGGTGGTGATGGCCTCCTCTTAGACTGCGGCGGCGCAGACGCGTCGAGGGGGCGGGGCCAACCCGCTGGCCAAGCTGACCGACCGCTTCAGGTCGCTGGAGGCCGAGGTGAGAGAGGAGGCCTAACAGGTGGAGGGGATGGCCGTGGAGGAGCAGCCCACAACAAAATGCGACCTGCTTGGTTTCGTAGATCATCGATCTGTCCTTATGCAGGTTGTCTCTCTCCTTTCCCTCTCCTAATTTTTGTACCGCCCCCGCCTTCATCCGTCTGCACAAGTTTTTGCTGTTTGATGTATGTGCGTTTGCAGGTTTTATGATTTTGATGTGAAGTTTGTGCTGCAGTAATGCTGAAAGAAAACTGCAGAACGAGTAAAGATTGGAGGCTTGGAGGACGATAGTATCTTTGTCTTGTCTATTGTACGGCAAAGTATGTTACCGGTGTACATATATTTCGGTTATCTATCTGTTCTGTAGTAGAGTATCTGAACCTGATGAAAAGAACTGAAGCATCTGGGTTGCTCATAACAGGGCAGGTGAGAGTTTCTCATCTTTTGAGAAGTAGGCCCCGTGTTTGGGCTCAAAGGAGTTTCTCATCTTTGGAACCTAGGCACCATTTTTTAGTTCAAGGGAGACGCCATTTTTGGCTTGCACGGCATTGAATTCTTAAGCAAGAACCTATGCAAGGTGTTGAGCGATGGTGTAAAACATTTTTTGCTAGGTTTGGATGAGTACCAGTACATACCCAGTTTCCAGAAACTTAGGCCCTCTGGTGTTTTAGCATGACGTTCCATATTACTGATTGGGAGAAGTAAGTGTTGCTTGACTAGAATGAGATCACAGAGAAATCTGGTATGTGCTTTGCTACATAAAGCAGTTTCGTGCGATATCCATATTCACATGTATACTCTTGTGAGCGTCAACTGCATAGTTTAATATAGTTTGGTTAATATATTTTCTGCAATTAATTTTGAACAATGCCTATTTGTTTCTTACTATGCGGACATTTTATTTGCTTGAGCCTGAAAAGTTACTGGTGGATCATTTTGCAACTTATGCAGGTTATTTGCACATTGAGTGTTTCTTCTGCTCGAGGCAGCCGTCGTCCACATGCTCCTCCTAAAGTTCCTCCTTGTCCACGGGGGATGCCGGTGAGGCCAGCCTTTCCTCCACGCACAAGCATGGTATAATACCCATATTTCTCTGTAGGTGCATTCGGTTTTTGTCTTGAAGAGCCAAGAACAATCCTGTTTTGATAAGGGTGGCAATTTTACAAGCTTTGGTACTAACAGTAATGTGCCTGGTTTCAGCTATCTTCTCATGCTGCTGCAGCAACTTCATAAATTGTGACTTGAGACACCGCCCTGCGGATTACCATCAGTATTTACAACAAAATGAGGTGAAAGCGAGTAAAGTTGGAAGCTACTCTATGAATAATGGAGGATGCACCAGCAGGTCAATTAACTCATTCTGCAAATCATGCCTGATCTTAGCTGAACTTAATCTTTGTGATATTAGCGAACACTTCCGTATTTCAAGACAAATCAACACCCAACCACCATCCATGGGTAAAATGTGGCATGATTTATTTTTTCTTTTGAGGAAGAATGTAGTATAATATCAGTTGGTCCTGTATATAATTACAGTATGACACAGGTTACACAATTTTTGCTCGCTTTGGTACCAATTACCAAGGGCAATTTGTCCAAAAAGTTTGGATATGCGGGAGCTTTGTGCCCATTCGCAGAAACATTTTGAACACTCACACGGTTGGTTTTATAAATCAAAATAATTGTAATTTTGAAATTATGTGGGGAGCAGGGAACCTGAATCCCTTAAGGCCTGTCCCATCTCATGTTTGGAAGAAGTTACAGTACTGATTGGTTGGCTATCTTTTATTGTTTGCAGCAATGAAGCAAAATTTTCAGGGATTCAAGCATGCGAGTAAGTGTTTCCTATCCCTGTGATGTCTCTACTAACTTGTCGACGTTAATGATCTTCTCATTTAGTTTGTGCTTGCGTATACTACATACCATGTTGTATTCCAAGGACAATGTTTGGATGTTTGGTAGACGAGTTTTCAGTTCTAATCCATCAAGAGCACTGGGCAGGACTGGGGATCAAGTAGAGAGGTGATAGAAGAAGAAATTTATCAAATGATGATTATTAACATTCTCGTATGCATTTTTAGTACCTTAGCCAAAATATGCAGGACATTTCAACTGTCATTATTAACTGTAGTTTAACATAGATTGTTTGTGTCCTCCCGTGAAGTAACTTTTAGATTGATGTATTAATACTTACAATTGTATTTGCTTCATTGCAGTGCTTGGTTTGAGGAGCTTCGCAAGCAGAGAGTTGCTGAATTGAAAAGGGAGGCGGGTCGGCGCCGCCGACTCCCCACCGGCCATCGAGCATGGGCACCGTCATGATGCTTCTGTTCTGCGGCTATTCTCTGTGGGCATGGTATATAGCCAAGCTGATTATAGAGAAGGTATACACGGGTGCCCATGTCATGAATGTCATCTTTGCGGTGCTTACCCACTCTATAAGTTAGTGACCTCCATGCCTATCGGTAGTGTTATATTTTTAAAAGAGAAGGGATACACTGGAGACGAGCTGATTATTGAGAATGTGATTTAAAAGAACCATGCCAGAGGTTTTCTAGGGGCTGCTATTTTTTGTTGCTATCGGTAGTGTTATATTTTTAACCACTGTCATTTATCTGCGCTGTTAGAACGTTGCAGTATGATTAGTGCATACAATAACGCTCAAGAGAAGCACCCTCATCATGTCCAATAGCTATATTTACCTATAGCCAAATCACTTTTGCTATATATAATCAAGGATCAACATAGACCTAAGGGCTAAGGATGTGTGTAAGCTAGATTAGTGCGCACATCAACGCTCAGGAGGCGTGCCAATGGCACGCCCCAACCACTAATCCTCAAAAACTCAAAAGATTGGCAACTCCACAGGTCTGCATTTGCTTCTTCTTTTACATTAATCCAAAATTTAGGGGCCCCATTTTGTTATAGATGTTATTGAGAAAATCTGTCTAATAATCAATAAATATTATCTGTTGCATAGTATTTTTCATGAGTAGTCTCCCCCTTCCGCTCTTATCTTTTCTGTTAAGAAATTTCAATAATTATTTTGCATGATTTTCTGATGTTTAAATTATTTGATATAGGAACTTTGTATAACCAAAGTTAAAATAGAATCATTGTTTAGCAAAAATATCAGCTCCCACATATGCTAACAATAAAAGATTAGGAGTCATTTGATTTTGTAAAAACATTGAACTTTATATGCTGTGATTAAGATCTCATATGTTCTGCTTTTTAGGATCTCATGTGTTCTTTTCTAATTGTCCTAAAATACTTTTGTGGTCAATATTACATTTTTAATATGTGGGTATAAAGCGGGGCGAAAGCCTTTTTCGGTAATATGTGGGTATGATATACTCCCTCCGTTCCTAAATATTTGTCTTTTTAGAGGTTTCAAATGGACTACCACATACGGATGTATATAGACATATTTTAGAGTGTAGATTCACTCATTTTGCTCCGTATGCAGTCACTTGTTGAAATCTCTAGAAATACTAATATTTAGGAACAGAGGGAGTTCATTGGTACTATTGTCAGATGGATTTTGGATAGACACCTTCAGGATCTCCTTTCTTGCGATCTCATACCAACTCACGGGAACTCCATGTCGCCCCCGTGGTTCTGAAATTTATTTGCAGACATGTAATTCAGAGAAAGAGGGAGGAAAGAAAGAACTCCTCGGTTGTAGTTCAGATCACCGGCCTGCTATGATTCTCTTTCATGATTCAAAATTTTAGTCGAAGAGTCTTGGCTTCTTATTGGGTCTTTGGAGTAATGTTAAGTGGTTATCATTCATCATCATCATGAGATGATTTTATTTTGTTAATGCTTGAATTCAGAAAATTCAGGCTCTGCAGTCCATCATCTCTATAGGTATAAGTCTTTGTAGGATGTAAGCTTGCTACTCTGTGTTCATATAAGCCTACCTATTAATAATATCTTTGATTTATTTTATGAATGTACATTGCAAGTAATGCATTTTTGTTGGTCCTGTAACTCCTACCTACACTGCTCAGCTTGAACTGTAATCAAAGTCCACATGAGTTGATTGGCAATTCCATATACATGTTCTACTCATAGCGTCAAATAGTGAATGAAAAGTGCGGCCACCTACATGGCACCGCACATGCACGCTTCAAGCGGCACCACCCGGTGGCGCCCCAACCACTAGTAAGAAATTAAGAATGGGTGCCATACTGTCAGTCCACTTTGCCAGGGATTCTGTGTTGCCGTTTGGGCATCTGTCGGCGTGGGACGGCTCAGGTGAGCCCAGAGACAAGGCTGAGCCGTGCGGCATACTTCTGGTCTGAACGCACAGTGCTACGCGCCGTGAGAATCAATGCTTCGGTGTTTGTCCTTTTTTTGAATGAATACAGTGCGGAAATACAGCTAAGGGCGTGCATCCCCACGCGACTGGACGACATAGATATAGGGATCAGCTGAGCCCGGGCTCAGTAACTGATATACGCACTAACTTTTGCTTTCCAAGTCTGATTTTCTTTTCAGACATCACGAAGTCATTGGCTCATTGCCATATTCTCGAAATAGGCTTCTTCCGAATGAAACAGAGAGTACCTACAAAGTGCTGCGAGCTTGATTACTGAACACACAGAATACTCCCTCCGTCCGAAAATACTTGTCATCAAAATAAATAAAAGAGAATGTATCTAGATGTATTTTAGTTGTAGATACATCTTTTTTTGTTTATTTTGATGACAAGTATTTTCGGACGGAGGGAATACATCACTGACCTCCAGGTTCAACTTACATGCATTTTACAGAGGGCTGTAGCATACCCGAGTAACAACATATACATGATCCCGTACACAAAAGACTCACCCCAGTCCGACGAACTCCAGGATAGCATTGCGAACTATCTACACAACATCTATTTTACAGAGGACTGCAACATATCAGAGTAACAACATGTACAGCCCATACACAAAAGACTCGCCCTCGGCACGGCGAACTCTAGGATAGCATTACGAACTATCTACACAACATCTAGCAGGGCGCTCTCCACCACCTACCACTGATAACTAATTTTCAAGAACGTGCTGACTTGCTCACCTCCAAACTCACCGTGGCACGGCGACGGTGATGGATAGACACGATCTTTTAAGCTTGTTCGCTTCTGTCTTGAGCCTTGAGATCTCCATAGCATTGTTCATCTTCTGCGTGATGGCAGACCGCATGACGTTGCGCATCAGATAGGCATGTAGATCGTGACGATGGACAGCCATAGCCAGCGACCAAACTTGCGTGCCAAGTTCTCGGTCCTTGGTTTCTTTGTGAGCAATCTTGTCCTCCAGCTTTCTCATGGAATCCTGTAGTTCAACGCAACTATTTTTTGCGTGGAGTAAAGTTTCCACGCGTGATCTCAGGTCCTTGACATCAAAACCATCTGCCTCAAGCAAAGCAAGGCCCGTCATCTTCTGCTCGAGTAGTCTACTGTCGTCCAGAGCATTCAGCCTGTTTATGCTTTCTGCTAAAATAGCAAAAGAGAACATCAAACCTAATGCCAGTCCTTCACAGACCTCTTGACCATGCTGCTCGAACTGATGGAAATTTGGTCGCTGTGGTGCTTTCCTGAATATTTCCAGTCCCTCAAGGTGTGCCCACATTGGGGAGGTCTTCACAAATGGAAGATGCTGGCTTGCCAAGGGTTCTGAAATCCGGTCATTCGTGTCCATGATACTCTCATGCACAGCTGCTGATTCCGACAACAAGGGACAGCAAGAATCATGTGCTTCACCTATGTAGCCCCCTTGCTCAAGATCATCTCTTCCATTACCTGCTTGTGAACCTGGAAATGGAAGTATCATGGTACAAGTGCTAGTAATAACATAGTGAAAGTGTCGTGAACTTTGCTGTAACCAGTGCGCATTGCTAACTGTTAGGAATCAGAAAGCATACCTCCGATGTCCTTTTGTGATGTCGGGTCAATACTACTCAGCTCATCCATTTCTGGAAGTGTTTCACACCCAGCAGTCACATCATTAGGCAGTTCAGCCACTGCAAGAAATTTGCTAGTTAGCATTTGCAGTGTATGTTGTACCAATATAAATTAAATAGTCTGAAACTTACTGTCTTCCTCAGTAGCTTTAGCAGGAGCAGCGTTCCCTTTCATTGGCTGCATCTAGTATTTACAAATGTAAAGGAAAATATGAACAATGATATTTCGAAATTCGAATGATGTTAGGACTGGTAGATAATTAAGGGGGGGTGTTAAAACTAACAACTCACAGTTTCAGGGTTCTCCCCTAGAGCCACTGCTGTTTGAGAAGAAACACCTTTCTCCATTTGCCTGGACAGTTCAGTCCCAGTTCCAATAGTTGATTGCTTATCCTGATCGCTTAATACATTTTTTGACCCTTCAATGATGCGAAAATCTGAGCCAAGTGATCGCGTTCCTAATAGTGGCCCCTTTGGGACAGGTCTTGGTTCACCAAAACCTCCAAACAGAGAAGCCTGAATCTGTCGACTTTGTGCCATAGAGGGTACGATAATCAGCTCAGAAGATGATTGTTCAAGATGACAGCCTGGAGCAAGTGTAGATGAACTCAGAGAGCCAAATGCCGCCATTTGTGGCAGTGAAGGAAGGGACAACCCAGACCTCAATGCCAATGCTGCATTTCCTTGCTTATGAATAATTTCATTGTTTTCATTGCGAATGGACAAAACAGGACAAATTTGTTCTGATGTGACATCTTCATCCTTCAACTTTTTGTCACGACGAGAACCAGGTTTATTACTGACTTTATCCGAGTCATCATAGAAGGCGGGAATTGGCCTTTTTCGAGAAGTTAACCGAGGACCATTACAAGGTTTCTGGAATGGATGCATCTCATGGACATAAGTTTGGAGCGAAGGCTAGCACACAGGGAAAAATAACACATATCAGTACACTATACCATAATCTACAGTTTTCAAGTGCAGATTTGAGGTAACATTGAACAACATATTGTTGTTTGGAACCTAGAGCAGGGATAACATTCCAACTACGAATAAATTAGAGGCTTGCTTCGTACACCCCCGCTTAACGTATAAGGGCATTTTGGGCATACGGTGCTTAACGTATCCCGCGCCGTATGCGGCGTACCCATACAGGTAGAGCCGAGCGCACGGCTCGAGCCGATACGGCTGGCTCGCAACTACCCTCTCGCCGTCGCGCGAAAAAAAAAAACCCACGACCTGCGCTGATCAGGCGGCCCATTCCAACGTCGCCCCGCCCCGCCGATCGCCGCCCTTACCCACCGATAGCCGCCTTTCCCCGCCGATCTAGACGTGATCACGCTGCCAATTCCAACGTCCTCCCGTTCGGCCGATCGCCGCCTTCTCCCCGTCTTCACCCGGGATCTGGCCGGCGCGGACAGATCTTCGAGTCGCCCGCCGTACGTGATGTCGCCTCCGTGCAGGTCGTCGCGGTGACGTGGCCTACGTGGACGCCGTCGCCGCCCGCAACTCCGTGATCAACCTCTCCGGCAACGTCCTCGCCGTCCGCAGCCACGCCAGGCGGGCCGAAGTGCACGTGCATGCCATGTAAGCCTTTTAGTTCGTCAAAAAAATTGAATCTGTAAATAATTATGTGCAATATCTTGTTAGATAAGAATTTCTCAGTAGTACATTTAATTTGTTTTAAAATTGATAGATCAAATTTTATTATAATATTGCAGTGTAGGTTGAGAGATCATATAATGGATAAAGAAACTGGATTTACGGATCTGTTTTTGGACACGAGTGAGTGGGATGGTAGCGATAGTGTTGATCGTACAAATGGTAATGATAGTAAAGATGATGATGATGGCAGCGACAATGAATCCTGGTCGTCGTACGATAATTTACCTGAGGAGGATTTTGATAAGAAGGAGGAGGGTGCTTGTAGTGAAAACGTAAGTGTCTTGTACATTCTTTTTGTCGGATGAAGAACCATATGGTACTTACACGTGCATATGATTTTTTAATGTGCAGGAGGATATTGACGTTCACAACGAGGAAAATCATGGTGTTGAATCTTTCGGGGATAACATAAGCCAGGTTCGGTCCACAATTTAAGATGTCATTGAATAATAAATAGTTGGTAATGGCAACTTACACTTGCTTACATGGAATATTGTAGGCTAACTTTGATGGTTGGAGTGGTGAAGATGGAGATGAGCATGAGGATGGAGCTAATATGGACATTGAGGAAGCTGAAATCCAGCAACGTCGCTGGAGACACAGTTGAAGGTTATGGGTATGACATTTGCATCACAATGGGAGGCTCACATGTTCTATAATAACTACGCCAAAGACCGTGGATTCAGTATCGAAAAGATAAGGTGAAACGAGGAAAAGGACTTTCAACCACTGTTCGGTATAGGAGATACGTTTGCTCGAGGGCAGGAAAGCGTCGCAGTAAATTTTTAAACCGGAGGGCCGTACCCTGCAGGCTAAGACCAGAGACTCGTTGCGAGTGTGGCGCACATTTTGTCGTGAAGTTGGACAAAGGACGTGGAGTTTGGTTCGTGGCAGCTTTTATGGATGATCACAACCATTTGTTGGCTAGACCAGATGAGGTGGTATTTCTGCGGTCACATCGAGTGATGGGAGATCACCAGATAGCTGAGATATTGGCGATGGAAGGAGCTGGGATCGAAAGCATATCATTGTTGACAACTTCATTAGCGGTATGGCTCGTATGATAAGTGTGGGTTTCGAGACGAGGCGTGTACAACCTATGTTGCCGAGAAAAATGAAGTTGATTGCGAAGGGTGATGCTAACACGGCAATTGGGATTATGAGGAGCGAAAAGAGAAGGATCCAGAGTTTTTCTTTGAGTACGTGCTCGATAAGGAGGGCCGTTTGAAGAGCATGTTCAGTGCGATGCACAATCGGCGGGGGACTATAAACTGTATGGAGATGTCACGGTGTTCGACAAAGACATATAAGATGAACAGATACGGTATGCCGTTCATCCCTTTGTTGGTGTAAACAATCACCGTTGCACCACAGTTTTGGTTGTGCCATTGTGTCCGATGAGACCGAAGCGACATATGTGTGGCTGCTCCGACATTCCTGAAGGCCAATTGTCGAAAAAAGCCAAGGTCAATCATCACAGATGGAGACGCTGCAATGATACGAGCTATTCGGTTGGTTTTGGTTGATGTGTTGCACCGTCTCTGCTCATGGCACGTGGAAAAAACATGCGAAGCACCTTAATTACAAATCGCTAAGTGAGTTCAGTGGCACTGTTGTACTACTCCACCTCACCAGCCAACTTTGAGGCGAGATGGCACGCTTTCGTTAGAAAATGGAAGACCGATAAAACAGAAGAGTGGTTGAGTAGGATGTACAGGAAGAGGACTCGTGGGCAGCATCATATCTGCGGATGGTTTTTTCGGTATGCGCAGAATCGAGGAGTGAAAGTCTTAACTCTTGTCTTCACCTGCACTTGGACGGCGGTATGACTATTGTTGACCTAGTTGTGCATTATGAGAATTGCATAGTCCGACTACGTGAGAACGAGGCGCATGATGACTGTGTTTCAAATCAGTCATTGCCACCATCGATCCATGAATATAAGGATATTGAGAAGCATGCCGCCAAAGTATTCACTCATTCCAATTTTATATTCTTCAACAAGATCTGAAGAAGATGGGAGAGCTTGAGATTTTTGAGGCGCTAGTGGGAGTTGACTGCCACACCTTCATCGTGACATGGAGGAATAACCGAAATTTCAGTTCAGCCTGAATTATCGAGCTGAAAACTCGAGAATATGATAGAATGCAGTTGTGGGCGAATGCTTCGAAAGGATTGCCTTGCAAACACATTCTGTATGTGTTGGTGCATCTAAAATATCTAAAATACCTAAGTGTTGCATCCTTAAGAGGATGTCGAAGTTCGAGAGGTGGGCTGCCTGCACAGCGAAAGAGTGACTTGTTTGGCTGGGGTTGGACAGGGGCAGAGCGTGCTCGCTATAGTCAACTCAAGATAACAGAGCTGAAGCTTTTCATGTTGCTTCAAATGATCCATTTGTCTATGATGAGTTGATGCAGTGTCTGCAGAACATAATAGCGAAGAAAAGGTCCTGATGATGATGCCGTTGGTAGTACAAGAAATGTGCATGAGGAGCCACGTCGGTGGGAACAACATGTTGATGTCATAGGTGATCCCGTGAAAGTTTCCACGAAGGCGCCTAAACAGAGCAAGACAGGCGGGCAAAGAAAGATCCAAATGTTACAAAAATGGAAGACCAATATCATTTTCTGAGAAAAACCCGTCCTCTTTGTGGCATTTGTAAGAGAGAGGGCCATAGGCGGCAAACGTGCCCTGAGAATGAAAAGTAAGTTTTCCATAATTTTAATTATTTTCTGGTTCTCTCTTCACAATTGTCGATGAGTTCTTTACAATTTGTTATGTAGGAACCGGGCATAAATATGAAGTATTCATAATCAATTGAAGCCAGTGGCAATTTTAATTTATTTGTTTAAGAATAAGATATATGGCACTTTGAGTTTATTCTCTAAACCACCTTGTTCAATGAAAGTCATTACCACTTTCAGTTTATTTGTTTAAGAATAATAGAGATGGCACTTTGAGATAATATTTATGCCACCTTGTTCAATGTTATGAGACATGCGATTTATATTTTTATGTGTGAAACATCTTATATTTGTATGAATGTGTTACTGGTGTCATGGCTTAGTCAAGTTATGGACATTTTAAATTTTAATGAATGTATGTGACCATTTAAAAAAAAACCCAGCCGTGGCGGCTGCGCGCCTGACAGACAGAGACTACAACACCTTCCGCCACGAGCGTGGAGGCCACGGCGCACAGCAGGCATTCATTAATATTCATTGCGAGCTTGTGAGAAGGCGAAGACGCTGGTCGGCGCGTCTCTCCGCGGCGAGGTGGCGCATGAATAGGATAGGCCCGACGCGCTCAACGCACGCCGTTTATGGGCCGACAGATCGCCATATTCCCCTCGGGATCGTTGCATGTGCCCGCTGGCTGGGCGGGACGAGACGTCGCGCGCTGTCGGTCGGCCGGTGCTGCGCCAGCAGACCAGCGTGGCGCGCTCGCCAATGGTGCCAACCCGCACTAGCTGGAGTCGCGCGGGCCCAAGAATCGCTTGCCTCGGCGGGCGTCCACCGCCGACGGCTGGAATATTCGTCGGATCCAGCGCCGCTGCTGCCACCAGAATCGACGTGGGATATTGTGCAGGTTTTATCCTCACCGCACCAACTCAGACGGCGGGCATATTTTTAATAAAAATGACCGCCATGAGTAGGAACAAAAACAACACTACATTTAGGGGCAAATTTCTACAGCAAAGTGTGGCGGCTAAAACAAGCGCCACACCTTAGGCACAGCACACCTTTGGCGTGGCTAGCTAAGTCATGAACCAAATATGTCCGTAATATGGCAGAGGCAAACTGATACATTTTAGGACAGAAAAATATTATTTGCCCACACGCATTTAAATGTGTAGTGTCTCACGAAAGCAATAAATAAAACGTGGAAAATTGTCGAAATCTATCCCAGTGCCATGTCGCATTACAATCGATCAAAGTATCCAAGAACGGTAGGGAAACCTTCTACGGGACAAAAACCCTACCAATGCTAATAACTACTCCTTCTCCATGATTTTAACAATTTTCATCTTCACTTTGTCTAATCTGTTGACCTCGGAAAAAATGATTTCCGCGACAATACGTGGCCTTGACTCATTAATCTCTTGCTGGTCAAATTCATGTGTCCAGCGATCTCCGTCCCAGTATTTTATACACCACATCACAAAAAGTCCACAAGACACTCTGCAATAAACATGTGTGATCAGCTTAGGATATAGCATGCTGTGCCGGCATCATGTACTCATTTAACTTACCCATCTTGTTGTGCCGGCATTTTATACTCATTAATTGGCCACGATGAGACATCTGGAAATTTTTTTGATTCAATAATAGAGTTGGCCTCCATAACATCCTTAGATATTTCAGATCTCTGAAAGAAAGTAACAAACCAGAATTTAACGTATGACTCAATAATTTTCTGAATGCGAGTGTAAAAATTTTAGCGTACCAGGGTGCCAATCATATTGCGAATTCTTTGGCTAATTGCGCCTTTAGAATTTGAGTCAAGAACTTGAAACTCCTCCTTGACGGTGTGCATCACTATGGTTATCCAATGATTATCATTAACATGCATAGGAAAATACGCCTATATAGTAATCAAATGATGTTAGCGCAATTAAATAGCAATGAATAACAAAAACAAATAAATATGAAAGAAATACCTTGTCCCGTCTGAAATACTCATCCATTACTCTTGCGACGACTTTTGCTTTCTTTGTAACTTGTTCGATTCTAAATCATTAATTGACTTGGTCTTTCCCTAGCCCTACTCAACATAAATTTTGGGAACCACGTTGTTGATATGAAACGGTCAGAGAAATCACGGTGTTGTAGGTGTTTACAATATGCATTGATTATCTGCATACATAAACAAAAAAATTCTATCAACTTGTGAAGTTGAAATGAGAGTCTTGTTAAAACCAAAGTCATACTTACAGCGCCATTCAACCATTTAAACTTCAGGACATCGTGAAGCATAGCTGGCGTGCATATGTCCCCATCTGGTGGCGACATATCGACCACGGTTCGGTGTGCATGCTTCTTAGTCGATCGAGAGTCTCAACAAAAACTCGGCTGCCTCTATGTGATCCGGAGTCATATTAAGAGTACTTGCCAGAATTGAAGATGGTGACGATGCAAACATATCTAAAACAATGCAGCTACAGTTGTTAAAATAATAAAAATTTACGTAAAGCATGAATGAATTATAAAGTAATACTTGACTTACTTTTTTAACACGTTTCTTGCGGGTAATGAGAAGGTCGTGACGGGATTGACAATATTTCGACGGATTTCGCTTGCGTTTACCTTCATTGTCCTGACTGCCTTCACCATTACCTATGTTGCTCTTTGCGGAAACTCTCGGACATGTCTTCGACTTTGTTGGTGACAAACCACCCATAGACTCATCAGAAATATCAGCATTTTGTGGGGTTCAGGACATAGACGGAAACTCTTTTGTACGCATAGTTGATGACGAACATGGGGATTTTTCATTATCGTGTATAATGAAAGGATCAGAGCGTCACCTTTACCCGTGTCGCCATCGGAGCACCCGTGTCATCAACGGGCACGTCCGTATCATTGAAACACGTGAAAGATGTTACTAGCTCCACGTCGGTAGGTGAATCAATATCGGCCAATATTTTGATGACTTGTACTGGCCATTCTCCATCCCAACTCCTTGACGACATTAACAAATTCATTATTGTTGTCCCTCTTATTGGGTTTGTACAGCACACCTTCCGTGTTCAACTTTTCCATTACCATCTACAAACACAAATGAAACACGATCAGCATTTGAACAACTAACATGTTTAATATAACTTCTACATTACCTGTGCACATCTTTCGGTATATTGAGAACCTCCTTGTGAAGCAGCTTTATGTATGTCATCACACGGTCCATACTGTTAGTCGTGTTCGATGAAACCCCGACGTGCTTGGCTTTCTACTCCTGCCACCACCTTTCCGCTTAGGTTTCTTCTTTCTTCATCTGGACAGTCCCTTCACGTGCTACCTTAGCACGCCTCAGCACTTTTGGCTAACGCAATTTTCAAGCTGTACAACAAAAAATAAATAAATAAAATAACAACTATAGTTAATTACTATTTGCAACCAATAAGGACTATACTTATTGACTTACATTGCCGGTGCCACGCCTGCATGTTGTCATAGTCGCTCTCTTTTTCCCTTCCGTTTACGCCGCTTAACCATTAGTGGGTATTCACGAGACAAAGGATCAAATGTATCCACACCAATTGGCTCAACTTTTTCCCAAGATATATACTACATGATAGTAAACACAACAAGTCGGACACATAGATCACATAAAAATATATGTACATACAACTATTACAAATTTCTTGTACTGAAGAAGAGACAAGTTCGATAGGCCACTTGAATTTTCAAGATCTTGACCGATTTTTAATAGCATCCATGCACACCCTCAACGTAAAATCGCTCCAATTGTATGACTTGATAGCGTTCACGTCCTCCACCATTTTGTAATAACGATAAGGAACAAACTTGGTGGATTGTGGTGCTAAGACTGTACCCATAAGAACCAAGACGACCCTTCTCACAAAATCATCATCATATGACCGAGTGTCAACAATATTTTTATCAACTCATCGATGAGGATTAGGCCTGTTCTTTTGTCTAGAAACCGATTCGAACAATTTTTTGGCATCTAGTTGTACTGTTGCTATCATGCTACCGACATCATCACCCTCGTTCGTAGCCGAATATGTCGTAAACATCTTCATTAAGCACACCGATGCCGTCAGTATTTGGTCGAATAATAAATCGCTTTCTAGTACTATCATATGTTGTAATCATAAATTCCAATAAATTTTTCTCATTTTCACGGAAGGAATTCTCAACATACAGTCCAAACTTGTGCCACGTAGCATCATCGCTGTCTGGGTGTGAATTTTTCCACCAATTCACACCACTTCTCAACCGAGCAGTACACATCTCCCAATTCTTGCATTCTAAATAAGATGCCAGTTATCTAACTAGTTAGGAGATTCAAATAAAATTACATATGGTTTAATACCATACCTTCCGGCGTCTAGACGAGCACCGGCAGCCCCCGTTGCCAAACCCCACCCGGATGTGACACAACGTCCGTTTTGTGTCCGTTTTCGTTCCAACCTTGCGTGGGGGCCTACGTTGGCCGTGCCCACATGTACGCACACTTTGGTGCAATTGCATGCATGCCATCACGTAGCCCCAGTGCAACCACCTACCTCTCGGTCAGCCGGGGAGGGGGTTCCCAACTACGGTTTTTTCTTCTCCGTCAAACGTCACGACACTTTTTCCACACGTTGCCATCACCATCCAGAGCACCCACGCCAATTCGCGTATTTTTCCGGCGCTCGGCGCATTTCTAGGGTTTTCGGTCGAAAATCGCAAAAACACTCGCCGGACGTGGCGCAACGTCCGCTTTGTGTCCGTTGCTCCAACCTTGCGTGGGGCCTCGTTGGCGTGCCCACATGTACGCACACTTTGGTGCAATTGCATGCATGCCATCACGTAGCCCCAGTGCAACCACCTACCTCTCGATGCTGCAGGGAGGGTCCCCAACTACGGTTTTTCTTCTCCGTCAAACGTCGCGACACTTTTTCCACACGTTGCCATCACCATCCACAGCACCCACGCCAATTCGCGTATTTTTCGGCGCTCGGCGCATTTTCTAGGGTTTTCGGTCGAAAATCGCAAAACACTTGCCGGACGTGACGCAACGTCCGTTTGTGTCTGTTGCGTTCCAACCTTGCGTGGGGGCCTCGTTGGCGTGCCCACATGTACGCACACTTTGGTGCAATTGCATGCATGCCATCACGTAGCCCCAGCAACCAACCACCTACCTCTTGATGCTGCCGGGAGGGGTTCCCAACTACGGTTTTTCTCTTCTCCGTCAAACGTCCGACACTTTTTCCACACGTTGCCATCACCATCCACAGCACCCACGCCAATTCGCATATTTTTCCGGTGCTCGGCGCATTTTCTAGGGTTTTTCGGTCGAAAATCGCAAAAACATCGCCGGATGTGACACAACGTCCGTTTGTGTCCGTTGTTCCAACCTTGCGTGGGGGCCTCGTTGGCCGTGCCCACATGTACGCACACTTTGGTGCAATTGCATGCATGCCATCACGTAGCCCCAGTGCAACCACCTACCTCTCGATGCTGCCGGGAGGGGTCCCCAACTACGATTTTTTCTTCTCCGTCAAACGTCATGACACTTTTTCCACACGCTGCCATCACCATCCACAGCACCCACGCTAATTCACGTTTTTTCAGCGCTCGGCGCATTTTCTAGGGTTTTTCAATAATGAAAAGCCCTATGTATTGTACAATTGTTAACAAGATTTATGTCTTTCAAAATATAAACTAATTATTTTTACCTATAAATTGTAATACAAAACTCATTATTCTTACTTATAAGTTATAAAAACAACACATTGTTATTATGTATAAACACTTAGCCATTAATGCAACACATTGCAGTACTAAACTTTGCATATATGTTAAGTATTTTGAGACGTTAATTAACATTACAAAAATATTAAAAACGTAATTACTAATCTACAAAAAACTGATTAATAATTTTAGTAAGCTGCAAAATGTTAGGCATTTACACAAAACTCATAAAAATTAAAAATATTGATTATTTTTACCTATAAATTGTAATAAAAACTCATTATTCTTACTTATAAATTAAAAAAACAATGCATTATTATTATGTAAACACATTTAGCCGTTAATGCAACACATTACAGTACTAAACTTTGCATATATTTTAAATATTATTTAGACATTTATTAACATTACATAAATATTAAAATGTAATTACTAATTGACAGAAATAACTGATTAAAATATTCATTACAAAAAACTCATTATGAATTAATTATCAAAAACTCATTATTGTTTTAGCAATTAATTATAAAAACTCATTAGTTTTTTGTATAAATTTTAATAAACAACTCATTATTATTATAATAAATATAGTTAGCAATTCTATATTACGTATGGATTTTTATTAATATTATTTTAAAACAAAAACAAAAAAGCCTTCGACAGCGTGCATTGGCCGGCACAAGTGATGGTCTTGCGACGGCGCGCGTGGCCCGCCCATTGACTCTGCTGGCAGGGTCTTGAGGGTGGGTCGGCGAGGTGAGGACTAAAGTTTAGTCCCACCTCGCCTCGCCGAACGACCGTCTTGCGATGGCGCTCTGGGCCGCCCATTAAGTGTCTTGGCAGCGGTCTTGAGGGCGGGTCGGCGAGGTGAGGACTAAAGTTTAGTCCCACTCGCCCGCCGAACGCCGCCGCCACCGGCTTATATACCGAGCTCCACCACCTATTCGAACTCCCCGATTCCGCCCGCCCGCCATCGTCCCGTTGGCTCATCTTTGTAGTCGATATCTGGGCCGAAGGTCGCCTTTCGCCACCCGGCTTGATCGGGCGGACCGATTAAGCGCGATTCGGCGTGCAAGCACAGTGGACTTTTTTTTTGCAAGTACCGTTCAAATTCATGTTTCCGTTTATTTTTTTAAGTTGCATGACTAACATCAAATTAAACATCCGGAATTTTTTTAGATAAACCATTCGGAGTTCATTCATAATTCAAAATATTTTACATAACCCTAAACATAACCGAGCACTCCTATTACATAACCCTAAACTAAGCTACTCGTCGTCGCCGCCGCCGCGTGAGGTCGACGACCGCGCCATTATCGCCTCTCTTCGCCGCCGCCGCCGCCATTATCGCTGCTGCGTCGTCGCCGCTAAAATCCCACTGATTGTCTTCCGCTTTCGCTTCTCTGACCGCCGCTATGGCCGCCACCGCTCTCGTTCCTCACGAGTGGCCGCCGCCGCCTCTCTCTCTGCCGGGCGGCGGCGCGCAAGTAGCCCCGGCGTGTCGTCGGGTCTCCGTCTTGCGCGAGGGCGGCTCTTGCCGGCGGATGTCGACCAAAGACCGCCGTAGGGCGCTTCTGTCTTGCGGCGATGGGGCGGTGGAGGTGGCAGCGGCGGCGACGGCGGAAGTGCCGCCTCGCCGGTAATGTCCCCGACGATCGTCCGGCCGCCGCGTCCTCGAACGCGCCGAGGACGATGTCGAAGTTCTTCCGCGCTGAACTGCGCTGGCCCTCCGGTTGTACCGGCCGCCGAACTTCGCGGAGCTGCTCCTCGTCGGCGGCGGTCCCATGGTGGGGATGCCGTTCGCCCGATCCGCCATGGCCCGGCACCTTCCGCCGCCGGCGGCACCAACACGCCGACCGGGCCATTAGCTCCGTGTCGGCGATGGTGAGGCTCGGCCGACGACGCCGGTCGACCACGCGCCCTCGTCGGAGTCATTGGAAGACATTGCCGGAGAGAGAGGGAGATGGGCGGGCGAGAGAGAAGAGAGATGGGCGGGCGAGGAAATGGCACGGCATGGCGCGCTTTTTATAGAAGGCGGGGAGGAGGTGGTGGCGCTGCGTCGGTGGCGCCCCGGGAGAGGCGGCGGTCGGTCAACGGCACGCGCGACATCGCGCCGTGTGAAAGCGGCGCGGCAAAGCGGCGGCGTGAAAGCCGCGGCGGCGGCATCGGCGGCGTGAAGAAGCGCGCGCAGCAGCGAGGCGGCGTGAGAAGGCGCGGCGGTCGGCGTCGGTGGCGTCTGGCGGGCGGGCGGTCGACGATGGCGGCGGCCGACGGTCGCGTTTATCGCCGCCCGAGGCGGAAGGCGGCGGCGCGCCGATCGCCGCGACGCCGGCAGCGATGGAGGCCCAGCGCGATCGCGCTGCATGCGCCGCCATTATCGCAATGCGATTATCACATGACGATCTGACGCCGCTACACGTCCACATCGCGCCCACCGGTCAACGCCGACTTAAAAAAAAACACGACATCAGGGCTCCCAACTGCTCGGCTCGGCTCGCTCTGCCAAGCCGCTCGGCTCGTCCCCAAGCCGCGCATACACAGGCGCGCGGGGGTATCGCCGCGGACGCGCGGGGGCAATATTTTTTACATAAGACGATCGTGCCCCTGGCAGCGAAGGGGTATGGGTGAATCTCAGCCCTTGATGTGTTTAAGGGGGGTGTACCGAAGCAGAAATGAATAAATTAACATGCATATTCCAAATTCATTTGCAGCTGCTTCTTGTTTCAAGTGCAGATATGTTGCCTAAACATACAAGATGCAGATATGGCTATCGTAACAGGACTATTTCTAATTGTCTATCAATTAACTAGGCTTAACGGATTAAAGAACCAACAGATGGAAAGTGTTATTAGCCCTGATCCAAACGGTGCAAAATCAAGGTGGGATAAATGATCTGCAGAAAAAAAAAGGTGGGCTAAGTGAATAACACGTTGCAATTATAGTGATAAAAGGAGCCAAAGAAAGGCAATATTGACAAATTTCTTTGAAATCTGAATGACAAAAACTAAGTATAATATAGTTGTTGCAGTCAACTATAGTTTGTTTGAGGCCACCTGCTCCTTCATAGAATACACACTTAAAAAAAGGCAATGGAATGCATGCAATGACAGAACTAAATAGCATTATATTTTCTATCAAGGAAAAAAACACTAGAAAAGAAAGACAGAAGACAAAATACGGAATATGCACTATGTGTACCTTTTTCAAGCAGCGTACCCATTTTTTACCGTCCCAGTCAAACCGTGGCCGTAGCTGCGTACTTTCCACAGTCAGAACATCCACAGGTTCCACGTCATCCATGTCTGTCTTGGGATTCTTCAAGTTCACTACATACTTCTTGTTGATTTCAGAACCTAAAACCTTCACAACAACACTAGCAGGCCGCCAGCCACCTTCATGAAGGACCTCAACATGAGATGCAGGAGAAAATCTGTACCTAGAATCCATATTGGTGATGTCGCGTGATGGCCGAATATATTGTGAATCTAGAATCTCATTGGCCGATTCATCATCCTTCCCAATATGCATGTACTGTACTAGAAAATGTGTAGCACCAATCACTTTAAGAACAGTAGCTGGATTCCAGGATCCACTAAAGTTTCTTGCAAAATGACTCACTTCAACTTGATTCCCCTCACTGAACAAAGGACTTCCCTTGCCCTGTACACAACGAGAGTATTAAACACTTTATTTCCTTCCTTATCATTATCAAGAAAACAATTCCTTCTTTAACAGATGTTGAAAGAGAAAGTCAGCTCTTCCCCACGTATAATCCTTCTTTAATGTCAGTTACCATGAAAGTTCTCCACACATGCGCATTTCAAATGCCAATTTCGAGGCCCATGATATTTCAAATATCCCAGTAAGACATATTCTAGGGATTCATCCTAGAGCCACTTCTAAAATTCAGTTTATAAGCTCGCAGACGCCGCCGCACCAACCAGAATGTAAATTCAATACGAGTGCATCTAGTCTGAAAACCCTCAATTTGTTAAATTGCACCGCATGTGCGGAAAATCAATATTGATGCAATGAGCGTTTTTGGCCCTTAAAGTTCTTAAACTTGCATCAACTATTCTGACAAGTCTGCGTAGTGTAAGCATAAGCCATTTTAAGTGAGCCTAATATAATAGCGATGTAGATGTAATTAGCTAGACTGCATTGTGACCACGATCATGGATCAATATGCGAATGCGACCAAGATCAAGTCTTCTCGCCTGGATCTTGATGCTATGGAATGGCCTTATCCGAATAAAATAGCATAGTCCAAAATGAAGACAGATATCCAACTCTTTTTTTTTTTGGAAAGACAGATATCCAACTCAAAATAAAATAAAAATAAAGACAAATGAATGAAAATATATACTCGCTTTAAGTCTCTCATTTATGCTACAAATTTAAGTCTGTGCAGTTCACAATGCAAGTCGCCAAGTCGCTTTATTTATTTGCACCTAAATTTAATTTTACAAATTCTAAAAAATAGTTAACCCATTCAAGAGAGTTTAGATAAATTTAAAGAACGATTATTCATGTTTTAAATTTGATAAAACAAAATGTTGCATGCAACAATCCATTAGGGGGCTAACCACAAAAGCAAAGAAAACAATGCATTTAGATTTGAGGACAGACGCGCAGTATATATACTCCAAGCACCGAAAAATACTAAAGTGAAATGTTTCTATCCATAATAACAATCTTAATCGAACAGATGGACCCAAAGATTGTACTACTATATAACAGAGGTCAGAGCCTCAGAGGGAGACTCATCCAGCCTACCACTTACCACCTCTGCAGCCGGGACCCACCGCCCACCCTGGAACACGCGGTGCGGCCGCAGATCCGTCTCCTCGAACTGCAGCGTCTCCCGCAACGTGGGGAACGTGACCCTGTACGCCCTCCGCCGGCGATCTCCTGTCACCGTTGGCGGGACAACGGCGGCGACTACGCCGGCCCACCACCCGTCGCTGTGGAACGCCTCCACCATCTCGTGAATCAAGAACTCCCTTTCCTCGGGCGGCGGCCGCGGTCTCACGTTGGCAGCGGCCGCGGTCTCCCTGAGCGGCTCAGCCTCCTCGCCCAGGAGCGTGGAGTAGGCCACCGTGTAGCGCCCGTGGCCGCCGTCGGAGAGCAGGTGACTGGCGACGGTGGCCTCGTAGAAAGAGCCGGCGAAGCCGGGGTCGTCTCTGCGCACCTCCACCGCCGCGCCGACAGGCATCATGAACGCCTCGTCCTCCGACGACTCGAAGGGGTTCGGAGGGCGCCTCTTGGGACGGCCGCGCCCCATGGGAGCTAGCGAGCTGCTTTGGAGCTCGTGGGTTCTTGGGAGTGTGCGACGGTCTGAGGGAGGGAGAAGGGTGGCGGAGGAGACGATGTGAGAGGGTGCGGTGCCTTTTGTGCTGGGTGGTGAGAGCGACTCCGAGGTGTGGTGTGGGGATGGAACAGTTGGTGCGACTGACGCGTGGGACTGTGGGGCGACGGGAAGTACTCGACTAGTCGGGAGAGCCAGGTGCCTGTGGTAAATGTCACCGAAATGCCGCTTTCCTCTTTCCCGTCCTGCTCCAGCTAGGTGCGGCGGACTAATTAACAAAAACTAGTAAGCATGCACGTCTTATTAGAGTTCAAAATTTGAATACGTTAAAGTATAAATTTTCAATCCATATATACATGCAATGCTTCCTATACATTCGATAAACTCTGCGAGATTAAATCTTGATGAGATCTCCTGCAATGTATCGAGATCCAATACATCACCAACATCCATCTCCTTTTCCACTCGGATATAATAGATATACAATTCCAAAGACTCTCTTACAATGTAAGTGTGAAGAGACACATGCTGGAATACCCTCTTATAGATTCTCCATTATAAGATGGCAGCGTTTCAAATAAATTCACAATTTAATATTTGTTCTTCAAGAAAATCTTGGAAGCAATCGGAAAGTAGTGAGATAAAATAATAATATCAAAAAATAATTGCCAATAAATGTGAAGATAAAAGATAGTAGTATATTTTTTACAATATAAAATGGCTTATGGCAAAGCAGCAAGTTAGCTAGTCTTTTTTCTTTCATTTTGAGCTATCATGAGCTAAATTCAGTCGGAAACAAAAATAGCTTATGGCAAAGCAGCAAGCAAGCCAGATTCCATCCTCGGACTGAGCCACACCAATTAAATTGAAGTGAAATATAGTACAGATTTCATCTGGTTAACCTCCCGTCTAACACGTTTACAAGACTAGCCAGCGTGGCACTTTGAGGTTAGCGGGCGCCCATCCCTGGTTAAATAGCGCCCTATTTTTTAAGCGTTTATACCTTAAGCGCTATCATTTCTACTTCTAATGTTTGAGTTGGTGAATAGTTTTCACGGTTTATTTTCATTTGGTTTTTCTTCGGCCCACCTCCATCACCCTCTCCCACTGGTTTTCCTCTTTTCTCGTCTGGCAGGTAATACCCAATGTATCCAGAAATAAGAATAGAAGCTCTCCTTCCGGCTCCTCAGCGATTTGGGCTTCCTGGCCGTTGGATCGGGCCGCTTGATGTGTTTTTGGCCGTCCGATCGAGATCTGGAGAAGCCTGGGCCGTCGGATCTGGAGCTGGCACTGCTGAAATGAATAGTAATGGCAGCAAAATATAAATATCATGCCCCCACCAGGGTATTTTGGTCATTTCACTCGCCGGGGGTATAAAAGGGCCGGCTCCAGTGGAGGCAACCCTAGACGGCTCCCCCCTGCCGCGCGCCTCCTCTCCCCCTCTCTCTCGTTCCCCTCCCTCCCGCGCGCCTCCTCTCCTCCCGCCTCGCCGAGCGCCTCCTCTCCCCTCCCGCGCCCGCCTCCCTGCCCTGCCGCCGGCGCCGCCGCCGTCGCTCGCCTGGGCAGGCCCGTGGCTGGATGAGACGAGGGAGGGAGCCTATCTCGCCTCTTCGTCCTCCCATTCGCCACACCCATCTTCCCCGCACTCACCGCCGCCACCACCCTTCGTCCCTCGTGCTCCGCCTCCTCCCCTCACCTCCCCTCCCGTCGCTTCGTCCCTGGTGCTCCGCCTCCTCCCATCCCCTCCTGTTGCCCGAATCACCCTGAGGAATGACGGGGCAAGAATAGAGATGGTGACAGGGGCCGAATCCGAAGATGGCGGGGCGGCGACCACTCCCGTGAGGCCCGACGGCGAGCAGCTCCTCCTGCTGAGCGCTGAGGGGGTGGGGAGAAGCACTGTACCCTCCTCCCCTGACGACCCGGCCCCCAAACCACTCCACTACGGCGTCCCGACCCGCGCCTCGACGCCCTGCTCGGTGCCTACACCAGGTTCTCCGTCCAACTCCATGGCTGGCAGCAAGGGGCTGGCCGACGTGGTGCTCGGTGAGGTCGAGGACGCCGCGTACTGCCTTCCACCTCGCGTCTGCCCCGCCACCACCCACTGGCAGGAGGCCCCCTCCACTCCTCTTGATCCTCCACCACGTTGCCATCACCGGGAGGAGGTGCTCATTGCCTTCGGGAACCACCACGGCCAACGGATTTATTGCTGCGTTCGTCGATCTATACGTGATTGTTTTGAACTGTCTCAGTTCTAGTTAACTGCAGCTCATCCATGGTTGTACCTAATTATCCCCTTTTTCCCTTGCAGGTTGGTCTGCTGTCTATAGGTGCTTGTTGTTCTGCCCAGTTCGTCGTGTTCAGTCTTCTGCTACCTCTTTGCAGGTTGACCCCTTCTCTCCCTCTCATCTCTGCTTTTCAGGCCTAGGCTTGCATTTTTTGCGGCCATGTATTTACCTTCAATTCCTGTATGAAGCTGCTATTAGATTGTGTTTGGACAATGGATGTATGTGTTTTTTGTCCTCTTATTCGTAGAAGCCTAGCACCTAAATTATTGTTCCCTGCTTGTATTATTGTGCTTGCTTGGCATTCGGAAAATGGGGATTTTTGTCACTTCTCTAGATCCTGGTAGGACCTATGCTTTATTGTACCTTTCTGCTGTGTCCTAGAAGTAGCCTAATGATTTGTTTGTTGGAAGTGATCGCATGTGTTGCGCTGGTGGGGCTACCAAACTAACCAATATCATTCTAGATATGATTTATAGAAAATGTTCATTGGCATGTAGCTGAAGTAGTATGCTGTCAGGAAGATATTCACTTGCCTTAAGCACCTAATGTTACTGAAATCTATATATATTGTCATCACCTAGCTATACACAGGTGCTGAAAGCTATATATATTGCTATCTACAAACTGTGTATCATAAATTTTTGTTTTACATAGATTTTTCGTTTCCTGATGTTAGGTCAGATGTTTCAATTGATATTTCAGTTTTAGGAGCAATTGCTCTCAGCTTCTTCCAAGTTGAATTTGTCTAAAAAGCGAGTGCCATGTTTCTCAGATGGCCACTAGAAAATGTTTTCTCTGCAATCCCAATTGTTGTTGGTTTTATTCTTCCTGATTCTTTCAGAATTTATTCTTAAGGTAGTTAATTGTTTTCTTGTTGCTATGTTTTGGTCAGGACGGCCTGCCACCTCTCTTGCTGTCTAGGTCACCGCAACGCTCAGTGGTGCCAAGCTCCAGTTGGGGATGGTAGTCCGTGGGCAAGGCAGGGCATCAATGTCGTTGACCCCTCCGCCCCACGCCACCTGAGAGGTATTTGGATCCTTACCTCACGAGGATGTGGTGTCCTTTAACTTGTGGTTGCCTCTGAGACGCTAAGAGATGATGCAGCTGATTAAACTAATCAAGGCACCAAAATTTTGACCATAGATCATCTCTGTTTCTAAATTACAGAGTACCTCGCCTGGATCCGGAGGTGAAGTTACAGTGAACTCATGTAGTCAAGGTACGAACCCTACCCCTCTCCCTCCTGACGGAGCTCTCCTCACGCCTTTTCGTGTTTCCCTTGCTCGGACATCGCTTGATTTTTGGAGCATCAAGGAACTTGTGTGATTCTTGGCAGAGACCTAAGTCTGTAAGGAATATCAGTGATGATGATTTCTCTTGCCTTATGTAAATATATTCAGTTAGTTCATCTGAGACCATTACAATTTGCAAATTGTGGGAGTGAAATTGACGGCTTCAATCTTTAATTAGTTTGCATTTTCCCTTAATTTAAGTCTTAGATACATTGCTTTGGATCTACCATGTTTGCTTTGATTATATGAGATGCGTCTTTGCCGTTTTTTTATCTATTCCCAGGTAAAAAATGTTGATGTCAATGTATATGAACGTATTTCTACCTACCAACCTACCATGTAGTCAAAAGGCTACAATCCCTTGAATGATTGTAGGAGATGTAAATTCTCTGAAGCTTACTGTTTGCATTTGACACCCAATGTCTGTTCCATCTGTCCATATTGTTTGCTTACATACTTATAATCAAGCTTTGGCTCGATCCTCTTTACGATGAGAAATAATCTGACAATACATGAAAGTGCATCTTGATTCTAGAATAGAAGAAAATAGGTGTATGTGTGTAGGCCTACTGAATACCTACGGTTGTTGGCTTGCCCTTTATCTGTGTATGTTTGCAGTGCTAGAACAAGTATGTTCAGTGACCATTTAGAACAAACACCATTTTTCATGCGACATTATATATTTATGGGGTGGTGATATCTAAACACCATTTTCCAAAGGATTTTTCACTTGGTTTCTACAGATGGGGATCTTTATGGGGCCATTATATATTTATATCAAGTTTACAGTAGTTTTGTTGTGAAATGAGCTTTGAGATGTCATTGATGTATATATTTTCAACGTATTTTTTAACCGTGACGTTTATCTTGGTTGATATGTAAATTTTTATTTATTGAAATTACTTTAGGTGATTGGTTGATACACAGTCCAGAGCAAACAAACCTTACTCATCCCCTTCTCTGTAAATCATTGTATGCAGGTTGTCGGCACATCATCTAACAAAGTCACCTCCAGCGATCCTTATGTCGACAAGCAGCTAGACCCAAGGTTAGTCTCTGAAGATGTCTGTTTATAATTTATTATCCTCTAAGTTCCACATGATTAGTCTTCAGAAAAAGCATGGCCGCCGACACAAAATGGACGAAGAACAGGTGAGCTGCCGCGGCATCGAAGCTCTCGCACCGCTGCTCCCATCGAGCTCGCGCGTACGCCGGATCTGATGGCCAACACAGCACGTCTGTCCGCCAGCACCTCCAAGCAAGGCCTACAACAGCAGGTGAGCCCCCTACTCTGCAATTTTTCTTCACATCCTTTGAAACGTATTGAGAGATCGCTGAAATTTATATCTGCTCTCTTGTCCTGAAAAATAATGTTATCTAGAAAGATGGCTCTGCCCAAAAGATCATCGAGATCCCAAATGCGGGAAATATGACCACCCCTCGCTTTAGTTCCAACGAGGTGTCAATTTACAGATGTGTCTAAATTTTTCTATATCATTGAACCAGAACTGTTTGGGAGATCAAGCAGAAAATATTTGTTGACATGGCTGTCGATCGTGGCTGCTACATGGATCAAAGCCAGAGCCTTAATATCAACATGGATCTGTATAACTTCACTGCACTTCCACGCCTGATCCATGGTTTGCCTGTCAATTTAGATATTGTTCTAGCACTCTGTGATTTTACTGAAAATTTAGCAATTAGTGTTGAACAGGTCGTTACATCGCCACGCTAGCTTGAGCGAGTCACATGACAAGGCGTTCAATCAAAGCTCTCCCTATATGTGGTCTACTATAAAATATATTACTATACCATAATAGAAACAAATAGATTGGTTATCCTGTGTTATCATTATGCCTTGCTTTTAGTATATTGTAAATCTTGCTTTGTACCAAATCTTTATGCAAATCGATTATCCTGGGCTACCACTGTGCCATTCTTTTGGAATGTAATGAATCTTGGTGCAAATCAGTTATCCTGTCAAATCTTGATGCTTTTTTACTTAACCATTATTATTATAAATATGCATTCTGTTGAACCAGCTCCTTCTATGAGAGACGCTTGACCATTGCCTTACACAGGCACTACGCATTGCGCTTTCTGATGTAAATCACTTCCTGGACAGGTGGCACACATCCTGATGCAAATAAGTTCCTGGACAACCAACTTGAGATCAATTATCCGGTAGGTTGACTATACCTTGGTTTTAGTAGTCTTTAATGTTTTTGCTCTATACTTCTGACTACAATTTCTAACTTAGCTTAATAGCCCTTCTGGGCTCAGCTGTATTAAAAAATATGGCTTACAATTGTTGTTCTGGATTATGTTGTCCCTTTTGCGTTGTCGGATGCTTTACCTTGGCAGCATGGTCTAAATTCCTTGCTTTCTCCATGTGAAGTTTCCAAAAAGCTTCTCTATTTAAGGAACCAATTTTGCTCTTTGATGTTGCATCGACCAATGCTCAGTACCTAATATAACTAAAAGTCGGTTACCGGGTCAACACACCTTATAAAAGTTATGAATGGGCAATATGTGGTCATCTAGAGTAGAATTTGGTTTATTGATTGATACAAGGGTCAAATTAGTCTTTTCTCAAGGTAATCACCACTGTTTTGTTTTTAGGCTTATTTGCCTGTTTTTTTAGGATCTCCGTGTCAAGGTGGGGATATATCAAAGTAATGCCATGTTCTAATTATAAATGAAGAGAAAGTTAAGAACTTAGTAATTACATAGTAATCATGGCTAGAGCATAGAGGTCAGAGATGTACAAATGATTTATTTAAAAAATTGTATTTGCAACAGCACACTGGATCACATCCGGTATGCATTTTTGTAGAATATAAGTCAGTTTAGAACTTTTTACCACGACAACTAGAGTAAATCCATCGTATATATTCAGTAGCGTATATATTTAGATATTCATGATGCTGCATAAGCATACTTCAGTTTGCCTGGGAGCACTAGCTGCTGGCGTATATATACATGTATTTCTTGGCTCTAACAAGATGCATGCCAATCTTAGAAAATATAGTAAGTACCTATCCTGAAATTTATGACTCACGTGAGGTGCCTATCTGTAGATAACTATCGTACTTGCATAGCTAGTTGATTTATTTGATTATAATCAAACCGAACTATAGTAATTTTACGATCGTGGTTATTCAAATGAAAAATGATCAAAGAAAATACATGTGCTGAGTCACATCTCTTGAGATCATGATTAGGCATGCAATTACTCCTTCAAATTATTGTGATATTGTATTGCTCTTTAGTCTAATATAAATTATGTAATGTGGTGCTCCACCTCCTTTTCTCTTCTTGCCAGGACATATACTCTGTCGGATTGCTCAGGCAGGCAACGCGCGCCACATCTATTCACAGACTTGCTCTGCTGCTTTGTAGCCCGGCTGATTCTGTACTCTTGATCGTCCTCATGGCATCTGTCAACTCCATTGTGAATCTTCTCTTTATCTTAAGGTTGTACTCGCTGTGCTAGAATGATCAGATGTAATAGTAAATACATCTTTCCTTTTTACAAGGTTCAGATCATAAGGAATGTCATGTCCTGTGAACCAAGTTCAGTATGTTGTCTATCAAATATATTCTTGTTTCTTGTGATGCTCCAGTTTAGATATTCATCAGTGCATATTTTGGCTGATATTTCTACTACAGGGCACTTGGTGGCGATGTAAAAGTGTTGGATGGGTTGGGTTTCTTGTTGTTGACTATTATAGGCTTTTTTCTGTGTAACTTAAGAAGTGTTAACATATTTTTAAAATATTACTGTAATTTTGAAATCTGTTCACATGTGTCTGCACATCTGTATCTCGCTCCTATTATATTCTCACTGCGTGTTATCCTGTATGATTGCATATGCTAAATCTGGGTTAATACTGACATAGCATTACCCGTTTGATTAAAACGTTAGGACCGGCACCCTCGCGTCAAGGCGCGAACCCGATAGATAGGCCCATTGCTTGCATGATGATAGATAGGCCCATTGCTTGCATGATGATAAATTTTGCCCACAAGAATGTCCTAACAAATCTTATCTTTGATTGCAGCTAAAAGAGAGCTGACTAGGCCCGCCTGGGAAAGCACGTAAGCACATTCATGTCTGGTGTGTCAGATCTGCTAAATTGAACTCTTGCACTTCAAGATAGATTTCCATGTATTATTACTTTTGACTGACAGCGAGTTCATAAATTGTTGCTCTGTAGTGATAATACTCTTAGATTATTTCAGCCTTATTGATTTGAATGCTGAAATATCTTTCTGACCCTATACAAAAAATATTGTTTTGTGTAAATAATGCATCACATATTTTTTACTGCTGGCGAATGAATTGTTTATGTATAGTTACTACCAACTTATCAGAATAATAAATCTATCACTCACTCCAATTATTTGTAATTCTGGGTTAGGCTTTTCTTATCTAAACTACTTGATGTGACAAAATATTTTAAACAAGCTCTGTGATTTGTATGCTCTCTTATATTATCAAAGATGATTGCACTTATATGACATGTTTGATACTTCCTATATACTCCGAAAGAAAAAATAGCTGATGTTCCGCTCCATGCAGGCCTGCACTCGCGTCGTGCCCTTTCCTCTCCTGCCGCCTCGCCTCTCTTCACCGCTGCTCGTTGCCTCAGTGCGTCTCGATGGTGCTCCTAGATGTGCTATACATCACCTCCTCACCTCCTTGGCCACTTTGGTGCCCATGGCTTTCGTGCTCGTCGGCGGGATGGTGCAAGGCGCAACTCCGACGTGGTTCCTCACTGGTTGGATGTCGTTTAGGCGCAACCCCGGTGCCCTCTGAGTACTGCCTCGGCTACAACCTTCCTCTGTGAGCTCCATCTTCCCCGCTCTGCTTGGCTACTATATAGGACATGGCGGGGCTATGATGATCGATTATGGCTGATATAGGCATGCTCTCAAGCAGTCGAGGCACTTGTGGGTATTAATTTGGATCCTCCCTCGTTTCTTTGAGTTGTTTTGATCACGTTCTTATTTTAGTGGCTCTGTCCTTGGATTGTCATTTCTAATGAGTGATAACCAAGGCAGTTTGTAACGCCCTGGATACAACTTTTCATATTCGTAACTCCAACTCTTGCCTTTTCCGGAGATGCGGTATTTTATTTCCTTCGTGGTTGGGTTTTTGTCTTTTGTTTTGCATTTTGTTCATGTCATGCATCTCATCTCATAGCATCATGCGCTTTGCATCTACATGTTTTTCATAAAACTTGCATCCGCTCCTAGTTGCCACATCCCTCCTTGCTTTCGTTGACCGTTCCAAGACCAATCGGGTTTTCGCTTCCCTCTTGACCGTGACCACCTAACCTCTCTTGCCATTCATGACCCCTCGCGTCGTCCGAAACTTGCTCCGAACCCGAACCGCTCAGCCATCACCGTTGCTTTCAGTTCATCTCCTAACATCTATAAAACATCTCCATTTTATTATTTGGACTCCCTGCCTATTTTTTTCTGGATCGTTCGATCACGATCGAAGGGACGGTTTAGCCCCTAAACTAACCTAATCCAACTACTATTTAGACCGACCTAACCCTAAAATCTCGGATGGCTGTCCCATCCTTCCCATCCCCGCCGCCACTCCTCTTGTCTCCACTTCCTGGGATCCCTCCCGATCCAAAATCCACCCATTCTCCCTTGATTTTCCCAATGAGCCAACCACCACCAGCACAGCCTCTCGGCTCGAGGGCCTTCGCGCCGTCTTCTTCCAGCGCCAGGAGCTCGAGCCCCTTCTCCTGCACCCCCGCTCCACCTCGTGGTCAGATCTCCGCATCGGCCAGCAAGCAGGAAGCCATGGAGCGCCCCTCCGTCGCGTTGCTCCGGCAAGGAGCCGACCGGAGCACCTCCTCCCCAACCCTCGCAGGCATTCCCCGGCCCCTTGCCGAAGATGAGTGCCCCGACAGCCCTGCTCTTTTTCCCCTCCTGCTTCCGTTTCTCTCTCTCACGCTCTCTCTCTCTCTCTCTCTCTCTCTCTCTCTCTCTCTCTCTCTCTCTCTCTCTCTCTCTCTCTGTCGTCTTCACAGCGCCGCCATGGATAGCCTCCCGTAGCTCCCGCTTGGCGCCGCCGTGGTTCCCGGCCGATCCGCGCCGGAGAGCCTCGGACCCGTCCAGCCCATTCGTCCCTCGCCGCCGAGTCCCTCTGCTCGCCTGCGCCAAGGCCAGCGAGTAGCCGCCCGCGTTCCACGCCCGATGCCTCCTCCTCGACCCCCCAGCACCCCGACGCCACCTCGCCCTGCCGCCGCCGGCGACCAGTAGGTCATGATGCCGTGCCCTGTCTCCTCTTCTTCCATTCGGTTTTTCTCCCTGTCTCTCCTCTCTGAACTCTCTCGCTCTCTGTTTTTCTTCACAGGAGCGCATCCCCGACGCCGGTCCTCGTCCGCAGCACCCTGGCGCTGCTCAGCCCCGTTTTCGACCCGATCTGGCCGAGATCGGCCCGTCCTGCGTCAGATCCAGGCATCCCAAGCTCGCCTGCTACGCCGCCGCCCTGCTTCCATGTCCCGCCGTGGCCTCTGCTTCGCCCTGCTGCTGCCCGTTCCCCTGCTTCACGAACAAGACGGCGACGACGCCGCTCGCCCGCGTTGACCGCGCCATGTCCCACGACCGACCGCACGCACTGGCTGCCTCGCCGTGTGTTGGCGAGGCCCACCCAGCGCAGATCCGGCCTGCTGGCCTCCTCCTCACCGGCCAGACCAAGAGCCCATGGTGAGCAGCCCAATCCGCCCACCAGATTCGACCCGATGTAGTTTTTTCCATGTCTGCGATTTTGCTAGTTATCTGGGATTTACTGTTTTACAGAAAAGTCCCTCTAGATCATGCATATAATAACTCTTTAACAGTGCATCATATGTAAAAACTTCATATATGAAAAATGCTTAGAATTTCATCTAGTTTCATGATCGGCTGTTTTCATCCATGTTTGGAATGTTTAAAATGCTGTTTTTTTTAATTTGCTTAAATGTCATGCTAAAATGATTTATTTCATAACTAAATAACCATAGCTCTGTTTTAAATAAACTTTATATGTAAATGGGGTAGAAAAATGCCTAGTTTAACATGATGCACTTTATTTTCCTGTTTAACAACAACAAAATATGTTTTAGGGCAGAACAGTACCAAATTCGAAATATGCACATGAGGATTTTCCAGAATTGTTGTTTGTTATTTCTGGCCTCATTTAAACTTGCCTAAATAGTTAGTTTAATTATGCTTCACCTCTTGCCATGTTTAACAACATTTAATATTGTTTGGTAGCTTAAACAAGATTAAACTAAATATGTCAATGTGGTGTTTCGTCAATATGCAACTCGTTGCATATTGAGCTCCACTTAATTTGTAGTATTGTTTGTTGCACCTTACCATGCCATGCCTCATTAAACCGGACATGCATCATACTTGATTGTGCATCATGCCATGATGTGTTTACCATGTTGTTCGCTTCTTTCCGGTTTGCTTCTCTTGTTAGCTTCGGTTTCGTTTCGGAGTTGTGAGGATTCGTTCGACTACGTCCGGTTGTCTTCTTCATAGACTCGTTCTTCTTCCTAGTGGGATTTCAGGCAAGATGACCGTCACCTTGGATCTCATTACTATCATTGCTATGCTAGTTGCTTCGCTTCATCGCTATGCTGCGTTACCTACCATTTGCTTATCAAGCCTCCCAAATTGCCATGAACCTTTAACCTTGTCACCCTTCCTAGCAAACCGTTGTTTGGCTATGTTACCGCTTTTGCTCAGCCCCTCTTATAGCGTTGCTAGTTGCAGGTGAAGATGAAGATTGCTCCATGTTGGATTATGTTTATGTTGGGATATCACAATATCTCTTATATTATTAATGCATCTATATATTTGGTAAAGGGTGGAAGGCTCGGCCTTATGCAGTGTTTTGTTCCACTCTTGCCGCCCTAGTTTCCGTCATATCGGTATTATGTTCCCGGATTTTGCGTCCCTAACGCAGTTGGGTGATTTATGGGACCCCCTTGACAGTTCGCTTTGAATAAAACTCCTCCAGCAAGGCCCAACCTTGGTTTTACCATTTGCCTCACCACCACCTATACCCTTTCCTTGGGTCGGCCAACCCGAGGGTCATCTTTATTTAGCCTCCCGGGGCGGTGCTTCTCTAAGTCTGGCTCGAACCGAAGCTACTCTCGGGGCCCTCTCGGGAAACTTCGAGGTCTGGTTTTACTCATAGCTAGTCTCATCCGGTGTTGCCCTGAGAACGAGATATGTGCAGCTCCTATCGGGATTGTCGGCGCATCATGCGGCTTTGCTGGTCTTGTTTTACCATTGTCGAAACGTCTTGTAAACCGGGATTCCGAGACTGATCGGGTCTTTCCGGGAGAAGGAATATCCTTCGTTGATCGCGAGAGCTTATCATGGGCTAAGTTGGGACACCCCTGCAGGTATAAACTTTCGAGAGCCGTGCAGCGGTTATGTGGCGATGGGAATTTGTTAATATCCGGTTGTAGTTAACTTGAAGTAAACTCTTCTAAAATACACCAAGCGTGTGCGTAACCATGAGTGTCTCTTTTCGGGGTTGATCGAGAGGAGAACACGGTTTCTTGGGTTATGTTTGACGTAAGCAGGAGTTCAGGATCACTTCTTGATCATTACTAGTTGACGACCGCTTGCTTTGCTTCTCTTCTCGCTCTTATTTGCGTAAGTTAGCCACCATACATGCTTAGTCGCTGCTGCAACCTCACCACTTTACCCCTTCCTTACCCATTAAGCTTTGCTAGTCTTGATACCCATGGTAATGGGATTGCTGAGTCCTCGTGGCTCACATATTCTACACCAACAGTTGCAGGTACATGTTATGCGATGATCATGACGCGAGAGCGATGTTTGCTTGTTTTGGAATTCTTCTTACGCTTCTCCTTGATCGGGGATAGGTTCGGTCGGCTGACTGGCTAGCAGGTGGATATTGTTTGAGTTTCATTTATGATTCATCCGTAGTCGGATGTTGATCTTGTATGTTGTATTGTTGTATTCATGTGACATTGTATGTATTGGATGTATCCCCACTATTATGTAATGTTGATGTAATGATATCCACCTTGCAAAGCGTCTTCAAGATGCGCTTCTATCCTTAGTGGGACCTTGAGTTCCTTTAGGATAGGGTCGCATCTTGGACGTGACAAGTTGGTATCGAGCCTCGACCAACCATAGGAGCCCCCTTGATTGTTGGCCGTTGTTGAGTCTAGAAGAAACTATTTTGAGTCTTAGGATTATATATATCGGAGTAGGATTCTTTTTACTCCTCGGTCCCTTAAATCGCTCTGGTGAGGCCCCCGATGTAGATGTTTTGTCTTTCCTCTCCTCAAATTTCACGAATTTTTTTAGGATTACGCTGGTATCTTGGGATCGTTCGATAGTCTTGTGACGAGAACATTGTTCTTGGTGCCTCGACATTTAGGGGTTGTGGCGGTGTCCGGGAGTTGAGCTCCGAGGTGTTGTCGTCACAATTTTATCGTTGCGATTCGAATACCCGAGTTTTGCCGACATCGAAAATCTCTTTTATGCGTTGTTGGTGAGATAACCTCGGCGCCACCTAATCTTTGGGAGTTCGGAGTATCACTAAAGGAATCCAGATATTTTGCCGTCCACCACGGCGACGTCAAAAACACGGACGGCGGGCGGCAAAGAGTGACAACAAAACGAGGTCGGCAAGCAGGTCCTTTGCCGTCTGCTTCTCACGGTGGGCGGCAAAGAGTCCTTTGCCTCTGATGGCGGACGGCAAAGGGAGGGGCGGCAAAATACTTGATGTCCGCCGGCGTTAGTCCGTTAGGTGGCTAACGGCGGCCTTTGCCGTCCGCCCGACGAACGGTAAATTGACCACCCTTTGTCGTCCGCCGATTGGCGTCGGCGATGCGTCAACGCCCACGGTGGTTTGCCGTCGACCACGGCGGACGGCAAAGGTTATGTCTTTGCCATCAACTTTTCTTTGCCGTCGGCCGGTGGCGGCAAAACCTTTGCCGTCCGCCACGGTAGGCAAATTTGCCAAATAACACAGTGCCGGGAAGCATGCAATGGGCGCCACGTGTCCCCTTGCCTCTGATGGCGAGACGACAAGGGCTCTTTGCCGTCGATGGCGAGACGACAAAGAGCCTGCTGCTTACCTCTTTTAATTTTGTTTTCTTATATCCAACAATTATCACAGACACAACACATATATATCCATCACATAAATATCACAGACATATATATATCACAACACATATATATCCATCACATAAATATCCAGCACATATATATCCATCCATACATACATAGTAGGTTGCACATAGTCCCATCAATCCATACATATTACAAAGATGCAAAGTTTCATCATAGCAAGCGAAAGCGAATACAAGAAGTGCATCAAAGGAAAAACAAGCAATCCATCATATGATCTTTGGCTTCGTGAAGTGAATGAAACCTGCAAAATGACAAATAAGAAAGTTAGAAAAGAATAGAAGAAGAAGAAGAAGACTAGAAGAAGAAGTATATGCCATTTATTAGCTAACTTAGGTGAACTGGATCATTTATGAGCTAAATTAGTTGAAATGGATGGTTTATGAGCTAAGTTAGGTGAAATGGATGGTTTATGAGCTAAGTTAGGTGAAATGGATGGTTTATGAGCTAACCTAGGTGAAATGGGTGGTTTATGAGCTAACCTAGGTGAAATAGGTGGCTTATGAGCTAACCTAGGTGAAATGGGTGGTTTATGAGCTAACCTAGGTGAAATGGGTCGTTTATGAGCTAACCTAGGTGAAATGCATCATTTTGGAGCTAAGTTAGGTGAAATGGATCGTTTATGAGCTAACCTAGGTGAAATGGATCATTTATGATCTAATCTAGGTGAAATGGGTCGTTTATGAGCTAACCTAGGTGAAATAGGTCGTTTATGAGCTAACCTAGGTGAAATGGGTCGTGTATGAGCTAACCTTGGTGAAATGGGTCGTTTATGAGCTAACCTAGGTGAAATAGGTCATTTATGAGCTAACCTAGGTGAAATGGGTTGTTTATGAGCTAACCTTGGTGAAATGGGTCGTTTACGAGCTAACCTAGGTCAAATGCATCATTTATGAGCTAACCTAGGTGAAATGGATCATTCTGGAGCTAACTTAGTTGAAATGGGCCGTTTATGAGCTAACTAAGGTGAAATGCCACGTTTTTTAGCTAACTAAGGTGAAATGGGTCATTTTGGAGCTGACCTAGGTGAAATGGGTTATTTAGGAGCTAACGTAGGTGAAATGGGTCATTTTAAAGCTAACGTAGGTAAAATGGATCATTTAGGAGCTAATCTACGTAAAATGGGTCATTTTAGAGCTAACTTGGATAAATTGGATCACTTGTAAGCTAACTAAGGTAAAATGAGTCATTTTAGAGCTAACTTAGGTAAAATGGATCGTTTATGAGCTAATTAAGCTAATTATCCAATTTTTGACATAAGTAAGCTAACTCTAGGTCATTATGGTAAGCATATTGGAGGAAATAAAGCTAAGTCTAAGTCTAGAAAACTTACTAGTGATCGGGGAGATGTAGTAGCGGGCTGGCTCGTGCTTGGTAGTGGAGAAGGATCGTGCGATGCGTTTACGGAGTTAAGCTGCACCAAAGATCATTTCAATGTCTCGTTAGCATTATGACACTCAAATGTTAAGACTAGCAAGTAATGTCCATTCAAATTAAACTCACCGTGCTCCTGGGAGCAATCACTGCATCGGCGGAGCGATCGACCGGACTTCTCGCACACAATTGCGCATTTGGTTTTCTACAACAGAGTCATACTAGTTAGTAATGAGACTCAAATGTTAAGACTAGCAAGTAATTTGCAGAAGAAACTTACCACAAGGAGCTCATACATGGCCCTTGCACGCATGTCATTCCGTGCCTCTCCTCCTCCAACATCTTTGTCGTCCTCTCCTCCAACTCCCGCTGCCTCTCCGCCCTCCTTGAAGTTTCTCCGTTCTATTTCTCTCACTCTGTATAGCAGCCTGCAACACCACTCACATGACCATTTGTAATCATTGATGGAAGCGCACGCAATGTAATGGAGAAAGATAGCTGAGTACGTATAACTAACCTTGATGGCGAGTTGGACTTGCCGTTCACGAGGCCTTATCTCAGGAGCGGAGCTCGACTGGCGCGCCTTGATCTCCGGGAGAGTGCTAGGACAATGGATAAGTCCATCTCCCATGGCTATGGAGCCATGGGACCTCCCGCCACCAGATATCATCAGCAACTCTGTATCAATGGGACCCTGGCTCGGGTTAAAGTCCTCCCCTTTCCTCGCCTTCCCCTGATCTCTATATTGCACGAGTCCACCCTAGCAGTCACGTGCTCGGGTGAAACAGCTGGGGGCGACGGCGAGGAAGGCGCCGTAAGAGTCACCCTACCTCCTCTCCCGCGACCACGTGCTCCACCTCCTCTCTTCTTCTTACCTCGTCCCCTGCTGGGCACCGCGGTCGACGAAGAAGGGCCCGGCGGTGTCGCCATACTGTCCAGCAAGGCTCGGCGGAGAGGTGCGTGTGGAATGGAAGACCTCGCACCACGCGCCGACGAAGAAGGGGCCTCGGCTCGCTCCCGACCAGCGCCCACCATCTTTCAACACCTGCCATGACAAAGAATAAACGAAAATAGTACAACATAAAAAAAGTACCGACATGAATAATAATATGTATATCACTTAAGTGTATCATCATCAAGTACAACATAAAAAATTGAATACGACACTACTAATAATCTCGATCAATATCATCAATAAATGCATAATCATGATCATCACTATAATCAATGATGGGCTCATAGGGTTCATTGGCATCAACATGTGCAAGGCCACCTTGACGTGTCGGTCAAGCATTGACAGTCATCCGCAGAAGAACCTCTTCTTGTTCCGGCTCTTCTTGTTCCTCCTCTAGGGTGATGTCGGATTCACTTGCCGCTGTCTACTTCAATGTTTTGGGGTGAAGCATAGCGGTTCTTGAAACGCTTTTGGAAAGACGTGTCTCTTGGAAGAATTCTCCTTCATATGTGTGCAGGTTAATGTGAGGTTCATAATCCTCTTCCTTTGGGGAGAAAGTCTAGCACGTGGCGGCACTTCATAAACGACATCCCAACCTTTCATATTTGGATTAGTTTGGCAGGCCCACGGTAGATAGAATACTTGGGTCGCCTGTTGAGCCGTAATATAGACATCAGGAACATCTAAATGGGTGCTTTGGTTGATTTCTACTAGCCCTATATGTTCATGAGTCCTTCTAGTCTCCTTCGGCTGAAACCAATAACATTTGAAGACTACGACATTCGGTGGGTTTTCACCATTTGAAGACTACGACATTCGGTCGGGGTGCCGTGTCGGTGTCGGGGTCGGGGTGTCGGGTCGGGGTGTCGGTGTCGGGGTCAGGGTCGGGGTGTCGGGGTCGGGGTGTCGGGTCGGGGTCGGGGTGCCGCGTCGGGTCGGGGTTTTTTCCTCTTTTTTCCTTTTCTTCTTCTTCCTCTTCTTCCTTTTCTTCCTTTTCTTCCTTTTTTTTCCTTCTTCTTCTTCTTCTTCTTCTTCTTCCTCCTTTCCTTTTTCCTCTTCTTCTTCTCCTCCTCTCCTCTTTTTTCTTCTTCTTCTTCTTCCTCTTCTTCTTTTTTCTTCTCCTCCTCCTCTTCTTCTTCTTCCTTTCCTTTTTCCTCTTCTTCTTCTCCTCCTCTCCTGTTTTTTTCTTCTTCTTCTTCTTCTTGTTTCCTAAAACTGAACTAAACCTAAAACTAAACCTAAATCTAAACTAAACATAAATCTAAAACTAAAAAAAAAACAGAAAAAAAGGAAAAAACTAAATCTAAACCTAAAACTAAACTAAACTAAACCTAAACCTAAAACTAAACCTAAAACTAAAACTAAAACTAAATCTAAACTAAACATAAACCTAAAACTAAAAAAACAGAAAAAAAGGAAAAACAGAGGAGAGGTAGAGCTCACCTGGGCCGGTGGAGGAGGGCGGGCGGCTGGAGGCGGCGGCTGGCCCAGGCGGGTGCGGCAGAGGCAGCCAGGCGGCCAGAGGCAGCAGAGGGGGCGACGGCGGGGGCAATGAGGCCAGTGCAAGGGCGAGGCGGCAGGCGGAGGGGGCAGGGGCAGTGGGGCGGTGGGGGGCGGGCGGGCCGAGAGGACAGGAGGGCGTGGAGGCAGGGGGATGGGTGGGGCGGGGGCGGGGGTGGGGGGGGGGCGGTGGCGGGGGGCGGCGGCACAAAGGGAGCAGGGAGAGAAAGAGAGAGAGGGCGGGGTGGGCGCGCCGTTAGATATGTTTAATCTTTGCCGTCCGCCACCTTTGCCGTCGCTAATGTGCTCTTTGCCGTCCGCTAGCGAGCGACAAAGAGGGGGCCAAGTATTTTTTAACCAGCTCCTCGGTGGGGCCCCTCCTCTTTGCCGTCTGCTAGTGGACGGCAAAGAATCTTTGCCGTCGACTAGCGGACGGCAAAGAACTGGCTGATGGCAAAGGCTTTCTTTGCCATCGGCCGATTCTTCTTCGTCTGCTTCCGAATAGTGATGGCAAGAGTTCTTGCCGTCTGCTAGCGAGACGGCAAAGAGCTGGCAGATGGCAAAGTAGCTGATTCGATGAGTGTATTGCCATAGCTCATATAACGGATGCTTTTCAAGGTTGAGGTACACGATTTTGGAGTTTTCTTGGTTATGTGTTGACGGATGGATACAATGGATCTAGGTATTGTTAGTTTGGGTGATATATTTTGTGTCCCTGTATCCCCAACACCAGATTGCATAACCGTAAAGTTTCGGAGTTTTATAGGTGGGAATTCAAGTAGCTCCTAGAATATCTTTCCGACAGATGCATGATATGGGATTGGGTAAATCTCTATCATATGTATTTGTTCCGGCTTATTCTGCAAGCCAAATCCTGTGTTTTGTTTTATTTGTGGGATTCGAGTTGCTTCGAAGTCAAATGTTGAATCCATACCTTTCCTAAATGGTGTTCTCATATTGCTATGTGAATACTAATCCTTCTTGATCATCGAGGTCGTCATGTTAATTCTTTTCCCAACTGGCGTGCTTCTCTTCAAATGGAACCAATCATTTCAACATTTGCGAGATCAATTCTAAGTTTTTCTCAACGGTGTTTGTTTCATCCGTCCCAAGTTGTCTTTGTTTTCCCGCCCTCCCACCCTTTTCTGCAAGGACTTATATATTTTAATCAAGTATCCATTTATTCATGTGTAGTCTCTTCACTCTTTTCAATCAATGTTCTTATCCGATGATTTCCCATGAAGATGCTCAACAACTCCAAATTCATCATTCACCATTCTTCATTCTCGTATTCTTTTCCGGTGGATTTAACTCAAGCTTTCAGTGTTGATCAGATTCCTTTCCTTGTTGCAAATGCTTTCTCTTGCCGATGCACCTCTTAATCATTCACTTCTCGCTATTCATTTGTTCTGGAGTGTTGAAGATATCTTAGAAGGCTCGTCTTTTCATTCCAGATCCGTTCAAGTTATTTTGAGGTTGTTATCTCATTCAAGCCATTTAATTCTATCGGTGCAATCTTTATTTCAAGCAATCCTTCAACGATGTTTGTTTCGAGTGGGCCCTAACCCACAGGTCTTTCCCCAGGATCATACCTGACTCCTCTAATTTTCCTAGAACTATTCTCAAATTCATTTCAAAGTTTGATGTAAGAATGAATTTTCATCAGTCACATGCCTTCTCCAAGGTCGCTTTCAATTTTTTTTTCATCTTTGGCTCAACCTTTCCTCTTTTAATCCTTCCGGAGTTTCTCAACAATTTGGTGGTGTTTCTCCTCGTCATTCTCAGCATGTGAAGACCGAAGAAGAGTTTCTCTTAAATCTTGCTCCATTCTCTTCAAGATTCATGGTTCTAGTTTGATGCCATCCTCTCATAATTGTTTTCGATTGTGGGAATTCTTTTCACCCATCCGGAGCATTTCATGAGTTGTTTCCATTTCTTTCCTCCGAAGGCCATCATGTCATAATTCTTCATTCTCAGCGTGTAGCTATCGTTCTCCGAATCTTAATGGTGCATCGTTCAAATATCCTCTAATCAGTTCATGACCTCTTCGTTCTCATGTATCTAAATCCTCTCAAGTATCTTCGTTTTTTTTCTCCAATTCTTCCCGGTGAATTGTGCCTTTGCTACGTTCATTTTCAATTCTTATGGTGGTTCGTTCAAGATTTCACTTCCTTCATTATCATATTAATTCATTCGTTGTTTACAAATTCCACCGGTGGTTCCATCAATACCTTCTCAAGTTTGCGCTATATCTCTCTTAATCCTTTCTACGGGAATAAGTAGTATGCCAAATCCATTGCTTGTCATCAATTTAATTTGATGAAGGATAAGCATACAATAAATCTTATTCTTATTTCCTCGAGGTGATTCAATTCTTTTCTTAGGAGATTGTTCATGATGAAGTAATTCTCGGTTCGAGTTGATTCACCTTTCTTTTCTGGAGTTCCAAGTTTTCGGCATTATCTCATCGCGAAGCTCCTTCTAAATCATTTCTAGGCTTGGATCCTATTCTTTTCATCCTTTTGCTTACTGGAGGCTCTACATGGTGGTTCATCAACGACTCCTTTCATTCTTCAATTGTTCTTCAAGTTTTTCTCTCGGAGTCATGATCCGCCAAGCTACACTCTAAAATAAACATGGTGTTCAACACATGTTTTGTTTTGAGGAGCTCAAGTATTCTTCATCTTGCATTCCGAAGTGCAATTCTTTCTACCTTATCTTTTGAGGTGGTGTTATGTCACTCTTGACAATTTCCTTCATGTTTCATGATTCATATGTTGTCAAGAATGAGGTATTTTAAATCCATCATTTTCTCTTCGTTCAAGAGATCTTTTCAACCAATCAATCTTTTTGTTGGAGTTATATTGGGTTATATTTCACCTACAGCCTTCCCTAAGGAATGTAGCTATTTGTGGTGCTTATCAATGATCCAATTTTCTCCTTCTCATCTCGGTGAAGAAGTTTCTCTTATCTTCATTGATCTCAACCAATCAATTGTTTCTGTTAATGGCGGGTTGTCACCTCATCATTTTGAGATGTTTGCCATAAGTCCATAACAAGCTTGTGCTTTTCGTTGTTGATTTTCCAACAACTCCGTTCAATTCTTCTTTGCAAGGATGCTTTTCAAGTTCATTTCTGGCAGAAGTTGGCATTTTCTCCTACATTCTTTTATTTCAATGATATATCTTCTATTCTTTCTTCCGGAGGCATGGTGATGTTGCTCTCTTCACTCATCATCTCGAATTGTGAGGATCGTGTTCTTTTCATGCTTATCCATTTAACCGGAGTGTTGTGTCATCTCTTCAAGTTCTTTCCATCTTATCAAGTTTTCCTTCTTCTTTCAGTCGGAGTGCTGCCCAAATTATATCAATCTTATTCCTTCTCTATATAGTTTTAACTGGAGTGGTTTCAATATCTATCTTATCACTAAACCTCTTGGTTCTCGTCGTATCCCTTGTTCCTCTTTTCTAACGGAGTGTTCTCAACTTTGCTCATCTTCATTGTTTTCTTTCTTTCATTTTGCTCAACCTCTCAAGGTTCATGGTTTCACTCATTGGTCGAAGAAGCAACTTAGTTTTACCTCCTCTCTTCCTCTTCCGTTTTCTCTCCGGCGCCATCCTAGATCTCCGGACGAGATCCTCTCGTAGTGGTGGAGTGTTGTAACGCCCCGGATACAACTTTCCATATTCGTAACTCCAACTCTTGCCTTTTCCGGAGATGCGTATTTTATTTCCTTCTTGGTTGGGTTTTTGTCTTTTGTTTTGCATTTTGTTCATGTCATGCATCTCATCTCATAGCATCATGCGCTTTGCATCTGCATGTTTTTCATAAAACTTGCATCCGCTCATAGTTGCCACGTCCCTCCTTGCTTTCGTTGACTGTTCCAAGACCAATCGGGTTTTCGCTTCCCTCTTGACCGTGACCACCTAACCTCTCTTGCCAGCTCGCAGCCCCCTCGCGTGCGTCCGAAACTTGCTCCGAACCCGAACCTTCGTGTGTTGGCCAAGGCCCAGCCGCGCCAGATCCTGCCTGCCTGGCCTCCTCCTCACCAGCCGGGCCAAGAGCCCATGGTGAGCAGCCCAATCCGCCCTCCAGATTCGGCCCGATGTAGTTTTTTTTCATGTCTGCGATTTTGCTAATTATCTGGGATTTACTGTTTTACAGAAAAGTCCCTCTAGATCATGCATATAATAACTCTTTAACAGTGCATCATATGTAAAAACTTCATGTATGAAAAATGCTTAGAATTTCATCTAGTTTCATGATATGCAGTTTTCATCCATGTTTGGAATGTTTAAAATGTTGTTTGTTTAAATTTGCTTAAATGCCATGCTAAAATGATTTATTTCATAACTAAATAACCGTAGCTCCGTTTTAAATAAACTTTATATGTAAATGGGGTAGAAAAATGCCTAGTTTAACATGGTGCACTTTATTTTCCTGTTTAACAACAACAAAATATGTTTTAGGGCATAACAGTACCAAATTCGAAATATGCACATTAGGATTTTCCGGAATTGTTGTTTGTTATTTTCGGCCTCATTTAAACTTGCCTAAATAGTTAGTTTAATTATGCTTCACCTCTTGCCATGTTTAACAACATTTAATATTGTTTGGTAGCTTAAACGAGATTAAACCAAATATGTCAATGTGGTGTTTCGTCAATATGCAACTCGTTGCATATTGAGCTCCACTTAATTTGTAGTATTGTTCGTTGCACCTTACCATGCCATGCCTCATTAAACCGGACATGCATCATACTTTATTGTGCATCATGCCATGATGTGTTTACCATGTTGTTTGCTTCTTTCCGGTTTGCTTCTCTCGTTAGCTTCGGTTTCGTTTCGGAGTTGTGAGGAATCGTTCGACTACGTCCGGTTGTCTTCTTCATGGACTCGTTCTTCTTCCTAGCGGGATTTCAGGCAAGATGACCGTCACCTTGGATCTCATTACTATCATTGCTATGCTAATTGCTTCGCTCCATCGCTATGCTGCGTTACCTACCATTTTCTAATCAAGCCTCCCAAATTGCCATGAACCTTTAACCTTGTCACCCTTCCTAGCAAACTGTTGTTTGGCTATGTTACCGCTTTTGCTCAGCCCCTCTTATAGCGTTGCTAGTTGCAGGTGAAGATGAAGATTGCTCCATGTTGGATTATGTTTATGTTGGGATATCACAATATCTCTTATATTATTAATGCATCTATATATTTGGTAAAGGGTGGAAGGCTCGGCCTTATGCCTGGTGTTTTGTTCCACTCTTGCCGCCCTAGTTTCCGTCATATCGGTATTATGTTCCCGGATTTTGCGTCCCTAACGCAGTTGGGTGATTTATGGGACCCCCTTGACAGTTCGCTTTGAATAAAACTCCTCCAGCAAGGCCCAACCTTGGTTTTACCATTTGCCTCACCACCACCTATACCCTTTCCCTTGGATCGGCCAACCCGAGGGTCATCTTTATTTTAGCCCCCCAGGGCCAGTGCTTCTCTAAGTGCTGGCCTGAACCGAGCTGCCTGCGGGGCCCTCTCGGGGAAACTCGAGGTCTGATTTTACTCATAGCTAGTCTCATCCGGTGTTGCCCTGAGAACGAGATATGTGCAGCTCCTATCGGGATTGTCGGCGCATCGGGCGGCTTTGCTGGTCTTGTTTTACCAATGTCGAAACGTCTTGTAAACCGGGATTCCGAGACTGATCGGGTCTTTCCGGGAGAAGAAATATCCTTCGTTGATCGCGAGAGCTTATCATGGGCTAAGTTGGGACACCCCTGCAGGGTATAAACTTTCGAGAGCCGTGCCCGCGGTTATGTGGCAGATGGGAATTTGTTAATATCCGGTTGTAGTTAACTTGAAGTAAACTCTTCTAAAATACACCAACCGTGTGCGTAACCGTGAGTGTCTCTTTTCGGGGTTGATCGAGAGGAGAACACGGTTTCTTGGGTTATGTTTGACGTAAGCAGGAGTTCAGGATCACTTCTTGATCATTACTAGTTGACGACCGCTTGCTTTGCTTCTCTTCTCGCTCTTATTTGCGTAAGTTAGCCACCATACATGCTTAGTCGCTGCTGCAACCTCACCACTTTACCCCTTCCTTGCCCATTAAGCTTTGCTAGTCTTGATACTCATGGTAATGGGATTGCTGAGTCCTCGTGGCTCAAAGATTCTACACCAACGGTTGCAGGTACAGGTTATGCGATGATCATGACGCGAGAGCGATGTTTGCTTGTTTTGGAGTTCTTGTTCTGCTTCTCCTTCGATCAGGGCATAGGTTCCGGTCGGCAGACTGGGCTAGCAGGTGGATATTGTTTGAGTTTCAGTTTATGATTCATCCGTAGTCGGATGTTGATCTTGTATGTTGTATTGTTGTATTCATGTGACATTGTATGTATCCCCACTATTATGTAATGTTGATGTAATGATATCCACCTTGCAAAAGCGTCTTCAAGATGCGCTTCTATCCTTGGTGGGACCTTCGAGTTCCTTTAGGATAGGGTCGCATCTTGGGCGTGACACAGTTAAACCCTCGTAAGAACATATTGATCCGGTGATCCATCCAGAAATCCAGTAATAAGAATAGAAGCTCCTCAGGCCGCTCCTCAGCGATTTGGGACTCCTGGCCATCGGATCTGGATGCTTGATGGATCTTGGGCCGTCGGATCGACCCCTGTAACGACCTCGTCCATCGGATAAAAAACAGTTACTGCAGGAATGAATAGTTACTCCCAAAATGAGATATCTCGTGCCACCGAGTTTGAATCACGTGCCCCATCGGTCGGAAGCCATTCTTGCTAGGGCGATGATGATTAGCCTTGGGTATCAAGTTCGGTCCTCCCTCTTGTCTCTAGAATCCTTTTTGATCCTGTGATACTTATTGTTCTGTCCTTTGGATGGTCATTCTTGTTGAGTGATAACCAGGGCAGCTCCGTTGTATAAACAGATTGATCTGGTGATAACAGATGATGGGGGTAGATTATATGATCGAGGAAAGGCAAATCTGAGCCCATATGCATAACCCTGAACCCTTTTTATTGGCACGTGCCCCACCGGTTGGAAGCCATCCTTGCTAGGGCGATGATGATTCGCTGTGGCTGAAATAAGTGTGCCTTTGAGCAATCAAGGCACTGTGGGTATCAAGTTGGGTCCTCCTCTTGTCTCTAGAATCCTTTTGATCATGTGATACTTATTGTTCGTCCTTGGATGGTCATTCTTGTTGAGTGATAACCGGGCAGCTCCACTATATAAACAGATTAATGTGGTGACAAGAGATGGCGGGGGTAGATTATATGATCGAGGAAAGGCAAATCTGAGCCCACTATGCATTGAACCCTGAACCCTTTTTATTTGTATTTAAAGGTGTTGCTTATTTATGCTCCAGTGTTTATAGCCATCTTATGTGAATATTTCTTCTCTCTCATACCTTTATTGCATATAAGTTGTTCTTGACTTTTACTGTTTGTTGTTGGTCCTTGATTTCATCTGGTTAAGAGTAAGCAAGTTGTCGGTTCAATGGTTTGTTTTAATTTGTTGATAAACCGGCAGAAACCATGGTGTCATGTTTCTAATAACAGCGTCTTTAGGCTGGTTAATGTTTGTATTGGAGCCCACTACCTTTTATTTCGCTTGTTTCTTACCATCTTCCTTGCTTCTCTGGCTGTTTCACGGTTGGGACGGTGGCGTGGCGTTGGGGCTGTCTTGCGGGTCAGCCGGAGAGGGAGCACACCGAGTGGGCTTCTAAGATGGCTGAGGTGATTATTTGCTCCCTTGTTTGTCTTTCCCTTTGTGATGTGTATGTGCTCATCAAGGGCTTTGTTGTGTTTTAGGGATTTGTCTAGGGTTTCCTAGTTAATCCATTATGATTTTGGTCTGCTCATGCTCTTGTCTTCCGGACCGTGGTGCTCAAGGTGGTCTGGCTGTCATTGCCGCCCCTTTCGACGATGTTGCACCTGCTCGATCACTTTATAAAAATAGCGTGTCAGTAAGTGAGCAGTCAAGCAGATGATCGATGCCTCAGTCCTTGATACTTGAGGTATGTGTTGACTGTATTAATGCTTTTATGTTTTTAGTGGCCAATATTTCTGACGAGTGTATAAACCCACAGTTGACCATGGTCCGCATATGAGTTTAATTGGTGTCTAAGATAATTAGTAGCATGATTTTATAAAGCTCAAGTTCCATGGTTCTGAGCACTTGTGTTTAATTGGAATCACTTGTTATTATAGAACTATGTTGTTGACTATAGTTCCATGTAGCTTGAGTATTTATCTGTACTTGAAGTCTACAAGTGTTTTCTTAAGTATACCAGAACCACCTGACCGAGAATAATTAATTTCGTAACTATTAAGTAAACTGAATTGAGCATTTCTTAGATTTTTTGGTTTAGAGCTTTTATTATCTCTTTGGTAATATGTTGGAGTTTACTTTTCTTGTGGCATACGTTTATTTTGGAAGTTATTTGCATGTACACTGGTAGGCGGTTGTCTACGTGCCCCCTTACAGCTGCTTATTATCTATAAGTGGTGAATATTATTTTCCTGAGTTTAATTGTATGTATCAAGCCGCTTGGTGGAAAGACTTCCTATTGTATCTTGACATGTGAATTGAATGATGTGGTTATATTAACATCGCTTTTGTTTTGTTGTCTACTTCTTTATTTCCCTTTGGATGGGCGCTCATGTCGGCGTGGGGCACAACGGCCGCCGAGGGAGCCGAGCCGGCGGATGTGGAGGCTGCCGAGCGGCGGTGCTCGCGTGAAGGAGGAATATGATGATGCGTGGAGTGGCGTGGGGTACCAACCATCTCCATCGAGTGGCGGTGCTCGCGTGAAGGATGAGTTCGTGTTAGTCCCCCTTTCCCGATCTGTATTTTATGGATCTTTCAAAAAAAAGTTCTTGTTAGGGATTTGAGTTTTTTCCATTTAACATGCTCTCATGTAAGGTAGTAGCACTCTCTCAGCTGTGGCTGCACGTTCAACTGGCTAGTCAAGGAGCTCCAGCAAGCAGGTCCGCCTACTCTCCTTTCCCCTGAGCTCTTGCAACTACACAAATCATCTTCCTGGTATTTTCTCACTTTTGATTCACAGAGTATGTACTGTAGTTAGTTCTGGTGATTATCAATTGATCTAAGACCACTGTATGTGCATATCTCAGACTTGAGAAGAATGCACATAGCCTTGCTGAGAACATAATATTGTTTCGATAATTATCTTGTTTGTGCGCTTGTTTTGATAAAACACATGGGTTATAGAGGAATTGAAACATGTTACATTGAAATCAGAGAGCATGTCGTTGTTGCTTAATTCCACTAATCGTGGTTGTCACTGTATACCTTGAGATTCAGGTAGAAGCAATAGAATCCAAGAAAAAAAAACCTACCTGCATGTGTTCCTTAGAGAGTTTGTTTTCTTCATACCTCACCATTCTTGATATATATAGTCATCTCTGTTCTGGATATCACACTCCACGACCTCTCTTCATGGCACAAAACTGAAACTACGCCATGAATATATTTATTCAGTGAAATAGCTGATTCCAATCATTCATCAACTAGCTTTGTTTTAATCACAGCAATAAGTCATGATATCTTGAAATTGCATGATTGGTGATTATACATTTTATATGATGTTTTTCACCTGCAAGCTCTGCACTTCTTTCCTTTCAACTTCATCTCTCTTGCTTTATTTCATGAATATATTCCTCTTCTCATTCCATCATTCAGTCTTTTTGCAACAAAATCCTGATTCATAGTCTGTTTTTTTAAATGCTTGGCACATCTTAAACAAAATCCTGATTAAATGATAGGCTTGGCATATCTTTTTTATCACTATGGTTGCTTTTATCCGCAACTGATTTCTCTGATTCCTTTCCCATGCTGTAATGCAATTGTTTTGGGAAATTCCCCAAGGCCTTATGTTTTATGTTATTGGGAACTGCAAGACACCCAGCGAGTGTTTAGGATCCCAGACACGACAGTTCTTGGCATGCTCCTGGGCTCCTGGCACACCTTGGACTATCACTGGCTCAGTATGAATGCGTTGTTCATGAGAACGGCAAGACCCATGTTGTAAATTGTCTGTAAGCGACGTGTTGCCGTATCTTCTATGCCTAAAACATATGTAAGCGACGTGTTGTCGTATCTTCTATGCCTAAACGTCTATGTTATGCCTAAACTTAAAGTTATCTATGCATAGTTGTAAATTGTATTTAAGCGACGTGTTGTCGTATCTTCTATGCCTAAGATATTTGGTGCTAACCTATCGTGAAACATGCTTTTTATGTTCATGCATTGTTAAGTAGCTTCTTATTATGTGCATACAAACGTTTGGACCGGCACCCTCGCGCCACAGCGCGATCCCTATCTAGTGTATGATAATCAATCACAATTAATCCACGTATGGTAAGGCTATAAACTCAGAAATCTCAAATATGGTAAGGCTATAAACTCAGAAATCTCAAATACTAGTACAATGCTCGTGCGTTGCCATGGGCTAGAATGCATATAAATAAATCAAATAAATGATTAAATCCGTCCTAAGGTCAAAACTCATTTACTCCTCATATGTTCGTGTGTGTTCGGATAAACTTGTGCCCAGCCACTACTAGGGAAAAGCCTATACACAGAATCTTACCAGCAGCGCTCCACAAAATACCACGCTGCTGCTACTTAGTAGCAGCGCGTGTTAGAGAAACACGCTGCTGACGGGAAAATAGCAGTAGCGCGTCCGCCACAAACAACGCTACTGCTATAATTGCCATGACCTCGCCCCCCCCCCGCCAGTTATAGCAGTAGCGCACTATACTAAACCGCGCTACTACTATAGAAGTTAGCAGCAGCGCGCTTATAGAAAAACCGCTACTGCTAAGATCAGCCCACAAGTTTGGTCCCACCTCGCTCCGTGAACAGGGTGTTTACCACCTTAAATATGTTATTTCTGAAATTACCACAACCAGTTGGTCTTCACTGAACTCTATGTGTAAAATTTGGGGCCGCAATATGAGTCCTCTCCGGTTCCTACCGGATAGGACTCATATTGACAATTCAGATTGTACACAAAAAGATCATTGATGGCCAATGTATTTTTTGCATTGACGCATTTTTTGTATAGTTACACTTAGCAGTAGCGGTTTATGTGCAAGGCGCTGCTGCTATTAAGATTAGCTGTAGCGCGTTTTGGCAAACGGCTACAACTATCCCTACCTTATCCCCACACGCATGACCGGCCCTCACTCACACTCTCACTCTCGCCCCCCGTGCCGATAACCGTCGCCGTGCGTTGCCGCCGCCGCCGCCTTCGTCCGTTCGCCGCCGAGGTACTCCCCTCCTTCCGTCCCTCCTCCCTCCTCCTCGCACATCCTCCCTTCGCCTGCGGCCGCCCCTCCCTCCTCCGCCGCCACCCTCCTCCCTCCGCCTGCGGCCGCCCCTCCTCCCTCCTCCGCCGGCAGCCCTCCTCCCACCACCCTCGACCTCGCCGCCCCTAGCTACCTATCCGTCGCCCCCCACCCCCTGCCACTAGTTAGTACTAGATTTAGTAGTTGTAGATGTTAATTTAGGGTTCATAGCTAGTACTAGATGTTGCTTAGTTAGTACTAGATTTTTAGTAGTAGTAGATGTTAATTACTAGTAGTGATGGTACTAGTTAACTAGATGTTGCTTAGTTAGTACTAGATTTTTAGTTTTAGTTGAACTAGTTTACTAAGTAAATTAATATAACTAGTTGAACTACTTTATTTTTAGAAAGAACTAGTTTTTTTTTATTTATAGTAAGTTTATATTTAGTAAGAACTAGTTGGATTAATAAAACTAGTTGAACATGTCATATTTGATGTTATTTTTTAGTTTAAGCAATTATTCGGGATGTATTAGTGATAACTTATATGGTTTCTCGGTGACCACCGTCATCCCGTCACCGACCCTCCGACATCCCGCCGTCGTCCCGTCACCGACCCCCTCCGACATCCCGCCGTTGTCCCACCACCAACCCCTCGACATCCCGCCGTCGTCCCCGTCACCGACCCCCTGCGACATCCCCGCCGTTGTCCAGTCACCGACCCCCTCCGACATCGAGGTGAGACCAGCCAAATATCCTTGTATATCTTGTGTTGTTGCTCAAATAGGATATGTGGTTGCCCAAGTGGCCGTTCATGTTCAGTTTACATCTCCGAGTGGCCTATGTTTTTGCGGAGTGTTGATTAATTTCCGTTCCGCAAATTTCAGGCGCCGATATGTCCTTTTTAGCAAAGGTCATGCGGATTTTTTCGTGAATTCTGGCATGACTTGTGCTAGAATATGTACAAGTTTAATCTTTGAATTATGAACATAGGAAATGTCGTACTCGGACGACGGCACGTCTCCGGGGAGTGTAGCTGGTGCCACGACGATCGAGGTATGTGCGACAGTTCGTTCATTTGGGCGAAGATCGGCGCTTCAGCATTAAGCTCGAGGAGACCTTCGATTGTGAAACGGTACGCAACAACGACAAGTGTTTTTTTCATAATTAAGCATGACTTCAACTATTTCAACGTCTAATTTTCATCTTTTACAATTCGACTAGCTTATCCCATGCCATGCAAGACGCTATGTCTTGGAGAGGATGGGTTTTGAAGACCATGAAAATTTTGAAACAAAGAAAATACACCTAAGGACCCATCATTATATGGATTTTGAAGTAAATCTGTGCAATGCTCAGAGCGTAACCCATTTTGGTTGCCAAAATTGGGAAGCACTTTGCAAAATGTATGGTTTTTATGAGGGTATGATTGTCACCATGGATCTTGGTGATCCTGACATCGAGCAAGACAATATGGACATTTGGGTCCTTGTTGATACGCTTCCGATTCTACCGCAATGTGAGTTTCTCAAACATAGTTATTAACTAATTTATATTGTTTATTTCAAAATTGTTGATAGCTTATTTCCATTGATAGCTTATTTTGAATCTTCAAAGAATGTGCAGAAGATGGTAGACAAAACCCACTACACCGATGGCACCGAATTAACGTATAAGGAGAAAAATCATCTGATTGTTTATTGTACTTTCTTTGAGAATTACAATACCTATTATCGAACTCCTCCAAATTATGGTGAATACGTGCCACTAGTGCACATGTTGAACCACGATAACTTCTATGGAGATACCCTGGTAAGATTTTTTACTATTACGACATCCGTGCATCTTTTGCATACTTCCAAAACTAGTACATCATTGCTAACTGCGAAATTATTACTATGTTTTTCAACAGAAAATCCCGATGGATGGTGTGCCTCATCGATGTATTACAATGGTCGCCTTGAAGTTACGAACATACAGCCATGTCATCCTCGGATCTCACTGTGCATATCGGTTTCTAAAACCGGTGAACACATGCTAATCAAAGAATGGAAAAATGTTTGGACATTCGCAAGGAGGTTCTTGGAAGTAACATTAAGCGAAAGGCAAGAATTGGAGCAGGATAATCTCCATTCTCCATAATGGAGAGTCGAGGGCTATCTTGTTTTTGCTATTTTACCTTAAAGAATATAGTAGCTCCTAAGAGAATGTAGTAGGTCCTATGAGGTACAATATGTTTATTATGTGATACAATGTGTTAGAGTTGATGATGAGGAGTACTTGTGATTACGACTAGTGACCAATTTGTTATGTGATGTCTCATTGATGAAAACGATGATCTTGAGGTGTTATATGACAATGATGTATTATGATGATAAGTTGTTAATGATATGATATGATATTTATTATATCATTGGGTGAAAGAACCGTGGATTAGTTTCAAGTGGATGTCCATCCACTTGAAACTAGTCCACGATTGTTTCACCTACTCATTATGATGTAAAAACAGTCTCTAAATTCCTGTTGTATGAAAAATTGTGTAAAGGTGTATGAAATACAACATGAAATAAAAAAAGAAATAAAATACTAAATAATAGTATTAGCGGGGAAGGAGGAGCGCTACTACTAATTACCAGCAGCGCTGCTCAGAGAAGCGCTACTACTAGATCATTTAGCAATAGCGGGGTCCAGCGCTCTTTGCTAAGCTTTAGCTGTAGCGCCTTATCAGTAGCGCTCCTGCCCGCGCTACTAATAGGCCTAAAACCCGCGCTGCTGCTAGGCTTTTCCCTAGTAGTGAGCTGGCTCCTCAAAATTCAACCATCTATACAATCCAAGCTCCTCCAAATCCAGCCCATATGTGTGTGTGTGTGTGGGGGGGGGGAGGGGTGTCCAGACTATCTACCATGTTATCTCCAACATGTGGTCCTAACACAAAACCCTTCCATTTTTCTGTCGGACCCTCCCCTTCGTGCTCGGTTTCTCATCATAGCAGGACAATTCTCGCTTGAGCCCTCTCCCTTTAAACCGATGTTACGTACCTCACATTTGCCATGGCACCCTCACTTCTTCACGTCGCACTTCCCCACGGATCATCCAGGAAGAGTCTTCTACCAACCGCCCCTCTATCCGCTCTAATCCCTTCCATCCGTATTCGTGTCGACCCGGCACCGCCATCAAGGGGGCCGAAGCGTCCATCACTCGTGACGCCTTCGAGCCAAGAAGACACATCCAATGTCTTCTGAGCCATTTCTACGTTGTAACATGAAGTTGAATGTCGTCCATGACCACGAAACAAAAATATAATGTCCATTGTCAGGCATGCAACTGATACACCAGTGTGTCCATTATTTAATCTTGAAGTAACCAACCAATGAATTTAACCTTCTATTCTAAACAAAAAATTCTACGACTTGATGGAAAAAAAGAACCGCCCACTCATGCAATTTGCTGCAAAGCCATCTCTAATGAAATGCTATTTGCTACATTTTTAAATAGGGAAATTATTCCGATCAGCCAGCCATAACTCAACAGACCAATCTCTAGTGAAATGTTATTTGCTACATTTTTTAAATAGGAAAATTATTCCGATCAGCCAGCCATAACTCAACAGACCAATCCAAACCCACATTTTCTGAAGTAAAAAAATTATTTCCCTTGATCGATCAAGATGCCAAAGTGTCGTTTGCCAGACTGCTATGTTCCTACACACGCAGAGCAAATTATTTTTCAAATCAAGGAATTAATAAAAGGAAGAATATCATGATGTTCGTGGCACTTGCCAGGTCTGCCATGCTACCATGGCATCATCTTTTTAGTCTCTACCACATGCCGAGTTGAGAAATAATCTTCAGATATACCCACTGCTAACACACTCACATACATAATGGCCCTTGGCTGATTGATTTGGCTGGCTGTTAACACAAGCACACAACACACAAAATCAGTCAATGGCCACACGTATGCATTTTTTACCTTATTCCAATTGTGATGCAATCGTGACACCTACTCGCCCCGTCTGCTTGTCCGTCACGATAATTGCCTACTCGCCGCTGGTGCCAACCCCTCGACCTGGCCACCGCCGCTCACCACTCAGTCTCCACCGGCTGCCCATTGCCTCTTGCGCCACCCGCGCGCTCCGCTGAATGCTGTTGATTGGAATGCGGGACTGAAGGTAATCCATGGACATGTTTTAGTTCTGCTTGGCATCAATCCTTGGTACTTGTCAATCCATCTAACGCACAAAAGATCGACTCTCAGACAGAAAAGTGATCTAACTCATTTGTCAAGTACCCTGCTCTAAAAACTCGGTGACAAATGAATCTAGTAGAAGTAAAAATGGTAAGAATCCCTCAGCTCAAACTATAACATAGCTAAAATTAATTAATTTAACAATTGTGCTTCAATAGTTGGAACATTGCAGTTTTCTTTATATGGACTTATACTAAAGACAATTTAGGCATGGAAGAGAAAAACATCACCTCCAATCATTAACATCCCAATATTCTGATGTAGATTTGGCACTGGCTTCTCTAGATGAACAATGATCCCAATGTCCCTCTTACTGGATAGCAAGTCCAATGTCGACGACAATACGCAATAGGGAGCGACATCTGAAATCTTGTGGTCCATAGCAATTAGAGTCCTTCTCAAGAACTTATCCTGCTTCGATAACCACATATGAACCAACCATAGAAGCGTAAAAAGTGAAGTGAATGCGTTATTGGTGCATATAGAGGACTACATATCACATTCTCTTGCCATCTCTCAAACTTAACGGTCACATCTCGTTACTTCTGATTCCACACTGTTCTCTCTTAAATTAATTAGTGATTGCATCACAACACACCGGATTATCTTGATAAACTCCTAACAGGATTCAAGTCAGCATTGAAATCTACAGGAAGACCATGGATCAGTAATCTGAGAAAGGAAAGTCATGACAGAAATAATGAAGATGCTATAATCACTTGATATATAAGCATGCTGATTACATAGTAATGTAAAAACAACTGATTGGAACAATACAAATAGAACTGAAAATTTCCCGTTAAGTGAGGAAATCAGAACTATTGTTCAGCTTACTAAAAATCATGCTTCATTTAACAACATAAGAGCTCAAACTAAGTTCATGTGGCTTCTGTTCAAGAAAGAGTTCAGTAGTATAGTGATCATGCCCCTCCTCGGCAACCCCACTGAACTTGTCACCTCCTGTCCCTCCTGTCTCTCTCACTCTCCCTTCCATCCAACAACGCCGTGCCTTCCAGCCATCGTTCTCGTCTTTCTCGGATTGATACAAAAAAAGGGTAAATAATTGGATGCTTACTTAGCATGTTGTAGCAACCTTGTAAGTGACTAAATGGGACAAGCGCTTATATATATTTGGACGTACATAGAAATTAGATATTTCCTAATTGTTTGCATAACAAAAAACATACTGGCTGCAAGAGAATGAAAGACTAACCTATTGATGAGCACAACAGTACATACCATCCCATCATGATGTTGCCATCTCTCACACTTGATGATTACATCTTGTTATTTCTAACATGTACACCATCGGGCGATTGCTTTATTAGAAATATATTTACACAATATGATCAGAGCAACATCAAGAAGATTGTGCAGATATCATGATCTACGAACCGTATCTACGAATATTGATTGCAAAGTCACAAACAGAACCTCATGACTTTACAAAACAAATGTTTCATCAACAGAAACTATAGCGTGCCAATTGGATTATATAAGTAAGATAGAGACATCGAAATTAGAAAAGATAATTCAAAGAGTATATATTCTATTTTCTTACTTGACATCACAGAGAATGCAAGTCAAAGATATTGCGATACATCTTACCCTTCTATAAATTGACTGCAAGGCGCAATCCCCAGCAAAATATACAGAATGAATTGCTCCTATGGTCCAAGTATTGCATAAATAGTTATATACAGACTATTCAACAGTGAGCATAAACATGGCATGTACTACCGAAATCCCTTTGCTATGGAGCTTAGTCTGCATGTCTATTTGTCTTTCTGTAAATCAGTTGTGGCCAAGATGTGTTGACAGCTCACCAGCCTCTCCCCGTTTACCAATAAAATCAAAGCAGCTCAAAGCAAGAAAAAAGAACATAGATATATCTACCTGATGTAATTGCTTGTAACTCCAGAGTGTTGGTAGAGTCGAGAAGAGAACACCCAACCAATGTTACAGCAGATCGATCTGCAATTGTAAATCATTAGAGGTCCCAATTGTAAATCAATCTGCAAGAGATGGAGATGCGACTGGAAGCTTACGGATTTGATGCATCAGAACAGCCATGGCGACGGTGGGCGGGCAGAAGCGATAATAAAACCAGTGGGAGGGGGACGAATAAAAACCCGACGAAAAAAAACCGACTGAGACATTAGGAGTAGAGATCAGTAGGGGCTTCTTCCCCCTACTGGTCTAGACCTGATAAACACAAGCGGTGAAAGGATGAGAAAATTGTGAATCAACCAAACATTTGCACAGTTAGCTTATAAATAAATTGGACGACAAATATTTGAACAATCTGGCTAACCCATAAAACTGACAAATCTAAGCTGGAACTGCAAGCTAAGTTGAGACAATCAAAAGTGTGAAGATGGACTGACGAAGGTAAAGTAACCACTTGAGTAGGGAAAGAATAAAGCAACAGGGACAACAACGATGCCGCTCTACAATCGTCTCTCTAATTACATTCCCTAGCTTGCCCTCTCATCTCCTTGCACATCAACCAGAACATCTGACCAAGATCAGAGAGAAGCAGTGGTGGGAGGGCGATGCAAGGTGATGAGCTGCGGCACGATCGATCAGGCGTCGTTGTACTGACGGCGAGGGAGCTCCGTGGTGAAACCACCTATCAGCCGTACCTTGATAAGGACCTGAAGAAGCCTCATGGCAAGGGGTGGATCATAGGGTGGTGTCTGCTCTTTTGCGATTTATTGCCTGATGTCAAGGGATCGAGAAGGATACGAAACCATTGACCACAACAAAGGCAAACAAAGAAATCAGCCATCAACCTTATCCTCTCCAACCACGTTGGGTGTCCCATGGTGCCGAGTGCAGTTGCCGTCCCCCTTATCCTCTCCAACCACTGAACCCCGCGATGCCCAGCTGCTATCTCACTCCTGCTCCCAAACAGCCACCGTCGCGCTCCTGCTCCCGAACGGCCGTCGTCGTTGGACTGTGCTCCAAGTCACCGCCGCCGCCTCCTGACTGCTCTCTCCTCGTCATCCCCCTCTCACTCGATCTCTGTCTAGAAGCCCCCCTTAGCTCCATCGACCGATGAGAGAACATCTCTCACTGATTTTGCCACCGACCCTTGAGAAAAGGACAACATAATGATTTGGCGGAGATCCTCAATGTTTTGGCCGAAAAGGACAGTATAATGAATTTTTTAGACACCGAAAGGAGAGCCCACACATAATATGTTTTTCTTAGGGAATGATGCAGATAATATGTAAGGAAATACTAACAAAGAACATGGCATAGGGTTGAGCTGAAACTTCACAAAACTAATGCATGAACGATACAGGAGCAGTACTATAGTAGGGCCAAGTAGCATAGCTACAAGTTTCACCAAAGACACCGTCTGAATGGTATCTGTACACCAAGAGCATCTACTAACAGAATGAGGGTATAAAACTTACCTCCAGCAGACATGTGGGCTGTGACCCAAGAGCCTCCAGCATCCTGATCATAGGAACCGGCTCTTTCGCCGCGCCAGCAAGTTCTGGGTCACCATCCCTCATGGTACCTCATGTACAATAATGAGAAGTACACATAAATGAACCTGCAACGCTCAAATCGAACACCCAAAGTTACTAAACTACAGCTGCACACCTCGTCAAGCATCTCATAGGTACAAGGCTCACCGGAATGTCGTGCGTTGCGTGCAGAAGAATGGATGTGGCGTCCGCATATAGTGTGTCATCGGTGGCAAAGTCTCTACTGTGGAATTTAAGCAGACAATTAAGATGTAGTTGTGATATTTCCAATTCAATGCATAAACTAATTTGGGTTTAATCTCTCAAACTGAAATAATGATTAATTGTATGAAACAACATTCAGCTAGAAATGTTATATCTCAAACAAAACCCATGTTTAATCAGGGATGGCATGCTCCTTTGTCCTTTAGATGTACATGTAGTAAGAGAATATCTATTACTCCCTATTAGATAACAGAAAAGAACAAAAAGATAAATAATCAACAATAATGGTAACCAGCAAGATATAAGAGCATAGGGATGTCCATCTGAGTGCAGTCATCGCCAACCAAATTAAATAACAAACATTTTCGATTAACTACAACAACAGAAAGTACAAGTGTGTATAAGTAAGCACCTAGGTGGAGCAGATGTTTGCATAACTACCTAGTAGACAACATATTTGCATCAGTAAGCCATGGTATAGAATTATTTGATTACTTCATGTATAGACATTCAGGTCCATGTTTTTCTTTGTTTTTTGAGTCCATTATTGTAGAAAAAGGCTTATGATCTGAATGAAGATGTGCGGTTTCAGCCACAACCATCTTTCATAAAAAAATACCAGATGAATGCAGATGATAATGTATATCCTTGATCTATAAAGGATATCTATAAAGACTGCAGCTTCATGTATTACCAAGTATGAAGTCTGATTTTTGTGGAATATTCATGGTGGTGGAAGCCCTTTCTTTTCGACAAACCACATAAGATAGGAAACCAACCTTACTTCACCTAACGGTTAGCACCTAAGCCTTCCTCTGTCAATTTTATTGGCTATATATATAGTTTCTCTGCACACGTCTGCACAATTTAGAAACCTAATGTTCTGTTCAACACAAATTCACAGAAGCAGTCAGAAGGTCTGCCTTTGTTGAATGATACGAAGTCCCTAAAAGTTTCCACAGAAGAGGCAAATGCTAGAATCACCTCGCTCTGACACTTTACTATGAATCATCTACGAATCACTGGGCCGGAGAAGAGGATATATTTGGTTGCCTAGATTCAGAAAAAAAATGATACCTGATACTGACCACCATTTATAACTTCTAGTACATCGCTAGGGATTGGAAGGATCTACATATCCTCTTCCGCAATCCTCCAAGACCAAGAGCAGACTAATGGATTTCATTGAGCACCTCCAGTACAAAGCAAAGCAAGCAAATTCAACCATGGGGCATACCAACGGACTGAGCTTGGATTAACCTGACATGATTAATGTTACTCGTCACTTCAGAAGCCATGTACCGCCGCAACATATTTTATTGATAGCCAAGAAAGATTCAGTGCTTGCTTGTCATGGTAATTCCAGGAACAACATAAATTTTGCGGAAATGTTAACGCCCACACGTGTGGGCGTTAACCAACTCACCCACACGTCTTCATCATCGTCCAGTAACTTCTGCACGAATCTTGGCACGAATTAGCTGATTTTGCATGCCACGTAGGACAACTCGCGTGTGTGGTGTGTGATAGAGGTCGCCCACACATCCGTTTTACCACACGGAGGGGCCGGTGTGTGGGCGTTTAGCAGTTCGCCCACACGCCAGTTTCAGTCACGCACAAGAGCTGATGTGTGGGCAGTTTGCCATCTTGCCCACACGCCCGCTTCCTCTCCCACACCCAAGCTGCCAGTTGCCATGCGTTTTGCAGTGTACATGGCAACTGCCCTAGTGTGATTGCAAGCAGATGGCAACTCTCTTTTTTTTACCCGAACATGTCAGTTGCCATATGTTTGGCATGGTACATGGCAAACTGCCCTAGCGTGCACGTAAACATATGTCAACTTTTTTTCTTTTTTAAATGGCAACTGCCCTAGCGTGCTTGTGAGCACATGACAACTCTTTCTTTTACCCGAACATGTATTTTGCCATGCCTTTTTTTATAGCGCTACATGGCAACTGCCTAGTGTTAGTAGGTGGCAACTCATAAAATTTTGAAATCATGGCAACTGCATTAGACCAGACCACACATGGCAACAACTGTAGTTGTTTAAAAAATGGCAATCTGGAACTTTGACTTGAGATGGCAACTGCAGTTGAGCAAACATGGCAACTGTAGTTGTCCGACATGGCAACCGTAGTTCAGCGACATGGCAACTGCACTTAAACAAACATGGACGAGGATCCGGCCCATGGCAACTGCGGGGCGCGCGGTAAAGTGTCACGTGGGGCGTGCGGGACCACGAGGTACGAGGCCTGACGTACCGAGCGTGTGGGCGTTATTTATTTCGCCCACACGCACGCGTGTAAGAGGGACCGGGAGGGAAAAAATGAGGCTTGTGGGCACTAGTTGTTTTGCCTACACACAGACGTGTGGGCTGGTCCTCTTAGGCACCACACAGAACGTGTAGGCAGATTCCTTAACGCCCACACGTGTGGCAGTTAGCGGCGTCCAAATTTTGGGATTGAAGAGGTATCTCTGCTTCCTTACTCCCAAGACCGTACTTGTAGAAAATGAATCCTGCAATGACGACACTGATGAAGCATGACGACAACAGCTCTAACCACGGAAACACAATCATCTTATTTTGCCTGAGGTGTTCAACATCATGCAGGGGATTCACGACACGCTGATGCGGGCGCTCCACCCGCCTCCCCCTCCCCTCGGGTGCACCTGAGGCAACATGGCCCTCCTGGGGAGAGGCAGGCGTCCGCGCTGTGCAGCATATCCATGGCGATGGCGACGCCCGGGCAGCAATTGTGAGGGAAGGCCCAAGCGAACTCGAGGAAGATGAGGAAGGCCTCGATCCGGAAGACCAGCCCGCACCAAGCCCCGCCGCCTCAACAGGAGCTCGTCTCCCTGCCCATCGGCGGCTCAGCGGAGCCTCCACCGCCCCAGCCCGCACGGCCGCGCGGGACTCCCGCACCGGCGGCAGCCCCCAAGGGGCCTCCAAGCCGATGCTCGACCCAGCATGGGGAGGGGGCCAGCCGGCGAATCCGTCGGTCAGGAGGTGGGCGGCGCCCTCCATCATCGCCGTCGTTTGGGGAGGGGCGCGGTCCCGGTCGAGCCGATGTGGGGCGGGCGGCGCGGGGAAGGAGGTGGCGGCGGGATGGAGGTGAAAAACCGACGAAACTGAAAGGTGGGAGTGAGGACGAAAAAACCCAGGAGAGATGTGACGAAAATTAACCGACAGAGATTACCAACTGCTCCATTAGAAGTAGAGATGATAATTATAGTAATAAATTAATCCACGTATAGTAAGACCATAACTCAAGAAATTTCGAATATGGTAATTATATGATAATAAATTTAAATGACCCCAAAGGCTATCAATCTAGGTATGGTAAGGCCATAACTCAGGAAATTTTGAATATGGTAATTATACCTTTTTTTCCTTTCTTCCAATAGTTGTTTTGGATATTTCTGATCTCCTTCCCTGAATCGCTCCCTCTCATTTCCCGATCTCCTTCCCTCAATCCCTCCTGCTCCTTTCCCGATTCCGATTTCTTTTTTCCTAACCAGACCCGCTGCCTATATCTTTCTTCTTTTATAAACCTCAAACCGTTTGTCGTTTCGTCCCCCCATGACAAGAACCCATGTTCCTGGCCAACGATCGGTCGAGCGTCGTGTGAATCACAGATCGAAGGGGCTGGTCGCGAGTAGCGGTGCGAAGCGGCTATGGAGGTACGTCGGTAATTGCCATCTCACGCACCAGCACCACCGCTGGCCGTCTCCTCCATACTCACAGATCGTCGTGTCGCTATCCTTGTATGTTGTAGTCAGGAGGAAAGGTAGGCATGGTGCCGCTCATGGTCGTGGCATCGTGCTTGTGGTCCTGGTGATTGCAGAGAACGGCCTCCTATCCATGCACGTACATTTACTGCGGGCCTTCCCTCTTCCAGCAACATCGTGTCTAAGTTCGCCGCCGTCATTCATCCGGATGGCCCTGGACATACATACCAGCACCACCCTTCCTCCTGCTGATGGGGATGCAGCTATCATCGGTCCTCTATTGTCTGCACCCTGGACGTACAAGCCGTCGAAGCTGACGTTCCTTTGCACAGGCTACATAGACAGGGGCGTACAAGTTGTTGCTTCTGTTCATCCACGCGCCAGTGACTCACACACGTTGCTAGCTGTGTGCAGGGTATCATTAAGTTCACATGCATTTATCAGATTGTGTAACTAGCTTTTTTTACTTGGGGTCCATCCCTAGGAAGCAATAAGATTACTCCAGTATGCAGATACACGTTGCTAGCTACATGCAGGGTGTCCCAAGTTCACAAACATTTATGAGATTTTTTTACTAGCTTTTGTTACTTGGCCCTTCAGTATGCAGATTGATCTCAACATTCATAAGAATCTCCAAAAAAAGGAAATGAAAATACTTACAAGTAGTTTTGAGTGGAGATCATTTGATATCATTTTGTTGTTGCATCTATAGAAGACCTATTCATTTCATTTTACCGAGAAACGCTGGAGGGTTCATATTTTTCTTATCCAGGGCATTTTGAAGGTTCCTGATGCATTCTTACAAGAAGCAACAATCTAGAGATTAGTCAATGCTTGTCAGGATTTTTCATTTGTGAAGGTACACTAAAGACTATTGTACATATAACTAATTGTTTGCTTGCTTTCTTAATCACGTACATCAATATAATACTTCATGCTTCCCTCGCAAAAAAATATAATACTCCATGCTGAAAACACTCATTTTAGATTGCGTGAGCTTGTCATACCATTTTTTGTAAAGACAAAAAAATAATTTATACCCCACAACTTGATGCATTGTTGTTGCATCAACATTTCCGGAATTAGCAGGTCAAATTTTTAGGTGTATGTTTTCTAAATTGGTGAACACAGTTGGTCTCTTTAATCAGGAAAAAAATAGCATAATTCTCTAAGCTACATGAATTACTCTTCAGCGGCATTTCATATCAGCGGTGTGTTACTTGCTATACTGCCTATGTGTGTGTACTGAAGTTTTCTTCTTCTGAATATGTAGATAAGTGAAATGATAAGAGGGTTAATTAATGGTGTTCGATTTTTCCTTCAAGCAACCAGTTTGTACCCAAATGCAATACTATTCAGTATCATCCTGAAACCAAAATATCAAAGATTCATTCTTTATGAATTTGACGCTTGGCAAACCACTTCCGTTACAAGGTTCCCTAAACATGCTGGATTTGTATGTCGATATTCGAATTAATTGGGCAAAAAATAGATATATTTACTCTGATGTTTTTACATATTCAGGTGAATAGCATCTTGTTTTTACTTCAAATAATTAACAAAAAATTTAAAGACCATGATTACGTTATTTATTAAATTCCTCTTGCATTATCTTTGATAAAAAGTATATTTCTTTTAATCATGAGCCGAGGTGATGATGGTTTGCAGACATGCGCCTCGTCCTTCTCTTGTTCAAGGTTTGGTGGATGCATTAAGTTTGGAGAGGAAACTAACATGAATGACCAGGCGATCTTTTTCTTACCTTTTTCTCCCCTTCTAATTACTCCTCTCATTTCCTCTGTTCTTCTCAGCCATCTCCTTTTCTATCACCATATCGATCTCTAAACTCTCTTCATCTTTCTTTTCCACTTCATCCGATTCTTGTGTTCCAAGCACGCATGTCATAGAGCATCACCTCCTGCTTGTTCGAACATGTTTGATGTACTTACATATTAACATGTTTGATGTACTTACTCATTAACAAAAGTGATCAGTAACATTCGTGCTGAATTATTTGGGTTTGGTACTCTGCTTTTTTATTGTTTATTTATTGATGAAGATAGCAAATGTTCATGTTTTTCAATATAGTTACATGTGCTTCCAGTTGGTAGAGATCAAAGAATTAACTCATTGATGCAGGAAAAAAATAGATCTTTTATAGACACTGCTAGCAGTGGATATAGGGTGAGAAGCTACTGAAGGTGTTTTATGAAATAAGGCTAATTTAAGGTATGATCTTTTGGGTATGAAAACCTTTATTTAGAATGCTATACTTGCAGGAGAATAACACTCTTATGATAGAATGCCACTTAATTTTTAAGCTTCCATTCAGAAAAGTATGCAATACCGCTCGTTCACATACGCCCTCAACCACCTGCCAGGGTGAGCGCCGGCTGGACCACGCCTTTTCCGGTAAACGTGTTACCTGGTCCTGTCAAAATATTTGTTAGCAGTACAAATGTCTATCACGTCGCTGAATGTTTTGTTGCAATCGTACAAAATGCAGGCAGATTCTCAATCGCACTGGTTCCTGCACTTGTATGCTTTTGAAATTGCAGAAATAGTGGTGGCCTAATTCACCGCTTCCAGTGAGATTATTTATTATTCGGCTATTAGTTACTAACTCCATGGTTTTGTTTTTCTATAGTTGGGCTTCTATAGCTAAATTCATGCATGTTAATATACAATGCTGCAAGGAGCAAGTAATCTTCTATGGAGTGCCACCAAATAAAATTCGGAGATTATGTTTGTACACCCTTGGTAAGAGAGATGGCAGGGCATACATGGGCCCTTCTCTACTTGGTACTTCAATCAAATGGTGGGAGTCAATTTAATGCAAGAGCTATGTCTGATATGTCGCCTAATTCAGCTGGTCCTGAAGTATTCTCTTCTGGCGATCATCTTTTGTTCGAAACCCAATTATCAAAGTTGCTGCTTAAAATTCCCCTACAAACTGGTTGGTCATCTTTTGTTTGAAACCCAAGTCACGGCTTAAAATTCGCCTGAAGTATTCTCTTCTGGCGATCATCTTTTGTTTCAAATCCAATTATCAAAGTTGTTGTTTAAAATTCCCCTACAAACTGGCGTCTACACGACGGCAACGGACAATTTAATTAAACTCCACAGATGCTCATTTACTTCAAGCTCACATGTTACCAACCAGATCGATATTATGTACATTATACAACCACATATTCTCAAATTACTGAGTAATTCGAAGATGCCTTGTTTTCAATTGAAAATTGGTTACCGCAAATTAATAAAGGGGTCCCTGCTGATAAAGGTTTTGAAATACGTGTGGTTTCTTACGTAAATGGAAGTTATCAAGCATGTTCTCTATGCAAAAAACAATTAACAAATATCTTTGACTAAATGTGTCAAACTGTTGTGTCGTCCACTTTACAAATTACAGGTCAATATGTAGTGGAAGCTTTTGCAGACCAGTGTCAAAGGTAAGTATATCTTTGATGTTATGTCTCGTTGGCTGAGGATAAGAGGTTCCATGTAGCTCGACCTACAGAGGAACTTTCTGTTTTGCTAACATCTATAAATTTGTTTCTAAATAACAGTGCTACAACTGTGATGCATAAATTCAGTGCCACTTCTCAAGCTACTAGCCCTAGAAGAAACACAAGGAAGCAGAGGCGATGATTATCTGGTCCTCCAAGCTGGATGCACTGAGGTAACTCATGATCAAAACAGTTCCGATGCCACTCGGCTTGAGGAAATCAACCAAGATGTTTTCAAGAAATTGTGTGCTTTCTATCAGTTCGGCAGACCACACACAATGTTTGGCACTGTGAGCTTTGGCATTTTTGGTTCCAGTTTACATATGTAGTTTTGATGCATACTACCTGATGCGTTCTTTCTTATGTGTATTGTATTGTTAGATCATAGGCATAACTTCAGTGTCTCCTATCAATGAAGAACCTAGATAATTTTATGGCGACGATACTAAGAGGATATCTTGAGTTATTGTAGGTTTTTATCTGTTATGAGTAATATGTTTTGGCAATTTGAAATATACCTAACCATTTGTGTATGAAAATTTTACACCGTCAAGTCTTAAACACTGTCTATAAAAGGCTTAAAGTCTAAAAATATATTAATCAAGATACCATCTTCTTTGTGTGCCTGTTATTAAAATCAACCATTTCAATCTACTCTATAAAATTCTTGTATCATGATCATGTTACGAGCCCGTAGCAACGCACAAACATTCTACTAGTGTCACTTAATGACCGGCACGAGCCGGTCCTCCCCCATCCCATTCATTCCTCCTAGAAATAGAAAGGGTCGGCCACGCTTTCTCCCTCTCCCCCTCTCAATCCCCCTTCAAATCTCACAGATCTCAAAAATTTCTTCGTGGATTTATGCCCCAATCTCTCCCAGAAGGTACTCTCCTCTAATCCCCTTTTTCATCCAAAAAAACCCTTCACGATTGTTCATGTTAGAGTATTCTTGGGATTCACCAAAAAATAAAAGCGGCAGTACTAACCCATACAGGGTTCACACACACAAATCAAGTATTGAATAATATATTTACTATAGACAAGCAAAGTTGCACTAATTAAACTCTGCAGACTATTTCTTGCCACCGACCTACAGGGTGTGCCCCACAAAACTGACCAGGCCATAGACATTATGAGAGATGTCTATCGATACCTTCATCATCTTGTTAACCTTGGAGAACGTAACAGTGCAGTCTTTCCACTCATAAATATGACGATGAAGACAAGCCGCATCAGATTTGTCAGGAAGCGTTATAAGAACCACACCCTTCGTAATCAAAGGCACACTTACGAAATTGTTGTGGTGAAGTACACCCTCGAGAACATGCCTGACAACAATGCTACAGGAAAACACTTGTTCATGACATGTGGCTACAAGGACACGACAACTGGATGGTTTAGTATTGCACATCCTCAGGTCTTCCAGTCCACACGGCATGACTTTGAGAACTTCATCTCCACAGCGAACCTGATTCTAATTCAAATAGAAACCAATATTTTATTAATGCCTCCGTCCACAAATATAAGATGATTTTCGATATTTTACTCCATATAAGACTACATATACGCACAGAAATGAGTGAGCAAAGACACTATAACATGTCTACATCATATACACAAAAAAGTTAGAACATCTTATATTTGTGAACAGAGAGATTGCTTACAATATCCATAACCAAAGTTACTGAGGCTACTGTATTCTCTTGCAAGGGATGAGAGCTAAAATCTTGCATTTCCTACAGGTAGTGTTGATTTCGTAAAGTAGTTGAAAGTAATTATGTGGAAAAAAATCTTATGCACGTCAACCTCTCGCATCTTTTGGTCAAAAGAGTCATTTAGAACCATCATTTGGCACACAAAAATCACATGCAAAATTGCCCAGAAAGCTATACTACTAGTACTATGTGTACACTACACAAACCTCGCATATTAGCAAGCACTTTACAAGTTAAATCAAAAACCACGATCAAGATCGCCAAAAAAATCGTCAACAAGAGATATTACCTCGACTGGCTTAACGAGGGATCCCAGAGAGGTGGCCTTGGCCAAGGTGATGGCCTTGAGCTTGTCTGTGGTCGTCTCGGCAGGGTGCTTGTGCTTATTTGACATCTGAGCCCCGACGATTTTGGACAGAGCCATGAACATCACTTTGGTCGGTGTTCCAGTGTCCATTAAGAAACTGTCATATAGAAATAAAAGGAAAGAAAAACCATAATCACAAACCAAAATGAAGAACAGAGAGGGGGTTAGGATCGATCACAGGGTTGCAAAAGATGAAGGGAACGAAAGTATAGAAACACCAATGGTACGCTCACCTTTCCTTCTTTGGGAGAGAAGAACAATGGCAGAAGCGAGTTGGGATTTTCCTGAAGAAATGAGAAACAAAATGAGGGAGAAGCGAGTTGGAGTTTTCTTCAAGAGAGGAAGGTGAGGGAGAAGAGTGAAATGATGATTGCTTCGTCCGTCTACTGCTGGAAATGTGGGTTGTGATTTGATGGCTCATTGGGCATTACTGCGGTGCTACGACGGGGGTAAGCCTACCGTGCAGTTGTGCACTCTAGTACAAAGTAATTTGATTCATGGCAAGTACCCTGATGCTGGTTGTCCCACATGTCGGCGAAAGTGAGTAGCAAGGTTCCCGAAGACTGTGGAGGAGGATCCGCGCGGTAGACTATTGATACGTCTCCGTCGTATCTACTTTTCCAAACACTGTTGCCCTTGTTTTGGACTCTAACTTGCATGATTTGAATGGAACTAACCCGGACTGATGCTGTTTTCAGCAGACTTTCCATGGTGTTATTTATGTGCAGAAACAAAAGTTCTCGGAATGACCTGAAACTCCACGGAACGTCTATTTGGAAATAATAAAAAATCCTTGCAAAAGATGAAGACCAGGGGCCCCAACCCTGTCCACGAGGGTGGGGGGCGCGCCCTCCCCCTAGGGCGTGCCCCCTACCTCGTGGGCCCCCCTGGAGCTCCTCCGACCTCAACTCCAACTCTATATATTTGCTTTCGGGGAGAAAAAGAATCAAGGAGAAGAATTCATCGCGTTTTACGATACGGAGCCGCCAAGCCCTAAAACCTCTCGGGAGGGTTGATCTCGAGTCCGCTCGGGCTCCGAGAGGGGATTCGTCGCCGTCGTCATCATCAACCATCCTCCATCACCAATTTCATGATGCTCACCGCCGTGCGTGAGTAATTCCATCGTAGGCTTGCTGGACGGTGATGGGTTGGATGAGATCTATCATGTAATCGAGTTAGTTTTGTTAGGGTTTGATCCTAGTATCCACTATGTTCGAGATTGATGTTGCTATGACTTTGCTATGCTTAATGCTTGTCACTAGGGCCCGAGTGCCATGATTTCAGATCTGAACCTATTATGTTTTCATGAATATATGTGAGTTCTTGATCCTATCTTGCAAGTCTATAGTCACCTACTATGTGTTATGATCCGCAACCCAAGTGACAATAATCGGGACCACTCCCGTGATGACCATAGTTTGAGGAGTTCATGTATTCACTATGTGCTAATGCTTTGTTTCGTACTCTATTAAAAGGAGGCCTTAATATCCCTTAGTTTCCATTAGGACCCCGTTGCCACGGGAGGGTAGGACAAAAGATGTCATGCAAGTTCTTTTCCATAAGCACGTATGACTATATTCGGAATACATGCCTACATTACATTGATGAACTGGAGCTAGTTCTGTGTCACCCTATGTTATGAGTGTTACATGATGAACCGCATCCGGCATAATTCTCCATCACCGATCCAATGCCTACGAGCTTTTCCTATATTGTTCTCCGCTTATTTACTTTTCCGTTGCTGCTGTTACAATCACTATAAAACACCAAAAATATTACTTTTGCTTCCGTTACTTTTGTTACCGTTACCACTACTATCATATTACTTTGCTACTAAACACTTTGCTGTAGATATTAAGTTATCCAGGTGTGGCTGAATTGACAACTCAATTGCGAATACTTGAGAATATTCTTTGGCTCCCCTAGTGCCGAATCAATAAATTTGGGTTGAATACTCTACCCTCGAAAACTGTTGCGATCCCCTATACTTGTGGGTTATCAAGACTATTTTCTGGCACCGTTGCCGGGGAGCATAGATCTATTCTTTGAGTCACTTGGGATTTATATCTGCTGGTCACTATGAAGAACTTGAAAGATGCTAAGACAACCATTTATCCCTCGACTACGAGGGGAGGTAAGGAACTGCCATCTAGCTCTGCACTTGATTCACCTTCTATTTTGAGTAAGCTTATGACACCTAAACCTGCTTCGCTATTCGCTTACGATATGTCGCATGTTATTGATGATGCCACTTCTGCTATGCATGATACTTATGATGAAACTACTTCTATGCTTGATACTACTGTGCCCCTTAGTGAATTTCTTGATGAACAAATTGCTTGGGCTATTGAGAAAGAAATTATTGAAACTGATTGTATTGATGAAAGTGATGATGAAAACTTGCCTGTTATTCCCGAGGGTTATGTTTTTGATAAAGAAGCTTCTGCAGTCATTTTAGCTTGCAAAGATAGATATGAACTCAAGAGGTTATTAGCTAAATGGAATAAGCAATCTCTTAATGATAGAATGAGACCTGACCCTGCTTTTTCTACTTCACCTATTTGTGTTGCCGATAAGGATTATGAATTCTCTGTTGATCCTGATATAATTACTTTGGTTGAATCTGATCCTTTTCATGGCTATGAATCTGAAACTGTTGTGGCACATCTTACTAAATTAAATGATATAGCCACCCTGTTCACTAATGATGAGAGATCTCGCTACTTTTATATCCTCAAAATATTCCCGTTCTCATAAAGGGTGATGCTAAGATATGGTTTAATTCTCTTGATCCTGGTTGTGTGCGTAGTCCCCAGGATATGATTTATTACTTCTCTGCTAAATATTTCCCTGCTCATAAGAAACAAGCTGCTTTGAGGGAAATATACAACTTTGTGCAAATTGAAGAAGAGAGTCTCCCACAAGCTTGGGGGAGGCTTCTTAAGTTACTTAATGCTTTGCCTGATCATCCTCTTAAGAAAAATGAAATACTTGATATCTTTTATAATGGACTAACCGATGCTTCCAGAGATTACCTGGATGGTTGTGCTGGTTCTGTTTTCAGGGAAAGAACACCGGATGAAGCTGAAATCTTATTGAATAATATGTTGACAAATGAAAATAATTGGACACTTCCTGAGCCAGCTCCTGAGCCAATTCCTGAGCATATTCCTAAACCAACTCCAAAGAAGAGAGGTGTTCTATCTCTTAGTCCTGAACATATGCAAGAGGCAAAGAAATCTATGAAAGAAAAGGTATTAAAGATGACGATGTTAAGAATTTACCTCCTATTGAAGAAATACATGGTCTTAATTTACCGCCTGCTGAAGAAACATATGATTTTAATCCTCCACCTATTGAAGAAACTCATGGTCTTGATAACCCGACATAGGTAGTAAAGGTAAATTCTCTCTATAGATATGATAGAGCTGAAATCCCTCTTACTAAAATTGCTAGCCAATGCTTGGATGAGTTTGATAACTTTATGGTTAAGCAAGAAGATTTTAATGCTTATTTTGGTAGACAATTGAAATACAATTCCGATATGCTTAAACACTTGGGTGATTATATGGCTAATGTTAGAGGTGAACTTAAACTCGTTACTAAACATGCTTTTATGGTTACCACTCAAGTAGAACAAGTACTTAAAGCTCAAAATGATTTGCTCAATGAATGAATAGTAAGAAAAATGATTATGTTGTTAGAGTGGCTACTAGAACTGGTAGAATGACTCAGGAACCTTTGTATCCTGAAGGCCACCCTAAGAGAATTGAGCAAGATTTTCAGAGAAATAATATTGATGCATCTAGTCCTTCTAAAAAGAAGAAAAAGAAAAATGATAGGACTTTGCATCCTTCTAGTGAACCTATTGCTGAACCACCTAAGAATCCAAATGATATCTCTATTTCTGATGCTGAAACACAATCTGGTAATGAACATGAACCTAGTGAAAATGTTAATGATGATGTTCATGATGATGCCCAACCTAGTGATGATAATGATGTAGAAATTGAACCTGCTGTTGATCTTGATAACCCACAATCAAAGAATCAATGTTATGATAAGAGACTTTGTTGCTAGGAAACATGGTAAAGAAAGAGAACCATGGGTTCAGAAACCCATGCCTTTTCCTCCCAAACCATCCAAGAAAAAGGATGATGAGGATTTTGAGCGCTTTGCTGAAATGATTAGACCTATCTTTTTGCGTATGCGATTAACGGATATGCTCAAAATGAATCCTTATGCTAAGTATATGAAGGATATTGTTACAAATAAGAAAGATACCGGAAGCTGAGATTTCCACCATGCTTGCTAATTATACTTTTAAAGGTGGAATACCAAAGAAACTTGGAGATCCATGAGTACCTACTATACCATGCTCCATTAAAAGAAATTATGTTAAAACTGCTTTATGTGATCTTGGAGGCGGTGTTAGTGTTATGCCTCTCTCTTTATATCGTAGACTTGATTTGAATAAGTTGACACCTACTGAAATATCTTTGCAAATGGCTGATAAATCAACTGCTACACCTGTCGGTATTTGTGAGGATGTACCTGTTGTGGTTGCAAACGTTACTATTTTAACGGACTTTGTTATTCTTGATATTCCCGAGGACGATAGTATGTCTATTATTCTTGGAAGACCTTTTTTGAATACTGCAGGGGCTGTTATTGAATGCAACAAAGGCAATGCCACTTTTCATGTTAATGGCAATGAGCATACAGTACACTTTCCGAGGAAGCAACCTCAAGTTCATAGTATCAACTCTATTGGAAAAATTTCATCGATTATATTTGGAGGTTTTGAATTTCCTCTTCCTACTGTCAAGAAGAAATATGATATTCTTATTATTGGGGATGTGCATATCCCCGTTGAGGTAACATAGTGTTATTCGAAATTTCTCTGGTTCCATATTATTCGGAATGAGTTTGTTAACAAGACCTGATTAACCTTGTTAGTAGATTCTTTTTGATGAGCATGGGATGGATGAAACTAGAAGGCACAACCTTGTGTACCCTCTTTCTACTTTCTGTTATTTAGTTGAAATAAAGTAAAAAAATAGTATTTTTTGGTCTGTTTTCTGATTTATCCGTGCAATATAAAAATACCCTGAAAATAAAAATTCTCCAAATGCCCTAAAAATGGAATATGTTTTTTCTAGAATATTTGAGGATTTCTGAAACTGAGAACACAGCAAGGGGGGTCAACCACCTGGCCACGAGGGTGGAGGGCGCGCCCCCTGCCCCGTGGGCCCATGGTGGCCCTCCTCCACTTATTCCTGCACCCATACACTCCTTCTTCCTCCCACAAACACCAATATCCAACTCAAACACGAGTTCTAGCTCACTTTGTTGTGATTTTCGATCTCTTTGCTCAAAGCACCTATCACTTAACTACTTGGGGAGATTGTTCCTTGGTATGTGACTCCGCCATTGGTCCAATTAGTTTTTGCTCTAGTGCGTTATTCATTGCAAATTTGTGCTGCCTAGGTGACCATGTTCTTGAGCTTGCATGTCAAATTTATATGGTTCCAAGTAGTTCTAATGCTTGATATATCTCTAGGCATTTGTAGGAGTAGTTGCTATCAATTTTGTTGTAGTTGGTTCACTTTTGTTTGAAGTTACTAAAAATTTCAGAATATTTTAGAAAATAATGAAGAGATTTTTGAGGGTCTCATCGAGCCGAAGCTCGAAGGAAAAGCAAAATGAAGAAGCACAGAGGCCCAAATATAATTTGCCTCGCATCGCGGAGGTTCGGCCGTGTGAATGGCCTTCCGATGATTTCTTGAGAAAAGCCAGGATTTATGATGATTTCTATTCATTGGTCGAGAATGCTGGCCTCACCGACTTCCTCCGCGACCAACGTCATCAGTATCTCTTACTCACTAATACTTTTGTGCAAAACTTCTACTATTTTCCTAAGGAATCACCTCCTTCAGTAGAGTTTCATTTATATGATGTTGTTAAGAAGATGCCACTAGATGAATTTTGCAAGGTGTGCAAAGTACCCTTCGAGGGTACCTTAGATGAACCACATCGTAAAGATGTGGACGGGTTTATTGACACCATTACTGTGGGGGAAACCCGGAAGGTTTCCGATGCAAGAATCACTAGCATACATTTTCATGTTTTACGCTACTTTGCTATATTTGCTAGTCGATGCTTAATTGGTCGCGGAAACTGTGGAAACCTTAGTGTTCCTGATATTTTCATTTTGTTCCATGGTTTATTCCGCGATAACACTGTAAGTATGGGCGGTATCATTGCTAAACGGTTAAGTCTGAACCGTACTAAGGGCCCTATCTTTGGAGGTATTTATGCTTCACGCCTAGCTGCGCATTATAACAAACCTATTAGGCTCTATGAGAAAGAAGAATTTTTTTGCCCAATGCTTATTTAGATTATAAGAGTATGTTAGCGCATGACTTTATTGTTAAGAATAAGGAAGGGGAGCTTAAATACAAATTGTACTTTGATAAACATCACCCTGAGACTATTACCTTGCCTGCTCCTTCCTTGTTTAATTTATCTGAAGGTCCGTATCTCGTTCCGTGGGCGGCCATTCAAGCCTACCGGAACCCTACACCAGCCCCGAAGCCGGCACAATTTGAGCCTCCACGACAGTCTGATTACTTTTGGGATCCGGAGATGACTGCCAGCCAGTGGCAGTCAGAGTCCTCTTCATCTTAGTACGACCCCGGCTACAAATATGGATATCGACCAGGCCACCCCTGGCAATGAACCAACTTAGGCCAAAAGCCTAAGCTTGGGGGAGTACGTATTTCCCACCGACATTACATTTATGTTCACACACACTCATTGCTAGATGTCGGTGCTCATACTTTTTCACTGTAATATCCATGCTAGTTTATTTTATTTTTCTTGCTTTCTTCTTGTGTGTTTGTTAAACCTTAATAAAAACCAAAAAATTAGTAATATCTTTTAGTTAGTTTACTTTTCTTGATGTAGTAGTAATAATTAAAAGAGACCCCAAAATATATTTCTGTTCTTCTTTTGCTTGTTGGGAGCTTTTCCGTGTAAATAGTTTTTATTTCTTTTCTTTTCTTTGGCGGTCGATAGGAGAAGACCATAATTAAATTGTTGAAGTGGCTCTTATATGCATTATTGTTGATTTAACCAAGAGCCCATATTGCCTTGTCTTCTCCTGTTTATTGAATACTCGCAGATTCCAGCTTAGTCCAATGCACGTGCACTCTTATTATTATTCACATCGTTCGGTCGTGCAAGTGGAAGGCAATTATGATGATATATGATGGACTGACTGAGATGAGAAAAGCTGGTATGAACTCGACCTCTCTTGTTTTTGTAAATATGATGAGTTCATCGTTCCTGATTCAGCTTATTATGAATAAACATGTTTGCAATGACAATTAGAGATCATAGTTGCTTGTGCCATGCTTGATTAGCTATCAGTTATAATGGTTTACCTTGCGTGCCAACATGCTATTAAAATGGTTGTGATGTGGTATAGTGGGGCGATATCCTCCTTTGAATGATTTAAGTGACTTGACTTGGCACATGTTCACACATGTAGTTGAAACAAAATCAACATAGCCTTCACGATATTTATGTTCATGGTGGATTATATCCTACTCATGCTTGCATCCAATATTTATTAATTTTAATGCATGTTCATGACTGTTGTCGCTCTCTAGGTGGTCGCTTCCCAGTCTTTTGCTAGCCTTCACTTGTACTAAGCTGGAATACTGCTTGTGCACCCAATCCCTTAAACCCCAAAGTTATTCCATATGAGTCCACCATACCTTCCTATATGCGGTATCTACCTACCGTTCCAAGTAAATTTGTATGTGACAAACTCTAAACCTTCAAATAAACATTCTATTTTGTATGCTCGAATAGCTCATGTATCAACTAGGGCTGCCCTTATCTTCCATGTTAGGCGGGTTATTCTCAAGAGGAGTGGACTCCGCTCCTCACTCACGAGAAAATGGCTGGTCGCCGGGATGCCCAGTCCCATGCTTTATGCAAACTAAATCAAAATAATTGCAAACAAAACTCCCCCTGGGACTGTTGCTAGTTGGAGACACTCGTTGTTTCGAGCAAGTCATGGATTGATGCTTGTTGGTGGAGGGGGAGTATAAACTTTACCATTCTGTTTGGGAACCGCCTATAATGTGTGTAAATGGAAGATATCGCCATCTCTTAGTTGTTATGTTGACAATGAAAGTATGCCGCTCAAAATATTATTTATCTCTATTTCAAAACCGAGCTCTGGCACCTCTACAAATCCCTGCTTCCCTCTGTGAAGGGCCTATCTATTTACTTTTATGTTGAGTCATCACCCTCTTATTAAAAAGCACTAGCTGGAGAGCGCAGCTGTCATTTTCATCCATTACTATTAATTTATATTGGGTATACTATGATTGGATCTCTTTTACCATGAATTACAATGTCTAGTCAGTCCTTGATCTTTAAAGGTGCTCTGCATTATGTTTTGCGGTCTCAGAAAGGGCTAGCGAGATACCATCTTGTTATATCATATTATGATTGTTTTGAGAAAGTGTTGTCATCCGAGATTTATTATTATGGCTTGGTAGTTGATTATGCTATTGATATGAGTAAACATGAGACCTAAGAGTCATTGCAAGTGTGGTTAGTCATGATCTTTGCAGAAAACTTGAATGTTGGCTTTACATATTTACAACAACAAGAGCAAACAGTGTTTGTAAAAGTTTTTCTTTACCACTTTCAGTTTATCAACTGAATTGCTTGAGGACAAGCAAAGGTTTAAGCTTGGGGGAGTTGATACATCTCCATCGTATCTACTTTTCCAAACACTTTTGCCCTTGTTTTGGACTCTAACTTGCATGATTTGAATGGAACTAACCCGGACTGACACTGTTTTCAGCAGACTTTCCATGGTGTTATTTATGTGCAAAAACAAAAGTTCTCGGAATGACCTGAAACTCCACGGAACGTCTATTTGGAAATAATAAAAAATCCTTGCAAAAGATGAAGACCAGGGGCCCACACCCTGTCCACGAGGGTGGGGGGGCGCGCCCCCCTAGGGCGCACCCTACCTCGTGGGCCCCATGGAGCTCCTCCGACCTCAACTCCAACTCTATATATTTGCTTTTGGGAGAAAAAATCAAGGAGAAGAATTCGTCGCGTTTTACGATCACGGAGCCGCCAAGCCCTAAAACCTCTCGGGAGGGCTGATCTGAGTCCGCTCGGGCTCCGGAGAGGGGATTCGTCGCCGTCGTCATCATCAACCATCCTCCATCACCAATTTCGTGATGCTCACCGCCGTGCGTGAGTAATTCCATCATAGGCTTGCTGGACGGTGATGGGTTGGATGAGATCTATCATGTAATCGAGTTAGTTTTGTTTGGGTTTAATCCCTAGTATCCACTATGTTCTGAGATTGATGTTGCTATGACTTTGCTATGCTTAATGCTTGTCACTAGGGCCCGAGTGCCATGATTTCAGATCTGAACCTATTATGTTTTCATGAATATATGTGAGTTCTTGATCCTATCTTGCAAGTCTATAGTCACCTACTATGTCTTACGATCCGGCAACCCCGAAGTGACAATAATCGCGACCACTCCCGGTGATGACCATAGTTTGAGGAGTTCATGTTTTCACTATGTGCTAATGCTTTGTTCCGGTACTCTATTAAAAGGAGGCCTTAATATCCCTTAGTTTCCATTAGGACCCCGCTGCCATGGGAGGGTAGGACAAAAGATGTCATGCAAGTTCTTTTCCATAAGCACGTATGACTATATTCGGAATACATGCCTACATTACATTGATGAACTGGAGCTAGTTCTGTGTCACCCTATGTTATGATTGTTACATGATGAACCGCATCCGGCATAATTCTCCATCACCGATCCAATGCCTACGAGCTTTTCCTATATTGTTCTCCGCTTATTAAATTTCCGTTGCTGCTGTTACAATCACTACAAAACACCAAAAATATTACTTTTGCTTCCGTTACTTTTGTTACCATTACCACTACTATCATATTACTTTGCTACTAAACACTTCGCTGCAAATATTAAGTTATCCAGGTGTGGCTGAATTGACAACTCAGTTGCTAATACTTGTGAATATTCTTTGGCTCCCCTTGTGTCGAATCAATAAATTTGGGTTGAATACTCTACCCTCGAAAACTGTTGCGATCCCCTATACTTGTGGGTTATCAAGTATATCCACTATTTCTTATAATTTTTTATTACAACAAGTGTTTCCACTATTATGTCGGAGGAGTGCGAAACACGGCAACTACTTGAACTTACACTACTAGTACTCCTACTACTAGGCATGTGAAGTGGTTCATACAACAGTATTATCTTGTCGCTAGTGTAGTAAGATATGACGATAAAAAAACATGTATAGTAAACTGATTATACCCACTTGAAGAAAAGTAACTGATTATAAATAAATCTATGGTGAGGGATATTGTTGTGAGTAACCTTTTCCGGCGTCCTGCCGGAGGGGGATTCGATCATAGAGGGCTTCTACATCAACACCATTGCCTGTCCGATGAAGCGTGAGTAATTTACCACAGACCTACATGTCCATAGCTAGTAGCTAGATGGCTGCTCCTCTCTCTTTGATTCTCAATACCATGTTCTCCTCGATGTTCTTGGAGATCTATTCGATGTAATACTCTTTTGCGGTGTGTTTGTCGAGATCCGATGAATTGTGGATTTATGATCAGATTATCTATGAATATTATTTGAATCTCCTTTGAATTCTTATATGCATAATTTGATATCTTTGCAAGTCTCTTCAAACTATCGATTTAGTTTGGCCAACTAGATTGTTTTTTCTTACAATGGGAGAAGTGCTTAGCTTTGGGTTCAATCTTGCGGTGCTCGATCCTAGTGACAGTAGGGGAACCGACACGTATTGTATTGTTGCCATCGGGGATAAAAAGATGGGGTTTTCATCATATTTCTTGAGTTAATCCCGCTACATCATGTCATCTTACTTAATGCGTTACTCTGTTCTTATGAACTTAATACTCTAGATGTAGGTAGGAGTCGGTCAATGTGTGGAGTAATAGTAGTAGATGCAGAATCGTTTTGGTCTACTTGACACGGACGTGATGCCTATATTCATGATCATTGCCTTAGATATTGTCATAACTTTGTGCTTTTCTATCAATTGCTCGGCAGTAATTTGTTCACCCACCGTAATATTTTCTATCTTGAGAGAAGCCTCTAGTGAAACCTATGGCCCCCGGGTCTACTTTCCATCATATAAGTTTTCAATCTACAATTTTAGTTTCCTATTTACTTTCTTTGCAATCTTTTATTTTCCATTCCATAAACCAAAAATACCAAAAATATTACTTTACCGTTTACCCATCTCTATCATATCTCACTTTGCAAATAAACGTGAAGGGATTGATAACCCCTTTGTCGCGTTGGGTGCAAGTTGGTGTTTGTTTGTGCAGGTATTCGGTGGTTGCGCATTGTCTCCTACTGGATTGATACCTTGGTTCTCAAAAGCTAAGGGAAATACTTACTCTACTTTGTTGCATCACCCTTTCCTCTTCAAGGGAAAAACCAACGCAAGCTCAAGAGGTAGCAGGAAGAATTTCTGGCGCCGTTGCCGGGGAGATCTACGCCAAGTAGAGACGTACCAAGTACCCATCATAAACTCTCATCCCTCGCATTACATTATTTGCCATTCGCCTCTCGTTTTCCTCTCCCCCACTTCTAAAACAATTTTCAAAAAGATTTGCTTTTTCTTCGCCCCTCTTCTGTTCGTCTCCTTCGTTTGCTTTTTGTGTGCTCATGTGTTGGATTGCTTGCTTTGTCACAATGGCTCGAGATAATACCAAATTGTATTACTTTTCCAGCACCAATAATAATGATTTTATTAGTACTCCGATTGCTCCCGATGCTAATTCGGAATCTTGTGAAATTAATACCGCTTTGCTGAATCTTATTATGAAAGATCAATTTTCCGGCCTTCCCAATGAAGATGCCGCATCCCATCTTAATATTTTTGTTGATTTGTGTGATATGCAAAAGAAAAAAGATGTGGATAATGATATTGTTAAACTGAAGCTATTTCCGTTCTCGCTTCGAGATCGTGCTAAAACTTGGTTTTCATCTTTGCCTAAAAATAGTATTGATTTATGGAACAAGTGTAAAGATGCTTTTATTTCCAAGTATTTTCCTCCCGCTAAGAACATTTCCCTTAGGAACGATATTATGAATTTTAAGCAACTTGGTCATGAACATGTTGCACAATCTTGGGAGAGGACGAAATTGATGATACGAAATTGCCCTACTCATGGTTTGAATTTGTGGATGATTATACAAAAAAATTATGACAGAGTAAATTTTGCTTCTAGAAACCTTTTAGATTTGGCCACGGGAGGCACTTTTATGGAAATTACGTTAGGAGAAGCTACTAAACTCCTAGACAATATTATGGTTAATTATTCTCAATGGCATACCGAAAGATCTTCCACTAGTAAAAAAGTGCATGCAATTGAAGAGATTAATGTTTTGAGTGGAAAGATGGATGAGCTTATGAAATTATTTGCTAGCAAAAGTGCTCCTATTGATCCTAATGATATGCCTTTGTCTACTTTGATTGAAAACAACAATGTATCTATGGATGTGAATTTTTTTGGTAGGAACAATTTTGGTAATAATGCGTATAGAGGTAATTTTAATCCTAGGCCGTTACCTAGTAATTCCTCTAATAATTATGATAATTCCTACAACTATTCTTATGGAAATTATAATAAGATGCCCTCTGATTATGAGAATAGTGTTAAATAATTTATGAGTTCGCAAAAGAATTTCAATGCTTTGATTGAAGAAAAATTGCTTAAGATTGATGATTTGGCTAGGAACGTGGATATAATTTCTCTTGATGTTGATTCTTTAAAAATTAGATCTATTCCACCTAAGCATGATATCAATGAGTCTCTCAAAGCCATGAGAATTTCCATTGATGAGTGCAAAGAAAGAACCGCTAAGATGCGTGCTAAAAAAGATTGGTTTATAAAAGCGTGTTCTTCTAGTTTCCGTGTATATAATAATGAAGATCTTAAAGTGATTGATGTGACTCCTATTGAATCTTTGTTTTCCAATGTAAATCTTGATAAATATGGGACTGGAGATGAGTCAACTTTAGGTAGAAGGCGTCCTAATGATTCAGAGTTTTTAGATCTTGATGCAAAAATTGATAAAAGTGGGATTGGAGAGGTCAAAACTTTAAGTAGCAATGAACCCACTCTTTTGGATTTCAAGGAATTTAATTATGATAATTGTTATTTAATAGATTGTATTTCCTTGTTGCAATCCATGTTGAATTATCCTCATGCTTATAGTCAAAACAAAGCTTTTACTAAACATATCGTTGATGCTATGACGCAATCTTTTGAAGAAAAGCTTGAATTGGAAGTTTCTATCCCTAGAAAACTTTATGATGAGTGGGAACCTACTATTAAGATTAAGATTAAAGATTATGAGTGCTATGCTTTGTGCGATTTGGGTGTTAGTGTTTCCACGATTCCGAAAACTTTATGTGATGTGTTAGGTTTCCGTGAATTTGACGGTTGCTCTTTAAATTTGCATCTTGCGAATAACCTATGGGAAGAATTAATGATGTTCTTATTTTTGCAAATAGAAATTATGTGCCCGTAGATTTCATTGTTCTTGATATAGATTGCAATCCTACATGTCCTTTTATTCTTGGTAGACCTTTCCTTAGAATGATTGGTGCAATTATTGATATGAAAGAAGGAAACATTAGATTTCAATTTCCATTATGGAAAGGTATGGAACACTTTCCAAGAAAGAAAATTAATTGGCCTTATGAATCTATTATGAGATTCACTTATGGATTGCATACCAAAGATGATAATACCTAGATGCATTCGTGTTTTATGCCTAGCTAAGGGCGTTAAACAGTAGCGTTTGTTGGGAGGCAACCCAATTTTATTTTATGTTTTTGCTTTTTAGGTTCTGTCTTGCTTTGAATATTTCATCTAGCCTCTGGTTAGATGTGGTTTTGTGTTTTCATTAGTGTTTGTGCCAAGTAAGACCTTTGGGATAGCTTATGGTAATAGTTGATTTGATCTTGCTGAAAAAATAGAACTTTTTGCGCTCAGTCCCAGAATTGTTTAAAATCACATAAGAGTGATAAAATCCTGATTTTTTTTACAGAAGATTGATATACAAATTTCCCCTGTTTTACTAATTTTTCAGAATTTTTGGAGTTACAGAAGTATGCGAACTATCCAGATTACTACAGGCTGTTCTGCTTTTGATAGATTCTGTTTTTCGCGTGTTGTTTGCTTATTTTGATGAATCTATGGCTAGTATCGGGGGGTATGAACCATAGAAAAGTTGGAATACAGTAGATATTAAACCAATATAAATAAAGAATGAGTTCACAATAGTACCAAAAGTGGTGGTTTATTTTCTTATACTAACGGAGCTTACGAGATTTTCTGTTGAGTTTTGTGTTGTGAAGTTTTCAAGTTTTGGGTAAGGATTTGATGGACTATGGAATAAGGAGTGGCAAGAGCCTAAGCTTGGGGATGCCCAAGGCCCCAAGGTAATATTCAAGGACAACCAAGAGCCTAAGCTTGGGGATGCCCCGGAAGGCATCCCCTCTTTCGTCTTTGTCTATCGGTAACTTTACTTGAGGCTATATTTTTATTCACCACATGATATGTGTTTTGCTTGGAGCGTCTTGTATGATTTTATTATTTACTTATAGTTTGCCACAATCATCCTTGCTGTCCACACCTTTTGAGAGAGACACGCATGAATCATGATTTATTAGAATAGATTCTATGTGCTTCACTTATATCTTTTGAGTTAGGCAAATTTGCTCTAGTGCTTCACTTATATACTTTTAGAGCACGTCAGTGGTTTTATTTTATAGAAATTGATGAACTCTCGTACTTCACTTATATTATTTTGAGAGTCCTTAAAACAGCATGGTAATTTGCTTTGGTTATAAAATTAGTCCTAATATGATAGGCATCCAAGAGGGATATAACAAAAACTCTCATATAAAGTGCATTGAATACTATGAGAAGTTTGATTCCTTATGATTGTTTTGAGATATGAAGATGGCGATATTGGAGTCATGCTAGTGAGTAGTTGTGAATTTGAGAAATACTTGTGTTAAAGTTTGTGAGTCCCGTAGCATGCACGTATGGTGAACCGTTATGTGATGAAGTTGGAGCATGATTTATGGTTTGGTTGTCTTTCTTATGAGGAGCGCGGAATCCCTTTTTGACTCTGTACCCTTGATTCCACTATGATTATTGATCAATAGTAGAATAATCCCTTCATATAAATAGGAGACATAATTTAGATGGATATAGTAAGTCTCGCGGTCGGGGACGAGCGATGGTCTTTTCCTACCAATCTATCCCCCTAGGAGCATGCTCGTAGTACTTTGTTTTGGTAACTAATAGATTTTTGTAATAAGTATATGAGTTCTTTATGACTAATGTTGAGTCCATGGATTGTACGCACTCTCACCCTTCAACCATTGCTAGCCTCTCTTGTGCCGCGCAATTTTCGCCGGTACTATACACCCACCATACCTTCCTCAAAACAGCCACCATACCTACCTATTATGGCATTTCCATAGCCATTCCGAGATATATTGCCATGCAACTTTCCACCGTTCCATTTATTATGACACACGTCATCATTGTCATATTGCTTTGCATGATTATGTAGTTGACATCGTATTTGTGGAAAAGCCATGGTTCATCATTTTTTATACATGTCGCTCTTGATTCATTGCACATCCCGGTACACCGCCGGAGGCATTCACATAGGGTCATATTTTGTTCTAGCATCGAGTTGTAATTCTTGAGTTGTAAGTAAATAAAAGTGTGATGATCTTCATTATTAGAGCATTGTCCCATGTGAGGAAAGGATGATGGAGACTATGATTCCGCCACAAGTCGGGATGAGACTCTGGACAAAAAAATAAAAATAAAAATTAAAAGACGCCAAAAAATGAGAGATGGCCCAAAAAAATGAGAGAAAAGAGAGAAGGGACAATGTTACTATCCTTTTACCACACTTGTGCTTCAAAGTAGCACCATGATCTTCATGATTGAGAGTCTCCTATGATATTACTTCCATATACAAGTGGGAATTTTCATTATAGAACTTGGCTTGTATATTCCAATGATGGGATTCCTCAAATTTCCCTAGGTCTTCGTGAGCAAGCAAGTTGGATGCACACTGTCAGTGTCAAAACCGGCGGATCTCGGGTAGGGGGTCCTGAACTGTGCGTCTAAGGTCGATGGTAACAGGAGACGGGGGACACGATGTTTACCCAGGTTCGTGCCCTCTCTATGGAGGTAATACCCTACTTCCTGCTTGATTGATCTTGATGAATATGAGTATTACAAGAGTAGATCTACCACGAGATCGTATTGGCTAAACCCTAGAAGTCTAGCCTGTATGACTATGATTATTGTTCTTGCCTCTATGGACTAAGCCCTCCGGTTTATATAGACACCGGAGGGGACTAGGGTTGTACAAAGTCGGTTACAGAGAAAGGAATCTTTCATATCGGAACGCCAAGCTTGCCTTCCACGCCAAGGAGAGTCCTATCCGGACACGGGAGAGAACTTTGGTCTTATATCTTCACAGCCCATCTGTCCGGCCCACGTACCATAGTACGGATGCCCGAGGACCCCTTAATCCAGGACTCCCTCAGTAGCCCCTGAACCAGGCTTCAATGACGATGTGTCCGGCGTGCAGATTGTCTCCGGCATTGCAAGGCGGGTTCCTTCTCCGAATACTCCAACACAGTCTTCGGACGCAACGAACGTGTCTGGATCTGCAAAACAAATCTCACACACAACTGCAGAGAGTATAATATTTCACGAGTCCAATCCGCTGACAACTTTTGGTAATGTGATATCACGTCACCCGGTAATTATTTCGAACCGTTTTTCGGCCTGCCGCTTCGAGATGCGGCCTGATAACCCACAAGTATAGGGGATCGCAACCGTTTTCGATAAGTAAGAGTGTCGAACCCAATGAGGAGCTAAAGGTAGAACAAATATTCCCTCAAGTTCTATCGACCACCGATACAACTCTACGCGCGCTTGACATTCACTTTACCTAGAACAAGAATAAAACTAGAAGTACTTTGTAGGTGTGACGGGATAGGCTAGCAAGAAAATAAAGAGAGCGTAAACAAAAACTAGGGGCTGTTTAGATAAAAACACAACTAAAGTAAATATGGCGAGTGTGGAAAAGTGGTGGTAGGAGTTGTGGAATTGTCCCTAAGCAATTGACTATGTTACTAGACTAGTAATCACTATTGCAATTCTGTTTGAGGGAGAGGCATAAGCTAACATACTTTCTCTACTTGGATCATATGCACTTATGATTGGAACTCTAGCAAGCATCCGCAACTACTAAAGATTCATTAAGGTAAAACCCAACCATAGCATTGAAGTATCAAGTCCCCTTTACCCCATACGTAAACAACCTACTTACTCGGGTCTGTGCTTCTGTCACTCACGCCACCCACCATAAGCAAATCATGAACGCATTGCAACACCCTACAACGGGAATCCCTCACGCTTGCACGACATGGAGGGCACCATATGACAACATCAATAATAAAACATGCAACTCAAACCAATCATAGCAATTCATCAGTCACCGATAGGACAATAGAAATCTACTCAGACATCATAGGATGGCAACACATCATTGGAAAATAATATGAAGCATAAAGCACCATGTTCAAGTAGAGGGTACAGTGGGTTGCGGGAGAGTGGACCGCTGAATATAGAGGGGGAAGGTGATGGAGATGTTGGTGAAGATGACAGTGGTGTTGGTGAAGATCGCGGTGATGATGATGGCCCCCGGCAGCGCTCCGGCGCCACCGGAAGCAAGGGGGAGAGAGGCCCCCTTCTTCTTCTTCTTCCTTGACCTCCTCCCTAGATGGGAGAAGGGTTTCCCCTCTGGTCCTTGGCTCCCATGGCTTGGGAGGGGCGAGAGCCCCTCCGAGATTGGATCTATCTCTCTGTTTCTGTGTTTTGTTCTGGTTCTATTTCACCGTTTCGTGTATATATGGAGATCCGTAACTCCGATTGGCCTGAAACCTTCGCCGTGTTTTTTTTCCAAATATTAGCTTTCTTGCGGCAAAAGAAGAGCATCAACCGCCTTACGGTGGGCTCACGAGGTAGGGGCGCGCCTGTGGGGGCAGGCGCGCCCCTTGCCTCGTGACCACTTCAGGCACTGGTTCGCGTTGATTTTCCTTCCAAATTTTCCATATTTTCTAAAAATAAGCTCCGTCCGTTTTTATCCCGTTTGGACTCCGTTTGATATGGATATTCTGCGAAACCAAAACATGCAATGACATGGGACCGCACTGAGCAATCGGATCAATATGTTAGTCCCAAAATAATATAAAAAGTTGCCGAAGGTATATGAAAGTTGAATAATATTGGCATGGAACAATCAAAATTATAGATACGACGGAGACGATCAGCATCCCCAAGCTTAATTCCTGCTCGTCCTCGAGTAGGTAAATGATAAAAAAGATAATTTTTGATGTGGAATGCTACCTAGCATAATCTTGATCATATGTCTAATCATGGCATGAATATTAAGACACGAGTGATTCAAGGCAATAGTCTATCGTTTGACATAAAAACAATAATACTTCAAGCATACCAACCAAGCAATTATGTCTTATTGAAATAACATAGCCAAAGAAAGCTCATCCCTACAAAATCATATAGTCTGGCTATGCTCCATCTTCACCACACAAAATATTCACATCATGCACAACCCCGACGACAAGCCAAGCAATTGTTTCATACTTTTGACGTTTCTCAAACCTTTTCAACCTTCACACAATACATGAGCGTGAGCCATAGACATAGCACTACAGGTGGAATAGAATATGATGATGGGGGTTATGTGGAGAAGACAAAAAAGGAGAAAGTCTCACATCAACTAGGCGTATCGACGGGCTATGGAGATGCCCATTAATAGATATCAATGTGAGGAGTAGGGATTTCCATGCAACAGATGCACTAGAGCTATAAGTGTATGAAAGCTCAAACTGAAACTAAGTGGGTGTGCATCCAACTTGCTTGCTCATGAAGACCTAGGGCATTTGAGGAAGCCCATCGTTGGAATATACAAGCCAAGTTCTATATAATGAAAATTCCCACTAGTATATGAAAGTGATAACTCAAGAGACTCTCTATATGAAGAACATGGTGCTACTTTGAAGCACAAGTGTGGTAAAAGGATAGTAACATTGCCCCTTCTCTCTTTTTCTCTCATTTTTTTCTCTTTTTTTGGGCCTTTCTCTTTTTTTTTTCGTCCGGAGTCTCATCCCGACTTGTGGGGGAATCATAATCTCCATCATCCTTTCCTCACTGGGGCAATGCTCTAATAATGATGATCATCACACTTTTATTTACTTACAACTCAATATTACAACTCGATATCTAGAACAAAGATATGACTCTATATGAATGCCTCCGTGTGTACCGGATGTGCAATGATCTAGCGTAGCAATGACATCAAAAAATGGACAAGCCATGAAAACATCATGCTAGCTATCTTACGATCATGCAAAGCAATATGATGATAAATGCTCAAGTCATGTATATGATGATGATGGAAGTTGCATGGCAATATATCTCGGAATGGCTATGGAAATGCCATGATAGGTAGGTATGGTGGCTGTTTTGAGGAAGATATAATGAGGCTTATGTGTGATAGAGCGATCGTATCACGGGTTTGGATGCACCGCTAAGTTTGCACCAACTCTCGAGGTGAGAAAGGGCAATGCACGGCATCAAGAGGCTAGCAATGATGGAAGGGTGAGAGTGTGTATAATACATGGACTCAACATTAGTCATAAAGAACTCACATACTTATTGCAAAAGTTTATTAGTCATCCAAACAAAGTACTACGCGCATGCTCCTAGGGGGATAGATTGGTAGGAAAGACCATCGCTCGTCCCCGACCGCCACTCATAAGGAAGACAATCAATAAACACCTCATGCTCCGACTTCGTTATATAACGGTTCACCATACGTGCATGCTACATGACTTGCAAACGTGAACACAAGTATTTCTCAATTTCACAGTTACTCAATTAGCACGACTCTAATATCACCACCTTTATATCGCAAAACTATTGCAAGGAATCAAACATATCATATTCAGTGATCTACAAGTTTTATGTAGGATTTTATGACTAACCATGTGAATGACCAGTTCCTGTCATCTCTCTAAATAGATATAAGTGAAGCAAGAGAGTTTGACTACAAAAGATATGCCCAAGCTCTAACAAATATAATTGAAGCAAAAGAGCATTCTACAAATGGCGGTTGTCTATGTAAAGAGAAACATGCAATCCAAACTTCAAATTATATAAGTGAAGCACATGAAGCATTCTATAAAGCCATACTCAAAAGATATAAGTGAAGTGCAAAGAGAATTCTATAAATCAACCAAGAACCATCTCATACCAGCATGGTGCATAAAAGAAGAGTGAAAACTAAAAGCAAAAGACGCTCCAAGATTGCACATATCGCATGAACGAAATGAATCCGAAAACATACCGATACTTGTTGAAGAAAGAGGGGATGCCTTCCCAGCATCCCCAAGCTTAGACGCTTGAGTCTCCTTTAATATTTACTTGGGGTGCCTCGGGCATCCCCAAGCTTGAGCTCTTGCCTCTCTTCCTTCTTCTCACATCGAGACCTTCTCGATCATCGAACACTTCATCCACACAAAACTTCAACAGAAAACTCGGTAAGATCCGTTAGTATAATAAAGCAAATCACTACTCTAAGTATTGTTGCAAACCAGTTCATATTTTATTTTTGCATTTTGTCTACTGCAATATAACTTTTTCATGGCTTAATCCACTGATATGAGTCGATAGTTTCATCAAAACAAGCAAACTATGCATCAAAAACAGAATCTGTCTAAAACAGAACAATCTGTAGAAATCTGAACATTCACCATACTTCTGATACTTGAAAAATTCTGCCAAAATTAGGAAAAATAAATTTTTTTTACAGAAAGACAGTGCAGAAAGAATCAGAACCATTTGACGTTCCAGTAAAAATTTAAAATTTGCGCACTACAGCCAAAGTTTCTGTCCTGCACCGCACAAACCAATAAGCATTGTAAACATCCTAAAGGCAAACCTTGGCACATTATTTTATAATACAATGGAATTGTACAAGGGTATAATTATTTTTATTGAAAAGTTTCTGTAATTAAGATTCACAAAGTTCCCATGGACATGAACAAAGTTCAAGGACGTCCCCCACTTTCACAATGCTCGTCTCTCTAAGTTTCACTTTTCTTTTTGAAAAAGTTTTGGGTTCCCCTCTTTATTTTTGTTGTTTTTAAACTATATGAAAGCACTCAACATAAATAAATGACTCTCTAAAACTTCCGGGTTGTCTCCTTGGCAGCGCTTTCTTTAAAGCCATTAAGCTAGGCATATAGTGCTCAAGTAGTGAATCCACCCGGATCCCAAGGTATATCAAAGCCAATTTTAATTAGCAATGATTTAGCATTTAGTAGTGAGCACAAAGCAACATATATCAAGCAATGAAGAAATCTAACTCTCTTCCTATGCATCGACATGTCATAAAAGAACAATTCATGCACACAAAGTAAAGGCCAATGCATAGTATAAACAGTTTCTTGCAATTTTATCGTATTGGAAACATAGAGAGGTGGAGATATAGTTCCTCTCTCATAATAATTGAAAGTAGGAGAAGCAAGCACATGCATATTATATTCATCAAAATCATCATGTGTAGTAGTAAAAGGCAACCCATCAATATAATCCTTAATAAGTGCAAGCTTCTTCGATATAGTGTAGTCGGGAGAATTCAAAAAGATAATAGGACTATCATGCGTGGGTGCAATATCAACAATTTCATGTTTAACATAAGGAACTATAGCAAGTTCATCTCCATAAGCATAATTCATATTGGCATCTTGGCCACAAGCATCGCAAGCATCATCAAAAAGGGAAATTTCAAAAGAATCAACGGGATCATAACAATCATCATAGCAATCATCCTTCGGTAAGCACGAAGGGGAATTAAATAATGTATGAGTTGGAGGGTTACTCTCATTAGAAGGTGGGCACGGGTAGCTAATCCGCTCTTCCTCCTTTTGTTCTTCGCTCTCCTCATCATCTTTTTCATCCAATGAGCTCACAGTTTCATCAATTTCTTCTTCTATAGCTTCCTGCAAAATATTAGTCTCTTCTTGGACAACGTTAACTTCCTCAAGAAATTTATCAATATTGGCATTGAATTTATAATTTTCATAGCAATATCTAAGTATAGCAAAATTTTCAGGTCTGTAAATAGCATCATCAAAATTTTCACATGTTTTAAACAAAGATTCTATTTCATAAGCACCCATAAAAACAACAAATTCTTCTATTTGTTCCACATCATAGTAATCATATATACCTTTAGCATAAGAAGCTAAGGTTTTATTATCATTAATTCGCATGAAAAGTCAAGGTGTGGAGACTTCATCCTAGAGCAACAAGTATAATCATATCTCAAGAATAGTTCCCGAGCATACCAATGCAACATAATAAATTGATCCCATAATAGTTTCCCTTTTTGTGTCGAGCGATAATCCCTAAAGTATTCACGTTGATCCAACGTGTCTCCCATTATAAAGTTGAATGGGGCTTTCTCAGGATTATCAAAGTAGTACATAATATCTCTCGCATAATGAGAATCGGGGGTTTTAGGAGTTACCCCATCTACATGAGTAGCAAGTACCTCTAATTTTTTTGGTATTTTGTGTTCCATATCCATAACTAAAGATAAAGAACAACTAAGAACAGTAAATAAAAATTACTTAGTGATAAAGCAAACAAGCACCCACGAGAATATTCACCCCACGCTATGACTCCCCGGCAACGGCGCCAGAAAAAGGTCTTGATAACCCACAAGTATAGGGGATCGCAACAGTTTTCGATAAGTAAGAGTGTCGAACCCAACGAGGAGCTAAAGGTAGAACAAATATTCCATCAAGTTCTATCGACCACCGATACAACTCTACGCGCGCTTGACGTTCACTTTACCTAGAACAAGAATAAAACTAGAAGTACTTTGTAGGTGTGACGGGATAGGCTAGCAAGAAAATAAAGAGAGCGTAAACATAAACTAGGGGCTGTTTAGATAAAAACACAACTAAAGTAAATATGGCGAGTGTGGAAAAGTGGTGGTAGAAGTTGTGGAATTGTCCCTAAGCAATTGACTATGTTACTAGACCGGTAATCACTATTGCAATTCTTTTTGAGGGAGAGGCATAAGCTAACATACTTTCTCTACTTGGATCATATGCACTTATGATTGGAACTCTAGCAAGCATCCGCAACTACAAAAGATTCATTAAGGTAAAACCCAACCATAGCATTAAAGTATCAAGTCCCCTTTATACCATACGTAAAAAACCTACTTACTCGGGTCTGTGCTTCTGTCACTCACGCCACCCACCATAAGCAAATCATGAACGCATTGCAACACCCTACAGCGGGAATCCCTCACACTTGCGCGACACGGAGGGCACCATAGGACAACACCAATAATAAAACATGCAACTCAAACCAATCATAGCAATTCATCAATCACCGATAGGACAATAGAAATCTACTCAGACATCATAGGATGGCAACACATCATTGGAAAATAATAAGAAGCATAAAGCACCATGTTCAAGTAGAGGGTACATCGGGTTGCGGAGAGTGGACCGCTGAATATAGAGGGGCGAAGGTGATGGAGATGTTGGTGAAGATGACAGTGATGTTGGTGAAGATCGCGGTGATGATGATGGCCCCTGGCAGCGCTCCGGCGCCACCGGAAGCAAGGGGGAGAGAGGCCCCCTTCTTATTCTTCTTCCTTGACCTCCTCCCTAGATGGGAGAAGGGTTTCCCCTATGGTCCTTGGCTCCCATGGCTTGGGAGGGGCAAGAGCCCCTCCGAGATTGGATCTATCTCTCTGTTTCTGCGTTCTGTTCTGGTTCTGTTTCACTGTTTCGTGTATATATGGAGATCCGTAACTTCGATTGGCCTGAAACCTTCGCCGTGATTTTTTTCCCGAATATTAGCTTTCTTGCGGCAAAATAAGAGCATCAACCGCCTTACGGTGGGCTCACGTGGGTAGGGGGCACGCCCCCTGCCTCGTGACCACCTCAGGCACTTGTTCGCGTTGATTTTCCTTCCAAATTTTCCATATTTTCCAAAAATAAGCTACGTCCGTTTTTATCCCGTTTGGACTCCATTTGATATGGATATTCTGCGAAACCAAAACATGCAAACGAACGGGACCGACAACGGGCAATTGGATCAATATGTTAGTCCCAAAAATAATATAAAAAGTTGCCAAAAGTATATGAAAGTTGAATAATATTGGCATGGAACAATAAAAAATTATAGATACGACGGAGACGTATCACGGCCTCATTGGCATGTCTTATCAAAGCAGAGATCGTGTCCCCTTATTGCGGGATTCTCATCAATACGGGCGTGGGTAATCCAACCGTGCCGTTTGCACAGCCCTTGGGAACATGCGAGTTTTAAGGCGAGTAGGGAGGCGCTTGATATTCACGGCCTTTAGAAGGATATAAGGATTCCCTTTTTTCACCCACGCCTTCTCTCTCTGCCCTCCCAATCTCGAGCTCCAGCGCCCAAGTCCTCATCCTTTCTGCCTCAAGGAAGCACTCGACCATGTCCGGATCTGGAGGGCAAGGCAAGTGGATGGCCTCCTCCGTTAAGGAGAAGGACATCACCAAGCTTCGGGAGGCCGGGTATCTGGCAAAAGAAATCGCCCACCGGCTTTCGGCCAAGGGGCAAATCATCCCCACCCTAAAGCCCAATGAGAGGGTGGTGTTCATCCCCCATTTCGTCCATGGGTTAGGGTTTCCTCTCCATCCTTTTTTCCGCGGACTCATGTTCTATTACGGTCTAGATTTCCATGATCTAGCCCCAAACTCCTTCCTCAACATCTCGGAATTCATTGTCATGTGCGAGGCCTTCCTTTGCATTCCACCCTACTTCGGACTGTGGCTTAAGATCTTCAACCTGAAGCCGAAGGTGGTGGATGGCCAACACGCAGAGTGCAGAGGCGCCATGGTGAGCAAGATGCCCAATGTCACATGTCCCAAAGGTACTTTTGTGGAGACCGTCAAAGAGTGGCAGAAACTGTGGTTCTATATTACAGAGCCCCACGACGCCACCTGGGCCGCGGCTCCCGAATTCAAATCCGGAGCCCCAATGCGGCTCACCTCCTGGCTAGAGAAGGGACTGAATTGGTCTTCATCGGACGAGCTGATAGCGCTGCAGACGCGCATCCAGAGCATGGTGGACAAGAACATCAAGCTCGTCAATGTGATCCAGGTGATGCTAGTTTTCCGGATCCTTCCATGCCAGAGCTGGACTTGCCATTTATGGGAGTTCAATCCAGCCGAGCACCAAACCTTGCAACAGTTCTTCGGAACTACACACGAAGATATCTGGAAGGTGCTCTTTGATACGTCTCCAACGTATCTATAATTTTTGATTGCTCCATGCTATATTATCTACTGTTTTGGATATTTATGGGCTTTGGTTTACAATTATTTATTATTTTTGGGACTAACCTATTGACCCAGAGCCCAGTGCCAGTTCCTGTTTTTTCCCTTGTTTCAGTGTTTCGAAGAAAAGGAATATCAAACGGAGTCGAAACGAAATGAAACCAACTGGAGAAGTTATTTTGGAAGGAAAGCTACTGGAAAACTTGGAGTGCACGCCAGAAAGAAACAAGGAGCCACGAGGAAGGGGCGCCCTCCCCAGCGCGCCTCCACCTCGTGGGCCCTCGTGGCTCCCGGACGTATTTCTTCCGCCTATATATATCCATATACCCTAAAACTTGGGAACAGAATAGATCTGGAGTTCCGCCGCAAGCCTCTCAGTAGCCACCAAAACCAATCGGGACCCGTTATGGCACCCTTCCGAAGGGGGGAACCCTCACTGGTGGCCATCTTCATCATCCCGACGCTCTCCATGATGAGGAGGGAGTAGTTCACCCTCGGGGCTGAGGGTATGTACTAGTAGCTATGTGTTTGATCTCTCTCTCTCTCTCTCTCTCTCTCTCTCGTGTTCTTGATTTGGCACGATCTTGATGTATCGCGAGCTTTGCTATTATAGTTGGATCTTATGTTTCTTCTCCCCCTCTACTCTCTTGTAATGGATTGGGTTTTCCCTTTAAAGTATTCTTATCGGATTGAGTCTTTAATGACTTGAGAACACTTGATGTATGTCTTGCCGTGCGTATCTGTGGTGACAATGGGATATCACGTGATTTACTTGATGTATGTTTTGGTGATCAACTTGCGGGTTCCGCCCATGAACCTATGCATAGGGGTTGGCACACGTTTTCGTCTTGATTCCCCGGTAGAAACTTTGGGGCACTCTTTGAGGTTCTATGTGTTGGTTGAATAGATGAATCTGAGATTCTGTGATGCATATCGTATAATCATACCCACGGATACTTGAGGTGACATTGGAGTATCTAGGTGACATTAGGGTTTTGGTTGATTTGTGTCTTAAGGTGTTATTCTAGTACGAACTCTAGGGCTGTTTGTGACACTTATAGGAATAGTCCAATGGATTGATTGGAAAGAATAACTTTGAGGTGATTTCGTACCCTACCATAATCTCTTCGTTTGTTCTCCACTATTAGTGACTTTGGAGTGACTCTTTGTTGCATGTTTAGGGATAGTTATATGATCCAATTATGTTATTATTGTTGAGAGAACTTGCACTAGTGAAAGTATGAACCCTAGGCCTTGTTTCAACGCATTGCAATACCGTTTACGCTCACTTTTATCGCTTGCTACCTTGCTGTTTTTATATTTTCAGATTACAAAAACTTATATCTACCATCCATATTGTACTTGTATCACCATCTCTTCACCGAACTAGTGCACCTATACAATTTACCATTGTATTGGGTGTGTTGGGGACACAAGAGATTCTTTGCTATTTGGTTGCAGGGTTGCTTGAGAGAGACCATCTTCATCCTACGCCTCCCATGGATTGATAAACCTTAGGTCATCCAATTGAGGGAAATTTTCTACTGCCTACAAACCTCTGCACTTGGAGGCCCAACAACGTCTACAAGAAGAAGGTTGCGTAGTAGACATCAAGCTCTTTTCTGGCGCCATTGTCGGGGAGGCTCGGTGAGCGGCAGTCGCACCCCGTCAACTAAGCTCTTTTCTGGCGCCGTTGCCGGGGAGGTGAGTGCTTGAAGGTATATCTTTAGATCTTGCAATCGAATATTTTTTTCTTGTTTTAGCACTAGTTTAGTTTATAAAAGAAAAATACAAAAAATGGAATTAAGGTTGCCTCATATGCTTCATCTTTTTAATATCTTTCGTGAAAATGATGGGAAGGAAAATTGTGCTCAAGTACTAGAAGAAGAATTACATAGAATGCTTGGCATAAAATATGTGAATGATGAGCATGATTGCAATGTTGTTAGTATGAATTCCTTGAATATCGATGATGCTAATGATATGCAAAGCCACAAGCTTGGGGAAGCTATGTTTGATGAAGATGATATTTTTTGTCCCCCAAGCTTTGATGAGCAAATTTACTATGATGAAAGCATGCCTCCTATTTATGATGATTATTGTGATGGCACGTATGCTATAAAGAATAATGATAACCATGAAACTTGTCATCTTGATCTTAATTTTCAATCACATGATAGTTATTTTGTTGAGTTTGCTCCCACTACTGTTGATGAGAATAAATTTGCTTACGTGGAGAGTAGGAAAATTTCTATGCAAGTAGATCATGAAAAGAATGCTTTATGTGCTTTTTATATTGTTGAATTCATTGATGATGCTACTTAAAATTATTATGAGGGAGGAATATATGCTTGTAGGAATTGCAGTAATATCAAGTTTCCTCTTTATGTGCTTAAAGTTTTGAAGTTATGCTTGTTTTGCCTTCCTATGCTAGTTGATTATTGTTCCCATGAGTTGTTTGCTCACAAAATCCCTATGTATATAAGTGGGTTAGGCTTAAATGTGCTAGTCATATTCTTCATGATGCTCTCTTTATGTTTCAATTCTTATCTTTTATATGAGCATCATTGAAATCATCATGCCTAGCTAGGGGCGTTAAACGATAGCGCTTGTTGGGAGGCAACCCAATTTTATTTTAGTTTCTTGCTTTTTGGTTCTGTTTAGTAATAAATAATCCATCTAGATTCTGTTTAGATGTGGTTTTGTGTTTTAATTAGTGTTTGTGCCAAGTAGAACCTTTGGGAAGACTCGGGTGAAGTCTTTATGATCATGCTGTAAACAAACAGAAACTTTAGTGCTCACGAGATTAGCTTCAACTTTTTACTAGAGAGTTCTATTTAGTTGATTCTTTTTTCAGATGATTACTAGACAAATTCCTCAGTTCCACCAATTTATTTTAGAATTTTTGGAGTTCCAGAAGTTTGCATTAGTTACAGATTACTAAATACTGTTCTGTTTTTGACAGATTCTGTTTCCATTGTGTTGTTTGCTTATTTTGATGGCTCTACGGCTAGTAAAATAGTTTATAAACCATAGAGAAGTTGGAATACAGTAGGTTTAACACAAATATAAATAAAGAATTAGTTCATTACAGTACCATGAAATGGTGTTTTGTTTTCTTTCGCTAACGGAGCTTACGAGTTTTCTGTTAAGTTTTGTGTTGTGATGTTTTCAAGTTTTGGGTAAAGATTCGATGGACTACGGAATAAGGAGTGGAAAGAGCCTAAGCTTGGGGATTCCCAAGGCACCCCAAATATTCAAGTATAACCATGAGCCTAAGCTTGGGGATGCCCCGGAAGGCATCCCCTCCTTCGTCTTCGTTCACCGGTAACTTTACTTGGAGCTATATTTTTATTCACCACATGATATGTGTTTTGCTTGGAGCGTCATGTTATTTTATTTTGTTTTGCTTGCTGTTTGAATAAAATACCAAGATCTGAAATTATTAAATGGGAGAGTCTTCACATAGTTGCATAATTATTCGACTACTCATTGATCTTCACTTATATCTTTCGGAGTAGTTTGTCGTTTGCTCTAGTGCTTCACTTATATCTTTTAGAGCACGGTGGTGGATTTGTTTTATAGAAACTTTTGGTCTCTCATGCTTCACTTAGATTATTTTGAGAGTATTAAACAGAATGTTAATTTTCTTAATCCTAATACGCTAGGTATTCAAGAATAGTAAAAACTTTCTTATGAGTGTGTTGAATACTAAGAGAAGTTTGATGCTTGATGATTGTTTTGAGATATAGAAGTAGTGATATTAAAGTTGTGCTAGTTGAGTATTTGTGAATTTGAGAAATACTTGTGTTGAAGTTTGCAAGTCCCGTAGCATGCACGTATGGTAAACTTTATGTAACAAATTTGAAACATGAGGTGTTCTTTGATTGTCTTCCTTATGAGTGGCAGTCGGGGACGAGCGATGGTCTTTTCCTACCAATCTATCCCCCTAGGAGCATGCGCGTAGTGCTTGGTTTTTGATGACTTGTAGATTTTTACAATAAGTATGTGAGTTATTTATGACTAATGTTGAGTCCATGGATTATACGCACTCTCACCCTTCCATCATTGCTAGCCTCTTCTGTACCGTGCATTGCCCTTTCTCACATTGAGAGTTGGTGCAAACTTCGCCGGTGCATCCAAACCCCGTGATATGATACGCTCTTTCACACATAAACCTCCTTATATGTTCCTCAAAAGAGCGACCATACCTACCTATTATGGCATTTCCATAGCCATTCTGAGATATATTGCCATGCAACTTTCCACCATTCCGTTTATTATGACACATTCATCATTGTCATATTGCTTAGCATGATCATGTAGTTGACATAGTATTTGTGGCAAAGCCACCGTTCATAATTCTTTCATACATGTCACTCTTGGTTCATTGCATAACCCGGTACACCACCGGAGGCATTCATATAGAGTCATACTTTGTTCTAGTATCGAGTTGTAATCATTGAGTTGTAAATAAATAGAAGTGTGATGATCATCATTTTCTAGAGCATTGTCCCAAGTGAGGAATAAAAAAAAGAGAAAGGCTATAAAAAAGAGAAGGCCAAAAATAGAGAAAGGCCATACAAAAAGAGAAGGCCCAAAAAAATGAGAGAAAAAGAGAGAAGGGACAATGTTACTATCCTTTTACCACACTTGTGCTTCAAAATAGCACCATGATCTTCATGATAGAGAGTCTCCTATGTTGTCACTTTCATATACTAGTGGGAATTTTACATTATAGAACTTGGCTTGTATATTCCAACAATGGGCCTCCTCAAGTGCCCTAGGTCTTCGTGAGCAAGCAAGTTGGATGCACACCCACTTAGTTTCTTTTGTTGAGCTTTCATACATTTATAGCTCTAGTGGATCCGTTGCATGGCAATCCCTACTCCTTGCATTAACATCAATCGATGGGCATCTCCATAGCTCATTGATTAGCCTCATTGATGTGAGACTTTCTCCTTTTTTGTCTTCTCCACATAACCCTCATCATCATATTCTATTCCACCCATAGTGCTATGTCCATGGCTCGCGCTCATGTATTGCGTGAAGGTTTATGAGTTTGAGATTACTTAAGTATGAAACAATTGCTTGGCTTGTCATCGGGGTTGTGCATGATGAGAGCATTCTTGTGTGACGAAAATGGAGCATGACTAAACTATATGATTTCCACTGCCGCAAGCCTCTGTAGCCACCAAAAACCAATCGGGACCTGTTCAAGCACCTGCGGAGGGGGAACCTCACCGTGGCCATCTTCATCATCCCGGCGCTCTCCATGACGAGGAGGGAGTAGTTCACCCTCGGGGCTGAGGGTATGTACTAGTAGCTATGTGTTTGATCTCTCTCTCTCGTGTTCTTGATTTGGCACGATCTTGATGTATCGCGAGCTTTGCTATTATAGTTGGATCTTATGTTTCTTCTCCCCCTCTACTCTCTTGTAATGGATTGGGTTTTCCCTTTGAAGTATTCTTATCGGATTGAGTCTTTAATGACTTGAGAACACTTGATGTATGTCTTGCCGTGCGTATCTGTGGTGACAATGGGATATCACGTGATTTACTTGATGTATTGAAAGTGCGTTATATCGACTAGAGGGGGGTGAATAGGCGATTTTTATGAATTCTTCACTAAGGAATTTTACGGTGAGGAAATTCCTTAGCGAAGAACTACTTGCAGCGGAATAAGTACTCAGAAGTAAGCATAAGAGAATGCGGGCATGGTCATCATGATGAAATGAAGACAATCAAAGAGTACAGAAAGCGTAAACACAGGATAGCACAAGATGAAGACAAACAGACTGAAGAAATTGAACTGAGGAAATTGAGAAAGTCTTCAGTCAAAGTCTTCAAACACAGATATGAATGAAGACTCAACACAGTAATGAGGAAATGAAAGGGTTGAGGAGATAGAACCAGTATGGTTGGTGAAGACAATGATTTGGTAGACCAGTTCCAACTGCTGTCTCGGTTATACGTCTGGGTTGGAGCGGCTGAGTATTTAAACTCGAGGACACAGTCCCGGACACCCAGTCGTTGAGCACGCAGCTCAGGACATCAAGTCCTCACCGTATTCTCCTTGAACTAAGGTCACACAGACCTCGTCCAATCACTCGTGGTAAGTCTTCAGTCGACTTCCAAACCTTCACAGACTTGGTCACTCGGCGATCCACAATTCCTCTTGGATGCTCTAGACCATGACGCCTAACCGTCTGGAAGAAGCACAGTCTTCAAAGGTAACAAGCGTCGGATCCACGCAGGATCAATCTCTTCAGTGATTCTCAATCACTTTGGGTTTGTAGGGGTTTGGTTTTTGGGTTTTTCCTCACTTGATGATTTTCGCTCAAAGTCCTCGGAGGATGGGTTGCTCTCAAATGACAAGTGTCAAGTTCTCTCGGAGAAGTCAACCAGCTAGTGGTTGTAGGGGCCGGCTATTTATAGCCTAGGGAGTAGCCCGACATGATAAGACATAAATGCCCTTCAATGATATGACCGTTAGGTGGATAAGATATTTTGGGACAGCTGGCGCGCAGCACAACAACGGTCGGAAATTTGAATCTCAAATTCCTCGGGGCTATCATGTTCCTCATCGTAGGCAATCCATGGCGAATTCCTAACTCCTCGGTCAGAACAAATTCCTCGGCGACTGGAAGAGCTTCGTCTACATCCTCAAGAAATTGATCGAACCGTATGAGTTTTCCAAGGGCTTCACTCAAGGGATTGGTAGGTGTAGGATTTTGAGTTGAGCATCACATGGAAAATTTTCCTTAGTATTTCCTCGACCCCTTTAACAAAGCGGTGTTTCCTATGACTCAAGAAAGAGAAATGAAACTACGAAAACAAAAGTCTTCGCTTCATGTTCCTCAAATGAATACCAAGTCTTCAAGGTCACACCAATTTCTTCACTTTCAAAGTCTTCGAAAGTCTTCGAATATCAAAGTCTTCATCGAAGAACTTCATTTTAGGGTCGACTTTCTCTGTAAATATCAAACTCCTCATAGACTTATAGACCCGTGTACACTCACAAACGCATTAGTTCCTTAACCTATAAGTCTTCAATACACCAAAATCACTAAGGGGCACTAGATGCACTTACAATCTCCCCCTTTTTGGTGATTGATGTCAATATAGGTTAAGTTTTCAATGGGGATAAACATATGAAGTGTAAATACTGATATTGAGGAATTTGATTGCAAGATATAGAAGAACTCCCCCTGAAGATGTGCATAGTGAGGAATTTGCTTTTGAGGCAGTGCACATTTGAAGAGTTGAATCATGGAGATCTCCCCCTATATCTTGTAATTCATACAAGCATTTGACATACATTATGAAGAATTTGAAATGCATGATGAAATATGGTGCTTGATTGTAGCGACCTGACCCAAAATCGGTCAAATCTACGTATGCATACCATCCCAAGATCATCTTTGGTACTCACAAGACATCGATAAAGTAATCAAAGTTCAATCACACCTGAATATCATTAATCGATTCTCATATAGAGTCTTTATTACAAGGGAATAAATTCGCTCAAGGCCAACTCATGAGAAATAAACTAAAATGCTGCGGAAGCGTCGAGGTAAAGCGAGTCCATCCGACTCAAAGGGCAATCGCTAAGCGCGAGCGTAGCCTCACTCTGATCGAATATATCTCGCAACATAATACGTTGCAGCCATGTAGGTCAGCTTTTGGAATAAGTCGCAAGTTATGAAGAACAACAATAATAAAGTTACTAACTCTATATGCATATTTGGTGTGGAGCTCTAAGTTTCATCATTTTGCGTAAAGCCAATTTTATCCTACTACAGTGGACTTATTTGCAAATTATTACAAATTGTTGGTAGTTATTGAGATGGTTCCGCCAACCAATATCTCGTTCCCAAATATTATTAAGTCTTAAACCCATCAAATTAATTCATTAGAGTTAAGTGTTGAGATATCCGAATACTTCCAAGGTCCAGATGCTCAAATGTCCGTAATCGGGACACGGCTAATCGATTAGGTTATAACACTCTGCAGAGGTTTATGACTTTCCCATAAGAATCATTCCTCCTTTAAAGTCTTCGCACTTCATGGTGTTTGAAGACGGACGAATGAAACAGGTCTTCCAAAGAGTTCTTCGCCACCGCCGTACCCATCCAACCCTACCGCTCGTCTACTTCTCGTAGTACCGTCCCAGCCAGCTTCACTACAAGGGTCAACCCAGCCAGAGCCCATAATGGCTTGCGGCTGCACAGTAAGCTTCCGGTCATGGGGCATCCATCCTTCTCTTCGTGGCTGGGTGAAGCTTTCCGCAGATGTCATGGCGCTTCTCCATGCATCCCGCCACCACTGGTGCTCCAGGTGCCCGTCAACCGCCCTCCACCCAGTAGTGATTTTCCAAGTCCATCTTGATCATTGTAGTCCATGGGTTGTCATCATCATTGACTCTCACATCTTGCTTATGGATTTCACTCACCACAAATCCGTCTCACGAGCATAGCAAAATAACTACTACGTCCCGGGCCATGGTAACAAGGGATTGGTTCATCCTACCACATGATACTACTCAAGTTTAATGACTTCAAGATTTTCACTACTGCATGCAATGGTGGGGTGGTGACAACTACTAATGCACAAAAACATAGGTATAGAAATAACATGATCAAAACTTGCCTTGCTGATGATCCTCGTAAGCTAAAGAGTCGAGTAGCAAGCTTAGACTCAGAACTCTACCGAGACAAACAATAACATAATAAGCACAAAGCAAGAGGATCACACAAGATAGCAAAGATAACATAACACAACAAAACAATCAAAACCAAATCAAAAGGAAAACTCAAAGAAATCAAATTCAAAGTTTTTCCCTATTCCAAACAATAGCAAAAATAGTTTTATATAACAAAAATTCCTTAATATAACCTAATCATGGTTTTAGGTTAACTTAACAGAAAAGGATTCACTAAGTAATTAGGAGCAAAAAGAATTAATTAAAAGCTATTATAAAACTCATTTTAGGCCTAATCCAATTTCTATTAAGAAAATTAATTTAAAACTTTTATTAATTATAAATAAAAGTTCATCTAATGGAGTGACAGAAACTAACCTAGAATAACTAATCACAAGTAAAAATAAATTAATTTACTAATTAATTAATTAGGAAAACAGGAACTAATCAATTAATTAGAATTAATAGGATTCTGCCTAGAATTAATTATTTATTAATCCTAAAATACCAAAGTTAATTTCTAGGGTTTGGCAATATCAAAATAAAGTGATTGCAAAAGAATCATGCAAAAATAATTTTTCTAACTAAACTATAGCAGATTTGCTATTCTGACTAAAACAATATTAAAGCATTTTTAATTATTTTAACATAGCCAAATATATGTTTTTCAGAAACTACATAAAATTTGCAATCCAACAAAAAAGAATCACTCAAAAATAATAAACAGAATAAAAGATATACATTTTGAAATTTGAAACAAATCGCTAAAACAGAAAATCAAAATAAAAAGAAAAAGCCCAATGGGCCTATACTGTGCACTAGGCGTAGTTTAGTCTAAACGGGCCTAGGGTTAACTAACAACGAACCGGTCTAAACAAAATAAACCTAACTAAAAAAATAAACCGCTCGGCCGTCCGGTTTTCTAACTAAAACTTACCCCTTCGGGGGCTTCTAATCCTAACCCTAGGTTTAGGATCTAACGGTGGAGGGTGTTGCCGGGGACTCACCGGACTCCGGCGACGTCGACGGCGGCGGCGAGAGTGCTCGAGGCTCGAGCGGTCGGCGAAGCTTGGCGAGACGTCGGGGAGACGCGGGGGAGCTCGGGGAATGGTTCGGTGGAGTTGGGGAGGGTCGGGGTGCACCAGGGCGGCGACGGCGAGGGTTTTGGCGGCGGAGGTGAGCTCGGGCTCCGGCGTGCTTCGGGAGAGAGAGGGAGAGGGGCTCCGGCGAGGCTAAGGGGGGGAATGGGGTGCGGGGGGCTTGGCTTATATAGTCAGGGGGTCGGGTGAGGAGCAGAAGGGCATCGGGGCGATCGGGGATCCCGGATTCTTCGGATCCGTGGATCTCCGCGAGGTTCAGCGTGGGCGAGGGGAAGACGACGGGGTGGGGCCACGGGTCAGTGAGAGGGAGAGAGGAAGGGTTCGGTCGGGTGGCGGACCACGGGGTTTCGGCGAGGGGCGGGGAGTGCAACAGCTGGCTGGCTCTCTGGTGGTGGCCTCGTGGGCTGGCTTGGCTGGGCCAAAGGGGTGGCCGAGGGTGAGGTGGCGCTGGCTGGGCTCAGGTGGCTGGCTGGCGCCAAGAGTTTTTCCTTTATTTTTTAATTAAAACAAAACCAAAATAAAACCTAAACTATAAATATTTTATATAGGGTATATATATACCAAAATGATCGGGAATATTCCTTTCATTTGAACATTTTTCCAAAGGCAAAATCCAAACTTTATAAAAATCTATTTTTTTCAAATTCAAATAAAATTCAGATTTGAATTCCAATTCTTTTGGCCTTGTTTCCTCTGATATTTTTGGAGTGTCATGTTTGCTCCTCTCATACTTTTGATCAAGTATTTATCAGGCTTAGTTTTGGAATTGTTTCCCACATGCCAAAGTTTGGAATTCAAATTCAAATAACTCTGAAACTTCAAATGGCATTCAATTTCAAACAGGATGCATAGGATGCTTATCTATAATTGTAAAACATTCCAAATAGGAAATTTGGGATGTTACAAACCTACCCACCTTAAGATGAATCTCGCCCTCGAGATTCGGGTTGGCTAGCAAATAGGTGCGGATGGTCTCGACGAAGATATTCTTCGCGTTCCCAGGTGGCTTCTTCCTCGGTGTGGTGACTCCACAAAGACCTTGCAAAACTTGATGACTTTGCTGCGGGTGACTCGCTTGCAGTCTCGAGAATTTTGACGGGTTTCTCCTTGTAAGTCAAATCACCGCAAGCTGTATGGCCTCTAGGGCACTGTGTCTCTCAACGGAACATCGGCCATGTCGGCATGGCACTTCTTCAACTGAGAAACGTGGAAGACGTCATGAACTCCGGACAATCCTTCCGGCAATTCCAGCTTGTATGCAACTTCTCCACGACGCTCGAGGATTTTGTAGGGACCAATGAATCGGGTGCTAACTTTCCTTGACTCCAAACCTCTTGATTCCACGAAGTGAGACACACGAAGGTATGCTCGGTCTCCCACTTCGTAAGTCACCTCCTTGCGCTTCTCGTCGGCATAACTCTTACCGTCGTGGATGTGCTATCTTGAGCCGGTCTCGAATCAGCTTGACTTTCTCTTGAATCCTTGATAAGATCGGAACCAAAAGTGATCGATCTCCAACGCTATCCCACAGCAATGGTGTTCGCACCTCCTTCCGTATAGAGCTTGAAAGGGCCATCTTCAAACTGGATTGATAACTGTTGTTGTATGAGAACTCTGCGTCGGCAAATTATCATCCCAGCTAGACCCATAGTCTAGCACACAAGCTCTCAACATGTCTTCCGTAATCTGATTGACTCTCTCGGTCTGTCCATCATGCTCATGATGAAAGGCTGTCTTGAATTCCAGCCTCGTACCCAAAGTTTCATGCAATTGCTTCCAAAACTTTGAGGTAAACTGCGTTCCTCTATCGACACGATTTTCCTCGGAACTCCATGCGATACACGATCCTGGTCATGTATATCTTGGCCAACTTGGCACTGGTATAGGTAGTCTTCACGGAATGAAGTGAGCTACCTTAGTCAAACGATCAACTACTACCCAGATAGAATCATAACCTGAACGGGTCCCGGTAATCCTGTGATGAAATCCATACCAAGTTTCTCCCATTTCCAATCGGGAATCGGCAAAGGTTGAAGTAACCCTGCTGGCTTCGATGTTCGCCTTCACACGTTGGCAAACATCGATACGGCCACGTGCTCGGCAATGTCCTTCTTCATACCGTCCACCGAAACTTTGCTTCAAATCCAGTACATCTTGGTGTTGCGGGGTGAATCGAGTACGGTGAATCATGTGCCTCTGTAGAATTAGCTTCCCGAGCTCGGGATCATTGGGCACATATATCGATCCTCAAACCATATAGTTCCATGTTCATCCTTTCGGAATCCTTTAGCTTTTCCATCCTCCATCTTTTGCTTAATCTCATCGATTTCCTTGTCCGACTTCTGGGCTTCACGAATCCTTTCGGTCAAGGTGGACTGAACTTCCAGGGTGGCAACAAATCCTTTCGGAACTATCTCCAGTCGGAGATCTTTGAGGTCATCAACCAACTCCTGGGGTAATCCTCCTGCGGTAAGAGTGTTCACATAACTCTTACGGCTCAAAGCATCTGCTACAACATTGGCTTTACCGGGGTGGTAATGCAATCTCATGTCATAGTCCTTTATCAACTCTAGCCATCTCCTCTGCCTGAGGTTCAATTCCTTCTGCGTGAAGATATATTTCAAACTCTTGTGATCTGTGTAGACATCACAACGATTTCCGATGAGGAAATGTCTCCAAGTCTTGAGTGCATGCACTACATTTGCTAACTCCAAATCATGCGTGGCATAATTCATCTCATGAGGCCGTAGCTGTCCGGAGGCATAAGCTACAACCTTACCTTCCTGCATCAATACTCCTCCGAGTCCTTGACGAAAGCGCCTAATAGACCTGGTATTCCTTATGTATGTCCGCAATATCAATCTTTGGAGCTGTGACCAACCGTTTCTTCAATTCTCAAAACGGCCTCACATTCCTCGGTCCAAACATACTTGGCTTCCTTCTTCAACAGCTCACCATGGGCTTGGCAATCTTCGAAGTTCTCAATGAACCTCCGATAATATCCTGCAAGTCCGAGAAAACTGCGGATCTCCTTGATCGAGGTGGGTGACGCCATTCGGTGATGATTCAACCTTGGCGGGATCAACTGCTATTCCTTCTCCTGAAATAACATGTCCGAGGAATCCAACTTCCTTCAACCAAAATTCACATTTGCTGAATTTGGCATACAGTGATGTTCTCGAAGTTTCTCGAAACTAGACGCAAATGTTCCTTATGCTCTTCCTCGCTCTTGGAGAATATCAATATGTCATCGATGAACACCACGACAAACTTGTCCAAATACTCCATGAACACCTTGTTCATCAAATTCATGAAGTATGCAGGAGCATTAGTCAATCCAAATGACATGACGGTATACTCAGATAAACCATACCGTAGTGAATGCTGTTTTGGGTATATCCTTTTCACGAATTTTCAATCGATGGTACCACGATCAAGATCGATCTTAGAGAATACCTTGGCTCCAACAAGCTGATCAAACAAGTCATTGATCATGGGCAGAGGGTACTTGTTCTTGATGGTTACTTCGTTCAATGCACGGTAGTCCACAACCATCCTCAAGCTTCCATCCTTCTTCTCTACCAAAAGAACTGGGGCTCCCCAAGGTGATGAGCTTGGACGAATATATCCTTTCTCCAATAACTCATTTATTTGTTCCTTGATCTCTTTCAACTCATTCGGTGGCATCCGATAAGGTCTCTTAGATATTGGGGCTGTGCCGGGCAATAACTCAATCAGAAACTCAATGTCTCTGTCCGGTGGCATTCCTGGTAATTCCTCCGGGAACACATCGGGAAATTCTTGCACCACTGGCACTTCCTCCTGAACAACTCCCGTGAGGGAATGCACCTGATTCTTCATCTGGCTGTGCCGGGCTACATACTTGATCCTCTTCTGCTCAGGGGTGGTGAGCAGAATAGACTTGCTGGCACAGTCAATGTTCCCTTCATACTTTGACAACCAATCCATGCCTAGGATTACATCCAAGGTCTGCGTTTCCAACACTATGAGTTCTACGGGAAATTTGTGGTTCCCGATGTTGAGGTTTGCAGGACAGCTTAAACCTGCCATCATTTCTCCTCTGCGGGAACCGACGCGGAGGGGCTTCTAAGGGTTCTAGTCGTAATCCGTACTTATCCACAACTACCCTTGATATGAATGAATGCGTTGCACCGAATCAAATGTAGAACCAAAACTGAACGTGAATTCAATAAAACTTACCAACCACGTTGTTCGGCTGATCATAGACGTTCTCCACGTCGATGTGATTCACTTGAGCACGAGGAAGGGATTGGGCTTCTTCGCTGAGCCTCCATTGCCATTCCGTTCCTCTGCTTGGCCTCCGGGCGTCGGTGGCGTAGTGCCCTGTCTTCCGCACTTGAAGCGGTAATGTGGCTCAGATCCTTCGGAGCCGGGGCAGAACGGTGCTGATTTCCATTACCACTGCCATTGCCATTGCCATGGCCTGACTTGTTGTCCTGGCTGCGGTTGTTTCCATTTCCACCATGGTTATGACCTCCATGGTTATGGTGGATGTGCCCTCCCGAGTACGGTGCATAGCGGGCTTCACTGAGCTCTGAATTGTGCTTCCCCGGCTGTACTTCCTCTTGCGGCTTTCTATCTGCTGCTGCTTGCCTTCCGTGATGGTGGCCTTGTCTACCAGCTCCCGGTAGTTGTTGAAAGTAGCCACGATAAGCTGCATGCTCAATTCATCATTGAGTCCCTCCAGAACTTCTCACCTTGGCGGCATCGGTGGCCACATCATCGAGGGCATAGCGGGCAAGCTTGCTGAATTCCTCCACGTCTTCGTGCCACATGCGATTTCCTGGCGTAAGTTGCGGAACTCACGCTTCTTCGACTCATGGCTCCAGATGAGACATGAGCAAGTCGAAAACTGCTGGAATTGATCCCAAGTGATGCCACCCAAGGGAAAAGTGGCGGTGTAATTCTCCCACCAAGAAGCTGCAGGTCCATCCAGTTGATGCGCTGCAAAGCACACCTTCTCGAAGATCGGTGCATCCAACGGTGACTAGCTCTCTTCCAATCTTGCGGAGCGATCCGTCACCACAATCGGCTCGGTGCTACTAGAGAACACCGGCGGATTCAACCTCGTAAATCGAGTCAAGTTGTCCACAGTGGGTGGTGGTGGTGGCGGTGGATTGTTGGCGGGTTGTTCGATTCTCAATCGGGAGCTGCATCGATGCATTCTGCTGCTGGAGCAGCTGGGTGAGCTCCGCGGAAACCAAAGTCACGCCCTGGAGGCATCTGGTGTTTTGGAGTGGATGAGAAATTTAGAATAGAACAAGGGTCTATGAGAATAACACTACCCATATGAATGCACAATCATAACACACCAATCATTTATTCATTCCACTCAAACATGGTTCAAACTCGATTACAAAAGCTCATGACTAATCGAAGGAAAATCATCGGCCTAACTGATCGATTTAAAAAGTAAAAGATAACATGGTGGTCGACTAAAAGTCTCCATCGCTGGCGCCTCCTCTTGGGGTTTCCTTGGTGGTACTCCTTCAAAATCCTGATCATTGCTCACGAGGGTGCTTCATCTCCACTCGGGTAAGGTCCTCTCCCAAGTCCATCTTTTCCTCAATCGCGGCAAGCTTCATCTTCGGTCGTCGACTATCTCCATGAAGTCCGTGATTTCTTCCTCATGGCCAAGGAAGTCTGCGAGCCTTCTCCTCCAGTTCGATTCATGAACAAAAGCTTCCGTGTGTCTTGAGTTACGGCGAGCCTGAATCTCCGCTTCGAGAAGACACTCCAAGTCCTGAATGTACGAGAGTGGAATCGCCCTCGATGGTACGGATGATATCTCCATTCCTTGCCTGCGAGAAACCATGGCGAGGTCTCGAGTGGTCGAGCTCGGTCTGTACTCCTCTCGGAGATGTCCAAGTGCTCGGTAGATCGCCACGTCCCTTCCGATGATCCAGTTGAACTCGGTGAACTCAAAGTTGATAGGCTCCGTCGTCCTCCAAAGGTCCTCCACGGGATATGCACCTCAATCTCAGAAGCGGTGTCCGCGGAAGTGCATTAGTGGGTTTCCCGGTGATCGAGGGCGAGCAATCTTCAGCAGCTTCACCATCTGGACCAGCTTCCTTCCGAAGGGCATCGCCTCATCGGGCTGGCGTAACTCCGGAGCAAACTGGGGTGAACTCGACGGCCATCTAGAATGTTGCAAAGGAGAGAAGAATCGAGAATAGATCGGGGAAGAATTATAGAATGAAAGAGGGTTTCAAAGTAAATGGTCTCGCTTATGGCTTTCCGATCCTAGGGGTTACGATCCTACGGTCAGCGTGTGCTCGATACCATCTCTGTGAGCGACCTGACCCAAAATCGGTCAAATCTCCGTGTGCATGCACCATCCCAAGATCATCTTTGGTACTCACAAGACATCGATAAAGTAATCAAAGTTCAATCACACCTGAATATCATTAATCGATTCTCATATAGAGTCTTTATTACAAGGAATAAATTCGCTCAAGGCCAACTCATGAGAAATAAACTAAAATGCTGCGAAGGCGTCGAAAGCGAGTCCATCCGACTCAAAGGGCAATCGCTAAGCGGGCGTAGCCTCACTCTGATCGAATATATCTACGCAACATAATACGTTGCAGCCATGTAGGTCAGCTTTTGGAATAAGTCGGCAAGTTATGAAGAACAACAATAATAAAGTTACTAACTCTATATGCATATTTGGTGTGGAGCTCTAAGTTTCATCATTTTATGTAAAGCCAATTTTATCCTACTACAAAGGACTTATTTGCAAATTATTACAAATTGTTGGTACTTATTGAGATGGTTCCGCCAACCAATATCTCGTTCCCAAATATTATTAAGTCTTAAACCCATCAAATTAATTCATTAGAGTTAAGTGTTGAGATATCCGAATACTTCCAAGGTCCAGATGCTCAAATGTCCGTAACCGGGGACACGGCTAATCGATTAGGTTATAACACTCTGCAGAGGTTTGCGCACTTTCCCCGCAAGAATCATTCCCTCCTTTAAAGTCTTCGCACTTCATGGTGTTTGAAGACGGGACGAATGAAACAGGGTCTTCCAAAGAGTTCTTCCGCCACCGCCGGTACCCATCCAACCCTACCGCTCGTCTACTTCTCGTAGTACCGCCCAGCCACTTCACTACAAGGGTCAACCCAGCCAGAGCCCATAATGGCTTGCGGCTGCACAGTAAGCTTCGGTCATGGGGCATCCATCCTTCTCTTCGTGGCTGGGTGAAGCTTTCCGCAGGATGTCATGGCGCTTCTCCATGCATCCCGCCACCACTGGGTGCTCCAGGTGCCCACAACCGCCCTCCACCCAAAGAGTGATTTTCCAAGTCCATCTTGATCATTGTAGTCCATGGGTTGTCATCATCATTGACTCTCACATCTTGCTTATGGATTTCACTCACCACAAATCCGTCTCGAGCATAGCAAAATAACTACTACGTCCCGGGCCATGGTAACAAGGGATTGGTTCATCCTACCACATGATACTACTCAAGTTTAATGACTTCAAGATTTTCACTACTGCATGCAATGGTGGGGTGGTGACAACTACTAATGCACAAAAACATAGGTATAGAAATAACATGATCAAAACTTGCCTTGCCGATGATCCTCGTAAGCTAAAGAGTCGAGTAGCAAGCTTAGACTCAGAACTCTACCGAGACAAACAATAACATAATAAGCACAAAGCAAGAGGATCACACAAGATAGCAAAGATAACATAACACAACAAAACAATCAAAACCAAATCAAAAGGAAAACTCAAAGAAATCAAATTCAAAGTTTTTCCCTATTCCAAACAATAGCAAAAATAGTTTTTATATAACAAAATTCCTTAATATAACCTAATCATGGTTTTAGGTTAACTTAACAGAAAAGGATTCACTAAGTAATTAGGAGCAAAAAGAATTAATTAAAAGCTATTATAAAACTCATTTTAGGCCTAATCCAATTTCTATTAAGAAAATTAATTTAAAACTTTTATTAATTATAAATAAAAGTTCATCTAATGGAGTGACAGAAACTAACCTAGAATAACTAATCACAAGTAAAAATAAATTAATTTACTAATTAATTAATTAGGAAAACAGAACTAATCAATTAATTAGAATTAATAGGATTCTGCCTAGAATTAATTATTTATTAATCCTAAAATACCAAAGTTAATTTCTAGGGTTTGGCAATATCAAAATAAAGTGATTGCAAAAAGAATCATGCAAAAATAATTTTTCTAACTAAACTATAGCAGATTTGCTATTCTGACTAAAACAATATTAAAGCATTTTTAATTATTTTAACATAGCCAAATATATGTTTTTCAGAAACTACATAAAATTTGCAATCCAACAAAAAAGAATCACTCAAAATAATAAACAGAATAAAAGATATACATTTTGAAATTTGAAACAAATCGCTAAAACAGAAAATCAAAATAAAAGAAAAAGCCCAATGGGCCTATATCATGCACTAGGCGTAGTTTAGTCTAAACGGGCCTAGGGTTAACTAACAACGAACCGGTCTAAACAAAATAAACCTAACTAAAAAAATAAACCGCTTCGGCCGTCCGGTTTTCTAACTAAAACTTACCCTTTCGGGGGCTTCTAATCCTAACCCTAGGTTTAGGATCTAACGGTGGAGGGGGATTGCGGGGACTCACCGGACTCCGGCGACGTCGGCGGCGGCGGCGAGAGTGCTCCGAGGGCTCGAGTCCCGCGAGCTTCAGCGAGACGTCGGGAGACGCGGGAGCCTGGGAATGGTTCGTGGAGTTGGGAGGTCGGGTGCACCAGGCGGCGACGGCGAGGGTTTTGGCGGAGGTGAGCTCGGGCTCAGGCGTGCTTCGGGAGAGAGAGGAGAGGGCTCGGCGAGGCTAAGGGGGAATGGGGTGCGGGGGCTTGGCTTATATAGTCGGGGTCGGTGAGGAGCGGAAGGGCATCGGGCGATCGGGATCCTGGATTCTTGGGATCCGTGGATCTCCGCGAGGTTCAAGCGTGGGCGGGGAAGACGACGGGTGGGGCCACGGGTCGATGAGAGGGAGAGAGGAGGTTCGGCGGGTGGCGGACCTCGGGGTTTCAGCGAGGGGAGGTCTGTGCAGCTGGGCTGGCTCTCGGCTGGCTGGCCTCAGTGGGCTGGCTTGGCTGGGCAGGCGGGGTGGCCGAGGTGAGGTGGTGGCTGGCTGGGCTGGGTGGCTTCTGGCGGCGCTCAAGAGTTTTTCCTTTATTTTTTAATTAAAACAAAACCAAAAATAAAACCTAAACTATAAATATTTTATATAGGGTATATATATACCAAAATGATCAGGGAATATTCCTTTCATTTGAACATTTTTCCAAAGGCAAAATCCAAACTTTATAAAATCTATTTTTTCAAATTCAAATAAAATTCAGATTTGAATTCCAATTCTTTGGCCTTGTTTCCTCCGATATTTTTGGAGTGTCATGTTTGCTCCTCTCATACTTTTGATCAAGTATTTATCGAGCTTAGTTTTGGAATTGTTTCCCACATGCCAAAGTTTGGAATTCAAATTCAAATAACTCTGAAACTTCAAATGGCATTCAATTTCAAACAGGATGCATAGGATGCTTATCTATAATTGTAAAACATTCCAAATAGGAAATTTGGGATGTTACATTGATGTAATCCAGCATGCGTGCGATAACATTAATGAGGAACAAGCATGCAGAATAACACATCAAGAGTATCAGAGCTCAAAAGAATTTGAGCTAGTATCAGAGCATAGTGCAAGAGCACAGTGCATCAAAAAGTATCAAAGCACCATCGGGTTTAAGATTACAACTCCATCCAATAAAAGTTTCAGAAGAACGAGAGTTGTAACTTAACAAAAAAAATTGCCCATATAATAGACCCGCTTGAAGACTAACTCAAATTTCTCCCCTTTGTCATCGAATGACCAAAAGGATCGGCGAGGACTAACGCCTCAAGAATTTCAAGTTGAAGAAGGAGCGCCAGCGTTTTAGGGCCGTTTGTTGTAGTAGGGCCTGCAGCGGTGTCGTCCAAGTCTTCATTTTCATCGATTGTCGCGCGATGAAGAATAGGAGCTAGCCACCAAGGAAGGAACTTTGACCTTCTTGTATTTCTTCTGAGGAGGTGCGCACCACCAAATTCTTCCTTGAGTCCCATTGTCGCCGATTCTTCCAAGATCAGAGACATTTGAAAGAACAGCCCAGGTTCGTTTGAAGGTTTCATGGAGGTAGTAGTGGTTTTTCTTCACTGCATTGTGTGTAGAGGTCATGTTGTGAAGAATGGAACCAAACTGATGCTTGACCCATTTATGATTGCGATCAACCTTCTGATGAAGACTAAGGAGTAACTCACGATCAGTCATCACCCTGGGTGCAGTAGCTTGAGGACTTTGCTTGACTGAGGTATTTGCGGCAGAGTCATGTGTGGCAGAGTCATCGTTGGTGGAGTAGGATGCTGCTTTGCGAGACTGTCCATCCAATGGACGAATGCCTTCATCGATCACAGCAGTAGCCTTGCCCTTGTCATCAGCTGAGGTAAATGTCCGTTTGAGGACTTCAATCGGGGGCAAGTAGCTGCAGTGGTTCAGAGTATCAGCCTTATAATTGAGTGAAGACCTTGTCCTGATGAATCTCATTATCCAAGGCGCATAAGGCTTCAGCTCAAATGGTGACATTGCAATGTTTGCCAGAGTCCTCATGAAGAAATCATGAAAGTTGACGGGAACACCATGGATGATATTGAAAAGCATATTCTTCATGATGCCAACGACTTCTTCATCATTTGAGTCGTGGCCTTTGATAGGACTCATTGTCTTCGTCAGAATCCGATAGACAGTCCGAGGCACATACAATAATTCCTTGACGAGGAATTTGGTTCTTGGGGCCTGCCTTGGCTTCAAAGGCTTCATCAAGACTTGCATATAGTGATTTGAAAGTTCGGTTCATTGTAGATACAACGAGCACCATCAAGTGGAGGACCGAGTGGTAGGGCATGAAGCAATTCAGATTCTTTGGTGCCTTGTAGTGAGTATTTTCGGACATCCAGTCTAACACCCATGAGTTCACGTCTTCAGCGTCTCCGGTGATGTGCAGCGTTGCATAGAATTGAAGAATGAGTTCTTCATTCCAGTCACAGATATCAGTGCAGAAATTCAGAAGTCCTGCGTCGTGAAGAACACAGAGGACTGGCTCGAAGCCTGGCAGAGACTCCATATCCACATGAGGAATATGAGCATGATCGAAGACTTTGTCTTTATTGAAGAGCACTGAGGAATAGAAATTGTCTTGGCTGGCAGTCCAGAAACGCCTCTTCCTTATGCGAGCAGAATCATATGGATTGTAATCAGTGAAGAATACGTGCTCGCTGAAGAAGTCTTCAACCTTGAACTTTTGCTTTGTTGAGAAGGGATCCTTTGGCTTTGGCAGTGGAGTGTCAGTGAGTTGCATCACGACCTCGTGAATCGCAATCTCAGTGTTCTTCAGTGAGGAATTTCTTGTTCCTCAACAGTGCGATCGAGGATCAGCAAGACAGAAGAGTTCATCAGCGCTAGTGGCTGGAATTTCTTCATGGATGATGAAGTGGGATGAGTTTCTTCAGATCCCATTTGAACAGCTAGAGCAGGGGGCTGAGGTATCTGTTGGATTGGGGTGAAGAGTGGAGAATTTGGATGCTGACTTTCCCAAAAGTCATCGTTCATCACCGGCGTTGTGCTTCCAATATCCACATCTTCTTCAAGTTCCTCAACACCGCCTCTTCACTGTGAACTGAGGCATAGGCGAGAAATGATTGGGGTTGAAGGATTGCTTCCACTTCAATTTCTTCATCAATCTGCTCGACGAAGCAGCAGAATGATTTTCTTCATCGAGATCGCTTGGGATCACATAATCTTCATCAAAAGGAACAAGGTCCTTTGATGGAATTGAGGAAATTGGAACAGCATCAATAGGATTTTCAAAGGAGCTGGTCATTGGCTTCATTTTCTTCGCAGAGTCAAGAATTTGACGCTTGGTGATGCTTTCCGTTTCTTCACAGCAGAGCTCGCTTCTGCAGCCTTGGTCTTCTTCACATCGAGGCGGATGGAAGAATTGGAGTTGGTGTTGGCGCAGGAGGAGCCGAGCAATCTGGTTGATTTTCCTCAGCGCAATCGATGCAATTGCCTGTCTTGTTCGATTTCTTGAGCGCACCACTAGTGGATGCCCCGGCAATTTCTTCGGTAATTTGGAATGAGATCATCAGCCTGGAACTAGCATTTTCTTCAAGCCTTGAACTTCATCAGCGGTCTTGGCATGTTCTTCATCTGCTGAGTGAGGCTCCACTGAGGAATTTCTTGTTGCGTTGGGGCAGCAACATTGGTGAACTTCTTCGTCGAGGTTGATGAATGTAACCTTGGCCCCTTGCCAATCAAAGATAATAAGCATCAAGTTTTCTTTGAGGTCTTGAATTTCGTCTGGACCTTGAGAAGTTCCTCGGTGTCATTACGACAACGTTTTCTTCGTGAACTTCTCCTTTCGTATTGAGCTTTCTTGATCTCTCTTGCCTTTTCAAACTTCCATTTCTCTTGATGATGAAATGGGTCAAGATATGACTTTGTCCAGAGTCGATGAAAGTCGAGCATAGGGGTGTTTGGATCCTTGTGCCGAGATCAATATAATCGAGGATTTTCCTTGGATCCAACAGCAGTGGCACAGATGTGCCTTTGGCTCTAGCGACCCTTTCTTGGCGATCTCGATGATTTCCATAAATTCATCATCATCAGCCTCATCATCTTGGTGGCTCTTGGGCGACTGTTTCTTCTTAGGACTTGGCCGAGGACCTCGTCCAGCTGTGGCCTTAGTCTTCAGCAGAGTCGGGCCAGATGAATACTTTGGTGCAGCTGAGGAACTTGCTGAAACACAGCAGGCAATGGAGAAGCCTGCAGTCCTTTGGCATGTGGCCAGATGCATAGGTGCTGAGGACTTTGTCGGAACTGCTGAGGACTTGGGAGGAGCTGAGGATTTTGGAGGAGCTGAGGATTTTGGAGGAGCAGGAGCAGCATGAGGAATTGGCCGTGAGGGCATTGCTGAGGAACTTGGCCGTGAGGGCACTGTTGGTGAAGCACTTGGCTTGTGTGCGGGCTTCTTTGCCATAGATTTTCTTGGCTTGACAGAGGCCTCAGGGGCAGCAGCAGTGGTAGAGTCCTCATTGAATTTCCTCACTGCCTCATTGGCTTGTCTTGCCAACTTGGCTTGGCGCTTGGCCCATTCTTCAGAAAGTCCTCACCACGCTTGATCTTTGGTGGGGTCGACTTCTTGACCAGGTGCCAATGGAGCTCTTGGGCATGGAGGATTGAGTCTGAATTTCTTCATGTACTTTGGAGTTACATATCGGTACTCCCTCCATTCCCTTGCCCATATCCGTTCAATCCTTTGGATGCGCACCTTGCGCTGATTTTTGTTCTCTTTGCGAACTCGGCTTCATCAGTGTGCAATAATCAGCATATATTTCCTCGGGGATTTCAAACGCGGTCATGACCTCGGGCCTCTTTCCTCCCTTACGTGGCTTCTTTCCTTCGCCATATTCTTGGTGAGGAATTTGAACAAACGAATTCTCTCAAGAAGTATGCAACTTTTCTTCGAGGAACACCGCAAATGAGTTAAGTTGATGAGAACCTAGTGATTCAGCGATGGACATGAGTACTGTGAGCAGAGTATAGTTGCGAGGAATTTGGAGAGGTCATATCGTTCTCGTAAGTTTTTTCAAAAGAACAAGTTTTGAGGATTTTGACGGATGAGCCTTGAAGAATTTCACTAAGCATTCTTTGTCTTAGGTTCGAGTTATACAGATCGAGGATCCACACAATTGAGGAATAAAAAAATCGATTGCTTAGAGAAACGAATCAAGAGCATATAACTACTGAGGTGTTTGTGTGTGAGGATTTGAAGAATAAAACACCTTTGAAGATTTTGTAGTGTAAAATTTAGATCAACGAGGGCAGTAAAAGTAACTTTTAATTACCTAAATGAAGAACACGACAACTGGGTGTTGTAGATGTGAAGCTCGTGCTGCTCAGATCTTCCACGCCCTAACTTGGCGGAGGAAGACAGCTCTGACGGCGGCGGAGTGAGGATTTCCATGATCGGCGAGCGAAATCGTCGGCGAGAGTCGAGGCAGCGAAGCTCTTCCTCACCGGCGACGATGGAGTAGCGGCGGGCTGGGTTTGAGGAGCTCGGCGAGAGAGAGAGGTCGGCGGAGTAAAAGAAGTGAGGATGGAGAGAGGGGTATTTATAGAGGCAGTGAAAAACTGTTCGTCCAAAGATTTAGGACGAACGTGCCCCTGACCATTCTCCTTCTCACGACATGTGTCACCCACGTACTGTGTAGTGGAGATCGTGTATGATCGCGGGTGAGCAAAATAATGCATCGTGGGATGCGGAATGGTTTGAGCGGCAAAACCGTAAGTTAGGATAAGATCAGTTTTAAAGTTTCGTTCGCAATTTCTTTAGCTGACAAGGACACAGTGAAGAGTTTGAACGAGTTTCAAATAGAACGCACATGAAGAATTTGTGAATAGATTGGGTTGAGTATAGCATAGAGGGAAGGGTCGATCACATTCACTTAGCGAGAAAAAAATGACTTGAAGAAATAGCCATAAGTGAATCTTGAGAGGACATAAACCCATATATATATATATATATATATATATATATATATATATATATATATATATATATATATATATATTGCCAATGAAGAAAAACGCGGAAACAATGAAGATTTTGCAAAGTTGAAGAATTTGAAAAAGCGAAGAATTTCAAAACCGAGGAAAAACTCAAATTGAAGATTTTCAACTTTGGTGGTGGCGTGACCCACAGTATAAGAATGATGATTTCAGACACGCATACAATTGTCGTAGGTTCGAGAATCAAATTCTTCATTAATTTCTTCACACTTGAGTGTTATTCTTCATTGATTGAAGAAAATGTTTCTTCATCGTTGCACATCTAAGTCATCAATTTTGCATAAGTGTCGGGATGTGTGTCCTTTTCAAAGAACGTTCAAGATTCTAAGATATTTAGCTCATACCGCAACTTGCTAAATCTCTTCTCATCCAAGGGCTTAGTGAAGATATCGGCTAGCTGTTCTTCAGTCTTCACATGCTCAATGGAGATGTAAGCCCTTCAACACATGATCACGAAGAAAATGATGGCGAATTTGAATGTGCTTTGTCTTGAGTGCTGAACTGGTTGTGAGCAATCTTGATGGCACTCTCATTGTCACAATGAGAGGCACATTCTTCACGTTGATGCCGTAGTCCTTGAGAGTTTGCTTCATCCACAGCAATTGAGCACAACACGAGCCAGCAGCAATGTATTCAGCTTCCGCGATGAGCGGTGATACAGTTACTGTTTCTTCGAGGACCAACGGACCAAAGATCGTCAGGAAATGACAAGTACAAGATGTTGACTTGCGGTCCACGATCACCAGCATAGTCAGTCGAATATCAATGAGATCAAAAGTAGAGCCCTTGGGGTACCATAATCCTAGTGTTGGTGTGTGAGCTAGATATCGAAGAATATGCTTCACAACCTTATGGTGTGATTCCTTGGTGCAGCTTGAAATCGGGCACACATGCAAACACTAAGCATTATATCTGGCCTAGATGCACATAAGTACAATAGAGAACCAATCATGGAGCGGTATACCTTGTGATCAAGTCAATACCATTTTCATCAATGCATAGATGGCCATTTGTGGGCATAGGAATTTTAGCGCTTTGCAATCTTGCATGCGAATTTCTTGAGGACATCTTTGATATATTTCTCCCGAGATATGAATATGCCATTGTGTTGTTGATGAATTTGAAGACCTAAGAAGAATTTCAACTCTCCCATCATAGACATTTGATATTCTTCACTCATCATATAGGCAAATTCATCACTATAACGTTGGTCAAGATGCAGCCAAAGATAATATCATCAACATATATTTGACACACAAACAGTTCACCATCATATGATTTAGTAAAGAGAGTAGGGTCGAGTGAACCGGGTGTGAATCCATTTGTCGGTGTACTAGAGTAGGGGTACCCTAGTATCCCGAACTTCGTGCCGCAGGCGATTCAGCACCAGCGGCAAGGCTTACCTAGTGACCGCCAAGGTCCTCCGCGGCTCCTTTGGAGCCATTCAAAAATAAAGTATCCAAGGCCCCGACAAGAGGAGCTTGCCGGGAAGGCCACTCAAGGCACGAAGGAAACAAGACCCCGACAAGAGGAGCTTGCCGGGAAGGCTCGGTGAGCGACAAGCTTCCGAGTGCGATAAGGGTTCAGCAGCGGCAAGGCGCTTGCAGCGGCAGCAACTCTCTTCATCTCGCTCCAGCTCATCCGCCAGCGTGTCGCCGTGGGGCTATTCCGAACGCAGCGTGTCAAGGGGCTGTGCAGCCAGCGGAGAGCAGCGATAAGCGGCGACACAAGAAGGCCATCGTGGCGAGCGGTGGCGCTCTGACGGTCCCTTTCCGCTGTTTAGGCGACATGGGCCGGGCATTTATTGCCTTTGTCCCTTGCCGTCGAGTTAGGTATAAGACAACTTTGTACAAAGTAGCTGTACCAACCGCAACTCATTTTTCCCATTTACCCTTGTTCACGTTGCCACCTGTGGTGACCCCTTGAGCCTATAAAAGGAGGCCCATGTGCAACGTAGAAAGGGTTCGGCTGGTTCGACTCATTCGAGACTACACTCACTCAAGCTAGGTTTTGTAGCTCTCATTGCTCCCTAGCAAGAACACAATACAATCAACCAAGCAGCAGTAGGAGTATTATCTCTCCGGAGAGCTCGAAGCTGGGTAAACTGCTCGTGTGCATCGCCTCGATCGCTCTTCGTGCAATCTCCGCCTCACCGAACCACAAGGGACTCGGTCCGCCAGTCCCATAGGTGTTAGTGGGTCACGATCAACTTCCCGACATCTTTGGCGCGCCCGGTAGGGCGTCGAGGCTGTGTGAACCTGATCCGGCGTTCACACGAGCAACAATCTTCATCATCTTCATCAACATGCCACCAAGAAGAAGGCTTGGCGGCAGCGAGCCGTCGCGTCAAACCCACCACCACCGGCCGCGAGTGGTGGGGAAGACGCTTGGCGGAGGCAAGCGTCATCGAGGGAGCCCACGATGCTGCCAAGTCCAAGGACAAGGCGGCGCAGACCTTGGCGTCCGGATATGTACCGCGTCCATCTCAGGAGACGCGAGACCGACAGCGTCATGGTGCTCGCAGCACCATACGCTCGTTGGATCAAGGCCAAGCTGGAGGTTCCCGAAGCCCTCGGGACCAGCATGCACGCCAGCATGCTGGTACGAGCGGAGTACGATCGCCTGGACGGGATGCTGCTCCTTCTAACTTGGTTAGAAGTCCGAGCATATCCGTTCCTCGCACCGTCACGCCATTGCCACCCACCACTCCAGCGAAGCCTTGGCGAGAGCTCAATCGCTTCTAGACTACCCTCCAGCGGCCGACAAAAGTCGGCGAATGGAGGGCCACCATCAAAGTCTCATCGGCTTTGCCAACGGCGACGCCGCGGCAACCAAGCACATCATCGCCGCGGCGAGGCGACAAGGCACGAGCGATGGCGGCAGAAACCTATGGGGTGCAACCACCATGCACTCTCCATCCCGAAGGCCAAGATCACCAGCTCCTCGGATCCACCTCGACAGCGACTCCACCGCGTCATCGGATCCACGAGCTCGCCGTGATCAGCGCCAAGTTCTTCAAGAACGGCAACAAGAGGACGCTCGAACCCGCATCGAGCGCCGAAGAGAAGCGCGGCGTCAGTCCGACAAGCGCGCTGGGCCCGCTGTTGACATGCAAGCGCCAGGGGAACCAGGTGACTTGCCGTACGCGGTAGGTTGCCCTGCGTTCACTCGTGAGCTGCGGCAGGTCCAGTGGCCCGACAAGAAAAATTTCAAGCCGACGCGTGCGAGAAAATGCGATGGCGGGACACATCCGTCGGAGTTCCTCAAAGATCTACACCATCGCGTGCAAGCTGCGGGGATGGGGCGACAAGATCCTCGCCAACTACTTCCCGCTGGTACTCAAGCCAAATGTCAGATCTTGGCTCATGCACTTGCCGGACAGCTCCATATCTTCTTGGGCAGATCTGTGCCATCAGTTTGTCGGCGCCTTCACGGGCGGCCACAAGCCTCATGGGCAAGAGAGTGACCTTCACCTGCTCGCCCAGAAGGAAGGAGAGTCCCTGCGCAAGTTCATCCAGAGATTCAGCCGTGTGCACTACAACATCCCAGATGTCCACCCTGCCATGTGATCAGCGCGTTTCATCGAACGTCGGAACCGCAGGATGAGGGAGGAGATGGCGATGTGCAAAGTCAAGGACGTCAGTGAGTTGTATGCTTTGGCCGACAAGTGTGCACGTGCTGAGGAGGGAAGAAGACTCCCAGGAGAGAATGTTGAAGCAGGATCTGACAGTGAGGAGACCGCCCCGGCAAAGAAGAGCCGGCGGCGGAACAACAGGAAGAAAAAGAGCAAAGAGGTACTAGTTGTTGAGCAGTCCGGCAACGGAGGCGGCGCCAAGAAGGCCAAGGCTGGTAGCTCCGGCAAGGAGGTTGCCGCTGGCGCCGACTGCAAGCCTGTGGCGGCCGCCGACAAGCAGGACAGCTCCAACAAACAGTACTGCAAGATTCACCGCACCAAGGGCCACGACCTCGGAGCTGCAAGAAGGTCGAGCAGCTCGTTGAACAACGAAGGCTGAGTACGAGCGGCGAGACAAGGAGAAGGCCCAGGAAGGTGCTGCGGCAGCTAGCAAGAAGCGGCCCGGCCGGGGAGGACGCCGCGGCAAGGCCAAGCAGCGGCAAGGTGATAGACCTCCCCGCGGCCGCGACAAGGATGAAGACGATGATGACGATGAAGACATGGAAGACGATGAAGCTGATGAGCAAGAGTTTCAGAAAGCCACGGAGGTTCTCTGCATTGACGGTGGTGCTTCTATGCATACCTCACACCGCCAGCTCAAGCAATGGATGCGGGAGGTCAATGCCGCAGAACCATCCGTGGAGTCACGCAGACCTCTGAAGTGGTCCAGCACGCCTATCATCTTTGACATTGAGGACCACCCTGACCGCATAACTGCGGTCGGGTGCTTGCCGATGTTGGTCTCACCAACTATCCGCAACCTCAAGGTCACCAAGATGCTAGTTGACGCGGGCGGCTTAAACCTGATCTCATCCGCAGCTCCGAAGCTTCAGATCCCCGACAGCAAGCTCAAGAGACGGCACTTTCAAGGAATCAACCGGAAGGAGCAAGCCGAAAGGGAAGATCACGTTGCCGGTAACATTTGGCAGCGAGCTAAACTTCAGGACTGAGTGGGTCACGTTCGACGTCGCTGATTTTCCATTGCCCTACAATGGAATACTCGGCCGTCCGGCACTCGCCAAGTTCATGGCAGCCTCTCATTATGCATCGACTTACTCAAGATGCCCGACCCGATAAGCGTCATTTCTGTCCATGGCGACAAGAAGGATGCTCTTATCTGCGCCGACAAGATCTACCGGGAGGCAGCAGCTGCAACAGATAGCAAATCACTTGTCTGAAGCTCCGGGGAAGAAGAAGACCACTTTGTCCGCAAGAGCTCGATGCCCACTCCGCAAGCGCACCTCTTGGTGCTGCGCTACCATCGAGGACGCACCATCGAGTTCCACCGCAAGTGCAAGAAGATGATGGCAGCTCCGTCGAAGACCAAGAAGGTGCCCGCCAAGGAGGGCGGCTTGGTGGTACCTTCACCATCGGTGCCACGCTTGACCCTAAATAGGAAGGCGGCGCTGTTGCTTTCCTGCGGGCAAATGTCGGCGTGTTTGCATGGCAACCGTCGACATCCCGGTGTTCCTGTGAAAGTAATTGAGCATCACCTAGCTATCTGTCCTCATCGCGCCCGTCAAGCAAAAAGTCGAAGCGTGCGGTGGGCGCCAAGAATTAATAGCGTAAGAGATCAAGAAGTTGGAAGCAGCAGCCTTGTCGGAGTGCTCCATCCCACGGTGGGCCAATCCGTTAGTTGTACGAAAGGCAAATGGGAAATGGAGACTCTGTATCGACTTCACAGATGTTAATAAAGCTTGTCCCAAAGACCCATTTCCCTTGCCGCGTATCGACCAGATTGTTGACTCCACGGCTGGATGTGATTTGCTCTCATTTCTTGATGCATACTCCGGATATCATCAGATCTTCATGGCAGAAGAGGATGAGGAGAAAACCGCATTCATCACCCCATGTGGCACATACTGCTTTATACGGATGCCTTTTGGGCTAAAGAATGCTGGTTCAACGTTTGCAAGAGTAGTCCATGACGCTTTTGAGCCGCAAATGCACAGAAATGTAGAAGCTTACATGGATGGCATAGTGGTCAAGAGCAAGGACAAAGCAACCCTGGTTCAAGATTTAGATGAGACCTTTGCAAATCTGCGCAAGATCAACCTCAAGCTCAATCCCGAGAAGTGCGTGTTTGGAGTTCCCTCCGGCAAGCTTCTCGGGTTCTTCGTGTCTCGGAGGGAATTGAAGCCAACCCGACAAGATCAAGGCCATTGAGCAGATTGAAGCACCAAAGCGCGTCAAGGATGTACGAAGACTTGCGGTTGCGTGGCTGCTCTCAGCAGGTTTATCTCTAGATCTGCTGGCAGCGCCCTGCCATTTTTCAAGATTTTGAAAAGGCAGGTCCAATGAGATGGACTCGAGCGGAGGCTGCGCTGCAGACTTAAAGAGGTACCTGTCCTCCACTCCAATACTTGTCGCACCTAGGCCACAAGAGAAGTTGCTGCTGTATATAGCAGCAACCAATCAAGTGGTTAGTGCTGCGTTAGTAGCGGAAAGGGAGGCGGATGATGAGCCGGGCAACCGAGGCGGATGCATCCAGCGACAAGCGGGGCTTCACCGACAAGCTCTGGTCCCGACAAGGACGGATCTGCGCAGGATTGCGATAAGATGCGAAAAGGATGGTGCAGCGCCTACCTACTTTGTCGGGTTCCTTCTGCGGGGCTAGGTCAAGGTACTCCGGTGTGCAAAATTGCTTTTCGGCCTCCTCATGGCCTCGAAAAGCTGCGCCATTACTTTCAAGCACATGTGATCACAGTTGTCACTCGCTTTCGCTGAAGAGGATATTGCAAAATCCGAAGCAACAGCAGGATTGTCGAGTGGGCACCGGAACTGCCAAGCTTTGGCCTCAAGTTTGAAAGCACTTCAACTATCCAGAGCGAGCATTGGCAGAATTTATAGCAGAGTGGACGCCGACGCAAGATGAAGAAATTCGAGACGAGCATCCCGTCAAGGAGGCAAATAAAGAGTGGCTGATGTACTTTGATGGTGCCTTTTCGCTGCAAGGCGCCCGGTCTTGGCGTCTTGCTTGTCGCACCACCGGAGAGCACCTCAAGTACATAGTCCAAATGCACTTTCCCAAGGAGCAAGCAACAAATAATACTGCAGAGTTTGAAGGTCTGCTTGCCGGTCTCAGGATTGCAGTAGACCTTGGGATCAAGAAGCTCATTGTCAGGGGTGACTCGCAGCTTGTCGTCCGCCAAGTGAACAAAGATTATCAGAGTCTGTTGATGGAAGCCTATGTCGATGAAGTGAGAAAGCTAGAAGAACACTTTGAAGGCCTGCAAATGGAACATGTTACAAGAGCTCAGAATGATATTGCTGATAGCATGTCAAAGTGTGCTGCACTCAAGTTACCTGTGGAACCAGGAATTTTTGTGCTCAAGCTGGCTCAATCAACTGTGACGCCATCAACCGGACAGAACAAGAAGAGGAAGTTGGTTTCTGGTGACTACTTTCCGGCAGAGCTCCCTGAAGCCGCCGCCAAGAAGGTCCCCAAAATCAACGCAGATATCGCTGAGGAGCAGTCTGCTCCGACAAGCCTAAGGGTTTGTTTCGTTGAAGCAGACGCTCCCGACAAGTTTTGCTCCGGCAAGCTTGCCGAGGATCATCAAGCTCCGGCTGAACCGCAGGTTCTTGCCGTGGAAGCTGATGCTCCCGCAGCAGCAGATGTGCCTTTAGTCTTTGTTGTCGAGCCGCAAGCTCCGACATGGGCGCAACAGATCGTCCATTCTTCAGACAGGAGAACTTCCTGAAGAGCAAGAAGAAGCAGAAAGAGTAGCCCGGCAGTCAAGTATGTACCAGTTTGTTGACAACATCCTGTACAGAAGAAGACTCAATGGGGTGAAATTGAAGTGTATTCATCGGGAAGATGGACAGAAGCTGTTGGCAGAGATACACGGAGGCATATGTGGTCACCACATTGGCGCAAGAGCACTTGCGGCAAAGCTTTCCGGCAAGGTTTCTTCGCCGACAGCCCTCCGGATGCAACTGCACAAGTAACCAAGTGTGAAGCGTGCAGTTCCATTCCAAGCAGATACACCAGCCAGCTCAAGCTCTCCAGCGATCCTTTATCCTTGCCATTTTTGGTGCAGGGGCTCGACATCCTCGGCCCCTTTCCCCGAGCTGTAGGGGCTTTGAGTACTTATGCGTTGCAATCGACAAGTTCACAAAGTGGCGGAAGTGGAAGCGATGAGGAAGGTGACAGCAGTCGGCAGTCAAGTTCTTGAGTCCATTGTTTGCCGTTTTGGGATACCTAACGGATCATCACCGACAACGGCACACAATTCACGAATCGCACCTTCATGCAATCGTCCAAGATCTTGGCGCCAAGGTGCTGCTTTATACATTGCTCACCGAGAAGCAGCGGTCAAGCGAGAGGGCAAACGCTGAAGTGCTGCGAGGACTCAAGACCAGAACTTTCGACAGGCTGCACAAGTGCGGAAGAAACTGGATTGAGGAGCTGCCGGTGGTTCTTTGGTTGATCAGGACGACGCCAAATCGAGCCACTGGCCAGACACCTTTCTCTCTAGTCTACGGAGCAGAGGCAGTTCTCCCCACGGAACTCGTATACGAATCAGCTCGAGTACTCGCTTATGATGAGCTTGAGCAAGAGCAGCTGCGACAAGATGACGCGCTGCTCCTTGAGGAGGATCGTCTTGAGCTCTTTGTCGAGCTGCTCGTTACCAGACAAGCTTTGCGCCGCTACCATAGCCGCAAAGTTAGTGCTAGAAGTTTCAAGGAAGGCGACCTTGTTCTTCGGCGCGTTCAGTCCGCCAAGAATTCCAACAAGTTGGCGCCAAGTGGGAAGGCCCTTATCGGGTGAAACGAGTCACTAGGCTGGCGCTGTCCGCCCAGAGACCGAAGATGGCGTTCCGGTGAGCAACTCCTGGAATATAGAGCATCTTCGTAAGTTTTACCCATAGGGCGCGGTTGCTGGAACCCGTTTCGGCAACCACCCTTTTGTACAAGTCTTGCCGATGTTGCATGTAATCCTTTGTACAAAGCCGGGCGCAGACCCCGTGCATCAGTAAAGCTCATGTGTTGCGCGCAACTTGTCAATTTCATGCTTTCATCATTATTTTGCATGTATTATCTGACATTTTGTGCAGCATCCGCACCCGGTAAGCGATAACGAGTCACAAGGCTCCATAACTTTATTTTCTCTTCTTTCTTCTCAAAAGAAAGGAAGGTTCATCCACCCACAAGTTAGCCGGGGGGGGGGGAAGGAGAAGATAATGGTGTGGGCCACCAAGTGTCGCTCGAGGAAGTATCGCCTTGCCGGGAAGCAAACGACAGAAAAGCTAAGTTGCTAAGTTTAAGCAATCAGTTTTTAAATTTTTAAGTTATCTTCCTCGAACGATAGTACTTTGTATGGAAAACCTGTGCGCGGAGGAACCAACTCGTAGCTAGTCGCGCCCTTACTTTGTTTCGAGTCCGCTCAACAACTTAAGTGAGCTGCAACTAGTTGCGACAAGGTTGCTTGTCGGAGGCGGCATCGCCAGGCGAGGTTACTCTTGACGTTCCGCGCACTCAACGCTTCATGACAAAGGTGCCCGCGCCGACAAGTTCCATAAAAGCGTAGGGCACAAACATACAAAGGAAGGAATCAAGTAAAGGAAATAACATTGCAATCGTTGCCTAAGATAGAGTATATTACAAAAATAACTTGTCGCAGATCTAATAAATTGTTCTCATAAACATGATCAGCAGCGACAAGGGAAAGATAAACTTGGCGGCCTAATCCACGCGGTCGCCATCAACCCTCTTGACTCCGCTCACCCTGTCCACGATGGGTGCGACAAGGGCCTTGAGCGCTAAACGTCGGCAATCGGGCGGCGAGACTTGAGGGCGTTGGCGGCCGATGCTGGATTGCGGAAGGCCACCTTCATCATTACCTTCTGGAGGGCCCCCGCACAGATTTGGCGCGACTCGTCGGCCAGCTACTTTGGGATCTCTTCCCGGAGCCGCTGGAGAGCCGCCACCACGCCCTTGAAGAACAGGCTGAGCTTGGTGCTGGGTTGGAGATGCTCGTCGGTGGGATTCCCGAGATCCACCATCCCCAGCTCCATCAGCTCCTTGTCGATGGCGGCGGCTGTATTTACAAGACCCTCGGTCTAGAGCATCACGTTCTCTCTGAGGGTGTTGTGGGCGGTCGTGGCATTCGCCAGCAGCTCCTCGTTGGCCTTGATCTTCTCCAACAAACCCACTTCCCGCTCCTTGGCGCCGTCCAGCGTCTCCGTCAAGGTGGATAGCTTCAGCTCAAGATCCGCCTTAGAGTCCTTGGCGGCGTCGAGCTCCTTGATCCTCTCAGCGAGACGGCCCTGCAACTCGCCAAGGGTGTAGGCGTCCTTCTCGTGCTCATGCTTCAGCGCAGCGGCCTCCTCGCCGCTCTTTTGGAGGGTGGCCTCCAGCTGCGTCACCCTCGTCTCCAACTCCTTCTTGGCAGCCTCGGCAGCTGCGGCAGCGTCCTTTGCCTCCTTGAGAGCTCCGCCAAGCAATTGCTCGCGCGCGGCAAGATCTTCCTCGTAGCTGTCAAGGTTGATCTTCTGCTGCGCCAGCTCACCTTCTTGCACAGATAACTTCTCGCCGGCAAGCCTTTGCTACTCCTCGACTTCAGCCTTCTCCAGGATGAAGGCCGTGCGTTCCTCAGCGAGTTGCTCCCGCGCTTCTGCTACGTCCCGGAGAGTTTCTCGGTTGGCGCGCCGGAGCTCTTCTGCGCGCTTCTCCATGTCAGCTCCCGCCCTCGCGACAAGTGCCTCCCGGGACTCCAGCTTGGCTTGTCGGGCGCGGTAGAGCGATAGCAGCTTGTTCAGCAGCTGCTCCTCCTCAGAATCGCCACTGCTGCTGCTTGGCGCGTCAACCAGCGACAGCCCAGCGGAGGCGAGCAGCTCCTCGTCGAAGGTCTCTCCCTCGACCGGCGCTCTGGAGCTCGGCGCCCATGGAAGCTTGATAAAGACGCCGCCGCGGCCTTGAGATAGGCGCGGGCTGGGGCTCTTGAGCTGGTGCTGCATCGGTGGCGGAGGATCGTGATCGGTGTAGTGCTGGCGCTCCTGCGACCTCGAGGTCGTCGAAGACGATCGCCAGACCCCTCACCAGCCTTTGTGGCGTCAGCCTTGCGGCCTCCTCGCTGGCGGACCTGTCGGCGCCAGCCTCCTCCTCCATGTTGGCAGCGTCGTCATTGTTGCCGCGCGCTTCCTCCTCGCCGGCCACCTCAGTCTCCATCGGCTCTCCGGCAGATGGATCTGACAATCAGAAAAAGAAAGAACAGTCAAGCAAATGTTCGAGAAGAAGAACAGAAGAAAAAGAACCCAAGGGAAATTTTCAAGTAAGAAGATTACCTGCAATGGGATCTGTGGCGCTGGTCTCCACCCACCGAGGGTCATCGGCGCTGCCCCTTGTCGGAGACTCCCTTGTCGGAGAAGCCTCCTTGCCGGAGAGCGCCCTTGCGGAGAATTCTCCTTGGCGGGCGTGGTTGAAGCAGACAGAATCTCCGGAGCGACTTCCGGGCCCTCCTGATGAGGCTTCTCTGCTCCTACACAAATCAACAAGTCAGATATCAGTGAAGAAGGAGCACCCATGCACACCTAACCGTAAGAAATAAACCAAATACTTACGCTGGGGGCTGTGCCGGGGGCTGCTCTGAAGAAGGGTTGCCGGGTCCGGCAGGGGAGTCTCAGATGCGCCTCCTGTTGCCACGGGGGGATCGTCTTCGATGACAACCACCGGAGTCTTGGCTCTCTTCGACGCCCTCTGAACCAACGTCCTGAAAAAGGAAAGAGTTCAGAATGAAGCAAATCAGATACAAGACAAAGCAGTGAATTGAAGGATTACAAGCACAGCGACAAGATCTCACTCTTCTTCTTCTTCCTCGGGGCTGGGAGCGGAGAAGTCGAATTCCGCTCCGCCCCCGGTGCGACGAGCTGGAAGAGTGGGCTCCCTCGGACGGGACGCTTGGCAGGTGTGGGAGCTGTGGTCCCAGAAGGCCCCGCTCCGGTTGCTGTGGCAGCATGAGGCGCTCCCGCGGCAACAGAGCTTGTCGCGGTGGAGCGCGTCAGGCAGCAGACGGCTGGCTGTTAGCCCGTCGCCACCCCGCCACTTCCCCGGTCTTGCGGGCGCTTCTTGGCGGGGCGCTGGCTCCTCCATGCAAGCCACCTGAAGGTGGAGGGGAGACGCCCCCGGCAGGCTCGTTCGGCTCGGCATCAGGCTCAGCCTGCTCCTCCGCACCGGCAAGCTCCTCTCGGTCGGCAAGGCTTGCCGCCTCTGCCGCCTCGGCCTCCTCCACGGTGAACCCAAACTCACTAGCGGCAGCAGCTTCCGCCCTCCTCCAGCTGGTGGCGTCGCTGCAGCTCAGCGTCGATGGTGTGGCGGTGAGCCACTACGCTTCGCTCGGCGCGGATCGGCACTTCTTCCAAGCTGTCGAAGAACTGCTGCACGATGTCGTCGGCGGGCTCTTGCTAAGTTGGAGCGATCCCATGGGAATCGCTGGCGGCATCATCGCGCGGATGCGGTCAAGCGAAGAGTTGTTGCACAAAGGGACGACCCCCCTCGGCAACATGAACCACTCGGGGTGATCTGCGTCGTGCTTGAACAGCTCCAGCAGCATCGCATCCAGCTCCAAGACAGTGAAGTTCCAGTTGAGGCCCGGGCGCAGCCTCATGATGTCTGCCGCATTTTGGAACTCCCAAGCAGGTCTCCTCCTCTCCTGCAAGGGAGCGATGCGGCAGCGAAGGAAATCCGCGCCAACAGCACCTACGGTGAGTCCGGCATGCCTGAGGCGCAAGATCCGGGTCACAGCAATCTTCAACCTCGCATCCTCCGGCGCCAAGTTGCTCTAATCGTTGCCGCACACTATGGGATTTTGGCGCTGGGCAGTGAAGGGCTGCGGTTTCTCCTCCATGATCCAACACCAATCGGCTCTCCACTCCTCCCACTTGCTGCGAAGCTCTCCTTCCAGATACGCTTCTTTCTTGCCGATCCTGGAGATCCAAGCAATCCCTCCGGCAAGCGGCTCTCCTCTCTCAACGCGGGGCATGAAGAAGTGGCGGAAGAGGGCTATATTTGGGTGGACTCCAACAAAGTTTTCGCAGAAGGTGTGCGAAACCGCCATGGTCGGGGACGGCGTTGGGGGTGAAATCAAGGAGGCGGAGGCCGAGGTGTTCATGGTGTCGCAAAGAATTGAAAAAAGGGCGGCGAGCCCGCAGATAAAAGCGCCAAGAAGGATACCCGACGAAAACCTTCTCAGACGCGGGCGGCGGAGATCATCCTCGTGCGCGGGTGCGCCCGCGTCTCCGTCGACCAGAAGAGGTAGTACCCCTCCCGCAGCTCCTTTGCGTCGAGCAGGGGGTCGAAGGTGGCTCGCTCCTTCCGCAGCGCCGCGAGCCGCTGCGCCTCGGCCGACTTCACGCCTTTCCCCTTGTCGGCTCTCGGAGTCATGGCGGAGGTGGTGGAGGAGTCCGACGGCGTTGGTGGCGCCGGTGGCAATGGGGGGCGGAGCGTCGCTCTCTTCGGACTTGGCAAGAAGGGGGGAGCGGCGGTGGTTTTCGAGATGTGACAGCAATGGCAAGGTGGGTGTCCTGCCCCTGTTTCCCCTGCTTATAAGGAGGGAGAGGGGGCGGACGTTCCGCTTTTCCAATTAAAGAAACCCCACGATCTCTCCCCACGACGCCGCAGTGATCGACGCGTGCTGTTAAATGGGGGCGTGGTGGGTCCGGAGCGAGTAACTGCGCGATCTAGGCCGCACGTGCCCGTGCACTGTTTTGGGCCTGGCCCAACAGAGCTCGGCGCCGTGTGTGGCCCAGGCCCGGGGGCTCCTATCGGTGTACTAGAGTAGGGGTACCCTAGTATCCCGAACTCGTGCACGGGCAGTTGCAGCACCCCGCGGCAAGGCTTACCTAGTGACCGCCAAGGTCCTCCGCGGATCCTTTGGAGCCATTCAAAAATAAAGTATCCAAGGCCCCGGCAAGAGGAGCTTGCCAGGAAGGCCACTCAAGGCACGGAAAAACAAGACCCGGCAAGAGGAGCTTGCCGGAAGGCTCGATGAGCGACAAGCTTCGAAAAGCGACAAGGAGCCAGCGGCAAAGGCGCTTGCCGCGGCAGTAACCTCTCTTCATCTCCGCTCCAGCTCATCCGCCAGCGTGTCGCCGGGGGCTATTCCGAACGCAGCGTGTCAAGGGCTGTGCAGCCATGGAGAGAGCAGCGATAAGCGGCGCTGACAAGAAGGCCATCATGGCGAACGATGGCGCTCCTGACGGTCCCTTTCCGCACTGTTTAGGCGACATGGACGGGCATTTATTGCCTTTGTCCCTTGCCGTCAGAGTTAGGTATAAGACACTGTACAAAGTAGCTGTACCAACCGCAACTCATTTTTCCCATTTTACCCTTGTTCACGTTGCCACCTGTGGTGACCCCTTGAGCCTATAAAAGGAGGCCCATGTGCAACGTAGAAAGGGTTTGGCTGGTTCGACTCATTCGAGACTACACTCACTCAAGCTAGGTTTTGTAGCTCTCATTGCTCCCTAGCAAGAACACAATACAATCAACCAAGCAGCAGTAGGAGTATTATCTCTCCGGAGAGCTCGAAGCTGGGTAAACTGCTCGTGTGCATCGCCTCGATCTTCTTTAGGCAATCTCCGCCCCTCACCGAACCACAAGGGACTCGGTCCGCCAGGTCCCATAGGTGTTAGTGGGTCACGATCAACTTCCCGACATCTTTGGCGCGCCCGGTAAAGGCGTCGAGGCTGTGTGAACCTGATCCGGCGTTCACACGAGCAACAATCTTCATCATCTTCATCAACATGCCACCGAAGAAGAAGGCTTCGGCGGCAGCGGAGCCGTCCGCGTCAAACCCACCACCACCGGAGCTGACGAGTGGTGGGGAAGACGCTGGCGGAGGAACGGGCGTCATCGAGGGAGCCCACGATGCTGCCAAGTCCAAGGACAAGGCGGCGCAGACCTTGGCGTCCGGATATGTACCGCGTCCATCTCAGGAGACGCGAGACCGACAGCGTCATGGTGCTCGCAGCGCCATACGCTCGTTGGATCAAGGCCAAGCTGGAGGCTCCGAAGCCCTCGGGACCAGCATGCACGCCAAATGCTGGTACGAAGCGAGTACTGATCGCTGGGCGGGATGCTGCTCCTTCTAACTTGGTTAGAAGTCCGAGCATATCCCGTTCCTCGCACCGTACGCCATTGCCACCCACCACTCCAGCAGAAGCCTTGGCGAGAGCTCAACTTCTTCTAGACTACCCTCCAACGGCCGACAAAGTCGACGAATGGAGGGCCACCATCCAATGTCTCATCGGCTTTGCCAACGGCGACGTCCCGCGAGAACCAAGCACATCACTGCCGCGGCGAGACGACAAGGCACGAGCCGGTGGCGACGAAACCTATGGGGGTGCAACCACCATGCACTCTCCATCCCGAAGTTAGCATAAGCGAGTAATATGCGAATAGACTCAAGTCTAGCAACAGGTGCAAAAGTTTGATCGAAACCAATTCCTTCAACCTGTGTGTAGCCTTGAGCTACAAGTCGTGCCTTATTCCTCACCACAAGGCCATTTTCATCTTGCTTGTTGCGGTAGATCCACTTTGTGCCAATGATATTATGTTTGCGAGGATCTGGACGTTTGACCAGTTCCTAGACATTGTTGAGCTCGAACTGATGTAATTCTTCTTGCATGGCCTGAATCCACTCAGGCTCCAGAAATGCTTCATCTACTTTAGTGGGCTCTGTGATAGAGACAAAAGCATAGTGCCCACAAAAGTTAGATAAATGTGAAGCTTTTGAGCGTGTGAGAGGACCTGGCGCTTCAATGTCATCGATGATCTTGTCAACTTGTACTTCTTTTGCAATGCGAGGATGAGCTGGTTGTCGCCGAGGAATTTGATCATTTTCCTCAAAGACCTTTGTCTTCAACATTATCTTGAGTGCATCAGCTCGGCGTTCTTCACGTCTTGGAATGAATTCTTGATGAGATTCTTGATGAGGAATGACATCCTCGCTTGCCTTGAACTTGATAGATTCCTCGGTGCTGGTTCATCTAACACGTAGGTAGGTGCTCTCTTTGCGAGCCATTAGTTTCATCGAACCGCACATCTACAATGTCAACAATCTTACGAAGGCGATGTTGAAGACTCTATAGGTGTCGAGTCCTTTCCGTAACCAAGCATAAAACCTTCATGTGCTTTCGGTGCAAATTTAGAATTGTGATGAGGATCTCTAATCCAGCATTTAGCAATCAAGACTTTGAAATAACTTACATTGGGTTTCTTGTCAGTGAGGAGTTCATAGGCAGTCTTCTTGAAGAATTTGTGAAGATATACTCTGTTGATGATGTGGCACGCAGTATCAATTGCATCAATCCAAAAAAGACTATGCGTTTTGTATTCATCAAGCATAGTGCGAGCCATCTCAACGAGAGTTCTGTTCTTGCGCTCCACGACGCCATTTTGCTGAGGAGTATAGGGAGCAGATAACTCATGAGTAATACCAAGTTCATCAAGATAGGCATCAAGACCGGAATTCTTGAACTCAGTTCCATTGTCACTCCTGATGTGTCTGATCTTCACACCAAAGTTAGTTGAAGCCCTCGAGGAAAATCGTTTGAAGACTTCAGGCACTTCATTTTTGTAAGTAACAATGTGTACCCATGTGTAACGAGAGTAATCATCAACAATAACAAAGCCATATAGAGATGCATCATTAGTGACAACTGAGTAATGATTAGGACCAAAGAGGTCCATGTGAAGCAATTCAAGGACGAGTAGTGGTCATGATAGTCTTCACTGGATGCTTGGCATTGGTCATTTTCCAGCTTCACAAGCTCCACACAAGTGATCCTTGAGGAATTTGACATTCTCAATGCAATGGCATGCTTCTTCTTTGCAAGCGTGTTCAAATTCCTCATGCCTGCGTGACCAAGTCGCCGATGCCATAGCCAGCCTTCAAGCTTTTGCAAGTAGACACATGGCTGGTTGTGGTCACAGAGAGAAATCAACAATATACAAGTCTCCTCTCCTAAAGCCTACGAAGACTTTGGAATTGTCAGCTTCCATAATCACAACACAACGATACTTACCAAAGATAACAACCATATCGAGATCACAAAGCATTGAGACTGACATGAGGTTGTATCCTAAGGACTCAACAAGCATGACTTTGTCCATGTGTATGTCCTTAGAGATCGCAACCTTACCAAGGCCCAATACCTGACTTTTGCCTTTGTCAGCAAAGATGATATGCTTCAGATGAGACGGTGATAAGGTAGTATCCATCAATAGATTCTTGTCACCAGTCATGTGATTTGTACATCCACTATCGAGAACCCACTCAGTGGCTTTGGGTTGATCATCCTGCAGATGAATTAGTGCAACTTACGATCTCATATACTTCATCAGTGAAGAATATGATATCAAGTTCATCAGATGAATTTCATCAGGGTAGTATAACAGATAAGTAGTATGAGGACATGTGAAATGAAAGTTCATTTCATCATGATTAGCCTCACGTCCTTTCGTGCATTTTGTCGGGCCCCGAAGAAATTCTTGAGACGTTTAAAACACGTGCGGAGACCTGACCTCTGAGAAGAAGTTAGTTCTTTTCTTCACCACCCACATCTGAAGGGGTGGCAAAGAGTTCATCACTCTGCGAGCACCATATGAGAATGGAGGCATAGAGGCCAGTCCATTTCGTTTCACATAAGAGGGGTTAGGGTAAGCATATGAATAAGCAGAGAAATTCTTCGAGGACTTATGAACATATTGGTTTGAAGAATAGTGCACATATTCATAGCCCTTAGCTCTACCCTGCGAAACAGGGTTATTAGCACGATGATAATCATATGAGGACTTTGATCCTTTTGAGGAATTTGATCCACGTGAGGAATTTGGTCCGTATTAGGACTTGGATCCATATGAAGAATTTGGTCCATATGAAGAATTTGATCTGGGATTCCTATTCTTCACAGGTGGTGTCATGAGGACATTCACCTGAAGACTTTCAAGGTACTTCTTGGGAACCCAGATTTTCTTCATAGGGGAACCGTTCCTGCAGTTAGTGCCAACATATCTAGCAAATACTTCACCATTCTGATTTTTGAACAGTTTATAGTTGGAGTTAAATGACTCATCAGAAGAATGAGGAGATTCGCATGTAAAGCCGGATAAGTTAGATGGATCAATCGAGGTCCCTTTGCAGCAACCCATGAGGTTTTGGGATCTGCTCGGGCTTCCAATATGTTCCATCAGCATTGAGTTTCCTCTCAAAGGCAATACCCTCTTTCCTAGGGTTCTGTTGAGGATCTGCTTTTAAGCACATCACAAAGAGTCGATGCTCTTTGAGGCTTTTGTACATGCTCATCATGTACAATTCCTTCAACCCTGCATCATCAGTGATACTAGCAATGTCCTCAGATAAGGAATTAGTGATAGCAGAGGCAGGTGAAGAATTTGTAACAGTTGAAGCATTTGAACATTCAGGTGAAGAATTAGCAGATTCACATTCAATGCACTTTAAGCATGGAGGAACAAATTCTTCCTGAGAAGCGCTGATTTGTTGAGCAAGTAATGAATCGAGCTCCTTCTTAAGATCTTCATAATTCACTTTTAGCTTCTCAAGATCTTGCTTTCTTTGAAGAAATTCATAAGAAAGTTTCTCATGATCAGATAAGAGAGTGTTATGATGACCTTGAAGGCTGTCAAACCTAGACTGAAGTCTCTGAAGATTTTCAGTCAGGGCTTTAGTGCGATCCATTTCTTCACCTAACATATCATCACTCTTATCTAGCATGTTTTGAACCTTTTCCAAGGCATGTTGTTGTTTGGTGGCAATGCAAACAAGTTTGGTATAGCTAGGTTCATTGTCATCATCAGATCCATCATCATCAGATTCACAATCACTAAATTCAGATGAGGAACATTCGGTTACCTCGACACCCTTTGCCATGAGACATGATACTGAAGATGATGATTCTGGTTCGAAAGTCATCGTTTTGAGAGATTACTTGAAGTCCTCAAACCAAGGATCATGACGGGTTCGATGACCTTCATAGACGTTGGAGATTCGGTCCCAGATAAGCTTCGCATTGCAAAGATGCATAATGCGCTTGAATTCATCTCTAGATAGGCAGGAACAGATGATATCCTTTGCCATGATGTCAAGTCGAGTGTACTTGAGAATATCATCTGCGTTCGCCGTCTTGCATGATCAAGAAGACCAATTTCGGTGACGGTCCACAACTCGCTGTCCATTGCCATGAGGCTTCCTCATCATGGCCTTCCACTTGGGATAATCGTGACCGTCAAAGATAGGGCATGTCACTTTCTTCATACCTGCGGTCGACATAACTAAAACTTCAGGTGGTTAAACCATAATCACACAGAACAAGGGAGTACCTTGCTCTGATACCAATTGAAAGCGCGTTATATCGACTAGAGGGGGGGTGAATAGGCGATTTTAATGAATTCTTCACTGAGGAATTTGCCAGTGAGGAAATTCCTTAGCGAAGAACTACTTGCAGCGGAATAAGTACTCAGAAGTAAGCATAAGAGAATGTGGGCATGGTCATCATGATGAAATGAAGACAATCAAAGAGTACAGAAAGCGTAAACACAGGATAGCACAAGATGAAGACAAACAGACTAAAGAAATTGAACCGAGGAAATTGAGAAAGTCTTCAGTCAAAGTCTTCAAACACAGATATGAATGAAGACTCAACACAGTAATGAGGAAATGAAAGGGTTGAGGAGATAGAACCAGTATGGTTGATGAAGACAATGATTTGGTAGACCAGTTCCAACTGCTGTCTCAGTTGTACGTCTGGTTGGAGCGGCTGAGTATTTAAACTCGAGGACACAGTCCCGGACACCCAGTTGCTGAGCACGCAACTCAGGACACCAAGTCCTCACCGTATTCTCCATGAACTAAGGTCACATGCACCTCGTCCAATCACTCTTGGTAAGTCTTGAGCGACTTCCAAACCTTCACAGACTTGGTCACTCGGCGATCCACAATTCCTCTTGGATGCTCTAGACCATGACGCCTAACCGTCTGGAAGAAGCACAGTCTTCAAAGGTAACAAGCGTCGGATCCACGCAGGATCAATCTCTTTAGTGATGCTGAATCACTTTGGGTTTGTATGGGTTTGGTTTTTGGGTTTTTCCTCACTTGATGATTTTCGCTCAAAGTCCTCGGAGGATGGGTTGCTCTCAAATGACAAGTGTCAAGTTCTCTCGAGCAGCCAACCAGCTAGTGGTTGTAGAGGCGGATATTTATAGCCTAGGGAGCAGCCCGACATGATAAGACATAAATGCCCTTCAATGATATGACCGTTAGGTGGATAAGATATTTTGGGACAGCTCGCGCGCAGCACAGCAACAGTCGGAAATTTGAATCTCAAATTCCTCGGGGCTATCATGTTCCTCACTGTAGGCAATCTGACTTGGCGAATTCCTAACTCCTCGGTCAGAACAAATTCCTCGGCGACTGGAAGAGCTTCGTCTCATCCTCAAGAAATTGATGAACCGTATGAGTTTTCAAGGGCTTCACTCGAAGGGATTGGTAGGTGTAGGATTTTGAGTTGAGCATCACATGGAAATTTTTCCTTAGTATTTCCTCGACCCCCTTTAACGATGACGGTGTTTCCTATGACTCAAGAAAGAGAAATGAAACTACGAAAACAAAAGTCTTCATGCTTCATGTTCCTCAAATGAATACCAAGTCTTCAAGGTCACACCAATTTCTTCACTTTCAAAGTCTTGAAAAGTCTTCGAATATCAAAGTCTTGATCGAAGAATTTCATTTTTAGGGGTCGACTTTCTCTGCAAATATCAAACTCCTCATAGACTTATAGACCCGTGTACACTCACAAACGCATTAGTTCCTTAACCTATAAGTCTTCAATACACCAAAATCACTAAGGGGCACTAGATGCACTTACATGTATGTTTTGGTGATCTACTTGCGGGTTCCGCCCATGAACCTGTGCATAGGGGTTGGCACACGTTTTCGTCTTGATTCTCCGGTAGAAACTTTGGGGCACTCTTTGAGGTTCTATGTGTTGGTTGAATAGATGAATCTGAGATTGTGTGATGCATATCGTATAATCATACCCACGGATACTTGAGGTGACATTGGAGTATCTAGGTGACATTAGGGTTTTGGTTGATTTGTGTCTTAAGGTGTTATTCTAGTACGAACTCTAGGGCTGTTTGTGACACTTATAGGAATAGTCCAATGGATTGATTGGAAAGAATAACTTTGAGGTGGTTTCGTACCCTACCATAATCTCTTCGTTTGTTCTCCACTATTAGTGACTTTGGAGTGACTCTTTGTTGCATGTTGAGGGATAGTTATATGATCCAATTATGTTATTATTGTTGAGAGAACTTGCACTAGTGAAAGTATGAACCCTAGGCCTTGTTTCAACGCATTGCAATACCGTTTACGCTCACTTTTATCGCTTGCTACCTTGCTGTTTTTATATTTTCAGATTACAAAAACCTATATCTACCATCCATATTGCACTTGTATCACCATCTCTTCACCGAACTAGTGCACCTATACAATTTACCATTGTATTGGGTGTGTTGGGGACACAAGAGACTCTTTGCTATTTGGTTGCAGGGTTGCTTGAGAGAGACCATCTTCATCCTACGCCTCCCACGGATTGATAAACCTTAGGTCATCCACTTGAGGGAAATTTGCTACTGTCCTAAAAACCTCTGCACTTGGAGGCCCAACAACGTCTACAAGAAGAAGGTTGCGTAGTAGACATTACTCTTCAAGGGAAACGAGACACCGCCGGAGACCACCGAGGACCGCAGGCACGATCTGGCCCATCCAGTGCGGTAAGTCTTTCGCGTTTCAAGGTGTATCCTCTACTTTATTATTCAAGGAAGATACCTAAACTTCACTATTTATTTTTCCAGGTATGGACAGAGAAAGCAGAGATGATTAAGTGTCCGGCTCCGCTGCACGAGGAACCAGCCATCCCGCTTCTGACGAAGATGCTGGTCCCGGCGCCTTACCAGGCGCCCGAGAAGAAGGCCAAGGGGGCCAGAAGTGTCCTCTGGCGAAGACAACAAGACTCACTCCTCTGCCGCCGAAGACGACGAGGAGGAGGAAGAAAGAAACTCTCCCCCTGAGGGGGGAGGAAGAAGAGGGCCGCCTCCACAAGTTTGGAGGCAGAAGCGTCTAAGAGGGGGAAGGGTCCCCTCGCAGGTAACTCCGCGTGGGATGTTGACAGCATCCTAGAGCCGCGCCCCCGAAACAAGCCCCTGGCCGCATCGTAAGTACTAAAAAACCCTGATGCATCCATATATCCGGCCTCTCTACTTCATAGTTTTAACATGTTGAAGTATGCAATTGTAGTCCGGCACACGCCAGCTCCCTGCGATCCTCGTTGGGGGATTCACTGGATTCAAAGGCGATGGCCAGCGAGTCACCACCGGCGGCTTACTCTCCCAAGGCCAAGGGCGACGCCGAGGTGCTTTCCCGAAGGACCTTCACAGGCCAGGGAGAGGTTCAGGAGGCCATCAGGGTGGCGCCGGAGGGTGAGCCCTCGGCCACCGGACACCTTGGGGAGAAAATCCCCATGGAAAGTGGCGATGGGGGCCATATCCAATTCGGCCCCCTGCCGAATACCATTCCGGAGACCTACACGGCTCCGGAATCAAGCGAGCAGCCTCCTCCGAAGGGAGGAGGTGCGCCTATTCCGCCGGTGACCTCTGTCCATCCAGAGGCACGGATAATCTCTTTGGGCGCTCGAGGCGCTTCCATTGTGGAGGAACACCGTATCCTTATGGGTATGGTGGTTGAGAGGCTTCAGTTCGTCAAGAGTGGACTGATCGAAGCCTGCACCAGCCTGCTGACAGGCTTTGAGGTAAGCGACGCAAAAGAGAAAGTCATAGTATAGACAGTAGCCCCTAAAACACTGTCCGGTGTTTGGAAAGAAAAGCCGGACAGAGGATCAAGTAAGTTTCGCAGGAAACTAACTAAATATGTCTTATGTGAATAAGCAGGCGTCGTTGCTGGCCGCAGCCTCTCATGCTGCTGAGGTCTCCGGACTAAAGCAGAGTCTGGAGTGGGCCGAAGAAGAGCTTGGCCTTGTAAAAAGGCAGCTTGAGGACAAACAAGGTATGTGGTGACTTGCTGTATATTCGGAAAGAATGAATGATGTGTATTTACCATAGTGACATGATATTTGTAGGAGCGGCGACCGAGGTCGGGGTCCTTAAAAAGGTGCTGGCCGAGGCCGAGGAGAAAGCTGCCAAGGAACAAGCCGCCCGTGAGAAGCACGAGGCCAGGATTGATGAGGTCCAGCAAGAGCTCCAGGATGCCGTGAAGAAATACTAGTCCTTTTAGCACGATGTTTCGGCTCAAGAGACCGAACTCGCCAAGGCTCGCCAAAGCGCGGAAGAGGCTCGGGTTGAAGCCCAGGGCGCTCTCCAGGAGATTCAGGAGGCCAAGAAAATCGTGTCGGGTAAGGCTTTTAGTATGCAAAGCAAGTATGTGAAGAAGAGGTATCTCTTACTAACCCGGATTTGGAGTTCCCCAGGGGTGTTTGTGGATCTGCTGCGCAGTGTTTCTGACGCTGCGGAATTCTTCCGAGCTGAAGAAGGGAGCTCAACGGAGAAGCTGTTCTGGTCGCAATACCTTGCGCCAAAACATCTGGTGCCCTTTAGCGATCAACTAAAACAGCTGGTCAAACTGCATAGGGTGGCCGAACTGGCCATGAAGGACTTAATAATCCGGCCGTGGCCTGCCGAAGCCATACCCAGCAGCTACTTTGGTCTCGTGAAGCAGCTAGTCGATGCATGCCCTCGGCTTGACGCCATCAAGCGGTCGGTCTGCATCGAAGGTCCGCGGATGGCCTTCGCCCGTGTTAAGATGCAGTGGGTGAAGATGAATGCCGTCACGGTCGCGACCGAGGGACCGCCCACGGGCAAGGAGCACTGCACGCCCAAGCGATATTTTAGCGATGTCCTGGAGGGATCCCGCATTGTGGCGGAGCAATGTATGAAGGATGTAATCTTTGAATGAATACATTCATATTCTCTCGCTCTGTATTATGAAATAAGTTCGGCTATGTAATATAATGCTGGTTTAATATTTTACCTCCTGTGTGGCCGTGTTTATGAAATTTTGAGAGTTGGCCAGTCGTCGGCTTCAGCCCCCACGTAGGTAGTACGGGGTTGTTCGGGATGGAATCTAAACACTCTTGATCCAATTGTTTGGTCCTTGAAGGAGGTGTTTAGCAAAACGAACCAGGCAATCGGACTATGTGGCTTTATCACCCTCACTTAGCCATAGGAGTTTGACAATGAAAATTTAGGCGCAATCCCTAGTATCCGAACTAGGGTACTGTAAACACCTGATCAGTTAAGAGCCGATTCATCGCATAATGTGGAAAAAATCACTAAAGATTTGAAACCTCCGAAGAGCTGACCAGCTCTCACCGCATCATGACAGTCAGTTTTTGGCTTTCTCTACTGAGGTGCTCATCCGGATAAATCAGGACACAATCACAGTAGTTCTCCCTTTACTACCCTAGCCGATATAGCGGGCGTAAGGTAGTAAGCACGAGCCGAACAGCCAACTATTGACCAAAGACATGATTCGGAGCCAATGCATATAATGCTAAATTCGGGGTGCGAACTATATTGTAAAAAGTGCTCGGACTTTGTTGCCGTATTATGGGTCGCAATGAAGCCCCTGGCAGATTAAAGCGTACCAAATTGTACGGGTGCAACTTGAGAAGAGTATCAAAAAAGGAAAAAGGGGGTAGTAAGCTAGTGCCGCAAAAGTTGGGCCGCAAACTGTTTCCATTATAGTTTGATTAATACGTCAAAGCGTATTTGTACAAGTGGTGCAATAAGCAACCGGGCTATTTAACATGCCACAACCAAGGGAGAGCTGCGTGCGGGTCCTGAAAACAGGTAGAGTGATCGTTAAAGAGACCACCTAGAAATTCCCTTGTACGCCAGTGCTTCTTGCCATCTTGGTGTATCCATCCTGTCGAGAGGACCGATGATCAGGTCGTCAGAAGAAGCCTGTGGAAAAGAAACCTGAAAAGGATAAAAAAAGAAAAATTGAAAGTATGTGTGTCCAGGAGCGGCCGAGCCGTATTATGAATCACAAGCTAGTTATGCCTCTGTCTATGCCCATGGTATTTTGAGTGCGTAGTTATGTATGGGCGGTACGAATGCTGCCACTTGGTTGGGACTGGGACGGAGGCCAAATTGCTAATCGAGCTCTTGACGAGCTAGGCTATCCTGCTGTAGAGTAGTCCGTACTCGTTTGACAGTGTCCGGAAGCTCGGCCGACGAATTAAGGTTCTTCTTGAGAAGGCCGCTTTGTACTTCTGCTGCTAACGCAGCGGTGTGCTCCTCGGTACGGAGGGAGCGTTCCGTGTTTCCATTGACTGTTATGACGCTGCGTGGTCCGAGCATCTTGAGCTTAAGATAAGCGTAGTGTGGCACCGCGTTGAAGCGCGCAAATGCGGTTCGTCCAAGCAGCGCATGATAGCCGCTGTGAAAGGCGACGATATCGAAGATCAACTCTTTGCTTCAAAAGTTGTCCGGGGATCCGAAGACAACCTCTAGGGTGATTGAGGCCCGTACAGCGGGCCTCTACACCTGGTATGACTCCTTTAAAGGTAGTCTTTGTGGGCTTAATTCTTGAGGGATTAATGCCCATTTTGCACGCTGTATCCTGATAGAGCAGGTTCAGGCTGCTACCACCGTCCATGAGGACTCGCGTGAGGTGGAATCCATCACTGATTGGGTCGAGGACCAGTGCGGCTGAACCGTCAGGACGGATACTGGTCGGATGGTCCCTGCGATCAAAAGTGATCGGACAGGAAGACCATGGGTTGAACTTTGGGGCGACTGGCTCCATCGCATAGACATCCCTGAGCGCGCGCTTGCGTTCCCTCTTGGGGATGTGGGTAGTGTATATCATGTTCACCGTTTTAACTTGGGGGCAAACTTCTTCTGTCCCCCTGTGTTCGCTGGACGGGGCTCCTCGTCATCGTCCTCACTTTGCGACCCCTTTTCCTTGTTCTCGGCATTTAACTTGCCGGCCTGTTTAAAAACCCAACAGTCTCTGTTGGTGTGATTGGCTGGTTTGTCGGGGGTGCCGTGTATCTGGCATGGGTGATCGAGTATGCAGTCCAAGCTGGATGGGCCCAAATTGTTCCTTTTGAACGGCTTCTTCCGCTGGCCGGACTTGGAGCGCTGAATCTGGCGTTGACCGCCGTGTCATCGGTATTATCATCGTTGTTTCGACGCTTGTGTCTGTTGCGTTGGGGCTTGCCGTTGCTATTTCTGGCTTCTGCAGTGCCTGGTTCGCTTGCATTGTTGTTGCTATGGGCTAGCCAACTATCTTCAATTGTGCAAAAGTGGGTCATAAGTGCCGTAAGGGCGGCCATGGACTTCTGCTTTTCTTGGCCGAGGTGTCGGGCGAGCCATTCGTCTCGGATGCTTTGTTTAAAGGCCGCCAGGGCTTCGGCATCCGGACAGTCGATGATCTGGTTCTTTTTGGTTAAGAACCTAGTCCAGAGTTTCATTGCTGACTCTCCGGGCTGCTAAATTATGTGACTTTAGTCGTCGACATCTGGAGGTCGAACATATGTACCTTGGAAGTTGTCAAGGAAGGCCTCTTCCAAGTCCTTCCAGCCCCCGATGGAGTTTTCTGGCAGACTGTTCAACCAGTGCCGGGCTGGTCCTTTGAGTTTTAGTGGGAGGTATTTGATGGCATGGAGATCATCGCCGCGGGCCATATGAATGTGAAGAAGAAAATCCTCGACCCATACCGCAGGATCTGTTGTCCCATCGTATGATTTGATGTTTATGGGTTTAAACCCTTCTGGAAATTCGTGCTCCATTACCTCGTCAGTGAAGCAGAGGGGTTGTGCGACGCCTCTATAGGGCCACGTCATGACGTAGCTCGGATGGAGTCCGTCTGCGGTTCTCGGCCTGGGCGTGAGTATGATTGTTGCGTCCGGCTAGGTAGCCGTTGTCGCGTGTCAGGGCATGTCCCCGTGATCCATAGATCGATCTGTTCTGACCTGCTCTACTGTCCAAGTCCTGCCGCAGGTCATATGTGTAACGCCCCCGATGCGGCTATATCCCCCACGTGTCGAGGCACGACTTAGAGGCATAACCGCATTGAAAGCAATGTCGCAAGTGAGGTAATCTTCACACAACCCATGTAATAATTAAGGAAAGATACATAGTTGGCTTACAATCGCCACTTCACACAATACATAAATAAACATCCATCATTGAGTACACTCAAGGTCCGACTCACGGAACCAAAATAAAAGAAGATACCCCAAATGCTACACAGATCCCGAATCGTCCCAACTGGGCACCACTCTGATCATCTGGAAAAGACACATAGTAACGACCACGTTCCTCGTCGAACTCCCACTTGAGCTCGGTGGAATCACCTGCACCGCCTCATCGGAACACTGCAACTGTTTGGAAGTATCTCGTGAGTCACGGGGACTCAGCAATCTCACACCAGCGAGATCAAGACTATTTAAGCTTATAGGAAGGACATAGTAGTAAAGTGGAGCTGCAGCAAGCGACTAGCATATATGGTGGCTACATCGCAAAAGAGAGCGAGGAGAGAAGCAAAGCACGGACGTGAAACTAGTAATGATCAAGAAGTGATCCTGAACTACTTCGTCGACATAACTCCAACACCGTGTTCACTTCCGGACTCCGCGAGAAGAGACCATCACGTTACACACGCGTTGATGTGTATTTTATTTGAGGTCAACTTTGGGTTTTCTACAACGGACATTAACAAATTCCCATCTGCCTCATAACGCGGCACGGCTTTGAAAGATATTACCTGCGGGTGTCCCAACAAGCCCATTATAAGATCTCACGGTCAACGAAGGATATTCCTTCTACCGGGAAGACCCGATCAATCTCGGAATCCCGGACTACAAGACATTTCGACAGCAATAAAACAAGACCAGCAAAGCCGCCCGATTGTGCCGACAAATCCCGATAGGAGCTGCACATATCTCGTTCTCAGGGCACATCCGGATGAGCAGTCCATACAACTAAAACCAAACCTCAAGTTGCCTTGAGGGGGCGCTGCACAAGGCTCTAGTTCGGGCCAAGACGAAGGAGCACTGGTCCGGGGTTAAAATAAAGATGACCCTCGGGCTCGCGAAAACCCGGGGGAAAAGGCTTAGGTGGCAAATGGTAAAACCAATGTTGGGCCTTGCTGGACGAGTCTTATTCAAAGCGAACTGTCAAGGGGTCCCATAAATCACCCAACCGTAAGGAGCATAAAATCAAGGAACATAACACGGTATGACGGAAACTAGGGTGGCAAGTGGAACAAAACACCGGCATAAGGCCGAGCCTTCCACCCTTTACCAAGTATATAGATGTATTAATTATAGCAGATATATATTGTGATATCCCCAACAAGTAAACATGTTCCAAAAGGAACAACATCTCCATGTTCAACAAGGAACAAACTTCACTTCACCGCAACTAGCAACGCTATAAGAGGGCTGAGCAAAGCGGTAACATAGCCAATCAACGGTTTGCTAGGAAAAGGATGGTTAGGGGCTGACATGGCAATATGGGTGGCATGATATAGCAAGTGGTAGGCATCGCAGCATAGGCATAGCAAAAGAGCGAGCAACTAGCATAGCAAAGATAGAAGTGATTTCGAGGGTATGGTCATCTTGCGCAATGTTCTCGAGTTGTCGAAAGCTTGATCCTCGAAACGTTCTCAACAGGCTCCTCGTTCACGTACTCGTCTCCGACTCTACCCAAAGCAACAACACAAACAAAGGAACCACAATAAATCACGGTGCAATGCACAATCAACATGATGCAAAACATGGCATGATATGCATGATGAGATATGCAATGCTTATATGCGCTCCGGAAGGTAAATGATGAACCAGGCATCAACTTGGCAAACCAAGCATGCCACTGGAAAGATGAGATGATTTCGGTTGAAATCGATATAAAGATCACCGGAAACGGATGCACGGTTTGGAAATGGCAAGCAAAACAAGAATGGCGCAAATCTGCCATTAACAGCATGATGCCACTTAGCAAGCAACAAATAATTAAGCTACTGCACCCAAACGTAACAACAAAGCACATGGCAGTGATCTACACATGATGCTCGACAAAAGATGAGCACTGAGCTACGGCTAGTTCACATCATAACAGGTTCAAACAAGCATGGCAAAAGTGCTCAAAGTAACAGGCTGGACATGGCAAAAACAGCAACAGGTTGCAATGTTCAGAGCATCAAAACTACATGCTACAGGAACTTAAAATAGCAAAACATGGCATGGCATGAATCTACTCAAAGCCTAGAACAAAAGTCCCTTACTGACCATAAGCCAAAAAGGACTAGAAAATATAGTAACACCCATGTCAATATTGAAAGTCTCGTTAACAGATTCAGCAACTTGACATGTCAAAAACTGATAACGAGATGGCATGTTAACAAGCTCAATGCACTCACTACAGAGCCTCAAATGATAAACTAAGCATACATACATCAAGAAGACATGACATAGAAGACATACATGGCAAGAACACTAACATAGCATATATGGATCAACCACAACAAGCTAGGCAAAATTGAATAACATGTATACAATCTGCCAGGAATCATTTGGTAGCAAAAGTAGAGCTCGATTGACTCAAGCTATGGCATCCCATAATTGCAAACAAAGGCATGGATGGATAGAGCAAGTCATGCTTTACAAAACACCCTTACTGAAGTATCTCAAAATATGCATAGATCTCTCGGTATCATCAAGTAAACATGGCATCAAAATCAGCTAAAACAGGGCTGAAATCAGCAACATTAGGACACCTACTTTGCATGCTTGTGCTAGTCACCACATAGATCACAAAAATACATGGCATATACCCCTGGAAAGATGACATGGCATTTTACAAAACACATGTAGGACTCAAATTCATAGGGTGCACACAATAATCATGGCAAAAATAACAAAAGTGCAACTTCTGATAAAAATCAGAAACTATCAGCACATAGCACTCTTCCAACAGCATTTCGGGCATCAAGATGAGCTCAAATGAAAATGATGCAATGGAATGAAATGATCTACTCTTCGAGACGAACATTTTGACATATTATACGCGAAAAATGGATCTACGGATGCGAAGATATAGCATGTTGAAAATTGCACAAAATTACAAAGATCTAAGGACTTAGGGAAAAAGGGGGGGAGAAGAGAGTCAGCAGCGTGGATCGAGGCCGGATCGATCGGATCGGGCGTCTGGCGGCCCGGAGCTCGCCGGAGGCGCCCGGCGAGGGGTCGGCAGCGGCGAAGGGTCGGCGGCGGGCCGAGGTCGCCGGGGGAGAGGCGCCGCTGGGCGCGGGCGCTGCGGCGTGGAAGCGAGGCGGCGGGGCCAGGCGAGATCCAATCGGCGGGCGAGGCGGCGGACTCAGCGGGCGAGGAGGAGGCGGGCAGGCGGCGGCGACGAGCGGCGAGAGGCGCCAGCCAGGCGCTGAGGCGAAGCGCTCGGGCGGCGGCAGGCTGGCTCTGAGGCTCGATCCGGCCCGAGCCAGCCAGGCAGCCAGCGAGCGGCGGTGAGGCCACGTGGCGGACGCGATTGGGCGAGGGCGGCGGCGCGAATGTCCGGCGGGCGGCGGACGTGTCCGGCCTGTGTGAGCAGTTTCTAGGGTTTCGGGGAAGGGGATGATCCGGATTCGGGGGAGGTGTTTAAATAGGCATAGAGGGAGCTAGGAGAGTCCAAATGAGGTGTAGTTTTCGCCCACACGATCGTGATCGAGCGACGGAAAGCATGGAGGTGACTTAGATGGGTTATTGGGCTGTTTTGAAGGGTGTTGGGCTGCAACTTAAAATAGGCCTTTGCGAGAGTGCGGTTAACCGTTGGAGTACCAAACGAGCTCCAAATGACCAAACTTGACCGGTGGTCTCCGGTGTTATACCAAGGCCACTAGACAAACCTCGGTCCATTTCGAGAAGGTTTAATACCCGCACGGAAAAAGCGTAAAAGGACCGCCGGGAGATAGGAGTGCGGATTGCAAAACGGACAACGGGAAAAATGCTCGGAATCATGAGACGAACACGTATGCAAATCGATGCACATGATGACATAATATAAAATGCATGACATGGACAAAATGCAAAAGGAGAAAACCCAACCACGGAGGGAATATCATATATCAATGCGAAAATGGCAAGAGTTGGAGTTACAAATATGGAAAGTTACTTCGGGGTGTTACAACACTCCACCACTACAAGAGGATCTCGTCCGAGATCTAGGACTGAAAGAACTCCGGATACTCGAGCGGAGGTGATCCTCGCGCTCCTGGTAGCTTCTCGGTCGGAATGGTGTGACCACTTCACTTTCAGGAATTTGATTGACTTGTTGCGAGTCTTGCGCTCGGTTTCTTCAAGAATAGCAACGGGTGCTCATGATAAGAGAGATCTTCTTGAAGGTCAATCTCTTCAAGTTGATAGTGCGTTCAGAGTCTTGAAGCACTTGCGAAGGCTGTGACACGTGAAACACATCGTGCGCTTTGCAAAGTTGGATGGAAGCTCAAGTTGATAGGCGAGATCGCCTCTTTTCCCAATGATCTTGAAAGGACCCACGTATCTAGGGGCAAGCTTCCTTTGATACCGGGCGGCGAGTGCCTTTCATTGGAGACGCGGAGGTAGACATGGTCTCCGATTTCAAAAGCCACATCACGGTGCTTATCATCATAATAGCTCTTACGCGCGATTATGCGGCTTTGAGATTCTCACGAATGACTTGGCACATTTCTTACATTCGTGATCAAGTCATTGCCAAGAAGTTGGCGTTCACCTGTCTCGCACCAATTGAGAGGAGTACGGCACTTTCGCCATAGAGAATTTCGAATGGGGCCTTGCCGAACTAAACTTGGAAGCTGTTGTTGTAAGAGAACTTCGGCATAAGGAAGACAATCTTCCCACTTCATACCGAAGGAAATGACACAAGCCCCGAGCATATCTTCAAGGATTTGATTAACTTCGCTCAACTTGGCCACTTGTTTGAGGATGGAAAGCTGTCTTTGAACGAATGTTGGTGCCCATGGCCTTCGAAAAGAATCCCAAAACTTGGAGGTAAAGATGCTGCCACGGTCTCAAGAGATCACTTGAGGAATGCCGTGCAAGGAGACAATCTCGGAGGTGTATAGCTCGCCAACCGAGCTCTGTGATGGATTCTTTGATAGGAAGAAAATGAGCCACTTTAGTAAGCTTGTCAATGACAACGAAGATAGCATCATTTCCACGCTTGGACTTTGGAAAGCCGATCCACTAAGTCCATTTCAATATGATCAAACTTCCATTCAGGAATAGCAAGAGGTTGGAGGAGACCAGCTGGTCTTTGGTGTTCCTTTCACTCTTCTGCGGACATCACACTCATTCACGAATTGAGCAATTTCTCGCTTCATTCGAGTCCACCAATATGACTTGCTTGAGGTCATGGTACATCTTCGTACTTCGGGATGAATGGATAGAAGCGAATTGTGAGCCTCGTTCATAATGACTTTTCGCAGATCACCCTTAGGAACCACAATCCGGTCCTCAAAGAGCAGAGTGTCTTTGTCATCAACGCGAAGCACTTGTACTTGAAATGCCCTTGTCGATACCACGTTTCACTTTCTTCACCATGGTATCCAGAAGTTGAGCCTCACGAATCTGATCTTCCAAAGTAGGAGAGACTATGAGGTTGGCAAGAAAGCCTTGAGGAACAACTTGAAGATTCAGCTTGCGGAAAGATTCACAGAGATCCGGCTGAAAGGGCTTGAGGATTAGGCATGCGATAAGCTTTCTGCTCAAAGCATCTGCAATGACATTGGCCTTGCCCGGAGTATACTCAATACTTGGGTTGTACTCTTGAATCATTTCGACCCATCGAGTCTGCCTGAGGTTGAGGTTGGGCTGAGTGAAGATGTACTTGAGACTCTTGTGATCAGTGAAAATGTCCACTTTCCTTCCCAACAAGAGATGTCTCCATGTAATCAATGCATGGACAAGCTGCCGCCAACTCAAGATCGTGAGTGGGGTAGTTCTTCTCGTTGGGCTTCAATCTGGCGAGAGGTATAAGCCACAACTCTCTTCTCTTGCATTAACACAGCACGAGACCTTGAAGAGAAGCATCACGAAAACTTCATATGGCTTGGATTCATCAGAGGAGTCGAGCAGGAGCTGTGACGAGTTTCTCTTTGAGGGTATTGAAAGCAACGTCACACTCGGGAGACCGGACATACTTCACATGCTTACGGAGAAGGTTGGAAAGAGGCTTTGCAATCTTGGAGAAGTTCTCAACGAATCTTGACAATAGCTTGCAAGACCAAGAAAATCATGGAGCTGCTTGACATTACGAGGAGGTTCCCAATTCACAATTGCGGACACCTTCTCGGGATCAACAATGATACCCTTGGCGAGAGATGATATGACCAAGATAAAGCACTTCATCAAGCCAAAATTCACATTTGGAGAACTTAGCATAGAATTGGTACTCTCGAGCTTGTCTAGCACCAATCGCAAATGTTTGGCATGATCCTTCTTATTCTTGGAAGACCAAAATATCATCAAGATAGACCAAGGCGAATTCATTGGTGTAGGGTTGAATATGAAGTTCATCATCCGAGAGAAAGTTGGAGGAGCATTGACGAGGCGAAAGACATGACAAGATATTCATAAGAACCAAAGCTTGTTCGAATGCTGTCTTGGGAATATCTTGTTCACGAATCGAATCGATGATACCCCATACGAAGGTCAAGCTTGGAGAACACCGTAGCACCTTTGAGTTGCTCGAAAAGCTCATTGATGTTGGGAAGTGGATACTTGTTCTTGATTGTCTTCTTATTCAATGGGCGGTAATCGGCGCAAAGTCGGTCCGTGCCATCCTTCTTCCGGACAAAAGAACACCACAACCCCAAGGAGATGAACTCGTCCGATCAAACCCAGACGCTCTTGTTCATCGAGCTGCTTCTTCAATTCCTTCAGCTCATCAGGTCCAAGCTTGTATGGGCGCTTACAACGGGTTCGATGCGGGCTCAAGATCGATAACGAACTCAAGCGGCCGATGAGGAGGCATACCCGAAGCTCTTACGAAAGACATCTTGGTACTCACAAGCATTGGAATCGAGAGATGGCATTCAGTTCGCCCTTCTCATTGAGAGAAAACAACCGAATGGTTTCATCACGAGAGGCATAGATGATCACATCATTAGAAGAATGAGTCAATTGAATTTCCACAGCAGCACAATCAAGTGAGCTTTGCCTTGATAAAGCCGATCCATTCGAGAATAAGATCAATATCCGAGTCACCAAGAACAATTGGTTTAGAAGAAATCTATAATCGCCCATCTTGATAGAAACATCCGAACGAAAACTTGAGAAGTCATCTCCTTAGCCGGAGAAACAATAGACAAAGGTCTAGGCAAAGCTTGAGTAACCAAATCATGCATAGCCACAAAAGGTCTTGAGATGAAAGAATGCGATGCACCAAGATCAAATAAGACTTTTGCAGGAATATCATTAATCGAGAGATTACCCATTAACACATCTCAAGAATCCTCTTGCTGAGCTGCATTCATCATATTGACCTTGGCATAATTGGATTATGCTTGACCACTTTGCATTGCTGGAAGATTTCACAGGAGGAGGAGGCGGAAGGCGCCTCTGGTTGAAGCACTTGTTCGCATAGTGACCCTTCTGCTGACACTTGTTGCAAGTGACCTCAGAGAGCGGACGGTGGTAAGGAGCACTTGACCTTGGAGCTTGAGAATTAGACTTGTTCTGATAGCTTGGGTTGGGTGGGTGGGAAGATCCACGGCCACCTGAGTTCTTCTGCTGGTAAGGCTGACGGAACGGAGGAGGGGGCAGGTAAAACTTCTGCTGCTTGGCTGCCACTTGAGAGGACGAGGAGGACTGAACTGCATCCCTGATTCTCTTCTTAGAAGCCTCGCATTTGAGCTGAGCCGCTTCTTGCTTGAGAGCCATGTTGTAGAAATCATCATACTTATCTGGCTCAAACAGCACAAGAGGTAATTGCAGATCTTCTCTCAGACCACCTCTGAGAACCGATAGATCATACTCCTTTCATCAGTACATCTTGCTTAGCAAAGCAAGCGAGCTTCAGGCTGGATATTGTATTGATAGACAGACATGGTGCCTTGCTTGAGATTGCGGAACTCCTCACGCTTGCTCTCAACAACACTCTTGAATGTGATGAGCTCTGAAATCACGGCGGAACTCATCCTGTAATGACACGACCTCCTCTGGAATCTTTGTATTGTTGGAACCACTCAGCAGCTTGATCCTTGAGTTGAAGCGATGCAAACTTGACAAAGTCCTCGGTCCGACATTGCTACAGATCAAAGTGCTTGCAGATGTCCACTAACCAATCGTCGGCGTCTGTTGCCTCAACACGTAAACCGAAAGACTTGGCTGATTAGCGAGGAACCGGTAGAGAGTAGCAAAGTGTGGCTGATTGTTGCCTTGACCTTGATTGCCTTGATTGCCTTGCCCTGAGTGCGTTCTTGCAAGAGCTGCAAAATCATCGAGCATTGGCATTGGTGGCTGCCATGATAGCTTGCCGAGCCTCTGGAGGCGGAGGTGGAGGTGGAGGTGGAGGATTCGTGATCCCCATCATTGCGATCCGGATTCAGACGCTATTGGCGGAGCCATCTGGAAGAGGGTGACATCCGTTAGTCCTTTGATAGACAAATGATAAGTAGAATCAATGGATAGAAATTGCAACATATAGTCTTCACAATAAACATTCGAACAAGAATGAGCGAATGAATTCAAAGTTAATCATCACACGTCCATTAAGGTGAGAAGCCACTTAGATATAGATATGGAAACAACATCATTTTAGAAACAAATCGAATATCACAACTGAAAACAAAAGGTTGGCTTCTAGAATGAGCGGAACAAACACATGATAGAATTTCGTCCAAAGTGTTAGTGGTGGGGCCCACGGACCTGACGATATAGCGGACGTCACGAATGACTAACAAGGCGTCCCGAATCAGCATAGCCAAGGATTCTTTAAGGCGTCTCGCGACCATTTGTAATCGACCGTGAATGGGCGGACCACTAGACGTTGAACCCCAATCTCAAATCATACATCCGCCGGAAAGAATATCCTGTAAGCTACTAGAATTCCCACCTATAAACTCCGAAACTTTCTGGTTATGCAATCTGGTGTTGGGGATACAGGGGACACAAAATATATCACCCAAACTAACAATACCTAGATCCATTTGTATCCATCCGTCAACACATAACCAAGAAATCCTCGAAATCGTGTACCTCGACCTTGAAAAACATCCGTTATGCAAGTCATGGCAATACTCCCTTTTCGCCACGATCTTTCGGGCTATCGGGGTTATCTCACCAACAACTGCACAAAAGAGATTTCGATGTCGGTAAAACTCGTATTCGAGAATCGCAGCGATAAAATTGTGGCGACAACACCTCGGAGCTCAACTCCCGGGACACCGCCACAACCCCTAAATGTCGGGAGGCACCAAGAACAATGTTCTCGTCACAAAACCATCGAACGATTCCAAGATACCCACGTGATCCTAAAATTTTTTAGTGAAATTTGAGGAGAGAAGAGTCAAAACTCTCGTCGGGATACCTCACCAGAGCGACGAAGGGACCGAAGTAAAAGAATCCTACTCTCCGATATATATAATCCTAAGACTCAAAACATTTTCCATTCTAGACTCAACAACGTCGACAAACAATCAAGTAGAGGGCTCCTAAGTCGGGAAGGCTCGATTACCAACTTAGCGCCCCGATCGGCTATATCTCCCACGTGTCGAGGCACGACTTAGAGGCATAACCGCATTGAAAGCAATGTCGCAAGTGAGGTAATCTTCACACAACCCATGTAATAATTAAGGGAAAGATACATAGTTGGCTTACAGTCGCCACTTCACACAATACATAAATAAACATCCATCATTCAGAGTACACTCAAGGTCCGACTACGGAACCAAAATAAAAGAAGATACCCCAAATGCTACACAGATCCCCGAATCGTCCCAACTGGGCACCACTACTGATCATCTGGAAAAGACACATAGTAACGACCACGTTCCTCGTCGAACTCCCACTTGAGCTCGGTGGAATCACCTGCACTGGCCTCATCGGAACCTGCAACTGTGTTTGGAAGTATCTGTGAGTCACGGGGACTCAGCAATCTCACACCCGCGAGATCAAGACTATTTAAGCTTATAGGAAGGACATAGTAGTAAAGTGGAGCTGCAGCAAGCGACTAGCATATATGGTGGCTACATCGCAAAAGAGAGCGAGGAGAGAAGCAAAGCGCGGACGTGAAACTAGTAATGATCAAGAAGTGATCCTGAACTACTTACGTCAGACATAACTCCAACACCGTGTTCACTTCCGGACTCCATGAGAAGAGACCATCACGGTTACACACGCGTTGATGTGTATTTTATTTGAGGTCAACTTTGGGTTATCTACAACCGACATTAACAAATTCCCATCTGCCTCATAACCGCGGGCACGGCTTTGAAAGATATTACCCTGCGGGGTGTCCCAACAGCCCATTATAAGCTCTCACGGTCAGCGAAGGATATTCCTTCTACCGGAAGACCGATCAATCTCGAATCCCGGACTACAAGACATTTCGACAGCAATAAAACAAGACCAGCAAAGCCGCCCGATTGTGCCGACAAATCCCGATAGGAGCTGCACATATCTCGTTCTCAGGGCACATCCGGATGAGCAGTCCATACAACTAAAACCAAACCTCAAGTTGCCTTGAGGGGGCGCTGCACAGGGCTCTAGTTCGGGCCAGCACTCGAAGGAGCACTGGTCCGGGGTTAAAATAAAGATGACCCTCGGGCTCGCGAAAACCCGGGGGAAAAGGCTTAGGTGGCAAATGGTAAAACCAATGTTGGGCCTTCTTTGGGCGAGTCTTATTCAAAGCGAACTGTCAAGGGGGTCCCATAAATCACCCAACCGTGTAAGGAACGCAAAATCAAGGAACATAACACCGGTATGACGGAAACTAGGGTGGCAAGAGTGGAACAAAACACCAGGCATAAGGCCGAGCCTTCCACCCTTTACCAAGTATATAGATGTATTAATTATAGCAGATATATATTGTGATATCCCCAACAAGTAAACATGTTCCAAAGAGGAACAACATCTCCATGTTCAACAAGGAACAAACTTCAGCTTCACCGCAACTAGCAACGCTATAAGAGGGCTGAGCAAAGCGGTAACATAGCCAATCAACGGTTTGCTAGGAAAAGGATGGTTAGGGGCTGACATGGCAATATGGGTGGCATGATATAGCAAGTGGTAGGCATCGCAGCATAGGCATAGCAAAAGAGCGAGCAACTAGCATAGCAAAGATAGAAGTGATTTCGAGGGTATGGTCATCTTGCCTGCAATGTTCTCGAGTTGTCGAAAGCTTGATCCTCGAAACGTTCTCAACAGGCTCCTCGTTCACATACTCGTCTCCGACTCTACCCAAAGCAACAACACAAACAAAGGAACCACAATAAATCACGGTGCAATGCACAATCAACATGATGCAAAACATGGCATGATATGCATGATGAGATATGCAATGCTTATGTGCGCTCCGGAAGGTAAATGATGAACCAGGCATCAACTTGGCAAACCAAGCATGCCACTGGAAAGATGAGATGATTTCGGTTGAAATCGATATAAAGATCACCGGAAACGGATGCACGGTTTGGAAATGGCAAGCAAAACAAGAATGGCGCAAATCTGCCATTAACAGCATGATGCCACTTAGCAAGCAACAAATAATTAAGCTACTGCACCCAAACGTAACAACAAAGCACATGGCAGTGATCTACACATGATGCTCGACAAAAGATGAGCACTGAGCTACGGCTAGTTCACATCATAACAGGTTCAAACAAGCATGGCAAAAGTGCTCAAAGTAACAGGCTGGACATGGCAAAAACAGCAACAGGTTGCAATGTTCAGAGCATCAAAACTACATGCTACAGGAACTTAAAATAGCAAAACATGGCATGGCATGAATCTACTCAAAGCCTAGAACAAAAGTCCCTTACTGACCATAAGCCAAAAAGGACTAGAAAATATAGTAACACCCATGTCAATATTGAAAGTCTCGTTAACAGATTCAGCAACTTGACATGTCAAAAACTGATAACGAGATGGCATGTTAACAAGCTCAATGCACTCACTACAGAGCCTCAAGTGATAAACTAAGCATACCTACATCAAGAAGACCTGACATAGAAGACATACATGGCAAGAACACTAACATAGCATATATAGATCAACCACAACAAGCTAGGCAAAATTGAATAACATGTATACAATCTGCCAGGAATCATTTGGTAGCAAAAGTAGAGCTCGATTGACTCAAGCTATGGCATCCCATAATTGCAAACAAAGGCATGGATGGATAGAGCAAGTCATGCTTTACAAAACACCCTTACTGAAGTATCTCAAAATATGCATAGATCTCTCGGTATCATCAAGTAAACATGGCATCAAAATCAGCTAAAACAGGGCTGAAATCAGCAACATTAGGACACCTACTTTGCATGCTTGTGCTAGTCACCACATAGGTCACAAAAATACATGGCATATACCCCTGGAAAGATGACATGGCATTTTACAAAACACATGTAGGACTCAAATTCATAGGGTGCACACAATAATCATGGCAAAAATAACACAAGTGCAACTTCTGATAAAAATCAGAAACTATCAGCACATAGCACTCTTCCAACAGCATTTCGGGCATCAAGATGAGCTCAAATGAAAATGATGCAATGGAATGAAATGATCTACTCTTCGAGACGAACATTTTGACATATTATACGCGAAAAATGGATCTACGGATGCGAAGATATAGCATGTTGAAAATTGCACAAAATTACAAAGATCTAAGGACTTAGGGAAAAAGGGGGGGAGAAGAGAGTCAACGCGCGCGTGGATCGAGGCCGGATCCGATCGGATCGGGCGTCTGGCGCTCCGGAGCTCGCGGAGGCGCCCGCCGAGGTCAGCGGCGACGGGTCGGCGGCGGCCAGCCGAGGTCGCCGGAGGGGAGAGGAGCCGCTGGGGCGCGGGCTGGCGTGGAGGCGGGCGGCGGCGACCCGGCGGGCAGCGAGATCCGGCGGCGGCGGGGGCGGACCAAGCGAGGCGGAGGAGGAGGCGAACACGGCGGCCGGCGACGAGCAAGCGGAGAGGCCAGCCAGGCGCGCGAGCCATGGCGCTTCGAAGGCGGCGGCGCTGTGAACTGGGTGAGAATCGATCCAGGCCGGCAGGCGCGCGGGGCGGCGGTGAGGCCACGTGCGACGCGGATTGGGCGAGGCGGGCGGCGCGAAATGTCCGGGGCGGCGGGCGTGTCCGGCCTTGTGAAGCGATTTTCTAGGGTTTCGGGAAGGGATGATCCGGATTCGGGAGGTGTTTAAATAGGCATAGAGGGAGCTAGGAGAGTCCAAATGAGGTGTAGTTTTCGCCCACGATCGTGATCGAGCGACGGAAAGCATGGAGGTGACTTAGATGGGTTATTGGGCTGTTTTGAAGGGTGTTGGGCTGCAACTTAAAATAGGCCTTTGCGAGAGTGCGGTTAACCGTTGGAGTACCAAACGAGCTCCAAATGACCGAAACTTGACGGTGGTCTCCGGTGTTATACCAAGGCCACTAGACAAACCTCGGTCCATTTCGAGAAGGTTTAATACTCGCACACGGAAAACGTAAAAGGACCGCCGGGGAGATAGGAGTGCCGGATTGCAAAAGCGGACAACGGGAAAAATGCTCGGAATCATGAGACGAACACGTATGCAAATGCGATGCACATGATGACATAATATAAAATGCATGACACGGACAAAATGCAAAAAGGAGAAAACCCAACCACAGAGGGAATATCATATATCAATGCCGAAAATGGCAAGAGTCGGAGTTACAAATATGGAAAGTTACTTCCGGGGTGTTACAATATGTATGTCTTCGAGCTATTTTATCTCTGCCTTTACGGTGAGGTGGGGCGGGCTAGTGTTCGGCTTGGGTTGCCCTTTGTCCCGGCCACGTGGTGGTCGGTCAGCCGCATTGTGCGATGATGCTACGGCCTCCAGCGCCTCATCATCGAACTGAGGTAGCAATTTGCACCTCGGGTAACTTTTGGCTGGGCGCTTGAGGCCATATTCTTCGGCTGCTAGGACATCAGTCCATCTATCGTTGAGCAGATCTTGATCAGCTTGAAGCTGCTACTGCTTCTTTTTCAGGCTCCTTGCAGTGGCTATTAGCCGGCGCTTAAAGCGCTCCTGCTCAAGAGGGTCCTCAGGCACAATAAAGTCCTGGTTGCCGAGGCTCACCTCGTCCTCGGAGAGCGGAAGATAATTATTGTCCTTCGAGTCTTCGTGTATGGCCTGTTCATCAGGGCTAACTTGCCCGTCTTCCTGTTTGTCCTGTTCGGAAGTTGCCTCAACGGGGTCTTCATTGTCTTCGGCACAGTCCGGAGTGTTATCTTCTCTTGTGTCGGTATCGCTGTCTTCTGCACGGCGTGATTTAGAGCGGAGCCGCCGATGTTGGCGTTTTGGCTGTATCTCAGGAGGTTTATCCTCGACTGGATCCTTCCCATTGTCGCCATTGTTCTCAGTGTCGTGGCAAGGGAGCTTGGGAACGTGCATTAGTTTGCTTGACGACGAAAGTGAGCGTGCAACCGGTAGTACTGTGGTAGGTGTTGCAAGAACTAGGCCTGTCTCTCGCTTGTTTGGTAGCTATTTGTTTCGCTTGGCTTTTTTTGCATCTCGTAGCATGGGATGCCGTGGTTTGTAGAATTTTCCGCCGGACTTGACCTTCTATTGCACCATCAAGCACAGCAGAATCTCGCAGGATTCATCCGCTTCTCATTCCTCGCCATTCTGTTTCTTCCTTTCTCTCGTGCCATGTTAAGTCAAGTTTACAAGAAAACGAATAACAATTTAGTTCTTCGTAACAAATTGACGCGTGATGCGAATCGACTTTGATGTTAGACAACCACATGATAGGAGGATGTAATATGTAAGAAAAACAGGACGGAAGAGATAACCGTAACTATGATGTGTAAACTAAGAAGAAGACATTTCACCAAATTAGAAGCAATGCAATGGAAGGTAGACACCATATGAAAGATGCTACAAATATCGCCTCCGCCAAGTTAATGTTGTCTCATCATAAATGGCGCTAAACAAATGTGAAAAGACAAGAAATAAATCATATGCAAGATGCAAACAACATCACACTACCATGTTAGAGGTCTCTCATCATTAGTGGCATTGCATATTCACAGCTTATGATGTCTAAACTAAGGAGAAGGCATTTCAACAAATTAGAAGCAATGAAAGCTAGACACCATATGAAAGATGCAACTAATATCACTCTACCAAGTTAAAACTCTTCTGCATAAGTGCCATTTCAACAAATTAGTAGTACAAGCTAGAAAAGGATGTGATGTAACCTATATCACACCAAGTCAAACATGTCTTATGATAAGTGATTGTTGCAGTTACACAACAATAGTAATTTGATGTAAGAACATGGTGTGATAGATGATATTGTATGTTCTAGAAACAGAACACATGTCTTATTCAAGTATAATGTGTAAAGTAAGCATGGAATTCAACAAAATTAGAAGCACACAAGCTAGACATCACACATAACATGCAACCACATATAATAAAGGTTAGAGGGAGCACCAAGGATGTGCACTAGGGGAGACGTGTTTCATAATAAACACAGCTTTGTTGAGTGTCTATGCATGTGTTGTCTTGGAAATCATCTGGGGGGTGTGGAGGAGAAACTATAGAGGCCCTCCGCTCGAAGGAGCACCTTTATCCGCCGACTTGCTAACTTCCTTACGCTTTATTGATTTTGAATTGTCAAGTAAAACCGACAAGAAAAGCAATAAAATTCTCTTCGTAACTCATTCATGCATGATACCGACAATCACTACTTTGATGTAAGGCAAACACATGATACCAGGATGGAATATGTAACGAAGACAGAAGGCATGTCATGTTCACAACTCGTTTGTGTAACCAAGGTAAACCATTCCAAAAATAAGAAGCAATGCAAGCTAGACACCACATGAAATATGCAACCAATATGACTCGCTAAGTTAAAAGTGTCCCATCATAAATGGAATTTCAACAAATTAGAAGCAGAGATGCTATAAATCATATGAAAGATGCAACTAATATCAACGCATATACTAAAGGTGTCTCACATATTGATTGATGCGGATACAAAAACTATAGTTTTATGTAAGGACATGCTTATTAGATAGATGTACTATGTACTAAATACAGAAGGCATGTCACATTAACAGTATAATGTATAAGCTAAGCAGACTAGCACATGCAGCTTTAACCAGATTGGAAGAATTGCAATCTAGACACCATATGCAACATGCAACCACATATCACGTTGTCAAGTTAGAGCACCGCAATGCTAGTGTAGGGAAATGTAATCAACTACGAGCTACGCTCACTATCTTCATCTAGCATTTATGTTTTTGAGAATCATGTCGGAGGTCGACGCATTCTTTAAATGAGGAGTAGTCCCTTGCCTCGCATGCCTCATTATAAGTGATTGATGAGGGATACACAAGAACATTAGTTTGATGTAAGAACATGGTTAATACACGATGTACTAGTATGTACCAAAAACAGTAAAGGCATGTCATATTCAAAGGTATGATGTAAGCTAAGCAGATGCAATTTAACCAAATTGAAGCAACATGCTAGACATCCGGCTGGAGTGGTGAACATGATCATCTAGGACCCGAGAGCCTGGTGGAGGCGGCTGCTTCGCCACCATCGCTGCTTTTAGTTGGCTTCCTGTAATGCCTGCCTTGTCGGGCTTGTCACTGCTCGCCAAAGGCTCCGACTAGCTATTTGTCTTCCGGTGCTCACGGATGGTGGTTCATGTAAAATTTCTTTCCTTATCCTAATAAAGACCACTCGCCTTTCAAATACAAGCTAGACAATTATATGGAACATGCAACCACATTTGACATCGGGTTAAAGCAAGCACTGGGATGGTGGTTCATCATTAAGCGAGGTCATCAACTCCAGAGCTACATTTACTGGCTCCATCTCACGACACCGCACCCTTTATAGCGAGTAACGGTCGCGGCCTAGCCACGAGAAAGCTGGCACGACTTGTCTCTTTTCTTTTGCTTCTCGAGGCATCAAATACCTTGCATAAAAACACAATAGTGAGAGTATGGGTGAAGTGTGCGTAACTAGTGCAATCGTAAAAGTAGCAGATAGCAGGTTGCTGAAAAATAAATGACAAGAGACATATGATAGCTCTACAACATTGCATGGCAAACAAAATTAGATTCTACTCAGATGATTTTGTAATATATGAGCACAGGAAATGCAGTATTCTCCAAAGACACCACCACATGTGGTCATATCTAAGATAACAATGACTGAAATAAATAGGTCAGTTGATTTTTAATGAACCGTCCGATCGATAGGAACGGCAGATGGCCTTCGCCTACCTCCCGCCAACATCGGATGATCTTTCTCGATCGCAAGAACCACACCACCTCGCCCTCCGCCGCCCACCCTCCCATCGACCTCACACCACCGCCATGCTTGGCAGCGCATGAGGGTGGGGGCACGCCCCCCCCTAGCGCGCCCCTCGTCTCGGCCCCCCTGGAGCTCCTCCGACCTCAACTCCAACTCTATATATTTGCTTTCGGGAGAAAAAAATCAAGGAGAAGAATTCATCGCGTTTTACGATATGGAGCCACCGCCAAGCCCTAAAACCTCTCGGGAGGGCTGATCTGGAGTCCGTTGGGGGCTCCAGAGAGGGGGATTCGTCGCCGTCGTCATCATCAACCATCCTCTATCACCAATTTCATGATGCTCACTGCCATGCGTGAGTAATTCCATCGTAGGCTTGCTGGACGGTGATGGGTTGGATGAGATCTATCATGTAATCGAGTTAGTTTTGTTAGGGTGTGATCTCTAGTATCCACTATGTTCTGAGATTGATGTTGCTATGACTTTGCTATGCTTAATGCTTGTCACTAGGGCCCGAGTGCCATGATTTTAGATCTGAACCTATTATGTTTTCATGAATATATGTGAGTTCTTGATCCTATCTTGCAAGTCTATAGTCACCTACTATGTGTTATGATCCGGCAACCCCGAAGTGACAATAATCGGGACCAGTCCCGGTGATGACCATAGTTTGAGGAGTTCATGTATTCACTATCTGCTAATGCTTTGTTCCGGTACTCTATTGAAAGGGGGCCTTAATATCCCTTAGTTTCCATTAGGACCCCGCTGCCACGGGAGGGTAGGACAAAAGATGTCATGCAAGTTCTTTTCCATAAGCATGTATGACTATATTCGGAATACATGCCTACATTACATTGATGAACTGGAGCTAGTTCTGTGTCACCCTATTTATGATTGTTACATGATGAACCGCATCCGGCATAATTCTCCATCACCGATCCAATGCCTACGAGCTTTTCCTATATTGTTCTCCATTGCTGCTGTTACAATCACTACAAAACACCAAAAATATAACTTTTGCTTTCGTTACTTTTGTTACTGTTACCACTACTATCATATTACTTTGCTACTAAACACTTTGCTGCAGATATTAAGTTATCCAGGTGTGGCTGAATTGACAACTCAGTTGCTAATACTTGAGAATATTCTTTGGCTCCCCTTGTGTCGAATCAGTAAATTTGGGTTGAATACTCTACCCTCAAAAACTGTTGCGATCCCCTATACTTGTGGGTTATCAGGGTTGAGCCTCCCGTCCTCGGATGGCGCGGTCTGCTCCAGATCTAGGGCCAGAGCAGTTGCAGGTTCTATCTCCTGGGTATGGTCCGATGACAGATTTAAGTCATGTTCATCGCGGTGACAGGGAGCGGCTGCCATGGTCTCGAATCCATCGAAGATCAAGTCTCCGCGGATATCCGCGACGTAGTTCAAGCTTCCAAATCTGACCTGACAGCCAGGGGCGTAGCTATCGATCTGTTCTAGATGGCCAAGCGAGTTCGCCCGCAGTGCGAAGTCGCCGAATACGAAGATCTGTCCGGGGAGGAAGGTTTCTCCCTGGACAACATTGTTGTAGACGATTGACGGGGCCATCGAACCTCTTGACGACGACACAATGGAACTCTCAATGAAAGCACCAATGTCGGTGTCAAAACCGGCGGATCTCGGGTAGGGGGTCCCGAACTGTGCGTCTAAGGTCAATGGTAACATGAGATGGGGAACACGATGTTTACCCAGGTTCGGGCCCTCTCTATGGAGGTAATACCCTACTTCCTGCTTGATTGATCTTGATGAATATGAGTATTACAAGAGTAGATCTACCACGAGATCGTATTGGCTAAAACCCTAGAAGTCTAGCCTGTATGACTATGATTATTGTTCTTGCCTCTACGGACTAAACCCTCCGGTTTATATAGACACCTGAGGGGACTAGGGTTGTACAAAGTCGGTTATAGAGAAAGGAATCTTTTATATCGGGACGCCAAGCTTGCCTTCCACGCCAAGGAGAGTCCTATCCGGACACGGGAGAGAGTGTTCGATCTTATATCTTCACAGCCCATCAGTCTGGCCCACGTACCATAGTCCGGATGCCCGAGGACCCCTTAATCCAGGACTCCCTCACACACCACTAGTTTCTTTTTGAGCTTTCATAAACTTATAGCTCTAGTGCATCCGTTGCATGGCAATCCCTACTCACTCACATTGATATCTATTGATGGGCATCTCCATAGCCCGTTGATACGCCTAGTTGATGTGAGACTATCTCCTTCTTTTTGTCTTCTCCACGACCACCGTCTATTCCACCCATATAGTGGTATGACCATGGATCACGCTCATGTATTGCGTGAAAGTTGAAAAAGTTTGAGAACGTCAAAAGTATGAAACAATTGCTTGGCTTGTCATCGGGGTTGTGCATGATTTAAATATTTTGTGTGATGAAGATGGAGCATTGCCAGACTATATGATTTTGTAGGGATAAGCTTTCTTTGGCCATGTTATTTTGAGAAGACATAATTATTTTTTTAGTATGCTTGAAGTATTATTGTTATTATGTCAATATTAAACTTTTGTTTTGAATCATACGGATCTGAACATTCATGCCACAATAAAGAGAATTACATGGATAAATATTCCAGATCAAAAATGCTATTTTTTTATCATTTACCTACTCGAGGATGAGCAGGAATTAAGCTTGGGGATGCTTGATACGTCTCCAAGGTATCTATAATTTTTTATTGTTCCATGCTATTATATTATCTGTTTTGGATGTTTTATATGCATTAATATGCTATTTTTATATGATTTTTGGGACTAACCTATTAACCTAGAGCCCAGTGCCAGTTCCTGTTTTTTCCTTGTTTTTGAGTTTCGCAGAAAGGAATACCAAACGGAATGAAACTTTCGCGATGATTTTTCTTGGACCAGAAGACATCCAGAGGGCTTGGGGTGCACGTCAGGAAAGCCATGAGGCAGTCACAAGGTCGGGAGGCGCACCCAGGGGAGTAGGGCGTGCCCCCTCCCTTGTGGGCCCCTCGTGACTCCATCGACCTATTTCTTCCGCCTATATATTCTCAAATGTCCCAAAACCTTCCAAGGGAGCCACGAAACCACTTTTCCACCGCCGCAACCTTCTGTACCCGTGAGATCCCATCTAGGGGCCTTTTCCGGCGTCCAGCCGGAGGGGGATTCGATCATGGAGGGCCTCTACATCAACACCATTGCCTCTCCGATGAAGCGTGAGTAGTTTACCACAGACCTACGGGTCCATAGCTAGTAGCTAGATGGCTTCTTATCTCTCTTTGATTCTCAATACCATGTTCTCCTTGATGTTCTTAGAGATCTATTCGATGTAATACTCTTTTATGGTGTGTTTGCCGAGATCCGATGAATTGTGGATTTATGATCAGCTTATCTATGAATATTATTTGAATCTCCTCTGAATTCTTATATGCATGATTTGATATCTTTGCAAGTCTCTTCGAACTATCGATTTGGTTTGGCCAACTAGATTGGTTTTTCTTGCAATGGGAGAAGTGCTTAGCTTTGGGTTCAATCTTGCGATGCTCGATCCTAGTGACAGAAGGGGAACCAACACGTATTGTATTGTTGCCGTCGAGGATAACAAGATGTGGTTTTCATCATATTGCTTGAGTTAATCCCGCTACATCATGTCATCTTACTTAATGCGTTACTCTGTTGTTATGAACTTAATACTCTAGATGCAGGCAGGATTCGGTCGATGTGTGGAGTAATAGTAGTAGATGTAGAATCATTTCAGTCTACTTGACACAGACGTGATGCCTATATTCAGGATCATTGCCTTAGATATCGTCATAACTTTGCGCTTTTCTATCAATTGCTCGGCAGTAATTTGTGCACCCACCGTAATATTATCTATCTTGAGAGAAGCCTCTAGTGAAACCTATGGCCTCCGGGTGTACTTTCCATCATATAGGTTTCTGATCTACAATTTTAGTTTCCTATTTACTTTCTTTGCAATCTTTTACTTTCCGTTCCATAAACCAAAAATACCAAAAATATTACTTTACCGTTTATCCATCTCTATCAGATCTCACTTTGCAATTAACCATGAAGGGATTGACAACCCCTTTGTCGCGTTGGGTGCAAGTTGGTGTTTTTTTGTCCAAGTATTCGGTGGCTTGCGCGTTGTCTCCTACTGGATTGATACCTTGATTCTCAAAAGCTGAGGGGAATACTTACACTACTTTGCTGCATCACCCTTTCCTCTTCAAGGGAAAAACCAACGCAAGCTCAAGAGGTAGCAGCGCTCCAGCCGGCTCGCCATCAGGGAAATTTGACCGCCTAGCATATCTCCCGCTCTCTGCAACAATGCCACCGATGCCTCAAGCTTCTTGGTGGTGGACTCCTGCCGCTTTTGAAGCTCCGTGAACTCCCGATCATAACGGAGGAGCATGGCACTCTTCTCCTCCCTGAACTCACGGAGCTCCACGTCTTTGGCCCTAAGCTCCGCATCCTTGGTTGGAGCTCCTCTGTTAGGCGCCTCACCTCAGACTCCGTGATATGGTGCGCTGCCATGGAACCCGGTAGAAGCAATGGGGAAAGAAAACAAAGGGGGAGAAATGGTTGAAAGGCAATGCAATCCACGCGAAGGCAGAGGGAGCTAGCGGAGGAGCGGGGTAAATCTTTTGGTTTTCCGTTTTCACCATGGGAAACCCCAGTCAGTGCCATTTCACATCAGGGAGCAATGGGTTTTACTGGCAGAGTCATAATGACTAATTCCTGCCGTGCCTGCTCCCGTCAAAAAAATATTCATGTCGCACCCAAAGACCAAAGCAACACAGCGGTGGATATTTTAATTTACCTAGCAGCAAGGAGGGGAAAATGTGTGAAAAATTGTGGCGGCAGCCTAGCTGATCAGTCGCACTAGCCCAACTAGCTAGCCAGCATGCTTCACTGATGTACTCGACAGGAAAGGTGGGCTTTTGTGATTTGATGACTCATTACTTACTATGGTGCTACGACCGAGGAGGACCCAGAAACCGCACAGTAGGGCCTATCACGTCTCAGCAAGGAAGAAAATATGCATGCACCAATGGGGAGGAGGACCCAGGAACCACGCGGTAGGGTGTGCTACGTCTCAGCACGGAGGAAAATGTGCGTGTAAAAATATATGAGACATAGCGATGGTTTGAACTTGGGACCCAGCTAGTCGGTCGAAAACACCCCACTAGCCACACAGCTTTATCATGCTAACGTGGCACCGGGGATAGGTGTGGTTAGTTCCGTATCGACCAGCCACGAGGTCTCTTGTTCCTATGCGATTCATCTATTTTCCAAGCAAATTTTTTAGCTATAATAAAACCATGGCCAGCTTGCACCACTCTTCGTGTTTGCCCGTGCATCTAAAGGTTGTAGATGGAGAGGAAAGAGAGATCACGGACATGGGACCCAACAGTAAGTGAGTCAACGTTCATGCACGTGCTGACGAGCCACTGCCTCTACTCTACTCAATGTAATACAATATAAAATCAAGTTATGCGACAAAGCCAACAACCGTTGCTATTTCTGGCTATCGATGTATGCTTTGTAGTCCAGGTTGCCGGTTCGAATCTCGTCCTTCAGATTTTTTTAGGTCCAAATTTGTTCCATGACAGGTGGGACCCTTGTGTGTTCTTCCTATCTTTCTGTGTACGAGGGATTTTTTGCACAAACACTTTGCGCGGTTAGGCAAGTTATGGCACCAGTTACACGTATTTTACAAGTTTAGGAACAAAAGTGACATCGGTGGATAATATCATGTAATCCCCGCAACCTAGATGCTATGGTGATATGAGATTCTACATCGTTGGATCTGAGAGGCAATGGCATGTGAGTAGTCTTTGTACTTATGCGCAATTCCCAAACTCTTCAAGGGCTTTTTTGAAAAAAACAGACCTCCTATGAGCCGCTGGATCTTGCATCCAATGACTCTCAGGAGCTTTTATCACCGTAGCATCTAAGGTGTGGGAGCACCCAATATTCCCACGTACGAGAGAATATAAGGTGCTCCTCATAGCCACTATGATGATACGAGCTTCTAGGCCGTCGGATCTGAGATCCAATGCCATGTGTGTAGTATTTGTACTTTAACAGGTAGTTTGATAACAAGTGGTTTTCAGCAAGGTAATTTATGCAAGCACTGAAACTGTTGGTAACAGGTAGTTTGGTAGAAAGATAATTTGTAACGAACAAGTAACAGTAACGGTAAATAAAGTGCATCAAGGTAGCCCAATCCTTTTTGTAGCAAAGGACAGGCCAAAACGGTCTTTTATAATAAGCAAAGCGTTCTTGAGGGCACACAGGAATTTCATCTAGTCACTTTCATCATGTTGGTTTGATTTGTGTTCGCTATTTTGATAATTTGGTAAGTGGGTGGACTGGTGCTTGGGTGCTGTTCTTACTTGAACAAACCTCCCACTTATGATTAACCCCCTCGCAAGCATCCTCAACTACGAGAAAAGTATTAAGATAAAATCAAACCATAGCTTTAAACATATGGATCCAAATCGGTCCCTTACGGAGTAGTGCATAAACTAGGGTTTAAGCTTCTGTCACTCTAGCAACCCATCATCTAATAACTACTCCATAATTCATTCCCTTAGGCCCAAATATGGTGAAGTGCCATGTAGTCGACATTCACATGACACCACTAAGAGAATCACAACATACATGTCATCAAAATATCAAACACATACCAAATTCACATGATTACTTGCAACGTGATTTCTCCCGTGGCCTCAAGAACAAAGGTAACTACTCACAAATTATATTCATGCTCAAGATCAGAGGGGTATTAAATAGCATAATGCACTACAAAAAAATACACTTCCGTGATGATACGTGTTTGTCACAGTAGGTCGCGTTTTTTGTCATGCATGTACATCCATGACGATTTTATGACAGAATCAAGATAGTCATACCTTGTCGCAGAAGTGTTCCATGACATTACCAAAATTATCATCACGGAAGTGTCCACTTCCATGATGATAAATCGTGTGTCACATAAGTGCTTTCGTCAAGGGTGACCGACACGTGGCATCCACCGTAACGGAACACCGTTAAGCTATCGGGTTGGGTTTTGGATCCGCTAACCCGTTAACAGCCCCGACCAATGGGAAATTTGCACGTGTAAAATTCTTATTGGCCGGACGAAACACGTGTCAGCTCGTCAGTGGGTCAGATAGGCGCCTATGATATGTCTACACGTGCCACGGCCCACCACCGGCCCATTTAGCTTACAAAGCCGGCCCGTTTGACTTGGTCAAAAGTTAACGGGCTGGCCCATGAAAAGCCTGTTAACGGTCTCTTCGCAAATAGCCCATTTTACGGCATGTTAACTCACGACCCGTTAGGCCATAAAGGAAATCGGCCCAACAACATCATGTGGGCCGTCGAATATAACACCAGCCCATTTCACTTTCGGCCCATGTATGGCCCACGACGTCTTTTGGCCCATATGAGGCCATCGTATCTTTCGGCCCTTTACAGGCCCACGGTGACTCTAGCCCATAATGAACAGTAATTTTCTTTGTACCCATTAACGACCCATGATTTACATGGGCCGTTTCCAGCCCGTGTTAGCTTTCGGCCTATTGACGGCCCATACGTTCTTGGGCTCCTTTTCGCCCTCGACATTTCCGCCCGTTCGGCTGTTCCCCTAATGGGCCAAATTCGCCCATGGCAAGAGTCGCCCCACATCGATGTTCCCTAATGGGCCAAATTCGGCCCATGGCAAGAGTCGGCCCGTTACTGGCATGTTCCCCTAATGGGCCAAATTCGGCCCATGGCAAGAGTCGGCCCATTTCTGGCCTTTTAACCTGTTGCGCCGTTTCCAGCGGCAAAATTGATAAATTTGACCTATGAACGAAATCAAATCACAGAATGAATTGCCCGTGAAACTATTTCACGCGGCTGACTTTTTTGTGTGACGCCCGACACGAAGGCGCCACACTACACTGTGCAACGCCGCAGATAGGCGCTACGCTGCCAGCCGTCGCACCGTGTGATCCGAAAATTACTAAGTCAGTGTGCAGCGCCTGAGAGCTAGGCGCCACACTATACAGTGTAGCGCCTAGCTTCTAGGCATTGCACTAGTGGATGCTTCGTTTTGTAGTGCAACCACTAGTGCAGCGCCTGAGAGCTAGGCGCCACACTATACAGTGCAGCGCCTAGCTCGTAGGCTCTGCACAATGACTTAGCAATTTTTAGACAGTCTGAGGTGCAACGCTAGCCAGGCGTGTAGCGCCTATCTATGAGGCGTTGCACAATGTAGTGTGGCGCCTTCGTGTCGGGCGTCACATAAAAAGGTTAGCCGCGTGAAATAGTTTCACGGACAGTTCATTTTGTAATTTAATTTCGTCTACAGGTCAAATTTGTCAAATTTGCCGTTTCCAACCCGTTCTATATTCTGGCCCATTAACGACCCGTTATGCCTGTGACAGAATTAAGCCTTTGCTGTCCTACGGCCTGTTAACGGTCGGTTACCGTGCTGGGCCGATACCAATTACGCCCGATTACGGCCCATGTAGACCCATTTATCCGACGGCCCGAGGCCCACCGATTACAGGCCCATTTATCGATGGCCCGTAGGAGACCCATGGATCCTACGGCCTGTATATGGCCCATGGTAGTTGCGACCACTAGCAAACCAGGGAAAAAGAAGACGAACGCCTGTGAAGCGTTGCGTTTTGGAAAAGGCCCGGTGCCTTTGAAGAAGGCAAGCGCCTGTGAAGTTCATCTTTCTGAGAAAGGCCCAGAGCCTATGAAGAAGGCCAATGCCTGTGAAGCTCGCCGCCCGTGACACTCTCACGTAATAATGAGTTGGGGCTGTACACGCCCGGAGTCTCGAGGCGCCGGCCTCGGCCTTGGGGCTCCCTCCCACGCCCAAAGGCAGCTTAGCTCATTTGGTGAGAAGACGTCAAGACTAGATTAGGTGCCGGACGCAGCTCTTCTCATTTGCTTTCTGCAGTTGGCTTGTTCATTCCCATTTGAAGTTTTATTGAAGTTGTTGCCGTCTTTGGCTTGTGACTCCTTGCCTTTTCGCTCTCCTGCCTCGATTTCTCTCGCGCAAGTCCCGCGAGGGAGCAGCGCGGGCACTCTCGCGAGTGTTTTCTGCCCTTATCGTTTGAGGCTTCCCTACCCGGGTCCACTACAGGAGCACCCCTCCAGTCCATGCCCCACGGGCACCGCAACACGAACATAGGACCTGGGTCGGTCGCCTCCACAGCTGAGGCCGGGAGCTACCTCTCCAGACTAACCTTCGCAGGACATGAAGCGTTCGACGAGGCCTCGGCCTCGGGAAGCAAAGGCCATGACAGCCCCCCCCCCCCCCGAGCTAAGTAATTTCTACGCGCAAGTGTGTGGCACAAAGGCATAATACCGAAATAGCGGAAACAATATGATAATTAATAGCAATAGTCCAAGCACGCCCCCGCGGGCCCCTACACTATTGTCTCCTTGCGCAGGAAAAGGAAAAAGAACAAAACAGGTGCGACTCGCCTGGCACCAACTCGCGGGGAGACTCGAACTGCCTCCGGAGCTCAGGCGGACTCCCTCTCACACATCACCGAGACGCGACGGCGGGCAGACCCGCTACCTCCCTCCAGGCGGGCGCGGCGGCGTAGAGGCTGGTCACGGCCACCGCTGGAGGAGCCGCTGCCCGAAGAAGAGTCGTCAAAGCTCGATGAACCCCAAGCACCGCCAACCACGCGCGCGCTGTCGTCTTCATCGTCGCTGGGGCTGGGCCCGCGGCCGCGGTCATCGTTCTCAGGGCAGCACCCAGCGCGGCGACCGTCTTCCCTGAACACCCTCACATAGAGGGTGGCATCACCGTCGAACTTGAAGTGCAGGGTGCACCGCCGGCTCAGACCACGCGCGTGGGCAAACGTTTGCCAGCCGTGGGTCAGGGCCACGCTCCCAGCTGCAGAGACCTCCAGCGAAGCCCAGGAGGCCCGGCTGCAGCAACCATCCGCCTGAAGCCAGAGGCCGCCCGGGGCACCGGCCGTAAGCTCACCTAGGAGGAAGCGAGGAAGCTGGAGCCGGGTGCTGGTCGGCTTCGCTGACCACACAACGAACTCCGGCAGCACCTCTGTCGAGTGGAAGCACGGCCTAGGGGGTCGCACGGCTATAGCGCGCCCCCCAGCAATGGCCTGCCGCCCGTCACCGCGCGGGAGATCACCTCCACGGCCGCGAGGAGTCACTATGGGAGCCACAGGGTGCTTGCGAGGACGGCCTCGACCGCGCTTGGGCAGGGGAGAGTCAGGCTCCACCTGGCGGGCCTTTCCTTTCTCCGCGGCCGAGAACCTCTTTGGCGGAGCCATGAAGAAGAAGGAGAAGCAAGAGGGGATGGACTGGAAGGGCAGGCGCCGTCCCGTACTTATAGCCGGGGAAGGCCAACCGCCGGCCTCCACGATCACAGGTAATCATGACCCGCTTTGCATGCAGGGACTTGTCAATTCGTGCAGTTGCCGAGGCGTCGTGGGGGAGCGGAGCCGCCCACGTCCAATCAACCGCCACGCGGCACCCAAGGCCGTAGGCTGTTAGGGCCCGCGGCGCTTTGCACTTGCCCCTTCGCTTCTCTGCTCGGCCAAGTCCAGGCGCGCCTTGGGCCCGGGGGCTACTGTCGGTGTTCTGGGAACGGGGGTACCTAGACTTGCCTGCCTGCGGCCTGCGGCGTGGCTCAAGGGGTGGCCCAGTACGGCCCATCTTCATCAGCACGAGCTCAAGACCCTCGCGAGGGGCTAAGCCTCACCGGGCGGACGACGGGAAGCTTCCTCAGGCACGGCCTCGTCAGGCTGGCTCGTGAGGAGGCGGAGAGATCAAGGTGGGGTACCTCACGAGGTGCCCATGACGCAAGCCATGACGACCAAGGGCGCCAGGCGGGCGCCAGCCCGTGCAGTCTCCTCATTTCCTATTTGGTGCAAAGGGGGCAAGCGCAGGCGAGAGCATCAAGCAAAGGCACCCGTTTTGGTGCAACAAGACCAAGACCGTTGCAACGGCAGGAAGGAAGTCATCGTGGAGCCCAAGCCAAGGCCACCACGAGCCTTTGACAAAGTAGGACCAACTTTAGTCAGATAAGTGTACTAGATGTTCCCCTTCAAAATGGCCAATTGTTGGTGCCCTTCCCGCTCAATATTTGGGAAGAGGCCCAGGCCTTTGCCTATAAATAGGACTAGCCACCCACTGGGTAGAGGCATTTGAGAGAGGATCTCGGATCTTGAATCATAGAGAGATTAATTGCAGAGAGAGAGAGAGAGAGAGAGAGAGAGAGAGAGAGAGAGAGAGAGAGAGGGCGACTGGACTCCCCCTAGCAGTTCATCGCACCGGCTAAGAACAGACCCTCGCGAGGCTGTTCTTCCTTGTATTGTTCATCATCAGCCCAAGAGGCAATCCACCACACCACACATTGGAGTAGGGTGTTACACCACAATGGTGGCCCGAACCAGTATAAACCTTGTGTCTCTTGTGTTGTTCCTTTGGTAGTTTAGATCCTAGCAAGGCGGCGAGGTGCAGGTAGGTAGGGGGCGAGATCTCCGCGCGCACCCCAGAGTTCGAACCAAGAGGGTCTGCCGGAACCCGAAATCCGACACACTCGGCATCAAAGATCGCCACCAGTGCAAATATAGGGAACACCCTACACTATACAAAAATGGCTTGCTGTTTTCTTCAGCCGGTGGCTGCATGTTAAGAATAAATTTTGTATCGCACCAAAACAAATTGCAACTATATAAAAAAAGGAAGGATGGCATAAAACTTAACAGTCTAGCAGATAAATGCACCACCAGAAGTTCAGAAGCTCAGTTCATTTGACCTGACTGTTACCTTTTCATGCTGTATTGTCCGATGGAGCACCATAACACTCACCTTCATTTCCCCTAGGCTCCTGAATAACATAGCAAATGTCTGATAGTCTGGTTTCAGAACCATGCATATCTTGACGACATTGAACAATGTTTCTCCTTGTTTCACAAAGGGTCTCTGTTAGGGAATGGACTTGTGTCTGGAGCGCAGATACAACATTGCTTTGAGCTTGCATATCTTGATCATGAGGCAGTTTGGACGATATTGCCTTAACAACCAACCCAGTATTACGCAGGAACGTGCTTTTGGCACTGTTAGTGGACAGGTACTGACCCACTACAACAAGAGCTGACATTGCAGTTATAGTTGCCTCGCCACCTTCAGAAGGTGGCGGTTCCACCATTTTTCCATAGCTTGCTGAAAAGTTGAGGTTTTACATTAGTAGTACCAGAACAGAAGATATTAAGGACGCAGCAAAACCCAAAAAAAATAGCTTTGGTCTATATACATAACTTATTCTGGTGAACCCATGTAAAATATTAGTTGTATTTTATTGCAAAGTACATAATAAAACCAGGTTCCAAACATATGACCATGTACCATCGCTAATGTATGGTCTATTTCTTCACATATTGAGGGCTAAGGATAAAGAGATGAAGTTTATAATACAGTAAGCATAGTATGACATCATTCATATCACAAAACAACTGAGAACAGAAAAACAAACAATTGTAACGTTGTGTGGGCAAGTCCAGCACGGAACTAGATTACGGGTCAAATCAGAGGAACATCACTCCTCTCTTTTAAACCTTGTAAGGTGCAATGATACGCTAAGACAATTGTGTATAAAATTGAAAAGAGTAATAGACATTGGCTGCAAACCATGCAGTTCAAGGCACAAGTCAGAGTAAGTAGTAGTTAAAAGGCATGAGGATTAAGGACTTACAACAGTGGCTTTGACTGGTGTAGTCATGCCCTTCTTCTTGCTGGTGTGACAGTCCTTGAAGATTTCCACAGCATTTGGTTCAGTAATTTTGGTCCTTATGGCTTTCCTCGCATTTCGAACAATTCAATATAGATCTGATAATATGGTACAACAAAAAGAGTGAAACATCAGCTAATTACAAGAGCCTCGTAGTGTGCAATATAGCTACGAGATCCCGTTGTCTGTTGGAATTTCACTTTCGTATGGTTGGCCTTGTTCTTTGAACAGTTCACCTACAAGAAGATAGATTTGTGTGGCACATGTGTAAATAGGACTTCAACATGTGATCTGATCACATATATATAATGTACCTGAGACTTCGGATCAGACCAGTGTTTAACAAGGCCCCTCTAGTCTTCATCCGATATATTTTCCACTGGAGATGTTTGGGAAAGTTCACTGTTAGCCTTTCCTTCAAAGTGAGTTTTCCTCAAGTTATACCGATATTATCGCAGAGCAGACTTGAAAACATGGGTGCAAGCTTGTCTGGTTGCATCATCTTGGCTATCTAACTTGAACCTCATCTGTTGAAAATTATGGGAGTCTCATTATCAGCAACCTAGAAAGTATGGGACAGAGCAAGACGATATTACTAGTTTCCATACATAACCATACTTACAGATAAATGGTCGAGGAAGGTGTTGAACTGGTTTCGTCTTTGTCATTCCTGTCTTGAATCCATGTTGGGAGGATACGATATGACACCTAACGGCAACCGCTTCCTCGATACTAACTTGGCTGACTCAGAGCATCACGTGGCCTTTTTAAACCTGCCTCAAAACGGATCTCCATTCTTCCTCCTCTAGATTTAGTTAACCTATCGAGCATTATCCCTGATGTTTGTTTCCTCTTGCGCCTAGGTGCTAGTCCAACAACGAACATAGGAAGTGTTAGTGTACATCAAACTGTGAGACTACATATAAAGAAGCATGCAATCAGAATTTGACTCCAGAACTACCTTCTTGCTGTTGAAGCTCACAAGGTTCATCTGATATTGCCAACTCATCTTGTGTCAAGAGTGCTTGGGAAGTAGTGTCGTGGCAAGGGAGCTTGGGAACGTGCTACTAGCTTCAGCTTGACGACGAGTGAGTCGTGCACCGGTAGTACTGTGGTAGGTGTTGCAAGAACTAGGCCTGTCTCTGCTTGTTTGGTGGCAGCTATTTGTTTCTGCTTGGCTTTTTTGCATCTCGTGTAGCATGGGATGCCGTGTTTGTAGAATTTTCCGCGGACTTTGACCTTCTATTGCACCATCGCATTACCAGCAGAATCTGCAGGATTCATCCGCTTCTCATTCCCTGCCATTCTGTGTTTCTTCCTCTTTCTCGTGCCATGTTAAGTCAAGCCTACAAGAAAACGAATAACAATTTAGTTCTTCGTAACAAATTGATGCGTGATGCGATGAACTGGACTTTGATGTTAGACAACCACATGATAGGAGGATGTAATATGTAAGAAAAACAGGACGGAAGAGATAACCAGAACTATGATGTGTAAACTAAGAAGAAGACATTTCACCAAATTAGAAGCAATGCAATGGAAGGTAGACACCATATGAAAGATGCTACAAATATCGCTCTGCCAAGTTAACAGTGTCTCATCATAAATGGCGTTTAAACAAATGTGAAGCAGTACAAGAAATAAATCATATGCAAGATGCAAACAACATCACACTACCATGTTAGAGGTCTCTCATCATTAGTGGCATTGCATATTCACAGCTTATGATGTCTAAACTAAGGAGAAGGCATTTCAACAAATTAGAAGCAATGAAAGCTAGACACCATATGAAAGATGCAACGAATATCACTCTACCAAGTTAAAACTGTCTCGTCATAAGTGCCATTTCAACAAATTAGTAGTACAAGCTAGAAAAGGATGTGAGATGTAACCTATATCACACTCCGAAGTCAAACATGTCTTATGATAAGTGATTGTTGCAGGTTACACAACAATAGTAATTTGATGTAAGAACATGGTGTGATAGACAGATATTGTATGTTCTAGAAACAGGAACACATGTCTTATTCAAGTATAATGTGTAAAGTAAGCAGATGGAATTCAACAAAATTAGAAGCAATACAAGCTAGACATCACACATAACATGCAACCACATATAACAAGGCCAAGTTAGAGGGAGCACCAAGTGATGCTGCACTAGGGGAGACGTGCTCATCATAAACACAGCTTTGTTGAGTGTCTATGCATGTGTTGTCTTGGAAATCATCTTGGGGTGTGGAGGAGTAGAAACTATAGAGGCCCTCCGCTTCGAAGGAGCACCTTTATCCGCTGACTTGCTAACTTCCTTCCGCTTTATTGATTTTGAATTGTCAAGTAAAACCGACAAGAAAAAGCAATAAAATTCTCTCTTCGTAACTCATTCATGCATGATAACGACAATCACTACTTTGATGTAAGGCAAACACATGATACCAGGATGGAATATGTACGAAAACAGAAGGCATGGCATGTTCACAACTGTTTGTGTAAACTAAGCGAAACCATTCCAGCAAATAAGAAGCAATGCAAGCTAGACACCACATGAAAGATGCAACCAATATGACTCGCCAAGTTAAAAGTGTCCCATCATAAATGGAATTTCAACAAATTAGAAGCAGCGCATGCTATAAATCATATGAAAGATGCAACTAATATCGCACCGCATATACTAAAGGTGTCTCGTCATATTGATTGATGCGGATACAAAAACAATAGTTTTATGTAAGGACATGCTTATTAGATAGATGTACTATGTACTAAATACAGAAGGCATGTCACATTAACAGTATAATGTATAAGCTAAGCGACTAGCACATGCAGTTTAACCAGATTGGAAGAATTGCAATCTAGACACCATATGCAACATGCAACCACATATCACGTTGTCAAGTTAGAGCAAGCACCTGCAATGCTAGTGTAGGGGAAATGCTGTAATCAACTACAGAGCTACGTTCACTATCTTCATCTAGCATTTATGTTTCTTGAGAATCATGTCGGAGGCCGACGCTGCATTCTTTAAATGAGGAGTAGTCCCCTTGCCTCGCATGCCTCATCATAAGTGATTGATGAGGGATACACAAGAACATTAGTTTGATGTAAGAACATGGTTAATACACAGATGTACTAGTATGTACCAAAAACAGAAAGGCATGTCATATTCAAAGGTATGATGTGTAAGCTAAGCAGATGCAATTTAACCAAATTGGAAGCAATACAAGCTAGACATCCGGCTGGAGTGGTGAACATGATCATCTAGGACCTGAGAGCCTGGTGGGAGGCGGGCTGCTTCGCCACCATCGCGGCTTTTTAGTTGGCTTCCATGTGATGCCTGTCTTTGCTGGGCTTGTCACTGGCTCGGCCAGTGCCCTGACTAGCTATTTGTCTTCTGGTGCTCACGGGATGGTGGTTCATGTAAAAAATTTCTTTCCTTATCCTAATAAAGACCGACTTCGGCCTTTCAAATACAAGCTAGACACCATATGGAACATGCAACCACATATGACACCGCGAAGTTAAAGCAAGCACCTGGGATGGTGGTTCATTGCGAGCGAGGTCATCAACTCCAGAGCTACATTTACCGTCTCCATCTGCTGACACTGCACCCTTTATAGCGATGTAACGTGTCGTGCCTAGCCACGTAGAAAGCTGGCACGACTTGTCTCTTTTCTTTTTTGCTTCTCTCGAGGCAGACTCTGAAATACCCTTGCATAAAAACACAATAGTGAGAGTATGGGTGAAGTGTGTGCAGAACTAGTGCACTGTAAAAGTAGCAGATAGCAGGTGGCTGAAAAATAAATGACAAGAGACATATGATAGCTCTACAACATTGCATGGCAAACAAAATTAGATTCTACTCCGTATGATTTTGTAATATATGAGCACAGGAAATGCAGGTACTCCTCCAGCACACCACCACATGTGGTCATATCTAAGATAACAATGATTGAAAATAAATAGGTCATTGATTTTTTAATGAACCGTCCGATCGATAAGGAACAGGCAGATGGCCTTCGTCTACCTCCCGCCATCCATCAGGATGATCTTTCTCGAACCGCCAAGAACCACCAGCCTGACCCTGCCTCCGCCGCCCACCTCCCATCGACCTCACACCACCGCCATGCTTGGCAGCGCCCAGTGCCATCCTTTAATCCCGGCCGACCTCCAGATCGGGCGCCAGAGTTCTAGGCCACACACGCCCTAAGATAAACACCAAGGCGCTGCTTCCCGGCGTAATAGTCGTACTAGCGCTGTTACGCGGGAATGCTTTCGTTAATTGGGAATCAACTGCCGAAATTGAAATTGAGGGGCGACGGACCTCTAGCTAAGGCGAAATAGTATATGAGGAGAAACCTTGTGCATCGCGAGTTACCAGGAACATCTAGTATCAAGAAGAAGCTGTAAACTAGTGTCTTCTGTGGGATGAATACCGTGCAAGCACTGACGTAAGATTTGCACGAATAAGGGAAGAGGAGTACCTTTTTGGTTGCCGGTGTGGTCAGCTCCACATGTCGCGCCGATCTTCTTCTTTTTACCGGGGAACCGATGTTCTGGAGGGTGCAGGCTTGGACGAACCCATGGCCAAATTGTTGATTGTGTTGCCGTGGCCGTATGTCGGCGGAGGGGAAGCAGATCCGAGGCGGCGAAGGACGGCGTAGCAGGAACAACTCCAGTGCGGTGGAGGGTGGCGAAGTTGGAGCGGTAGCGGTGAGGCGCAGGATGACGTGGTTGAACTGGCTCGGGTACGGACGGCTCGGCCTCGGCTTCAACTACTAGTCGTGGAGGGCGTTGCGGTTGAGGTTGCGGTGGACGAAGACGTCGGGGTATCGGCTCCGGCGTGATGGAGGAGGGCGGCGGTTGATGGGTGGGATGGGGTGGCGGACGGAGGACGCCGGGGTTTCGCGGCTGGTGGAGAGGTAGTTTTGGCGCCCATGGAGTACGAATGGGGAATTGGACGGGTGGGGGGAACCATGTTTCGGTCTTGGACGCGCTTGTTTTTGGCTTTTTTGAACAGAAGATGGGACGCTTGTTTGAAATTTGGGAAAGTACAAACTTTGCCCCCTCTTAAATTTCGGACCTCATGGGTTGGGGTAGGATGGTAATCCCAGTGTCCCAAATAGTGGGCGGGAGCGATTTCGGCCATGTGCATGTGCGCTTAGGCGGCCATTGTGTATGAATGTTTTTCGAGGCGGTTGCGTGGCGCCTAGATGAAGCTACAAACCTACCCCGGTTTAGACCTTTGGACGTCGGGCGGTAGGTTTCACGGTCGGAGTTATTAGAAAAGTAATTTCCTTGTACTACCAAACATTGGTCTCACGTGGTTTCAAGTAGTAGAGGCTCTTTTGGCGCTTCGCTTGAAATTTTGAAACACAAGCATTTACGTTTAGAGTACTCTTGAACTATGAGGATTGACCTAAATAGACAATGTTATATTTGACCTTGTATGTTTGAAAACCTCATTAAATTATCCACTTCTTTTTGAAGTTTTGACACTTGAAAATCCTATAACTACGATTATTTTGGAATGGAGGAGCTAAATTTGAATCTATTTTGTACACGACTACATATGCTATTATGTACAAAATCAGAGCAACGATTGGTGCCCCCATAATTTAGGTATGGTTTACAAATGCCATGATATCAAATTCAAATAATTGAATGGACTTCATGTTGAATTTGTTTTTTTAAACCACCTTAAGTTGAATTCAAATGTATGCTAGTTCATAGGTAGCTATTTATAATGTCCATTGTAACTTTCAGATGTATAATGTGCTTTACACACACAACATGAACTATACTCACGCTTATATTCGATTGCTAAAGCGATGCATTGTCCGGAGTTCAAAATACTAACTATGTGGATCAATTGTGTCGAATAATAACATAGACATGCTCAAATTCGATAGAATCTAGATGTCGATGGATCAATGACCGCCCTTACGCTGAATTGCAAATATCATGATCCCATCCTAATATTTGGATACAATTTATATCTTTAATCAATGTGTAGAGTAGTCTTTTACGTGTAGTTTCACTCTCCATCGGTGGTCTCTCACACATGCTCACACACTCTCTCCCGAGGTGTCTTTCTCGCACACATGCTCTAGATATAACCCTCCCTCCCTCTCGTAACCATTTACAACTGTTTTCACTAACCTTTATCACAAGCACTCTTCCTCTCGCAAACATACACACGCACAATCCTCATTGACCCTTTCTATATACATGGACCTGCCTACGTGTCTCATGTACGCACATTATCTTTACGCCTGTCTCTCACTCATTATCTCACACCTCTCTTCCTAATCGATGAGTATGATTCCAGGAGAGCATTCTATAGGATGCCCCTTAAAGTTAGGTTGGATGAATAGTAATATCAGAGATAAAGGGGTTACCTTAGTCCGAGAACCTAGGGTTACAAATCCTAGCCGGATTTGTCAGTGGACACAGAGTCCTTCATAGTTCCGCTATCTTTGTCTTGTACGAGTAGTCATCCATGGGTCTTCCTAAATGCGTCACGGGCCGACCAATGTGGCGCGGGATGGAACCGAATGAAGGGCCTCACCTCGACCCACAGGACCTCACGCGGTGACACACCCTCTGCCCCCGCGTCTCATTATCTTCTCACACCCACACATACCAACACAAACACCACACACACAGAAAAATTCTCCTGGTGCCTCTATTCCCTCCCCCTTGCATATACACACTCAAGGGAATGTAATCTCTTGTGGTGACGTCATATTCGTCTCTCTCTCTCTCTAGACCACTCTCATTTCTCGTGCTATCTCTCCCACGCCCCCCGTCGGCCCCTCTATCCATGCCTCTCTCGAATACGTAATACACACACATACCTCCATAGGCCCCGCCAAATGCATCAACTACACATTCACACATGTTACATCACGTACCCCACTGATCTAAAAAGCCCTCTCTTCACGTTTATTTCGCATACAACATCCCTTTTGAATAAAGTGTGGCCAAAAATTATTTTAGAGTTTCTACATATATACAACATTACAAAGTTATATGGAGGAGTACGAACGCTAATTTGCATTGCATGGTGCCCATAATGATATTTATTCCAAGACCGTGAATTTGTATATTTTATACTATATACAAAGTTAGTCATAATAAAGAGAAACGAAGAGCATCTCTCTCTCTCCATCGCATACCCCCCCTATACGCCCCTTTCACGTATGCACACAAAACTATCTCCAGGTCCTCTAAAAGTAAGCCCCCAGAAAATTCACGCATGTTTCATCTTTCTCTCGTGATATATGCAATGATGATCATTGTATTTGAAGCAAAAGCACGATACGTACATTGGACTTCAGAATCCACTCATTACGGTTACCATTTACGTTTAGTGGTTATTATACAGTCACGGGCTCACCGTACAACTCGGTATTTGCTCATGACATGACTAGTTGACCAGTTAAACGCTCCACGTGGCACCTCTAGTGTTGCATCACATTATCTCACTACCATCGTGCCCACACAGCCGACTTGTATCTACTCTACATCTACACTCTTATAAAATACATAAAATACACTCTTATAAAAAACAGAGTTGGTGATGATGGTGTGCCTGCCATCCTGCAATATAGGCCGTCCGATTTATATCTGACGGATAGGAAAGAAACTATGGCAATTTTGCAAAAAGGTACCCACACACCTCTCCACTTTGCAAATAAGGCCTTCCCTCGTTCATCCTTTTCTCTCAGAAGATAAACAAGTCATACAAATGCATCTTGATGTTACGTGCAACGCACGGGCATCTTGCTAGTAAGAATGAAAACAAACGACAAAAAAATATTTGGACGGTGGTTCGAAGTGATGACCGCGGGCACAGCGGACAAGGTGGCCTTGTATTGGCATGCTGAGCTGTCTGTTTTAACACACATGAGCTGGTGTGGTGATTATACACACACGCACGCATGCACACGAACTCCATCCACGCAACACTCACACAAACACATGCACCCACGCACGCACGCAAAACTCACACGTACACACGCAGCCACGCACGCACGCAACACTCACACGCACACACGCACGCATGCATGCACACACCACACACCAGTACACCACACGACCAACACACACTCTCATGCTCAAGTGCTCAACCTACACATGCATGCGCACACATCAGGCCCTGACAGACACATACACAACCAGGTGATTCCCGCGCACGGGTTGGAGCCTTGTCGCGCCTGTGTAAATTTGTGTTTATCTGAACTTTTTCCTATGCGAACTAATAGGTGGGACCCACAAGGAACGTGGTCAATTTAACTAGTCAACATGGCGCCACATAGACTATTTGGCCGGTCAACAGAGTGCAATCCGATGCTGAACTGTGAGCAAGTGACCGTATAATCACCGCAAAACGATATAGTGATCGTAATCAGCTTATTCTGAAGTTCGTGACCGATACGCTTTTCTCTCTGTAGGCCCTCCAAAACTACATCTCTACACGCTCGCATGTTACATCTAACAACTATGCAATACAACACTACTACTACACTCTAACACAATAAATCATATGTGTTTTAGTTTTACTAGATATCATATTGTTACTTATAATTATTCAGTTTGCATACATTAAAATTGCCTTTGAAATGTATGGCCAAGATTATCTACCACGGGAAAAATCCGCCCTTTCCTGCTTAATCGGGTTTGTATCGATGGATCGTATGCGAAACAGCAAAACTATAGTACTATACAAGACAAGTGACAGTTCACTAGGCCGTCAGGTCGCCTACTCCTCCGTCAGAAGAGTGGAGCGCCGCTTTCATAAATCTTCTAGTCCCTTTCGCGACATGTGGGACATCAAGCTACCGGTCCATGTGACATACCGAATACAAGCAGAGCAGCCGGGTGAAGCACCCTACCATGGCGCCGACGTAGTAATGAGCAATGAGGCGTCAAATCACAAAGCTGCACCTTTCCTGCAGTTAAGTTGGAGGGACGAAGTAATAATGCTAAAAAAAGAAGTTGGATGGACGAAGCAACCATCATTTCACTCTTTGCTGAATCCGCTTCTCCCTCATCTTCTTCAACTTAACCACGTGTTGCTTCTGCCGTTGTTCTGCCTCATGTGAGACGTGGATCGGCTTGGTAAAGCACTGACACATGGGATCACATGTTAGCAAACCGCCAGGACAACGTCCTCCGAAAATAAGAAGCCTCCCCCGCCATCCGCGCGGCAAAATCACCTCCTTTTTACTAATCTTGATTCTATAATTTTTTAGATCAATATAATTGAGATTTGTATAGATAGCACACAGGAGAAAAACCAAGTGGTAAGGTTAAGGGCATCCACAATGTGTAGCCAAATGTGAAAATAGCTTTTGGCATCGTGGGAATCATTGTGGACGGTGTTGCCAAAGCCAAAAAGATGGAACCGAAGCTCCTTTATTGATTGATTGAAGGAATAGAAAAATGCAACGTCTCTCCTCTTTCTCCCATGCTTGGACGCATGTAGTACAATATAGAGCACAGAGTCTACTCCCCTATCCCTTCTATCACAAATCACAAAGCAGTGAGGCGTCAAATCACAAAAGCACGGACGAAGCAACCATCATTTCACTCTTCGCTGACTCCGCTTCTCCATCGTCTTCTTCGAGAAACCATCTCACCGCACTAGTACTCCTAGTAGTACTTCCTGGATGCAAATAAGGCGGTTGTCTCGGCCGCAGGCGGCACTAGCGAACGACTTACCGTGGTCTCCCTCAGTGGTGTTCTCTGTCGAAGGCACTTCGCCAAACCACAAAAAAAAAGATATCGTCGATGTCACCGCAATGGGGAAGCAAGTCAAATATAGTTACTACCTCCATTTTTTTGTACACAAGGCCAGTATATCAAAATTACAATTTGCAAAGGGCCACTAACACTAATCGAGGCAAAATTGATGGGGTTAGCAACCAAGGAAATTAATATCCCCTGCATGCATGCGGAAGTGAGAAGGTTGGTTTGCATGGCGCTGCATTAATCAAGCGATGAGAAGCGAGATAGTTAGCTCTTTGGTCTTTGAAGAAAAAAATACGCATTAATCGACACGTGAAACGAGGATTTGTATCGATTAAATCTCGCGAAGGAAAACCCCGCCTTTCTTTTTTTGACACTAGTACTCCTAGTAATGCGTGCGTTTTTATCCTGTTTGGGTCTAGGCCTTGCATTGCCAAACTTCGCCACACATTTTTGCCAAGCTTGCCTAAAGTTTTCAAAATGAGAAGGAGGTACACTTAAGACGGCTGTCAGCGCGCGTCCGCACCCTCCTCACACGGTCGCTCCTGCACGCCATGGTCGCACCGCACCCTCACACAATCGTTCTCACACCGCAAACCCAACCAAGGGAACGCACCTCACCGACACGTGTTGTCGCATGTGAACAAACCAAACTCAGCCATCCTATCGCTGACACATAATTTTCGTTCATAGAGTTTGTTTATCCAACCGCATGTTGGGGAGTATCCGTACGACCCGTGCGGTGGTCTGTTGGGGAAGAAGAAGAGGTGAGGAAGAAGGAACGAAGGGTTAGGAGACATAGGATATTCATCCAACCGCCTGAAATGGTAGACTGACCCAAGTCAGGCGACTTGCATAACAAATATATGTTTTTACACAACAAAAGATCCATAAAAACAACAACATAAAGAAAAACTATCACTACTCGCGGAAAGAGACGGCCTCGTCGTCTTTGGCTACCGGCGCGAACCAGCCGTCGCTATCGACGTGTGGCTCCGCAACATGGTTGTCCTCGGCCTCCAGCTACTCGTTCAAGCAGAGCGTGTGGGCACTCTGCACGGACGAGAGCATAGCCCGGCTCAAGTTGAGGGCATCCGGTTCCGCCTGCAGGAGGGCCTCGATGGCAGCGGCATCCGCGCGCTCCTCGTCGAGTCGAGCCTCCGCCGCCCGGTTCAAGTACAGGACGTCCGGTTCCGCCTGCAGGAGGGCGTCAATGAGAGCGGCATCCGCGCACTCTACGTCGAGTCGAGCCTCTGCCACCCGGTTCATGTCCAGGACGTCCGGTTCAGCCAGCAGGAGGGCCTCGATGGCAGCGGCATCCGCGCGCTCCGCCTAATGTTGAGCCTCCGCAGCCCGGTTCACATCCACGACATCCGGTTTCGCCTGCAGGAGAGCCTCGATGGCAGCGGCATGCACGCACTCCGTGTCGAGTTGAGCCTCTGCCTCCCGGTCCTCCTTTAGTATCGCCATGTTGAACCGCTGGTCCTCCTGCACCATGGGGGACTTGGACGCCGGCAGGAAGTCGATGTCCATCGTCTCATACCCATCGGGGGCCTTCTACGCCGCGACCTCCGCCATGAACATTGGATCGGCTTCCTCCTCCTCGTAGCTTGGCTCCAGAGAACTCGGGGATTGGCTCGCCACAAAGCGAGCTTGGGAACGGAGGTCTGTGGCACCGACCGCCGCCGTGATTTCTGCGCGGCGCTCCGGCGTCAACATCTTGTAGTAAGTGATCTTGCGGTGCACCATGGCTTTCCGGCGAACTATGGGAAGCTTGATGTGGGCTAGGGGATCGAAAGGTGGGGGAATGGGCTGGAGATTTGGTGTGGTTTTAGGGTAGTGGCTGGCGTGGGCGGAGCAAAGAAAGGTTCCGTGTGAATAGTGGTTCCGTGACGACCGTCAATCGGTTTTGACTGTACATCGCTCTTGTCGTGTTCGCGTTGCAGCCCGGCACGCTGGACCCTCCACGTTGCTCACCGAATGGAACGTGCTTCGTCTTGCGTTTTTGCTCGCTTATGGGACCGCAGTTGAGAGCAAACTGACGTCCCTCCCCCTCCCCCGCCCACGTCATTTATTATACCAGCACTCCCTCCGTTTTATGCGGAGTAAATAAAAATAGAGGGAGTATACTACGGATGAGGATCCCCTGACGTGGCCGAACCCATTGAGTAACTGACATGCGGGGCCTAGCAAGCATGGGGTCCACCAGTAAGTGACCGAAGGGAGGGTAAGGAAGGATACCTCGTCGGAGGATCCACTTCCACTATACTACTTTGACCAAATGTTAGAGTAATAATATATGACATGCAACTTACACAAATGTTAGAGTAATAATATATGACATGCAACTTACACAAAGCATACAGGGTCTAATGTGTTTTTCGAGGCTAACTTTGACCAAATGTTAGAGTAATAATATATGACATGCAACTTACACAAAGCATACGGTCAAATTCGTATGTGAAAGGAGTTTCCAATGATATATTTTTCACATTATACATCTCATGTACTATTAATCTTGTCAATAGTCAAATTGGAAACCATCTCAAGTACAAATCTAGGAGTACGTATGAATCTAACAATATTGACTGGGCGTTGTTGAATGTTGATACCTTTTTGATCAAAGTAGAGATACTTTGACTACACATAAAACTTATATGTAAACTAGAAAGGATAGGAGGGAGTATATTGTACGTTCAAAAAGCAAATAAGGCATGCGAATGATACTCGGCGGAATGTTCAAATGAGGCATGCGGGAGGATGGACTCGACTGGAGGGCGACATGATCGATGGAGAAGAGGGTTGGATAGGAATGAGAAATAAGCAAACACCACATGATTATACTTGAACGGCTCAAATAAACAATAAGTTGTCTCGCCTGGCCTACATAGTGAAAGGCCTAATGCGCAAAGCGGAGCATGTATGACCTTGAAGTATGTCTAGAGGGGGGGGGGGGTGATTAGACTACTTGACGAATTAAAAACTTAACCTTTTCCCAATTTTAGAGTTTGACAGATTTTAGTTATCTTAGGACAAGTCAAGCAATCATCACACAAATCAAGCAAGCATGCAAAGAGTATATGGGCAGCGGAAATTAAAGCATGCAACTTGCAAGAAAGTAAAGGGAAGGGTTTGGAGGATTCAAACGCAATTGGAGACACGGATGTTTTTGGCGTGGTTCCGATAGGTGGTGCTATCGTACCTCCACGTTGATGGAGACTTCAACCCACGAAGGGTAATGGTTGCGTGAGTCCACGGAGGGCTCCACCCACGAAGGGTCCACGAAGAAGCAACCTTGTCTATTCCACCATGGCCGTCGCCCACGAAGGACTTGCCTCACTAGCGGTAGATCTTCATGAAGTAGGCGATCTCCTTGCCCTTACAAACTCCTTGGTTCAACTCCACAATCTTGTCGGAGGCTCCCAAGTGACACCTAGCCAATCTAGGAGACACCACTCTCCAAGAAGTAACAAATGGTGTGTTGATGATGAACTCCTTGCTCTTGTGCTTCAAATGATAGTCTCCCCAACACTCAACTCTCTCTCATAGGATTTGGATCTGGTGGAAAGAGGGTTTGAGTGGAAAGCAACTTGGGAACGCTAGAGATCAAGATTCATATGGTAGGAATGGAATATCTTGGCCTCAACACATGAGTAGGTAGTTCTTTCTCAGAAATAGTAAGTTGGAAGTGTAGGTTCAGTCTGATGGCTCTCTCCACGAATGAAGAGGAGGTGGAGGGTTATATATAGCATCCACATAAAATCTAACCCTTACACACAATTTACCAAACTCGGTGGGACCGATTCAACAGACTCGGTCGGACCGATTTAGTAAACCTAGTGACCGTTAGTGATTTTCGGTGGGACTGACATGCAAGTCGGTGAGACCGATTCAGTTAGGGTTAGGGCATAACGTAATCTCGGTAAGACCGATTACACAAACTCGGTGAGACCGATTTTGGTAATAAGCTTTCCAGAGAGTTGGTCAGGTAAACTCTGTGGGACCGATTTGCTCTTTTCCGTGAGACCGAAATGTTACAAAAGGGAAACAGAGAGTTTACATTGCAATCTCGGCGGGACCGATCGCTCACTTCGGTTAGACCGAAACGTTACAAAGGGAAACAGAGAGATTACAATCCCATCTCAGTGAGACCGAGATCCCTATCGGTCGGACCGATTTGCCTAGGGTTTGTGGCAGTGGCTATGACTTTTGAAATCGGTGGCGCCGGGTAGGAAGAATCGGTGTGACCGATTTTGGCTTTAGGTTTAGGTCATTTGGACTGTGAGAAAGTAGCTGAGGGTTTTGGAGCGTATCACTAAGCACATGAAGCAAGAGGCTCATTAAGCAACACCTCACCCCTCCTTGATAGTATTGGCTTTTCCTATAGACTCAATGTGATCTTGGACCACTAAAATGTAAAATGAAGAGTCTTGAGCTTTTGAGCTTGAGCCAATCCTTTGTCCTTAGTATTTTGAGGGATCCACTTTCATCATCCATGCCATGCCATTCATTGAGCTTTCCTGAAATAATAGTCTTGGAATAGCATTAGCTCAATGAGCTATATGTTGTTATGAATTACCAAAACCACCTAGGGATAGTTGCACTTTCAATCTCCCCCTTTTTGGTAACTGATGACAACATATAGATCAAAGCTTCGACAAATGATAATAAGATTGAAAAACATCATCGCTTTGAGAAGTATGTAATAAGCAAGAGCTCCCCCTAAATTTGTGCATAGTTTAAGATTTGCTTTGGACTGCAAATGCACAAGGAATTAGGCTCATGGGTTACTCTTCCATGTCACATACATCTTGGTGGAGTGCTAAAAATGATAAAGATTTAATACATGCACTCATCACCAAGCAAAGTGAATGATCACATAGGATAGATAAGATAATATCATCAAACATGCATAAGTGTAGCTTATGATCAAACACATGATCATCAATGTCTCACAAGAATAGCATAGTATCTCAAGCAATCAAAAGCAAACAAGTTTGAAACCACCAAAGCAAGAGAGTACAAAAGCAACACACTCTCTCTCGAAGCCTATGATCTATACATTTTTCTCCCCCTTTGGCAACAAGTTACCAAAAAGTTCATAGAAAATGCATAGTGCTAGATCGACTCTTAGGCTTGATCTTCAGGTGGTGGTGTAGAGATGGCTCCTTGGACGAAGAATTCAGTTGATGTAGAGGTAGCTGGAGGAGTTGGTGCTGGAGTTGGTTGAACTGGAGCTGTAGGAGCTGTAGCTGGTGCAGATGATGTTGCTCTAGTGTCTGGTACTGGAACTGCATCTGATCTCTGAGCTCTAGGCACTCTGGCAAATACATTAGTGGTAGTCTCACCCTTCCTCTCATGCATGTCAGCCTGCAGCTGCTCCACAACCGATCAATCTCGCCACTTTGACATCTAGATCATATAATTTTTGTTCCATGATTCTTTCCAAGCTCTCCTGATTTTGAGTGAGGGTGGCCAATCCCTTCTCAATCCTCAGAGATGATGCTATCAAGTAACCAAGCTGCTCCTGCTTGTTCTTCAAGAAATACTCAGATGCCTCCTCTTGAGTTGGCATCTTGGCAGCCTTCTCCTTCCTTGCCTTCTCCTTCTTCTCTTGAGCTTGAACTGATGATGGATCATTCTCGTTCATGACAACCTGATTGTCCTCAAAGTCTGGATAAAGTGGAAAATGTTCTTTATCCAATAGATATTTGCCTGTGCCCATCTTTGAGTTAATCAACTCCTGAATCTGAGGGGCATATCCACAACTCCTCTTATGATCTGCTGCAGTCCTCTTAATGGTTTCAACTATAAGGCTCATCACCTTGAATTTCTGAGGCACATCAAATAAATGCAACATATTGATTGCATGCCTTCGATCATGTTGTGGTCACCGACTTAGGCAATAGAGTGTGCCTTAGGATCCAATTGATTGTAGGCAGCCCCGATGTAAGAAAGTGGACTGATCCAAAGAGAAAGTCTCTAGGGCTTTGTCTGGATCTCCTTGTACATATGTGCCATGGTATTGTGTCCCATTTTCTTCTTGGCATATACATCCAGGTCATCATCATTTTCCTTTGGGGCATTTATCAGTTTTGCCCACTCCTCAACAGTTGATCGGTACCTTGTACCTTCGACATCCAAACTATCCTCCCATCTCGGATAGAAGTGTGTCAGTGAGTAGAATTGCATGATAAGTTCATCATTCCAGTTGGTGAGCTTTTGCCCAACAAAATCTGCAACTCCACAAGCAACAAAACTGTCTTGCACTCTAGGATAGTGCTCTTCGTTTTCCTTCATGTAGGTCCAGTCGACCCACCTCATATCACACACAATGGGCTTCTTGTCCAACAAGATTGTCTCATAGAAGTCCTGCTGTTCCTTTGTATGGAACCTGTAATCAACAGCAGTCCTTCTCCTTGTGGCATATGGATCTGCCAACCTCCATAGCCTCAACCCTGAATCTTTTCTGATGTTCATGTCCTCAGGCACAGGATGGGCATCATTGTGGTCTGGTATCTTGGGCTTGAGCTTCCTCAGAACTTGTCCTTCTTCATCTTCCTCCTCAGCAACCTCAGGCACTGGGGCCTTGTTCTTCTCAGTAGCTGGAATACTCCTGGTATTCCTCTTTGGTGCAGACTTGGCCTTGAGGGCAGCTTTGGGTGCTTCCTTGGGCTTAGATGTTGCAGCCCCTGATGTAATAGCATCACCCATAAGCTTTGGTGCCTTGGGTGCTGGTGCAGCAAGCTCTTCTTCTTCTTCCATCATGGAAGGTTGACCAACAACTCTGGCCATGATCTTCTTGACCCTTTCCTTCCTTTTCTTTCCTTCAGCAGCTGGCTCTTTGGGATCAGGCTTCTCAGGCAGTTGAGTTGAGATTCTGGCTTTGGACATTGGTTGTCTTCCTGCAGGCCTTTTAATCTTCATGCCTGGCTTTGTATGCTTTGCTGAGCCATACTCCTTTTTGAGTACTACTTTCTTGGAGGTAGCCTCATCTTCTTCTGCTCTACAATCCTCATCTTCAGAGTCTGAAGTTCTCTTCTTCCTTTGCCTGGTAGCAGCCTTAGGCAGGTTGCTAGGAGTGCTCCTGCTGCCTTCATCTGAAGAGCTGGAGGGACTAGTGCCCTCACTCATGTCAATCTGCCCTGCTGACCTGTTATGACTATCACTCTGGTCTGACATGCTGCAAACACTGACTGCTGACCCTGTGAAGAGTTATAGATGAGATAGAGTGGATGAGCATCACAAAATGCAGAGATTTTTGCAAAAGAATGATTCAAAATTCAGTTTTAGTTTTCCACGAAAGCATTTCGATCAAACGATTTTCAAACTCGGTGATACCGAAGCAGTTTTGGAACCTAAATCGATGAACTCGGTTGGACCGAGTCACGCTTGTGGCACCGAGACTGCTAGTGTTTCACAAAGTCCTAAAATCGGTCGCACCGATTAGCAATTCTCGGTCAGACCGAGAGTTACTAGTGCAATGGCATAAGCCAAATCGGTGGGACCGAGTTTTTCAACTCGGTGGGTCCGAGATGGTTTCGGCAGAAACCTAACCCTAAATTTTCAAATCTCATCTAATCTACGGATTGCATTGACTGGATAGGAGTGTTTCAATCGTGGCAAGAATCAATAAGAACACAATGTGCTAGGAATCGGACGAGGATAGCACTGTGATCGAGTCCATACCCTAGCTCGGCAATGAACTCGCTACGGCGGCAATGGCGGGGTTGAGTTCGGTTGACGGCGGCGGAGACCAGCGACAGGAGGCGGCTGGCGACGAGGAGACGATCCGGAGACCTTGGAGGCAGAGCGAGCTATTGCGCGGGCGAAGGGGTTCGGAGAAATTTCCAAATTTTTGCCCGTTACTATATATAGCCCGACCCTGTCGGTGTGACCGAGTGGAACAACTCGGTGGCACCGAGATGCATAACTGTGTTCAGTTACAGCAACTCGGTGTGACCGAAAAGTTCAAATTGGTTGCACCGAGATTGAAAACCTAGATCGACTTAGTGATCTCGGTAGGACCGAAATGGAGGAATCGGTCAGACCGAGAATCACAAAGAAGTTTTGGAAGTTTAAGTCTATGACGAATCGGGACTCAGAGTGCTCCTCACACGAGTGGTTCGAATCTGACTTGATCAAATTTTGTGATGTAGCATGAATAGAGTTTGAGACGAGAAAATCATAGATAGCTAGAGAAAGTTCTTAGGCATTCTTGTCGATCCACTTGGCCAAAAGAAGAAAGAACCAATCAATCAAAACAACAAGTGGATGTCCTTGAATGAGTAAAATATGCACCAACATGCTCACACAAAAAGATAGCAAATGAAATATGTGGCAAAGCATGCACAACCAATTCTAGCATCTATCAAACAATTGGCGATGACTAGGTCATCTATATATGAGCATATTGACTTAGGAGTCAAATGATAAACATTTGATCATAGGTCATACTCATCGTTTAAGCTCAAGTGGGGTTACCACTTTTACATAAAAGCATTGATGTGTTCACACCATTAGAGTTGCTTTGACTGAATTCTTAGAGTTAAGCTCCCCCTAGATGTGAGATCCCCCCTTAGAGGGATGAACTAACCTTGGGTTTCGTCGATGATGACTTCATGTAGGTGTTGAAGATGTGGATGCTCAATATTGATGTAGATCAATTGGAGCAATCCTTTGGAGTGAGTTGCACTTTCAACTTGCCTACTTGGGTTAGTCCCACAAGGAACAAACAAAAATATCCATAGACATAGAGTGATGCACACACAAATGATGTCCATGAAATCATTAGGTTACCTTGTCCCTTGCCTTACCAACATGAGGGTTTGTGACTCCTTGAACTAGTGCAAGATGTGGAAGTTGATTGCACTTGTCCTTGCCATAATGATATGTGTGAAGAATGTTGGCGGAGTCACCCTCAAGAACTCTCTAGTTCTCCTTCTTCGGGATCCACATCATCTTGATGGGAATCCTTGGAGTTGTAGTTGTACTTGATGAAGTAGAACTTAACGTAGTCTTGGGAATCCACTTGAACGAGGCCTTAGGTGCTTCTTCAAATGCATCAATCTCTTCTTGAAGCTTGTCCTTGCCTTTGTTCTTGTGGTCTTGTGGTGGAAGATCATCTTGTGCTTGTGTTCCCTTGAAGGAAGTAGGATCATACTTCTCTTGTTGAGGAACAAACTTAGTCTTGGGATATTGATCTTCTTCCCACTCAACTCCATTGGCATTGAACTTTCGTTCAAAACCAACACCTTGATTCTTCCGTGTCTTCCTTGCTTATGTACAATTTCCTCGAATTGCTTACTCCCGCAAGGCTCTTGTAAACACCTTTCTCTATAATTCCCTTCAATAAGCTATTTTCTTGCTCAAGTGTAACTTGGCTAAGAGAATCACTAGTGGAATCAACAGAACTACTAGAATCAACAATATTGGATTTGACATTATTATTGTTACTACTAGAGGAAGTATCTTTCTTGTACTTGTTACTAGACTTGACTTGAGGCATATAAGTAGATAGGAGTAAACGCTTGGCAATGTAAGAAGAACTTTTGTTACGGAGATCATCATTGATTGCTTTTAAGAACTCATGCTCTTGCTCAAGATTGAGCTTTTCAAAGCGTAACTTCTCATGAGCCCTCAAAAGTTCTCGATGATCTTCGAAGATAGTTTCATGAGCCAACTTAAGAGTTTTTAGTTCTTTAGTTAGAAGCTCAATCTTCTCCTTATCATTGTCATTCATTTTATCTTGATTAGCATGATTAATTGACGTTTCATCATATATTCATCACTAGAGTTGTCAACAAGTAAATCATCATCCACAAGCAAGTCATCTTCATCACTATTGAAATCAACATACTCAGGATGTGTTACCTTTGGACCTTTGGCCATGAAGCATCTTCCAGTTCCTTCATTTGGTGAATCAAATATGTCGTAGGAGTTGGTTGACACAAGTGCTAGACGGGCAACACCTTCATCTTGAGTATATTCGGAGTCGGAGCGATAGCTTCTCTCGGAGTGTTTGTCGGAGTCGGAGCCGGATACCCATTCACCAACATGAGCTTGATGTCTTCGTTTTGTGTAGCTCTTTGATGACTTGTCCTTCCTTTGCGAATCCTTTCTTCTCCGTGAGGGTCTTCGTTCATAACGATCATCTCTACTCCTCGTCTCTCTTGGTGGTGATTCTTCTCTTTTGCTTCTTCTTCTTGGAGAATCTTCTCTTATTTTGTAGGGTGCCGTACACTCATTGGAATAGTTTCCAGGCCTCCCAAAATTGTAGCAATTGCGCTCTCGACTAGAAGATCTTTTATCATGGTAAGTCCTTGACTTGGAGCTTCTTTCTTTGCTTCTACTCTTGTAGAATTTGTTGAAGTTCTTCACCATTAAGCTCAATTCTTCATTGAAGGTTTTTTTCTCACTTGATGATGTGGGGGCTTCACTTGAGGCTTTGTAAGCACCACTTGACTTGTTGTGAAGTTCCTCCTTATCCTTGAGTGTCATCTCATGAGCAACAATTCTTCCAATGACTTCCGTTGGCTTGAGATCTTTGTAGTTTGGCATCATTTGGATCAATGTGCACACGGTATCATACTTTCCATCCAATGCTCTTAGGATCTTCTTGATGATGAATCATCGGTCATCTCTTCACTCCCTAAGCCGCAATCTCATTTGTAATAAGAGCAAGCCTAGAGTACATTTCAGCGACACCTTCACCATCCTTCATTTTGAACTTGTCAAGCTGACTTTGGAGCACATCCAACTTGGATTCCTTGACGGATTCGGTACCTTCATGCATATCAATCAAAGTATCCCAAATTTCTTTTGCATTCTCAAGACGGCTGATTTTGTTGAATTCTTCGGGGCACAATCCGTTGAAGATGATATCACAAGCTTGAGTGTTGTATTGCAACTTCTTCAGTTCTTCCGCATTAGCTTCACGGTTCGGCTCTCTCCCATCAAAGAATTCACCTTGCAAGCCCATACAAATAATTGCCCAAACGACGGGGTTATGTCCGAGAATATGCATTTTCATCTTATGCTTCCAACTAGCAAAGTTAGTACCATCAAAGTAAGGACCTCTACGGTGATAATTTCCCTTGCTAGACGCCATACTCTCCTAGGTTGTGAAACCAAGGCTATGACCACCAAAAGCTATGGAAATCAAAGCAAATGGAGACCAAAGCTCTAATACCACTTGTAGGACCTTGAAGTATGTCTAGAGGGGGGTGATTAGACTACCTGACCAATTAAAAACTTAACCTTTTCCAAATTTTAGAGTTTGACAGATTTTAGCTATCTTAGGACAAGTCAAGTAATCACACAAATCAAGCAAGCATGCAAAGAGTATATGGGCAGCGGAAATTAAAGCATGCAACTTGCAAGAAAGTAAAGGGAAGGGTTTGGAGGATTCAAACGCAATTGGAGACACGGATGTTTTTGGCGTGGTTACGATAGGTGGTGCTATCGTACCTCCACGTTGATGGAGACTTCAACCCACAAAGGGTAACGGTTGCACGAGTCCATGGAGGGATCCACCCACGAAGGGTCCACGAAGAAGCAACCTTGTCTATCCCACCATGGTCGTCGCCCACGAAGGACTTGCCTCACTAGCGGTAGATCTTCACGAAGTAGGCGATCTCCTTGCCCTTACAAACTCCTTGGTTCAACTCCATAATCTTGTTGGAGGCTCCCAAGTGACACCTAGCCAATCTAGGAGACACCATTCTCCAAGAAGTAGCAAATGGTGTGTTGATGATGAACTCCTTGCTCTTGTGCTTCAAATGATAGTCTCCCCAACACTCAACTCTCTCTCGTAGGATTTGGATCTGGTGGAAAGAGGGTTTGAGTGGAAAGCAACTTGGGAAGGCCAGAGATCAAGATTCATATGGTAGGAATGGAATATCTTGGCCTCAACACATGAGTAGGTTGTTCTTTCTCAGAAATAGTAAGTTGGAAGTGTAGGTTCAGTCTGATGGCTCTCTCCGCGAATGAAGAGGAGGTGGAGGGGTGAGGGAGTCCCGGACTAGGGGGTGTCCGGATAGCCGGACTATCGTCACGGCCGGACTCGAAGATTGTGAAGATACAAGATTGAAGACTTCGTCCCGTGTCCGGATGGGACTTTCCTTGGCGTGGAAGGCAAGCTTGGCGATACGGATATGTAGATCTCCTACCATTGTAACCGACTCTGTGTAACCCTAACCTATCCGTTGTCTATATAAACCGGAGGGTTTTAGTCCGTAGGACGAACAACAATCATACCATAGGCTAGCTTCTAGGGTTTAGCCTCCTTGATCTCATGGTAGATCTACTCTTGTACTACCCATATCATCAATATTAATCAAGCAGGAGTAGAGTATTACCTCCATCGAGAGGGCCCGAACCTGGGTAAAAACATCGTGTCCCTTGTCTCCTGTTACCATCCGCCTAGACGCACAGTTCAGGACCCCCTACCCGAGATCCACCGGTTTTGACACCGACATTGGTGCTTTCATTGAGAGTTCCTCTGTGCCGTCACCATCAGGTAGGATGCCTCATCTCGTCTTCAAAGACGATACCATCGCCAAAGAAGCCTTGGCCACTGGTCAGACTCTTCGGCTAGGCTGTTTTCTCATGACCGCTAGTTCGGCCGCTGCACCGACGATGACCTCTCGAGTCATCAAAACCAATCTCCATGTTAGTTCGGAACTTGCCAAACAGTTAGATCCGATCGAGCTCTCCTCCATAAATGAGCTCTTGGATCGCATCGCCGCCCTGGGAGTCGCCACAGATTACGACCGGATCGGGCCTAAAACCGATCTAAGAGAGATCAACTCTCCCCAGGCTACCCATCATGTTGCTGTGATAGAGGAGCAATGCGGCGATTCTTCTTCTATCTTAATGACTAGCCACGTCCGGATTCCCGATCCCTCCATGCCGGATTCCCGCGGAGGGACGGATGTCGATCAAGCCCTGAACTTAAAGTCAGGCGGCGGGTCGGACTCATTGGATAGCACTCAAAAATCCAAACTTTCGAGTTCGGAAACTCCTCGGCCCTTGAGTCCTAAATTGGACGGGGTTCCGGATTTAGTGCCACCCGCCCACCCAAACATTAGCGATCTCTCTCGAATTCGGCAAGAGACCGCTGAAACAGTACATCATTACTGGGCAAGATTCCTCCTGGTTATGAACAGGATAAAGGATTGCCGAGAGGAGGACGCAATCCCAATTTTCTGCAATAATTGCACGGACAAGGGAATCCTAAACGCCATAAGTCGTCGTGAAATTACACGCTTTGTTGACTTGGTGACCATAGTACAAAAGTACTGTGCGATGGAAAGCGCTTGGAAAACCGAAAATAAATTTTGGGATAATCCGGCCCCGAATACATCCCTAGTCCGAAACAAAAGGGTGCATCATTATCAAGCACCTGGGTTAAATACCAAAAAACCAAAACCCCTAAAGGGTATGGAACCGTCTTCGAGGGTTGGCTAAACGGACCTGCAAAATTCATAGCACGAGGGCGCCACTCCAACTCATAGCCTTCAAGCATGTTGGATACTACGGCAGTGGCCAAAAGTGGCGAAGAGCTTCTAGCTTCAAATCCCAGCCCAAAGAACACCAAGACGGTGTTAATAGTCTTGAGACTTTCGCATCAAATAACATGCGAAAACGAACACTCCGCAACCTTGCCGAAGTCTACCAAGTAGCAACTATAAATACATGGAGTGCCACGGCTATCACCTTTAATGCCAGTGACGAACCTAAATTCCGAACTGCTCGGGCACCAGCCGCATTGGTCCTCAGCCCGATAGTGGACGGCTTTTGCCTTACTAAGGTACTCATGGATGGCGGCAGCGGAGTAAACCTCATCTATGAGGAAACCCTTCGAAAAATGGAAATAGATGGAACCGCATTGAGCGAAGCAGCACAACCTTTAGAGGAATAATCCCACCGGAAGCATGCTGCACAGGAAAAATCACGCTGGGCGTAGTGTTCGCTCACCGGACAATTACAGGTCCGAGGAGGTCACATTTCAAGTGGCCCCGTTCAACAGCGGATATCATGCTTTATTAGGACGAGAGGCATTCACAATTTTTCAAGCTATACCCCACTATGGGTACATGAAGCTTAAAATGCCCGGTCCTAACGGAATCATCTCTCGCTAGTGATCCAAACATAGCACTCCGCGCCGAAAACAAGACAACCGCACTAGCCCTCGAGGCACTATCCGAAGCCCTAGCGGCCGAGGAACTCACCGCGATGCGCTCCACGGTGAACAGGGACGATGTGATACTTGATAAAAGATCCAAGTCCACCTCTTTTAAACCAGCGGATGAAATAGTCAAATTCCAAGTCCACCCAACGGACCCTGCAAAGACGGCCTCCATTGGGGCACAATTAAACCCTGATGTAGACGCCAGACTCGAGAATTTCTACAAGAAAATCGGGACATATTTGCTCGGCACCCTTCGGACATGCCAGAATCCCACGTCACCGGCCGAGCACAGCCTAAATATCCTAAAAGGATTCAAGCTACCAAACAGGCTCTTGGCGCTTTTCCGAACCCAAGAGACATGCCATGGGAGAGGAGCTAGCCAAACTTTTGGAAGCCGATTCATCGAGATATAAAACATCCAGACCGCTAGCAAACCTGGTGATGGTACCAAAGAAGGATAAATCCTGGCGCCTATGTGTTGATTTCAAGGACCTTAATAAGGCTTGCCCAAAGGATCCCTTCCCCCTCCCTCGAATTGATCAAATCATTGACGCTACAGCAGGACACGACTCATTGTGCTTCCTCGACGCGTACTCTGGCTACCACCAAATCAAGATGGCGGAGCCAGACCAAGCTGCAATAGCATTCATCACTCCATACGGCCCGTTCTGCTTCAACACAATGCCCTTTGGGCTCAAAAACGCCGGCACAACATATCAACGCATGATTCGTACATGTCCGCAAACCAGATCGGCAAAACAAGTGGAAGCATATGTAGATGACGTGGTCGTCAAAACCAAGCACGTCGAAACTCTAGTAGACGACTTGAGGCTCACATTCGACAATCTTCGAAAATATGACATCAAGCTCAATCCGGAAAAATGCGTCTTCGGCGTTCCAGCCGGAAAGCTCCTGGGCTTCATTGTGTCCGGTAGAGGAATTGAAGCAAACCCAGCCAAGATCCGAGCTCTGTCACAATTGGATATTCCAAAAGACCTCAAAAAAATACAAAAATTGACGGGATGCGTAGCGGCTCTAAGCCGCTTTATTTCCCGATTGGGGAAAAGGCGTTACCCTTTACCGCCTCCTCCAAGCACCAACACTTCGAGTGGACGGATGCCGCCACGGCCTTACTCGAAGAAATAAAGGCCATTTTGGCAACAAATCCGGTCCTGGCCGTGCCCAACGTGGGCGAACCAATGCTATTATATATCGCCGTAACACATCAAGTTGTCAGCGCGGTGCTCGTTGTCGAACGAGAACGGACGGACACCGTTCCCTGTTCAAAACCGGTTTATTATGTGTCCACCGTCCTAACTCCATGCAAGTCCCGTACCCACACTATCAAAAGATAGCATATGCAGTGTTCATGGCATCCCGGAAGCTGCGACACTACTTTCAAGAGTGTTCGATAACGGTAGCCTCCGAAGTACCTATTAACGACATTATAAACAACCGCGACGCGACGGGCCGGACTGCTAAATGGGCCATAGAGCTCCTTCCATTCGATATAACTTATAATCCACGACGAGCTATTAAGTCGCAGGTTTTGGCCGACTTCGTGGCCGAATGGACCGAAGCCGAACTCCCTAAAGAGTACGGGCGATACTCCAATTGGATCATGCACTTTGGTGGCTCCAAAATGTTGGCGGCACGGGGCTGGCGTCGTCTGACGTCCCCAACCTGGGACACAGTCCAATCGTCCTTCGATAATGTATACGGACTCCAACAATGCAGCGAATCGAGGCCCTTACGCACGGCCTCCGGATGGCGATCTCCATGGGCATTCAACGCCTAGAGGTGCGCGATTCAACCTCGCAATATCTCAAATAAACGGGACTTTGATGCCAAAGATCCAAAATGGCAGCATACCGCAATGCGGTCCTAAAAATGTCAAGACGGTTCAAGGGCTCAATTTCATCATATAGCCCGGGATAACAACCAGGCGACGGATATATTGGCACGCATCGGTGCAAAACGCGATGCCGTCCCACCCAATATCTTTCTGGAACGGCTGTTCAAGCCGTCCGTACTATGGGAAGGGGAGTCCGGCAATATCAATCCGGACCCAACCGCACTGCATGACGCCGAACACTCTGACATAACCGGAGGTTCTGCCCCCGAGATAACACCCTCTGCTCACGAAATAATGGCGGTCATCGCCCCGTGGACGGAACCATTCCTAGCCTACCTAACTTGGCAGGAACTCCCCGAAGACCAAAATGAGGCTCGCTGCATAGTACGGCGCTCTAAAGCCTATAAAGTCCATGAGGGAGAGCTTTATAAGAAAAGCACTACCGGAGTCCTTCAAAGGTGTATCTCCGAAGAGGAAGGGCGAAACCTCTTGGCTGAAATTCATGTCGGACTGGTGGGCACCACGCCACAGCCCGGCCCTTGTAGGCAAGGCCTTCCGATAGGATTTTATTGGCCGACGGCCGGGCAGATCTTGCAGGACTTAGTCCAATGATCGTCGGTTGCCAGCTTTTTGCTAACCAAAGCCACATGCCACCCACCGCCTTAAAACTATACCCATCACCGCCGTTCATGTCCAGGGGCTTGACATGGTTGGACCCCTCAAGGAGGAACCCACAAGCAAAAATACCTATTGGTCATGGTGGATAAATTCACCAAATGGATAGAGGCCAAGCCTGTTAAAACGGCCGAATCCGGACCAGTGATAAACTTCATATCAAGGGTAGTGCACCGTTACGGTGTCCCCCACAGTATCATCACTGATAATGGCACCAACTTCACGGCCGATGAGGTCAAATCATGGTGCAAAAACATGGGCATCAAGCTCGATTACGCCTCAGTCTATCATCCTCAAACCAACGGCCAAGTCGAACGGGCAAATGGTCTAATCATGAGCGGCATTAAACCCAGACTAGTGCGGTCCCTCAAGGAATCTAACACACACTGGGTTGAGGAGCTCGACTCCGTACTCTGGGGGCTGCGGACCACGCCGAATCGTACTACCGGATTCACACCATTCTTAATGGTTACGGCGCAGAGGCAGTCTTGCCCTGCGACATAATACATGACTCACCTCGCGTGCGCATGTACGAAGAAAGAGAAGCCGAGCTTGATCGGCAGGACAGTTTGGACACATTGGAGGAGGAGCGCGACGTGGCAAAAGCTCGTTCCGCATTCTATCAACAGCAGGCTCGAAGATATCAAAGCAGGGAAGTACGGGCCAAAGCTTATAATGTTGGCGAACTAGTTCTACGCCTGCCGGACAAGAAAAAGGACAAACTCAAGCCCAAATGGGAAGGTCCATTCATCATCGACCAGGTCCTGACCGGCGGAGCATACCGTCTGCGAAACGCATCGGATAACCGACTCGAGCCGAACCCATGGAACGCAGCCCGTCTACGAAGATTCTACGCCTAAGTGACGGACTCCAAGTTCGTCTCCTTCCTCCGTCCGCATTCTTTATTTTTGCTTTTTGTTGTCTTTTATTTCTCTCCTTCCTCCTCCTTCTTCTTGTAGCCTCTAGAGGCCCGTTTGTGCTTTTTTTTCGCACACACTTGACGCGCCGTCAGCGCTCATTATACCTGGGGGCTTCTTTAACAGAAGCTTATTTATACGGGCTTTCATGCCCAACACATGCGTTAAGACTTCCGCATGTACCTTTTATTCACCATTATATGCATCGACATGACTTAAGTTTTGGCCAAGCTGGGTTGCCTGGCTCCTGTGCTTACCCCTACGTTTCCGATTGTTCGGCTAGGTGGTAAAGGGAGCACCTCTGTGATTGTTACTGCCGGGTCAGCCGGATGTGTACCTCAGACTGGGTGAAGCCGAAAGCTAGCGTTCTTAAGGGAATATTCGGTCGGTGAACTGAAAGATGATTTTTAAATATTTACCCATCTGCCCCCAGATGATTTTCTGCTTTCCTAGCAGCTTTGACATGCACTTTAGGGCATGCATCCCAGAGAAAGGAACCCTTAACGGAACTATTCTCCCTGGAAGATGTTTCTTACTACCCATGTAATATAACATAACTAGTTGGGCACTTGTCTGATACAACAACAATGACCCCTACGCCTTGTCTCCATGCATACCATGGTTCTTATATAACCACGAAGGTATTCGGACACACTCCGGACTATTGGGTCCGGAGGTCGGGTTAAAAGGTCCGCTATGACAAACGATCTACAATCCGCTAGAAGACATTTTTCATGTCATATTTTTCATAGTCAACTCGACTCATTGTATTCCTCCTCAATGCCATCTAATAGGCTATCTAATTTACAATCTTGCTGGGAATACTTGGCGGCCAATTCTACTTGGCCGTATACTAAGCTTACAGGGACCTCCATCCCATCCGGCCCCACAGGTCCGACCTCGGCCATGTGGTTTGGGTTAGCCTTCGTGTACCGCGTCTTTACCATGGCCTAGGCCTCCCTGGCGCCTTGACGGCAGGACGATATCTTCCACAGCCGGAAGCGCCGCCGTGCTCCTTGAAGCCGCTCTGCCAGCTCCCCAATGCCTTCGGGCAGGGAGATAGATGGCCACAAGGCCTGGCCGATGCTTTTCATCACCTGCCGGACTCGTTCGTGCAGCAGCCGCAGTTCGGGAAGAAGATCACCCGAAGAATTGGGCATCTCCTCCTCAGGATGACCTGTGAGCAAACCTACATACATGTTTATGTTAGTCGCCTTCCTCGCCGAACTCTTTCAAAGTTCGCCAAGCACTTATGAAAATGCCGCGACGGCCGCCGATTCTCCTTTACGGAGTCGATAACTGAGCACGAACGTCCTTTAGTTCCTCACCCAGCTTGGTGTTGGCGCCTTGAGGTTATTCTTCTCTGCCGCACCCTCGTAAGCACGCTCGCCAGCCTTTAATCTGGCGTAAGAGCTGTTGCTTGTCCGGATCTAGTCCGCGCCATCTGCAATGTTTTTGTCGATTTACACACCCGCGCACTTCATAAATTATTTATCTTCTGAAGCGTATATTACCAGAGGGGGTATCTGTGGCTCCCCCCGTAGCGGCTAGTGCGGCCTCAAGTTGGGCCCTGCACTCTTCCATCTCCTGGGACAGTCGGGTATTCTTTTCTGTAAGATCCTGCATAACAAATGATCCTTAAATCAGTTATTCTAACTATTTTAAGTCTCGGGCTCTTGGCATATATAATCACAAATTTCCTTACCCGTATGTCCTTCACATACTGCTCCGTGGCTCTGGCTAGACCATCTTGAGCGGCACGGAGGTGTGCATCTCCCGAATTAAAGGCATTCAAGGCCTCTTGGGAGAAACATGCGTCATGAAGAACTGTCCGGCGGCGCCTGTGATTCAAGGCGCTCTCCACCTCGGAGTTGGTGGCGGACAACCTGTCGGCATCCTCTGTCGGAGAAGCATCCGACGCATGTCTCGTGCTCGCCTCAGCCTCCGGACCCGGCTTTGAAGCTTGTCCGGTGAAGGTTCGATCGGCAACCTCTCCGGACTCAGTCCGGCGAGCGCTCTTTTTCCTGAAAAGAGCATCAGTGTTAGTATGCCTTCCAGGAATCAATCCTGGGAGTATGGTGATATGCCATACCGTTGCGGCGGAGATTCGATCCAGACCGCACTTCTTTTTAGCTCATGGGGCAGACTGCCCTTTGTTGGCCAGCCGCCCTGGCTCGGCTTCCTGCCTCAAGGTACCCCTTGCGAAGCACCATTGGTATACGGTGAGCAAAAATAAGCATGGATGGGTCGTTATCAGGGTTTTGGGATCTTGGTCTCATTTACCTGTGAGGCTAGAAGTATTCCGGGGTAATCAGCCGTAATGGCAACCAACGCATTGTCGATGCTAAGTTGGTGGAATACCCGTCGATCAACTCCACCTTTATATCCGGATCCTCTTCGAGGTCGGATCGTGGACCGCCCGGATCCTCGGGTTGTGGGGGCGGGCTGTATCTTCTCTGACAGTCCGGCGCAGTTCTCGCTACCAAACCACGAAATGAGATATTTAACCATGGGAACATGGATCGGACAGGTCACAAATATGTTTGCTTACCCAGCTTCGAGGATTATTCAAGAAAACTCCTTCGATGGATTGACACGGAGGAAATCCTCCTCCTCCCTTTATACATGGCGCACAAGATTTTCACCAGTTCGGTGACCGATCCCGCCCTTTGCGCCATGGCGGGTGGCATCGCCTTCCCGCTGAAGTCCCACATGGGTGGCCCCTGTATTGAGCGGCTGCACTCCCCTCATAATGCAGGTTGCCATGACTCTGTCAGGTCAATCCGCATGAGCCAAGAACCTTATTCGGCTCATCAAATAACGGACATCCCGGTCATCTTCTCTCCGGGGCTCCGAGGGCGCCAGCTTAGGCACTTCTTCAGAGGAGCATTGCTGAACTCCGAAGGCCGATCCAACAGGATCCGCAGCGGGGCGCCCTCCATGTAAAACCATTCAAGGCCAGTCTTGGACGCTTTCTTTGGGGTTCCGGATAGGTATCCGTCCCGGCGATGCGCTATAGCTCGCTCCGCCCACTTGATATATTGACCCCTCATGAGAACGGGTTACTAGGCAGAATATTCTCTTCCACAGCCCAAATGAGCATCGACGCCAAGAATAGTTCGCAAAGGGCCACGAAGCCCGCGATGTGCGGGATGGAGGCAGCGAGAAGGTGGTGCAATTGGAGGCCATAGAACTCCAAGAGCCCCGGAGAAACGGATGGATTGGAAATCCGAGTCCTCTTACTAGATAGGAGATGAAGCATACCCGCCTCCTTTAGAAGGATCGGGACGCCTCCGCTTGCTTTCCGCCCTTGTAGGTGGCAAGTCCGCTCGAACTGAACCATGAAAGCCGGAGGGACAAATCCTTTGGCTTGAGTATAACTAGCTCGCTATGCGGGACTGAGCATCTCCCAATTTCCTGGCCGAGGGCTGGGAGCGAGAAGAGGAGCCGCGTCGACTGTCCATGATGGAATGGGCTTTGGTCAGAGGCGCTCCGATGAAAGCTTGCAAAGGGGGGATGGTGTGACTCAGATCTAGATCCTTGCCCCTTTTATAGGCGGCTCATTTGCGCGGCTAGGGGGGTAATTGTAAAAATACCCTGGCTTTTCGCATTCATTCAAACATGTGGAAGATGGCCATTATTGGGCGTAGAAGCCGAGGAGCGCAGCATTTATCAGAAGCCGGACACTATTCGACAAGTATATGGAATTCGGAGAAGAACCCGCCTCGCAATGCCGAACACAATCAACGCGCCGGACTCATCGTCATTGAAGCCTGGTTCGGGGGCTACTGAGGGAGTCCCGGACTAGGGGGTGTCCGGATAGCCGGACTATCGTCACGGCCGGACTCCAAGATTGTCAAGATACAAGATTGAAGACTTCGTCCCGTGTCCGGATGGGACTTTCCTTGGCATGGAAGGCAAGCTTGGCGATACGGATATGTAGATCTCCTACCATTGTAACCGACTCTGTGTAACCCTAACCTATCCGTTGTCTATATAAACCAGAGGGTTTTAGTCCGTAGGACGAACAACAATCATACCATAGGCTAGCTTCTAGGGTTTAGCCTCCTTGATCTCGTGTAGATCTACTCTTGTACTACCCATATCATCAATATTAATCAAGCAGGAGTAGGGTATTACCTCCATCGAGAGGGCCCGAACCTGGGTAAAAACATTGTGTCCCTTGTCTCCTGTTACCATCCGCCTAGACGCACAGTTCGGGACCCCCTACCCGAGATCCGCCGGTTTTGACACCGACAAGGGGCATATATATCCTCCACACAAAATCTAACCGTTACACACAATTTACCAAACTCGGTGGGACCGATTCAACAGACTCGGTCGGACCGATTTAGTAAACCTAGTGACCGTTAGTGATTTTCGGTGGGACTGACATGCAACTCGGTGAGACCGATTCGCTTAGGGTTAGGGCATAACGTAATCTTGGTAAGGCCGATTACACAAACTCGGTGAGACCGATTTTGGTAATAAGCTTTCCAGAGAGTTGGTCAGGTAAACTCGGTGGGACCGATTTGCTCTTTTCGGTGAGACCGAAATGATACAAAAGGGAAACAGAGAGTTTACATTGCAATCTCGGCGGGACTGATCGCTCACTTCGGTTAGACCGAAACGTTACGAAGGGAAATAGAGAGATTACAATCCCATCTCGGTGAGACCGAGATCCCTATCGGTCGGACCGATTTGCCTAGGGTTTGTGGCAGTGGCTATGACTTTTGAAATCGGTGGCGCCAGGTAGGAAGAATCGGTGTGACCGATTTTGGCTTTAGGTTTAGGTCATTTGGATTGTGAGAAAGTAGCTGAGGGTTTTGGAGCGTATCACTAAGCACATGAAGCAAGAGGCTCATTAAGCAACACCTCATCCCTCCTTGGTAGTATTGGCTTTTCCTATAGACTCAATGTGATCTTGGACCACTAAAATGTAAAATGAAGAGTCTTGAGCTTTTGAGCTTGAGCCAATCCTTTGTCCTTAGTATTTTGAGGGATCCACTTTCATCATCCATGCCATGCCATTCATTGAGCTTTCCTGAAATAATAGTTTTGGAATAGCATTAGCTCAATGAGCTATATGTTGTTATGAATTACCAAAACCACCTAGGGATAGTTGCACTTTCAGAGCACTGACGCTCGAATATGGCCGGGAAAACAGGGAAACCGACATGTGGGGCACACCCGTCGGGACGACGTAGCGCAGACTAGTCCAATGGAGGAGCTGGCCCACGACCTCCTCGCCTGCGACAACCGTTCATGTGGGTCGTTGGGGCCAACAATGGGGCGCAGCTCCAGCACCGCCTCTGGACAAGGCGACCGCAGTGAGCGACACGCTCATATCGTCGCTAGACACGGTCGGTTTCAGTGTGCCGAGAGTGGCGTTAGTGCTGTTGCACGACCAACGGTATGTTTGGTTTGTGCCCAAGGTTGCCCCACCAAAGCATTGGGTAGCCAAAATTTTGGTTGAGGTATTGGTTGCCCATGATTTGGCCGACATTGGCAAGAAAAATGAACTAGAGTTGGCTAGAGTTCATTGGCATGCCAAAGAAATGGCAACCATCCAAACAAAGATCAATCTTTGGGTCATGACAAAAAATTTGGTTGAGGTATTGATTGCCCATGATTTGGCCGACATTGGCAAGAAAAATGAACTAGAGTTGGCTAGAGTTCATTGGCATGCCAAAAAAATGGCAACCATCCAAACAAAGACCAATCTTTGGGTCATGACCAAAATTTTGGTAAGGTGCATTTTGGCCACAATCCAAACATAACCCAACACCCGGCTCGTCGAGGATGCACGGGGCGCCGCAACGCGTCCGCGGAGTGGTGTAGCACGGCCAACTGCATCCTCTGGACCTGAGACCATGCCAGGTCCTCTTGTTTTTTCAATGACATGCGGGGATCGCATGTGAGCAAAGGGCATCTCCAACGTTTCCACGACCGCAGCTGACTACCCTGCCACACCAAAACCCTCGTCCCTCGCACCGTCGCGCGGTGTGTTCCCAGCCGGCTCGAGCTGCCCGCATTCATGCCGTCCGTTCGTATGTCGTTGTTAAGAGGCTCGGTGCCCGAGGAACCAACTCCGGCGACTTAATGACGCACCCGGACGCTTGGCCTCACCGGAATGCGCTACTTAAAGCGGCAACGCCCAGCTAACCTCCACACCATAGCGCATCGTCCTCCTACCGCACCACATCCGCCATGACCGCAAGTCGCGAACGCCTGCGGGAGAGCTTGTCTTCGGGGATGAAGCTCGAGGTCGCCGCCCTCGCTCAAGTCGCCTCTCGCGACGCAATAGCGGCGTAGCCGGACGCGGACGCGACCGCACAAGCGGTGTCCACACCGGCGGCCGACGACGGGAGCACCGTCAGCCACGCGTCCTACTTGCCGCTGTCCAACGTCCGGCACCGCCGAGGTCGGGGACTCCTCCGACGATGAATAGGGCATGGGAGGCGGCAGGGCATGGTGTGCCAACTGGCCGGTCCGTATCCCGTGTTCTACTCTTCCTCGCCGGAGACCGCACCTTCACTTCATGGGTCTTGAACCCCGCCCCCGTACATAGAGATCGCAGATGGAGGACGTCGGTCGCCGCCATAGAATAGGTTTAGGGTCGGGTTTCTTTTATTTTTCTGTCGTATAAAAGTTCGAAATGTAATGAAAATATGCCGTGTTTGCATTAATCTCGGCCGGTGTATATGAACTTTCACAATAATATACATATTGTAGGAGTACTAGCAAGATGCCCGTGCGTTGCACGGAAGATCAAGATCTTGTGGGAGAAAAGGATGAACGAGGGAAAGCCTTATCTGCAAATGTGGAGAGGAGTGCGGGTAAATTGTCACAGTTTCCTTCCTATCCGTTAGATATAGATCGGACGGCCTATATTGTAGGGTGACAGGCACACCATCATCACCAACTCTGCTTTTTATTGAAACGAGACAAATCTAACATGCGAAGTAAAATAAACACATAGGGTCAATACATACACAAATTATCTTAGGCACTCCAATAGTACGTCCACTACACATTCACGCATTTCACATCTTTCTACATCCACGGGAACCTACGAAAGGGTTAACGTAAATTGCCTCTCTCCCTCCTCCCCTGATTTCCATGGTGGTGGGCCCCTCCCTCCCCCCAATCTACAATCAACAGCTCACACGTTTCACATTACGTTAATTACGTAACTGGGATTACGTAGGTGTAGCATAACTCGTCCTAAAAAACCCAACTAAGCCAACCTCCCAGCATATCACGCGGGAAAAGACCCGGCCGTGCCGTTTTAGTCGGGATAACCGGATTACTAGTAGTAGTATCGATGGATTGCGCGAAGCAAAGATTTTTTTTGAGGGGGCGAAGCACCTAGTTTAAAAGGAAAAAAGGCGGTACACTCACAGCACTCATGTCGCGGTCGCATTGCACCCCACACACGTTCGGTCCTGCACACGGCTCACGCAAACGGAACGCGCTTCGGCTTGCCTCTTCACTGACACGTGGGACTGCACTTGGAGAAATCGACCATGCGCCAAACTCACGCCGCCCACCGCATGAAAATCCTCCCCCCCCCACACACCCAAAAATTCCCCCCAAATCCGATTCAACCGCCCTTCGGCCAACTAGCCAATAATATTCCCCAAACCCCCTCCCCCTGTCCCCCTCCACTCCATTCGCTCCACCAAAGCCGCCCTCTCCGCCGCGCCGATACGTCGGCGCCGCGGTTCGGCGATCCTCTCGCTCCCACAGTACACTCTCGTAGACTGCCGTCCTCTAGCCGCGCCGCCACCTCTGGCTATGTTCTTGTGGAGGCGCACGGCGGTCAGCGCCGCCACCACTGGCGACGTTCATGTGAAGACGCACGGCGTTCAGCTTCTCCCATGGTACGCGCATTCTAGACCGAGGCCCAGTTCATGTCGGTCTAGCGTTGAATGTTAGCTGATAGACGCTGTTAATCTCAGTGTTTGCCGAAGTAGTTTACTGTCAATATGCTCTGCTTAAGAAGCTTCCTTGCCCTATTCTGCACTCAATCTGCTTAGCTGAGATGGCATGCTAAGGCCGATTAGTTGCTAAAATATCCTGCCATATATTTATTGTGACGTAGATTGCCATGGTCTAGTAGCCAATCTGTTAGGTGAAATAGCTCTACACCGTTTTATACTCGATCTTTGTTGCTGTGATGGCCTTCGATAGTTCGATGGCTGTGTGCTCGGCCTCATTGACTGCTGAAACAGCCTGCCATAATTTAGCACTCAAATCTGTTTGCTGAATTAGCTTTACATATATTTCGTTACTTAGATCTGCTCGTCCAAATATCTTGCCATAGCTTTATACATCGACTTAGGTATTTTTTTGCTGGACTTCATAAAAAAGCATATATGTTTTTCCTGTAATATCTAGTAGAAGAACTAATTTGTATGCCTAACAGATGAACATGACTTGGATAACTTCTGCTCGAAGATTCTCCGCTGCATATGTCGAGGGGGTTGAAAACTTCACGAACTTTATCAGAGCTGAGTACGGTGGTCCAAAATCAGATGTGCTCTGCCCTTGTAGCAGTTGTATGAATTTAGTTACAAGGCCCCAGTCAACTGTGCAAAATCATCTACACTTGTATGGGATGTCAGTCACATATACTAGGTGGCTTCATCATGGTGAAGCAGTGAACGTCAATGTTATTGACTACGTGGAAGCATCATATCACCATCTTGATCTGCCTGATGCTCAGGTAGAAGAGGAGGAGGAGGTGGTGGTGGCGGAGCCATTGAGTTTGACCAACATTGAAACAATGCTACGAAATGCTCATGCATTCCGTGAACTTTCACCTGCAGAAGGAAAACGGTGGGCCCGCATGTTGGAACAATTCAACATTGCTGTCACCCGAGGAAATAAGCCGTCAGTACTCTCAGCTATGGTCACCTTTCTTCAGGTGAAGACATCTGAGCGGATGACCAACAAATCATTCGATGTGATGTTGGCTGCTTTCTGCAAATCTTTCCCGAGATCGTCTGAGCTGCCACACACCTACAAAGAAATGAAGAATTTCCTTCGTGCATTTGGAATTGGATATGATATGATCCATGTTTGTAAGAATAATTGTGTTCTGTTCCGGAAGGATTATGCCAACTTAAGTGAATGCCCGAAATGCAAATCATCAAGATGGAAAGATGGCGATTCTGTGAAGAGGATTCCTCATTATGTTCTGAGACATTTTCTAATTACACCAAGATTGCAGAGGTTGTTTCATGATGCTGAAACAAGAGAGGATGTACTGTGGCATTCTAGGAACCAGGAGTACAAAGATCAGAATGTAATGAGCCATCCATCTCATGGTAGTGAGTGGAAAAGCTTCAATAATAAACACAAAGTGTTTGCTGCTAACCCGAGAAACATTAGACTTGGCTTAGCTTCAGATGGATTTAACCCATTTGGCCACCAGAGCGCCACATATAGCATGTGGCCAGTGCTTGTTATCCTTACAACATGCCTCCAAATGTCTTGCACCAAAGAATCAAACTACATGATGGCCTTGCTCATCCCAGGTCCAAAAAGTCCTGGAAAGGATTTTGATTTGTTCACGGAGCCTCTTGTGGAGGAACTTCAACAGCTATGGAAGGGTGTTCTCCCTCGAGACCTATATAATAGCCTACCAGCTGATTTATTTCTGCGTGCTGTTGTAATTTGGTGCATCCATGATTATCCGACTTTGGGCACTATGTCGTATGAACGATACATGGTTACAATGCATGTGTTCGCTGTGACAGAATCATTGTCATCGCAATACTTAGCAAGATCTGTTACATTGACACCACCGCTTCCTTGCCAAGGACAAGCCGCATCCTAGAAAATACTGAAGACATGTGTTCAATGCAAAGCATGAAAACCGTGATGCGCCAAAGATGCTCACCGCCGATGAGTTGCAAGTGTAATTAGAGAAGGTCAGGCATATTACACCAGGAAACCATCCTGGTAATGGTAGCGGGAAAAGGAAGCGTGGCAGGGTAGAAGAGATATTATTGTTTACCCGCAGGTCCACTTTGTGGGACTTGGAGTATTGGAAAGATTTGGATCTGCGGCATAATCTTGATGTGATGCACATCGAGAAAAATATATGTGACAGCATTATCGACACACTTCTTAACATTGAAGGCAAGACGAAAGATACCTTAAAATCTAGGATTGATTTGACACACTGGTATCGAGAAAGGATTTGCAGGTGCAAGATGAAGGTAAACGACGGGATATGGCACCAGCTGTGTACGTCTTGGACATGATAAAAAGAAAAGAATTCTGCGAGGTCCTGCCACGTGTGAGATTCCCACATGGATTTGCTTCCAACCCCGAAAGGAGAGTCGGTCAGATGGAAACAAGGTACAAGGGTTGAAAACTCATGACTGCCACGCCCTACTTCAAAGGGTTTTACTGTTATCCTTAGAGGATTGGGCCGCCTTTGACTTATACTGAGCGCAGTTGCAAGAGTTGGGACAATTCTTGAGAACTCTGCAGAGAAATATCGGGGTAGATGCTTTGGAGTGTCTTAGAGACAAGATACCAAATATCCTATGCGACCTTGAGAAGATATATCCTCCAGCCTTCTTTGATGTGATGGTGCATTTGGTTGTTCATCTACGATGAGGCACTACTTAGAGGTCCAAGACAAGATGGCTGGATGTACCCTATTGAAAGGCGGCTAGGCACTTTCAAGGGCTATGTTAGGAACAGAGCTAGACCCGAGGGTTCCATTGCAGAGGCCTACATTGCTACAGAAGCGTTGACATTCTGCTCAAAATACATTGAAACAAATGATCAGCTTAGCAAGAGAGGTGGGTGAAGACAATCCCGGCTCAATGTTTTCGATTATTCTGCTCGAAAGTTACGTGGAAGAGTCGACAATAGGACAAACCTAAAGATTTGGACAAAATGGTTTGGTATGTGTTGAATAACTGTCCGAGATACTACCTTATATCAAGTAAGTGCGATCGCAGCTTATACATCGTAATCTACTAAACTTGCAGCACATTCTTATATATTTAGATGTTTGACGCGATCACTATGTTGTACAACATCTACAAAGAGGAGTTACTACCGCAAAATCCAAGAAACATTGACAAACTGGTTATGGCAGGATTTGCGAAATGGTTCAAGAACCATGTAAGCTTTTGAAGTGCAATCGTCGGTTTTTTAATATATTGAGTACATAAGATGATCAGCTTGTCTATTTTCTAACCATAGGTTAAGAAGATGCGGAGGATGGGCAGGCAGTTGATGATGCCCTTTACTCACTAGCAATGGGTCCTGATAGTCGGGTAAGACATTATGAATCTTGCGTTGTTGGAGATGTGCGCTACATCACCCTTGCACGAGACGAAGGCAGGAAGACACAAAACAGTGCCATCATGAGCACGGATACGTATGACAAAGAGACAACTAAAATGTATGCTAACATAATGACATTGTTTAGTTGCGAGATATCTCCGCTTCGAGGATCATCGGTGTGTGGTTACTTGTCTTGTCGTTGGTATAACCTGTTTTCCGGATCGCAAAACCCGAGCTGATGATTATTTCAAATCCATCAATGTCAATGAGGCGTACCAGACCAACGAGCCTTTTATTTTGGCAAATCAAGAAACACAGATATTTTTCTTGGAAGACACATTTGCACATAGCGATGACTGGAGAGTATTGCAAAGGTTTGAGCAGAGGAATTCGTTTAATGAAGTTGCACAACAAGATGATGCTTACACTGCTCCTGATGTACAAGATAACACATATGTTCCTAATATCTTTGAGAACCATCATGTCAATGACGCCGGCGAAAAGATTGCCTGTCGTGCTGTGGACATACAAGAGTTGATCAAGAAGAAGCCAACATTCGAGGATGTTGAGGACGACGAAGAAGAAGATGACACCGTGGGGAATTACGATTCAGACTGATACACATGGCGAAGATGTTGACGCTGCTGCTGTGGATGATGATTACATTGCTTTTGTCGTATTTGCCTGTCAGAAGACGTTTTCTATCTACTATGTGAAATTGTGTTTGCTATGACAACTGAAACCTGATGAACATGTTGTTTAGTATTTTGCTGTGAGAACATCACTTGTTATGTATGCTGATTTGTGTTTGGTGATTGTATGACAACTAAAACATGATGACATTGTTGTTTAGTTGTACTCATATTTGGTTGTGAAACTTGAATTTGATGACATAGTTTGCTGTTGGACTGCAATTTGCTCGACGTCTTCGAATGAGAACAAAGCTGACCCGACAGGGCCTCTGCTATTTATTTATTTATATGAGCAAAAGGGGATACCCCCTGATTTCCATTAATAGAAATCATTAGATGTTCACAACACTACGCCCAAACTGCTGCACAGGTTTCACTCATTACTAGTTTCAACAAAGTGCTCATGTCATAGCCACTGAATACATCACGAGTGCTACATACACTGCAAATAAAGAGACAATCATCCTACAGAGCACATCGATTTTACCCATTATCTTGAAAAGCTCTTTCATCTCCTCATTGATGTCAAGGCCGTTCAGCAGCTGTTGCTTGGCCATGATCAGAGGAACTGCATCTTTAACCTTCGCTCAGATCTTCCTCTTCTCGCTGCTCCTTCGCCATTTTGTCCAACACCCCAACCTCCTGGTATTGGGATTCCTCGGCTAACCTAATAATCAGCGTAGTTGCATTCCCCCACATCAGCAACTTCCCAGAAATACAAATCACACGAATCTTCCCTTTTCTGCACAAATCAAATTGGAAGATCATCAACCAAACTATTAAAAAAATCAGCAACTGAAAGCAGTAGAACAACACTTAAACATATTATTACCCCATGATTCAGGCATTTGTAGAGGACTCGACCAGGGTTGCGGATTGTGGTTGAGACGCGACGGATGACTCTGTGTGATTTGCAGCAGTGGCACCACACCAACGGTAGCGGGTTGCGATGAGTAATCGGCTGCGGTGCGCGTGCCGGCGGGGGTGTAATGAGACCCACAGGCGATGGTACGGGTGGCGACTTGGCGCATATCTGGTTGTTGCCTGCTGAAGAGCAGGTGGACGAGCAGCCAGCGGACATGGTTGCTGCGGCCAGAGCTTCTGATGCTAGGCAGAGTAAGTAGACAAGAGGAGAAGTGAACATTGGATATGTCAGTTTCATTACTTGGAGAGTAGCATAGCACCATATATAGTCATAGTCTAGGTTTGGATTCGAACCAGCTACAGGAGCATGTCTTTCTTTTTTCTAAAACTCGGCAACGTCTCTTTATTGGTACACTAGCTTGTTCTGTACGCCTTCCCAAGTCTTTGATTTTCTTTCCCTTTTTTTTGCGAGGAAGGAAGGAGGACAAAATTGAGAGTTCCTGGGACTCGAACCCAAGACCTCTCGGTTGAAAAACAAGGGTGCTAGTCACTTATGTGGCGAACGTTCCCTGTGAGGAGGACGGCAGACGAGCGCATTTTCCTCGCAGTTTTCTTCCTATATATAAAAAAGCATGCTACTTGGTGTCCGCTTAGTCAACAAACGATTGTGCCAACCTTGACCGTTGGATGGACATTCAACATCTGTCGCGTTTCTTCAGTCCCTTCTTCCTCGAGCCGCCAAAGCCAAACCAGCGCCAGCGGGACCGCCTGCTCCCGCCTCCCACGACTAGCTGTGATCTTCCCCGGCTCCTGTTCGTTCCCGTCTGAGGCCTCACCATCGTCCTCGCCTTGGTTCGCTCGCTCCGGCGCCGCCCTCCGGTGTTGTCAACATGGTCAACAACCGAGAGGAATAAGGAGATGACTGTACATGGTGAGTATGATAGTAGGGACCCAGCAGCGTGCACAGTAATATTGTTTTTCGGGACGGAGAAGGGTATCAACTCGGTTGTGCGGGACCCATGGCCCGTCTAGCCAAGGTTTTATTTCATATGTTTAGCACATGACTAGCCCAGTTTGTTTTTTTTTCTTTCTGAAAATGGCTAGCCAGCTATTTTGTTTTTTGCAGAATAACCAACATAGGCCTACTTGCTTTTCTACGCCTCTTTGGCCGAAATCTTTCAAGACGAGGAGGATGCATTTTGCCCGAAAATGGGCTATAAGTAATAATAAATGGGCTATAAGTAATAATAAATGGGCTGTAAAATGAAAAAATACAGCAAACAAGCAATTAGTTCCAAAATACTGTTTTCTTTCGGATTTTGATATCTTAAATTTCATTGTTTTTGTGCGGGTAAAATTTCATTGAATATAAATTAAGGTATATATTTATATTTTAAAATTAATTTGAATCTGGCTAGAAATTTCGGGCTGTATGCTGTTTGGGACAGATTTGGAGGTTGACTTGTGGGTCTACTAGGTTGACGTGTACTTTGGCTTTGTCAACTTAGTCCACAAACGATTCTAGCAGTAGTGACCGTTGGATGTTAATCCAATGGCCGTGCTGCTTCTTCAATATCTGATCTTCTTGCTCCAGCCGCCCATACCAGCTCCGGTGGGACTGCCTGCTCCCGCCTCCTGTGGCCGGCTGTGTTGCCGCATAGGCCCCACCGCCCCACCCTACTTCATTGCTGGCCAGGCCATTCATGTACTCACCCACACCTCCTGTCATTTTACGGCGACGGCAGCTGGACTAGTAAACCCTCGTACTCCCCACCGCATGGGCAACCATTGCCGAGTCTTCCCCGGCTCCGTGTCGTTCCCTTCCTAGGCCTCGCCGCCGTCCACCGCCATGGTGCTCTCAGCGCGGCCTGGTCAACGTGGTCAACGAACGACATCCATCGGCCGTGGACTGTACGTGCAATAATGATTCCTCCACCTGACAGCTGGGACCCACCTAAAGGGCCTCTGTATTTCGCGAAAATCACGTTTCCCCCACTGACATGTCGGACCCACCAACTATATCTTCGCACGCAAGGAAGTGCCTCCTTATTACACAAAAAAATGAATACCCCCCTGCTAGCAGGGACCCACCATAATGGGAGGATGACTTGTGGGCCAACTAAGTTGACGGGGACGGAGGGCTTTGTCAACTTAGTCAATATGAACGATTCTAGCTCCAGTGACCATACAATGTCCATCCAACGGCCGTAGTGCTTCTTCAACCTCTGGTCTTCTTGCTCCAGCCGCCCAAAGCAGCGCCGGTCGTGCCGCATGCTCCTGCCTCCTGTGGCTGGTTGTGCTGCCGCGGAGGCCTCACCGCCCCCTACTATTCCCACCGCTGGCCAGGCCCTGCGGCGACGGCAGCCTCACACCGCAGCCGAACCAGTGAACCCTCGTACTCCTCTCCGCACGGGCTTCCACTGCCGCGTCTTCCCCGGCTCCGCGTCATCCCCTTCCTAGGCCTCGCCGTCTTCCACCGCCGTGGTGGTCTCGGCGCGGCCTGGTCAACGTGGTCAAGGGACGATGTCCATCAGACGTGGACTATACGTGGGGAGGCTGACAGCTGGGTCCACGGCCGCAGCAAGGAAGTGCCTCCTTATTACACGGAAAATAATGATTCCTCCACCTGATAGCTGGGACCCACCGGACGGGCCACTGTATTTCACGGAAAAAACGTTTCCCCCTGACTGCTGAGACCCACCAGCTTCATCTTCGCATGCAAGGAAGTGCGTCCGGGCAAAAAAAATGATTCACCCCCCTGACTGCTAGGACCCACCAGCTACACCTTCGCACGCAAGGAAGTGCGTCCGGGAAAAAAATGATTCGCCCCCTGACTGCTGGGACCCACCGGCTACATCTTCGCACGCAAGGAAGTGCGTCCGGGCAAAAAAAAACCGATTCACCCCCCTGACTGCTGGGACCCACCAGCTACATCTTCGCACGCAAGGAAGTGCCTGACAGTCGGGACCCACCTGGTCGAAGCGTACGTAGCGTTGTCATTCTGGTCGCGAACGTGTACGTACATATATACTGGTCGATGTAGAGGCGCGCACGTGTCGTAGTAGAGGCCCATACGTGTCGTAGTAGAGGCGCGCACGTAGCATGTACATGTACATACAACGGCCAGGGTGCAAGAAAGAAAATATGGCCACGTACGTACATACGGGCGGGGCCTCGAACGCCTACTCGCGCATACATACAGCGAGGGCTTGTGTACATGGCTGGGTCAGAACGGAGAAACAGCATCGTCGTCGTGTTCATGGGGAGGCAACGGAATGCGTCGTGTTCATGGGGAGGCAACAGAATGCGTGGTGTTCATCGGGAGGCAACGGAACGCGTGGGAGCTAACCTGCTGGGTCGGAACGAAATGCGTGGTCATGTTCATCGGGATGGCTTGGACGGAAGAGGCGATGGAAACGAGGCTGGCGTATCGCTGTGGAGAAACAGACCTCCCACGCTCGAACGGGTCCTGCGTCGGGAGGGTGTGGCATACCACAAAATGGAGGAAACGGACCTCCTACGGTCGAAACGGGGGTCCTGTTGATCGGGAGGGGTGTGGCGTACCGCAAAACAGAGGAAACAGACCTCCTACGGTCGAAACGGGGGTCCTGTTGATTGGGAGGGGTGTGGCATACTGCAAAACGGACGAAACAGACCTCCTACGGTCGAAATGGGGGTCCTGCTGATCGGGAGGGGTGTGGCGTACCACAAAATGGACGAAACGGACCTCCTACGGTCGAAACAGGGGTCCTGTTCATCGGGAGGGGTGTGGCGTACCACAAAACGAGACTCCACGGAATACTGTTCATCTCGACCGTCGATGTAACGCCCCGAATTCGATGCGCCAGGTGTCTGCCAGTTATTCGTTAGCGTTGCCATGTCATGTGCTTGCGTGTCTCTCTCTGCCATGTCATCTTCTGCATTTCATATCATGTCATCATGTGCATTTCATTTTGCATACGTGTTCGTCTCATGCATCCGAGCATTTTCCCCGTTGTCCGTTTTGCAATCCGGCACTCCTATGTCTCCCGGCGCCCCCTTTTACCTCTTTTCGTGTGCGGGTGTTAAACGGTCTCGGAATGGACCGAGGTTTGTCAAGCGGCCTTGGTATAGCACCGGTAGACCGCCTGTCAAGTTTCGTGCCATTTGGAGGTCGTTTGGTACTCCAACGGTTAACCGGGTAACCGCAAAAGCCCTCTTTGAGTTGCAGCCCAACACCCCCTTCAAAGTGGACCAAAACCCACCAAACTCCCCTCCATGCTCTCGGTCGTTCGATCACGATCGCGTGGCCGAAAACCGCACCTCATTTGGACTCTCCTAGCTCCCTCTACCTATAAATATGTGTCTCCCTCCGAAATTTCAGGTCTAACCCTAGCTTCTTCCTCCTCCCGCCGACGGACACGTCCACCGCCGCCCGGACATGTCCGCCGGACACCTCACCCCGGCCAATCATGGAGCACCACGTCATCGCCGCCGCCGTCTCAGCCAACCGGCGCGCGCCACCTCACCTCCTCTCACCTCCCACCGCGCGCCGCCGCCCGGGCCAGATCCGCCCACCCGGGCGAACTGGCCGCGCCGAACCCGTGGCGCCAGCGCCACCACACCAGCCAGCCGGAGCCGCCTCGCGCCGTCGCCAGGCGTGCCTCGCCCGCCGCTGCCACCTCGCCGTCCGGCCTTGGCCCGCCGCCGAGCCGCCCGGTCGGCCCCCCCGCCCCGGCGCAGATCCGCCAGCGCTCGCCCTCCTCACAGCTGCCTCCTCGCCGCCCGGCGTCGCCCACACCGGCGCCGTCGACCTCGCCGTCCGGCCTCCCGCCCGCGCCCAGAGCTCCCGAGGCCGGAGCCGACCTTCCTCCGCGCGCCCTCGTCCCTGCCGGCCGGATCCGGTTGGGCCGGACCGGATCCGCCCCTCCCCGACCCTCTCCGGCGAGCCTCGCCTCCTTCCCCGCCATCTCCGGCGAGCCCTGCTCCGGCGAGCCTCGGTTTCCGTGACGGTTGACTTTCTCCCCCTAAATCTGCCAGTCCCGAGCGTTTTTGATATTTTCATGCAATATTCGTCATGTCATAACTCTGTGCATGTAGCTCCGTTTCGTGCGTGTAATATGTCAAATTGTTCGTCTCGAAGAGTAGATCATTTCACCTCATTGCATCATTTTCATTTGAGCTCATCTTGGTGCCCGAAATGCTGTTGCAAGAGTGCTATGTGATGTTAGTTCCAGATTCTTATCAGAACATGCACTTTTGTCATTTTTGCCATGATAGATGTGTGCATCCTATGAATTTGAGTCCTACATGTGTTTTGTAATATGCCATGCCATCCTTACAGTGGTGCTTGCTATGTATTTTTGTGATCAATGTGGTGACTAGCACAAGCATGCAAACTAGGCTTCCTGATGTTGCTGATTTCAGCCCCTGTTTTGCTGATATTTTTATGCCATGTTAACTTGATGCTACCGAGAGATCCATGCATATTTTGAGATACTTCATTAAGGATGTTTTGTTATACATGTCTTGCTCTATCCATCCATGCCCTTGTTTGCAATTATGGAGTGCCATAGCTTGAGTCAATCGAGCTCTACTTTTGCTATAAAATGTTTCCTGGCAGATTGTTTACATGTTATTCAATTTTTCCAAGGATGTTGTAGTTGATCCGTGTATTCTATGATGTTGTTCTTGCCATGTATAGCTTCTATGCCATGTCTTCTTACTGTGAGTTGCCTTTCCATGCCATGTATTGCTCTGCGGTGAGTGGTTCAAGCTCACCAACATGCCTACTTATTGTTGTTCCTGCCATGTATGAATCTATAATATAACTTGCCATGTTTACATGGGTGCCATCATATTTTATGATCCTTTTTGGCTCATGGTCAGTAAGGGACTTTTGTTCTATGCATTTAGTAGATTCATGCCATGCCTTTGTTTGCCATGTTAAGTTCCTGTAACATGTTGTTTCATAGCTCTAAACATTGCAACTTTGATGTTATTTCGCCAATGCCCAAAACTGTTATTATTTGCAATCTTGTCATGTCATTTTGAGCATGTTCTAGTGATTTCTGGAGATAGCTCAGTGTTCATGTTTTGTAATGCTTTACCTGTACATCATGCCCGTGCCTTTTGTTTTCTCGTTGAGATGCTGTAGCTTGTTGTTTTGATGCTTGCAATATGCCTAGTTGCTGTTTTGGACAGATTGTTGTCATGACTTGTATAGTGTATGTGTTGAACCGTTGCTCCGTTTTGAGTGTGCTCTATATGAAACTTGTGTGATTTTGCATGTAGTTTCATATTATGATGTTGCATCCTTGTTTTGAGGTGTTTGCTTGATGTTTGTATGCATTTTGCATCAATGCCATGTTTATCTTGTTTTGCTCATATCTTCTAGGTCGTAGCTCCGAATCTAATGAACTTTATATGAAACTTGACTAGAATTTCGTGTATATCTTCGTGGTGCATCTTAACTTGCTGTTTAACAACTTGAACTTAAGGTTTAATCAGATCTGGACCAATTTCAAAATTTGCATATGAGGACTACCGGAATAGTTATATGTTGTTCCCGGCCTCATTTAAACTTGCTTTGATGTGTGGGTCTTGTATGCATCATCTCTTGCCATGAGTAGCTTAATCTAGATTGGTCATGCATCATGTTTTTTGTGCATCTTGTCATGTTCATGTGTGGTGTGTTTACCTATGTTGTGTGCTTCTTCTTGTTAGTTCCCGTTTCGTTGCGATCGTGAGGATTCGTTCGTCTACGCTTGGTTCGTCTTCGTGGCTTCATCTTCTTCATGGACTCGTTCTTCTTCCTTGCGGGATTTCAGGCAAGATGACCGCTACCCTGGATCTCATTACTATCATTGCTATGCTAGTTGCTTCGTTCTTTTGCTATGCCGCGCTACCTATCACTTGCTGCTCAAGCCATCCCAAATTGCCATGCGAACCTCTAACCTTTGTCACCCTTCCTAGCAAACCGTTGTTTGGCTATGTTACCGCTTTGCTCAGCCCCTCTTATAGCGTTGTTAGTTGCAGGTGAAGATGAAGTTTGTTCCTTGTTGGAACATGGAGATGTTGTTCCTTGTTGGAACATGTTTACTTGTTGGGATAACACAGTATATCTTATTTAATTAATGCATCTATATACTTGGTAAAGGGTGGAAGTCTCGGCCTTATGCCTGGTGTTTTGTTCCACTCTTGCCGCCCTAGTTTCCGTCATATCGGTATTATGTTCCCGGATTTTGCGTCCCTAACGCGTCGGGTGATTTATGGGACCCCTTGACAGTTCGCTTTGAATAAGACTCCTCCAAAAAGGCCCAACATTGGTTTTACCATTTGCCTCACCACCACCTACATTTCCCTTGGGAGTAATTAACCCAAGGGTCATCTTTATTCAGCCCCCCGGCCGGTGCTTCTCTAAGTGCTTGGCTTTGAACTGAAATACTGCTGGGCCACCTTGAGGCAACCCGAGGTTTGGTTTTACTCGTAGCTAGTCTCATCCGGTGTTGCCCTGAGAACGAGATATGTGCAGCTCCTATCGGGATTGTCGGCGCATCGGGCGGCTTTGCTGGTCTAGTTTTATTGTTGTCGAAATGTCTTGTAGCCGGGATTCCGAGACTGATCGGGTCTTCCCGGGGAGAAGGAATATCCTTCGTTGATCGCGAGAGCTTATCATGGGCTAAGTTGGGACACCCCTGCAGGGTTTGAACTTTCGAAAGCCGTGCCCGCGGTTATGTGGCAGATGGGAATTTGTTAATGTCCAGTTGTAGAAAACCCGAAGTTGATCTTAATTAAAATACACCAACCGTGTGTGTAACCGTGAGTGTCTCTTTTCGGGGTTGATCGAGAGGAGAACACGGTTTCTTGGGTTATGTCTGACGTAAGTAGGAGTTCAGGATCACTTCTTGATCATAACTAGTTGACGACCGTTCCTTTGTTTCTCTTCTCGCTCTCATTTGCGTTGGTTAGCCACCATATCATGCTTAGTCGCTGCTGCAACCTCACCACCTTACCCCTTCCTTTCCCTTTAAGCTTTGCTAGTCTTGATACCCATGGTAATGGGATTGCTGAGTCCTCGTGGCTCACAGATTACTACACCACCAGTTGCAGGTACAGGTTTGCGATGATCATGACGCGAGAGCGATGTTTACTTGTTTTGGAGTTCTTCTTCTGCTCCTTCTTCGATCAGGGGATAGGTTCCAGGTCGGCAGCCTGGGCTAGCAGGGTGGATATTGTTTGAGTTTCTGTTTATGTTTCATCCGTAGTCGGATGTGGATCTTGTATGATGTTGATGTATTCTTGTGGCATTTGTGCCTTATGTATGTATCCCCATCTATTATGTAATGTTGATGTAATGATATCCACCTTGCAAAAGCGTTTCAATATGCGGGTCTATCCTGGGTGGGACCTTCGTGTTCCTTTTGGATAGGGTCGCATATTGGGCGTGACAGTCGACCTCCTCCAGCCTCCACGGGCTACCGTCGACCTCCTCCAGCCTCCACGGGCTCCTGTTCATCCAGCCTCCACCGCGCGCTACTCCACCGCTCTGTTCAACCACCCTCCACCGCTCTCTGTTCATCCAGCCCTCCACACCACGGGTCCTGTTCAACGACCCTCCACGGGCACCCCTCCACCGTCTACTGTTCATCCAGCCCTCCACCACACCACGGGGTCCTGTTCATCCAGAGGCAACGTCACCGCTCACTGTTCATCCAAACCCTCCCGCAACGCTTACTATTCATCCCAGAGGCAGCATCGACCGGCTTCAGTTAGCAGCAGTAGTGAAGGAATCGCTCGATCGGGTTCAGTTAACAGCCATCGATCGATCGCTCGGGTTCGAGAACTCGTAGCTGCGCAGCAATCGCCGGGTTCGATTAGAGCCCAACGCCTCGCTCGGGTTCAGTTAGAGCCAACGCCTCGCACACACGCGCGTACGTGTATGAGAGAAACGCGCATCGCTCAGCCCCGACCTCCCATCGTAACCGGGAACTCCCTGAAATTTTCCTCCCCCTCGCTTCTACCACGGTTTTTTCCGGCATGGACGGCCCAAAGAATGTCATGCAGCTGCGTCTCCGGCCCGTCCAGGACGAAAAGCCCATTTTCTGTCATGATTTTTTGTCATAGAAGTAGGAGCCCACCACATCTATGATGATACCGGGTTTTGTCACAATTATCGTCATAGAAGTGTCATATGTATGACATAATTTTTTTTCGTTCGACCCAAAATGTCATGGATGTGTCTTTTTTAGTGATGGATCTGAACATATAATCTTCCACCAAATAAACCATATAGTAATCAACTACAATATGTAATCAACACTACTAGTCACCCACAGGTTCCAATCTAAGGTTTCGATACAAAGATTGAACAGAAGAGATGAAATAGGGTTTGAGATGAGATGGTGTTGTTGAAGACGTTGATGGAGATTGGCCTCCAAAAGATGTGAGGGTTGTTAGTGATGACGATGGCTTCGATTTCCCCCTCTGGGAGGGAATTCCCGCGCCGGAATCGCTCCGCCGGAGGGCAAAAGTGCTCCTGCCCAAGTTCCGCCTCGAGACAGCGGCGTTCCGTCCCGAGAGTGCTCTTCTTATTTTTTCTAGGTAAAAATGACTTATATACCAGAAGATGGGCACCGGAGGTGGGCTGTGCTGCCCACCATCCACCAGGGCGCACCTGGGGGGCCTGGCGCGCCCTGGTGTCTCGTGGGCACCATGCAGCCCCCCTCTGGTAACTCTTTTCTCTAGTATTTTTATTTATCCCAAAATAATTCTCTTTAAAATTTCATCTCATTTGGAGATGTGCAGAATAGGTAACTCTGACGTATCTTTTCAGGTCCAGAATTCCAGCTGCCGGCTTTCTCCCTCTTTGTGTAAACCTTGAAAATTATGAGAGAAAAGGCATTAGAACTACTCCATAAATCGTTATTATGCATAAAAACATTATAAATAATAGTAGGAAAACATGATGCTAAATGGACGTATGAACTCCCCCAAGCTTAGATCTCGCTTGTCCTCAAGCGAAAACCGATATCGAAAAACATGTCCACATGCTTAGAGAGAGAGAGAGAGGTGTCGATAAAAACAAAATACGGACATAGTAGCATCATGCATATTATTATAACAACAACAAACTTTATCATATAACTTCTCTTGAACAAGTAACAATTCATCACAACATCGAAGTAGAAAGCATAAGCTTTATTGAAAACCAACAAACTATGCTCTTAGTTACTTTACAACTACAATTTATCATATTTTCAGGAAGGGTCACGTATAGGAGCCTTTTGGCAAGTCCACATACTCAACCATCATTTAATCTTCTATGATTGCTAACACTTACAACATACATATGAGAAAAAAGTTTCAACCAGGAACAAAGAAAGATAGGGGCTTATAGTTTCGCCTCCCAACTTATTCACCTCAAGGGTGATGTCAACAATAATAACTCATGCTCACTCATAGATATATGTGCCTAGATCTTTCCCCACCACATGGTGCTTGTTTGTAGCGACCCGGCCCGAATGGATCAAGTCTCTGTGCTTAAGTGTCATCCCTGGATCGGTATGCTGACACACACAGTACTCGAGGATTTATAACAGAGGCAAATCACATGTATAAATAACGTAAATACTATTACCTCAATCCAAATAGCGGAAGAAACAAGGTTGTGGATTCCCATCAACACCAACGGCAAAGTTGAGTGTAGAAATCGTAACCCTACGTATCACTTACTCGTCGTAAGATCCCTGCAACATGAGACGTTGCAGCCACAGAGGGTCAGTACATTGAATCTACTGGCAAATTCACACTGTAGAGCAATGCTGAAATATGGCTATCACTACATGCATATTTGGCCGGTGGAAAAGCTCTATGGTTACAGTTTTGCGTAAAGCCAATTTTTCCCTACTGCAAAGGAATAAATTTTATTTAACTATCATGGTGGTTGTTAAACATTGAGAATGGTTGACAGCATTCTCAATCCCAATTAAAAATATCATCATTAACCCAACAAAATTATTTAAAGTAACATGATGAGATCAACAGGATAATCCAAGAACTAGATACTCAAGACGTCCATAACCGGGGACACGGCTAATCATGATTAGTTTGTACACTCTGCAGAGGTTTGTGCACTTTTCCCACAAGACTCGATCTCCTCCGTTTGATTTCTCGCACTACATGGTGTTTGAGAAATGGATGACCGAGACATAGTCTTTCAGAAGCGCTAGCACCTTACGAATGGGTAGACCGTACCAACCTACAACCCCTACATCAGCTAGTCTACCACTGTAAGAGTTCGCACGACTTAATCAACTATGCTAGAGCCCATAGTAGCATGTGGCTGCACACGGAAGTTTCTAGCATGAATAATCTTATGATCCCTTTGAGCACGGGTGGCGGTCCATAAAAAACAGGCAATCTGGTCTACCCAGTGCCTAGATAGGCAATCCTGAATAACCAGGTACCTCAATCCACCCAGATGTGTGTTTAAGTTGCCACCTTAGATAAACCATTTTTTAACAATCTCACATCTGTCATGGATATTCACTCAAACCCAATCCACGTCTACGAGCATAGCATGGCATAATAAGCAAGCGTAGAAGTAACTCCCAAGGGTTTGATAATAAATCAGGTAATAGGTACTACCTCAAACTACTTCCCAAAACCCACAATTTAATTAGATCCTAATCATGCAATGTTTGAGGATTGGGACTAATGCATAAAAACTGGGTATGAAAAGAGTATGATCAAAGCGTAAACTTGCCTGCAATGTTGATGAAGATGATTCGCACTCAGAACTCTTGATAGTTCTACTCGTCACACTCTGGTCAATCCATCCTAATCAAGCAATAGTAACCACACATAAACAATCACTCAAAAGATCGGACCGAACGAAGAAAACGATTCGGAAAACATCAAAACCAAGCAAATAACTCTTGCAACATAAAACAATTTCTAACAGTACCAAAATTATGTGAATTTGGCCTTATCGGAAAATTTAGGTCAAGAGCTTTGATTTGCAAAAAGAATCAACTAAATCGGAGTTACGAAACTCAAGTTATGTTCAAACAAAGTTCAAATTCAAATCTGATCTAATTCAATTTTTTAAACTTTAAAAACATATTTAAGTTGGATTATTGGATAGAGGGGATCATAACGAAGAAGTGTGCGTTGTTTTTGTTGGATTTGGACTAACGAGTAAAAAGTTGTGGTTGTTTGAAAACTAGGGGCCAATCTATAAATAATTATATTCACAGTTAGGTCCCTGATGTAAAATAAACAGAAAATGAAAAAACTAGACGATGAACGTTCGTTACGAAGTCCTAACGAACGAAAACGTTCGTTGAAACTACCTAAACAGGCCACGTTCGTAAATAAAACGAAACAGTTTATATAAGAAAAACCGATCTAGAGGATAAACCGACTAAATAAAATAAAATCGGGCGGTTTTATCTGCTTTACCGGCTCGGAAAAAATAAACCAGCGGCGGACGGATCCGGCCGGCGACGAACTTCGGCCCGGGCGTTGGGATGGCGGCGGCGTCCGCGAAAAGTGCGACGCTGGGTGGCGCGGTGGTGGCGGCTCCGGTGACGGATGCGGCGGCGGCGACAAAGTGCGGTGGCGGCGGTGGGATCCGGTGGCGGCGGCGCGTTGCCAGGTGAGGCGAGGCGAGGAGAGAGAGAGACGGGGCCCGGGGCTGCGCCCTTTTATAGGAGGGGAGGGGAGCCGCGGCTTGGGGAAGGGGGTAGGAGGAGAGGGAGGAAACCGGCGGTGGTACGACGGCTTCGGTGGCGTGCAAGCCCGGGAGTCTGTCCCAAGCTCGGGAGACGGCGGGCGCGGCGCTGGCTGGGCAGGGCTGGGTGGGCTTGACCAGTTGGCCTTGAGGAAAAAAAGTTCTTTTAACATTTTCAAGGCAAACAAAAATAATAAAACGAAATAAATAAATATATTATATAGGTATATAATATACTAAAAGTTTCAGAAAAAGATTTTCTACAACATGAACATTATTCTAGCTTCAAATAAAATACACACAAATTCTAATAATTCAAACAGTGCTCCTACTCTAATAAAATCCAAAAGAAATCATTTTAAAAATACCAAAATGATTTCAAATTTATTTCTCTCCAATTTTCTGATGTAGGGAATCATGTTACCCTATTTTCCATATATTTTATTTTTGGAGAAAAATAATTTTAATAGAACTCAAATAAGCCCAAATTGGAAATAATTTTCAAAGGGACTTTAAATTGGATTTCTTGGAAACTCCCAACTCATATTTCATATATTTTGAAGAAGTCATTTTATCTTCGCTCGTGAAAATCATTGAGTTGCATAAAGTTTCAGATTTGGAAATATTCTCAAATGAAATTCAAATATTTTCAACACCCCTTTTCATCTAAAAAAAATGGAAGAAGTCATGTCATCTTCTCTCCAGGGTTTTGTGGCGAAAAGAATTTGAATCACGGAGATCACGAATGCAAAAATGAAAGTTTGGGAAAGTCCTTTTATTCCCTCTCATTTAACTTTCAAAAAGTTTCGAATTTCACTCAATTTACTCAATCAATCAATCAACAATCAAATCTATCTATTATAACATTCCAAAATTTAGAATTTCGGGATGTTACAAACCTACCACCCTTAAAATGAATCTCGTCCTCGAGATTCGAAGAGGCTAGAAAGAAATAGGTTAGGTTTGGGGGTCTTCTCAAAATCCATCGATCATCACTTGGGTCTGGGGTGCTACCACCCTTAGAAGCATTGTTACGGTCCCATCAAAACTCACATACTCCATCCTTATTGTTGGCAGTGTTGGTCTTCTCAGATCTTTCAGGAAAATTCCTTCTCTGGGCTCTTCCGGTGGTGGCATAACCTTTTCCTCAATTCCTATGTCCATTCCATCTTGGTAAGGTTATTCCATGACTGGGTCTTCTTAGCTGGCGGGTCTGGCGCCAATACTAATCAGCTATCGATATCTCATGGTGGTCAACAATTTATGGTTTCTCCTGCAGAAAACGGGTCTGGGTTGAACCTCACCGTATATCCTACGATTGGCAACAGCTGCCGTGTACAAGGGAAAATACTTATACCATTCTAAGCTTCAAACAAGGTTTTGATCGTCGTCTCTCTACTATAGGTAAGTCACTCAGATTTACCATCCCATATAGCAAGGCGAATAATAAGAGTAAGTCGGTATGGTGATGAATCCATCCCGCACCCAAATCATTACCTTGTACATGGTTTAGCGAATCTCGCATTCTAACACTCGGTCATCCTCACGAGCATTGCAGAATTTTCTCTTGTCGACGAACCAAGTTCGGATAAATCCATTGATTCTGCAAGCCAAACAAACATCTATCGGTCCTTCACAACTCTCAGGTTTTGCGTTACTCCTATAAGATCGTCTATCGATAAAATCATAACTTCTTCCAGGGTTTTTCCTTCAGCAAGAGTGTGCTTGCTTCTTGGCAGGTCCTGGGGCATGTGGGTTATGGCCCATCTCATCACTTGTAGTCCTTGAACTTATCCTCGCGGGCAACTGATCGTTATTCCAACTTCCAACTTCCTAGTATTCTTAAATCCATCCAATTGTACTGTCTTCCTTCCTTCTATTGGCACCAAACTAAGAGTAATTACTCAGACTCATCATGGAATTTCCATTGATCCATATTTCCAACATCATACCTCCTTCATATCCAATAGTAATTCATCTCTTCATCCTCGTGGGATATCCCACCTACCGAGATAAAACTTATACTTATGAAGTCCATACTCCACTTCATGGAACATCATTATCCCTTCCAGGGTCAACCATCCTTACAGGGGAATATTGGCCATCTCTGCATGGCACTTCTTCAACTGGGAAACGTGAAACCCATCATGAACTCCTGACAGTCCTTCGGGTGACTCCAACTTGTTGGCCACTTCTCCCATACGCTCCAAAACTCGGTATGGTCCTACAAATCTCAGGGCTAACTTTCCCTTAACTCCAAATCGTTTAACTCCTCGCAGAGGGGACACACGAAGACATGCTCTGTCTCCAATTTCATAGACTACCTCCTTGCATTTTTTAGTCTGCATAACTCTTCTGCCAGGACTGAGCTACCTTCAGTTTATCTCGAATCAACTTAACATTCTCTTCTGACATGCTTGATCATATTGGTCCAAACAACTGACGGTCTCCAACTTCATCCCACATCAACGGTGTCTGTCTCCTTCTCCCATACAAAGCTTAAAAAGGGGCCATCTTCAAACTGGCTGGGTAACTGTTGTTGTATGAGAACTCCGCGTAAGGTAGAGTATCATCCCTACTAGATCCATAATCTAGCGCACACGCTCTCAACATGTCCTCCAGAATCTGATTGACTCTCTCGATATATCCATCTGTCTGCGGATGAAAGGCTGTACTGAACTCTAGCCTAGTACCGAAAGTCTGGTGCAGCTGATTCCAAAACTTTGAGGTAAACTATGTTCCTCTATCTGATACGATGGTCCTCGGAACTCCATGCAGACATACGATCCTGGTCATATATATCTTGGCCAACTTCGCACTTGTATAGGTGGTTTTCATTGGGATAAAGTGAGCCACTTTGGTCAAGCAAATCAACTACTACCCAGATAGAATCATATCCCGATCGGGTTCTGGGAAATCCGGTAATGAAATCCATGCCAAGCTTATCCCTCTTCCATTCGGGTATCGGCATAGGATGTAGTAATCCTGCTGGTTTCTGATGCTCTGCCTTTACTCTCTGGCATACATCACCTACGACTACATACTCCGCAATTTCCTTCTTCATACCAGTCCACCAGAAATGCTCCTTCAAATCCAAATACATCTTGGTGTTTCCAGGGTGAATCGAGTATGATGAATCATGAGCCTCCTGAAGTATTAACTTCCTGATCTTTGCATTATTGGGCACATATACACGGTCCTCGAACCATAAGGTGCCGTGCTCATCCTTACAAAAACCTTTGGCCTTTCCTTTGCTCATCCTCTCTTTTACCTCAGAAATCTCTTTGTCATCCTTCTGAGCTTCACGGATCTTTCCCAACAATGTAGACTGAACTTCCATTGCTGCAACAAAACCTTTTGGAACAATCTCCAACCGAAGTTCCCTGAGATCCTCGGCTAACTCCTTTGGTAATCCCCCACTTATGAGGGTATTCATCCTGGTGTTCTTTATGGTTGTGTCCTATTTCCCCACAAAGCTTGCATGCACAAGGTTTCTTCATATCCTTTCCATAAGGCCTCAATTTCTAGGACATTAGCCAAGACTTTAACAAAGTCCACTTAAATTCTTTCCAAGTGGTTATTCCTTGCCATCCATTGATGGTTTGGTACATCCTCCACCCAGGTAGCAGCAGCTCTTTCAAAGAACGGAAGAGCATGCTGGGCTATATCCTTTTCGACTATAGGGTTATTCTCCATGCGATCCTCCATGTTCTGAATCCATCGGTCTGTCTCCAATTGACTCATTGGTCCAGAAAATACAAGCTCATCTCCATTCATCCTCTAATGGGTCCATGGGTTTTGGAGTGGGATAAGAGAGATAGAGAGGGATGCACACAATACAAACAAAAGTTTTGAAAAGGCAGATTTTTATTGTGGCTGTCGAAAAAAAAACATCAAACAAAATGACAGCTCACAATCGTCGCATCTAACGTAGGTATATAACTGGGGTTTGGTCTTCTAAAGGTCAATGTCGTCAAACTCTTCAAGTCTTTTTCATGACTCCGATGGCTTCTTCCGATCGTACTTGTCCTTCTCAAGTTCCTCTGCCAGATCTCTGTTGACGCGAATTCTCTAGTGACATCCTTTAATATTCCTGGAGTTGCGTTCCAAACTTCTAGGTTTCAACATCCTTGGCATGAGTCATGGTTCTACTATCCTTTAGTTTCCTGACAAATCTCCGGTATCTCGAGGTTTTAGCTCCTCCAGCTTGGCTACTTTCAGCTTCTGGTTCCTAAATTCTTCATGAATTGTTTCCTTGCAAATATGACTTCCTAAAGGTCCATCTTAAACTTCTTGAATGTAGTACTCCAGATCCTGGTGATACACCAGCTAAGATTAAAACTGCATCTTTTGCTGACAGATGCTCCATCAGCCTTCTACCATCCAATCCTTCCATGCATCTGCATGCTTAACTCAGGACGGTGACAATAGCATAAACGGGCGATAACACCATGGTTAGCCATGTCTATGCCCATGTTACTGCCATGAGCTGTAATTCCATAATTGATCTCTCATGTCTTGGGTTTCCTGACAAATTTTTTGAGTTCTAACGCTCCATATTCCGGTATTTCTCCGATACACCTTGATCTCGGGTATTGACAACTTCCATAGTCTGTCAAATTCCATAAGCGTAACCTTCCTAGGTCATAAAAATCTGGGAATTCTTCAGAGCCTTCAAAATCTCCTAGTCTTCGGAGTCTTCAACAGTTGTAGTTTCCATTTACACGGTAAAATCCTCTTCATTCCAAATGGTCTTATTTGTCCGATATCTTATCTCCTTGGAGTGGTCTCATTGGTCAATCTTCGAGTGGTAAAAAGGGAAAAGGGGTATGGCCTCACTAAAAGGGAATATTTGAATAAGCTCAGAAGAGAAGAGAGGTAAAAGATCTTTTTGAAAATGAAGTTGTAGAGAAAAATCTTTCCTATGGGCTTGTCAGTTTCTAGGGTCACGTCCTACCGTCAACATGTGCTCTGATACCATCTTGTAGCGACCCGACCCGAATGGATCAAGTCTTTGTGCTTAAGTGTCATCCCTGGATCGGTATGCTGACACACACAGTACTCGAGGATTTATAACAGAGGCAAATCACATGTATAAATAACGTAAATACTATTACCTCAATCCAAATAGTGGAAGAAACAAGGTTGTGGATTCCCATCAACACCAACGGCAAAGTTGAGTGTAGAAATCGTAACCCTACGTATCACTTACTTGTCGTAAGATCCCTGCAACATGAGATGTTGCAGCCACAGAGGGTCAGTACATTGAATGTACTGGCAAATTCACACTGTAGAGCAATGTTGAAATATGGCTATCACTACATGCATATTTGGCTGGTGGAAAAGCTCTATGGTTACAATTTTGTGTAAAGCCAATTTTTCCCTACTGCAAAGGAATAAATTTTATTTAACTATCATGGTGGTTGTTAAACATTGAGAATGGTTGACAGCATTCTCAATCCCAATTAAAAATATCATCATTAACCCAACAAAATTATTTAAAGTAACATGATGAGATCAACAGGATAATCCAAGAACTAGATACTCAAGACGTCCATAACCGGGGACATGGCTAATCATGATTAGTTTGTACACTCTGCAGAGGTTTGTGCACTTTTCCCACAAGAATCGATCTCCTCCGTTTGATTTCTCGCACTACATGGTGTTTGAGAAACGGATGACCGAGACATAGTCTTTCAGAAGCGCTAGCACCTTACGAATGGGTAGACAGTACCAACCTACAACCCCTACATCAGCTAGTCTACCACTGTAAGAGTTCGCACGGCTTAATCAACTATGCTAGAGCCCATAGTAGCATGTGGCTGCACACGGAAGTTTCTAGCATGTATAATCTTATGATCCCTTTGAACCTGGGTGGCGGTCCATAAAAAAACAGGCAATCCTGGTCTACCCAGGTGCCTAGATAGGCAATCCTGGAATAACCAGGTACCTCAATCCACCCAGATGTGTGTTTAAGTTGCCACCTTAGATAAACCATTTTTTAACAATCTCACATCTGTCATGGATATTCACTCAAACCCAATCCACGTCTACGAGCATAGCATGGCATAATAAGAAAGCGTAGAAGTAACTCCCAAGGGTTTGATAATAAATCAGGTAATAGGTACTACCTCAAACTACTTCCCAAAACCCACAATTTAATTATATCCTAATCATGCAATGTTTGAGGATTGGGACTAATGCATAAAAACTGGGTATGAAAAGAGTATGATCAAAGCGTGAACTTGCCTTCAATGTTGATGAAGATGATTCGCACTCAAAACTCTTGATAGTTCTGCTCGTCACACTCCGGTCAATCCATCGTAATCAAGCAATAGTAACCACACATAAGCAATCACTCAAAAGATCAGACCGAACAAAGAAAACGATTCGGAAAACATCAAAACCAAGCAAATAACTCTTGCAACATAAAACAATTTCTAACAGTACCAAAATTATGTGAATTTGGCCTTATCGGAAAATTTAGGTCAAGAGCTTCGATTTGCAAAAAGAATCAACTAAATTGGAGTTAAGAAACTCAAGTTATGATCAAACAAAGTTCAAATTCAAATCTGATCTAATTCAATTTTTTAAACCTTAAAAACATATTTAAGTTGGATTACTGGATAGAGGGGATCATAACGAAGAAGTGGGCGTTGGTTTCGTTGGATTTGGACTAACGAGTAAAAAGTTGTGGTTGTTCGAAAACTAGGGGCCAATCTGTAAATAATTATATTCACAGTTAGGTCCCTGATGTAAAATAAACAGAAAAGGAAAAAAACTAGACGATGAACGTTCGTTACAAAGTCCTAACGAACGAAAAGGTTCGTTGAAACTACCTAAACAGGCCATGTTCGCTAAATAAAACGAAACAGTTTATATAAGAAAAACCGATCTAGAGGATAAACCGACTAAATAAAATAAAACCGGGCGGTTTTATCTGCTTTACCGGCTCGGGCGAAATAAACCAGCGGCGGACGGATCCGGCCGGCGACGAAATCCGGCGCGGGCGTTGAGACGGCGGCGGCGTTCGGCGAGTGCGGGCGACGTTGGGGTGGCGCGGTGGTGGTGGCTCCGGCTGACGCATGCGGCGGCGGCAAAGTGGGGTGGCGGCGGTGAGATCCGGCGGCGGCGGCGCATTGCGAGGTGAGGCGAGGCGAGGAGAGAGAGAGAGACGGGGCCCGGGGCGGCGCCCTTTTATAGGAGGGGAGGGGAGGCGCGGCTTGGGGAAGGGGGTAGGAGGAGAGGGAGGAAACCGGCAGCGGTACGGCGGCGTCGGTGGCGTGCAAGCTCGGTAGTCCGTCCCGAGCTCGGGGACGAGCGGGGCGCGGCGCTAGGCTGGGCCGGCTGGCTGGGCTTCGACCCAGTTGGCCCGCGGGGAGAAGAAGTTTTTTTTAAACATTTTCCAGGCAAACAAAAATAATAAAACGAAATAAATAAATATATTATATAGGCATAAAATATATCAAAATTTTCAGAAAAAGATTTTCTACAACATGAACATTATTCTAGCTTCAAATAAAATACACACAAATTCTAATAATTCAAACAGTGCTCCTACTCTAATAAATCCAAATGAAATCATTTTAAAAATACCAAAATGATTTCAAATTTATTTCTCTCTAATTTTCTGATGTAGGGAATCATGTTACCCTATTTTCCATATATTTTATTTTTGGAGAAAAATAATTTGAATAGAACTCAAATAAGCCCAAATTGAAAATAATTTTCAAAGGGACTTTAAATTGGATTTCTTGGAAACTCCCAACTCATATTTCATATATTTTGAAGAATTCAGTTTATCTTCGCTCGTGAAAATCATTGAGTTGCATAAAGTTTCAGAATTGGAAATATTCTCAAATGAAATTCAAATATTTTCAACACCCCTTTTCATTTAAAAAAATGGAAGAAGTCATGTCATCTTCTCTCCAGGGTTTTGTGGTGAAAAGAATTTGAATTCACGGAGATCACGAATGCAAAAATGAAAGTTTGGGAAAGTCCTTTTATTCCCTCTCATTTAACTTTCAAAAAGTTTCGAATTTCACTCAATTCACTCAATCAATCAATCAACAATCAAATCTATCTATTATAACGTTCCAAAATTTAGAATTTCGGGATGTTACATTGCTAAAGAGAAATATAAAAAGGAACAGAGAAGAATACTTTGACTCTTGCATAAAGGTAAATACATAAAAGTAAAAGATAGGCCCTTCGCGGAAGGAAGCAGAGGTTGTGATGCGCTTATTGGTTTGTATGCACAATCTCTTAATGCAAAAGAACATCACATTATATTTCCCCTTATGATAGCAACCTTTGTTATGCAGTCCGTCGCTTTTATTACTTTGCCATCACAAGTTCGTACAATGCTTAATTTCTCTTACACTATATGATCAAACACATTTAGAAGCAATTTTTATTGCCTTTTTGCACTGATGACAACTTACTTGAAGGATCTTACTCAATCCATAGGTAGGTATAGTGGACTCTCAAAACAAGAGTTTGGGTTTAAGGTTTTTGGACGCACAAGTAGTATCTCTACCTAGTGTGGAATTTTGGCTAGCAAAGATATTGAGCAAGCACCACATGTTGAGGGATCTATGACAATATAACTTATATGTGAATATGAACAAACATAAATCATCACGTTGTCTTCCTTGTCCAATGTCAACAGTTTTTGCATATAATATTTAATGGGGGCTCACAATCATAAAAGATGTCCAAGATATTGTATTTGCATGTGAATCTTCTCTTCCCTTATTAATCTTTCATGAATTGCATTATTGACCAATGCTATGTTCGTCAACTTCCAACAAAATTTACCACTTATACTTTTCCTTATGTGATGTCATTACTTACCATAAGATTAGCATATGATCTTTTTCACTATTTTATTTTATTTTGTTTGCAACATAGAAGTATAGAAGCAAAAACTTGAACTAAACTTTATTATATAACTCTCACTCGATTACATAGATAGATAGATCACAAAACTAGAACTCGGAAATAGATCATACTAAACTTTTATTCAACTAAATCACGAAATAACTAAAGAATGAACTAAAATAGGTAGAGGTAATAAAAGGGATGGTGATACGATACCGGGGCATCTCCCCAAGCCTGGCAGAAGCTAAGGGGAGTGCCCATACCCATGAACTCAAGTCTCCTTTAGTGGGGAAGATGATGAAGGTGGTGGTGATGAGGCAGCCTTCTTCTCCAACTTGCTTCTGAGGCTAAAATTTTCCTCTCTAAGATCCTCATTGTCTTCTCGTCCAAGAAAATTTGTCAAAAAGTTTCTTTTCGTTTGGACTCCATTTGGTATTGATTTTATGTAAAAGACAAAAAGAAGGAAAAACAGCAACTGGCACTTGGCACTAGGTTAATAGGTTAGTCCCAAAAAATGATATAAAATAGCATAATAATGCATATAATACATCCAATATGGATAATATAATAGCATGGAACAATAAAAAATTATAGATACGTTGGAGACGTATCAAGCATCCCCAAGCTTAATTCCTGCTCGTCCTCGAGTAGGTAAATGATAAAAACAGAATTTTTGATGTGGAATGCTACCTAACATGTTTATCAATGTAATCTTTCTTTATGTGGAATGAATATTCAGATCCATAAGATTCAAATCAAAAGTTTAATATTGACATAAGAACAATAATACTTCAAGCATAATAAAAAACAATCATATCTTCTCAAAATATCATGGCTAAAGAAAGTCATCCCTACAAAATCATATAATATTGTCATGCTCTATCTTCATCACACAAAGTATTTATCACGCACAACCCCGATGACAAGCCAAGCAATTGTTTCATACTTTTGACGTTCTTAAGTTGTTTCAACTTTCATGCAATACATGAGAGGGAGCCATGGATATAGCACTATAGGTGGAATAGAATATGATGGTGGAGGTTGAGTGGAGAAAACAAAAAAATGAGAAAGTCTCACATCGACGAGGCTAATCAATGGGCTATGGAGATGCCCATCAATTGATGCCAATGCAAGGAGTATGGATTACCATGCAACGGATGCACTAGAGCTATAAGTGTATGAAAGCTCACAAAGAAAACTAAGCAGGTGTGCATTCAACTTGCTGGCTCATGAAGACCTGGGGAATTTGAGGAAGCCCATCATTGGAATATACAAGCCAAGTTCTATAATGAAAAATTCCCACTAGTAATATATGAAAGTGACAAAATAGGAGACTCTCTATCATGAAGAATATGGTGCCACTTTGAAGCACAATTGTGGAAAAGGATAGTAACATTGTCCCTTATCTCTTTTTCTCTCATTTTTTCTTGTTTTTTTTGGGCTCTTTGGGCTCTTTTTTTTATTTTGGGCTCTTTGGCCTCTTTTTATTTATTTAAGTCCGAAGTCTCATCCCGACTTGTGGGGGAATCATAGTCTCCATCATCCTTTCCTCACATGGGACAATCCTCTAATAATGATGATCATCACACTTCTATTTACTTACAACTCAATACTAGAACAAAGATATGACTCTATATGAATGCCTCATGCAAATGATTATGCACGACAATACGACAATGATGGTGTGTGTCATAATAAAATAGAACGGTGGAAGTTGCATGGCAATATATCTCCGAATGGCTATGGAAACGCCATAATACGTAGGTATGGTGGCTGTTTTGAGGAAGATATCAGGTGGCTTATGTGTGAAAGAGCGTATCATATCATGGGGTTTGGAGGCACTGGAGGAGTTTGCACCAACTCTCAAGGTGAGAAAGGGCAATGCATGGTATCGAAGAGGCTAGCAATGGTGGAAGGGTGAGAGTGCGTATAATCCATGTACTCAACATTAGTCATAAAGAACTCACATACTTATTGCAAAAGTTTATTAGCACTCGAAACAAAGTACTAATACACATGCTCCTAGGGGGATAGATTGGTAGGAAAATACCATTGCTTGTCCCTGACCGCCACTCATAAGGAAGACAGTAAAAAATAAATCATGCTTCGGGAATCACAAACCTTAACACAAATATTCTTACTAATCCACAATTACTCACTAGCATGACTCTAATCACCATATTTATATCTCTAAAAAAATGCAAGGAATCAAACTTCTCAGATATTCAATGATCTTCATGAAAGTTTTTATTATATCCCTCTTGAATACCTTATCATATTAGGACTAAATTCATAACCTAAGCAAATTGCCATACTATTTTTCAAACTCTCAAAAATAATATAAGTGAAGCACTCTCAAAATAATATACGTGAAGCATGAGATTTCATCAATTTCTTAAAAATAAAACCACCGTCGTGGTCTAAAAAGAAATAAGTGAAGCACTAGAGCAACTACCTAGCTCAAAAGATATAAGTGAAGCACATAGAGTATTTTAATAAATTCACGATTAATGTGTGTCCCTCTCAAAACGTGTGTTCAAAAAGGATAATTGTGGAAAACTAAAAATAAAATACTCAGAACATACAAGACGCTCCAAGAAAAACACGTATCATGTGGTGAATAAAAATATAGCCTTAAGTAATTTACCGATGGATCATAGACAAAAGAGGGGATGCCATCTGGGGCATCCCCAAGTTTAGATGCTCGGTTGTCCTTTAATATTACCTTGGTGTGCCTTGGGCATCCCCAAGCTTCGGCTCTTTCCACTCCTTATTCCATAATCCATCGAAACTTCACCAAAAACTTGAAAACTTCACAACACAAAACTCAACAGAAAACTCTTGAGATCCGTTAGTGAAACAAAGCAAATAACCACTTTTAGGCACCGTTGTAAACTCATTCCAATTTTATATTGGTGTTCTATCTACTTTATTCTGACTTATCCATGGTTAATACCCCCGGTACTACCCGTAGATTCATCAAAATAAGCAAACAACACATTGAAAACAGAATCTGTCATAAACAGAACAGTCTGTAGTAATCTGAACTTTACCCAACTTCTGTAATTCCAAAAATTCTAAAAATTTGGGACAACGTGGACTATTTGTATATAAATAAAGTGGAAAAAAATTCAGAATTTTTCGTCGCTCTAGCGGATCAGTTAAATTATGTTACTTGGCGCAAAAGTTTCTATTTTCTCATAGAATCAAATCAACAATCTTCCAAACCATCCCAAAGGTCTTAATTGGCACAAACAGTAAATAAAACACTAAAACACAATAATAACAGAAGTATAATTGCATATTTATTAAAAAACAGAAGCAAAAACATAAAATTAAAATTGGGTTTCCTCCCAACAAGCGCTATTGTTTTACGCCCCTAGCTAGGCATAATGCATAGATCTAGGTATTGTCATCTTTGATATTCAATCCATAAGTAGCCCTCATAATAGATTCATATGGCAACTTAATTTTATTTCTTGGAAATTCTTCCATGCCCCTTCCTTAATGGAAATTGAAATCTAATGTTTCCTTCTTTCATATCAATAATTGCACAGATCGTTCTAAGGAAAGGTCTACCAAGAATAATAGGGCATGTAGGATTGCAATCTATATCAAGCACAATAAAATCTACAGGCACATAATTCCTATTTGCAACAATAAGAACATCATTAATCCTTCCCATAGGTTTCTTAATAGTGGAATCCGTTAGGTGCAAATTTAAGGAACAATCATCAAGTTTGTGGAAACCAAGCACATCACATAAAGTTTTCGGAATACTGGAAACGCTAGCACCCAAATCACACAAAGCATTTCACTCGTAATATTTAATCTTTATCTTAATAGTAGGTTCCCATTTATCATAAAGCTTTCTAGGGATTGAAACTTCCAACTCAAGTTTTTCTTCAAAATATTTCATCATAGCATCAACAATATGTTTAGTAAAAGCCTTATTTTGATTATAAGCATGAGGTGAATTAAGCATAAATTGCAACAAGGAAATATAATCAATCAAAGAACAATTATCACAATTAAAGTCCTTGAAATCCAAAAGAGTGGACTCATCACTAGTTCAAGTTTTGACCTCGCCAACCCCACTTTTATCAATTTTTACATTAAGATCTTCACCCTCCAAATTATTGGGACGCCTTCTAGCTGTTGACTCATCTCCAGTCCCTTCTTTATCAAGTTTTATATTAGCAAACAAAATATTCAATAGGAGTCACACCAATCACTTTAAGATCTTCATCAAGATTCAAAGATTCAGGTTTAGCAGCCATCCTATTTATTAACGTGGTTTGTTTGTCGAAAATTTGGCCTACTAAATTTTCAATATGAGCAAGTTGAGATTTAAAACCAAAGACTTCCTTAGTAACATCATCAAGATCTTCATTGATATACTCAATCATAGTATTTTCTTCTTTAAGTTTGTTCCTAAAGAAACTATTATGCTCAAATTGCAAAGACATGAAACTTTTTGCATTATTTTCAATTTCTTCCAACTTTCTGTGGTAAAGATCAAGACCTTTAGATTGGGACATGATGAAAAAACAAACAATCTAGCACACAAGCAAACTAAAATCAAATGAAAAGATGAATGGAAAGAAGGCGAATAAAAAGGCAAATATTTTTGTGTTTTTCTGAAAATGTTTTAGAAGTGGGGGAGAGGAAAATGGCGAATAACGTAAATGCAAGAGATTAGAGCTTATGATAGGTACTTGGTAGGCTTGATGTAGAACTTTCCCGGCAACGGTGCCAAAAATTCTTCCTTCTACCTCTTGAGCTTGTGTTGTTTTTTCCCTTGAAGAGGAAAGGGTGATGCAACAAAGTAGAGATAAGTATTTCCCTCTGTTAAGAACCAAGGTATCAATCCAGTAGGAGGAACACACAAGTCTGCAATGATAGCACATGCACAAACAAACAAATACTTGCACCCAACGAGATAAAGGGGTTGTCAATCCCTTCACGGTTACTTGCAAGGATGAGATCTAATAGTGACAGGTATAAAAGATAAATAAAAATGCAAAATAAAGTAAAGGCATATAAATTGCAGCAAGGTATTTTTGGGTTTTTAGTTTTATAGTTCTGAAAATAATATGATAAGAATAGACCCGGAGGCCATAGTTTTCACTAGAGGCTTATGTCTTGAAAGAACGCATACGGTGGGTAAACAAATTACTGTTGAGCAATTGATAGAAAATCCCATAATTATGACGATATCTAAGGCAATGATCATGAATATAGGCACCACGTCCGTGAAAAGTAGACCGACTCTTGCCTGCATCTACTACTATTACTCCACACATCGATCGCTATCCAGCATGCATCTAGTGTATTAAGTTAACAAGAACGGAGTAACGCCTTAAGCAAGATGACATGGTGTAGAGGGATAGATCCAATCAATATGAATAAACCCCACCTTTTTTCCTTAATAGCAACAATACAAATACGGGCCTTGCTACCCCTTCTGTCACTTAGTGGGGACACTGCAAGATTGAACCCATTACAAAGCACCTTCCCATTGCAAGAAAGATCGATCTAGTTGGCCAAACCAAATCAATAGATCGGAGATAAATACAAAGCTATCTTAATCATTTATAAAAGACTTCAGATAAGACTCAAATAATATTCATAAATAATCTTATCATAAACCCACAATTCATCGGATCTCAACAAATGCATTGCAAAAGAAGATTACATCGAATAGATCTCCAAGAACATCGAGGAGAACATTGTATTGAAGATCAAAGAGAGAGAAGAAGCCATCTAGATACTAGCTATGGACCCTAGGTCTGTGGTAAACTACTCACACATCATTGAAAGGGCAACAAGATTGATGTAGAGGCTCTTCGTGATCGAATCCCCACAGGCAGAGTACTGGAACGGGTCTACAGATTGGATCTCACGAGGACAGAAACTTGAGCGGCGGAGAAGTATTTTTGGTTGATCTCTAGTATACGGGGAATATTTGGGTATGTATGGAGCTACGATTAGGGTTAGAGGGGCCTCAGGGGGACAACAAGCTTATAAGGCGCCCCCCTAGGGCGCACCTAGTGAGCTTGTGGCTCACCCGTGGCTCTTCTGGCCTCCTCCTGAAGCTCGTAGGTGTCTTCTTGTCCAAGAAAAATCATCAAAAAGTTTCGTTCCGTTTGGTATTGATTTTCTGTAAAGTACATTGAAGTGATTTTCTAGCCATTTCATGGTCGTAATTCAAATTGAACCACATGTACATGCAACAACAAACCATCGTGGGTTGGAGAAATCATTTATGTATTACATTACATTATACAATAAATATCAGGGTAACAAAAAGTAAGCATTCGTGCCTTACATTTGGAAAGAAATGTAAATATTTGGCAAGACAACCGGGACCCACACAATTGGCACTCTATTTCACGCCTCGAGGTTTGGAAGGTGAGTGGCGCCTGGCACGGGTTATTAGTCAGACTAGTTCTATGTTGGAAACCGTCAGTGATTAATTTCACACACGGCTTTTGCTACGGGAATCGTGTGTAATTCAAGCTTTAGCAATCATAAATTTTGGCGGTCGACATGTGTATTGTTCCCGTCAATCTAGATTCTGGCCGCCAATAAATACTACCCTTCTCACGTTGTACCTCCTGCATTCTCATCTACATCCTCTCCTCGCTCGCCCCCCTCTCTCTCAAAAAATTCTGCCATGGCACGCCGGTCTCCCCATGTGCGACGAGGAGGCACCGCCCCCGAGGACGTTCTGCCACAGAGCAATGACGAGGAGGACCCTTATGCACCGCCGGACGAGGTTGCGCCGGACCCCCCCTGAGGGAGTCCTGGATTAAGGGGTCCTTGGGCGTCTGGACTATGGTACGTAGGCCAGACTGATGGGCTGTGAAGATACAAGACCGAAGACTCTCTCCCGTGTCCGGATGGGACTCTCCTGGGCGTGGAAGGCAAGCTTGGCGCCCTGATATGAAGATTCCTTTCTCTGTAACCGACTTTGTACAACCCTAGTCCCATCCGTGTCTATATAAACCGGAGGGCTTAGTCCATAGAGGCAATCGTAATCATAGTCATACAGGCTAGACTTTTAGGGTTTTAGCCATTATGATCTCGAGGTAGATCAACTCTTGTAATACTCATATTCATCAAGATCAATCAAGCATGAAGTAGGGTATTACCTGCATAGAGAGGGCCCGAACTTGGGTAAACATCGTGTCCCCCGTCTCCTATTACCATCAACCTTAGACGCACAGTTCGGGACCCCCTACCCGAGATCTGCCGGTTTTGACACCGACATTGGTGCTTTCATTGAGAGTTCCGCTGCGTCATCTTCAAGAGGTTCGATGGCCCCGTCAATCATCTACAACAATGTTGTCCAGGGCGAAGTCTTCCTTCCCGGACAGATCTTCCTATTCGGTGGCTTCGCACTGTGGGCCAACTCGCTTGGCCATCTAGAGCAAATCGATAGCTACGCCCCTGGCCATCAGGTCAGATTTGGAAGCTTGAACTACATCGCTGATATCTGCGGAGACTTGATCTTTGGATTCGAGCCCACGGCAGCCGCTCCCTGCCATCGCGATGAACATGACTTAAATATGTCATCGGACCACACCCAGGAGATAGCGCCTGTAACTGCTCTGGCCCTAGATCCGGAGTAGATCACCCCATCCGAGGACGGGAAGCTCAACCCCGCCACGGAAGCCGCAGACTCATCAGCGTTGGAGCCGCACACAGACCCAACCTCGGGTTGAATCTGCACCAATGGAGCCTCGGACTCGTTTCCGGCTACAGGTTCCGAACCACGTGCGTCCGCGTACGTCAAGCTTGATCAGACATCGATCGTCGGATTCAGCTCCGCGGACATCTTCTGGAACTCACCTTTAGGCGATGTGCTAAATTCATGAAAAACACTCTCCTTAGTTGGGGACTCACAATCAAACTATATCCGGTTCAAACTGGAGGCTGCTGACGGAGAACTTTGCTTCCCACCCACCGCCCACTTCATAGCCACTGCTGAAGACTTAACCGACATGCTCGATTACGGCTCCGAAGACATTGACGGTATGGATGGCGATGCCGAAGAGGAGCAGGGCCAAAATCCGCCGTTCACCGGGCGCTGACGACCACTTCTTCGTACGACGTGTACATGGTGGATACACCTAAAGAGAACAATGGCGATAACGAGAAAGATCCAGTCGAGGATAAACCTCCTGAGATACAGCCAAAACACCAACGTCAGCGGCGCCGCTCTAAGTCACGCCGTGGAAAACACAGCGATACCGGCACAAGAGAAAACAACACTCCGAACGATGCCGAAGACAAGGAATACCCCGTTGAGCCAACCTCTGAACAGGATGAACGGGGGGACGGGCAAGTCAGCCCTGATGAACAGGCCGTAGACAAAGACTCGGAGGACAGTAATTATATTCCACTCTCCAAGGATGAGGTGAGCCTTGGCAACGAGGATTTCATCATGCCTGAGGAACCTCTCGAGCAGGAGCGCTTTAAGCGCCGGCTAATAGCCGCCGCGAGGAGCCTGAAGAAGAAGAAGTAGCAGCTTCAAGATGATCAAGACCTGCTCAATGACAGATGGACTAATGTCCTGGCAGCTAAGGAACACGGCCTCGATCGCCCAACTAAATGTTACCCTAAGTGCAATTTGTTACCCCAATTCGATGACGAGGCGTTGGAGCCCGTACCATCAGTGCGTAATGCGGCTGATCGACCACCACGCGGCCGGGATAAAGCGGCACCTCAAGCTGAACACCAGCCCGTCTTACCTCACTATAAAGGGAGAGATAAAACAGCTCGAGGTTCTACTTATGACCTGCGGCAGGACCTAAAGAATAGAGCAAGTCAGACTAGATCGATCTATGAATTGCTGGGGCGTGCCCTGACACGCGACGACGGCCATATGGCTGGACGTAACAAACATAACCACGCCCGGGCCGAAAACCGCAGACAGACTACATCTGAACTACGTCGTGACTTGGCTCGATACAGAGGCGCCGCACACCCCCTTTGCTTCACTGATGAGGTAATGGAGCATGAATTCCCAGAAGGGTTTAAATCCGTGAATATCGAATCATATGATGGAACAACAGATCCCGCGGTATGGATTGAGGATTTTCTTCTCCATATTCATATGGCCCGCGGTGATGACCTTCACGCCATCAAATACCTCCCGCTAAAACTCAAAGGGCCAGCTCGGCACTGGTTAAACAGCCTGCCTGAAAACTCCATTGGCAGCTGGGAGGACTTGGAAGACGCCTTCCGTGACAACTTCCAAGGTACATACGTACGACCTCCAGATTGTGATGACTTAAGTCACATAGTTCAATAGCCCGGAGAGTAAGCCAGGAAATTTTGTCCGGATGCCGAAGCCCTAGCGGCCTTTAAGCATAGCATCCGCGACGAATGGCTCGCCCGTCACCTCGGCCAAGAAAAGCCGAAGTCCATGGCAGCCCTCACGGCACTCATGACCCATTTTTGTGGGGGCGAGGATAGTTGGCTAGCCCGTAGCAATAACACTGCAAGCGAAGCTGGCACTTGTGAGACCAAAAACAGCAACGGCAAGCCCCGACGCAACATTCACAAGCGTCGAAGCAACAGTGACAATACCGACGACACGACCGTCAACGCCGGATTCAGTGGCTCCAAGTGCGGCCAGCGGAAGAAGCCATATAAATGAAACAATCCGGGCCCGTCCAGCTTAGACCGCATACTCGATCGTCAATGCCAGATCCATGGCACCCCAGACAAACCAGCCAATAATACCAACAGAGACTGTTGTGTTTTTAAACAGGCCAGCAAATTAAATGCCGAAAAGAAGGAGAAGGGGTCGCAAAGCAAGGACGATGATGAGGAGTCCCGTCCGCCGAACACGGGGGGACAGAAGAAGTCCCCCTCCCCCTAGTTAAAACAGTGAACATGATATATGCTACCCATATCCCCAAGAGGGAGCGCAAACGCGCGCTCAGGGACATCTGCGCGATGGAGCCAGTCGCCCCAAAGTTCAACCCATGGTCTTCCTATCTGATCACTCTCGATCGCAGGGACCATCCGACCATTATCCGTCATGGAGGTTCAGCCGCACTGGTCCTCGACCTAATCATTGATGGATTCCATCTCATGCGAGTCCTCATGGATGGTGGAAGCAGCCTGGACCTGCTCTATCAGGATACAGTGCGCAAAATGGGCATTAATCCCTCAAGGATCAAGCCCACAAAGACTACCTTTAAAGGAGTCATACCAGGTGTAGAGGCCCGCTGTACGAGATCAGTCGCACTAGAGGTTGTCTTCGGATCTCCTGACAACTTCTGAAGCGAAGAGTTAATCTTCGATATCGTCCCCTTCCGGAGTGGCTATCACGCACTGCTAGGATGAAACACATTTGCTCGATTCAACGCGGTGCCACGCTATGCTTATCTCAAGCTCAATATGCCCGGACCACTCGGCGTCATAATAGTCAATAGAAACACGGAACACTCCCTCCGTACCGAGGAGCACACCGCTACTTTAGCAGCAGAAGTATAGAGCGGCCTTTTCAAGCAGAACCTTAATTCAGCGGCCGAGCTCCCGGACATTTTCAAACGAGTCCGGACTACTCTGCAGCAGGACAGCCCAGCTCGTCAAGAGCCCAACTAGCAATTTGGCCTCCGTCCCAGTCCCGACCAAGTGGCGACGTTCGTACTGCGCGTACATCAAAATACCATGGGCATAGACGGAGGCATAACTAGATTGTGATCCATAATACAGCTCAACCGCCCCTGGACACACATACTTTCACTCTTTCTTTTTCTTCCTTTTCAGGTTTCTTTTCCACGGGCCTTTCTTGACGGTCTGATCACCGGTCCTTTGAAAGGATAGATACACCAAGACGGCAAGAAGCACTCACGTATAAGGGAATTTCTAGGTGGTCTCTTTAACGATCACTCTACCTGTTTTCAGGACCAGCACACAGCTCTCCCTTGGTTGTGGCATATTAAATAGCATGTTTCTTATTGCACTACTTGTACAAATAAGCTTTGACGTATTAATCAAACTATAATGGACACAGTTTGCGGCCCAACTTCTGTGGCACTAGCTTACTACCCCCCCCCCTTTTTGATAATCTTATCAAGTCACACCCATACACTTTGGTACGCGTTAATCAGCCAGGGGCTTCATTGCGCCCCATAATACGGCAACAAAGTCCGAACACTTTTTATAGTATAGTTCGGCACCCCGAATTTAGCATTATATGCATTGGCTCCGAATCATGTCTTTGGTCAATAGTTGGGCTGCCCGGCCCCTGTGCTTACTACCTTACGTTCCGCTATATCAGCTAGGGTAGTAAAGGGAGAACTATTGTGATTGTGTCCTGGTTCATCCGGATGAGCACCTCAGTAGAGAAAGACGAAAACTGAGGGTCATGATGCGGCGTGAGCCGGTCAGCTCTTCGGAGGTTTCAAATCTTTAGCGATTTTTTCCACATTGTGCGATGAATCGGTCCTTACCCGATCAGGTGTTTACGGCACCCTAGTCCGGATTAAATGCTAACTAGAGGTTGCGCCTACATATTTATTGTCGAGCTCTTATGGCTAAGTGAGGGTGATAAAGCCACATAGTCCGATTGCCTGGTTCGTTGCGCTAAACACCTCCTTCAAGGACCAAATTTTTGGATCAAGAGTGTTTATATTCCATCCCGAACACCCCCGTACTACCTACGTGGGGGCTGAAGCCGACGACTGGCCAACTCTCAGATTTATTAAAAACGGCCACACAGGAGGTAAAATTTTAAAAATAACAAGCATTATATTACATATCATCTTTGTTTCACCATACAGGACAGGATAACATGAATGTATTCATTCAAAGATAATGTCCTTCGCACATTACTCCGCCACAGTGCGGGATCCCTCCAGGATATCATCAAAATATTGTTCTGGCTTGCGGTGCTCCTTGCCAGCGGGCGGCCCCTCGGTCGCGAGCTTGATGGCGTTCATCTTCGCCCACTGCACCTTGACGCGAGCGAAGGCCATCCGCGCGCCCTCGATACAGACCGACCGCTTGATGACGTCAAGCCGAGGGCAGGCATTCACCAGTCGCTTCATGAGCCCGAAGTAGCGGCTGTGTATAGCTTTGGCAGGCCACAGCCGGATTATTCAATCCTTCATGGCCAATTCGGCCACCCTATGTAGTTCGACCAGTTGTTTTAGTTGGTCGCTATAGGGCACCGGATGTTCTGGCGCAAGGTATTGCGACCAGAACAGCTTCTCCGTCGAGCTCCCCTCTTCGGCTCAGAAGAACTCTGCAGCGTCAGCTACACTGTGTGGCAAATCCGCAAACGCTCCTGGAGAACTCCAAATCCGGGTTAGTAAGAGATACCTCTTCTTCACATATTTGCTCTGCATAATGAAAGCCTTACTCGCCGCAATCTTCTTGGCCTCTTGAATCTCCTGGAGAGCACCCTGGGCTTCAACTCGGGCATCTTGTGCACTTTGGCGAGCCTTGGCGAGTTCGGTCTCTTGGTCCGCAATATTGTGGTCCAAGGACTCACATTTCTTCATGGCGTCCTGGAGCTCTTGCTGGACCTCACCGACCCTGGCCTCGTGCTTTTCACGGGCGGCTTATTCCTTGGCCGCTCTCTCCTCGGCCTCGGCCAGCGCCTTCTTGAGGGCCTCTACCTCAGTCTAGTCAACATATATCATCAATCCTTTCTGATATGCGACAGGTCATTACATACCTTGCTCATCCTCCAGTTGCTTCCTTGCTTGGCCGAGCTCCTCCTCGGCCCGCTCTAGCCTCTGCTTCAGTCCGAAGACTTTGGTAGCATGAGAAGACGCGGCCAGCAGCGACGCCTGCTTGTTCACATAGACATATGGTTAGTGTCCTACGAAAACTATTTGATCCTCTGTTCGGCTCTTATTTCCAAACACCGGACAGAGTCTCAGGGGCTACTGTCTATACTGTGACTTCCTTTTTACATAATTGCGTCGCTTACCTCAAAGCCTGTCAGCAGGCTAGTGCAGGCTTCGGTCAGTCTGCAGTTAACGGGCTGAACCTTCTCAACCACCGTACCCATAAGGATACGGCGTTCCTCAACATTGGAAGCACCTCGCAGTGCTTCCAGTAGAGTATCCGGTGCCTCTGGTTGGACAGAGGTCACCGGCGGAATAGGCGCACCTCCTTCTTTCGAAGGAGGCTGCTCGCTTGAATCCGGAGCCGCACTGGTCTCAGAAACCGTATTTGGCTGGGGGCCGAACGGAATACGGCCCCCATCGCCGGTCTCCATGGGGATTTGCTCCCCCATGTGTCCGGCGGCCGAGGTTTTACCCTCCGACGCCGCCCTGGCGGCCTCCTGAGCCTCTCCCCGGCTTGGGATCCTTCGGGACAACACCTCGGTATCATCCATGGCCTTGGGAGAGGAGGCCACCGGGAGGGACCCACTGTCCATCGCCTTCGGATCCAGTGAATTCCCCGAAGATGGGGACCGCTCGAGGTCAGATCCAGCCGGGCTGCAAGTGCATAATCCAACATGTTAATACAATGAAGTAGAGAGGCCGGATATATGAATGCATCCGGGATTTTTAATACTCACGTTTCAGCCAGGGGCTTGTCTCGGGGGCGCGGCTCTGGGCTGCTATCGATGTCCCATGCGGAGTTATCCGCGAGGGAACCCTTCCCCCTCTTGGACGCCTCTGCCTCCAGATTTGTGGAGGCCGCCCTCTTCTTCCTCCCCTCCTCATGGGGAGAGTTGCTTTCTTCTTCCTCCTCGTCTTCGTCCTCGGCGGCGGAGGAGTGAGTCTCAGTGTCTTTGGACGTCGCGCCCTTGCGGCGGGGGCCACTTTTGGCCCCCTTGGCCTTCTTCTCCGGCGCCTGGTAGGGCGCCGGAACGAGCATCTTCGCCAGAAGCGGGATGGCCGGTTCCTCTAGCAGCGGAGCCGAACACTTAATACACTCCGCCTTCTTTGTCCAGCCCTGACAAAATAAATGGTGAGGTTTAGGTATCTTCCCTGAATAAGCAAGTAAAGGATAGACCTTGAAACGTGAAAGACTTACCGCATTGGATGGATGGTCCAGGGCATGCCCATGGTCCTCGGTTGTCTCCGGTGGCGTCTCGTTGCCCTTGAAGAGCACTTTCCAGATATCTTTGTACGTGGTCCCGTAGAACCGTTGCAAGGTCTGGCGCTCGGCCGGATCGAACTCCCATAAATCGGGAGTCCGGCTCTGGCATGGAAGGATCCGGCGACCAGCATCACCTGGATCACATCGACAAGCTTGATGTTCTTGTCCACCATGCTATGGATGTGCGTTTGCAGCACTGTCAGCTCGCTCGACGAAGACCAATTCAGGCCCTTCTCTAGCTAGGAGGTAAGCCGCATTGGGGCTCCGGACTTGAATTCGGGAGCCGCGGCCCAGGTGGCGTCGCGGGGCTCTGTGACATAGAACCACAGTTGCTACCACCCTTTGACGGTCTCCACAAAGGTACCTTTGGGCCATGCGACGTTGGGCATCTTACTCACCATGGCACCTTCGCACTCTGCATGTTGGCCATCCACCACCTTCGGCTTCATGTTGAAGATCTTAAGCCACAGTCCGAAGTGAGGTGGAATGCGGAGGAAGGCCTCACACACGACAATAAATGTCGAGATGTTGAGGAAGGAGTTTGGGGCTAGATCATGGAAATCTAGCCCGTAATAGAACATGAGTTTGCAGACGAAAGGGTGGAGAGGAAATCCTAGCCCACGGACGAAGTGGGAGATGAACACCACCCTCTCATTGCGCTTCGGGGTAGGGACGACCTGCCCCTTGGCCAGAAGCCGGTGGGCGATTTCTTTGGCCAGGTACCCGGCCTCCCGAAGCTTGGTGATGTCCTTCTCCTTGATGGAGGGGGCCATCCACTTGCCTTCCGCTCCAAATCCGGACATGGTCGAGTGCTTTCTTGAGGCGAAAAGGATGAGGACTTGGGCGCTGGAGCTCGAGAATGGGATGGAAGAGAGAGAGAGAGAGAAGGCGTGGGTGAAGGAAAGGAATTCTTATCTCCTTATAAGGGCAGTGAATTTCAAGCGCCTCCCCATTCGCCTTAAAACTCGCCTGTTCCCAAGGGTTGTGCAGACGGCACGGTTGGATTACCCACGCCCGTATTGATGAGAATCCCGTAATAAGAGGACACGATCTCTGCTGCGACAAGACATGCCAATAGAAACCGCATCTTGAAATGTGAAGCGGCAGGCAGAAAAATGGTTCGAAATAATAACGAGGCAGGGACGTGATATCACGTTACAAAAAAGTTGTCAGCGGATTGGACTCGTGAAATATTATACTCTCTACGGTGGTGTATGGTACTTGTTTTGCAGAGCCGGACACGTTCGTTGTGTTCGAAGACTGTGTTGGAGTAAGCCTGGCAATGCCGAAGACAATCTGTGCGCCGGACTCCTCGTCATTGAAGCCTGGTTCAGGGGCTACTGAGGGAGTCCTGGATTAAGGGGTCCTCGGGCGTCCGGACTATGATACGTAGGCTGGACTGATGGGCTGTGAAGATACAAGACCGAAGACTCTCTCCCGTGTCCGGATGGGACTCTCCTTGGCGTGGAAGGCAAGCTTGGCGCCCTGATATGAAGATTCCTTTCTCTGTAACCGACTTTGTACAACCCTAGTCCCCTCCGGTGTCTATATAAACTGGAGGGCTTAGTCCGTAGAGGCAATCATAATCATAGTCATACAGGCTAGACTTTTAGGGGTTTTGCCATTACGATCTCGAGGTAGATCAACTCTTGTAATACTCATATTCATCAAGATCAATCAAGCAGGAAGTAGGGTATTACCTCCATAGAGAGGGCCCGAACCTGGGTAAACATCGTGTCCCCCGTCTCCTGTTACCATCAACCTTAGATGCATAGTTCGGGACCCCCTACCCGAGATCCGCCGGTTTTGACACCGACACCCCCAACTTTGGAGTGATTTTGGGGCCAGTACAATCTTTGTCTGTGGAAGGCAGTGCTACCGGCCGAGAAAGCTAGGCAAGTGGAATTCAAGAAGGAGATGGCAGAGGAGGAAGCCAGGTACCAGTTGGCCTGTGAAGCCCGTAACGCTACCTAGGAAAGGAGGCAGTGGAGCTTTGGGGGCGGTCGCGTCAATGTGCGGAGGAGGTGTACGAAGACGGATGGTAATTCGTGAGGAAGGCCAAAGGCGCTAGGCGCCTCATCGTTGTGTGGAGGTGGGCCGATATGCTCCAGCGTGCTACCTACAAGGAGCTCCAGTTGGTGCCCAATGAAATGGGAAAATCGTTTGCGTGCGCCTGCCAGCAAGAGGCAGATAGGCATGTCAAGCGCTGCGAAGCAAAGGAGGCGGAGTATTGCCTTCGCGCTAGGAAGCCGCCGCACACCAGGGAGCTACTGGTGAGGGCTGCCAGAATACTGCCCCCCTAAGGAGGGATTATTAGTTCTAATATTTTTTGTTTTCAATTTTATGCATTGTACATAGTAGTTAAGTATCATCACGTTTATGTGATGATATTATATATATATATTCTGTGATGAACTAATGAACAATTAATTTATATTATGAATTCCAATTTTTCTATCTGTTTTCGTATACTAATTTGTGTCTAGCTGTTATCATCCACATATACATAATGGAAATCATATATATACACATTGAAATAGAACAATATATAAGACGAAAAATAGAGTACACACATTGAAACAAAGCAACAAATAGAGCAATATTATGATTGTTGTGAATACATAGCGATCAACGTTGAAATGACTCAACAAAATAAAACACGTCCATGACCAGCAGCCCTGCCTACGGTAGCTCTTGGCTCTCCCTGAACTCGTGCAGGCATTCGTCCAAGTGGTCGACACGCTTGCGGTACATCTAGAGCGTGATCTCGAGCTCCAAGTTGGCTATTTCATCAGAGATCACCAGCTCGAGGATGCGACGGCCATGTTCCTCTACTGCACCTAGGTGGACACCTGGGCCAAGGAGGCGGTCGAGCCTAGCAACCAGCTCGTTGGCATCGAGCGGGCCGTGGACAAGGCGAACAACGCGACCCATGCGAACGGCACGGCGGGTGTCCGGTGCAAGTACGGCGCGACCGGCCTCTGGTGCAACTACGGTGCAGATGGCCTCTACCCACTCCTGGCAAGGAATGCGGCTACTAATGGGCCATGTACCCATCTGCAACACCCTTTCAACAGAATGCAAGCGCCGATGAATCCGCTCTTGTTGTGCAACGCGCCGCGCCTCTCGCTCCACAGCGAGCCGCATCCTATGGACGTGGACACGCCTAGCTTGCTATGCGGTGAACCACTGATCATGTTGTGCAGCGAGCTGCAACCTCTCGGTGCTGACATGCCTATCTTGATCCGCGACGCTGAAGCATCTTGTGCCTAGGGCCTGCTCAACCTTGGCGATGACGCGCAGCATGGCATCGTCCATCGCGTTGCCTGGGACACCCTCGGTCTCGACGGGCCATGGCGCCTTCTCGTTTTCCTCATCGAGGAGGTTGATGGCAGAGGCGGCTCTTCAGTGGGTTGGCATGCTTGGGAAATGTAGACGGGCTATAGGCTGCGCTTGTTGCCTCGGTGTGTCGCGTGCCGCCTAGGTTTATGCGCAATATCGCTGGGTGGTGGCTGAAAACCGATGAGGAAGTGGCAGGAAACTGTGGCATGTTCATAAAACGCCATCAATTAACGGAAACTTAGCAAAGAAGGAACTGTGAGCTAGCACGACGCGTGCCGGCACATTGCTCGCCCAAGGTTGTGATCCATATACTCGTGTGCCCAACAGAGCACACTATTCACAGTAAAGAATATTGTTCTATACACCGAGGGTGTAGATGTTGTGCAGACTGAGAAAATCATGGAAAATGATTAAACTAAGGAACATGTCGATGATGATTTAAAGAATGGCAAACAATAATTTATCAGAAAGCGTCGTTTGCCAAGAACACACACAACTTATTGGCAGGAAATGTCTGTGATATTATTGGTCTTCCCACACAATTAGCTGGTGCACCCTTGTCCATTGCCCGCATTCACCTCACCATGTCGGCCTCTGCTCGTGTCCCCCGGCGTGCTCTGATCGTTGTTAGGCACCGCGGCACGCTCTGCTCGCGTCCCTCCATGTGCTCGTCTTGTGGATGGCTTTTCCCTGCGTGTTCAACTACTATATGCATATCGTTGCTCGCAATTAAGGCGGCCGCTGAGCGCTCTGCTTGCGTCCCTCCGCATGCTCTACTCTAGCGTGCTCTGCTAGCGGTTGGGGCCGGTGCACGATCATGTTGGGGGCCCATATGCATGCGGTTATGCCCCGTGCATCGCCACGATGCAGTTACGTGCGGCACGATGGAGTTACGCGCTGCAAAAACTGTCATCCGGGCGTGACGATATTCCACGTCGGCCGGCTTCCCATTAATTCCCATGGTCATTATAACCTTAGTCTCTTCTTTCGATCACACCCCACAACACAACAAGCACACCCACGATGACACATGCAGAGAGGATATCTAGCCATGCTCCAATGGAGTTCGGCGTGCACCAAGTGGAGACCCACGTGAGGAAGAAGGATATCTCGGTGGTGTACACCATTGACCCGGCTGTGGTGGAGGACTACAACAACACCGTGGAGCACTTGCCTGCTCGGGACAAGTACAAAGTGGTTGGCATCGACCGTACCGGCGGTCAACCTGGGATAGATCAGAAGGTTTCGTTGCCTAGTTGTGTGTGCGCCATCATGTCCTCATCTACCAGTATTGTCTGGCTATAGAGCCTTACAACCATTTCGCCATGTTTGTCAACAGCACCGACTACAAGTTCCCTACAGTGGAAACCACCGATGATGTAAAATTGCTCCTAGTTTCGAGCTTGGCCTGCCAGAATCTTGTCGAAATATCTGGCCACTACAGGGTCTGGGAAGCACGAAGGACTCCCTGGTTGAACTCACCTTGGCCATCATCGACTCCTACTACGAAAAGATGAGGAGGATGCCAAGAAAATTCCCGCATCCTGGCACGGGGCTTGGATGCGGAAACTGGATGAAGCTCACCTCAAGTTCACGGCCAAGAACGTGTACACATGCTACGAGATGCACAGGCGGATCGTTGACATGAAGGAGTGCATCCTTCCCATAATCGACAAGGGATTGAGCCACCAGCACAACAGTGGCGGTAAGCGTCACAAGAAGAAGTAGATAATGATTAGATGATCGTTTATCCTTGATAATTATGTGTGTAACAGTTTACTTTGGTGTGTGCAAATGTCATGTGTGTACAAGCCACCTATGTAATTAGATGTTTAATTTGGTTATGCAATCGTGTCCTTATAAGTATATATGTTGTTGTTCTGTATGCAATCAGATCGCACACGGACCATAGTAGGGAACCCGTCGGTGATGAATTCATCAATCGCTGATAATTATATACCAGCAAGCGTTTGCCCACAACACACACGACCTATTAGCAGAAATCGTCTATGTTACTATCGGTCTTTGCACACATTTTTTATTACGGACATGTTTGTCACGTATCAAACACATCTCGTTAAGTTTTACTATTTCTGTTGTGTTGCCTAATCAAAAACAGTTCATCTGAGTGAACTGTATGCCGAATATCGCACACACCTTGATCTGGCTGACCGTTTCTGTTGTGTTCCTAATCACAAACAGTACATTCGAGTGAATTGTATGTTGTATATTGCACACACCTTCATCTGGCTGACTGTTTCTACTGTTATGCTCATCGCAAATAGTTCATTCGAGTGAACTGTTTGCCATGCATCGCACATGCAACTCTAACCTGAATTGTGTTTGACGTCTCCGCCATCGCAAACATTTCGTATCATTTTTGATGGTTTTCTTACAACATCATTTGCGATTAATACATCACACTGCTACTTCTTGAGCTTGCGTTGGTTTTTCCCTTGAAGAGGAAAGGGTGATGCAACACAGTAGAGATAAGTATTTCCCTCAGTTAAGAACCAAGGTATCGATCCAGTAGGAGAAGAATGCGCAAATCACCAATACCTGCACAAACAATCAAACACTTGCACCCAACGCGATAAAGGGGTTGTCAATCCCTTCACGATCACTTGCAAAGGTGAGATCTCATAGAGATAGATAAATAAAATATAAAATATTTTTGGTTTTTTTGGTTTATAGATCTGAAAGTAAAAGATTGCAAAATATTAGATCGGAAATTCATATGATGGAAAATAGACCCGGGGGCCATAGGTTTCACTAGAGGCTTCTCTCTTGAAGGCAAATAAACGGTGGGTGAACAAATTACTGTCGAGCAATTCATAGAAAAGCATAAACTTATGATGATATCCAAGGCAATGATTATGAAATATAGGCATCACGTCCGTGTCAAGTAGACCAACTCCTTCCTGTATCTACTACTATTACTCCACACATCACCGCTATCCAACATGCATCTAGAGTATTAAGTTCATAAATAACGGAGTAACGCCTTAAGTAAGATGACATGACGTAGAGGAATAAACTCATGCAATATGATGTAAACCCCATCTTTTTATCCTCAATGACAACAATTCAATGCGTGTCTCGCTACCCCTACTTTGTCACAGGGTGAAATCACGCAAGATTGAACCCAAAGCTAAGCACCTCTCCCATTGCAAGAAAAACCAATCTAGTTGGACAAACCAGACCGATAATTCGAAGAGAAATACAAAGATATCAAATCATGCATATAAGAATTCAGAGAAGATTCAAATAATATTCATAGATAAGCTGATCATAAATCCACAATTCACCGGATCTCGACAAACACACCACAAAAGAAGATTACATCGGATAGATCCCGAAGAACATCGAGGAGAACATGGTATTGAGAATCAAGGAGAGAGAAGCCATCACTACAAAAAAATACACTTCCATGATGATACGTGTTTGTCACAGTAGGTCACGTTTTCTGTCATGCATGTACATCCATGATGATTTTATGACAGAATCAAGATAGTCGTACATGTGCTGTCGTATAACTGTTCCATGACATTACCAAAATTATCATCACAGAAGTGTCCACTTCCATGATGATAAATCACGCGTCATAGAAGTGCTTTCGTGAAGGGTGATCGACACGTGGAATCCACCATAACGGGTCGCTGTTAAGCTATCGGGTTCCAGTTTGGATCTGATAACCCGTTAACAGCCCCAACCAATGGGGATTTTCCACGTGTAAAATTATCATTGGCTATAGCAACCACGTGTCAGCACCCGAAAAGGATAGGTGTCAACCACCCAATGGACAGGAGGCGCCTAGGATACGTCGACACGTGGCAAGGCCCAACAGCGACCCATTTAGGTTAAAATGGCTGGCCCAGTCAAAATTAGCAGGCTGGCCCATTAACGGCCTGCTTGTCCATGGCCCATTCTAAACTTGTCAACATCGCGGCCCATGGTCACTTCTGGCCCGTTAACAGTCCGCTAAATATTTGGGCCGAATTATGGCCTGGTGTGTTTCCGGCCTGTTAAAGGTCCTGCTTCATTTGGGCCCATTTTTTGGCCCTTGAAACTTTTGGCCCATAAACGGCCATGAAGGATTTGGGTCATATTCGGCCATGTCTGACATTCGGCCTGTTAACGTCAGACAAAATCCATGGGCCATATGTGGCCCAACGTCACATCAGGCCTATTAATGGCCCATATAAAATTGATACTAATCAAGCCCGGCTGAACTTCTGGCCTGTTAAAGGCCCGTGTAGTAGGTCAACGCATTTACGGCCCATCTGAATTTCGGTCTGTGAACGATCCGCATTGTAAATGGGCCACCACGACTTGAGATGCATTTCAGCCTGCTAATGACTAGTGGGTTATTTGGCACAGTCAGGGCCTAATCTCACTTTCGGCCTATTAAAGTCCCATGCTATTTATGGGCTCGAGATATTTGCACATGTTAACGGCCTACTGTTATTGAGGGACCAAATTATGTTTAGGCCTATTAAAGGCCCACTAGGTGCACAGGCCTACCAAAAATATGAAAGCTTATGCTGATTTAGGCCCATATATTTTTAGTGGGCTACATGCAAATTACGGCCCATAATCATTTTTAGCCCAATTGGAATGGGCCTAACGAATGTTGGCACGTTGGGCTCCTACGAAGCTTTCGGCCGAATACATTACTAAGATAAACCCACACTATACAAAAATAGCATCGTAATTTCTACAACCTTTGGCAGCACGATAAATGCTGTATCACAACAAAATAAATTCCAACCATACAAGAGAAGGCCTGTTGGCATAAAGTTTACAGTCCTTGCAGATGAAAGCACCATCATATGTATAGAAGCACAGATCATTTGACCTGAGTGCTAATGTTTCAGGTTTTATAATCTGATGGAGCAGCATGATCATCCCCTTTTTTCAGCCATTGCTCTTGAACAACGAAGCAAATGTCTAATAGTCTAGTCTCAAAACCATTCATATCTTGACAACATTTGTCAACCACTATTCTTGTTTCTGAAACGACGCCCATTAGGGATTGGACTTGTGTCTGGAGCATAGATATATCACTCTGTCTAGCCAAAAGATTTTGTTTACTAGGTAATTTGGTTGAGGTTACCTTGACAACCAACCCAGAATTATGCAGGAAGGTGCTTTTTGCACTGTTAGTGGAGAGATACTGACGCACTGCAGCAAGAGGTGACATTGTGCATGTGGTAGTTGTGGTTGTTCAATCATTTGTTCCATAGCTTGCTGAAAGTTTGAACTTGTAGATTAGTGTACCAGATAAGTTACTAATGAGATAAAAACAAACAAAGTAGGTTTCACGTCTATACATAACTTATTTTCGTGAACTACTGTAATACATTAGCATGTATTGTAGTGCCAACTACATAATAAAATCACTTTCAGAACATATTTCCATGTAACATGCCTACTGTATTGTCTATTTCCTCACATTCTTTGACATGTAAGGATAAAGAGACATGGTTTAAAGTAGGATGAACATAGTATGACATCATTCATACCATGGGCAAACAAATATAAAACAAATAGGTTATTGTATCATTGTGTGGGCACGTGAACATCACAACTAGATTACATATCAAGACCAAAAGAATATCATTCATCTCTTTTAAATCATGTATGGTGAAATGATACATTAAGGCAACTCTATATAAATGTGAACAGAGTAACTGACATTGGCTGCAAACCGAGCAGTTAAATGAACACGTCAAAGTAACAAGCAGTTCAAAGGCAGGAGGAGTAAGGACTTACAACAGCGGCTTGAACTCGTGTGCTCATGCCCTTCACCTTGCTGGTGTGGCAATCCTTGAAGATTTGCACTGCATTCGGTTCAGGTTCATTTTGGTCCACACAGGCTTTCCTCTGTATTTGGAACAAGTCAATATAGATACGATAATATGGCATAGAAAAAAAGAAGGAAGTAGCAGCTATTTACAAGAGCCTCGCAGTGTGCAATATAGCTACGAGATCTTGTTGTCTGTTGGAATTTCACTTTAGAACAGTTGGTCTTGTTCTTCAAACAGTTAGCCTAGAAGAAGATACACTTGTAAGGCACATACGTAAATACAAGTTCAAAATGTGATCTGATCAAATACATATACCCTACCTGATACTTTGGATCAGACCAGTGTTTAACAAGGACTATCCAGTCTTCATCTATAATATATTCCACTAGAGATGTTTGGGCGATTTCATTGTGAGCCTTGCCTTCAAAGTGAGCTTTTCTAAGGTGATATAGATACTGTCGCAGAGCAGACTGAAAAATATGAGTGCATGCTTGTTTAGTTGCATCATCTTCCGGATCCAACTTGAACCTCATCTGCTGAAAAAAGAATGTGAGTCTTATTAGGAGGAAGCTAGAAAGTATGGGACAGAGCAAGAAAAAATTACAAATTGCGATGAATAACATTACTTACGGATAAATGGTCAAGGAAGGTGTTAAACTCGGTATCATCTTTCTCATTCATGTGCTGGATCCATGTTGGGAGGATATATGCATGACACCTAATGGCAACGACTGCCTCTGATACTAACTTGGCTGACTCTATAGCATCACGTGGCCTTTTTAAACCTGCCTCAAAATAGATCTCCATTCTTCCTCCTTTAGATTTGGTTAATCTGTCAAGCATTATCCCTGATGTCTGTTTCCGCTTGCGCCGTGGTGCTAGTTCAACAACGAATATGGAAAGTTTTAGTGCACATCAAACTGTGAGAGTACATATAAAGGTGGCAACCGTCCACCGCCTCTTCACCTTTCCCTCTCGATTTGGAACTGCTGTTGCACGCTCTTCCTCCCTCCATTTTCCTTCACCCTTCCTTCTGCCATTGTTTGATCATCTTCTCCATGGAGGGAACAGGCCGGAAACAACCCCGTTATTCTTGCCCCAATCTGAAAGATGACATGGTGGAGGAACTCATTGATCGGTGCGACGTCATCACCTCGGCTAGCATGGCAGGTTCGTTCAAGACCATTCTCGACTCAACTAATAACATCATTACAAGGAACCCAAGGGTCCAGGAGCGGTTTGATCTCCCCTATCTTCTTCGCCGTGACCCTGCTGACTAGCGCGGGGATGAGGGAAGCCTCGCCTTGTGCCAGTTGATGCCGCTTGATAATGATACGTATGATGTTAACATGCCACTGCTTGAGGGCAAGGCTTGGGCAGACGCAAATGATGATTGGGTTGTTTATATTGGGTACAACTGCGAGTGGGAACTTGTGAATGTGTACACTCGTCACCGGGTTCCACTTCCAAAAATCTCAGACCACCCAGAGGTTGAGTACACCGGTATTCTACGTGAGTTCAAATATGATCATGGTGACTGTCGTCTACGGAAGATAGCAATTTGTCGAGTTCCCAATCGCTCTTGGGATTACATGAACTATGAAGTTGTTGCTATCTTCGACAAGCTTGTTGCCGTCCTTACTTCCACGCCTCGATGGATACTGCTCAAAAATCAATTTCTGTACACGGATGAGTACTGTGATGCAATTCAATACAAGGGTCTTGTGTTTGCTGCCACCTCTCATGGCACTGTTTTTGCATGGAATCCTGATGCTTTCGGTACGTTTGTCTTCCACCGTAATTATAATTGTTTCATCCACATGCATGCGGGTTAGCTAGTTTCCCTTTACTAATTAACCTTCTTGTGTTTCCAAGGTCCTGTGAACATTCCACCACATATACTTGAAAATTTTTATAGCCGAGGGGGAGATGATGATGCTGATGATCACGAGCATGAGGACCAATATACTTAATGGCGTCTGGCAACTTATTCCGATGGATCACCTCTTCTTGTTTGTATACAGGGCACTGCTGATGTTACTAAGGAAGTAGGTGTTGTCTCGCATGGTCGCACTCTCCGGACCTATTCCAACATCTGTTGTAGGGTATTCGGGATGGATACTAGTGTACTAGCGCCAACACCTTCTCCCTGGTTCAGTATTGAAAGTCTTGGAGGAAACTACTCTTCCTTCGACAAAACTATCCAATGATGGTGGAAGGCGATCCAGCTGCTGTTGACACAACGTCACTACCATTTATGAGAAGCAACTGTATCTATACCTCGGACATTGCTATGCTTCCCTACCGTCCCAATATGGGTCCTGACATAGGCCGCTTCAGCCTGGATGATCAGTCCTGCGTTGGTCTCGAGATTGACAGTAGCTGGCCCTTCCCAGAGAATCACTTCTGGTTCAAAGCAAGCGTTTCCAACGCCGACGAGTGGTTGAGCAGAAGTTCATTTCAACTCTTTGTTATTTGTTGTGTGAGAAAACTTTACTTTACTAGAATGTTTTGTTGGAAATGATCTATAATCCAACGTGTATCCTCATTGTCGTTGTGGATTGATAACTTGTTGTATGTATTCAATGGTACATTTGCATATGCATCCATCAACTCACGCCTGCTAGTGGTGTCCATATGAACAGTGCTAGTGATTTTAGTTGCAAAAATTAGATAGTGCTAGTGATTTTTAGCTGCATATTTTGACAAATCGCAGTGTTACAAGGTTGACAAATGGCAATGTTACTAGGTAAACAAATGTCAATCTTTCCAGTTTGATAAATGGCAACATACCCAAAATGACAGATATGCAAATCTTACCCAATTGTTTGTATGTGGTTGCACACGGGTCATGCAAAACAACCGTTTGTGTTGAAGGGATGTAGAAATCCTGCTCGACACATTTTCCCTTAGCTTCCTGGGGAAGCTGTCGGTTTGCATACGGGTGTACTAACTAAAACGTTTGCGATTAGTGTTTTATATTTAAAAACCATTGACATTTTTTTCAAAAGAAAATCGTTTGATAAGTCTGTACATTAAGAGAGGAAAACGCAAGTTCGTTCAAACCATATCTTTCATTCAGTCACACTGCGAATTTATATTCATATGATCGAGAATTCGAGATACAATATTAAACACCAAAAAAACTATTTCCGGTGGCGGCGGAGGCGGCGTGCCGCGCCGTCGTTGTCGTTGTCGTCCTCCGGGATGCCGTTGTTGAAGTCTTCAAGGCAGCACAAAATGTTCTTCACATGTAAATCAAACATCATGTTGTCGCGCGATCGACGGGCGGGGCAGGGAGGACGGCAACTGGCGCCGCTGAGAGGTAGCGGTCAACGGCAACGTCCCATGCCGCTGAGGGGGCGCGCGCACGGGCATGGGCACGGGCGCGGAGGGTGCAGCCAAATGCACGGGGACCGGCGCCGCGGTGGGTGGAGGGGCGCGCACGGGCAGGGCCACGGGCGCGGCGGGTGCAGCCAAACACACGGGAGCCGGCTCCACAGTGGGTGGAGGGGCGCGCACGGGCACGAGACGGGCGCTAGCACTGGCATGTACACGACCTCGCGTGGGTCCGCAGAGACCTCGCTGACACCGCGGCTTCCATCTCTGCGATAGTGCTCGGCGACTAGCCCGTCAATGCTACGGGGATGGTCACTGGCGCGAGCGCGGGGATGGGAGCTGGGACGGGAGCGGGGGCAGCAACTGCCGCGGCCAGCTTGTTCTTGGCTATGTCCATGAGGCCCCATTCCTCTTTATTTTCTATCTCCTCTGGCTCGAGTCGACTTCACCAAACTTGAAGACTAGTGGCAGATGATCATTCTGCTCCATGGCGTTGTTGGAGGTCTGCGGGAGGGAGGGGAATGGGAGGCGAACAGTAAGGCCGCCCGTATCAAACAGTGGCTCGGGCACCATTAATGGAGAGGAAGGCGGGCGGCCATGGAAGTCAAAGGGCTCGCTTCCTAGTGACCTTCGCAGTGTACCGCTTGCACGCTTCCCGGTGAGCCTGCGCATTGAAGGACAACTTGCACGCCTCTCGGTCAGCCTGCGCACCGGATTTCGCTCACACGCCTCTCGTTCAGTCAAGGTCAAGCAGCTGTCCGCACGGCACCTCCTACATCCATTAAAACCAAGACACGTGGCATCACGTGAATGGGTAACAGAATGCACACGGTTTGAATTATACAAACGTTTGAGATATTAAAGTGGCAGCTATTTTTTCAAAATGCCTTTGTTGGCTGTCATTATTCGAGTGCGCCTTCTCTCAAAATGGACACGAAAAATAGAACAGCACGTCGGGTGCCATTCCATGATAGCATGCCAAGTTTCATGAATTTCAGACGAGTTTTGGTTTAATAGAATATAAAAATAAAGTATCTCCACGTTTTGCCGGCAATCAATGGTGCCCTGGTGATTGAAATTCATTGCCATTTATTGCATGGGACCTAAGCATGCACCCAAGGACATAGATTTGGTTTTTCAATCAATTTATATGCACTGGAGCATGTGCATGTAGTTCAAATTTGAATTATGCACATAAATGCATTGAAAAGTCAGTTAATGCATAAAAATGTCCAAACGAACCATGAAAAATCACAAAAATTGACACAACACTCCTGTTGTTCTACGTTGACACGAAATTTTTTTGAAAGCAATAAGAGACAATGGATAACGTTTCGTCCCCAAAGGTGGGGTGTTCCCTACCGAAAGCATCAAGCTTGTTGTGCGAAGCTTTGGTTCGTGAGCAGCATATACCCAAACCTGCCCCAAATGGGACAAAATTTTACCACGACATGTTGATGCCGCTCCATGATATCATGCCAAGTTTGATGAATTTCAGACGAGTTTTGGATTTACCAGAATTTAAAAACCAGGCATCCCAATGTTTTGCCGGCAATCAACGGTGCCCTGGTGTTTGAAATTCATTCCCATTTCTTGCATGGGACCTAAGCATGCACCCAAGGAAATATATTTGATTTTTCAACCAATTTATATGCACTGGAGCATGTGCATGTAGTTCAAATTTTAATTATGCACATAAATGCATTGAAAACTCAGTTAATTGATAACCCACAAGTATAGGGGATAAGAACAGTTTTTGAGGGTAGAGTATTCAACCCAAATTTATTGATTCGACACAAGGGGAGCCAAAGAATATTCTCAAGTATTAGCAGTTGAGTTGTCAATTAAACCACACTTGGATAACTTAATATCTGCAGCAAAGTATTTAATAGCAAAGTAGTATGGAAGTAACGGTAACAGTGGCAAAAGTAACAGTAGCAGTTTTGTAGTAATTGTAACAGTGGCAACGGAAAAGTAACTAAGCAAAGATCAGTATGTTAAAAGCTCATAGGCATTGGATCGGTGATGGAGAATTATGCCGGATGCGATTCCTCATGCAACAGGTATAACATAGGGTGACACAGAACTAGCTCCAATTCATCAATGTAATGTAGGCATGTATTCCGAATATAGTCACACGTGCTTATGGAAAAGAACTTGCATGCTATCTTTTGTCCTACCCTCCCGTGGCAGTGGGGTCCTATTGGAAACTAAGGGATATTAAGGCCTCCTTTTAATGGAGTACCGGACCAACGCATTAACACTTAGTGAATACATGAACTCCTCAAACTACGGTCATCACCGGTAAGTATCCCGATTATTGTCACTTCGGGGTCAATGGATCATAACACATAATAGGTGACTATAGACTTGCAAGATAGGATCAAGAACTCACATATATTCATGAAAACATAATAGGTTCAGATCTGAAATCATGGCACTCGGGCCCTAGTGACAAGCATTAAGCATAGAAAAGTCATAGCAACATCAATCTCATAACATAATGGATACTAGGGATCAAACCCTAACAAAACTAACTCGATTACATGATAAATCTCATCCAACCCATCACCGTCCAGCAAGCCTACGATGGAATTACTCACGCATGGCGGTGAGCATCATGAAATTGGTGATGGAGGAAGGTTGATGATGAGGACGGCGATGGATTCCCCTCTCCGGAGCCCCAAACGGACTCCAGATCAGCCCTCCCGAGAGAGATTAAGGCCTGGCGGCGGCTCCGTATCGTAAAACATGATGAATCCTTCTGTCTGATTTTTTTCTCCCCGAACGTGAATATATGGAGTTGGAGTTGAGGTCGGTGGAGCCTCAGGGGGTCCATGAGGCAGGGGGGCGTCCAGGGGGGTAGGCGCGCCCCCACCCTCGTGGACAGGGTGTGGGCCCCCTGGTCTTCACTCTTTCGCCAACATTTTTTATATATTCCAAAAATATTCTCCATGAAGTTTCAGGTCATTCCGAGAACTTTTATTTCTGCACAAAAATAACACCATGGGAATTCTGCTGAAAACAGCGTCAATCCGGGTTAGTTCCATTCAAATCATGCAAGTTAGAGTCCAAAACAAGGGCAAAAGTGTTTGGAAAAGTAGATACGATGGAGACGTATCAACTCCCCCAAGCTTAAACCTTTGCTTGTCCTCAAGCAATTCAGTTGCAAACTAAAAGTGATAAAGAAAAACTTTTACAAACTCTGTTTGCTCTTGTTGTTGTAAATATGTAAAGCCAGCATTCAAGTTTTCAGCAAAGATTATGAACTAACCATATTCACAATAACATTTAGGTCTCATGTTTACTCATATCAATGGCATAATAAACTAGCGAGCAATAATAATAAATCTCGGATGACAACACTTTCTCAAAACAATATGATATAACAAGATGGTATCTCGCTAGCCCTTACTGAGACCGCAAAACATAAATGTAGAACACCTCTAAAGAATCAAGGACTGACTAAACATTGTAATTCATGGTAAAAGAGATCCAGTCATACTCAATATAAATTAATAGTAATGGATGCAAATGACAGCGGTGCTCTCCAGCTGGTGCTTTTTAATAAGAGGATGATGACTCAACATAAAAGTAAATAGATGGCCCTTCGCAGAGGGAAGTAGGGATTTGTAGAGGTGCCAGAGCTCGATTTTTGAAATAGAGATAAATAATATTTTGAGCGGCATACTTTCATTGTCAACATAACAAATGAGAGATCTCGATATCTTCCATGCTACAAACATTATAGGCGCTTCGCAAGCAGAATGGTAAAGTTTATACTCCCCCACCACCAACAAGCATCAATCCATGGCTTGCCCGAAACAATGGGTGCCTCCAACTAACAACAGTCCTGGGGGAGTCTTGTTTGCAATTATTTTGATTTGAGCATGGGACTGGGCATCCCGGTGACCAACCATTTTCTCGTGAGTGAGGAGCAGAGTCCACTCCTCTTGAGAATAACCCACCTAGCATGGAAGATACAGACAGCCCTAGTTGATACATGAGCTATTCGAGCATACAAAACAGAATTTCATTTGAAGGTTTAGAGTTTGGCACATACAAATTTACTTGGAACGGCAGGTAGATACCACATATAGGAAGGTATGGTGGACTCATATGGAATAACTTTGGGGTTTATGGAATTGGATGCACAAGCAGTATTCCCGCTTAGTACAAGTGAAGGCTAGAAAGAGACTGGGAAGCGACCAACTAGAGAGCGACAACAGTCATGAACATGCATTAAAATTAATCAACACTGAGTGCAAGCATGAGTAGGATATAATCCACAATGAACATAAATATCGTGGAGGCTATGTTGATTTTGTTTCAACTACGTGCATGAACATGTGCCAAGTCAAGCCACTCGAATCGTTCAAAGGAGGATACCACCGTATCATACCACATCACAACCATTTTAATAGCATGTTGGCACGCAAGGTAAACCATTATAAACTCCTAGCTAATTAAGCATGGCATAAGCAACTATAATCTCTAACTGTCATTGCAAACATGTTTCATTCATAATAGGCTGAATCAGGAACGATGAACTAATCATATTTACAAAAACAAGAGAGGTCGAGTTCATACTAGCTTCTCTCATCTCAATCAGTCCATCATATATGGTCATTATTGCCTTTCACTTGCACGACAGAACGGTGTGGATAATAATAATAGTGCACGTGCATTGGACTAAGCTGGAATCTGCAAGCATTTAATTCAAGGGAGAAGACAAGGTAATATGGGCTCCTGGTTAAATCAATAACAATGCATATAAGAGCCACTCAACATTTTCATCATGGTCTTCTCCTCTCGACCCCCAAAGAAAAGAAAAGAAATAAAACTATTTACACAGGAAAGCTCCCAACAAGCAAAAGAAGAACGAGAAATCTTTTTGGGTTTTCTTTTAATTACTACTACTACAGGCATGGAAAGTAAACTAGCTAAAAGCTACAACTAATTATTTTTGGTTTTTCTTAAGGTTATTCAAGCACAAAGAAGAAAGCGAGAAAAGAAAATAAACTAACATGGATAGTACAATGAAAAAGTATGAGCACCGACAACTGGCATGAGCGTGTGAACATGAACGTAATGTCGGTGAGAAATACGTACTCCCCCAAGCTTAGGCTTTTGGTTGTCCTTGAATTTAACCTTGGGGTGTCTTGGGCATCCCCAAGCTTAGGCTCTTGCCACTCCTTATTCCAAAATCCATCAAATCTTTACCCAAAAACTTGAAAACATCACAACACAAAACTTCAACAGAAAATCTTATGAGCTCTATTAGTATAAGAAAATAAACCACCACTTTAAGGTACTGCAATGTACTCATTCTTTATTTATATTGGTATAAACCTACTGTGTTCCAACTTCTCTATGGTTCATACCCCCCGATACTACTCATAGATTCATCAAAATAAGCAAACAACACACGAAAAACAGAATATGTGAAAACAGAACAGTCTGTAGCAATTTGTATCATTCGAATACTTCTGTAACTCCATAAATTCTGAAAAACTAGAACAACCTGGATAATTTGTGTATTGATCTACTGCAATTGGAATCCGTATTTTATCACTTTCTAGTGATTTTTAACAATTGTTTTCGTGAGCACAAAGTTTCTATCTTTTTCAGCAAGATCAAATAATTATCACCCAAGAAGAACCTATAGGTTTACTCGGCACAAACACTAATTAAAACATAAAACCACATCTAACCAGAGGCTAGATGAATTATTTATTACTAAACAGGAACAAAAAGCAAGGAACAAAAATTAAATTGGGTTGCCTCCCAACAAGCGCTATCATTTAACGCCCCTAGCTAGGCATTTTTTATTGCAAGGATAATTCAGAAAACAGACAGAAAACACTACTTTTGCTTTATTTAATCTAAATAACAGAAAGTAAAAGGAGGGTATAGAAAGTTGTGCTTTCTAACTTCATCCATCTCATGCTCATCAAAAGGAATCCACTAACAAGGTTGATCAAGTCTTGTTAACAAACTCATTCCGAATCGCATGAAACCGGAGAATTTTCGAATAGCACTAGGTTACCTCAATGGGGATATGCACGTCCCCAATAATAAGAATATCATATTTCTTCTTGACAGTAGGAAGAGGAAATTCAAAACCTCCAATAATTATCGATGGATTTTTTCCAATAGAATTGATACTGTGGACTTGAGGTTGTTTCCTCGGAAAGTGTACCGTATGCTCATTACCATTAACATGAAAAGTGACATTGCCCTTGTTGCAATCAATAACAGCCCTAGCAGTTTTCAAAAAGGGTCTACCAAGGATAATTGACATACTATCATCCTCGGGAATATCAAGAATAACAAAGTCCGTTAAAATAGTAACATTTGCAATCACAACAGGCACATCCTCACAAATACCGACAGGTATAGCAGTTGATTTATCGGCCATTTGCAAGGATATTTCAGTAGGTGTCAACTTATTCAAATCCAGTCTATGATATAAAGAGAGAGGCATAACACTAACACCGGCTCCAAGATCACATAAAGCAGTTTTAACATAGTTTCTTTTAATGGAGCATGGTATAGTTGGTACTCTGGGATCTCCAAGTTTCTTAAGTATTCCACCTTTAAAGGTATAATTAGCAAGCATGGTGGAAATTTCAGCTTCCGGTATCTTTCTTTTATTAGTAACAATATCCTTCATATATTTAGCATAAGGATTCATTTTAAGCATATCAGTCAAACGCATACGCAAGAAGATGGGTCTAATCATTTCAGCAAAACGCTCAAAATCCTCATCATCCTTTTTCTTGGATGGTTTAGGAGGAAAAGGCATGGGTTTCTGAACCCATGGTTATCTTTCTTTACCGTTCTTCCTAGCAACGAAGTCTCTCTTATCATAATGTTGATTCTTTGATTGTGGGTTATCAAGATCAACAGCAGGTTCAATCTCTACATCATTGTTATTTCTAGGTTGAGCATCGATATGAACATCATCATTAATATTATTGCTAGGTTCATGTTCATCACCAGATTGTGTTTCAGCATCAGAAATAGAAATATCATTGGGATTCTCACGTGTGTCAACAAAAGGTTGACTAGAAGCATGCAAAGTCCTATCATTTTTCTTTTTCTTTCTCTTAGAAGGACTAGGAGCATCAACATTAATTCTCTGAGAATCTTGCTCAATTCTCTTGGGGTGGCCCTCAAGATACAAAGGTTCCTGAGTCATTTTACCCCCTCTAGTCATAACTCTAATAACATTATCATTTTTCTTATTGTTTAATTCATTGAGCAAATCATTTTGAGCTTTAAGCACTTGTTCTACTTGAGTGGTAACCATAGAAGCATGTTTACTAATGAGTTTGAGTTCACCTTTAACTCCGGACATATAATCACTCAAGTGTTCAATCATATAAGCATTATATTTCAATTGTCTACCAACATAAGCATTGAAGTTTTCTTGTTTAACAATAAAATTATCAAACTCATCTAAGCATTGGCTAGCAGACTTATAACGAGGAATATCACCTTCATCAAATCTATAGAGAGAATTTACCTTTAGTACCTGTACTGGGTTATCAAGACCATGTATTTCTTCAATAGGTGGTAAATTCTTAACATCTTCAGCTTTAATACCTTTTTGTTTCATAGATTTCTTTGCCTCTTGCATATCTTCAGGACTGAGAAATAGAAATAGAATACCCCTTTTCTTCAATAGGTCCAGGAAGTGTCCAATTATTTTCATTAGTCAACATATTATTCAACAGCAATTCAGCTTGATCAACAGTTCTTTTCCTGAAAACACAACCAGCACAACTATCCAGGTGGTCTCTGGAAGCATCGGGTAGTCTATTATAAAAGATATCAAGTATTTCATTTTTCTTGAGAGGATGATCACGCAAAGCATTAAGTAATTGGAGAAGCCTCCCCCAAGCTTGTGGGAGACTCTCTTCTTCAATTTGAACAAAATTATATATTTCCCTTAAAGCAGCTTGTTTCTTATGAGCGGGGAAATATTTAGCAGAGAAGTAATAAATCATATGCTGGGGACTACGCACACAACCAGGAGCAAGAGAATTAAACCATCTTTAAGCATCACCCTTTAATGAGAACGGAAATAACTTAAGGATATAGTAGTAACGAGTTTTTTCCTCATGAGTGAATAGGCTGGCTATACCATTTAATTTAGTAAGATGTGCCACAACAGTTTCAGATTCATAGCCATGAAAAGGATCAGATTCAACCAAAGTAATTATCTCAGGATTGACAGAGACATCATAATCTATCAGTAACACAAATAGGTGAAGTAGCAAAAGTAGGGTCATATTTCATTCTAGAATTCAAAGACTTTTCTTTCAGCTTAGCTAATAATTTCTTAAGATCATATCTATCATTGCAAGCAAGAAAGTCTCTAGCAGTTTCTTCATCCATAACATAACCCTCAGGCACAACAGGCAATTCATATCTAGGGGGAGAATCTCCATCATCACTTTCATCAATATTATCAGTTTCAATAATTTCATTCTCTCTAGCCCTAGCAAGTTGTTCATCAAGAAATTCACCTAGTGGCATAGTATTATCAAGCATAGAAGTAGTTTCATCATAAGTATCATGCATAGCAGAAGTGGCATCATCAATAACATGTGACATATCAGATTTAATAGCAGAAGCAGGTTTAGGTGTCGCAAGTTTACTCAAAACAGAAGGCGAATCAAGTGCAAAGCTAGATGGCAGTTCCTTACCTCCCCTCGTAGTTGAGGGATAAATCTTGGTTTTCTCGTCCTACAGGTTCCTCATAGTGACCAGCAGAGATAAATCCCAAGTGACTCAAAGAATAGAGCTATGCTCCCCGGCAACGGCACCATAAAATAGTCTTGATAACCCACAAGTATAGGGGATCGCAACAGTTTTCGAGGGTAGAGTATTCAACCCAAATTTATTGATTCGACACAAGGGGAGCCAAAGAATATTCTCAAGTATTAACAGTTGAGTTGTCAATTCAACCACACCTGGATAACTTAATATCTGCAGCAAAGTATTTAGTAGCGAAGTAGTATGGAAGTAACGGTAACAGTGGCAAAAGTAACAGTAGCCGTTTTGTAGTAATTGTAACAGTGGCAACGGAAAAGTAACTAAGCAAAGATCAGTATGTGAAAAGCTTGTAGGCATTGGATCGGTGATGAAGAATTATGCCCGATGCGATTGCTCATGCAACAGGTATAACATAGGGTGACACAGAACTAGCTCCAGTTCATCAATGTAATGTAGTCATGTATTCCGAATATAGTCATACATGCTTATGGAAAAGAACTTGCATGACATATTTTGTCCTACCCTCCCGTGGCAGCGGGGTCCTATTGGAAACTAAGGGATATTAAGGCCTCCTTTTAATAGAGTACCGGACCAAAGCATTGACACTTAGTGAATACACGAACTCCTCAAACTACGGTCATCACCTGTAAGTATCCCGATTATTCTCACTTCGGGGTGAACGGATCATAACACATAATAGGTGACTATAGACTTGCAAGATAGGATCAAGAAGTCACATATATTCATGAAACCATAATAGGTTCAGATCTGAAATCATGGCACTCGGGCCCTAGTGACAAGCATTAAGCATAGTAAAGTCATAGCAACATCAATCTTAGAACATAATGGATACTAGGGATCAAACAACTAACAAAACTAACTCGATTACATGATAAATCTCATCCAACCCATCACCGTCCAGCAAGCCTACGATGGAATTACTCACGCACGGCAGTGAGCATCATGAAATTGTTGATGGAGGAAGGTTGATGATGATGACGGCGACAGATTCCCCTCTCCGGAGCCCCGAACGGACTCCAGATCAGCCCTCCCGAGAGAGATTAGGGCTTGGCGGCGGCTCTGTATTGTAAAACGCGATGAATCCTTCTCTCGTGGATAGGGTGTGGGCCCCCTGGTCTTGATTCTTTCGCCAGTATTTTTATATATTACAAAAATATTCTCCGTGAAGTTTCAGGTCATTCGAGAAATTTTATTTCTGCACGAAAATAACACCGTGGAAATTCTGCTGAAAACAGGGTCAGTCTGGATTAGTTCCATTCAAATCATGTAAGTTAGAGTCCAAAACAAGGGAAAAAGTGATTGGAAAAGTAGATAAGATGGAGACGTATCATTAATGCATAAAAATGTTCAAACGAACCCCAAAAAATCACAAAAATTGACACAACACTCCTGTTGTTCTATGTTGACACGAGAATTTTTTTTGAAAGCAATAAGAGGCAATGGATATCGTTTCGTCCCCAAAGGTGGGACATTCCTTACTTAAACCATCATGCTTGTTGTGAGAAGCTCTGGTTTGTGAGTAGCATATACCCAAACCTGCCCCAAATGGGACAAAAAATTTAGCATGACATGTTGATGCCGCTGTATGATAGCATGCCAAGTTTCATGAATTTCAGACGAGTTTTGGATTTACTAGAATTTAAAAACCAGGCATCTCAATGTTTTGCCGGCAATCAACGGTGCCCTGGTGTTTGAAATTCATTCCCATTTATTGCATGGGACCTAAGCATGCACCCAAGGACACAGATTTGATTTTTCAACCAATTTATATGCACTGGAGGATGTGCATGTAGTTCAAATTTGAATTATGCACATAAATGCATTAAAAACTCAATTAATGCATAAAAATGTCCAAACGAACCCCGAAAAATTACAAAAATTGACACAACACTCCTGCTGTTCTATGTTGACATGAGAAAAATTTTGAAAGCAATAAGAGGCAATGGATATCGTTTCATCCCCAAAGGTGGGACGTTCCCTACCGAAACCATGAGGCTTGTTGTGAGAAGCTCTGGTTTGTGAGAAGCATGTACCCAAACTGCCCCAAATGGGACAAATTTTTACCACAGCATGTTGATGCCGCTCCATGATAGCATGCCAAGTTTCATGAATTTCAGACGAGTTTTGGATTTACTAGAATTTAAAAACCAGGCATCTCAATGTTTTGCCGGCAATCAACGGTGCCCTGGTGTTTGAAATTCATTCCCATTTCTTGCATGGGACCTAGGCATGCACCCAAGGACACAGATTTGATTTTTCAACCAATTTATATGCACTGGAGCATGTGCATGTAGTTCAAATTTGAATTATGCACATAAATGCATTAAAAACTCATTTAATGCATAAAAATGTCCAAACGAACCCCGAAAAATTACAAAATTTGACACAACACTCCTGCTGTTCTATGTTGACATGAGAAAATTTTTGAAAGCAATAAGAGGCAATGGATATCGTTTCATCCCCAAAGGTGGGACGTTACCTACCGAAACCATCAGGCTTGTTGTGAGAAGCTCTGGTTTGTGAGAAGCATGTACCCAAACTGCCCCAAATGGGACAAATTTTTACCACAGCATGTTGATGCCGCTCCATGATAGCATGCCAAGTTTCATGAATTTCAGATGACTTTTGGATTTACTAGAATTTAAAAACCAGGCATCTCAATGTTTTGCCGGCAATCAACGGTGCCCCTGGTGTTTGAAATTCATTCCCATTTCTTGCATGGGACCTAGGCATGCACCCAAGGACACAGATTTGATTTTTCAACCAATTTATATGCACTGGAGCATGTGCATGTAGTTCAAATTTGAATTATGCACATAAATGCATTAAAAACTCATTTAATGCATAAAAATGTCCAAACGAACCCCGAAAAATCACAAAAATTGACACAACACTCCTGTTGTTCTATGTTGACACGAGAAAAATTTGAAAGCAATAAGAGGCAATGGATATCGTTCCGTCCCCAAAGGTGGGACGTTCCCTAATGAAACCATCATGCTTGTTGTGAGAAGCTTAGACCCAAACCTGCCCCAAATGGGACATTTTACCACGCCATGTTGATGCCGCTCCATGATAGCATGCCAAGTTTCATGAATTTCAGACGAGTTTTGGATTTACTAGAATTTAAAAACCAGGCATCTCAACGTTTTGCCGGCAATCAACAGTGCGCTGGTGTTTGAATTTCATTCCCATCTCTTGCATGGGACCTAGAAATTCACCCAAGGACACACATGTGATTTTTCAACCAACTTTAGTGCACTTGAGCATGTGCTTGTAGTTCAAATTTGAATTATGCACATAAAATTCCTAGAAAACCCAGTTAATGTATAGAAAAGGCCAAACGAACCCCGAAAAATTCCAAGATTAAACACAACACTCCTGTTTTTCTATGTTGACACTAGAAATTTTTTGAAAGCAATAAGAGGCAACGGATATCGTCCCGTCCCCAAAGGTGGTACGTTCCCTACCGAAACCATCATGCTTGTTGTGAGAAGCTCTGGTTTGTGAGAAGCTTATACCCAAACCTGCTCCAAATGGGACAAATTTTTTACCACGGCATGTTGATGCCACTCCATGATAGCATGCCAAGTTTCATGAATTTCAGACGAGTTTTGGATTTACTAGAATTTAAAGACCATGCATCTCAACGTTTTGCCGGCAATCAACAGTGCCATGTTGTTTGAATTTCATTCCCATCTCTTGCATGGGACCTAGAAATTCACCCAAAGACACACATGTGATTTTTCAACCAACTTTGGTGCACTAGAGCATGTGCTTGTAGTTCAAATTTGAATTATGCACATAAAATGCCTAGAAAACCCAGTTAATGTATAAAAAGGCCAAACGAACCCCAAAAAATTCATTCCCATTTCTTGCATGGGACCTAAGCATGCACTGAAGGACACAAATTTAATTTTTCAACCAATTTATATGCACCGGAGCATGTGCATGTAGTTTAATTTTGAATTGTGCACCTGAAATGGCTAGAAAACCAGTTTAATGTATAAAATGTCGAAACGAACCCTGAATAATTCCAATTCTTTTACGAAAAACATATAGTTGCATGTTCACTGCAGATAAAAGGTCTAGCAATTCAAACGGCGTCCATTGCCGCTGTGACCCCATTTTGTAAGTCAAATCAAGTAGATCCCACACAGTTTATTATCACCAACCGTGTGAGATGTAGTACAAAATATCTTGGAGCACCGTCGGTGTATAGTACGCCTATGGCTTACGTGAGAAGGTGCGTCGACTACAGTCCACAGCCGACGTGTCAAGCACACTAGCTCGCTCCCCAAAAACTCCCGCATCTACATCCCTCGCAATCTCAAAAATATTACTGCCTCGTAATCTCGAAAATATCTACCGCTTGGAAGGTTTTAATGTTTGATAGCACACGGTTATTATGTGTGGACCATGTGCGATGTCTGTTACTCCCGCTCTGCTTCAGTCCCTTGATTCAAAATTTTAGTAGCCCCGGCATTTTACTCCCGCCTCTGCATCCCTTGCAATCTCAAAAATATCTGCTCGCCATTGATCCAAATTTTCAGTAGCCCCGCCTTGTTATTCCCGCCTAGTAAAATTTTCAGTTGCCGCAGTATTTCCTCAAACACAACCTTGCCCCCCGCTCCCCTCCACACACAGCCCAGAACCTCCGCTCATAGAGACACACACAACCCTCGAAACCATTGGTAGGTCGCCGCCATCACCGGCACCTCCATCCTCAACCTCTGCCTGTGTGCTGGGGAGCTCGAAGAGCCAATGGCCAAAAGGAGGTTTATCGCGGACTTTTCGCCCGACGCCGGCGAGGTGGCCGCCGAGGTGTCCCCGTCATCCTCCGCGGGCCCGATCCGCCCGCCGCCGTGCCCCTATGCCGGTTCGAGGACTTCCCCGTCCTCCCTTGGACCCGGCAGCCGACGAAGTCCTATCTCGCGATCCGGCAGCGACAGTGGGGAGGTGGGTCGCCGAGATTACAAATCAAGAGACCCACACCCGCCGGTGGCTCGGTAGCTTCCACACGGTCGAGCTCGCGGCCATGGAGTACGACCGCTGGGAGGTCTGCAACCACGGTGTGGCGGCTATGCTCAATTTCCCCTTTGGCACACGTTTGGTCGACCTCGTTCCACCGGAGCTAGGCGTGGTGAGCTCGGCTATGGCGCTGGAGGACCGCGAGGCGTGGGAGCGCCTCGAGGCCGAGGCCGCTGACGAGGCCTACATGCAAGAGCTCCGCCAGCAGCACCCAGAGCTCATGGAGGTGGAGCGGGCGATCTTTACCGGTGCGGAAGGCAGCGAGGTTATCGCGGTCTCCTCTGATGATGAGGTCGAAGGCGGCGAGGATGGCGGCATGGAGGGTGGCGAGGTTATCGCGCTCTCCTCCGATGACGAGGTCGAAGGTGATGGCGACAGCGGCGAGGAGGGTGTCGAGGTGGGCCTCGAGGACGAGGAGATCGACGTCGACGAGTGGAGGAGTGCCTTCCCCAATGACCCCGACAACGGTACCGGCCCTGACCCGGCTCGTGGCACACCGTACATGACAAGGAAGGATTGACTCGACCTCTACTTCCACCGAAATTAGTTTACCTTAGTTTAAATTTATGTTTTATGCTCGGTTATGCAAAACTATCTATGTTCATGTTTGAAGGCATGCTACTTTCAGTTGAACCTGCTTTGAACTTGATCAAATTGAAGTTTACAACCTTAAGTTTAGGGGATCGACTAGAAAGGCCAAAAATTACTGGAGTATATATATATTCACTAAGGTTTTTAGTCCTTTAACTTTTTAAGGATCGCCTAGATATGTCCTTATGACTTGTTTATTTCAGTTCTTCACAATGTGATGCTCTATATGTGCAACTATTTGCCGTGCAATTCAATTTCATTAATAACAGTTTCAACAATACCACTATGAATTATGATATTTGGTTGCTGTTAAGGATATTGCAGTTAACATGCCTTTTCGTTTTTCAATTGTTGTTTAGCAACATGCATTGTACTGAATGACCAAATATACAATCCCAGGCTACATAGCAACAAGGAAGAGTGTTACCTTAATGTTCTGATGATGTCTAGATATACATGTAATAAAATCTTATATAATGGGATGGATGGAGTGTTGTACTACATCATTTTTCAATTGTTGTTTAGCTTCTAATATTAACTTGGTGCTTTTAGGTACAAATATCATTGCCAAAGATCCACACTTCGACCCTTTCTGCGTATGGGGCAATGAGATATTCATGAACCAGTATCAAGTGAGGAAACTGATAAAGATTGTTATTAAAATGGGTCAAAAGATGTCAATCAAACTATTTGTTTACACTTTATGCAAGACAACAGTGAACTGTAGGATGGTAAGTAAGAACCCTGTAGCCTTCTTTTTACTGCCCGTAATGAGTTGTGTTAGATGACAATATCTGGATCTTTTTTCTTTTGAAGAGGATCTTGAAGCAGTTTACTCAAGATTACCTCTCAAACTACATGATTGGCGGTCGGCCATCACAAGGGGTTGGACTAGAGTCTTGCATGCTTTCTGCATCCAGGAGAGCACAATAGGGCCATTCCGCTTCACCTTGTTCACCAACCAGAATGTCTGTCGCCTCTTTCTTTACCATCTGTAATAGTACAAGTATAGAACCCTGATTCATCATTCTTTATTTGGTGCTTATGTAATTCTTAAACATATGTACCTGTGAATCAAATAATGCATTTCTTGTGTGAACCTGATGGATATGAATAAAGCTATAGCCTACTTTCAAGTTTAAATTAGGTACAATTTTAAATAGCAGCAATTAAATTAGGGCAAAATTACGTTGTGCAGGTCATTACGGCTCACACGATTGGTAAAACACAAACGTTTGCGATATATACCATAATTCGAGATGGTTCACCGAGAGGAAACGTGTGTAATCATGCACACAGTTGCCATTTGCAAAGTGTGTGTGATGTCAGACACTATCACATACGGTTTGGGGAAACTAAATGTGTGTGATTGTCTACCTATCATACACGGTTTATAATCCTGAACTGTTTGTGATGTGCCAGGCATCATAAAACTCCCGTTCCTGGAATCTGCCTGGAAAGCTCCCATGCCTGGAATATGCCTGGTTTTAGGTAAAACCACAAAACTCCGACTGTGATGGCAATGCGAGCACAAACGAGTAGCAAGGATAAAGCGTTTGGGATATTCGAGATATCGGTAATGGTTATATAGGGACAACAGTATGGATCAAGGCTCCCTATCCCTGACGGTTTTTGGGTCGTGTGGGAAGGACCCCCCCTATCGCCCACACTCACTTGGCGACGGTTCCAAATGCCGCCCCGGAAAGGGGTTAAAAACCGTTTGTATAGCACCGATGTGCACCAGTGTAAGGCAAGCGCAGGATAGGAGGATGGAATATATACAAAAAAAGACAGCATTGCATATTCGCACGTACGATAGGAGGATGCAATATGTATGAAAAACAGTAAGCTAAAGGCATTTCAACAAAATTAGAAGAAATGAAAGCTAGGCACCATATGAACATGCAACCAATATCACTCTATCAGGTAAAAAGTGTCTCGTCATAAGTGCCATTTCAAGAAATTAGAAGCAGTACAAGCTAGAAGACAATGCAAGATGCAACCTACATCGCACTCCCAAGTTAAATGTGTCTTATGGGTAAGTGATTGTTGCAGGTATAAGTTGTAAGCTACACGGATGCAATTCAACAAAATCAGAAGCAATACAAACTAGACATCATACATAACACGCGACCACATATACCAATTCCAAGTTAGAGCAAGCACCTGTGATGGTGGAGTAGGGCGATGTGCTCATCATCTACACAACTATGTTGACTGTCCAGCCTTGTGTTGTCTTGCGTATCTTCTTGGGAGGATGGCAGAGTAGAATCTGTAGAGACCCTCTGTTTGAGTTGCTCCGAAGGACCACCATCATCCACTACCGTACTAATTTCCTTCAGCTGTATTGATTTTGCAATGTGAAGTCAACCCGATAAGAAAAAGGAATAAAATTTGCTCTTCAGAACTCATTCATGCATGATACTGATGAACACTACTCGGATGAAAGGCAAACACATGATACGAGAATGGAATATGTACGAAAAACAGGACGGCGTGACATATTTGCACCTATGATGTGGTAAATAAGCAGAATGCATTTCAACAAATTAGAAGCACTTCAAGCTAGACACCATATGAAAGATGCAACCAATATCACTCTGCCAAGTTCAAACTGTCTAGTGTTTCAACAAACTAGCTGACACCCCGCGCGTTGCTGCGGGACTTTTAGCTTAAATGAGTATATGCGAAGAAAACCATAGCTGGGATAAATGAAAAGGAAATATAGCATCAATTAAAGAATGAATGAAATATATATGCGAACAAAACCATATATTTGAAATGTTGGAAAAATACATTTTGGTACAAACATGAAGAAATTACTATATAGAGCATTGAAATAATTCCACTGTACTCGGATGTCTTACACTGACTTCTAAATAGGCATTTGTTCACCTACATGCAAATTTCAAATTCGCTACTTGATCTTGAGCACTGGAAAAATAAATTGGACATAATCACAAACTATGGCCATAAGATAGTAAGGATGCAGCTTATATATGTTCCAAATATCCAAATGCTTCATGAATAACATATGTCTATATATCTCTTAAAATTCCTAAGGAAGCAGTAGTGAAGCAAACAAAACTAAAAACAGGACAAAAATGTTATGGCACGAGAACAGTTTCTGGAACACTCATAGCTGTAGGCTATCCCTTGTCTGCCAAATTCCATCTAAGAAGAATTTATATTTCTTACTTCGAGCAAAGCAATAATTAGAAATTATAATCAACAAATGATGTTCTGAGATATGTATTAGCACTAATCAGATGAACCATGCAGCTAGGTAATCTACATTTTTCATGACAACATGCAGCCAACACTTAGGCTTACATGACTTGAAAGTGAAACATACTAATTTTTTACTTACCTGGGTTATCCTTTGCATTCTTGGTTCCTTGAAGAAACTAAAATAAAGAGTGAACTCCAGAGAAAATAACCACAAACAGTTGGTGAATGAACTCTTCATATTTACTCCAAATATTTTGATTCATAGCCACTCCATCATGATTGACAATGGTTAGAGGCTACAAGATCACTTGGTAAAGCTGAGGCATTACGGGGAGACGACATATGCTTGGACAACTGAAAGTACCTTTTCTCACCAAAAAAGAAAACGGAAGTACTTTAAGCATGAATTTTGTACTGTGTCTCATAGAGATAGGGAAACAATGTGTAGTGCTCAATAATTGGTTGGGTGTAATCTTTTTTCTTCTTCTTTTAGTACCCTGCATGTCAAAATAAATTATGGAAATCCAACCCTCCAAGTACCATCACAATCTATTCTTTGATGTTCTGTGTAGGAAAACAGATTACACAATTTGACAACAATCCAAAAGAACAACCATTAAACATGCATCATTGGAATGGAAAACAACACGACCATCATTTATCTATGAATATAAATATGAACATCTTGGCAAAAACTAATCGGTGAATTATGCAGGATAAACAGACAATAAAATAGCAAGATAGTAGACTACGATTGGGAATGGATCAATGGAGGAAAGGAAGAATCTGGTAGAAATCAAATGCCACAAAAACTAACCTGGTATACCAGCTCTTGATGGGGACTTGAAATTTCATACAATACTATACTTAGCGGAAACAAACATGCAGGTCCAAAAATCAACAACACAGTGAGGTGCTCGGCACTGTTGAAGGTGGAAGTGGAATAATATTTGGCATTACAATCAGATTGTCGGTGTACAAAAGTAGGGGTCCCTTTTCGTACCCCTTTACTTGTGCGCAGGTAGTTGCAGCCCCATGCCCCTGGCCATGCTTGGCGGGGCAGAGGAATCAAAGGCACAAGACGACCAGACCAACGCCAAGACGGAAACACAAAGAGTAGAAGGGCGAGATGGACTCCCCTAGCAAGGCCCTTGCCAAGGCGGCCTCCACAGCCCCGGCAAGAACCTTGCCGGGGCAACTCGCCCAATGCCAGAAGGGCTGCCACCCTTGAGCCTGAGAGTTCCGACGCCTTCAACCACACTGGAACCAAAGCTCGGGAGATGCCTCCGTGGTAGCATGCAGATCTTTGTGAAGACCAAGAGCATACAAGACTAATAAATAACCAGAAGACGAAGATCCTCGGCAAGATCCTTGCCAAGGATATCCACGAGACCCCCGGCAAGCCCCTTGCCGGGACGACCACGATGCCACGACAAGACCCTTGCCGGGGCCCCGACAAGATTCTTGCCGAAGACATCCGCGGGGCCGCAGCCAGGCCCACATCTGCCAAAGCTCCGCCACCGTTCCCACGCAGCTGCCAGCCCACCAACTAGGCGAACACCTGCGTGGCGATGTGCGGCCTCTAGGCCAACTCAGCAAGCACCTGCGTGGTGGCATGCAGATCTTTGTGAAGGCTCTGCCACCGCACCAACTCGGCAGCCAGCCAGCCAGCGTGGCACTACGCGCCTCGTCAGTTCGGACGCGCGTCGAAACCAAGTGAGGCGGCGACAGCTGGGACGAGCTTCCTTGCCATCCCCGATAAAGAAAGAAGGGCATGTCGATAGCGTATTAAATGCATTTGTCCTATGATGCCAGAGGATAGACTCGACCACTGTATAGCTTTCCACCTCCCGTGTGCCACTATGTCAGCCCCTTTGTCTATAAAAGGAGGCCCGCGGCGTACTGGGAGAGGATTTTGACTTTTTGGACCCTGCATGCCTTGTAGCTAGTCCAAGAACACCAGATAAACAGAAACCTACAATAGTAGGGTATTACGCGTCACTTGCAGCCTGAACCTGGATAATCCCCCCCCCCACGTTGATCTCTCAATCTCGCTCTTTCCACAGCCCCGCGCCTGCCAACCGTAGCAAAAGGGATTCGTCGTGATCCCGTAGGTGTCGTTTCCCCCGACATGTTTGGCTCGCCAGGTAGGGGGCACAAGCCGTGGAAATCTAGTTTTGGAGCCGACGCAACGACTCTTTCATGAGGTTGGCTCGAAGGGAGAGGGCGTCGTTGATCAACTGCCATCTGGTGTCGTCTGCAGCCTCGACAGCCATCCGTGTGGCCCCGAAAAGATAAGTCATGCAATTTTTTTGGCTAATTTCATTTATATAAGTCTGTCCTCCCTGAAAAGATCTCATTCCTTGTACGGAAAACCTGCACACAATGGGACCCTTCCGCTATTGGCAACGCCCTTTTCTCTGTCTCGAGTCTGCTCGACAGTTCATGCGGTCGCGCTAAGAACGGCAAGGTGGCCTACCCGCTACCAACTGCACTTTTGTCCTGTTTCGAGTCCGCTCGACAGTTCAAGCGACCGCGCTGGCAGTGGCAAGGTGGCTTGCCCGGCAGCAAGCGCCCTTCCGGCAGGGTGCTAAGGATCCGTCCTCAAAGCACCACGGCATGGGTTTACGCGCCGACAGCCTTATCTCAACAAGCGTAGGGTGCAAACATACAAAGAAAGATCTAACGGGAAGATAGCATGCATGATATTGAAGTACTGCAGAGTTATGTTACATCAAATAATCATTGCGGTTCTAACTTAAGATAAGATTGTCTTGGTCTTGAACTCGCAGGGGCGACAAGAAACATGGTGCCTAGTCCCGGCGCAGGCCTTCCACCCTCTCAACTCCATCGACGCAGTCGATGATGGGCTTGACACGCTCCTTGAGCACCGCGAGGTCCGTCCCTCCGGCAAGCTCTCCAGTGCGTCGGTGAAGTTGACGGTGGGGTTCCAAAATGCCACCTTGGTGAGCACCTTGGTCAAGGCGCCCCGACAGAGCCTCCGGGACTCGTTGGCCAGATAAGATGCCCGGTTGGAGCGGACCTGCTCCAGGGCCTCAAGAACGCCCTCGAAGAACAGGGTCACCTTGGCATTAGGGCTCGCACCCGCCTCAGGGGAATACCTGAATCTCAACATGCCCATGGCGGCCAGCTGCATGGTGAGCCTCTCCGCGACGCCGACGAGGCGGCTGATCCAGAGGTTTTCGCCCTTCACGTAATCCTTGCGTGGTTGGCGGCATCATTCCTCCGCAGCTGCTTCTCGTCCTCCAGGGCCTTGGTCAGGGTCTCTTCCCGGGCCCTGACCTCCAAAAGCGTCCCCTCAAGACCCTCCAGCTTCAGTTCTTTGATGGAGTAGTTGGCCTTGGAGAGCAGCCCGGCCTTGCCGAGGATTGCGGCCTGCGCCTCCACCAAAGCACCGTTGAGCGTGTCCTTCTCCTTCGCCAGCCCCAGTACCTGTTCCTTCAGCCCATCCCGCTCCACCTCCAGCTCCTTCACCTTGTCGGAATGGACCTGTGCCTGAGCATTGAGTGCCTCCTTGTGCCTCTGCTCCAGCTCCTGGGTCCGCTGCATGGCAAGCTTCTTGGCCTCGTCATCCTTGCCGCGGAGGGTGGCGGCGAGCGCCTACTCATGAGTGGCATGGTCCTCCTCCTGGGAGTTCAGCTCGGCCTGGTGCTGGTGCCGAGCGGCCTCGTCCTTGGTGGCCTGTTCCTTCGCCGCTTCCTGGGCTTTCTCGACATCGGCCTGCAGCAGGATAAGCTCATGTTTGCGCTCAGCCAGCAGATCCTGGGCAACCTTCAGTTCCCCGTGGGCCTGGCGGAACCAGGCCTGCTTCTCGGTGATGTGCCCCGCGAGATCCACCTCCGCCTTGTCCACTGCCGCCATCCTGGACTTTGCCTTGTCCAGGCGGGCACGGTGAAGCGCCTGGAGCTTATGGAAGTTGGCGCTCATGGCCCGAAGGAGCTGCTCCTCTTGGGAACCTCCGCCACCGGCGCTCGGTTCGTCAACAACATCAATCCCGGCGGTGGCGAGCACCTCGTCATCGAACACCTCCCCCTCGGTGGGCGCCCTGGTGCTCTCCGTCCCTGGGAGGTGGACGAACAGGTCGTCGCTCACCTTCAGGTACTTACCCGAGCCAAAGGCATCGGAGGAGGAAGGTTGGTCGTCAACCACCCCCTCCCCGATAGGCCCCGTGCCGGCCTCCTCGGCAGTGGCCCTGCAGGCCTCCCCGGCAGGCCCCATGGCGGCCTCTTCGGCGGCAGTCTTGGCGGCCTCCTCGACGGCGATCTTGTCCACCTCGACCTCATCGTCCATGGAGATCTCCTCGATGACGATATCGATGTTCTCCTGGTCCGCCGAGGAAGAGCCTAGATGCCAAGAAGTAGAATGAGGCAGAGCCGAGATCAAAGTTCGAAAAAAGAAGAAGGGACAGGGACGAGAAGCAAGCAAACTCACCAGCACCGGGCTGGGAAAAGTGGCGCCCTCCCCGCCAAAATTCATTGCCGGGGTAGGACCACCGGCACCCAAGTTCGTCTCCTCCTCCTCCATAGGCGTGGGCTCGGTGGTGGATGCCCTTGCCGGGGACGCCCCTCGGGGCGGCGTAGTCGAGGGGAGCGGTGTGTTGGGGGTGGCCCTCAGTAGCTCCTCCTGCTGCCATTCTTCTCCTACAAACCCGGCAAGATCAGCGTCAAAGATTCACACCCCAAAGTTCATCAATGGAGGAGTACGTGATGAGCTTAAGCTGGGGACTGAAGTGGGGGCTACGCCGGGGGCTGCTTTCCAGGCTGCTATCCACCAGTAACGGCGTATGCGAAGTACCCGCCGGGGGCTTGTTGCCCATCGAGGCCTTGGCCCTCTTCGCCACCCTCTGGGCCAGCGTCTCCTTGTCCTTGTGAAGATAACACCAAATCAAAGAAGGATAACATTGGAGTGACGTCAGAAGGAGATGTGGGGGGGGGGGGCAAAATACTTACTCTTCCTCCACCTCCTCCTCCACTAGCTTCCTCTTCCTCGCCGGGCTGAAAGATCCGAGGTCAAACTCGGCCTCCAAGGTGCTGCCCGAAGGGGAAGGAGATGGGGTCCGGTACTGCTTGGACGAGGAGGAAGCAGTCGGCTTCCTCTTCGCCACCGTGGCCTTCGTCGGTGCCGCGACCTTCATCGCCCTTGTCTCGCGCATGAGCTGCTCCTGGGGCGACTGCTGCTGTGTGATCCTGCCGGGCCGGACCGGCTCAATAGAGCTGGCCCGCCTCAGAATGCGCTGCCTCCCCGCGACCGGGGGGTCGTTCACCTCGACCTCCTCTACGGATGACTCGTCGCCCGCATCTTCAACAAGGGGGGCCTCGGCGTTGGCGCCGCTAGCCTCCCCAGCAGACTCCGCCGACTGGGCGAGCTCCCTCTCCTCCATGGCCGCGTCGGCCTCGTCCTCCATGCCGCCAACGTTGTCAGCCTCCCTGGCAAGCGCCGCCTCCGCCGCCCTGGCGGCGATGTAGTCCAGCTCCACTTGGGTGGTGTCCTGGATGAGCAGCGGCTCATCACGGACGTAAGCCTCCGACAAAGTGTCGAAGAACTCCTGCACATTCTCCGCAGGCGGCTCGGCCCAGGACGGGTCAAGGCCATGTGCGTTGAAGTCCGGCATCATGGCGATGAGGGTGGACTGGTGAGAGTTGTTGCTCAGCGGGACCACTCCCGCCGGCAACCCAAACAGGGGCCCCTTGACGTCCTTGTCGGCCTTTGCGGCCTTGCCGCTCCTCTCCGCCCTGCCGTCGCTGTCCACGTCGAGCTGGAAGAGCCTTTGACAGAAATGGGCATGCCCCATCACCGTGAAGTTATGCTTCAGGCCAGGGCGGAGCCTCATGAAGTCGGCTGCATTCCTGAAGTCCCAGGCCGGCCTCCCCTTGTTGTGTAGCGGGGCGATTCGGCGATGGATGAAGTCCGCCCCAATCATCTCGAGGGTGAGCCCGGCCGTGGTGAGGCGATGAATCCTGGTGGTGGCGATCAAGAGCTTCTTGTCGTTGACGTCGAGGTCGTTCCAGTCTTGACGGCGGGTCGGCGGGCTCTGACGGACCCGGCAGAACTCCGGCTGGTTCTTCTCCTCGACACCACCGGCCCCACCACTCCTCCCACCTCTCCTTCTGGGCACCCTCCGGGTATGTGCCTTTCTCCTGGGTCCTCGGGATCCAGGCGATGCTCCCAGAGATGGCGCCCCCTGGTTGGATGCGAGGGTAGACGTAGTGGCGGAAGAGCGTCGTGCTGGGGAGCACCCCGGCAAAGCCCTCGCAGAGGTGGGAAAAGAGAGCCAGGCACGCCACTGTTGGAGATATGCCCTAGAGGCAATCATGTATGATTATTTCCTATGTGTTTATGAATAAAGATAGTCCTTGGACATTATCAATGATGTGTATCAGCAAGTATGTGACTTGTTTGTGGGACTATGCATTGTATGATGACTGTCCTAAAAGGTCCCTAGTCGAAAGGGCTGTGTGGACGCGCAGCCGACTAGACTGGCATATGACACGGTCGATGGCTTGATCTCACTAGCAATGGAGCATTGGATGCTAACCGGATAATATGGACTTGGAAAGGTCTGGTCGGATTCGACATAGTCGGATCCGAGTCGAGATAAGGTCCGAGTCGGACAGACCCAACTATGAGACGCAGAGATATGTCATCTGTGAGTCTCTAGTACAACATATCGCTCTATGTCCTAAGACCTGAGCCGACGCATGTACTGGATGGTGATAGACTTGCTTTTGGCCGACCAAACGCTACTCCGTGACTGGGTAGTTACAAAGGTAGGTTTCGGCTTTTGTCCAGTCCCATGCTGCGAGACATGGTCGAGCAAGACGGGATTTGCCCCTCCGATCAGGAGAGATATACTCTGGGGCCCTCGTGTGATCCGACTAGGATAAGCATGGCCATGCGATAAGGATTATGAGATAATCCGGTTTGTGGTCCGTATCACTGGAACGAGAAAGAGGTCGGGCTAGCACAAGGATGACAGCCTCGCCTTGAGCCCGACAACATATATCGTGTGGCAAAGGGAATAGAAGTGTGACACGTTGTACATGTTTGCCTAGCCAGCTTCATAGCCTACTTGGTGGTCGGCACGCCTTGCTAGAGGCCGCTACCTACCGTGCAAGTCGGAGGTGATCCGAACTGTGACCAAGCCGACTTGAACCTAAGGGGTCACGCGCTTAAGGGAAGGAACCGACGAGGTCGGTTCATAGGACACTGGTCGGATGTGATCCGAACTGGACTAGGAACGTGAGCGAGTAGACTTTGGGCTTTAGGGTCCATGCAAGGCCCAAGTGTTGAGCCTGCGATGGACGCCTATATAAAGTGGAGGTGCGGCACACTCATGCGGTTAATCGCTTCGGTGCTGTGACTAGGGTTTGCATATGTTGCGAATAGCCACTTCCACTCGCCGCCGAATGTGTGATCGGACCTAGCAGTCCGCCGCAAGGTGTTCCTCCTGCACGCGCGGATACCGTTAGGGGCGGTGCACTTGCGCTGCTCCGGCGAACTTGTACGTGGGATCGGACGACCGGCTGTTCGAGGGAAATCGGACGAGGAGGAGACGATCCACGCGGACGCGCTGCCCCAACTCTTCTTCCGCTGCATGGCACTGCACGTCTAGTGGCAACGAACTGTGATCCATCTCCCGTAGCATGTTCCTGGATGTTCTGCGCGTAGGAAAATTTTAATTTGCAGTCGACGCACCCTACCGTAGATCCCAACAGTGGTATCAGAGCCTCTGTTATAGGATTTGGTTTCAGATCGTATGCATATTAGATATGTGGAGGTGGCAGATGAGATCTATTGTCGTTGATAAGATCAGCTATGTGCACGGTTGATGTGATCAACTGCACATGGGGATCGTTGAGGCTTTGTTTTCTGTAAATCAGGATCGATGAGGTCATGACACGATCTACCCCTACCGGTCGGTTATCCGCCATCGGGGTTAATAGTGAAACATAAATCCAAATCGGATTCGCGATGATCGATAAGATCGGTCAGATAAGAGAATTCGGCGTGATCGGAGTTTAGATGGGACCGCTGTGTGCGTAGCGCCGTGTATTTCGTACCCGGCACATAAACCGGTAGAATGTGATTCTATGCATAACTTTGTTTTGCAGGTTTGATGTGAATATTGTGGCTCATGTGTATGTGATTCATGTGTGTAATTTATACGTGGCCTGCGTGTCATGTTTGTCAGCCGGCAGGAGCCAAAGTGATGTCATTATATTGTTTAACAACCTGCGTGTCGACTTGTGACTCTATGTAAATTCATTACTAGTTGTAGTAGTTGGATAACAGAGATCAGGTTGGCGGCTTGGCGTCCCGGCGTGACAAACAAGATGGAGTTCGTAGATGGTCATCGGAGTCGGAGCCAACCTGGAAGAACGTCCATGAAGGAGACATACTATCTCACAATATGTGTTATATTTGTGATTGTTATGCTTCTTTGTTTCTATGCATGTTAGAATGATAGAATGATCCCTCATGAATATCAAGCGAATTGACATCCCCGATGTTGCACATTGGCACGTCAAGTACATCTACTAGTGGGCTCATAAAATTGGGGTGCTGCTGGATGTCCTTGAACTGAAGGGTTCGTGTCGGACACGGACATGCACTGCATCAGGTTAACTTGACAGGCCTATCAAAATGGTTTTGGGCCTTGTGGCAAAGAAGGTTGGGAGCCAGGGTATGAGATACCTTCCCGACCGGCAGGAGTCGTATAGAGATACGATTAGCAAGGAGTTGCTTACCGGATAGGTATGTTGGCTAGCAGTGATGCTAAAGCTCACTAGTCGCATGCGCTAATCGGATCCTGAATCACTGAGAGTTTGCGGAGGGATGCTGACTTCAGTGGGAGTATTTTTGTTTAGGCTAGAATTACTCTACATAAACACATTGCTTAGTGATTGCATATTTTCTGTTGTAGATCAACTGGCACCACCTGCTCAACCCAACTTTGCATTGAAATCAATTCTGGAAAAGGATAAACTGAATGGAACAAACTTTACCACCTGGTATGGAAATCTGAAAATTGTTCTCCAGCATGATAAAAAGGAACATGTTCTAGAGGTTCCACTTCCAGAAGAACCTGCCGATAATGCTAATGCCACAACTAAGAATGCCTACCAGAAACTCGTTGATGGATCAATGGAGATCAGTTGTCTGATGCTGGCTTGTATGGAGCCCGATTTGCAACAGCATTTCAAAAATGTTGAGGCTTACGATATGATCAAGAGTCTCAAGAGCATGTTTCAGACATAGGCTAGGACTGAAAGGTTCAACGTCTGGCGATCCTTGATGGATTGCAAGCTGAAGGAAGGTGATCCACTGAGCCCACATCTGATCAAGATGATCGGATATGTGCAAGCTTTGGACGTTTGGGCTTGCCGCTCTTGGATGAGCTGGCTACTGATGCTGTTCTGGGTTCTCTTCCACCCAGCTATGGGACGTTCATCTCGAACTATCATATGCATGGCATGGATAAGAAGCTCACTGAATTGCATGGGATGCTCAAAGTGGCAGAGCAGGATATTAAGAAAGGCACGCATCAAGTGTTGATGGTGCAGAAATCGGCTAAGTTCAAGAAAAGTTGGTCCAAGAAAAAGGCTAAGGGAAAGGGTACGGAGACGGTAACCTCCGCCGCTGCGGCGAAGTCTGGACCGGACTCAAAGACCATTTGCTATCACTGCAAGGAGACCGGTCACTGGAAGAGGAACTATAGCAAGTGGCTTACAGAGCATGGCAAGAAGGCCGGAAATGCTTCTTCAGGCAAAGGTACACTTGTTGCATATGTTATAGACATTTACCTTGCTGACATACCTAGTAGCTCTTGGGTATTTGATACCGGATCGATTGTTCATATTTGCAACTCGATACAGGGGCTGGTAAGAACTAGGCGTGTGGCACAAGGGGAGATTGACATCAGGGTCGGCAACAAAGCAAGAGTTGCTGCGTTGGAGGTCGGCATGATGCAACTCCAGCTTCCTTCCGGATTCATTATGGAATTGAATAATTGTTACTACATTCCTGCACTTAGTCGGAACATTATTTCTGCCTCATGTTTGATGAGTCAAGGTTATGAATTCAATTTAAAGGACAATGGTTGTTCGATATTTTTGAATGGTATGTTCCACGGCTATGCACCAATTGTTGATGGGCTATTTATATTGAATCTAGAACAGGAACTGGTCTATAACGTGAATGTCAAGAGGCATAAGCCTAATGAGATAAATCTGACATACTTCTGGCATTGCCAGCTTGGACACATTAGTCTGAAACGCATGAAGAATCTCCATGATGATGGGCTCCTAACTTCGTCCGACTCCAGGTCGTTCGAGACATGTGAATCAAGCTTTCTCGGCAAGATGACTAAGTCTCCTTTCGCAAAGAGTTGCGAGAGGGCGTCCGAGCTGTTGGAGCTTATACACAGTGATGTGTGTGGTCCAATGAGCACAACTGCCAGAGGTGGCTATCAGTACTTCGTGACTTTTATCGACGACTTGAGTAGATATGGATATATCTATTTGATGAGGCACAAGTCGGAGACTTTTGAAAAGTTCAAAGAGTTTCAGAACGAGGTTGAGAATCATCTCGGCAAGACTATAAAGCTTCTGCGATCTGATCGTGGAGGTGAGTACATGAGCCAGGAGTTTGATGATCATCTGAAAAGTCGAGGTATAGTACCTCAGCTCACACCTCCGGGTACGCCATAGAGAAACGGCGTGTCGGAACGGAGGAATCGTACCTTGTTGGACATGGTTTGATCTATGATGAGAAAATCAGATTTACCCTTGTCATTCTGGGGATACGCTCTAGAAACTGCAGCTTTCACACTTAACAGGGTACCATCAAAATCCGTAGACAAGTCACCACATGAGATGTGGACTGGGAAGAGTCGCAGTTTGTCTTTTCTAAAGATTTGGGGTTGTGAAGCATTTGTCAAGCGACTTATGTCAGACAAGCTTACACCTAAATCGGATAAATGCATATTCGTGGGATATCGGAGGGAAACCTTGGGATATAGCTTCTACAACCGGGAAGAGAACAAAGTGTTTGTTGCTCGGAACGGGGTTTTCCTTGAGAAAGAGTTTCTCAGTCGGGAAGCCAGTGGGAGGACGGTTCGACTCGAAGAAATTCGAGGACCACTCGGGGACGGCTCGACTGGTGATGAGATCATACTGGAGTCAGTCAGGGAACCTATAGTGGAAGCAGCACCGGAACCACGGAGGTCGGAAAGATTGCGTAGAGTGCGTGATGTATTGTTGCTAGAAAGCGACGAGCTGACCACGTACACGGAAGCGATGGTGAGCCCAGATTCCGAGGCATGGCTGGAATCAAGTCTGAGACTTGGTTGATCCGCCACCTGGCGTAACAGCCATTGGTTGCAAATGGGTCTTTAAGAAGAGAACCGATGTGGATGGAAATGTTCAGATCCACAAAGCTTGGCTTGTCGCTAAAGGTTATGGACAAGTTCAAGGAATTGAGTACGACGAGACTTACTCACCGGTAGCGATGCTGAAGTGGGTGAGGATCGTACTAGCTATAGCTGCATATTTCGATTATGAGATATGGCAGATGGATGTTAAAACGGCTTTCCTTCACAGAAATTTAACCGGGGACGTGTATATGATACAACCCGAGGGTTTTGTCGATCCGACTAGCACTAGTAAGGTATGCAAGCTCAAGAGATCCATTTATGGGTTGAAGCAAGCATCTCGGAGTTGGAACATTCGTTTTGATGAGGTCCTCACTGGTCTCGGTTTCATCAAAAGCGAAGAGGACTCTTGTTTATACAAGAAGTTAAGTGGGAGCTCGATAGTGTTTTTGATCTTGTATGTGGATGACATATTGTTGATCGGGAACAATGTTTCGATGCTAAACTCGGTCAAGGAATCATTGAATGGAAAGTTTTCGATGAAGGGCCTTGGTGAGGTAGTCTATATTTTAGGCATTAAGATTTATAGAGATAGATCGAGGAGGCTGCTCGGCTTAAGCCAGAGCACGTACATAGGTAAAGTGTTGAAGCGGTTCAACATGAGTGAGGCGAAGAAAGGGTTCTTGCCGCTCTCACATGGTATAAGGCTAAGCGAGACTCGGAGTCCTTCGACATCTGATGAGCAAAGCAGGATGAGTAGGATTTCGTATGCCTCGGCAGTCGGATCCATCATGTATGCCATGATATGAACAAGGCCTGATGTTGCTTTTGCAATAAGCCTAACAAGTAGATACCAGGCCAACCCAGGTGAGAGTCACTGGGCAACGGTAAAGACTATTTTGAAGTACCTGAAAAGGACTAAAGAGATGTTCCTAGTTTATGGAGGTGAGGAAAATCTCGTCGTAAGGGGTTACGTTGATGCTAGTTTCCAAACCGAGAGAGATGATTGTCGATCACAGTCCAGATTCGTACGCGTCCGAATGGAGGAGCAAAGTAATCGGATGAGTTCCAAGCAGCATACGGTGGCCGATTCTACCACAGAAGCCGAATACATTGCGGCTTGTGAAGCTCCAAAGGAAGGTGTTTAGATCCGGCATTTTCTGGATGATCTTGGTATTTTCCCAGCCTCGGTGAAACCATTGGACCTTTATTGTGATAATTCTGGTGCCATCACACAAGCCAAGGAGCCGAGGAATCACCACAAGGCCAGACACATAGATCGGAAATATCACCTGATACGAAAGATCGTAAAGAATGGTGATGTAGGGTTATGCAAGATTCACATGGATGCAAATGTTGCAGATCCGTTGACTAAGCCGCTTCCACAACCCAAGCATGAGGGGCACGTTAGAGCTATGGGCATTCGATGTCATTTGATTGACTCTAGTGCAAGTGGGAGACTGTTGGAGATATGCCCTAGAGGCAATCATGTATGATGATATTTCCTATGTGTTTATGAATAAAGATAGTCCTTGGACATTATCAATGATGTGCATCAGCAAGTATGTGACTTGTTTTGTGGGACTATGCATTGTATGATGACTGTCCTAAAAGGTCCCTAGTCAAAAGGGTTGTGTGGATGCGCAGCTGACTAGACTGGCATATGACACGGTCGATGGCTTGGTCTCACTAGCCATGGAGCATTGGATGCTAACCGGATAATATGGACTTGAAAGGTCTGGTCGGATTCGACGTAGTCGGATCCGAAGTCGAGATAAGGTCTGAGTCGGACAGACCCAACTATGAGACGCAACGATATGTCATCTGTGAGTCTCTAGTACAACATACGTTCTATGTCCTAAGACCTGAGCTGACTCATGTACTCGGGATGGTGACAGACTTGCTTTGGGCTGACCAAACGCTACTCTGTGACTGGGTAGTTACAAAGGTAGGTTTCGGGTTTATCCAGTCCCATGCTGCGAGACATGGTCGAGCAAGATGGGATTTGCCCCTCCGATCAGGAGAGATATACTCTGGGCCCCTCGTGTGATCCGACCAGGATAAGCATGGCCATGCGGCAAGGATTATGAGATAATCTGGTTTGTGGTCGGTATCATTGGAACGAGAAAGAGGTCGGGCTAGCACAAGGATGATAGTCTCGCCTTGAGCCCGACAACATATATCGTGTGGAAAAGGGAACAGAAGTGTGACACATTGTACAGGTTCGCCTAACCAGCTTCATAGTCTACTTGGTGGTCGGCACGCCTTGCTAGAGGCCGCTACCAACCGTGCAGGTCGGAGGTGATCCGAACTGTGACCAAGCCGACTTGAACCTAAGGGGTCGCACGCTTAAGGGAAGGAACCTACGAGGTCGGTTCATAGGACACTGGTCGGATGTGATCCGAACTGGACTAGGAACGTGACCGAGTAGACTTTGGGCTTTAGGGTCTGTGCAAGTCCTAAGTGTTGAGCCTGCGATAGACGCCTATATAAAGTGGAGGTGCGGCACACTCATGCAGTTAATCGCTTCGGTGCTGCGACTAGGGTTTGCATATGTTGCAAAAGCCACCTCCACTCGGCGTCGACTGTGTCATCGGACCTAGCAGTCCGCCGCACGGTGTTCCTCCTGCATGCGCGAATACCGTTAGAGGCGGTGCACTTGCACTGCTCCGGCGAACTTGTACATGGGATCGGACGACCGGCTGTTCGAGGGAAATCGGACGAGGGGGAGACGATCCACGCGGACGCGCTGCCCCAACTCTTCTTCCGCTGCACGACACTGCGCGTCTAGTGGTAACGAACTGTGATCCAACTCCCGTAGCATGTTCCTGGATGTTCTGCGCGTAGGAAAATTTTAATTTGCAGTCGACGCACCCTACCATAGATCCCAACAGCCACGGCATTCTGCATGAGATCCAAGAGATGGAAGTTGTCGGTGTGCATGACGTCATTGAAGAATTCAGAGAAAGGGGCAGAGCCCGCAAGAGAAGAAATCGACGAAGAAAGGGTATCGATTTGGGCCCTCCTTGTTAAAATCGGCGGGGACGATGCACGTGGCAGGGTGCCCTGTCGTCTTCCTCCCCCACAGAGGCAAGAAGAGGTTCTTGAGGTGGACCGCATCGACCGTCGACGGGAAGTAGGCGAGCTGCATCCGCCCCACCACCGACTCACTCTCCGGCGCCTCCTTCTCCCCGACATCCTTGGACGCTCCCTTGCCCCTGCTGGTTTTGGGCGCCATGGCAGATGGAAGGGGGCGAAGGATCAAGAGCAATGGGGGCAGCGGCAGCAAGCAGAGGCAACTTCGAATCTTTCGCCTGAGGAAGGAGAGAGAAATGGCGGTTTCGAGATTGGAAGAGGCGCAGAGGGTAAATGAGCAGCACGCCTGCGGTTTTTCCCTTTTTTATGGGGAAGGCGCGGGCCGCCTCTTTACCATTTACTACGATGTGACGCATGAGGGCAACAACCGCCCCCCGCATAACCCCCACGTCACGCATGACCCCCACGTCGCGCATTCAATGCGGGTCGTGGGGAAGCGCAGCGAGCGAGGGAGTTACTATGGTAAAAAATCCGCCGCACGTGCGCTTGCGCACCGTTCTGGGCCTGGACCAATAACGCCCCACACTTATATGTGGCCCAGGCCCAAGGGCTCCTGTCGGTGTACGAAAGTAGGGGTCCCTTTTTGCACCCCTTTACTTGTGCGTGGGCAGTCGCAGCCCCACGCCCCTGGCCATGCATGGCGGGGCAGAGGAAGCAAAGGCACAAGACGACCAGACCAACGCTAAGCCGGAAACACAAAGAGCAGAAGGGCGAGATGGACTCCCCCGGCAAGGCCCTTGTCGGGGCGGCCTCCACAGCCCTGACAAGAACCATGCCGGGGCAACTCGCCCAACGCCAGCAAGGCTGCCACCCTTGAGCCCGAGAGTTCCGACGCCTTCAACCACACTGGAACCAAAGCTCGGGAGGCGCCGCCGTGGTGGCATGCAGATCTTTGTGAAGACTAAGAGCATACAAGACTAATAAATAACCAGAAGACGAAGATCCTCGGCAAGATCCTTGCCAAAGATATCCACGAGACCCCGGCAAGCCCCTTGCGGGGGACGACCACGACGCCACGACAAGACCCTTGCCGGGGCCCCGGCAAGACTCTTACCGAAGACATCCACGGGGCCGCAGCCAGGCCCACATGTGCCAAAGCTCCGCCACCGTTCCCAAGCAGCTACCAGCCCATCAACTAGGCAAACACCTACGTGGCGACGTGCGGCCTCTAGGCCAACTCAGCAAGCACCTGCGTGGTGGCATGCAGATCTTCGTGAAGGCTCTACCATCGCACCAACTCAGCTACCAGCCAACCAGCGTGGCACTACCCGCCTCATCAGTTCGGACGGACGTCGAAGCCAAGCAAGGCGGCGACAGCTGGGACGAGCTTCCTTGCCGTCCCCGATAAAGAAAGAAGGGCGCGTTGGAAGCGCATTAAATGTGTTTGTCCTGCTATGCCAGAGGATAGACTCGATCACTGTATAGCTTTCCACCTCCTGTGTGCCACTGTGGCAGCCCCTTTGTCTATAAAAGGAGGCCCGTGACATACTGGGAGAGGATTCAGACTTTTTGGACCCTGGACGCCTTGTAGCTAGTCCAAGAACACCAGATAAATAGAAACCAGCAGGAGTAGGGTATTAGGCGCCACTTGCGGCCCGAACTCGATAATCCCCGCTGCTGATCTCTCAATCCCGCTCTTTCCACAGCCCCGCGCCCGCCAACCATAGCAAAAGGGATTCCTCGTGATCCCGTAGGTGTCGTTTCCCCCGACACAGATATACACAAATTTGAAATAATTGGGGGAAAGCCTAAGCATGGGATCCACGGAGGAGAAAAAAGATACAGCATGAACTTCTATTCATACCTGTGGTGCTCCAATTTGCAGCTGACAACGCAGATCTTGTACAGGAGGTTAGTGGGAATAAGTAAGGGAGATTGAATGGCTTCCTCTCGGAGTCTTCTTGGCTGTGTCTTGCATCTTGGAGGCTCGTCGGTCTGACCATCAATGGAGGGCAGAAGCAGCGGCGAGATAAAGGGAGGGCGAAGTCGAGGGAGGATGGCAAACATTGAGTAGAGCGGATGATCATGGAGATGGCCATCGGAGGCAGCCGGACCGGCAGCCTTGCCGGATGAGCGCCATATGCAGAAATCGGATCCACCCTATTATAGACATGAGGGAGGAGCAAGGACAGGGAGCGGAAGTGGAGGCATCCTGGTTGTTTGGGGGCTTCCAAAATAAATTGGATTTGATTGCGAATCTCCACAAGGCGGAAATAAATACATGCGCCTTGCGTTCTGTGATTAATTTGTTGATTTTTTTGCTGAGGTGGAGGCTGCATGTTTGGAGAATGCTGACGTGGCTTCATGCTGATGTTGATAATGTGCATGTAGAGAGAATTGTTAGTAGTGGGGATCAACTTCTTAAGAATGTAAGATTAGAAGCAGTACATGCTAGAAATCATATGCAAGACGCAGCCAATATCACAATGGCGACTTAAAGGTGCCTTATCGTAAGTGACTGATGTGGGATATGCAAGAACATTAGTCTAATGTAAGAATATGGTGTGATCAGATATATTATATTCTAGAAATAGGAACATGTGTCATATTCACATGCATTATGTGTAAAGTAAGCAGATGCAATTCAACAAAGTTAGAAGCAATACAAGCTAGACATCTACGCAACATGCAACCACATATAATAGTGCCAAGTTAGAGCAAACACCTGTGATGGTGGAGTAGGGGAGATGTGCGCATCATCTACACAGCTACATTGACTGTCTAGCCTTGCGTTGTCTTGCGAATCTTGTTGGGAGGATGGCGGAGTAGAATATGTAGAGACCCTCCATTTCAGTTGCTCGGAAGGACCACCACTATCCAATGCCTTACCAATTTCCTTCCGCTTTATTGATTTTGCATTGTGAGGTCAAACCGACAAGAAAAAGGAATAAAATTCGCTCTTCAGAACTCATTCATGCATGATACTGATGAACACTACTCTGATGAAAGGCAAATTCATGATACGAGGATGGAATATGTACAAAAAACTGGACGGCTTGACATATTCACACCTATGATGTGGTAACTTAGAAGAAGGCACTTCAATAAATTAGAAGCACTGCAAGCTAGACACCATATGGAAGGTGCAATTAATATCACTCTGCCAAGTTAAAACTTTCTCGTCATAGGTGGCGTTCATCAAACTAGAAGCACTACATGCTAGAAATCATATTCAAGACGCAAACCAATATCACACTGCCAACTTAAAGCTGGCCCATCATAAGTGACCGATGCAGGAAACACAAGAAGAGTAGTTTCATGTAAGAACATGGTGTGATAGACAGATATAGTATGTACCAAAAACAGGAAGGCGTGTCATATTCACACGTATCATGTCTAAGCTAAGCATATGCAGTTTACACTAATTAGGAGCAATACAAGATAGACACCATATGCAACATGCAACCAGATATCACACTGCTAAGTTAGAGCAAGCACCTTGGATGGTGGAGCAGGGGAGCGGAGACTTGGAAGTTGTAATGCACTAGCAGTACGAGAAGAATCCATATAGATGCTCCGTTTACTTTGCTGTAGAGGACCACCATCATCGCCTTCGTCTCTCTTTTCTTTCCTCTTTTTTGAGTTTTCCTTGTCAAGTCAAACCCACAAGAAAAAGGAATACAATTTTCTCTTCATAACTCATTGATGCATGATACCGACGAACACTACTTTCATGTAAGGCATCCACATGATAGGAGGATGGAATATGTATGAAAAATAGGACGACATGACATATTGGCATGTATGATGTATAAAGTGTAAACTAAGCACAAGGTGTTTGAACTAGTTAGAAGCAATGCAAGCTAGAAACCATATGAAAGATGAAACCAATATCACTCTGCCAAATTAAAAGGGTGGCCTAATAAATGTATTTGACCAAATTAGAAGCAATACATGGTAACAGGCTAGAAATAATATGCAATATGCATGCAACGAATAAAGGTGTCTCATCATAAGTGATTGATGCAGGATACAGAAGAGAGGTAGCTTCATGTAAGAACATGGTTAACAGATAGATGTAGTATGCACCAAAAATAGGAAGCATATTCACAGGTATAATGTGTAAACTAAGCAGATGCAATTTACCCTAATTATAAGCATTACAAGCTAGACACCGTATGCAACATGCAACCACATATCACACATCGAAGTTAGAGCAAGCACCTGCGATGGTGGTCTAGGGGAAATGCGGTCTTCAAGTATAGAGCTACATTCAATATCTTCATTTAGGCTTGCTGTTTCTTGAGAATCATGTGGGGAGGATGAAACTGCACTCTTTATAAGAGTAGCGCGTCTCATACTAACCCATGGGTGTGATTGTCTCATCATAAGTGATAGATGCAGGATACACAAGAACAGTAGTTTGATGAAAGAACATGGTGTGATAGGCAGATGTAGTATGTACCGAAAATAGGAAGGTGTGTCATATTCACATGTATAATGTGTAAGCTAAGGAGATCCAATTTAACAAATTAGGAGCAATACAAGCTAGGCACCATATGCAACATGCAACCAGATATCACACTGCCGTGTTAGAGCAAGCACCTGGGGTTGTGGAGCAGGGGAGATAAGATTTGGAACTTGCACTGCAGTAGGAGTAGCAAGACAATATGCAGAGATCATCTGTTTTGGTTGCTCTAGAGGACCACCATCATTCCGTGCCTTCGTCCTTTTAGATTTTGCATTATCAAGTAAACACACAAGAAAAAGGAATGAAATTCGCACTTCCAAATTCGTTGATGCATGATATTGAAGAACAAAACTTTTATGTAGGGCAATCACATTGTAGGAGGATGGAATATGTACGAGAAATGCTAAGCAGAAGGCAATTCAACAAATTGGAGGCAATGCAATCTAGACACCATATGAAAGATCCAACCAAAATCACTCTACCAAGTTAGATGTGTCTCATTATAAGTGGCACTTCAACAAATTAGAGGCAATACATGTTTGAAATGATATGAAAGATGCAACCAATATTACACTACCAATTTGAAGGTGTCTCGTCAGAAGTGATTGATGAGGGATACACAAGAAAACTAGTTTGATGTAAGAACATGGTTAATAGAAAGACGTAGTATGTACCAAAAATAGGAAGGCGTGTCATATTCATAGGTATCAAAACAGGAAGGCATGTCATATTCACAGGTATAATGTGTTAACTAAGCAGATGCAATTTACCCTAATTAGAAGCATTACAAGGTAGACAACATATGCAACATGCAACCACATATCACATTGCCAAGTAAGAGCAAGCACCTGCGATGGTGGTGTAGGGGAATTGCGGTCATCAACTAGAGAGATACATTGACTATCTTCATTTAGCCTTGCTGTTTCTTGAGAATCATGTGGGGAGGATGACACGACACTCTTTAAATGAGTAGCGCATCTCACAGTAACCCACTGGGGTGACTGTCTCATCATAAGTGATTGATGAGGGATACAAAAGAGCATTAGTTTGATGTATAAACATGGTTAATAGACATATGTAGTATGTATCAAAAACAGGAATGCATGTCAATATCAAAGGTATAATGTGTAAAGTAAGCAGATGAAATTTAACCAAATTTGACAGCGAGAAGTTAAAGCAAGCACCTGGGATGGTTGTGTGCGGCAATTGAGATCATCAACTGCAGAGCTACGTTTACTGTCTCCATCTGCTGACACTACACCCTTTAGAGCGTTGAAACACTTAATGCTTATCTTCGAATTACACTGGAGCGACTTCTGACTTTTCTATTGTGTACTCATCAACACTGCGTCAGAGTCTGAAATACCCATGCATAAAAAAATAGTGTGAGTATGGGTGAAGTGCGTGCACAAGTAGTACAGTGTAAAAGTAGCAGATAGCAGGTCAGTGAGAAATAAATGGCTGGAGACATATGATAGCCCTACAACATGCATGGCATAGGAAATTACTATATTATAGGATTTTGAAATATGAGCACAGGGATGGCTAGCAAATGCAGATGCTCCTCCAGCACACCATAAGGTGTGGTCCTATGAAAATAACAGTCGACTGAAAACAAATAGGTCAGTCCATTTTTTTGCACCCTTCGATGTACAAAAAACAGGCAGATCGCCTTCATCTACCTCCAGCCAGTCAGTGTTGACGATCTTCTTTGAAACGCCAGCGACCACCGGCCCAGTCCCCTGCCTCCGCCCTTCCCTCGACCTCATCGCACCACCGTGCTTGGCACCGCCCCCGGCCATCCCTTCAAGCCCCGCCGACCTCAAGATCGGGCGCAAGCAGCTCCTGCGCCCCACACCCCTATGATAGACACCAATGTGCCGTTTCCCCGGCAAACACGCAGACTAGGCGCTCCGCGCGCCTAAACGGGTGCTGCTTCTTTTAATTGTGAATCAACTCACCCTGAATTGAAATCCAGGCGGGCTACTGACTGCTACCTCTTGAGCACTGCGTTGGTTTTCCCTTGAAGAGGAAAGGGCGATGCAGCAAAGTAGTGTAAGTATTTCCCTCAGTTTTTTAGAACCAAGGTATCAATCCAGTAGGAGGCCACGCACGAGTCCCTCGCACCTACACAAACAAATAAATCCTCGCAACCAACGCGATAAGGGGTTGTCAATCCCTACACGGTCACTTACGAGAGTGAGATCTGATAGATATGATAAGATAATATTTTTGGTACTTTTTATGATAAATATGCAAAGTAAAGAAAACAAAATAAAAACGGCGCCAGAAATAGCTTGTTGTCAGGAGATTAATATGATGGAAAATAGACCCGGGGGCCATAGGTTTCACTAGTGGCTTCTCTCAAGAACATAAGTATTACGGTGGGTGAACAAATTACTGTTGAGCAATTGACAGAATTGAGCATAGTTATGAGAATATCTAGGTATGATTATGTATATAGGCATCATGTCCGAGACAAGTAGATCGACTCCTGCCTGCATCTACTACTCTTACTCCACACATCGACCGCTATCCAGCATGCATCTAGAGTATTAAGTTCATAAGAACAGAGTAACACTTTAAGCAAGATGACATGATGTAGAGGGATAAACTCATGCAATATGATATAAACCCCATCTTTTTATCCTCGATGGAAAAAATACAATACGTGCCTTGCTGCCCCTCATCACACCGGAAAGGACACCGCAAGATTGAACCCAAAGCTAAGCACTTCTCCCATTGCAAGAAAGATCAATCTAGTAGGCCAAACCAAACTAATAATTCGAAGAGACTTGCAAAGATAACCAATCATACATAAAAGAACTCAGAGAAGATTCAAATATTGTTTATAGATAAACTTGATCATAAACCCACAATTCATCGGTCTCAACAAACACACCGCAAAAGAAGATTACATCGAATAGATCTCCACGAGAGAGGGGGAGAACATTGTATTGAGATCCAAAAAGAGAGAAGAAGCCATCTCGCTAATAACTATGGACCCGAAGGTCTGAGGTAAACTACTCACACATCATCGGAGAGGCTAAGGTGTTGATGTAGAATCCCTCCATGATCGATGCCCCCTCCGGCGGAGCTCCGGAACAGGCCCCAAGATGGGATCTCATGGGTACATAAGGTTGCGGCGGTGGAATTAGGTTTTTGGTTCCGTATCTGGTAGTTTGGGGGTACATAGGTATATATAGGAGGAAGGAGTATGTCGGTAGAGCAACAGGGGCCCCACGAGGGTGGAGGGCGCGCCCAGGGGGTAGGCACGCCCCCTACCTCATGCCCTCCTAGTTGATGTCTTGACGTAGGGTCCAAGTCCTCTGGATCACGTTCGTTCCGAAAATCACGTTCCCGAAGGTTTCATTCCGTTTGGACTCCGTTTGATATTCTTTTCCTGTGAAACTCTGAAATAGGCAAAAAACAGCAATTTTGGGCTGGGCTGGGCTGGGCCATGCTATTTTAAGACTCTCAAAATAATATAAGTGAAGCATGAGAGATCAATAGTTTCTATAAAACAAATCCACCACCGTGCTCTAAAAGATATAAGTGAAGCACTAGAGCAAAAACGATATAGCTCAAAAAATATAAGTGAAGCACATAGAGTATTCTAATAAATTCCGAATCAAGTGTGACTCTCTCAAAAGGTGTGTACAGCAAGGATGATTGTGGTAAACTAACAAATAAATACTCAAATAATACAAGACGCTCCAAGCAAAACACATATCATGTGGTGAATAAAAATATAGCTCCAAGTAAAGTTACCGATGGAAGTAGATTTAAAGAGGGATGCCTTCCGGGGCATCCCCAAGCTTTGGCTTTTAGGTGTCCTTACATTATCTTGGGGTGCCATGGGCATCCCCAAGCTTAGGCTCTTGCCACTCCTTGTTCCATAATCCATCAAATCTTTCACCCAAAACTTGAAAACTTCACAACACAAAACTCAGCAGAAAATCTCGTAAGCTCCGTTAGAGAAAGAAAACAAAAGACCACTTCAAGGTACTGTAATGAACTCATTATTTATTTATATTGGTGTTAAACCTACTTTATTCCAACTTCTCTATGGTTTATAAACTATTTTACTAGCCATAGATTCATCAAAATTAGCAAACAACACACGAAAAACAGAATCTGTCAAAAACAGAACAGTCTGTAGTAATCTGTAACTAACGCAAACTTCTGGAACCCCAAAAATTCAGCCAAAATAGGAAGATCTAGAAAATTTGTTTATTGATCAGCAGCAATTGGAATCAATATTTTATCACGTTCCGGTGATTTTTAACAATTATTTTTGTGAACAGAAAGTTTCTGGAATTTACAGCAAGATCAAATAACTATCATCCAAGAAGATCATATAGGTTTAACTTGGCACAAACACTAATTAAAACATAAAAAGTCATCTAACCAGAGGCTAGATCAAACATTTATTCCTAAACAGAAGCACGAAGCAATAGAACTAAAAATAAAATTGGATTTCCTCCCAACAAGCGCTATCGTTTAACGCCCCTAGCTAGGCATAAAAGCAAGGATAGATCTAGGTATTGCCATCTTTGGTAGGCAATCCATAAGTGGCTCTCATGATAGATTCATATGGTAATTTTATTTTATTTCTAGGGAAGTGTTCCATGCCTTTTTTTAATGGAAATTGGAATCTAATATTCCTTCCTTCATATAATAATTACACCAATCGTTCTAAGGAAAGGTCTACCAAGAGTAATAGGACATGAAGGATGCAATATATGTCAAGAACAATAAAGTCTACGGGCACATAGTCCCTATTTGCAACAATAAGAACATCATTAATTATTCCCATAGGTTTCTTAAGAGTGGAATCCGCAAGGTGCAAGTTTAGAGAGCAGTCATCAAAATCACGGAAACCTAGCAAATCGCACAAAGTCTTTGGAATCATGGAAACACTAGGACCCAAATCACACAAAGCATAACATTCATGATCTTTAATTTTAATTTTAATAGTAGGTTCCCATTCATCATAAAGTTTTCAAGGGATAGAAACTTCCAAATCAAGTTTTTCTTCATAAGATTGCATCAAAGCATCAACAATATTGTCGGATGTGGGGTTCCGGCAAACCCTTAAGGTTCGAACTCTGGGGTGCGCGCGAAGTCTTTCCCTCCTATTGATCTACGCTATAGCTTGCTAAGATCTCGCGAACGAACTCGACAAACTCCAACACAAAAAGACACGAGTTTATACTGGTTCGGGCCACCGTTCTGGTGTAATAACCTAGTCCAGTGTGGTGGTGGTGGATTGCCTCTCGGGCTGATGATGAACAGTACAAGGGAAGAACAGCCTCCTGTGGTTGAGGTGTTCTTGTGCGTACGAGCTTGTGCGCGTCTCTGGATCCGATCAGATGCCCCTACTATGGTGGCTAGCTCTACTTATATAGGCCCTGGTCCTCTTCCCAAATATCGAGCGGGAAGGGAGCCAACAACGGCGGGCAAAGTTGAAGGGGGACAACTAGTACAAGCTATCCTGACAAAAGTGGTCTTTGCCTGCGAAAAGCTCTGGTGATGACATCGTCTTGGGCTCCACGATGACCTCCGTCTCGCCGTCCTCCTGGTCTTGGTCTCGTTGCACCAATATAGCAACCTTTGCCTGATGCCTTGGTACTCTTTGCCTGCCCTGGCCTCCTTAGAACCAAAGAGGAAATAAGGACGCTGCACACGCTGGTGCCCGCCTGGCGCCAACCTGGTGCCATTCGTCATGGCTCACGTCACGAGGGCCTCGTGAGGTTTGCCCCGCCTTGATATCTCTGCTCCTCGTGATCCTGCTTGACTAGACCACTCCTGAGGAGGTCTTGCATCGTCCGCCTCGTGAGGCTTGGCCCCTCGCGAGGGTCTTGGATGCCTTGTTGATGAAGATGGGCCGTATGGCCTGCTGCTTAGCCACGATGTGGGCCGCAAGCAAGCAAGTCTGTGGACCCCCGTTCCCAGAACACCGACAGTAGCCCCCGGGCCCAAGGCGCGCTCGGGCTTGGCTTTGCGGCAAAGCCAAGGGTCAAGTTCGGAGCACCGCTGGCCCCAAAGCTCGCGGCCTCGCTGACGGTGGCGGTTGATTGGACGGGCGCTCCGCTTCCCCACGCTGCCTTTGAATCCGCTTAGCTATGCGGCCCTAGCGCCTACACGCTTATTCCCGTCGCCGTGCCTTTGCTTCCCAATCCTCTCGCTTCCTCGAGACTTTGTTTCTCTTCTCCAATCTGACTTGCGCTCCGCCTGCTCCATCGCCATGGCGCCAAAACAAGCTGAAGAGGGGAAGGGGCCTCTGTCTCTGCCAGCTGCGCCTCCATCCTTTGCGCCGGCGCTCGGCCGGTCTCGGGTGCTCAACAACGAGGCCATGGATAAGGTGCGCCCGATGCTTGCTTCTAGCTTCAACGAGTGGGGGGAGACGGTGGCTTGGCCTGCGTCTCGCACTCGCACGGCTCAGGCGGCCACCAAAGTCCCAATCTTCATTGATGCCATCTGGGCTGGCCTGATTCCTCCCTTCTCCGCCTTCTTCACCGCGGTGCTTGAGCATTATCAGATCCACATGCTGTATCTTGACCCTCAGTCCGTGACTCTCCTCGCCGTCTTCGCCTTCGTGTGCGAAGCCATGGTTGGCATAGCCCCTTCTGTGGCCCTCCTCCGCCATTTCTTCTCATTGCATCTGATTGACCCTCAACAAAGCTCAGGGTGCGTGAGCTTCCAGGCCGTGGCCGCGACGGCGGGCTGCTCCAGGCACCGCAAGGGCCCGCTGTTCCTAACTCCGGCTAGAGCCATCAGCGGCTCACGAGCCCCCGCCTTGCCCACGTCTGGCTCAGGTTGAGGTTGCTGAAGGATCGCGACGTGACCGCTACCGATGGTGGTGAAGGAATTCGCTGCGCGGGTTGCTCCGCTTCAGCGCCATTCTCGCCCAATGTGGACCTTGCTCAATAGCCAGGAGCACATGAGGTTTCAGGAGTTCGGGCTCCTTCTCGGGACGCGGCAGACAGTGCTCAAGGTCCTGACGGGTGTTCCTTTGCCGGCTGAACTGTTCTTTTGATGAGTGGGGGCCATGGCCGATCAGCCTGGAGGGGCCTCGTGAGAACCCCGTCGTCGTGGTTCCCTTCCTTGCCCCTGATGCTGAGCTCGCCCCAAGTGACGGTGCAGGTGGGCGAGCTCCGACGGAGGCCGGTGGCTTGAGTGCTGAGGAGCACGTGTCGAGTGGTGATCCTGGGGCATCGTCCTCAGGAGCCTGCCACCCCCCTCCTGAGGCGCCGGTTGCTGAGGAGACGCAGCGTGCGAGTCCCGAGGCCAAGGCTCCAGGAGCCTCGGGAGGTCATGGCGAAACGGTGCCCGACTGTTTCCCGCAACCGGGCACCCCTGAAGATATCCTTCTGGGCTCTTCTTCGGCCCCGCAACGCACCAGCCGTCATGTCCAGCTTTTCGGTCGTCTTTGTGTGGACTTCGAGGAGCTCTGCAAGAGGAAGGATTCCCTAACGGCAGCAACATCTTTGGACCGCTGAAGCGGAGGAAGTACATCGTCGTTGAAGTGTAAGTATCGTATCGCTGTGGCTCCTTGTGCGCTGTTTTCCATCTCCTGACGTCCGTTCTTCAAGGCTCCTTCTGTCGAGGCGGCTGTGCCTCCTGAGAAACGACCTCCTCCTTCCTCAACTTCCCCATCGGCCTTGAGCGTTCCTGATCTGCTTACCGCTCCTGGAGCAGGGTCGGTTGGGGGAGCATCTCCGCCTTCGTGGCGCGCTGAGCCCGCCACTTTGTCACTCCTCCCCCACAGTCTGGCGTGGAGTCTGGTGGGCGTGCCCAAGACCCCTCCTTTGCTCATAGACAGTAGCTGGTTGGCTTTGATCTTCGGCTCCTCTTCATGCAGCGTGCCCTGATCGGCCAGGGATTCTCGCGAGGACTGGCTGACGTCGGGTGCGGCGTCAGCCCCCAGCCCCCTGCCGGGAGGTGGCGTGCCACTTGGCACCCCGCCCGCTGCCCCGGAGGTGGAGGACGAGGTGGGCCGAGCGTTCGAGCTCGAGCGAGGGCGGAGCGTAGTTCGTCACGAGCTCTTCCAGGAGGCGATGGGCACGATGAGTCGACTGGGTGAAGAGCTCGCTGGTGTTGACTCGCGCCTTGAGGCTGAAGGTCTCTGCCTGGTGGAGGAGCGGCGCAAGCTGAAGGTGGCCATCAACCTCGGCCGCTATCAGCGCGACCTTGAGAATGCAAAGGCTGATGCGTCCCTCAAGATTGCCCATGAAGCCCGCTCACGAGCTTTGGAAGAGGCTCGCGAGGCCGACAGCCGCCGCGAGGCTGTGGAGAAGCGCGTGTGGGAGCTCCAGACCTGGAGCGCATCTCTTGAGAAGCAAGTGGAGGTGTGCAGGGCCGCTCTTGCATCGCTGAGGGGGACGCCCGCGGAGGAAGAGGAGGTCCGGAAGCGTGAGGAGGCGCTGTCCTTGGAGGCCGTGGAGCGCAGCCTCGAGCTCGAGCGTCTGGAGACAAGGGAGCGTCAAGTTGCCCAAGCAAAAGATGTCGTCGAGGCTCGCGAGGCCACAATCGAGGAGGAGGTTGATCGCTGGGTGGCCGAGGTTCGCGCAGATCTGGAGGGTAGGTACGGCTTGAAGATAAAGCTCGCAGGTGTGGAGGATGAGGGCAGGGCCGCGGCCCTCAGGCCCAGGTTGGACGAGGCTGAGAGGCATGCGGAAGCCACAGCCGCCACCCTTATTACGGTGCAGGCAGACTTGGCCTCCGCCTGCGTCGAGCTGCGTTCCCTCCGGAGGCAGATTGATGATGCAGAGGCCATCGCGAGGCAGAACACGGAGGAAGTGCTCCAGCGATGAACGCTGGAGCGCGAGCATGCCTCTATGCTTTAGGATCTCGGAACAGGGCCAACATCGCCCTGGGCCATATTTGCGACGTGGAGGCGCCGGCCCCTCACTCGAATGTTTATGCCAGCCACATGACCTTCTTCACCGAGGTGGTGACGTGCCTGGAGGCTTGATCTGCCAGAGCTCGCCAGCTTGTGGAGGAAAGGGGTCGTGGCCTGTTCGAGCATGCCTTCTCCCGTGTCTTCAGCCACCTCCTGAATGCTGACCCCAACTTTGATTCGATGCCGCTATCGCCCCCGTACCCATGGCTTTCCGGGGCGACCTAGTGCGTTGGGTTGAGGACAATGTGGACGCGTTGGTTAGGGCCTTCACTTCGGAGGATGACGCGGTGGTGGTCGTCACAGACGAAGGCGACGTGGTTGACGACGGCGACGGGGGCATCGCCGATGGTGTCAACGATGCCGATGAAGATGACGACGACGCAAGTGACGCATCCGCGGGTGACGCAGCGAGCGACATTTCTGGCTGACCCCTTGTTCTCCTGTCATTTCATCCTGCGCACAAACTCGGGCGCGGCCCTTGGAAAACCTGTGAGAGCATTTTGAGAGGGGGAGCCCCTCATGTAAGCAAACTGCGGTTTTTACTTTCCTATGCAATGCGAGTTTGTGTCCTCGTGAGCTCATGAACCCGGGTGTGAGTTCTCTGTCGTGGTTTACCTTAGTCAGTGCTAGCTTTGAGCAGGGTCGCGACGCATCAAGTTTCTGAGAATCCTGCGGAGCTCGTCTCCCTGTCAGAAGGGGCCCCACGAGAGGTGAGCACCAGTTGCAGTGCTAGCGCGCGCTTGGCGTGCGTGTGCTTCGCGGAGTCCTGCTCGCGAGGAGCTCGTGAGGGAAAGGCGACGGACATGAGTCCCAGACAAAACGAGATCCAGAAGGCAGGGAACTGCTCAAATGAGAAAAGGCTCCCCCCGCGGGCATCGATAAAAATTTGGCTTCAACTCAAATCCAGATCCAGAAAGCAAAGCTACAGAAAGAGAGATCCAAAGCAAAAGGCCGCGTCCAACACCTAGTCTAGTCTTATGGTCTTCAAGTCTTCTCCCCAGCGCGGAGCTAAGTGCTGCCACTAGGCATGGGAGGGAGCCCCAGGGCCTGAGGCCGGCACCCCTGAGACTCTGGGGCGTGTACAACCCCAACTCATTATTACGTGAGAGTGTCACGGGCGGTGAGCTTCACAGGCACTTGGCCTTCTTCACAGGTATCGGCCTTGCTTCATATCGCCAGACGAGGGCTCCGCCTTGTGCCACCCTCGACCTCCTCTGAGCCGACCGGTCACCAGGACGACACAAAGGAGGGAAAGAGGACGCCAGCGGTTCCCTCGGCGACAATAGGTCCTCTACCGGGGGAAGGGTTGTCGAGGCCTCCCCGGCAGAGGGCCTACCTCCGGGTGTCGCCAGGCGTCGCGCGCCGCGGGGAGGGGCCTTGCTCCTGGCTCCCTCTCGGCGGCCCCCAGCGTGTCTCCCTTGTTGGAACGGGTGTCGCCGTGCCAGGGTCGTCGATCGACGCTCCAACCTGATTCATCTGCAGCCCATGGTTAGCATAAGCCTGTTCCTGAGAGATTAGCGGTACTCTGTAGTTGCCGTTGCCGGCATGATCGTTGTGGTTCTCCGTTGGTTCTTGGCAGGCTTCGGCTCCTAGCACCCCCTCTCCCCAATCTTCTCCAATGAATGAGCCGAGGTTGTCCTCTGGTGCGTACCCTTGATTCATCATGCGGGGCATGTAGGCTTCCGGGGACGTCACCCCGAACACCTCGCCATGGTGCCCCACGCTCCATGTTGCTTGGCCCAGGGTGGCGTCCTGAGGATTGTAGCGTGGCATCCGGCTGGGATCATGAAGGGCGACGTTTGCGCTCGTGCTTGTCGCGGGCGGCATGGGGGAGTCGGAGCCCCCTACGCCACTGGTCGTGCTGATGTTGATGAAGCCCCCGGGCGTAAGTTGATGGCACACCGATGTGGTGAGGTTCACCGCGCGGCCCTGCAGTGGCCTGGGGAGGAAGTCGATAGCAGAAGGGTGGTGCTCCCGACGCCGCTGCATCCAGCAGCTCTACAACATGCTCCAGCAGCGTATCCCGGCCGCTCTCCATCAGCCTGCATCGCAGCAGCTCCCTTGCCACCGTGAGTGCCGCCCCCATGTTTGCTTGCTCCAGCCGTGAGTGTGGCGCCGTTGCTGCGGCATAACTCGCCACTCTTGTCGCGGCTCGTACTTGCCGCGGGGTGAGGGTGGATGAAGCCTGGTCGCTCTCGCGTCGCCTGGAGTGCGGGGTCAAGATCTTCATGGGCAGGCGGCGCTGCCCGGGCTGGCCAGGCTGCCCAGCGATCGGAGCCGGCCCTTGGGTCGCCGGAAATCATGGCTGTGGAGCGTCGGCGAGCTGGTTGGTGGAGAAGAAGCTCCGGCGCACCCCTACCTGGCGCGCCAAATGTCGGATGTGGGGTTCCGGCAAACCCTTAAGGTTCGAACTCTGGGGTGCGCGCGAAGTCTTTCCCTCCTACCGATCTACGCTCTAGCTCGCTAATATCTCGCGGAGGAACTCGACGAACTTGCAACACAAAAAGACACGAGATTTATACTGGTTCGGGCCACCATTGTGGTGTAATACCCTACTCCAGTGTGGTGGTGGTGGATTGCCTCTAGGGCTGATGATGAACAGTAAAAGGGAAGAACAACCTCCTGTGGTTGAGGTGTTCTTGTGCGTACGAGCTTGTGCGCGTCTCTGGATCCGATCAGATGCCCCTACTATGGTGGCTAGCTCTACTTATATAGGCCCTGGTCCTCTTCCCAAATATCGATCGGGACAGGAGCCAACAACGACGGGCAAATTTGAAGGGGAACAGCTAGTACAAGCTATCCTGAAAAAAGTGGTATTCGCCTGCGAAAAGCTCTGGTGATGACGCCGTCTTGGGCTCCATGATGACCTCTGTCTCGCCGTCCTCCTGGTCTTCGTCTTGTTGCACCAATATAGCAACCTTTGCCTGATGCCTCGATACTCTTCGCCTGCGCTGGCCTCCTTAGCACCAAAGAGGAAATATGGATGCTGCGCACGTTGGCGCCCGCCTGGCGCCAACCTGGTGCCGTTCGTCATGGCTCACGTCACGAGGGCATCGTGATGTTTGCCCCGCCTTGATATCTCCGCTCCTCGTGAGCCTGGTTGACTAGGCCACTCCTGAGGAGGTCTTGCGTCGTCCGCCTCGCGAGGGTCTTGGATGCCTTGTTGATGAAGATGGGCCGTACGACCTGCTGCTTAACCACGTTGTGGGCCGCAGGTAGGCAAGTCTGGGGACCCCCACTCCTAGAACATCGAGAGATATGTTTGGTAAAGGCTTTATTTTGACTATAAGCATGAGGAGAATTTAGCATAGATTGCAACAAGGAAATACAATCTATCAAAGAGAAATTATCATAATTAAATTCCTTGAAATCCAAAATAGTTGGTTCATTAATATCTAATGTTTTGATCTCTTCAATCCCACTTTTATCAAATTTAGCATCAAGATCTAAAAACTCCGAATTTCTGGAACGCCTTCTAGGTAAAGGTAGATCATATTCAGTCACATCATTATGAAGATTCATATTTCAAAACAAAGATTTAATAGGGGACACATCAATAACTTTTAGATCTTCATCTTAATTTTCATAGAAATTTGAAGAAGACGCTTTTATAAAGCAATCTTTCTTAGCACGCATCCTAGTGGTTCTTTCTTTGCAATCATCAATGGAAATTCTCATGGCTTTGAGAGACTCATTGATATCATGCTTAGGAGGAATAGATCTAAGTTTTAAAGAATCAACATCAAGAGAAATTCTATCAACGTTCCTAGCCAATTCATCAACTTTAAGCAATTTTTCTTCAAGCAAAGCATTGAAATTCTTATGCGAATTCATAAATTCCTTAACACTAGTCTCACATTCAAAATGCTTCTTATTAAAGTTTCCATAAGAATTGTTGTAGGTATTACCATAATTATTAGAGGAATTCCTAGGATAGGGCCTAGGATTAAAGTTTCCTCTATACGCGTTGTTACCAAAGTTATTCCTACCAACAAAATTCACATCCATAGGTTCATTATTATTCTCAATCAAAGTAGAAAAAGGCATATCATTAGGATCAGAAGAAACACTCTTAGTAGCAAATAATTTCATAAGTTCATCCATCTTTCCACTCAAAACATTAATTTCTTCTATCGCATGCAATTTTTTATTAGTAGATCTTTCAGTGTGCCATTGAGAATAATTAACCATAATATTATCTAGGAGTTTAGAAGCTTCTCCTAAAGTGATTTCCATAAAAGTGCCTCCCGCGGCCGAGTCTAAAATATTTCTAGAAGCAAAATTCAATCTGGCATAAAACTTTTGTATAATCATCCATAAATTCAAACCATGCGTAGGGCAATTACGTATCATTAATTTCATCCTCTCCCAAGCTTGTGCAACATGTTCATGATCAAGTTCCTTAAAATTCATAATATCGTTTCTAAGAGAGATGATCTTAGCGGGAGGAAAATACTTAGAGATAAAAGCATCTTTGCACTTATTCCAAGAATCAATACTATTTTTAGGCAAAGATGAAAACCAAGCTTTAGCACGATCTCTAAGCGAAAAGGGAAATAGCTTAAATTTAACAATATCATTGTCCACATCTTTCTTCTTTTGCATATCACACAAATCAACGAAGCTATTTAGATGGGTAGCGACATCTTCACTAGGAAGGCCGGCGAATTGATCTTTCATGACAAGATTTAACAAAGAAGCATTGATTTCACAAGATTCAGTATCGGTAAGAGGAGCAATAGGAGTTCTAAGAAAATCATTATTGTTGGTATTGGTTAAGTCACACAATTTGGTATTATCTTGAGCCATCGTGACAAGCAAGCAATCCAACACACGAGCAAAAAAGAAGCAAGCGAAAAAAGGCGAACGGGAAAGAGAGGGCGAATAAAACGGCAAGGGTGAAGTGGGGGAGAGGAAAACGAGAGGCAAATGGAAAATAATGTAATGCGGGAGATAAGGGTTTGTGATGGGTACTTGGTATGTTGACTTTTGCGTAGACTCCCCGGCAACGGTGCCAAAAATCCTTCTTGCTACCTCTTGAGCACTGCGTTGGTTTTCCCTTGAAGAGGAAAGGGTGATGCAGCAAATTAGCATAAGTATTTCCCTCAGTTTTTGAGAACCAAGGTATCAATCCAGTAGGAGGCCACGCACGAGTCCCTCGCACCTACACAAACAAATAAATCCTCGCAACCAACGCGATAAGGGGTTGTCAATCCCTACACGGTCACTTACGAGAGTGAGATTTGATAGATATGATAAGATAATATTTTTGGTATTTTTTATGATAAATATGCAAAGTAAAGAAAACAAAATAAAAACGGTGCCAGAAATAGCTTGTTGTCGGGGCATTAATATGATGGAAAATAGACCCGGGGGCCATAGGTTTCACTAGTGGCTTCTCTCAAGAGCATAAGTATTACGGTGGGTGAACAAATTACTGTTGAGCAATTGAAAGAATTGAGCATAGTTATGAGAATATCTAGGTATGATCATGTATATAGGCATCACGCCCGAGACAAGTAGACCGACTCCTGCCTGCATCTACTACTATTACTCCACACATCGACCGCTATCCAGCATGCATCTAGAGTATTAAGTTCATAAGAACAGAGTAACGCTTTAAGCAAGATGACATGATATAGAGGGATAAACTCATGCAATATGATATAAACCCCATCTTGTTATCCTCGATGGCAACAATACAATACGTGCCTTGCTACCCCTACTGTCACTGGGAAAGGACACCGCAAGATTGAGCCCAAAGATAAGCACTTCTCCCATTGCAAGAAAGATCAATCTAGTAGGCCAAACCAAACTGATAATTCGAAGAGACTTGCAAAGATAACCAATCATACATAAAAGAATTCAGAGAAGATTCAAATATAGTTCATAGATAAACTTGATCATAAACCTACAATTCATCGGTCTCAAGAAACACAACGTAGAAGAAGATTACATCGAATAGATCTCCACGAGAGAGGGGGAGAACATTGTATTGCGATCCAAAAAGAGAGAAGAAGCCATCTAGCTAATAACTATGGACCCGAAGGTCTGAGGTAAACTACTCACACATCATCGGAGAGGCTATGGTGTTGATGTAGAAGCCCTCCATGATCAATGCCCCCTCCGGCGGAGCTCCGGAACAGGCCCCAAGATGGGATCTCACGGGTACAGAAGGTTGCTGCGGTGGAATTAGGTTTTTGGCTCCGTATCTGGTAATTTGGGGGTACATAGGTATATATAGGAGGAAGGAGTATGTCGGTGGAGCAACAGGGGGCCCACGAGGGTGGAGGGCGCGCCCAGGGGGGTAGGCGCGCCCCCATACCTCGTGCCCTCCTGGTTGATGTCTTAACATAGAGTCCAAGTCCTCTGGATCTTGTTCCCGAAGGTTTCATTCCGTTTGGACTCCGTTTGATATACTTTTTCTGCGAAACTCTGAAATAGGCAAAAAAACAGCAATTCTGGGCTAGGCCTCCGGTTAATAGGTTAGTCCCAAAAATAATATAAAAGTGTATAATAAAGCCCTATAATGTTCAAAACAGAACATAATATAGCATGGAACAATAAAAAATTATAGATACGTTGGAGACGTATCACTGACCTCTAGCCAAGGTGAAAATAGTAAATGGGGGGAAACCTTGTGCATTTAGTATCACGAAGAAGATGTAGCTAGAAGAGCTCAACTAGTTTCTTTCGTGGGATGAATACGGTGTGAGCAGAGACATAAGATTTGCACAAATAAGGGAACAGGAGTACCTCTTTCTACTGGCAGTGCCGTGTCCTCCTTCTGTTTTTCCAATAGTATTCTTGTGGTTCACTGGAAATGAGAAGTTGTGGAGGACGGTGGAACCTTGGACGAACCCAAGTTGTTTAGTGTGGCGCGGTGGCCGTCTATCGGCGGCGGGGAACCAGATCCGAGGCGGTGAACGACGGCGTAGTGGGAACAACTCCGTTGTGGTGGATGATTGCGACAGTGGAGCGGCAACGGTGAGGCGCAGGACGGTGTGTTCGAAGTGGTTCTGGTACGGCGCACGTTGGCCTCGGCATCGTGGAGGCAGCTCTACCTCGGCTTCAGCTTCTAAGTCCTTAAGGGCATTGTGGTTGCGTTGGACGACGACGTCGGGGTACCTGCTCCGGCATGATGGAGGAGGGCGGCGGTGGATTGGGCGCGATGGGGTGGAGGACTGAGGAGGCTGGCGTTTCGCGGCTGGTGGAGAGGGTGTTTTGGCGCCCATGGAGTATGAATGGGGAAATGGAGGGAGGGGGGAACTAAGGGGGAACAATGTTTCGGTTTGGGACGAGCTTGTTTGAAATTTGGGGGAAGTTACAAACTTTGCCCCCATCTAAAATTTCGGGCATATTGCGGATTGGGGAAGGACAGTAATCTCAGGTGTCCCAAATGGTGGGCGGGATATATTTCGGCTGAGCGCATGGGTGTTTAGGCGCCCACGCGTATGAATGATTCTCGGAGGCGGTTGAGACTGGCGTTTTGGTGAAGTTACAAACCTACCCCGGTTTAGACCTTTGGACATCGGGCCGATAGGCTGCACGGGCCAGAGTCAGGACAGTAATTTCCTACCACCAAACATTAGTCTCCTGCGGTTTCGGGTGACCAGAGGCTTATTTGGCGCTTCTTTCAATATTCGGGAGCAGAAGCATTAACGTTTTCGGTTCTCTTGAATTGAACTTTCAGGATTTGTCAAACTTCACAAATCTTGATTCTTGAAAATCCTAAAACTATGATTATTTTGGAATGGAGGGGGTACATTCGAATATACATTGTACACGAGTATATATTAAAAAAATATGCAACTTACCTCAGTTCATGCATGGTTCCAGATATAATCTCCTTGGTTGCAAAAAAATAGTTAGACATGCGTATGAATATATAGGATGTTCAAACGCACAACAAATATTGATGCCCCCTTTTAGATCTGATTTACAAATGCCATTATCTCGAATTCAAATAGATGAATGCACTTCCTTTGAATTCGAATCTTCGAAACCCCCTTTATGTTGAATTCACCATGGATTCTATTTCATAGCTAGCAATTTGGAATGTATCCATGTAACAAATGTATAAAATGCTTCATAGTACGAACAACATGGAGTGCACTAATTAATGTTTATATATGAATTGCAAAAGCAATGCATTGTCTGGATTTCAAACCACTCTCACTCTATGGATCGATAATATGAAATAAAGACATGCACATGCTAGAATTCAATAGAGTATGGGTGTCTTATAGACCGATGTTCGTTCATATGCAAATTGCAAAACTCATGATCTCATCCAAAAATAATAATGTCATTTATATTTTAATTTAATGCATAGAACCGCCTTTTACACGTAGATGCACTATGCCTCGGCCCGTTCTCACACACGTGCTATATATCTCTCTATCTAACGCATAAGTGCACACAATTTATATACATCGGCATTTCTCTCTCACACATGCTCACAATCTCTCCCGGGGTGTCGGGGTGTCTAACGAACACACTCTCTATATATCTCGCTCTCTCTTTCTTACTACTATGTACCACTCTTTTCACTAATCTCGGTTGTAAAACACTATTTCTCTCACATGTATATATACACATGCACGGTCTCTACTAGCCCTCTATAGGCACATATATGTGCCTACGTGTCTCCCGCACGCACATTATCTTTAGGCCTCTCTCGCACACATTGCCCCCCCCACCTCTCTCTTAGTAGTTGGCAGATATGATTCCATCAGATCATTTGGTAGGATATCCCTGACTGTTAGTCTGGATGGTAATATGAGGCAAAGTTGTACCCAAGTCCGGGCCCTTGCAGTTGAGGAAAAAGCCTACTCCTGGTACTGTAAATTTGTGATAGGGGTGTGTACAAAGTACACGTGAATACCATGCATTGTGCGTGTGTGTATACTATCGAGAACTAGCCCCCGGGCTTCTATAACATACTCGAGGCCTAGGGTCACAAATCATATATAGTCATCTTATCATTAGAGGGGATAGAGTCCTCCACGACTCTAGTAGCTTAGTATTGTACGCCGAGTCCCCCACATGGGTCTTCGTATAATGCATCTCGGTCCAACCTATGTGGCGCAGGATGGAACCGACCCATGAGTCCTCAAGTTGACCCACCACAACTAGAAATGATGTGCCCACCACACCCCACACGCAATTGGCCACTAAGAAAATAAGCATATACAATAGAAAATGTTATACATGAAAGTTAATTGCATGGTGCATCCAATAATATTTGTTCTGCATTGTGAATGTTTATATTTTCTCCTAAAATATTAGTCACGGGAAAGAGAAACAAAGGGCATATCTCTCCTTATCTCCACCGGACACCCCCTCTTTCTACACCACTTTCACGTACGCACAGAAACTATCTCTCGGACCTCACGCATGCCCCTGACACATTCACGCGTGATGGTCACTGTATTTCAAGCGAAAGCACTATACGGTCACTGGACTTCAGAATATGCTCATTATATTCACCGTATACATTCTCGTGGTGATCATATGGTATCTAGCTCACGATACATCTCCGTATTTTGTTGATGACACTGACGAACATTGTATTTGATGCGTGCTCCGTATTTTGTTGACAACACTTACGATCATTGTATTTGAAGTGAAAGCATGATATGGTCATGGACTTCAGAATAAGCTCATCACGGTCACCATATGCATTTTGTGGTGCTAACCAACCTGTGGTTGGATGGTTAGGAGGACAGTGGTTTCCCCAGCCCACCAGGGTTAAAGTCCTGGTGCTCGCATTTATCCTGGATTATTTTCCGTATTTTCCAGCGATGTGCGTTCAGTGGGAGGAGACGTTCCCCTCGACTACGAGGCACCTATGGTGACTTCATAAAATCTCAAGATCATATGCTGGCTCACTCTCTCAGAGGTGCTCATAGTGGTAGGGTCTGCGTGCGTGCTCTTATAGCGGCGAGTGTTTGCGCGTATATATGAGCGCTTGCGTCTGTACCGTGTTAAAAAATACATGACATGATTATACGGTCACTGGCTCACCCGTACAACTCCGTATTTTGTTGATGACATGATCAATTGACCAGTCAAACGTTCCGCGTGGCGCAACTAGTGTTGCACCATCAGCGCGTGTAACCGTGGAGCCCACATGTTAGCGTGTATATGAAAGAAAGAAATGGTAGTTTGAGTCCGTACTGTGTTAATAAAATACATTTTATGGTGATCATACGGTCACTGGCTCACCATACAGCTCCGTAATTTGTTGATGACACGATCAATTGACCAGTCAAGCGGTCCACATTCAGCAGCGCACATTACCATAGGGCCCACCTGTCAGCGCGTATATGAAACACAGAAATGGTAATAAATTTGTCGTCAGTGGGGATTCGAAGTTGTGAGACCTCTGTTTGGCAGCCCGTGCCCCCTAACCACAGCGGACAAGGATCTCCTTGTGATGGTATGCTGAGCCGGCCGTTTTAATTGCACGCACGCACGAGCCACTGTGGTGAATGCAAACTCATCACACATACGCATAAAAATGCCCGCAACGCTCGCATGCATGCATGCAATACTCATGCATATGATTTAGCTACACTTCAGTTGAATGAATCAACTTTTGGGTCATCGATTTTCGGGGGGCTCACGAGTTAAGGAAGAACCAATCAGGCGGGAGGGGGCTCACCGAAGAGGTACCACACTATCTATCTTAGGGTTTAGGGTGGGAGCGGTCATCGTCAGCAGTGGGGGCGCGGTGGTGGGGCGGTGGCATGGGGATCGCCGGAGAAAAATCTCGGCTCGGGGGGCCTAGAGGGATGGCCGGGGCGGCGGCGGGCCGGCGGTGGGGAGTGGTTTCTGGGTGGGCGGTGCGGTGAGGTGGCGCGGGAGCGGCGGTTCGGCCGGTGGTGGCTAAAGGCTCAGGGGGTGGACCGGTGGAGGTTGAAGATGAACTGCAGGCTCTTGATTACGTATCCAACGACTGGAAAATCGACTGACCAGAGATGAAAAAGTCAGTCGACTGACGTGTAGCCTCACCCCGCACGTACACATGCATGCACACAACACTCAGACGAACACAAGCACACATGCAGGCGTGCAATAATGACACGTACACATGCACTCACGAACACACGCACGCTTGCAGGCATGCAACACTAACACATACACATGCACTCATGAACAGACGCACGCACACATGCATGCAACACTTAAACGTACACATGCACGCACGCAACACTTGCACGCTTGCATGCACACAACACATGATGCAAGACACACACTCAACCTATATGTGCATGCACCCTTTGTTAAGGACATAGATTGTTATGGGTATTAATCAATCTTATCTGTGATAAGCAGAACATTGATGTTTGCAGCGGTCTTTATGATTCACAACGTATCAAATGGGCTATCAACGTATATATGAAAATTTTAAAATTCTCTTACATTATGTCATAGGCTTATATACATGAAATAGATGACGTCACACTCAATGAACAATAATCGGTTTATGTATTGCCCGCTTATGACCGCCATGGCCCACCATAAGCTCCTCTACCGTGCGCTGCCTGCATTGGGTCACTGACATGCAGGCTAGGTACCCAACGAGCCCACACTTCAGTGGAAGAATGGCGCGACGTCGTACGTCAGAGTCGAGGGCGCCACTCGCTGCATGCCTGGCTGAACATGCCTCCTTGCCGCATTCAAACGCCTCCATGAAACCCGTGTGGAAGCCGAGAAACCCACTCTGGACATGCGTCCGTTCATGACCGGGCCAGCATTAAACGCAACGCCGGCCGAGCTCCTCCCATCCGCCGTCTATTTAATCTCCTATTTAAACGAGGCCAGACGCCGGCCAAGAATTGCACACCTCCGCCACTCCCCTATCTCCTCCTTCACCATTTTGTCCACTGTTACAATGGCTTACGAAGAGTAGTTATCCGTCATCCAAGCTGGCTGGGTAGCCCGCCTAGCTTGCTGGATATGAGCTATGCAGCTCACTGATCCACCTCCCTCCCCTCACCCGACAGAGCCAGTTGCCACCCCAAGCCGACGCGCGGTTCAGCAACTCGCCGCTCCAGGCCAGCTCAACAAGGAGCGGCGAGCTACTCCACGCTGGCACGGCGGGGAGCACGGGCGTCGTAGCTGCCGTCCACACCGCCACCTCGTGCCGCGCCTCCCTTGTCTGCTACCACCATGCAAGCAGTGACAGAAGCTGGGTGCACGGAGAGCGACGAGTTGGTGGCCTGCGCCTCCGCGTCCGCCGCCATCATCAAGGAGAAGTAGAACACGGGAGGCCGCCGCCACTTGGGTCCCATGAAGGCCACTGCCAAGGCGACGCCAGCGTACGCAGCAGGTGTCTTGCCGGATCCTTTTGTTGGGAGGACCTTCGTCGACCCCGCATGGGCTCCACGGAAGCGGAGAATGCCCTTTCCACCTCCATCTTGGGCATCAGCCAACAATGTCAGTTGATCAGTGGGGAAGCGAGACGTCCTTTGCGCTGAAGCATATACCTTCGGGGCTCCCGGCGGTCTGATGATCATGTTGCGGGACATGAGGAAGACAAATGGATCGGCGGGCGACCATTTAGGCTAGCTATTAGTATACCTGTACTGTTTAGGACTAGCACCGCTGTTGATTTGAATTTAATGAAATACGTCATGTTTGTATGAAAATCCAGTATTTTATATGAATTCCGTCATTGTTTAATGAAATATCGTCATGTTTGCATGAATTTCGTCCGGTAGGTTAAGTTGCTGTCAGAATGTGTGTGGCTACGGTTGGATGGCATAATTTGCGGGTCGCCGGTCGGTCTACGGCCGGCTCGGGCGGCGTGGTGGGACAAAAATGGCACAGCTCATGCGAGCTCATCTCCAAAGCGTGCGCTGGAGGATGCATGAGCACCCGAGCTCTTCCTCGTTCATCAGTGGCAAAGGCACAGGTGGACAAAAGGGTCGCCAATATTTTGGCTACCCCTGGCGAGATCCAAACAGACCCTCCCAGCCCCACCCCTCCCAGCACATTCAAATCCCTCGTTCGCCATTAAATTTTGCCATGTGTTGTTTTCATGGACAAGCAAAATGCCCGTGCATTGTACGGAACATCAAGATGCATTTTTTTTACAAAACACCTGTTGTGATTGACCCATGCAGGAGTAATCCCATGTGTAAAAACTAATGATATCTCGAGAATTTTATCGGAAAAATGGTATCTCAAGAATTTCATCAAAAAATGATATCTCGAGAAAGATGAGAGATAATGTGAGGAGGAGTGGGGCGTGCTGGTGACTGGTGGTCGGATTGGGCGGAGGCATGGGGATGGACGGCGCTGGCAGCGACCACCATGCCAGATTGTTCCAGAGACTTCCTTTTTTAATTGCTCAGCAGGTTGTGGGAGATAAGGATGAACGAGGCAAGGCCTTATCTATAAATGTGGAGAGAGGTGCGGGTATCTTTTGTAAAATTGTCATAGTTTGCTTTCTATCCGTCAGATATAGATCGTACGGTCTATATTACAAGATGGCAGGCACACCATCATCACCAACTCGATTTTTTATAAGAGTAGAGATATTTTGCTGTGTGAAAACGAATTTGAATATGAACGAATAATCGGTGTCCGCGGTCTTCTGCCGGGAGCCCGAGACACAGTTGGATGGCCTTATAGTAGTAGTAGTCACTGGTACGCGTCGGTCCTAAACAAACGGTTTTTAACCCCTTTCCGCGACGGCATTCGGAACCGTCGCCAAGTGAGTGTGGGCGATAGGGGGGTCCTTCCCACACGACCCAGAAACCATTGGGGATATACACTCCTGGCACACACGCTTGGCAAAATGAGGTCGTGTGCGACCGGCGAGCACTCAAATACAGAAATACATACAACAGTGCTAAAAAAAATACAATTATACATGCGAAATCATTTCCGGTCGTAAGTACATCCCACACTGTCAGTCACCACTAAACGTTGCCGTTCGTATATACATCCCACACAATCACTACAAGGAAAACGTTTGCGCAAGGTGGCGTAACGCAAACAGTTTTGAAGAAAATGTCATGTGTGATTTTTCATTAATCCAACACGGTTTATTCCTAGAAACTATGTGCGTTGCCTGAGGTCATCGCCCACGGTGGTTTCTCATTAACCGTTTGCAATAGGAAAACCCAATTAACAAGCTAATTGGCCAATTAGCGGGCTAATTTCCCTATTATTAATAATCCATTTACTAATCTAATTGACATTCATATTAAGCACATAATATATTCCATTTCCATATTAAGGAAGCAGGATTTCATAATTGAAATACATCGAGTACAACATGATATAGCTTCACACTTAGCTACCCCATTACACAATCGCACCAGCAGAAGTTTCACATGCAACATCTAGAACCTTTCAAATTAGCATCATAGGCGGTACATAGAGAGATGCATCTCATCTCGAAAACTGCTGAAGCGGAAGGCGAATATTGAGCCTTCATTCATGTTGAAGGTCTTTGCAACTTTAGGCCATGGCTCGTGGATGATTGACCGTCCATCCTTCGACCTCTTCAGGAACACTTCAATATTTAACCATGGGTGCTGTATGAAAACTTTCCTCGCCTCTTGACCACAGAGGTGGTATGAGAGGTAATCATCAGTGAAGCCTGAAAACAAGGATGTGCATAAATATCTTCTCTATATTAATAGGGCAAAGGAATACAAAAAAGGCAAGGTATAATAGTTAGTACCATCTTGTAAACCTCAGTGCTTCCCATTGTTTCCCTGCAACGCATATAAGGTAGTTAGCCATTAGGTTAAGTAAGGGTTCGCATGCTATCAATAAAATATGTTGATGATAAATAAGCACATTGCAGATTCATCAGATTAATTCAAGCCACATGGAAAACCCATTTATCCATACCAAGCATGATTAAGAACTAGGAAATATAGCACTTGTATATGTTTCTCATGTATTAAGTGCAGCCAAATTTGATTTATTCCTCACATGGTATACAATAACAGAATGCAGCCACAACAATTGAACATCGCATTGCAGAATTGAACCAAGCAGTTAACTAAACACCACGACAAATGAACCAAACATTACCTGAGCACCACATTGCACAATATAATATACTCCTAATCGAAGATCAGACAGTTAACCAAACCAAGCATGCTTAACAACTTTGAAATATAGCAATTGTATTTGTTTCTCATGTATTTAGTACAGCCAAATTATATTTATTCCTCACATGGTATACAATAAGAGAATGCAGCCACATCAATTGAACATCGCATTGCAGAATTGAACTAAGCAGTTAACTAAACACCACAACAAATGAACCAAACATTAACTGAGCACCAGATTGCACAATATAACATACTCCTAATAGAAGATCAGACAGTTAACCAAACCAAGCATGCTTAACAACTTGGAAATATAGCAATTGTATTTTTTTCTCATGTATTTAGTACATCAAAATTCGATTTATTCCTCACATGGTATACAATAACATAATGCAGCCACAATAATTGAACATCGCATTGCAGAATTGAACCAAGCAGTTAACTACACACCACAACAAGTGAACCAAGCCACAACAAATGAACCAAGTAGTTAACTAAACACCAATTGAACAATATAACATACTCCTAATAGAAGATCAGACAGTTAACCAAACCAAGCATGCTTAACAACTTGGAAATATTGCACCCTGAAGAATTGAACATCACATTTGCAGAATTGAACCACGCAGTTAATTGAACACCACATTGCATGACATATAGAACATATACATTATAGCAGAAGATTGCATGGTGAATGTAGATAGCACAATTCACTAGAATTTGTTAAGGAAAGGCAGTAGCTAGCAAACTGAACATGGGTCCTTATAGTGAGCTAAGAAGACAAGCTACACCTCATTGTCAGAGATATCGATGATGACTGGCTCCTTGGACACGGAACAGGGCGAGGCCTCCGCATCGTGGGTGCCCTTGTTGTAGTGGTAAGTTGCCTGAGCCGCTCCGGGCACCAACCTGCTGGCTCTCGAGATGAGGTAAGCACGTGCACGCTAGGAAACTACTCATAGTTTTCATCGAAGGCACCGATGGTGGCCTCGAGAAAACGCCACGAGCTGTCGTTTAAAGCAGCCAACCGCGTCACGGCGTCGGCGCACGAGGCATCAATGGTGGCCTCGATGGCGAGGTGCTCCTCCAAGATCTGGGGGTCGGCACGAATGGCGGCAATCGCGACCTCAAACGCGCGTGCGGCCACGATTTGCTTCTCTGCTACCAAATGCTCCTTGAGGTCCTGGCTATACTAAGTGCACCATGGCTTAGGCCGGCGCTTATTCGGTGGAGGGGTCGGTGATCTGGGTGGAAGGTGTCATGCTCGCGCCGGCGGTCGGGGCATGTGGGATGTGGAAGGAGGAGGAGGATGGGGGTCGGGTGTGGATTACCTGCCTGGATAGGCGAGGCCAAGCAGCGTGAAGGAGGGTCGCCGACTAGGAGGCGGCGGTGCTGCAAGCAAGGAGTGAAGGTTTCAACTTGGAAAGGAAGGCGGAAACAGGGGAAATGTGGCTTTTGGTAAGGGGGAGGGGGCAGGGAGGAAGATATTTCCGCGGAAGCCGAAAATTTGGAATCACTTCAGCCAAAAAACTGGCGCGCGAAGTGTCATCAGACATGGTCCCTTATTTAGACAGAGTTCGAAGATATTTTGTGTTGCACCTCACACGGTTGGTTATAATAAACTGTGTGGGTTCTACTTGATTTTTCGTCTTGATTTGAATTACATAATGGGGTCACAGCGGCCATGGACCGTGTTTGAATTGCTTGACCTTTTATCTATAGTGATCATAAAAGAATTGGAATTATTCATGGTTCGTTTGGACATTTTTATGCATTAAGTGAGTTTTCAATGCATTTATGTGCATAATTCAAATTTGAACTACATGCACATACTCCAGTGCATATAAATTCATTGAAAAATCAAATCTTTGTCTTTGGGTGCATGCTTAGGTCCCATGCAAGAAATGGGAATGAATTTCAAACACCATGGCACCGTTGATTGCCGGCAAAACATTGAGATGCCTGGTTTTTAAATTCTATTAAATCCAAAACTCGTCTAAAATTCATGAAACTTGGCATGCTATCATGGAGCGGCATCAACTGCCATGGTACAAATTTTATCACATTTGGGGCAGGTTTCGGCATATGCTTCTCACAAATCGGAGCTTCTCACAACAAGCATGATGGTTTTTGGTAGGGAACGTTCCACCTTTGGGGACGAAACGATATCCATTGCCTCTTATTGCTTTAAATTTTTTTTCTCATGTCAACATAGGACACCAGGAGTGTTGGGTGATTTTTTGTGATTTTTTGGGGTTCGTTTGGACATTTTTATGCATTAACTGGGTTTTCAATGCATTTATGTGCATAATTCAATTTGAACTACATGTGCATGCTCTAGTGCATATAAATTGGTTAAAATGAAATCTATGTCCTTGGGTGCATGCTTAGGTCCCATGCAAGAAATGGGAATAAATTTCAAACACCAGGGCACCGTTGATTGCCGGCAAAACATTGAGATGCCTGGTTTTTAAATTCTAGTAAATCCAAAACTCGTCTAAAAATCATGAAACTTGGCATGCTATCATGGAGCGGCATCAACATGTCGTGGTACAAATTTTGTCCAATTTGGGGCAGGTTTGGGTATATGCTTCTCACAAACTGGAGCTTCTCACAACAAGCATGATGGTTTTCGGTAGGGAACGTCCCACCATTGGGGACAAAACGATATCCATTGCCTCTTATTGATTTAATTTTTTTTCACGTGTCAACATAGAACAACAGGAGTGTTGCGTGAATTTTTGTGATTTTTCGGGGTTCGTTTGGACATTTTTATGCATTAACTGGGTTTTCAATGCATTTATGTTTATAATTCAAATTTGAACTACATGCGCGTGCTCCAGTGCATATAATTTGGTTGAAAACTCAAATGTGTGTCCTTGGGCGCATGCTTAGGTCCCATGCAAGAAATGGGAATGAATTTCAAACACCAGGGCACCGTTCATTGCCGGAAAAACGTTGAGATGATTGGTTTTTAAATTCTAGTAAATCCAAAACTCGCCTGAAATTCATGAAACCTGGCATGCTATCATGTAGTGGCATCAACATGCCGTGGTACAAATTTTGTCCCATTTGGGGCAGGTTTGGGTATATGCTTCTCACAAACCGGAGCTTCTCACAACAAGCATGATGGTTTTTGATAGGGAACGCCCCACCTTTGGGGAGGAAATGATATCCATTGCCTCTTATTGCTTTCAAATTTTTTCTCGTGTCAACATAGAACACCAGAAGTGTTGTGTGAATTTTTGTGATTTTTCGGGGTTCGTTTGGACATTTTTATGCATTAACTGGGTTTTCAATGCATTTATGTGCATAATTCAAATTTGAACTACATGCGCATGCTCCAGTGCTTATGAATTGGTTAAAAAATCAAATATGTTTCCTTGGGTGCATGCTTAGGTCCCATGCAAGAAATGGGAATAAATTTCAAACACCAGGGCACCGTTGATTGCCGACAAAACATTGAGATGCCTGGTTTTTAAATTCTAGTAAATCCAAAACTCGTCTAAAAGTCATGAAACTTGGCATGCTATCATGGAGCGGCATCAACATGTCGTGGTACAAATTTTGTT